>CM060900.1:46162374-48584874 GCA_030762935.1 Hymenopus coronatus
ACTCTATTCTCGAAATATCGGCTTATCCCCGCAAGGAATCACGGAATAAGTTATTCCATGTTTATTCCCTTGATAGTCTCTATTCCGTTGTCGTACAACACAATTTTGCACATAACCATGGAATAATGACTAACAGAGGTTTATTCCAAGTTCGTACAACTGGCCCTTAGCCTGATTTCTGTATTTTATTCAGTAAAATACTTAGCAAACGAAATTGAAAATTACATTTTAGTGTTGCCAATGTCACTATCAACTTAAGATATGCACAGTTGAATCCCTGCACCAAGTACAAAAACAATTTGCTATACAGGTATTATTAACCAACAGAAATATTAGTAGTTGTCGAATAGTACATTAAACGATTCCCATTACAGTTCGCACTTTGCTGATGGCAATATTTAATTCAGCAGCTAGAAAGTGTCAACCAAACCAATAAAACCGAGAACATTATATTTGACGGAAGGCATTCTCTATTCAATCAAAATTGACTCTAATGTATTAAATGTATTTTCGTATTATGCATATAATACGAAAAATTATGAATTTATTGTAAAATAATATATTTAGATTTACGAGCTCTGAAGGCGTCTTTTAATCTGGGCATCTCCTCCCTACATCACAAAACTTGCACATAACCTCCAAAATCTCAATATAGTATAGAATTTCGCTAACATTAACAATTGGGACTATCTTACGTTTTGAAGCATATTGCCCTAGAAGTAACCTATCCTTTGTACTTCATCAATAAAATGTAACCTCACTTTTTACTTTTTACAACTATGCATTGCTGCACTACACTTTTATATTTAACTTGGGTTGGATTAAATTTAATTGTTTCCATAAAATAGAGGTATTTTGATGATAATATGTTAAGGTAGATTTTACTGTTTTATAAATGAAACTTTATTTTAACTACCTTTTTGTCATATTTATCATATAACCACCAAGTTGTCTGAGTGATGTCCTTTCTCAACTTTAATCTCGTTATAGCAGTGTTCATTTATGGGACTCTCTCTACAACATATTGTATTTAGGTATAATATGTCCTTAAAAACATATCATAAAGAAATTAATTGTTTATATGGGTCAAAATTGTGTCGAGTACCGAAGCAGCCATTTTCCTTTTTATACTCTACTCCGTTGTCGTACAACACAATTTAGCACATAACCATGGAATGTCTAACAGAGGTTTATTCCGAGTTTGTCGGAATAAATCTTGGAATAGTTATACTTGGAATACACTAGTCGTGGTATAAATATGGTGACGAGTTGTACGACGCAATTTTATTCCTTAGATATCTATTCGACTGTTTGCAGATTTAAAACTAATGTTAGTATGCTGCGAGTCATTCGTGGCCAACTTGATTTGTAGTTTCTGCTTTATTTTGCTGAAAATTTGCATTATTTTCACAATCAGCTGTTCCTAAACTATGTGTTATTTCTTATTTGTACTATAAAATAATTATAAATGTTCGAATGCGGAATTGCTATATACTTTACAAAACAAACACATATACTGTGCCTTCTTGAGATAGGTTAGGAGTATGGGAATGAAACCTTCACATATTGTATATTTGTATCTTGTGCTGATATATGACATCTTTCCGTTTCTGTCCTCAAAACAACTAATGTACTTAACCTGGATTCCATAATTGTATTCAGTAAAATTCTTAGTAATAGAATTTTGAAAATTAAATTTTAGCTGTTGCCAACGCTATTATCAACTTAAGATATGCATAATAGAATTGTTGCACCAAGATCAAGTGCATAAGCTATTTGCTATATAGGTATTATTAACCAACAGAAAAATTAGTAACTATGTCGAATAGTGCATTAAACTGTTCCCATTACAGCTCGCACTTTGCTGATGGCAATATTTAATACAACATTTTGAAATGGTCAACCAAAGTAATAAAACTGAGAACATTATATCTTAGGGAAGGTATCATCTATTCAATCAAAATTGTTTCTAATATATTAAACCCACAGCATATAATACGAAAAATTATTAATTGATTGTAAAATAATAATATATATTCTATTTGCGAGCTCTGAAGGCATCTTTTAAACTGGCCATCTCCTCCCTTTATCAAAAAGCTTGTAATGTTATCGTTTAACTTGCACCTAACCTCAAAAATGATTATAGTACAGAATGTCGCTAACATTAACACTTGTGGCTATGTTATGTTTTGAAACATATTGCCCTCGAAGTAACCAATTCTTTGTATTTCGTCAATAAAACATAACCTCGTTCCTTACAATGCTATGCATTGTACTAGTGAATTGCTATGTACTATTTTATATTTATCTTGGGTAGGATTAAATTTAATTGTTTCCATAAAAATAGCGGTATTTTGATGGCAATAGGTAGGTTTTACTGTTTTATAAATGCAAGTTTACTTTAACTTGTCTTATGCCTTATAACCACCAAGTTATCTCAGTGTGATATACTTTCTCAACTTTAATCTCATTATAGCAGTCTGCATTTATTGGACTACCTCTATAACATATTGTATTTAGCTATAATATGTCCTTAAAACATATAAAGAAATTAATTGTTTATATTGGTCAGGGTCAAAATTGTGTCCAGAACATAAGTGGCCATTTTACTTTTTGTACTCTATTCTCGGAATAACGGCTTATCCCTGCAAGGAATCACAGAATAAGTTATTCCATGTGTATTCCCTTGATAGTCTCTATTCCATTGTCATACAACATAATTTAGCACGTAACCATGGAATGACGTCTAACAGAGGTTTATTCCGAGTTTGTACAACCAGCCCTCAGTAAATTACTTAGAAAGCGAATTTTGAAAATTAAATTTTAGCTGTTACCAACGCTACTATCAACTTAAGATATGCGTAATAGAATAGATGCACCAAGATCAAGTACATAAGCAATTTGCTATACAGGTATTATTAACCAACAGAAAAATTAGTAGCTTTGTCGAATAGTGCATTAAAGCGTTCCCATTACAGCTCGCACTTTGCTGATGGCAATATTTAATACAACACTTTGAAATGGTCAACCAAACTAATAAAACTGAGAACGGAAGGTATCTTACTGAAGGTATCGTCTATTCAATCAAATTTGTTTCTAATATATTAAACCCACAGCATATAATACGAAAAATTATTAATTTATTGTAAGATGATAATATATATACTATTTGCGAGCTCTGAAGGCGTCTTTTAATCTGGCCATCTCTCCTCCCTTTAACAAAAAGCTTGTAATATTATCGTTGTTAAACTTGCACCTAACCTCAAAAATATAATTATAGTACAGAATGTTGCTAACATTAACACTTGAGGCTATGTTACATTTTGAAACATATTGCCCTCGAAGTAACCAATTCTTTGTATTTCGTCAATAAAACGTAACCTCGTTCTTTACAAGGCTATGCATTGTACTGGCAAATTGCTGTGTACTATTTTATATTTATCTTGGGTAGGACTAAATTTAATTGTTTGCATAAAAATAGCGGTATTTGGATGGCAATTGGTAGGTTTTACTGTTTTATAATTACAACTTTAACTAACTTCTTGTCTTATGCCTTATAGCCGCCAAGTGATCTCACTTTAATCTCATTATAGCAGTCATTTATCGGACTACCTCTATAACATATTGTATTTAGCTATAATATGTCCTTAAAAACATATAAAGAAATTAATTGTTTATTATCGGTCAAATACGGGTAAAATTTGTGTCCAGAAAAAAGCGGCCATTTTCCTCTTTGTTCTCTATTCTCGGAATAACGGCTTATCCCCGCAAGGAATCACGGAATAAGTTATTCCGTGTCTATTCCCTTGATAGTCTCTATTCCGTTGTCGTACATCACAATTTAGCACATAACCATGAGAGGTTTATTCCAAGTTTGTACAACCGGCCCTGAGTTGTGTAAAGGAGAGAGCCCTTTCACTAACAGTGGGCAAAGTCAAAAGAACATAGCTTGACTCACTTTAAAAAGCAAACTTCAGTAGCATCAACACACATGATACTACTAGCTGTTGCCTCCTATCTGAGGCTAACTTGCTGCTTAAGCCTTGCTTCTTAATCTAGTGATGTTTCATACTCTATATGCAGTTCTGTTGGTTATCAGAGGCTATTCTGATTTATCACTCCTCCAATCCCTGTAATCCAGTCAAAACGCTTAATCCCATAGATTTTAATGACTTCATTTAAAGCTGACTTTATTTAGTTTTTTTAATTTGTTTCATATTACATCATTTGATACATCCCATTCACAATGAAAATAAAGCATAAGTAGCATAACAAACTTTAAAAAAAACTACATATTATGTTGGAACCATTCACAATGAATCAAACATTAAATTCAATGATGATTATAAACTTTATGGATGATTGAAAAACCAAAATACTACACGCAATACACAGATTATAAATCAATTTTCAGAATGATGTTTATGTCAAACACAAGAAACTAGCCAGTTAGCAATTCTCACCACAGTTTCTGTTATGTGTTGACTTACTGTCTGCATAAGATAGCAGACCAGAAATCGCTTTATCTATTAAATTTGCAGGAAAACAATTTGTAATGGTAGATGATTCTTTTTGCAAGTTTAACATCCTCTGTGTTGTGACAGTGCCATCCATGTACATCCACTCTCATGCTTGCCTTGGTATGAGAGTTGGGAGGCCTTGGAATGCATAACATAGGAAGTGCAATGTGCTGGTAACTAAAGGCTTTGGAACAGGACATATCTGGCACATGCCAGATTCTTCCAGTAGCTTCCACAAGTTCTGTGGTGTCAAAGGAAGAATTACAAGCAAATTTAGTGTGTAACCAGTTGTGAATCTGATTTCAACTGGAATATAAACATGCAGTGGCATGAGAAAGCAGTCAACTGTAAGCATTGAAGCATTGCATCAATTATTTACAGCAGTGAATTTAAAGACTGTTTGTAACTTAATTTTTTAACCAATAACTAGGTTTGTTACACTGGTGTCAGGAGTGGGACCAGGATGGAGGTGGTGATGAAAATTTTGTTGGCTGAAATGAAGTTGGACACAAAATTAGAAACCAAAGTGGAGAAAATATACACAAAGATGGAGTCAGCAATGAAGAATTTACAAACGTAACGTTCTACCAAAGTAATAAACAACTGGCTGATCTGAAGGACCCGAAAGAGTTTGGGGAAAAGTTAGGAGAGCTTAGTGAAATGGTGAAAGACGCCAGGAAGCTGTCAGAGAATGACAATGTCCTGGAGGGAAGAGTCAACTGGGTAGAAGGCTGAAAGACCAAGTCAAGATGCCAGGTTGTGAAACAATATTCTGCACATGAAGCCACCCCAGCAAGACAGGATATCAACCTTTGTAGTCTTACAATGTCACCACCCACAACCGATGGTCAGGAGAAGATATAATGGATAGCAAGTCTCCAGGGATGGGCAGTTGAAGTACTAAACGTGATCCCAATGTTGGCAAAGTCTGGGGAGATCTGGAGGCTCTCAAGAACCGCTTAGGCAACCATCAATAGTTGACTTAAGGCAATGCTGCAACAGCCAGGTGAGATGATACAGGAGTTTGCCCAAGCCATCAAACAGCTTGTGAACCTACCACCTAGCTGTGTGTCCCAAGAAGCTCCCTACTTGTCGACAGGATGATGACACTGAGATATGACAGCACCTGGTGCTGTCCACTATGAAAGGGAGAGAGAAGCAGTTCTGAGATGACAAACTTCAGGTGTGGCTAGCCAGGTCAGCTAGTGAAGGATTGTCCACATCAAGATGAATAGGCAGAAAACAAGGACCAGCTTGGCAAGGAGCACATTGGGCCCATTTTCACTGCTCCCCAGTTAAGCTATGAGTTGGGCAGAAGAGTGGACCACAGCCTTATCATAGACACCTGGATACAAGGAAGCCTGTGTCAGATACTCATAAACACAGCATGGCTAATCAGACCTGACATGACTAAGGGCTTTTTGACTTGCAACACCCAGTTGGACTTGACACTGGGACAGAACACTGCGAGCCTGTGGCTGTTTGTCATGAGTGTGACTGAGATGTAATACCAAGATTGGATGCAGCTACAAGGCAATGGTCAACGTCTGCCGAAGGGTTTTGCAACTAGGCCAAGCTGAGCCCACATTGCAGCATGGTCCTAAAGTAGTAGTTGTGTCTGCAAGAAGCAAGATGGTGGTGAAGGCACATCTGGATGGCCAATAGCCAAGGAACCTGATAATTATGTGCTGCCTGAGCCCTATTGCCTTGCCGGGAGGAAGTGAGACTGCTGAACCTGCTGGATACTGACCAGGACATCCAGGCCGGGATGGAGTTACGAAACTGCAAGCTAGCTGTGTACATACATTAGTCTGCAACCGTCCTTAACAGCCAGCACTGTCACAGGACCTGAGGGCCCAGCTGAAATACTTGCTTAAAAGGGCAGCTGACCATCTGACTGCTTCACAGCAGGAGGGGCTTGGGTTTTACACAATCGATACCAGTCTGTCTTCAGCAAAGGGAATTGTGATTACAGCTGCAGTGACCCAGTACTCCACTACATCAACACTGGAGATGCCCAACTTATCTGTAACCACCAAGACGTTTTCCCCTGTCGAAGCAAACATAGGTATTATATGTTGAAGGACATGAAATCTAGGGGATCACTGAAGAGACTGACATCCCTTGTGGTTCCCTTGTAGTTATGGTGAAGAAGAAATGTGAGCTATGCTTCTGCATGGCCTATAGGAAGCTGAATGCCATCACCAGAAATGACTGTTGCACCTTACCTTGGATTGACGACACCCTGGAAACACTTGCTGATGCCAGTGATTTTCGACTTGAGACTGAAATTGGAATACTGGCAAGTGGCCCTAGATCTCACAGACAAGGAGGACACTGCATTCTCGACTGGCCAAAAACTTTGACAATTTACTATTTGCACTTTGACCTCTTCAATGAGCCTTTCTCGTCTGCTTATGTAGTAAAAGTGGGCATTAAACACTATAAAAGAATGTGCCAGCCACCTCCCACCACCTCATGGTCAGTAATGAGAGGGTTGATCTATGTTGCCTGACTGCTCACTTTGGATGAAATCAACATTATGGGCAGTATCTTCAAAGAACATCTTGAGAACCTGACCAAAATACGGAGGCAGCAAAACTGAAGTTGAATGTAAAGAAGTGCCACTCTTCTAAAAAGAGTGAAAGGCCACATACGGTCACCATCTGGGATGGCTACGAACCTGGAGAAAGCTTGGGCAGTAAGAGACTGACTTGCCTGAAAGATAGGTTTCTTAGGTCTATACAGTTATTACTACCAGCTCACCATAGGTTTCTCCAACATCGTGAAACCCCTTGCACATCTGACAGAAGAGCACCAGTCTTACACATGATAGAACACATTCCAGGCATTAAAATCAGCACTCTGCAATGCTCCCATTTTAGTATTTACACAACTTGATGGTAACTATGGTCAACGATGATGCCTGCATTCTATCCCAGGTCCAGGATGGCCAGGAGTCAGTAATTGCCTACTACAGCAAGAATGCTCTCCAAAGCAGAAAAGAACTACTGTGTTACCCAGCGACAGCTCCTGACATTAGTAATGGGGCTGGAGCACTTCCAAAAGTGCCTGTATGTCAGTTATTCCATCCTCACTTGGCTGTTAAGTTTCAAGAACTTAAAGGGCCCGACAGCACGTTGGGTCCTAAGGCTGTAAGAGTACAACTTTAAATTAGAACATTGGAAAGGAAGGAACTACCCTAATGTGGATGCCAAGTTTAGAGTAGTGCAGTCACTGCAAGGTTGAGAAGAAGCGTCGCAGCTGTCTTGTGTTTTTTCAGCAGTGCATACAGCTGGATATGATAATGCAGGGCTGAGGAGAGAGCCGCTGCGGATGCCTACTTGGGGCCGGTAATTGCCTACTACAGAAAAGAACTATTGTTTTACCCAGCAAGAGCTCCTGGCAGGAATAAAGGAGTTAGAGCACTTCTACCTTCCACAAGTGCCTGTATGGCCAGCCATTCCATCTGAAGATTGGCCACTCCATCCTCACTTGGCTGTTGAGTTTCAAGAACTTGAAGGGTCTGACAGCACGTTGGTCCTAAGGCTGTAAGAGTACAACTTCACATTAGAACATTGGCAAGGAAGGAGCTACCCCAATGTCGATGCCATGTTTTGAGTAATGCAGTCACTGCAAGGTTGAGAAGTGTTGTAGCTGTCATATTTTTTCAGCAGTGCGTACAGCTGGATATGATAATGCAGGGCTGAGGAGGGAGCAGCCATGGATGCCCACTTGGGGCCACTCTTGGGAGAAGTGAAGGCAAGCTAGACTGGGCTGGGAAGTCACACTGTCTACAAGTCCTACTGGGCCCAATGAAGATCAAGGAAGGAGTGCTTTTCAGAGTATCGGAATCACCTCATGGGAAGACCCAGAGAGAGCAGCTGATTGGTGTAAGGGACATTTGGGACCTAACAGAACCATTGACTAGCTCCAACAACAAGCTGAGACTACAGGTATACGCCGAGAGGTGGTGCTGCCAATGTCAATTGTGTGCACAAGTCATGACCCACAGACCAAGAGCCGGCGTCGGATGCAGCAGTATAATGTGGGAGCACCCTTTGAATTCATAGTCATTGACACAGCTGGGCCATTCTCTCCCTAACCAGGAGGCTAAGACCATTGCAAACTGCTAGTAGAAGAAATGTTTTATAGGTCACAGTGGTAAGGGCACCAACCTCATGAGGGAAACACTGGAGCAACTCAGAATGTGCAAGATGGGATGTTTGAGAGCTACACATCAACACTCTAGAGGAACATTTGAGGAAGTTGTGGTCAATCACCAGAGACTGGTGCCACTTTTCTTGTTGGCCTACTGCTCTTCAACCCACGACACCACCAGGTTGACACCAGCCAGTTTGGTCTTTTACAGAGAGCTGCATCTACCATGCAATCTGATGTTTGTAAGTCGCTCTGGGGCAGAAAAGTTGACTACATGGAGCAACTTGTAGATCAACTTCATGACTTGCATGAGATAGTCTATTAAAATATCCAGGTAGCAAGCAATCAGATGAATACCCATACCACTGGCAAACAGTCAAGGTTTCCAGCAGGGTGATCTGGTGTAGCTAGATCGCCCTATCTGGATCAAGGGATACTGCCCCAAGCTTCAACCACCATGGCAAGGGTCATACTTTATGGTGAAGAGGATAAATGATGTCTAGTGCATCCATAAGACTATTTCGAAGGCAGAGGCTGGTAGTAAAAATTTGGATCATGTAGCCTGCTATGATGGTGTTGGTAGGAATGACCAGCCATGAGGAGGGAGTAGTGTGGCAGTGTCATCCATGTGTGGCCACTCTCACCTTTGTTTGGTATGTGAGTTGGACACCTTGGAATGCATAACACAAAAGTGTGATGCACTGGTAACCGGAGACTTTGGAATGAGACATGTCTGGCACATGCCAGATTCTTCAAATAGCTTTGGCTTCCACAATTTTTCAGGATGTTGTGTGATGTCATTTCTAGCTCTAAAGGGAAGGAAGAATTGCAAGATGTTAGTCAGACTTCAACTTGAGTGTTACCATATAGTGTTGTGCAAACAGTGGCATGAGAAAGCATGTGTCAAAGCATCAAGTGAATTCTTTGCAGGAAAGAATTAAGACATTATTTGTAACCAATTTTTTAATTTGTTACAATATACTCTTCACTTTAATACATCTACATAACCTCTTTAATCATGTGTGGTCAGTGGTAACTTTGCAGTCATATCGCTTCATGTTTCATACTCTCTTGTGAGGAGATGAGGGGATTCTGTTTGTTTCTATATGTGATTGTAAACGACAATAATGACAATCACATTACCCTTTAGAGGACAGTAATCTCAATACTTTCACTCATGAGAATAAGAATGCACACTTTGATATAACATGGATTATTATCCTGGGAAAACAGCCTTATGGATTACATATTTGCTACCTAATTAGGTTCAGGATAACATGAGTACTCTTAGGAGAATGAGAATTCAAGTTACAATATAACTTGGATCATTATTATGGGGAAAAATTAGCCTTATGGATTGTACCCCTGCCAACAAATAATGTACAGGATAAGATGAATAACTCTTAGGAGAATGAGAATTCAAGGTTCAATAACATGGATTTTGTCATGGATAAATCAGTCTTAATGGTTTGTTATACCTGCTACCTAATTAAAGTTCATCATAACCAAATCACTCTTAGGTGTTATGAGCTCAAGGCTCAATATAACGTGAATCATCATCGGAAATTGAGCCTTATGGATTGTATACTTACCACCTCAGGAGAATGTGAGTTCAAGGTTTAATGTAAAATATATCATATCCAAAAACTTGCCTTGTGGAGTATACTTGCTACATCATTAAGGTTTCAGTATAACATGCATCACTCTCAGGAGAATATAAGTCCAAGGTTTGATATAATATGGGAAAATGAGTTGCATGTTTATCACCTAATTAAGGTTCAACATAGCGTCCTCTCAAGAGATTGTTAGACTTCTGAGCAGATGGACAATCAAAGTTTCTGGCCTATAAAGGGTTAAGTACATGCTTAGTTTTATGTTAATCTGTTTATGCTTAATTTTTGTTGTAAATGGCTCCACACAAAGTTTAATATCTGATTATTAGTTTCACAGCTTGCTTCTTTAGATAAAATATTTCAAAAATATAGGCAACATCTGGATATAAACATTAATGTAATAATCAACCATATGTTTATTTTTTTGTTTGTTTTTGTTTTTTTGAAATGGTTGCCTCATGCTAGCCACCATGCTGAAAGCTATTAAAAGTAGTGCTGCTTCTTAACAGATGCTCCTGTAGAATGTTGTGTAAATGGAGACTGTCTGCTGGCAAAACCTGAAAAAATATCAATATTACTTTCAATCAACCACTGAACATTTGAAACCCATTAAGACAGGAGTTAAAAGGTATTGCTAAGAATTAACCAAATTTTGCAAGAATTCTGTGGTAAGAAAGTTTTGCATTGCATTGATTCAGACCTGTAGGGGCAGGGCAGGGCAGGGCAGGGGGTGGGCAAGATGTATTTATGTTCCAAGCATGTTTTCCTGGAGTTGTAGCAATTAATCAAGTTTCTGGGGCTAACAAACAAATATTAATTAAACACCTCCTCTACACTAGTATAAAATTTAAAATACTCTCCAGATAACAAATAGGTGAAATCAGCTGCAAGGACAGTGTAAAAGTGCATATAAGAAAAAATAAAGGGAACACTGTGTAATGGTTAAGGGAACACATGAGGAATATAAAACACAGGCAGGCATATTAATCACTGTAATATGGACTCAAAGCTATGATTTTCACAATGAAACATAACGGCTTAAGTTAGCCCAGAATATAACTCAATTAATATTTTAGGAAAGCCTATTAATATAAAAAACAAAGTCATAACTCTTTATACCAAAACCAAATCATCTCATTTCAAAATTCAGCTGTCTCACAAAGAGACCTCTACACGCTGCTACCATGAGTTTCCCAGTAAATCTCTGCTGAGAGAGGCACGAGCGTCCAAAATATGTTCAAAGCAAGTCATTTTTAAATAGTGGAGTGAGTATGATGGCCCCACCCCCCCCAACAAAAAAAAATCAATGTAAAACTCCATAGCTGCAAATAAGTGCACTTTATAATTCATAACATACAAGGTAAGGTTTATCATAGATAACAAGATATCCTCATTCTACTATTTATGAAATAATTGCTAGATATACTCTTGATACACCTCAAAATATGAAAACCTTAAATGCTCAGACGTGACATAGTTCAAACAAAATTTTTAAAAGTGGCAATAAGACTAAAGTCAAGTATGATTCATTCCACTTCAACAAGTGAAGCCAAGGTTGATCACTGAAAATAGAAACAACGGCTTCTGAAATATGTCTTGTTTAATAACAGAGCAAGTGAAGCAAGTGTGTCCCAAATTTGACTCCTAATATGTTTAAGTAGTGACATACCTTGCATTGATGGTGATACTACTGCTGCTGCCGCTGCTCCTCCTCCTCCTCCTCCAGTAGGAATGGATGGTTTCCTTAAATGCAGATTTTCCAGTGCTCTTGTTATATTGCATGAAGAATCACCTAAAAAATAAAAACATATAAAAATTTGCAGTATTCTCTTAAACTGTCACATTTTCCTTTCACTGGCTAATGTGCTGAAATACCTATTTACAACTTTAATTTGCTATTTTTATCCTTCTAACAGGAGGTGCTGCCCAATATACATGATGTTAAGGAATTCAGACAACAAACCTTTGGGGATTGCAGAGAAATGTTAGGTGAATACTTTAATGTAGGACACCTATGGTCTTCAAGGTCACAGTTCAGTTGTAAAAGATCAAAATCAATAATGAGCCAGTATGTCACTGGTAAATCTTCTGTGAGTTGCCACTAACTGCAGATAATCACAGCCATGCAAAGTGAAGGGCAAGATAGCCAAGTGGTACAATTAGAGAGATCATAGTGTGTCCTTCGCATGGTTGATATCTCAGAGGTTCTAATTGCAATATGATCATTTTTTATCCATATTCCAATTGATCTATCATGGAACACCAAATGCAATCCATTTAATGTGCTGACCAGTGCTACTAAATTTAACAGAGGAAATAATTTTAACGAGTGACTACCTCCATGGTCGAGTGGTCTGCGAGGGGTAATTATTCCCTATCCCCCACAGAGTCTGGAAGTTTGTATGTGAGTGTGAATGTGTGTGTGTTTGAGTAAAACAAAATGATTTAAACCAACGTAAAAGAACCTACAGACGAGTTTTTTTAAGTGGAAAGATGACCTTAGGTGTTAAAGGGGGCTATATAAATGAAACAATTAAAAAAAAAAATTAAAAAACACCACAATCTTTTGTTTATGGGTGCAAAAAGGTGATACTACAGAAAGGAAAAGACAGCATTAAACTCGTGTTTTCATTCACCGCAGGACAGGAAGAGGACACAGAAATAAATTTGCTACTTGTTAATAAAAAGAAAATGTGTATATATGTAGATACAAGAGAAATGAAGAACAGCTAATAAGTAAAGAGTTTCCGTTATCTGCACATTCCAATTAAAAATTCAGAAACAATAAGGAAACTGATTTTTCTATTCACTCCCCTAAATTGGGAGGATAAAACAAGGAGGAAACTAAACTAATATGGAGAGAAAACCAAATTTGTTCACACTTCAGAATGGAAGAACCTTCAACATAGCATGTAGTAGTAGCAATAAGCATCATTATCATCATCATCATCATCATCATCATCACGTCCTCAAATTAAGTTGGGAATAACAGGGACAGAAATAAAACTAAAGAAATTGTTCAGACTGACATACTCCAACATCCACATAGTCTGCATCTTAGAATAAATCCATCTTGCATTCTTTCAAGCATATCTGGAGTGTTACAAATTATGTCGCATGAGGCCAATATTCTTGCCAGCAAATCCTCATCACAGCTAACAGGAGCCTCATGCATGGGCTTCTTGATGTGTCCTGACAGAAAATAATCAGGTGTGAGATCAAGAGAGCTTGGTGGCCAAGTAATATTAGGCCACGTCCAATCCAACAACCTGGAAAATTGGCATTTAAATGGCCTCTGACATTCCTATCAAAGTGAGCAGGAGCTTCATCAGGCTGGAACCACATACGGCATTGCTTATCAAGAGGGACATATTCCAGAAATCCAGGTAGCACATCAACTAGGAACTGGCTGTACACATTCCCATTTAACAGCAGTGGAAGAAGGTACAAAATAAAGAATGAAGAATCCTGCCTCTGTAGAGTGGGGGTGCATGTCTATTTTCATGACATGCATGAGATGGCCCAGCGAACATTCGGGTAGCAAGAGATCAGATGAAGACCATTATGGTCGACTGGCCAAAAGTCAAAGTTTCCAGCAAGATGTGGCTACATTGCCCTCCCCAGGCCAAGGGAAGCTGACCCAAGCTTTAACAGTCATGGCAATGGCCATACCTTGTGGTGAAGAGGATAAATAATGTTGTCTGTCGCATCCAAAGGCTACCCCAAGGGAAGAAATTGGTAGTGCATTTGGATCATATAGCCCACTACGATGGCGCTGGTTGGGATGAGCAGCCCTGAGGAAGCAGTATGACAGTGCCTTCTTATGCAATCGTTCTCACATTCACCTTGATATGCGAGACATCGCGTAAACAATATGGAAGAGTAGCACAATGTAACAGGAGCCATTGAAACATGAGAATGTAACTCTTCTCGATTTTTCTCCAAGCTTCGGCTTCCAGAAGCTATTTTCTAGCTATAAAAGGATGAAGAATTGCAGTGCAGTGTTGTGTTGTAAATTGCATTGAACCATGAGTGGAGTGTTAATGCACAGTGATGCATGAGCCTTGGATGGCATGCAGCTGTAAACTGTCCATGCATCAAAACGTCAAGTGAATTATTTCAGCAGTGAATTTAAGACTTTATTTGCAAACAATGTTTGAGCCCACAAAGGCATTTGTAACAATATTTTAGTTTATTGCTAATAGATCTAAAGAGAATGTCTAACATCAAACAAGTTTGAAAAAGGGCTCAAAAAGTACATATTAACACATTGTTTTTAAACCTTATGGGAGTTTTAAACCATAATGTAAGTTATCTTTAAATATGCATTATTAACGAGAATGCTTTTATTTAATGCATATAGATTTTGTACTTTACACTTTGTATATTTATATAATTATAAATCTGCAGGTAATTTATTTTTATTGTTTGTATATTATCTAGTTGTGGTTGGCATTATTCAATTGTATATAACAATTATTATGTAATTATCAATTAATTAATACCTAATTAACTGAAGGTATATATTCAAACTTCAGCAAAATCTGCAGAACGACTGGTTTATGCAAAAAGTATCACTAATAGCAAAAACCATTAAGAAAATAAGCAATAATTATGGAGATATATATATATATATTTTTTTTTTTTTTTTACTGAAACTTGCACTCAAAATAATATGAAAATCCAACTCTGTGCTGTTAATGCTTTGCCAGCCTCTCCTAACCTAAAATTGAATCTCATTTAACAGGGACACTAGTCACTGTGCATGTTTACCCCATAACATATCTAAAGTTTTCATGTCACTTCTAAGTAATGCAAAGTTAAAATGTTCACATAATTATATATTATATTTTTCATGTGAAATCTTCATATTATTTCATATTATGCTTTCTCTCCATCTCAGCAAGGAAAAGTAACAAAAATACTCCGGATTCTGGTGCTGTTGACAGAAAACAAGATGCTATCACAGAGTGCACAAATTTTAGATTAGTCACTCCAGTTGCTTAAACTGTGAGGAAACAAACGTCATACTAACGAGTTACAGAATGCCAAATAGAGGAAATTTTGTTAAGAGCAGCTCTTTAAGCTTAAGAAGTACTTGTAGCCACCTTCTTAATGAGTGGCCATGATTGCCAAGTTTAAAAAAATCTCTGAACACAGTAGACTTCAAACTAATTGTGTGATATGTACACACCCAAACCATTCTAAAATATCTGGATAAAGTGATGAATCCATTAACTTTCAGTTCATAGTAGGGTTTGGGGGGGGGGGGGGCAATTTCTGCCCAACTCTAAAAAGTGTGAAACAGCAGCAGATTGCAACAAAGCTTGATGGAGTAAATCAATCTGAAACTGTGGTCAATAAAGGTAAACAATTTTAACCCTCTAACATGTGTCAAAGTATGTGCACGCACGTACACACACACACACACACATACACATACACATCCACACCACTTCATCTGAATTTAATTTGAAACTTATCACTTCGAGGGTTGGGAGAGAGATTTAGTGGGCAAAAATGTTTCTATACTCCTTAATCCTTTCATAATATGGATGTGTTATGCCATCCTGTGTAGCACTTTTAAATAATGCACTAAGCCAAGATCTAACACCAGTGTTTACACCCTTGTAATCTAAAGCATGACAAAGTGTGCATGAAGTCACTCAATTTTATGCTAAAGCGATCAGGCTTGCTCTATGTATGCAGTGGATGTCTTTTCTGTGTGCCAGTTTATGTCGGGAGCAGAAAGCTATTGCTTCAATTGTTCTGATTATTCCCACATTAGATATAGTCCTGCTATTAAATCATCTACAACAAGCAAACCAGTATTTCCTTGTTAATTATTGGCATATGTCTATTTTCCACTCTAATGGCATCAAAAATATCATCTACACACAAATTAAACTATACAGGACTCAACTTACAACCTTGCTTTAGTCCTATATTATTTCAAATGCTTTTGGTGACTTTATTATTTTCTATTTTTATACAAAACTCATTCTCTGAATATATTCTTTGTAAAACTAGTGCTCATTACTTTTTTGCTCAGTTTGTACCTTAGTGCTTCACAATTTATTGTGTCAAAGGCCTTTTCAAAATCAACAAATAACACTCTTGTTTACTAAATATTTAGTTACAATTGCATTTATTACAAAGATCAAACATAATATTGGAATCAATCTATGACATGCAGTCTGCAGAGGGTGATCTCAAGGTAAAACTTCTGCAGACATAAAAAAATTATGAAATTTAGGTGTCCTCTCAAAATCATTCAAACGTGCATTTGAACTGAATATAATTAAGCTAAAAATTCATTAAACTTTTGCGTTTGCATGTTTTTATTCCCATAAAGGTCAAAACATGCAAATGTGCATGGAAAAATTACACATTTTTGAAACCAGAAAGCATCCTATATTCTATAAAAAAGATGCTTTACGTGAAATTCGCATCCCTACAATGCTACCTTAAAGTTATAATTTCCCAAATCTAATATTGAATAATTAATAATTATCCTTTTAACAAACATTCACATACCCATGCTGGCCCCAACAGTATCCACATCAATGCCTGGAGCCTCAGACCACCATTTGTCACTATCTTTAACCTAAAACAAAACACCACTGACTTTAGTGATAGTGTGTAACATTGCTAACAATAGCAGCAGCAACTCAGCTGCACGTAAAATATGAATGACATGATGGTTGTTATCGTTATCATTATCATTATTGTTGTTGATGTCTATTAAAATTGTTTTAAAGGAAATTTGTGAAAAATTTAAAAAAAATGAGATGTTTGAAAACCACATGCTTTTCCTAGCCATGGACAGAAGAATTTCCTCCGTCCCATAGTGGAAATGCAGAATGTGATTACAATAAATTAATTTTGCTGTGCTATTTAGTACCCAAGACTTCTGTCTTCAGCATCTGTATAAATAATTACAGTTTACAAAAACTGTTATGTTTACATTTACTTTGAATGAAAGATTAAAAAGAAACTTCAGATAAAAAAAATTGTCAAATGACAGTGCAGCAATTGAAACATAAATAGCATGAATCTGAAGAACACACTATCCATGAATCAGTGTTGAACTTGAGCTATAGTATTTCATTAGCGATTACAAAAAAAAAATTCATTCCTTACTGATGGGAATTTGCCAGAAATATTGCCAATGACAGCAGATATGTTTTCCCCTCGCAAAGCACAAAAATTTGAAACCATTGGTTTACCTCCAAGAACTGTTGCTCATCACATCCAAGATATGGCCAATGATGTTCAGGATCAGCTTATAAAAGCTTTGAAACAGTTCATCACATTTCACTGGCTGTAGATGAAAGCACAAATATATCACACACTGCTCATTTGATTGTGTTCATCAGAAGGGAGGATGAAGACCTTTGTGCAAGAGAGGGCTTTTGGTTCTTATTTCACTGAAAAATACAATGAAATAGAGAATTTTTGCTTGCATTGAACAGTTGTTGAAAATGTTGAACTGTCTTGGTTCAATCTTATTTCCATAGCAAAAGAGCGACATCTATGTTGAGCCATAAGAATGAATTAGTTTGAATCTCAAAAACTGAAAGAACTTAACACTTCATATGAATTGTAATGTGAAATACAGTAACAGAACTTATGTGCTAAACATGCAGCCCTTAATATTTAAGGTACAGTTGTGAGGACACAAACAATATTAGACAGAAAGCTTTGACCAGTTTAAAGGTGTTTTGAAGTAATGCTCTAGTCAATATGTGACCTCCCATATCATAGTGAAGCACTCTTATTGAGTCGAAGTGCAGTACTGGAAGGTTCTTTGAGCTGAAAGAAGAGATTGCAGTGTTCATGGATTTGCAAACACAAAAGCCTTTTCCAGCCAGTGCAAGATAGAATCTGGTTTTATGGTTTGGTATTCTTGGCAGATTTAACCCTTTTAGTGCCAGCCCGAATAGTAACATGCTGTCCAAAAATTGCCAAGCACGCGCATGCACACACACTACCACTATTAATGAAACCTACATACAGCAATAGGATGCAAATGTAACAGATTACTGTACACTTTAGCATTTGTGTTGTGTAGTTGAATGGGTGATTCACATTGTATTTGTCATCTGGTTACACTTCCATAAATCCATTTTAATAAGTGCACCAAATATTTGCATGTGTACAAGGTCTGTTGCTATCAGATGCATTTTCATCGTTGAAGCTAGAATATTTAAATCTTCCTCTCTTATGTTGATGTCAGAAACTCTTTCATCAAGGTCTGAAAATTCAAAATCTTGCTTTCTTCTAATACAACCTGAACTGCAGCTCTTATTTTCTCTTCAGTTTATAAACTTCGGCTAGACAACGCCGTGTTTCAACCAGCATAAACAAACATTGTCTAGTGAAATTAAATTTGGAACTAATTTAGCACTTTGGAGTGAACATAAGGTCCTGAAATGCTGCAGAAAACCTTCCTGTATAGCAATGGCATAGAAAGTACACAGACTTTCCTGCTGGAAAGAGATAAAATGTATGAAAACGGCGTCACGGTTGGACTGTGGTTGGCAATTTTCTCAGAATTTTCGGATCACGATTAGATCGTGATTGGCACTAAAAGGGTTAAATGCTCATCTGAATGTCTTGAACCTCTCCCTTCAAGGTGGAGGTCAGATAATCAGAGAAATGTATAGTAAATTAATGCATTTACAGCAAAACTAGACCTATGGAAATACCAAGTTATCTGGGTAGCTCACATTTTCCAAAGCTCTCTACAATATGTAACCCAAGTACAGACAATAATTAAGTACAAGTATTAGAAGAACTGGGGCAGGAATTTTACAGCAGGTTGCAAGATATTCAAATCTTTAATCTGATATCTGCATTTTTGTGACACCATTTTCAGTGAATATTGACCATGTTCCAACTACAATCGCAACTAGCATTAATACAATATTATGTACACAAAAACACACTACTTTCAAAACAAAAAGGATTTATATATCTTCTAAGAAGTTTCCCCCAGGTAAGATTCCCTCACTTGCATAGATTTGCTGGTAGGATGTTGAGCACATTTGGATCAACTTATGCATATGAACAGTTTCTCCTTTTGGTAGGAAGATCTGCAAACCATAACATAGGAACCAACTGCCTGCTCTCAACTTGAGAAATTTTGCCTGTGTGTTAGCCAGGTAGTAAATCCAAATATTTGAAAATTAGTGTGCGAGAAAAGACGAAAACATCATTGGCAAAATGTTGAGCATGGACACAACAGTAACAGAGTGATAGTGCTAAATTAATATATTTTACATACTAGTAATCAAGATGTATTATATATTCTGAGTTAAGTTAAACTACAAGCAACACAGATAAATTTACAAAACATTAACTGAACATAACAATATGACACTTTAATTGACTTACAACATTTTCAGTTTCCTAAATTGATATTCATTTGCACAAATATGTAATGTTTTGTAAATTTGATAGTCTCCCTTGCTAGAGTTGTTTTTAACTGTTTGCCCTCCACATTCTACCAGCATTATCTTTTTCACTTGCAGTTAGCCTCAGCTACTAGGCTGGGCTCATTTTCACTACATTAAAAAAAAAGTGTCAAAGTGATCTTTTCTTAACAAATGTTAAAATATACAGTTGTGGGCATGGCTTAAAGACTTTTCACCTGGAATGAAAGCTGAGCAGTCAAATACTAGCAAATGCCATGCACAGATTTCAGTGGGATGCAGGAAGAACCTTAAGGGATGTTCATAACTGTACCCGCCTCCACACTGTGAATATAAAAACTAAAAATCTCTCACCTCTGGTTTAGTTGCCATGCTGCTATGTGGTCCATATTCATTACTCTCTGGAAAAAAAAAACAAATGTATTGTTAGCCAGATATTCAGCTAAAGCTAGGTTGTATTTTCCACCCATTTCATCTTTTTCAAATAAGTAAAAATCATTTTCATTTATAGCTTTAGTCAGTTTTGGACACTTGTCTAGGGGAGTTTGAGACTCAAAATCTTACTTTTCTTATCTCTGTTTTAACTGAAAATGTTATAGGATAATTGCTCAGGGAATATGGCTTTCTTTTGCTTTGCTTTGTTTAATTTTTTGTATACAAAAGCCCTTTATGTATCCACTTTTCCCCCTGCTATTTGGTTTATAGTTTTTAATTAATATTGATGAATTCAGCTGGATTAATGGGTACATTCTCTAATCTTTGTGCAAGACTGTTCAATATTGTATGGTTGTATAACAATGGGTTGTAGGTATCACTTTTAATGTATAATTTTACAATTGTGGTGGCATTCTGTAAATTTCAGAATGCATTTGTTATTTCTGATGATGTTTAAGTCTAGAAGTGCTAGATAGGCCAAGATCCCTATTGAAAATGAAACATTAAAAATCATTAATAAGGGAGAAAAAAAGGTCTAAACTCAGCAAGATTAAAAAAGGAAAAGGACTGGTTAAGCAAGAATGTACAAACAGATACAGTGAATCACAAACAAGATTAAGAGAAAGCAGGAATCAACAAATTGTATGCCATTATTAGGGCACCTCCAATAGCATTTAGATGTAGGCAGTATTTTGGAAAGTGTAGGAAAAGTGTTACAAAAGGACTTCCCAAATCTACTTGGAAACTACATGCTGACCTAGCAGCAAGAGGATTAACTGTTGAAGGGCCAAGAAAATGAGCTCCAAAGCATAGAATTTCAAAAATGCTAAACCTGAATATTATTATGGGAAAGTAGCTGCGGATGCAATTGGAGGGCGACTAAAAAGGATGGTATAAGTGGCTGTTTCATCTGCAAATAGAATGAGATGGAGAGAGAGTTTATTCATGCTGTGTGTAATAAAACCAAACATGTTAGCATACAGGAGATATCCCAGAGTGCTATTGAAGAAGTGCAAAAAATCTTAAGAAAATGTTTCCTATTTTGCCTATTGCAGCCACTCATAGGGTTCATTGCGTGAAAGTGATACTATATGAATGTCATTGAATATGTCCGCCCTTCAGGTGTGATCAAATTGATCCACAAGTTCTCAATTTGGTGTCAGAATAGCAAAACTTTATGTACATGTCTGCTGCACTTAGCAACCCTGGGGCTTATTTCACAATGTTTACAAGTTTGTTTGACCGTTTTTGATAATAATTTTCAATCGTTACATTCCCTTGCTAATAAGACTGAGTGCCACTGGTTCTCTTCAAATACTTGTTAAAATTAATACAATATCACAAAATACTGTGTTTGTGAAGAAAATGTATATGTGCATACATGTGCACGTGCAGCACAGCCCACCTCACCCACCCACACCCTCACACTTGTAGCCAAGTAAATATAGGGTTTGAAACTGACATTTCATCAGTTTATCCAGAAGACAAAGATGGCCAAATTTGGAATGTTACTTTCAAAATATATATTTACCTGGTTCTAAGTCCAAGAAAACTTAGAAGTAATATGCTATCAGGTAAGTTTCAGCTCCTATTTTCATGTTTATATATTTGTTATTTTAAATGTGCATTAATGTGCTTTCGTTTTAAAGAAACAGACATGTTTCTGAAACTAAACATTTTTAGATATTATTTTACATTGTAATGTTCCTGTAAAATTATAGGTAACAAATTCTCTATAATTTAGAGCTATAATTTCAACATCATGTTTAATAATTTTCCTCTAAAAATTACCTAACCTGTTTATTATTGCTGCAGGAATTTATCAAATGCTAACATTTCTCAACTTCTTAACACTTCAAACACCATTCAACTGAAGTTGGTTGCTATGTTAAGAAACCACCTCTCCGTTTAAAAGCTAGACAATGAATAGAGGATAATTTGCTCGTGTCATCTAATATGAATGCTGCGTTATAAATTCTTAATAGTATTGTAGTGCTGGTGGGGAAAGAATGAAAAATTTCACCAATCTACCTGAAGATGGGGATTTCCAGACTGTAAGTGAAGGCTGAGGATGAGATGAACCTTCAACAATGCTTCTGCGCAAAAGCACAACACTCGCATGACGACGTACACGTGGGGCATTAGGGCCACTATTGGAACTATTATTTGGACTAGGACAAAGAGCTAGGTCATCTCGAGATCCTCTTCTCAGCTGCACACCAGCAACCAGGCCTGAAATACAAAACATGCAAATTTAACAAACAAAAAAAGCTGTTCTGTTCTTGCATTAGTCACAAAGCTATCATTACAATATGATATCCTTATCTGCCTTAATTTCCAAAACTTACAACAAAGACACTTAGCTTTTGATTTCAATATACTGAGGAAGGAAAAAGCATTGGATTAGATTGAACTGTTTCTTCTACAATTTTACAGGTTTTACAAATTTTGCATTAGTCTGTTTAGTTCACTCTACAGCCCTATAGAACTCAACACTATGTCCTTTTGATCTCAGCTTTTATTGTAAAGTTTTTATGCCCTTATAAGTAAATTGCACTCTTTCTTTTGTCCAAACTTTTATTTTAGAATTTTTGCAACATCAATTGTGGAAACACCATGTAGAGTAATGCATGTAAATGCTTGTTTCTTACAACGCATATATTAAGTGAAGTTGAGACAAATGTTACTTCAAAGCTTAAAAATAATCCTTTCAGGCTATACATTCACATTTTCTACACATAACCTAGTCTTACCATAAATACTGTCACAAAGTTTTCAGTCAATTTACACAAAGTGGTTTGAGATGTTTTAATATACTGATAATATTAGTTACATGTATGATTGAAGAATCAAACTGACATATAATTATTCAAAGTGACCACCTGTGGCATGCACACAGGCCTTAAGTCTTTGTGGCCACTCATCTATTGAATTATGCAACATTTCCAGTGGGAAATCTGCTGCTGCCTTCCTAAGAGAACGCTTCAAACTTTCAATATTAAGATGTCTCTTCTTGCAAGCCATTTCTTGAAGCTTAGACCACAATTTTAGTCCAGAGGGCTCAGGTCCGGACTTGCAGAAGGCCAATCTGAGGGAAATAAAGTCCGGAACATTAGCCCTGAGCCACTCTCAAGTCCTTGCCTTATGCGCTGGGGCTGAATTTTGTTGGAAGCTCCAGTTTTTCCCGTGGAAGAGTGTGTTGCTGAGAGGCTTGACCACTCTCTCCAGCACTGTCTCCTGGTACACTTTGGTCAATGTTTTCACACCTTTTTTCACAGAAGTGGAGCTTTGTGGTTCCTTCGTAGATCACACCCCACCAAACCATGACAGATGCAGAATGATAGCCCCTCTGGACCCTTGGAGCCTTTTCAGCAGCTTCTTTAGTTGATCTGGCATATACTCCGTCGTTTTGGGCATTGAAAGCCTCAACACTGAAAATTTTTAGTCAGTGAAAAGGATTCTTCTGTGACCATTTGCTGCGTAACGCTGCAATAACCGTTTTGATTTAATAAGCTTCTGGTGCTTCAGCTCACTTGTGAGGAGGTGCCCTTTCCACCATTTGTAGGCACACAGACCCAGGTCACTGTGCAATGTGCGCAACAAAGACATTTTAGAAATTTTCAGTTCCTGAGCCCTCACTGATTTCTCCATACAGGATTTCTTCAGACGCAAGCCACCACTGCTTTCACCAACTCTGGAGTGTGCACAGTGTGTGGTCTTCCTTGCCTGTCTTTCACAGTTCCAATATCAAGGAAGCACTGGACAGTGCGGTACTCAAACCTCTTGCTTATTTTCAACTTTGGAGAATTTTGAAGATCTCACCTGGGGATTTGCCTACCTTGTGCAAGGCTACTACAGCTACACGATTTTCATAATCGCCTCATTCCATTGTGGCAACGAAAACATGCAACCTTCTTATTCTGCAGTTGAATTCTCATTTTTTTTTTTTTTTTTTTTTTTTTTTTTTTTTTTTTTTTTTTTTTTTTTTTTTTTTTTTTTTATACCAGCATGATTTGGTATTAATTCTCAAAATGGATGCAGAATTTCAGGAATTCTTATAGTTTATATTTATTCAGACAGAAAAAATTACAGAACAAAACCTTAAAAATAAATTCATGCAGAGCTAACATTTGACTTAAGTTTAACTTTACTCCGGATACAGATAGCTCTGTATTATTCGCAGCTAGCTGATAATCCTGTGACACCAGCATTTCCCTAGAAAACATATTGTATCGTATCCCTCTGATTCTGGAATTTATAAAATGCTTATCATGTCTCGTCATTTATACTGCCTTTGAAACCATACTATCAATTGTTTGGAAAAAAGCACTGGGCCTCATGCTAGTAGTGAACTACATTCCCAGAGCTGTGCTTGACAAGTATTTTGTTTTAGGTTTGTGCAGCTGGTGTACAGACTAAATAAAGTGAGTAACACAACTCATATGTTATCAGTGCTTTAACCTCTTTAATATGGTTGATTGGTTGGTATCTAATGTTGAGCAGTTGGCAGTGAAGCCATTTGCTCTCTTGCATTCCAGTATTTTGATGTTATATTATCATGTTGACTAAAGGTTGGCAGCAGAGTAGATGGTTTCCATCCATATCTTCTTTAAATGTACAGAAAAGACACAAAGGAGATCTCACTATACCAATCCTGAATAAATGTTTATTGAGGCACTCATGGCCTGTTAGGAGTCTAAAAGTTACTACAGAGCATTTTCTTGGTAATGTAGTAATTCTGATCATGTTATTATACAAATTTTCCCATGGTTTTCCCTTTGTTTGTAATACATTATTTTCTTTAATTTTGTTCTTATATGTTGATATGATTCTTTTGACAGAGTGATAACTTATTGGATCAGATGAATTTGATGTAATTTTACTACCTTTCTTGGCTATAAAGTCAGCTATTTCATTACCCTGTATTCTGCAATGTGCTGGTATACATTGAAGTATTAATCTTTTATTTAAATTTATTAGTTGTTTTATGATTTTCCGGCATTCTGCGATATTTAGGTTATTAGGTGTTACATCAGATGTTGATAAGTAACTGTTAAAAGATATTTATTTGGCTTTTAATTGAAGAACTACATTTTAATTGTTACAAAATTACATAGCAACTTGCAGCTTCAAAGTTCTGGCGTGTGGCAAAAACATATTGAAAAAATGTATTCGAACACAGTAATGCCAACGAAGTTTTACAGTTCAAGAAAACTGTTCATAGAGATGGTGCTACAATTCTAACATTTTTTTTTCTTTTAATATTAACAGTAACCATAGCCAAAGTTACAAGAAAGAACAACTAAAGTGTGTTATTTCAACAATGCTAAACAAACTGAATACTAAGCACACCCAACATTATACAATCTTACAAGTTTGTAACAAGTGCCATAAGAAAAGTTAATTATTACCACACATTGAATCCAATGATGTTCAGCTTAACAGTAGTGATAGATATATGTAATTATAAAAGTAAATGCATCACTCTTGTAATTACTTCAGTAGTTTGCATGCTTTAACTGACCTGTGTTACAAACTAAATTAATTTTGTCTATAACAAGTGTGTACACGATGTAATAAGGTGCGCTGTACTTTAACACAAACTGACATCATACACATGTAAATCCATACAATGCAAAAACGTCCTGCATATACTCTTCAGCCCAAAGTATGGCACAGCATCCAGCTGGGTACATTAATTTCGTTTTATTAACTCACTTATGTGTCCCATCTTGTCATGAGTGCAGGAATACTGTGAGCTCTTTTAAAATTTAAAAATGTTTATGAGCTGCATAAACTTTGCATTTAATATTCAGTTATCCTAAAATAAACACTATGTATTTAATCTAATGCTCTACACATTTGAAACAACCGACATTTGCCTTCTGGCTTCCCAATAAATGTAACCATATGGCTTTATCCAGAATTTCTGAAGTGCAAAGCACATTCTTAGGTGGTTTAGAGTTCCTTATCACATTTGTTTTGCAAACCATACAATTTGATGATGAAACTATGGTCTTCATTCAGTGCAGATGTCAGTCAAGTAGTCATGTTATGCAATTCTTCAAAATTCAGCAACAGCTTCGTTCAGAGACAAGGCTGGTATGGTGCCTTGTTTATTGAAAATATTAGTCCACTTCTTTCCACTGATATTTTACTGAGTGAAGGATAATAGAATTTTTTTTGGGCATTGATATAGATGTTCCTTTTTTGCCAATGGGCCAGCTTTTTCATTTCTATAAAATAGTATTTTGTGGTATCCATTGGAATGTGCTGTTCTTCCCATTTTTCAGTATCTCTCTCACACCCCACCCCAGCCCACCCCACCCCACACACACACACTTACACTTTGTTTTGAACTTGCCACCATTTAAATTCTAAAATGAAAAAGATTTGCAATACACATCTGCACCTGATACTTATCCTTTTCCATTAAAGAACCATCAGTGAATATGTGCAGCCACTCATCTTCAGATAGGTAGTGTATATTGTTTCAATCGTAGCGCCTCTTAAAATAATAATAATAATAATAATAATAATAATAATAATAATAATAATAATAATAATAATAATAATAATAATAGTAGTAGTAATGATAATAATAATAATAATAATAATAATAATAATAATAGTAGTAGTAATGATAATAATAATAATTATTATTATTATTATTATTATTATTATTATTATTATTATGTTCTTCGAATTAACGAAATTGGGAATAACATGGACAAAAATAGCAAAAGCAAACTTGTAGCTCCTACTTTCAAGCATAGGTGAACCAAAGAAATTGTTTAAAGAGACAGCCTCCAACACCCACATCTTTGAATAAATCCATCTCATATCCTTTCAAAAGTGCCTGTAATTCATAAGAATTACATCACATACAGCCAATATCCTCGCCAGTATATCCTCATCACAGTTGACAGGAGTCTCGTATATGAGGCTCTTGATGTTTCCTGACAGAAAATAATCAGGGGGGAACATGATGGCTAAGTAATATCAGTCCCACATCCAATCCAACATCCTGGAACATATTTAAATGGCCTCTAACATCCCTATCAAAGTGAGCAAAAGCTCCATCATGCTGGAACCACATCCAGCATTGTACATAAAGAGGAACATCTTCCAGAAACCTAGGTGGCACATCAACTAGAAACTGGCAATACACATTCCTGTTTCACCACAGTGGAAGAAGGCAGGCCTGATTATGTAACTTGAAACTATGCCAGCCCATATATTGACTCCGAATGTGTGTTGATAACTTCTTTCAACAATTGCATAGAGATTTACATGATCCCAGATGAGGATGTTTCTTTGGTTTAATATCATTCCTTCCCTAATGAAACAACACTTGTCAGTAAAGAGCAGCACTCTGGAAAAGAAATCCAGTTGTTCACCATGCCACTCAAGAGACCTAGTTACAAAACTGCACTCAGGGAACGTAGTCAGCTGGTATTAAGATACATAGCTTCAGAAGATGGGAGGGATGGAGTGTATCTTACTTATCGCTTGCCATATGCTGATATGATTTGTAACCATATTACATGCAATAGCACGGGAACTGATTGAACAATTGTTGTGAATCCTTTCAAGCACCTCTTCCTCAAAACCTGGTGTGTAGCAGGTTCGTTTTGCATGGGCTTTGGGCCTTTTCTCCAAACTTCAGTCCCTTTACATTTAAATAAAATGTGTTCCATATCTTCATTTCCGCCACATTGTTTTTGTGGAATACCCTTCCTTAAACCTTTAACCTCCATACTCCAGCTTTCAGCCATGCAATACCTTCTCGCTCCTCTTTATTTGTCACATCTATATACTTTTCCCTTCCCCATGAGTCTTTCATTGGTATACAAAAAACTAAAGATCTCTTTTCAGCTACCTCACAAAAAATTTTTTGTATTTCTATATCCTCAAATCTTTTCCTTGCCAACTTCCAGAAATGATTCACATTATTTTCTCTTCTTCTCCATATTTCTCCTAACCCACTACTTTCCAAGTTATTTCTGAGACAGTCTACCCATCCCTTATTCTTTAAACTTTTCTCTTGATATACTAAACACTGTTTTAACAAATTCCTTTCTTCCAATTTCAATATTCTATACCAAAATTTCAATGCCCTTTCCATAATCTTTCCTTTGCTTACCTCTCTACCCAGCTCTATTTGTGCTACCTGCTTAACAGTTGCATTTGGTAGCCCAAGCATTTCATTGCAAAATGTCCTATGCACCTCATCATCTACAACTTCCCATCCTCCTTCTAATCCCCATACTTCTACCCCATATAGCATTTTTGCCTTAACCACCATATTGTACACTTTTTCTAATCATCTAATATTTACATTAGGTACTTTGTATTTGCAACCTCTAATAGCTGATAAAGCTCCTTTTCCTTTTGCTAATGCAAATTTCTTTTGTTTTGCCCAATTGCCACCATTGTCTATTTTAACTCCTAGATAAATACATTCTCTCACTACTCACCCTGTACTCTTTTTTATCCTCATTCTTCCATCTTTCATACTTGCTCAATTTCCCCCCATTTTTGAATACTGCAATCTGTGTCTTGTCCGGTTCACTTTTATACTCCATTCTTTACAGTAATTATTTAATGTTTGCAAGAATTGTTTTAAGCCGTTCACTGTAATTGTGCCTATAACTAGATCTGCAAACAGTAATCCTGGAATCTGAATATTATTAATTATTATGTCTCCCAATTTCCATTAATACATCATCTATATATATATAGATTAAATAGGACTGGACTTAACTTGCATCCTTGTCTAGGACCTTTCTCTTGTAACAACCCCATCCTCCACTCTTATACAAAATGTATTTTCCTTATATAACGCTAAGGGTGTGTACCATTTGTTTACTCACTCCTTTAGTCAACAATTTATGCCACAACAATTGAAGCTCTATCCAATCATATGCTTTCTCTAAATCCACAAAAGTCATGTATAACTTTCAACTCTTGTCTTTCAAGTATTTGTCTACCAATGTTTTTATAATAAATAACTTATCAACTGTTCTCCTCCCTTTTCTAAAGCCCATCTGAAATTCTGAGAGAATATTATATTCTTCAACCCAAGTTTGTATCCTACTTGCCATAATACCAGTAACAATTTTGCCTACATTTGATAGTAATGCAATGCCTCTATAGTTGTTTGGTTTGTCAACACTACCCTTGCCTTTGTATATTGGATGTATGATTGCCTTCCTCCACTTTTCTGGTACATAACCCTTCACTTTAACTGTGTTAAATAAGTCTACTAGAACCTTAGCTCTACTTATTTTAGTACACCATTTCTTAAGGAACTTGTATTGGGATTCCATCCATTCCAGTTGCTTAATTTCTCTTCATTAATTTCACGTGCTGAATTATTTCTTCGCTTATTACATCGAGTATATCTACATAGTTATTACCTATTTCCCAATTTCCTATCTCACAAATTTGATTAACAACTGGCCGGTGTAAAGGACATGGAACAGCTTGAGGGAATGATGAAAAACCTGAACATCATGATAACACCCTGGAAAGCACAGAAGAACGTGTTAATACCCTGGAGGGAAGAGTCGATAGTGACAGCAATGAACTGAACACCATGGTGGAAAGGATGCTCAATGGAAAGCTGAAAGACTTGAAGTTCGAGACACTAGGATGCTGCACAACATCTGCATGCCTCAAGCCTCCCAAATAAGATGGGATGCCAACCTTAAAAGTCTTCCGCTGACAGTTTGCCCGCAATTGCCATCCACAATCAATGGTCAGCAGAAGCTACACAGCTAATAGCAAGCTTCTACAGACAGGTGGCAGAAGTACTGAATGCGATCCCAATTCCAGCAAAGTTTGAGGAGATCTGGGAGGCCCTCAAAAACCACTTCAGGAACCATTGCTTGGCTGCAGTCTACTGTAGTCAGCTTAAAGGTGAGGCTGCAACAGCCAGGTGACACGATGCAGGAGTTCACCTAACCAACGAACAACTTGTGAACAAAGTCTCGGTAAACCTACCATTCAGTTATGAGTCTCAGGTAGCTGCCTACTCCTTCGTCAACGGGGTGAGTGATACTGAGGTCTGACAACTCCTGATCCTTGGCGATTATAAGACAAACCACAAGGTGTTAACAGCAGCACTTAGAATGGAGGTAGCCGAGGTAACAGCTGCACATACCTCAAGGACCAGGGGTATTCACTGCGACAGGGAGAGAGAAGCAACCCAGAGATGATGGAAATCTTCAGGTGGTGAGTGCTGGGGGTGTGGCGAGTTGAGTCACCTAGTGAAGGACTGACCATATCAAAACAATGAGTAAGGACAAGGTGTGACGAGGGGCATGGAAGGACCATCTTTACCACCCTGTTGATTGATGCTAATTGCCTTGGGCAGAAGTGGAAACAGCTTTATTGCAGATGACTCGATACAAGGGAAACTGTGCCGGATACTCATAGACACAGGTGCAGCCATGACTGTAATCAGATCTGATATGGCAAATGGCTTACCAACATGAACATCCAGTCGGCCCTACCAACTAGTGACAGCATCTGGCCGTCACAGGATATGTTGCATGTGCATAAGGAGGCCCTGCTGGAGTTGACACTGACACAGAGCACTGTGACACTGGGGGGTATTCATCTCAAGGGTGACTGAGGAGGTGATACTGAGGATGGAGGCCTTCAGGAGCCACGAGGCAATGGTCAATATCAGCTGTAGAGTTTTATTACTTGGCATAGATAGTGTTGCTATGGAGCCCACACAAACATCCAGAGGTGAACCTGAAGGACGATATAGTAGTACCTGCAAGATGCAGTGAAGGTGCACCTGGAGCATCAATGGTCAAGAAACCTAACATTGGACTGGATGACATCTCTGCATTGATTATGTGTTGCCTAGCCAGGAGGAGGCACCTGCAAGGCTACTAACCCGATGGATGCTGACCAGGACAGAGTTAGGGAAGTGTGAGCCAGCTGCAAGTGTATATCTGTGCGATAGATATGAACTAGCACTGTCACAGGACCTAGGGTAACTGAAAGACTTGCTGAAGAGGGCAGCCTATCTGAATGCCTCACAACTGGAGAGTGTCTAGTATCTACTTAAATGATACCAATGCAACTTCAGCAAACAGAACAGCGATTACGGTCAAACTGACCAAGTACTCCACAACATTGCCACAGGAGACAATCTACCCATCAGGCAACTACTAAGACGTGTTCCCCTGGCAAAGCAAGCAGAAGTATGGGACATGCTGGAAGACATGAAATCTAGGGGAATCATTGAAGAGTCTGATGACCCTTGGTACTCCCCTATAGTCTTACCGAAGAAGAATGGTGAGCCATGCTTCTGCATCGACTAAAGGAAACTGAACGCAGTCACCAGTAAGGACTGTTTTCCCTTACCTAGATTAACGACACCCTGGACACATTGCCGGTGTGCAGTGGTTTTTTACTTTGGACCTGAAGTCAGGGTATTGGCAACTGGCTCTAGATCCCAGAGACATGGAGAAGACTGCATTCTTGACCAGAAAAGGACTTTGGCAATTTATAGTTATGCCCTTTGGTCTCTGCAATGCACCAGCCACCTTCCAGCACCTCATGGAATCAGTGATGTTCGACGACATCATGGGCAGTAACTTTAAACAAAATCTCAAGAACCTGACCAAGATACTGCAAAGGCTGTAGGCAGTTAACTTGAAGTTCAACACAATGAAGTGCCAATTCTTCGGCAAGGAACGTGTTAAGACCATATACTCTTGACATCTAGAGTGACACGGACCTGTATAAGGTTCATGCAGTGAGCTCGCCCAAAAGACAAATGAGAGCTGTGAAGTTTCCTGGACCTATACAACTACTATTGCTGGTTCATCAGAGAATTCTCCAGCATCATAAAAACCCCTCACTTATCTGACCAAAGAGCACCAGTCTTACAGGTAGTCAAAAGAGGGAGAGCGCGTGTTCCGGGCACTAAAGTCAAACTTTGCAGTGCTCCTATTTTGAGATTTTCACATGGTGGCGACCTTACTGTGGACACTGATGTCAGCAACACTGGCATTGGAGGTATTCAATCCCAGGTCCAGAATGGCCAGGAGTAAGTAATAGCCTCACAGATTTCCGAGAATTGTCCATAAAATACTCCAGGATAATTAACTCAAAAGGTTGCTTGATTTAACTGTCCTGAAATAGCATCAGCTTTTACTCCTTGCAGGTATATCCAGAATTATAGGAGCTGTAATTTTATTACTACCATAATATAAAAACAATTTGATTATGGTAGATGAAATTATATTTTTTATTTGGATTGTTTAATGAATAAAAATTAAATATATTTAATTTCACTTTTGGTGTTTTAGCAAGATGCTCTCCAAAGCAGAAAAGAATTACTGTGTTACCCAGCGAGAGCTCCTGGCAGTAGGGAAGACACTAGAGCACTTCAACAAATACATGCATGGTCAGCCATTCCACTTGAGAACTGACCATTGGTCTCACCTGGCTGTTAAGCTTCAAGTACTGGAAGGCCAGACAGTCATCATGTCCAGAGCCTGTAAGAGTACAACTTTAAATCAGAACATCAGAAAGGAATTAGCAACACCAATGCAGATGTCATGTCCAGATGACCCTGTTCAAAGGAGTGCGGCCAGTGCACTAAGATTGTTGAAGAACAGTTCCCATGAGATGGCATCACTAACTTCCACAATCAGCACATGTAGAAACCTAGGTGCAATTGTTCCATCTCATCAAGTGTGATTCACTCCTGTGGGCTGGGCTGGTAGCGTTGGGGATCTGTTAGTTGGACCCCATGTACTTGTAAACAGGCTTGCAGGGCAGGCGTGCATAAACTTCGTGGAAAATACGTAACTCATGTGTACGTATATACTCCATTAAGCATTCATTAATGAGCTCATTTCTTGCATGATGGCATTCCTGCACATTTCATTTGGACCTCAACAATTTAAACTTTGTACATTAATCACGCGCTATAAACACTAAAATTATAGTGAGTTTCCACAGGGTTTTATCTTTTGCATTAAAAAAAATCACATAACGGCACTTCATGTTTGGGTTTGATTTATGCAGTCATTTCAAATATATGCTACCTGTACAGATTGAGCATACAGTTAAACAAATGAAAATAAAATGAAGCAGTGTCAGTTTACCCATGCTATGCATTAAACAGTCAACCTATGTGCAATATGTCTTGACTTTCCAGATGTGCCTTGTATCAAGAATTTATGCAAAGAAACATTTATTTGAGATTTATTTAACATATAAGACTTACACCTAATTGCACTTACCATAACTAACTTCTTGTCCACCCTGCAGTTTCTGTTGTACCTGCTGCTTAAAAGCAGCCTGTGGATCAGAAAGAGGAACTGATCCTGTAGCTGTTGGGGATGGTGGGGAAGACATGACATGAAGTGGCAATGAACTGTTACTTCTTCCTTTATCATTTGCAGTCACTCCAGTAGTGGTCCGTAATCTTGGCTCTTTAGTGACTGAACCGCTCTCCTGAGGTGCACAAATCCTACTCTCACCACAGCTATTACCACTGTTAGAATTAATCACTTCAGAACAACCCGCTCCTAATGTTGGAACATAATGTGGTGCCAAATGATTAGCAACATTAGCATTTGGATAAGATGCCTTAACACGCCTTGCTGTTTCATCCAACTGTCTTATGTGAGAATGAACTTCAGAATTTTGAACATCAGTCCGCAGTGGTTCCCTTGAGAGCTGCTTAGGATATGCTCCAACCTTTCCCATTCTAACATACGCACTATCAGTCTTCTTATTAATTTCCCAACTTTGTACCAAGCTAGCTCCAGGTGTCGATGACTCAGGAACTATATTATTAGTGAGCATACTAGTGGAATTACAATTTTCATTAGCCTTTGTATGCACTGTATGACTTTTAGAAGTTCTTGCTAACTTGGGCTGCACAGAAATTTGCTGAACTCTATTTCTACTATTCCCTTTACTTTGCTCAAATGAAGGCACAGTGCCTGAAGCAGTCTGAAATGGTGAATGCTGAAATGGAGAAAATTTTGAAATGAGGTTTCCAACAGGCCACATTTTGTCATGATCTCTTGATCTAGTGCTGGATTTGGACTCTCCTTCCTGGCTTGTACCTACTGCTTGTCGGAAACTATTCCTTCTTTCCCTAACTCCTAATCCTGCAACAATAGCATTAACTTTTCTCTGTGCTTCCAAAGCCAAATTCTGAAACTGCTCATGGTGCTGTGCTTTATTTGTCCTTTCTCTACCTTGTATTAACTGCAGTTTATCAGTTTTCAAGGTGCTTTTAAGATAATCTTTACAGTCTTGCAGTAATCTACGAGCATCTTCATCCAACACATGAGGTTTACGGTGTGGTACTCTAACATCATTCCGATTATATGCAGTCATAACATTTGCTGTTGTTTCTTCTAGGTTGATTGACTCCAAACTTCTTCTCCTCTTAGGGATTACTGAAGTTGCATGAGAATGTTCACAATTGATAAAATGTTCTGGCTGATGTGAGATGATGTTATTTACATTTGGGTTTGATGAGAGAACACATTTACTTTTCAGTTGTTTTAGGCCAGTATCCATATCCCTCACTTTTGGAACAATTTTTGGAGGCATAACTGATTTTGCAACCTGTGTTATATCTTCTCCTGATGCTTGATGATATCTTTCACTTTCTGCAGATGTGAGCATATCAGTGTCCAGTTCAGTTGATGAAATTGTTGAAGAAGTAGATGATGATTTGTCTTGTGAGGTCAGAGAAAGCTTATAAGATTGACTGCTACCTAGCACCTTTAGAGATTTGCTGCGTTTAACAGGAAGAGTAGGTTTGGAACTAGAAGAAAGATGAGGTACACGTAAGATTCCATGGCAAGGAATTGGAAGTGCTTGAACAGCATCACCATTTCGAACCGCACCTAAAGAATGACTACGAGATACAAGCTGAGAGCTACGATGCTTTGCTTGTGAAGAACGATCTTTAAGCGCAGGACTTCTTTCAAACAAAGCCTTTAATTTAGCAATGCGAGGCTTTTGTAACAAACTATTACCAGCCTGTTCTACTATAGATCTTTGCTTCTCAGTGAGATTTTCCACCTCTTTTTCTTGCTTTGATGCTGCTGTATGTGACCTCTTTTTTTGTGGCAATGGTGGAACTGGAGTTATAATTTCTTTTTCTTTACCATCTTGTTTCTCTGCAACACATTTTAAAATAACACAAAATTAATGCTACACACACAGCTGACCACTTGGGAAAATGGAAGACTGACTTAAAATTACAATTAATTTCATTTAACTGAGTTTACTGTACTTTTTCACCCTTATTTTACAGCATTGATTGTTGCTAAGTAACATTCTGGATACTTTTCCCCCTGTCCAAATGGATAACTTTTCAAATTTATGGACACTTCATTAAAATGTTTTAGATTTGGTACCAGTCTAATTTGCACAGATGTAATGCAAAAATACCTTGCTAGATATAACACACATTTTCTAGATGTGGCAGTAACTATACAATTTAATTTGATAAATTATCAGGAGAAAATGCAACAATTTTAAGCCTTTGTGGTCGAAATGCAGACCCAACTGCAAACATGTAGTGATGGATTAATTCTGTTAGCTACTATTTATGGCTGGATCTATTCAAAGCTTTGCATAATCATTATCAGATTTCAGCAGTATGCAACGATGCCATTCATAGCTAATTATACTTTACGTGACATGTGACGATGCCCGAGAACAGATAGTGAATTCAATGTTCAATGAATTCAGTGACAATTCTTTTTTTTTAAGAGTAATTTGGCTTATAAGAAGAATAAAGTAGATATAGAAGCTACCATTCAGCCAACTAGGTCCAACAACTCAAGTGACTCAAATATGACTTCAAAATTGTCTGTAATTAACTATTATATATAGTTGTACGAAGCCATAAACTGATAGCTATAATAATCTGTTTGGAAGCTCTTTGTTCATATTATTTTTATTAATTGTTTATAAACTTAATGTAACTAGATTTGTAGTTAGACTATTTTGCTGATATACTTATTTACTGTTCACTGCTGACTCTTTTTGTATATATATTTAACTCTGCCACTGGGCAACCCCCTTACACTGAATAAATACATACATAAATGATAGGATTCCTTGTTGTTACATACTGTTATACATACTGGCCCTTTAACCTCTTAACACTACAAGATGGAAGCATGTGGTGGTGTAATGCAAAGTCAACCTAGCAATGTTTTCAAAAACAGAATTAAAGAAGGAATTAATGTGAGTGATAATTGTGATTCTCTGTTAAACAGTTACTGTGAAAGAAGCAAAAATGCAGCCGGTTTGAAAAAGCACTCAGAAAAGGAGAAATTAAAGAGGCTTTAATGACACAAGGTCAGCATATACAGAGAATTACTGTTGTTATTGGATGCAAATGTAACACAGTGCATTCCCTGAGCGACTGAACCACCCAGCAGCTGCACCATAATGGGTGAGGGCCAGCCGCCACAAAGCAGTCCGATCACTCAGGGAACGCACTATAGTATTTCTTCAAATGGTAATTAACATCTTGAATATAGATTTAAGGGCAGCACAGCCTGAAATTAGATTGCAAAAAAGGAAAATAGTGATCAAGACAAATCATAATTTAAAGAAAAAGCCAAAGCATGCAATGATCGTAATTGGAGGAAATAGGTAATCAATGGCGTGCTCAGAAGAGCACAAGTTTCAAATGGTAAAACAGCAAGAAAAAGGTAAATAAGATGCCAGTTATTGTTAGATCTACAAATAATAAGAGCAGAATAGTGTGGAATTTAACCAAATACACCTCTGAGAGAAGATTATTACACATACGAAACTGGCAAAATTGGGTTAGGAAACAAGGCTGAACCACAGAGAAGCACTACACCAGGAACGAAAAAAATAGGGCCATCACTAACTTACAATGGTGAAACATAGATTCCGTTGAATGAAAGCTAACCTAGAATAAGGGACACCAGACAACTGCAAATAAGTTCTCATTATAGGGAACTCCATTATAAAACATGTAGAAGTTCTGAAAGCTAAAATAAAAGTGCTTAGAGCAATAAATTCAGAGCAATTTTAAGCAGAAGGGTAAGCAAATTACAGGCAAATGATTTCCAAAATCTTCAAGTATGCTACATGGATTTTTAAACAGAATATATGGACTTCTTTACAATAAACAAAACACCCAGATCTGGGGAGTACATGGAAAGTTTCCTCAAAGTAGATCATTCTCCACGCCCTCATCAGAAATCAAACCTGGGACAAGTTAATGTTTCTGACATGCACTGCACAGTGAATTTATATTTTTCTCTACGTCTATTTTTCTTTATGATACTTTACTACAGTTGACTTCTAAAAATCCATTTATAGGGTAGAAATTCAATAAACTGAATACATATCCAGGATTTTTACAGATTTAAGAGAGGCAAAGAAAGGAGGGAGGATGAGAAAGTAAAGAATAATAAGAAGTAATTGAAGTGGATTGACCCTGCTGCCTGAACACAACAATGCAGTTGGCTCTAAATTAATCCAACTAGCTGCAGGCTCAGGCAATGCAACCTATTAGTTACTTATTTTGTTTAAATGTGCAATCTTATGTAAATTATCTTGGCAGATTAACGTAACAGTCCAGCTTCCTGGTAACCGAAAGCCTTGGTATGCAAGACATCGATGCAATTGGTACACACCAGAAACTTCTGTGATATCATTTACAGATATATAAGCAAGAGTTGCAAGCCAAATTTTGAGTCAGTCTTCAACTGGAGTGTTAGCGTGTAGTGGCTTGAGAGCAGTGGCATGAGGAGAGTTGTCAACTGACCATGCATTGAAGTGCTGAATAAATTGTTGTGCAGTAGTGAATTAAAGACCTATTTTGCAACCAATTTGAGTCAATAGAGATATTTTAGAGTGGGATTTTTATGCCGAGATGGAGATGAAAAGTTTGTTGGTCAAAATGAAGGAAACGAAAACCAGAATGAAAATTGCAGTAGATGAGATGGAATACAGCAAAGGGAATTGGAAGAGAAAATGGAGTCAGCAATGGGGAACCTCTAAACAGAACTTTCTAGCAAAATCAATGAACAATTGGCCAGCATGAAGGAAAGATGAAGGGCTTAGTGGAAGGATGAAAGAACTTCACAAATGCATTAATGTCCTGGAGCACATTGAGGAACGCATTGATGCCCTGGAAGATCTTGGGGAATGTTTTAATACCCTGCTCTTTTTTGGATTCAGGGGGGCCCAAAACATGTATTTCCAGTGAAATCTTGGTATCAAATTTTTGGGTGCATTACAATACCTTCTCTTACACTATGTACATAGTACGTGTATAGAAAGTAAAAAAACAATGGTCCCGGAAAATGAGGGCAGTCAAGACACAAGGGATAAAGTGAGACGGCATCATCATGGGCATGCATCGACAGTTAAATTACTGTAAAGAATTCATAGCAGTGGGCTATGAGTAAAGTTCAGTTTGTAGTACTTTAAGTTGTTTTGAACTCCGAGACGTGTAATTTCTCTGTCTCATAATGGAGAAGTATTTTCCTCCACGGACCTTTGTTGATCGTAATATTGAAACATTTTATGATATTCATGTATGACAATCTTTCTTCAAGTTGCCTTGATGCATTAGTCATTGCATGGCAGAATGCTATAAGTAGCCTTAGCTTTCATTTATGGATCCATGGCTGAAATACTGGAACCTGTAAGTTGAATGAGATGATCTTCAAGCAGAGCCTTTTCTATGGTAAACAATACTCCAATGAAGCACACAAGGGGGGTGTGAGCGTTTGGTGGAAGTTCTCCTGTTGCAATTATGTGAGTTGCTGGGAGGTCTCAACATAGGCTTCAGAATTAGTGGTGAAGATCATGAACGTCACTCAGCTGCAAAAATATAAGGTAGGAAGTAAACGATCCTGTTTTGTAAGTCAAGTTTTGCAAGATAATGGTGTAGTAGTGAAGTGAAAGTGGTTTTGGCAAAATAATCCACAAAATGGCATTTTAACCGCCAGATGGTGAAATAGAATATAAATTACATTACAAATATTATACAGTGTACAAGGTTGATAGAACCTTAGGGTTAGTTAAAGTCTGCATATTATATTGCATGAAATTGCTTGGCCCAGTTTAAGTGAGGTTTTAGGCAGTTTAATGTTTTATATTTGTGTGTTCCAGAATTTGTAATTGTTCCGATATTTTCAGGCATTATCATACCATTATTTATTGTTAAATTTCTTATCTTATAGTGACAGTTTTAATATATATACATACAGTTTGCACAGTTTTACAGAGTTCAAAACCCACAGAGGAAGGTTATATGTTAAATTGTAAATATTACTGAGTGCTGAATACATTTCCTTCCTTGACTGTGTTTGATTTAATAGAGTAATTCCTGTGGCCATCCATTCAACTAGAGCACTGCAGTGTGACCTTCTCATGACACATAGAGAATTAGGTGAGCCAGACTCTCTGGGTTATGGCTAGCATATCTGGAAACAAAGATATTGGGAATGTGCCCTTACTGCAGCCCACGTCTAAAAGCATGGAGCCTGGAGTTGGAAGGGGGTATTAATTCTAGAATGCCATCTGGAAAATCAGCTTGCAATCACGTCACAAATGTATGCTTTGAAACATAGTAATTTAACTATGATTTTAGCTGTGGAATAAAAAAACCTTAGCCATTGCTAGGATTCGAACAGCAATACATTGATTTCATCTGTATGTAGGTATTATGTCATTTTAACTACTTGAGCTTTTGTGGTCCTGCAAGATTTTGCTTCTGAATATCTACTTAATGCCTAACCGTAACTACTATGAGAAACATGAATTCTAAACATTATGTTCATATTGTAAATGTATACACCCATTACATACATGGAAATACTTTGTTTCAATGAATGAGGTGCAAAACAGAGATCACACAGACTAACATGCTAAGATAACATAAGTGTAAACTTCTGAGCTCATGTGCTATTGGCTGCCACATGGAACCATTGTGCCTGCTTATGAGCTTGTCTTACCAGATGTCCATTGAATCAGATGAACAATTACTGACACTAACTACTGAAATTGTTTATAGATTCATTTCTTCATAAGTGCAATCTCTGCAGGGATGTTGCAGGTCTTCGCGCAGTTCCTCTGGTGGCCTGTTGTATTTTGTGCTTCGGATACATTATTTCTTGAAGTCTCTTTCTATTTGCCTTTCATGCCAAGATAAAAAGGTAGGATGCACTTTCCTTTCTAATATATACTTATTAATTAGTTTTATGTAAGAACTTGTTTTACTACAGAGATAGTTGTTCATTTTTATTTCATTTGACACAATAATATTCTTTCATAAATTGTGAACTATACCTACTATTGTAATATGTATGTACGTAACACATCAATGTACATGCCAATTGTGCACTACATTTATTTATCAGTACAAATAAGTCATATTGCCTAATACAGCAAAATATGAATGGCTCATTATAAAATGCAAACAAAGGAGACAGCATAGAAATAAAGGCACCTACGGAGGCTTGAACCTACAGCTCACCCAACACTCACCTGATGCCCACATGCTAACCATAGCGCTAAATAATGACAGTATATCTACGTTCGCCAAAATCCAGGTGTTCACATCATGGTCCACTGTAGCCTGATCAATGGTGTGCTAACCCTTAATACACTTTATGCTATAACAAAGAATTTAGAACACACAACCCATCTCAAACTGTTCATCTTCAACCCCTCTACAATCCTAATTTGTGTGGTTGAATTCTGGGACATCTTGTATGTCTAATTTTGTCTTTATTGTTTATTTAATAAATGTATTTGAATAAGCATATGTCTGTGTGCACAGAATTGAAAATCTCATGCACTGATAGGATAATATTTAAGATATCACCATTTCAATGGCTGCTGCTTGTATAATATAAAACGTTCGTGTAAGATGACAGATTAAGTTGTTTACATTGGTTACTATGAAGAATGCAAAATAATAAGAGCAGAAATATCAAACTTTGATTTGACACAATCAAACCCTAGTATGATATGTGCATGCAACTTCAATAGTAACTATGCATTACCAATGTGAACAATTTGTTAAACAGATTTAAAAAATAGAATAATTTGATTGACATTTTGTATATATGTATACATATTGATGTGTGCATATATGTGTGTGTGTGTATACATGCAGGAATTTAAGTAGAGCTGCAGTAATGAGTTGGTTAACTATAATGTAATTTATCTTATATTTGGTAAATCTCACAACTATAAGTCATTTGATTTTAACAAATTATTATATTTACCAAATTTCCATTTCCAGCATAACATACATTTCAGAATAAAGTACAAATATTATGATTTTCAGAAGTACTTTACACTGTGAGTTCACTGTATTTAAAGTTCTAAGTTTCAATTCATCAATAATGCTGTTAAAGCCACATTGCTGTTTCTAGCTTGTTTCATACTTAAGTCTAAAACTAATCTTAATTTAATAAAATTTGTTACAATGTTTCCTTTCAATGCTGAAGTGTTTTTTTGTATTATATTTTGTTAGTACATATTTGACAGATGAAATTATGAAAAAAGATTGGTTATCTGAAACATTACATTAATTTAGGGGTGTACCGGCTCTACTTAATAGGCATTCAACACGTGTTTCTTGCAGAGATTCTAGCATGATTAATATACCTGAAAGTCTAATACACAGAACAACACGTCAACTTCTCTGCAATGTTACAGAAATCACATCATTGTTCTGAACAGTCACTATTCATTCTCCAATTCCAATTAAATTTCAATTTTGGAAAACTAAACAAAATACAATGCATTTCTGAACTACAAGAATATGTATCTAAGCCTAATAAAGATGTAGAAGATAACTTTCTCTATAGACTAAGACTACCTTTGAAACTGCAATACAGTTGGAACAAAATATGGACAAAATCAAAAGGTTCTGCTCACCTTCACAGCTCAATTCTGGTGTTGCTGGACCTGGTGTGGTATACAATGGTTCTAAATGCTTCACCAAAGGCATGCCATTTGCATCAATATTTTCATATGGGTGAGAATCAATCATGCGTAACTGTTCCTGGAATAATTCCCGCACAGCTTGATGTACTAGCACATACTGTTCCTTAGTTTGCACCATTGCAATGCGCTGTTTCCGCATATCTCGAACCAGCTTGTATAAACTGAAGTCTCTGTTCAATTTCTGTAAATAGCATTTTTAGTTATAACAAAAAACACTGAAAATATGTAGAACATAATAATAGCAGATATGATAAAGCATCAGAAATAGTGCTTTTTGGTGACAATCTAAATAGGAATAATTTATTTTTTATCCAGTGTTTCGTATCTGCCATGATACTGCATGAAACATGGAACGGTGGAAAGTTCACAGAATACAAGTAATGTAAATTGTGAAGCTACTTACAGTGAAGGCATAATCAAATTAATAAAAGGGTTAATTTACACACACTTCATTTATTTATTGGGTGGGACAATATTTTGCAGACCTTTTCCCACATCCTCAGCTGTTGAACCACTACTGCCAGAATCTGATTCTGTTGGTGCTGTCGTACTTTTTATGTTGTCATCCAATGGAAAGGCAATGAGGTTGAATAAGCAATCCATGCGAGGGGAAGTTTAAAATTTATGGCTTATTTTATATCCTAAAACACTGCCACAGAGCCATGAATTTTGAACAGTACAACAGCAACAACAGCATCAGATTCCAGCAGTAGTGGTTCAATAGCTGAGGTTATGGGTAAAAGTCCTGGAAACATTGTCCCACCCAATAAATAAGTGAAGTGTGTATAAATTTAAACGTTTTATTAATTTCACAGAATAAATCTGTCATCAAGCTAACTCAATTTTCCTATTTAATTTACTTTAATACAAGCTCTTGCAAATCTAATTCTGCTGCCTTAGCAATTAGCAGATAAGGTTTGACTGTAATATTTCAGAAGAATTACAATGGATGACCATCACTACACTATGTGTTGAGATTTTTTCTCCAGTCATGTTATGGTGTCTTAAGTGTGGTACATATTCTGGATTAAAGGGCTGCAGCAAAGCTATATTGTAAACTGTGAAGCATAAAAATTTGTATCAATGTTTAAGTAGTTTAAGCAAAATGGAAATGATAATTCTTGGTTCAAGAGAAAGTCAGATGCCAATATGAATAACATTTAAATGGAAGATACTATTACAAAATTACCGGTTAGGGAAAAAAAAGGCTTAAATATTTGTTTTCACAACATTTACTGGTAAATGAAAAGCCATTTATTAACCTATTTTTCAACATTGTTTTTCAGGCATTTGCCATAGCAGGAAATCAACTTTTGTGTGCCCTCTTCAAAGAAAGCCACCACCAGTGAAAACAGCCACTCCTGAATACAGAGTTTTGTGCAATTGCTGTTAAAGCACAGAAGGTGCAAGAATGGGGTTGTACGGTGGGTGATTTGACTGTTCCCAACCAAATTGTTGAATAAGGTTTTGTGGCATCAGGAACATGCATTGTCATGGAGGAACACAATGCTTTGACTGACCATTCCATGCTTTTATTTTGAATTGTGCATCAAAGATTTCTCTCCAGTATTGTACCACATTAATGGTTGCATCTCTGGAAAGGCACTCAAATAGCAGAATGCTCCATCTGACCCAAAACATGTGCACACGATTTTTATACTGACAATATTCTTTTGAATTTTTGTTGTTTGGTGGATACTGTGTACTTCTACTACATTGACTCCATTTTGATTCTGAAATGACATCACAAACCTAAGTTTCATCACCAGTCACTATCCCGCTTAAGAATTCATCTCCCTCATTACATTCGGGTAAGAAATGTACAGTCGCTTCATTTTGTTGACATCCATGATAATCCTCAGCACCCAATGGGAACAAGTTTGCAATAGTTCAAGTTGTGTGATATGCAAAACATTTTTTTTTTTTTAAATTTGTGCAAATCATTGTTATTGTGAACCGTCTTGTTTTCATGAATTGCCTCATTTGTTCAACCAAACCAACAATGATAACAGAAGACCATCCACTCTGTGATTCATCATGAACATTGTATCGTCCATTACTGAATTAGCTAACCCACTTTTTCACCCTTCCATCTGTAATTACATTTTCTCTTTAAATCTCTATAAGTTGACAAATTTCAGCTGGTTTAACAGTACTTGCATTAAAAAATTGTATCAGAAATTGTCTTCAACATCTTCAACGATCACTAACAACTGTAAACACAAAACAATCCAGCTGTAATGGTGTCAGTTGACAGACAGTTAACCAGAGAAATGAGTGCGCATGTGTGGAACTGCAAATATTGTGGTGGCGGTAGAGCAAAACAGTACCTACTTTCCAGACATACCTATTGCTTTGATGCCACTGACAAAGTTATTTTGCAATTAATTTAATTATCTAGGAGTAGGTATGAACTAATTCACACACTTCATCAATGTTTAATTACCTGAAAATTCTATGTAAGTAGCATTATTGTCTGAACATTTATCAGTAAGAATGTTTGTCAGTGGTTGAGAACACACAATCTTATACATCAAAGTACATGTAGTAATTAATATTCCAACATGTTCTATTGTCATACTAATCATTATTTGTGTAACCACTGATGTCAGAAACTAATGAAATATGTAAACAAGAAAACATCAATTCTTTGGTTAGGGTCTTCTGAGACCATAGAAAGGGCAAAGGAAGGAAACAACCTGCTGGTCGCCAGATCAGTTATGTGCATCTGCACTTTGTACCAGCCACCAGTGCAGTCATGTGGCAACCTTGCTCCCTCTTCTACTGTTTCAAAAGACTCATCAGAGTATAAATATGAATCATGAGTGAACTAAGAATGGATGGGATAAAATGATACAAAGATTGCTTTCATTGTTCAAATAGTTGAGTTGAGTGTTAGCTCAACTCAACTCTATAACCACCTCTTGCTCATAATACCATAAGATAAACGTATTTTTCCTTGTCTTGCAGTTAGCTGAATTGGAACACCATTTTTTTAGTATCATTTATTGCATTATTTAATGATACTTCTGAGCATTTGAAGAATTTTTTTTCCCCTTTTAGATTTGGCTAACAAGAAATAGTTTCAATATATTAAAACAATATATTATAAAAAATGTGTCAGGATCACATTTTTACGTCATGGACAATACTGAACATTACACGGTTTTAATTTGACTCAGTAATTGTCCACTCTAGTTAACTACTGATGCTTGATAAAAATTAGTTACTAGTGGATGACCACCCATTAAGTTATTTCATAAATTCTTAAAACTCGAAAATATGCATATTTCCTATCCCTTATTTAGAGAACAAAATATACATTTATGTTACATAATAGAGACATATTTAATAGACACTACCACCAGAAGCCAAGCAGCAAAGACAGGATCTTCTTCTAAAATAGTTTACTTCCTATGAGAGCATCATTTTCTGTTGCACCTTTAGCAGATGGTTTAAAGAGACTTCAAAGATGATATATAGACAAATAACTATTTTACAATGTTGTCCAAATGGTTATTTTTAGAGAAAATATTCTTATGTAGTCAACTACTGGCACATCACCCTACCTATCTACTCCCTCCAAGAGCACAGCTTCCACCTTGTGTGTGTCATGTCACCACTATCTCCTTTGATATGCAACCTGCATGTTACTACATGCTGAATAATGCAGATTATGCAGTACATCAGTATGGTATTTTGTATATAAAGCAGCTAAAGAAAATGTATCAGGTCATCCCACTTAATGAATTTCCAATAAAAGCCATAATGCCTTTGATTAGGGACCCTAGGAAACGGTGAATAAAATTCTTAAAAATTACTAAAAAAGGTTATGAATGACAAAAAAAATGTATATAAAAAGCTCATGCATGCAGAAAGCAATAAATAAAATCATTAAATAATTTGAGACAATTGGAATATTTATTGTGTTTACTGTTAAATACTAAATAGAACTAAACTACAATATAATATATGTAATGAATGTTCTTTTAACACTTGTAATGGAATGTGACATTTTCTCATTTTTCAAAATATTTCCCCAGCATTATATCCATATTCTGTGGCTTTAAATAAGTGTGTAAATCTTTGAGGATATTCTCAATGAGGGAAAAGGCAAGCTGAGAATCAACATTGGATGTTGATCATGTGCCTGGATGCTTTTCTCAACAGATATTGGGTATTCACCCCTCACTCGCAGTGATGCAGTCACAATATTATTTTTCTCCCTATTTACTGCTTTTTCCTTAATACTGGCAATCAAAGCACTGTACTTTTCAGCTAGTCCATGAAGTGATAAAGCATTCATCACAGGTTTGCCAGCAATGAGAGAATACAGAATTGGACCAACTGAATTTGTTAATGTGCTTGTTCATCAAATAATTTTCCCATACCATGATTATATCCTGGCTGCCAGTGTGCCAGAATTTTGTCCTGCACAAGTTCTTTATACCAGTAAATCTAATGACTTTGCAGCAGGGGACCTCTGTAGTGGCTTAGCAGCACACAGTCCTTTAACACTGGACTTGAGTGGGTACCAGATGCATCAGCAAGTGGTGATTAGCTGGGATGTGAACAGCAGTTTCAGTTGTCCACTGACTCACCAGCCAGACCTATCTCCAAATAACCAATAGGAGAGTGTGACTTCCCAACCCTAAGGTGTTAGACAACCTGTGTCAAAGGGGTGCAAGGCTCATGAGAGATGTGTCGGTAACAAAGCCTCTAGTATACCTGAGAATCTTCCCGAGTATTTAGTCTTACCCACACATCTATGTGGGGCTGTCTGGGTAGTCCCTGGGAACAAAATTGGCATATATAGTTACAAACAACTGGAGGTCCCTTCTGGGGATCCCGAGAGACCTTTTGAAGCTGTAGTGGAAGTTGGGCCCTTGAAAGAGGGAACTCCATCCCTGCAGCTAACCATGGAAGGTGGGGTCTGCAATTCCCAGAGATGTGGAAGAGCAGACTATGCTTTCTTATGTTAGACACTGTGTACCATTTGTGGGAACTCACCAGGGTAGTTGGTATCCTAAAATTAAAGAAAAAGAAAGAGGAGAAGGGCTAGTCTACCAGTTCAGCAGATGGAAGGTGAGCACTCTATCTCAAGGGACCCTCCACAAACCACTGTGAGCCCTGTGCCTGGCCATCTACCTCCTTCAAAAGAAGCAAAGAGGAAGAGGCTTCCCCTCAACAAACAGGGGAGCAGTACACTGAGTTTTGCACCCTAAAGCTGGAAATGAATATATTTCCCATGATGTCTCCTTACACAGAGCCAGATTTCAGTTTCCAGAAGAGACCTTGCAAGGGAAAGCATTTATGTGTAAGGGATGGAAGGTCAAAATTATTTCTTTCACTCAGACTATCCTTCAACACAGTATTACTGCCTCTAGGGTGTTAAGCAGTAGCACAAGGCAGAATTTGGTCATATTATGTGAGTAATCTTAAAGTTTTTTTCTATCTTCAGCACTTAAAACTAATGAAAATCCTAAAGCATGCGTCTTGACAAGACATCAGAATACCTGGGCTCTGCCAGGCTTTCTAACGAGGGACCTGATGGCAGTCATGATGAGGTATGAGGTGGGCAGACCACCACGGTAAGTGGTGGTCTGCTCAGCCTATTTTCCTTATGTCTCTGAGGAACACCTACCTCTTCAAGAGTTCTGTAATTTTGTGGACATCAATGGCAGGGGGGGGAGACATTACTCAATTTTCTCAGCTTTATGGATCCGGAGAACATGAATCATTGGGGGCACTCTGATCTTTGTCAGTTTTCAGCGGGAAGAGGCCCTAGACTTGACACTACTGTGCTTTGGGGTCCTAGAAGATGTGAAGGATTGGAGAGTTAGTCTGAAACCCTTCTTGTCCAACTACAGACATACCTGCTTTGATCTTGAGGGAAAAGAAAGGACCACGCTTACATGAAACCTAGAGGATCAATTAGTACTCCTTCCACAGCAGACCTGGAGGGTGGGCTTGAGAATGGACCCCAAAGGATCTGGAGTGTTCTGTTAACCTTTTGACTGTTACCTTGGTCTCTGCTTATAAAAGGAACTGCTGTCTCCTGCGGGAGGTACAAGCAATAGATAGTTGTTATGGAACACTTTTTAAGGGCCATCAAGCTAAAGACAGGTAGGCTTATAGAGTCAGCAAGCGTCAGCCAACCTGGCATTCCTATAAGGAATCTTATAGATTTCTATAAGAATCTTAAGGAGAGAGATCAGGAGGGCTTCCAAAAAATCTTGAAGGCACTTCTGTGGCAGTATAGAGAAACAATTGAGTGCTGTTTGATTGCACAAATTGCTGGACTCTGGAGGTAAGGCCAAGCTGGCCTCTTTGGAGGATCCCTTCAGTGCTAAGACACAGTCAAAGGGGGAGACCATGAGGCTGTTGTTTGAAACCCTTCTTTTGGAGCCAAGAAGTAATGCCATTTGAGGCATGCAGGCCTTTGCAGGAAGCCTGGCCTCCAAGATAGCGACTCTGAAGAAAGTTAAGTGGGCTGTCTTTACTTTTCAGCCCTAAAAAGCACAGGTGAGGCCTGGGAGATTGTTTCTTTATACCTAGTGAGAATTTTCAGGACCTGCCTTGCCATAAGATATGTTTCTAACCTCTGGAGTTGTGCCAAGTTGGTTTTTATACCCAAGTCAGGCAGATAGTCATAATACAGGCCTAAGGATTTTCGTTCCATTAGTCTGACATCCTTCATGTAGAAGGTTTTGGAAATACTAGTGGATAATATACTGGTTAACAGACACACTTTCAGCAGTATGCCTACCAGCAGAGAAAATCCACAGAATCTGCTCCACCAGCTCATTACTAGACTGAAGGGGGCACTGGCCATGGAAATGGCAATTTTTCTAGACATTGAGGGTGCCCTTAGCCATATGAATCTGGGTACCACTAGGTGATATCTCAAAGATAGAGGTATCAGTCAATCATCTTGGTCTGGAGCATGATTTCCTTGAAAGGTTGTCAGGTGATGGCAGCTCTGGGGAGTATTACCCTCAGAGCATCAGTACCCCAGTGCATTTCCCAAGGAGGAGTTTTGTCCCACACTCTATGGTGCCTAGTGATGGATGATCTGCTGTACTGGCTCAACAAAGGAGAAATTCATGCTCAAGGCTATGCAGATGACATATGCCTTGTAGCAATTGGAAAATTCCCTAGCATGCTCTCGGTCCTCATTCAGGACCTCTTGCTTGCTATAGAAAAATAATACATGGAAACAGATTTGTCTGTTAATTCAAATCGAGATCATGGTCTTCAGAAGGAGGACATCCTTGCCAGGATTGGTAGAGCTCCTCCTGTTTCAGAAGAGATTGAAGCTATCTGTTTCAGTCAAGAATCTAGGAGTTATCTTGGATGCTGGACTAGTTGGAAAAATCATGTAGATTCCAAAGCCACAAAATCTGCCAAACATTCTTTGGCAGTCCCACACCAACCTGCCAGAGACAGATTACCCTTCTCTGGGTTCTTGATCAAACAGGGCATCAGAGGTAATCAGAAGGCAGACAGCTGGTTAAGCAGGAAGCATGTCTTGCATTTATAGGTCCCAAGGCCTTTTGCGGCATGTCCCCCAGAGGCATCAAAAATGAAATAACCCAGCTAACAGCTAGGGCTCACCTTGAGCTATGAAAAAAAGGTTATCCTTGTCTGGGTTCAGGGTTAACCAGTGCATCAGAGGTAATGAGATGGCAGACAGACTGGCTAAGCAGGGAGCAAGTCTTGTATTTGTAGAACATGAGCCCTTTTATGGCGTGCCCCCTAGAAGCATCAAGTATGAGATAACCCAGCTTAGAGCTAGTCTCATGTTGTGCTTTGCAAAAGGCAACATACCACCAGCCAGGCCCATGATTTTATTTCTGGGCCAGTCAGCTCTTTTGACCCTGATTAGAACCAGGTGCAGAGTGGTTGTTGGCTATCTTACTGGTCAAAACGCTCTGAGAAGATGCTTCTACATAATGGTGCTAATTGAAGACCACATATGTGGGAAATGTGGAATGGATTTTGAATTCTCCCAGCATATTTTATGTGAATGCAAGGTACTCATTCACCTTTCACAAATAAGTAACCCTGGGTTCCTTTTTTTGGAACCCCAGGATAAAAGAGAGGCAAATATCAGGTATGTGGTGCAATTTATTGGGACCATTGCATTTAATTGAAGCCCAGTTTATGAAGCACAATGGGCTCTAGGAGCCTACATGTGAGGCCTCATAAGGGGTCACTCTGTTTTCATCATCATCATCATCATCTACTGACATGGCGCTGTCACGTTTAAGCACACCTAAAATCCATTGGTCTGGGCCAAAGTTTCGCAGGCAATCATTAAAAAAAATAGGTAGTCAAGTATCATCAAAGTGTAAAATGTCCCTGGGTTCATATTTCACCATTAGCTCCTGTAATCCTCCACAGTGTTGCCACTAGCAATTGCATGACTGTCTCAGAGGTCAAGTGATCAGGGCTCTGGATTCTCACCCAGAGTTCCCAGGTTCAATTACCAGCTGGGCCTGGTAATTTTCCTTAACTACAATCATTTTCTATTACCCACAATCTGTGCGTGTGCGTGCGTGCGTGCACGTGTGCGTGTGTGAAGTGAGTGTGCATACATGCTTGCAAGCTTTCCTTAACTAGAAGCATTCCCTATCCCCCATAGCATGCATTTGTGCACGCTTGAGTGCATGCATGTTTCCTTAACTAGAATCATGTGTGTGTTCGTGCGCATTTACTGAAACATATCAGCATTAATAAACTATAGTTCAGCATAAAAACACCAGCACTTGTTTCTAACAGGAAAGCCCCAATATGACCACAGAAATTAAGAGGACTGTATAAATGAAACCATAAAAAAATAATAACAATAATAATTTAGTTTTGCGAATTTAGTTATCTCTTCTTGAGCTGATCAATTCAGTCAATGGATGCACTAAAACTTTGAACCACAATCTTGGCCACCTTAAAACCAGGATTACAATGAACTTAACATAACGTGGAAGTTAACATATTCGCCCTATTTAGGGTTGTCATAATTAGAGATTAATAATGCCAAACTTTTCCTTCCCGTTATGTTAATTTTGATGTCATGGTAATTAGAATCATTCACGTAAAGGCAGTCGCATGTGATAATATTACCAATTATGAGCCATTCTTGTTATACTAAGAGCATTTCTTAACTTAAAGCCATGTCCATCGCAATCCCAACATGCCTTTTCTGCAAACCATCACTTAATTAGCCTTGAAGTTTTGAATGAAGTTTTTATAATTCTTCCAGTTCCTGTATTTTGAATATTGTGCTTTTTTTTTTTTTAGCTAGGGTTGCATTCTGAAGCACTGGTTTTACTGTGTTCTGTTTTTTGACCAGTAAATTCTGCACAAACACACAAATCAGCAACTCACATGAATTATACAGATTCTTTATACGCAAGTATGGGAACACACACCACAAGCGTGTAGACCCTGACATGAATTTACATTCTAGGTAGTTTGAATTTTGGCTGCCTGGCCAATTGGCAGTCTAGTTATATCAGAGTGCAGAAAACACTATTTTTTTAGCTTAATGTCTTTTAACCTTTTTGGTCATATCGGACGATGAATGAGATTGGTGAAATGATGCTCAAATGATCTCGCAGTCCATGGACCTTTAAGTTATTTGACATTCATCTTCTCAGGATAAGAGAAAAGCTTGATAAAAACCTTATCCAGGTAACTCACCCTAAGCGAGATTTGAACTCACGACCTGTTGAATGTGAGGCGGTACACTATTATTCTGTACTCTATGAATTACACCATTCAGCTGGATGGTCAATTGGTAGCACAATCGCCATATACTACACGAGAACAAGAGTCTTTCGGTGCTGACTAAATGAAAAAACTTGTGCATAGTCTAACATTGTCTGGCACTTTGTCTTCTTCTCAGTGACCTGTTGTCAGGAGTTTCCAAATATCCAGTCTTTTTCAAACTATGATGGAGTTGCAGAATTTACACATGCACATTTTCTTTTTGAGGTTAAAAACATACCCTTCTTTTTAAAACTTAAATATGAATCTGCACCATCATTGCTTTTTAGAAAAAGAAATTGCATTCATAGTTTTTTGTATTTTTTTTTCCCCTCCTGTCCAAGTCTCATAGAAGTTCTCGTCTATCCCTTTGTCCATTGTTTCAAATAAATATAACCCCTTGAAATTCAACAAGAAAAACAACTTACATTTAGTTAGTAATGGCGCCAGTGGCAACATCAAATGCACTTTGAATTCCATTCTTGAACTGAAAGAAGCGAAAGCAATTGTGACATAATACAGCTGCCTCTCTTTCCAGATGGCACAGTGGTTGCAGTTGCGCTTGGTGAACAATATACATTATTACCATTCAAGAAATAGTGGCACGCAGAACTTTTCAGAATAACATCACAGATACACAGATAGTGACCAATTTCATGGAAAAATCTTAAAATTAAATTCACAAAATAAAATTGAAATAACAAAAAATCCTGATATATTATAAGTGTAAAACATCTACAAATTGTGCAACAAACATAAATAGACTAATTTTGCATTTATATTTGTTTTAACAAAATTTGCTTTGATTCAGGATGGAAAATTAAGTTGTCCTTCCTCGGTAGGTCTATTTCCGTGTTACATGCAAAAATGTTTTCACTTCCATAATTACAAATCTATTAGCTTGTAGAGTATGATTTATGTGCTTTGATTGAAAGCAGAAGTGAAGTGTGTCACACATATAGCTGGTACATTCTATGCAAGCTTTGATCAGCATATTTAAGAAATCTGTGATGGTTTACATTCCTCTATTAGGCAATGCCAAGTTGTCATCTCTTCTGGTACCTAACACACCCAGCAACTAAAACGTAGCATACAGTTTATGGACCACAAGAGAAATTGTAATCTAGGCCAAAAAAAAAGAAAAGAAAAAAAAAAAAAAAAAGAAAAAAAAAAAAAAAAAAAAAATCTTTTCACAATACACACTGTGCTTAAGGAGGGAGAACATCATATACGTGTAAGTGATGTTTTCTACTTCTCATCATGAACAATAAATTGAGAGGACATAGAAATTTCAGTAGGAAAGAAAACCTGAATTCCAACAAAACATGGTATCTGACTCTACAGAATGTTATAAGGAAACTTCTGAACTAAGAAGCAATGCGACAGGTGCAATGGTCCAGCAACTGTGTTAAGATACTCTGACCTCACCCTAGTCTAATTTAACCTACCTCTCAATCAGGAGCAGAGGCTTTCTGAACCAATCAGAAGCAATAATGATCATAACACCAGGGTATAAAACTAGTCATAGACAAATGCTAGTTCATTTTGTAACAGTAATGTCTGCACAAAAAAATACATTCTTTAAATGGCCTATACTACCAGAATTCAGTCTTTCCTTGATCAAGCTATGGTCAGCCAGTGCAAATGTTCAAGCTTGGATAAAGGTCCAATCTACAGATATTTACCAAGAACAATTACTTGAGATTTTAAAATAAGCTGCTTTTTAATAAATCTAATATAATCACCATGTATTTGGACAGGCAGAACACAAAAATAGCATTAGATTTTCCCATCACCTAACAATATTGAGATTTTGTATGACATACTATAACAGAACAGCTGGCTCTCATTGATTGTGGAAGGTAATTTTGTAGCACATACTAGTTAACTTTCTCATTATATTCCTTGGTTTTACAACTCTTAAGGGATTGTTAAACCTTCAAGAATGTTCACAGAATTTTCTGGTTGCCATTGGAGATTTAAAAATGGTACGTATGCTAATAAGATTCACAAAATTGTAATGTTTTCTTTGTGAGTGAGATAATTTGAACAAGTATAATCATTAGGAAGTGACCATAAAAAAAAAAAAGCTTTCACTTCTTTATGTGGACAAAGTAATGCCCTCGTTGCATAAAAAATGAGTTAATGAAAAACTTTGTGAAGGCAATGGGCAATCAGGAAGGGCATTCCAACATTTAAGTAAAAACGTTTAAAGGTTCAGATTTATAAGCTCACAAACAGTGTTGCCACAGGTATTTCACAAAATTTCGCCCAAATCATTTAAAAAAAAAAAATCACAAAGTTTCAGTTGAAATCACCCAATATTCGTATTAAAATATGCAATTTACTTTAAAATCCCACACACACATACACACGCTTGGAATATTTTCAAAAGATCATATGAATGGCATAAGATTGGAATACTAGTGTGAGATGTGCTGATTCAGATTCAAGAAAGAATATGAAAAAACGAGACTTGTGCGCCAATAATTATACTGAAATATTACCTAAAGTATTTATTTTATTAATTATTTCCCTCAGTTGAGGGTTGCCTTATAGACAATGTATAACCATGCAATCTTATTAACAGAACAATAAATATTACATTTTAGGAGCCGATTCTGCTATGTGTTGCTATGGGGACATAATTTTTATTCGTATGGATTTACTTTGCACACTAACGCTTTTGATCATGATTAAATTTAATTGTTAAAATATTGATATAACCAAATCAACAACTCTAATATATAAGTATAACAAAACGTTAACTTCCAGCACGAAAATTTCTTTTGCCTTCATTGAAACCACATTGCAAGTGAAGATGCCAACTTATGATCCATCCACAGCAACGATATTAATAAGTACCGGAAATTACTATATCGTAAAAAAAAAAATTATTGGCAGGCTGTATAAACAAGTTTTACTCACACAAAAACTGGAGTGCTTCAAGAATATCTTCTTCGTCCTGTTCAATTTCCTCTTGTTGATAAATTTCTGAATTCAAATTCAGCGTGTTAGGGTCAGGTACAAATGTGTGACAGTACTGGCCATTCTCGTCTTAGATTCATTTTTATTCTAAGAATGGAACTTAGAAGTTTCAGGCCCATTCAATTTCTTAACTTTGTTTTCATCGAAGTCGCTCTCGAAAATATCCTTTCAAAGGTGGCATTACTTATGGGTAGACTGAATGCATTTAATGCAAATAAAGAAAGTTCTTTTAAAACATAATCTCCAGCTGAGTTTTTCAGCCTAATGGCTTCACATCAGAACCTCCAAACATCATCAGGAATTTTGTCATTGAAAATAGTTTTCCCGTCGAAAGTCAGAAGCACCCGCCACTGATGTTCAAGTTCTGCAATTCTAAATTTTTCCTTAATTAATTCCAAAGGAAGTTTGGAGAACTTTGGACGTGTATGGCTTAAACAAATGCTGGGAGAAAAAAAGCTGCATCTTTTGCAGTATGGATAAATTTCCAGTAATAGTTATTTAAAGCTCCTTGGCTGCCCTTTTAAGAAATTTATGACACCTCTGCCTAATATTTTGAGCCTGATCGTCATTTATGTTTCTATTTTGAATCATTGTTTTTAGTAAAACTGAAAAGTCAAAACTAAAATCAACCGACTCAATAGGGAAGTAAATGAAAGTAAACTCCAAGTTCACATAAAGTTTGGTAAATTGCTTGTGTAATATTTGCCTTAGAAACGAAAGAGTGAATGCTTCTAGCTCAATTAAGATTCTAGTATGATCAGCTTCGTCTCTTTGGTAAAGCAAGTTACTCTCTCAAAATCATTTAGTACAGACCTCAAAATGGTAAGAAACATTTTGTTAGTTACATCACTGTACATGGAACGTAATTCCCTCAAAATGTACCCGTCAATGCTATTAGCGGCTGACTGAAAATGCAGTTTCAAACATTCAAATTGGTCTAAAATTTTTTTATACACCTGCTTCTAGCCAGCAGAGTTCCTGACACAGGTATTAATTGCAATGGTTTTTCACCATCACAAATTAATCTATAAAGTTCATTATATGACTCTTTCCTAAGGGCTGATCTTCGAAATCAATTGTATGTTTTTCTAAGCATATAGTCAAGATTTGATGACATTTCTTCGCTTGCATGTGAGCACACTAAGTGCACAGAATGACAAAAGCATTTGACAAGAATTAGATTTGTGTTACTTTCTTTCATAAACAGATACAATAATTTATTTTTTCCGCAAAGATTAGATGCCCATCTGTTGCAAGAGTGAAGCATTTATTTGAATCGAGACCTAAAGTTCCAAAGTAGTCGTTTATATGCCCAAAAAGATCCTCTGCGGTTGTAGTTGTCACCTGAAGAAGTCCCAAAAACTGCGTAACTATTTTATTCTTCTTTTCACTATAATATCTATAGCATAGGCAAAGGTGTATGATGCATTCAACATCTGTAGATTCATCTATGATGAGCGAATATGAAGAACCAGCTATATCCTGAACTAAATCCTGAAGTAAACATGGTGCTAAAACTCTAGTGATTAATGCAGTGCATTTTGTCTTGTGTAAATGGATATCTGGTTTTGTGAATGAAGTAGCAGGACTGTTTTTATTAATTAGTTCTCCTAAGTGATCTACGGATTGTATAGCGCTATGACATGCGACAAAGGTAGCTAATTGCAGTTCAAATTGTGTAACAGTTTTTGCTGGGGGTAATTCACTCAAGTTTTGGCTGAGAAATAATTGCTGCAGAATTTTATTTGTGTCTCTTTGAATCAGCATGTTTTTTTTAAGGTCAGCGCATTGGGCCCTTAGTTTCATTTTGCAATATTTACAAAAAGCACTCGAGTTGTCACTTGGAATTTCTTGAATCCATTTCACTAACTCTGGATCATTAAGCCAGATTTTATTGAAATGATTTTCATATTTTCCCTACTTTCCCATAGTTGAGCTAACTCCCTTTATAACTTTTAACCACTACTAAAATTAAAAGTAACAATGCACTACCGTTATTGCACTATTACAGCACAGAGCTCACAGAGAAAAGAATGTACTTTCTTTTAAAGTGAAAAACTACAATGATTAATGCTTGTCAACTGAAGTATTTTTTTTACAGCTAAGATGTAAGCAATATGAGTCAATTGCGTGGTTGTTGCAAAATGAGAGTAGAATATCACTATTCAGCGATTTTGAAACATGCAATAGAAGGATGTTAGCTGATCACCTACTGCAAGAGCAGTGTAGTTATGATGCAATAAGCAACGAATTGCTAACAATAGAGGGTAGGTTTCATATCGCCATTCAGATATCACTTATCATGGTGCAATAAGAAGCATCAGAGAGGATTTAGTATTTGTCTTGCATCATTTTAGATTAGATGTTTCTTCACCACCAAACAGCACATAAAGTTAAAAACAGACATTAATAGAAGTTATATTTTGCAGAAATAAAAATTCACAAATCGCCTTCATCAAAATGTTGCCAAAAAGGCGGATTTTAGTAGCCCAAATGGCTACTTTTTGCCCAATCAGGCAACACTGCTCACAAATACATGATCTGTTTTATTTCTGTATTCAAGGGGACTTAATTCTATTGAAAAAAAAGGCTGTCTTGCTTTCAAATAAGTATGTACAAATTTTATGCAAAAACCACTGAGTTGACATTCACAGAGGTTGATAAAAGTTTTGTTGAGGGTTTAGAAGACACTGGGATGCAATATGTCCCTTAGAGTTCACTTTCCAACTTCATTCCTTTACACTGAACTTGGGCCAGGTCAGTAATGAGCATGGAGAAAGGTTCCATCAGGTTTTTAGGAAACAGATGATACACAGGAAAATCAGTACCCAACATATCAAATAAAAAGAAGTATTTTAGACAGTGGAGCACCATAATTAAATTTAAATGTAATGAGTCACCGTTTTACACTTTTTGCTCCAACTTTGCCTTTGTTTGGGAAGACCGGTTTCAGGGTACTTTAACCCTATCTTCAGTTCCAGGGATGACTGATGCTACATGCAACAGGTGGTAGTGTGCAGCTTAGTGTTTTGTTGCCCTCTACTCTTGTCAACAGGATGACATCATCAATAGCGGGGACCTCAAAATTCATAAGGGAGTCTTCTTCTTTGGTGATAAAGACACTTTCCCAAGTTTGCAGTTCCATAGGTTTCTTTACACATTTAACTAACTCTATTTCTTCCTTCATGTTATGATTTTCAGACCAAAAATGATGTGCTACTGCAGATTTGTCTACATGCTTTTACCTAATGCTTCTCAAGTGTTCTTTCATCCTAGTTTCCAAATTTTGTTTTGTTTTTCCAATATAAATCTTATTGCAGTTTTGGCAGCTCATTTTATAAATACCTGATTGTTTAGTGTTCAGTATGATGAATGTGTGTGTATTCTTTTTGGTATTCTGTTTTATTCAAAGAGACATTGATAAGCCTATGAACAAGACTGTGAAAGATGGCAAGTTGATGTTGTACTGGGTTGAACTGGTTCTGTTTTATGTTGCTTACTGAACAATTACAATACTAACATCATAGACACATTGATCTACAGACAAAAAATATATAAAAGACTACATGAAATCGCCACTCTGGAAAAATTGGATAAACCATCACTGAAATTTTGCAAATTTACTTTTCACCCAAGAGTGTTGTGGAAATTCGAAAGGAGTTTTAAAGACTTTAACATAAAACTGGCCCCTCAAAATAGATACAATATCCAGAACTTATTGAATCACTCTTTGAAAGATACCATACCAAACACTAAAAAATCAGGAATTTATAAAATGAGCTGCTGAGACTGCAAAAAAATTTATATTGGAAAACAAAACAAAATTTGGAAACTAGAATGAAAGAACACTTGAGAAGCATTAGGTACAAGCATGTAGACAAATCTGCAGTAGCACATTATTTTTGGTCTGAAAATCATAACATGAAGGAAGAAATAGAGTTAATTAAATGTGTAAAAAAACCTATGGAACTACAAATTTGGGAAAATATCTTTATCACCAAAGAAGAAGACTCCCTTATGAATTTTGAGGTCCCTGCCATTGATGACGTCATCCTGTTGACAAGAGTAGAGGGCAACACAACACCAAGCTGCACACAACCACCTGTTGCATATAGCATCAGTCATCCCCGGAACTGAAGATAGGGTTAAAGTACCCTGAAACCGGTCTTCCCAAACAAAGACAAAGTTGGAGCAAAAAGTGTAAAAAGGTGACTCATTACATTTAAATTTAAGTACCCAACATGTTTGTTGATTACTGCTGACAACTTCTCACAGACATTTTGAAATCCTATCACCTTAAGTCATTCATGAAGAAGTTTTAAAAATGTGAGAATATTGCTAAATTTAAGTCTTCAGTGTAACATACATATAATTTTATAATTCTTAAAATCAGTTTTACTACATATATTTGGGTTGCATTTGCAACTATTAGAATAATAGAAAAGTACAAAAGTGTATAGATTATGTTGCAAAAACTTATCATGTCCTCTCAAAAGTAACAGAGAAAAATGATCCTCAAGAGTTGAAATCAGTGTATGTAAATTAAGTAAAATTGTATTATATAGTGGAAATGTTGGGAGGGTGGAAACTGACAAGGAATGCTTGTTAACTTAAGAAAGGGGTGGCTGGAAGTTCAGTATGTATGTAAAGAATGGGAAACGTTTGGGATGGGAATATGTGCATGAGAAAGGGTTAATGAAGAGAAGTGAAAGCACATATTGAGGATATTGAAAAACAAGATTTGTTTAGTAGCTTAAAAGATAGACATTTGCCAGAACTATATAAAAATAAAAACACAAATTGGGGCAGACAGAGGTGTCGACCATGTGATAAAATGGGGAGAGGAGGATATAAAAATCAATGAAAAAAGAACTTAACACAATGAAAACAAATTTAAGATTAAATTTTGTTGAGATGGAGTCAATCTCACCATACAATTAATGTAGGAACGTGTTTTTGTATGCTTTTGCCTGCATTATCAACTGTGTTCGACTGGCTCAATTATCCGGTAACAGAAATGGCTTGGTTGGTGGTGCATGTTGGAATGAAAAACTTTTATTCAAAATGGTTCTAATCTACGCTGTCAGGTGATACACCACCAACCAAGCTGTTGCCATTACCAGATACTCAAACCAGTCGACAGCGGTTAATAATGTAGGCAAAAACCTACGAAAACATGTTCCTGCATTCATTTTATGGTGAGTGAGAACTTTAAGTGTTCAGTTGGCTCCATTTCAACAAAATTTAACCTTAAAGAAGGATATACTTGGGCAAGAACAGGTATGTTAAAATTACAGGGGCTCAGAGGTGATTATAACACTAATATATGCCAATGTGTGAGGAAAATTAGGAAGCACTGCATTGTATTCTTAATTGCAAGGAAACCGAGGTATGGAGAAGGGAACTGAGATTTGATAAATGGGATAAACTAGGGACAGAGGAATTAGCAAAAAGAATGTTTAAAAACAATATAAGAGAGTTTATTATAGTGAGGGGAAAATATTTAGGAAAGGTGCATGAGGAATGGTATAGAATTGTGAGGAAGTGCGAGGAAGATGAAATGAGTGGAGAAGAGAATGGGATGATCTAGTATCAATTAAAAAGGATTCTTATACAACAATAACCAGGATGTTAGTGTGTATAAGATCCAAAAGAATAAGCAACTCTCAAGGATAGAAAATAATGAGTCGCACTCTAACTTTATTTTAAAGGTTTTTATCTAGTAACATGTTTTCGCCAACCATTGCATTTAGCTAAGAACACTTTCAATGGCCAGAGAAAACATGTTTCTAGGTTAAAAAAAAAAAAAACACCTCTCAAGTGAAGTTAGTGTGTGACATTATTTCATAATTATTGAATATGCTTCACTGTATTAAATTTGTTTGAACATCTGAAGAAAGATATGTTATTGCAAACAAATGCTTATATTGCCATTTATGATAAATTCATTCGATTCCAACTAAAATTGCCTATTTTTATCTCTCAGAGCAAAAAAAAAAAAAAAGGTTTACTCGTACTGTGCTATTAATGCTCAACTGTGGAATAAAATATGCTTAACATCATGCCAAAATGCTGTAACACAAAGTTTCAAGTAGATATTGGATTTTTTGGAGTTGTGGCTGCAATTTTAAGTTGCAGCTTGGAATTTGGGATTACTGACATGCACAAACCATGTGGGTTCAAATCTCATACATACTTAAAACTTTTTAGGTTAATTTTTCCTTCTTTTAGACATCTGCAATGATTATTGATATTTCTCTATTCAGTGTATTTACCAAAGTTACTGTGAATAAATTGTGTATGAGATGTAGGAGTAATTACTGGTGATTTTCAACTGGCTACTGGACAAGCTCACAGTGCATGCCTACTCAACATTATGCTTGATTCAAACAGGCTTAAACCTACACACACTGGAAATTGTGACAAGTGCTACAGGCAACTTTGCCAAAACCTACAACATTATGGCCAAATGGTTCACACACTTGCCTTCCACCAAACCAATCTAAGTTCAATCCCAGCAGCGAAAAGAGGAATTTGTGGCGAACAGAAGTGCATGGGTTTCTCCGAGTCCTTCCATTTCCCTTGCCATTTATTCCACCAATGTTCCATCAACACTTATTCCCATTCCTATAATAATCCAATCATTTAGCTTAATGTAGTCTATGATAAATCTACAGTGGGAAGAGAAAGGATTAAGCAAGATTGGTCATAGACCAACACAACCTGAGTTTGGGAAAAACCAGTTGCACTTTCTGATACTTTAATATTCACACATTACTAATATACAGAAAAACTTCATTTATGTTTCTAAGGTCAGTAATAAAAAGAATATATATATGTCACAACACAACTGAAAAATAACACACGTTATATAACACAGAACTAATGCATAAGAAATTATATCTGAATAATCAGAAAAATAGAAATTTATATAATATAATGCTAAATTTCCTTACATCTAAATAGAAAATGGATTACTTTAAATCTGATATCTTTGATTGTTTTCTGGTGGTGGTGGTAGTGATACCTTGTGGCCTCCCTCAAGACCCTGCTGTAGTCTCTTAGAGCCCTTTGTGCCCCATTAAGCTGGGATCCACTCAAGTCCAATGGTCCTGTAAAATCAGTCCACGTCCCTGATATCTGCATTCCTATATCTCCAGGCTCCAAAAGGAAGGAGCCCAGTGTTACATAACTGTGAAAAGCATATGTTTTGAAATCAAATAAGATGTTCTGGGAGGTTTCAAAATCTATTCCACATTTTCTGCATAACGTGTCCTCAGTAAGCCCCATTATGTATAATTGTCTCCAGAAAGTGTTGTGTCCAGTAATAGCCAACAACTCCTCTGAACCTATTTCTGGTTAGATTCAAAACAACCTTACTTAGCTTGCTACCCAGTCCAAAAATAAAGTCATGGGCCTGCCTGGTGGTAGCTTTTTCCAAAACTCAAGATGAGTTTTGGAAAAAGTAACCTGGGCTCTCTCATATCTGACAGTACCTGGTAAACACACTGCAAAAGGCTTGGGTCCTACAAATATAGGACAAATAATACAAGAATAAATTAGGGCCAGAAAAATGAATGCCAGAAAAACAGATTAATTCTTATTTGCATAACCATGGGGTATACAAGTTTAAAAACTAAGAAATCTTACCTCCAAAATAAGAATTTTCTTGTGCTTTTTTCTGTGTCTATATAGTGGACGTTGCACCAGCAATTTGTAGTAGCCCAGCTGAAACTTATGTATATTTCCACAATCAGTACTTGCAGTTTGCTTGCACGTTTTACAAGGAAACACTCAAAAGTCACTTCTTGGATATATTCAGAGGATGTGCTGTGCATCTGTCCATAAACAGATGGTTTGATCCACCTTCTACACTCATTTTTGTATTAACACCTCTCAGGCAGAATTCAAACTCTTTCACTGACATCCATGATTCATAGTTAGCACATTTGGTAGGAATATAGAATAAGACTTTGCAAATTTTCCCACAATTAGGAGATTGTACTAAATGTGTCTTTGAGACCATTATGCTTATTAGTTCCTTTAAAAAACTTTCTTTCCAATCCTGCACAGTATTAATGTTTACACGTTTACATTAATCACACACACTCTTGCCACTGATGCATGAAAATCTTCAACGGTGACGCTGGTTGCCAATTCATTTGCTTTTTCACAAAGCATTTGGTCCATCGATGGGAATTCTTTCTACCATGAGCTGCTAAAACCATGGCAACAAATCATCTTCCAGACATTTATATTTTCTGTCTTGAATTCATGTTCATTTATTGCTTGGTGTTCTGAAGATGGGGGCACTTTCTTCAATTTCTTTGCTGTTGCAAAAATGGCAATTTGCATGGATGAAATAATTCCAATTCCCTTGGCAATATCTACCCAGTTTTTATTTCTACTTTCCCTTACATTTTCAGAATTTTCAACTTATAAGCAACAGTAAAATGCTTCCTCTTTCTCCCAATCACATTTATTATGCTGACTTGCAAACACAAAAATACTCAATGAGAGTGAATCTTTACAAATGTTTGAACAAAAATATTTTGACCTGGTTTCAAGTTTACAACTTGTAATAGTTGCTAATAAAGTTGTGACCAACCTCTGATGCAAAGGTAAATTTCCAAGAAAGATAAGAGTCTGTATACAAAATATTTGTATTTACACATCCATGTTTTCCAGCATTGCTTGGGGTATGTTTTGAACAATAAACAGTGGTTCTATGCTAACAATGTTTAAAATATGATTGTATAAATGGGAAAAATGAACAAAAATAAAACCTATATCTAAAATGAATATAGAAAGTATAGAAGTTTAGTTGGAACCTCTGAGAAAAAAAAAAAAGAGTATATATAAGCACAAAACATAATATAAATGAAGTTTTACTGCAATATCCACAACTTTTATAATTTTTTTTTATTCTTTTGAAAAAAAGAGAAATAATCAAAACACATTATATCCTGACACATGGTTGTAAGTTTAAAATAAGAGGCTAAGGTCCAGTTTCACGGTTTAAGCTTAAGGTATGAATCCGGTGACAGTAGTGATGAAGAAACACAAATTATTTTAACCCATATGCATAAAATAAGACTATCTAGAAAATTTAGAATGTGAACCATTCACACGTACAACTTGATAGATTTCAAACAAAACATAAAACTGGCTAGTAAACCAAACATTATTTTAAAGTTATACTTCACAGCTTTATTGTATATTTGTCACATTCATTGTCACATGTTCAGAAAATCTTTCATCAGAAGTAATGGTTCTCTAGATATTGAGCTTAAATACAAGTGTAAGCATGCTAAGTGCATCTGAAGATTTTTCAAACAACTCAAGACCTACATCATGCACAGATGTCAAAACTGTTTCACACCATTCTAATACACTTTTCTTATCGCAATTTGCTCCCATAATTCTTATTTTTCTTGCCCTATATTAATTTCTCCTATTGCTTACACTCTATTATATGCATATGTTGCTTCATAGCTTTTAGAAGAATGCCAACTTTTTGAAAGAGAAAGTTTGCAGTATTTGACTCTTTTTACTTTCTCTACATGATCTATGTACATAGTGTGTAGAGAAGGTATTGTATTCCACCCAAAAATTTGATACTGACATTTCACCAGATATATATGCTCTGAGGTCAAGATTTCACCAGAAATATATGTTTTAAGGCCTCCTGAGTCCAAAAAAAGGTATTTTTTAGAAAAAGTTATATGTACAGGCCTTTGAAGACACCTTTATTCTTGATGAATTTTGCATAACTGGTAAATTGTATGAGATAGACAAAAACATATACAAAAAATGTGCATCTCCTTAAAACATATTATTTATGTCATACTTTTTTTTTTGGTTTTGACCATTTCCAAGATATTCCTTGTTTTTTTTTTTTTTTGTTTTTTTTTTCCAACTTTAAAATTCTTATACTTTTCTGATATAGAATTGGCCATACAAACAATCACATCATGTAACAACCAGCTTTTAAGAGTGCTGCTTTAGCCTACGGTACTCCCTTACTTCCCTACCACTTGTAAGGAAGCAAATAGGTAATAAGGCCATTTCTGCTAATTTTGTCCCAATTAGTATGAAGTGGATAGAAGAATAAGCTTTTTAATAATAAATTTGTTACAGAGATGTAGAGAAAGCCATGTGAATGGAATACATCAGAATTTTTTTTTTTTGATTTAGCCATTTTTAGATATTCCTTGTTATTGGTTTAGGTTTTAAAATACTTAAACTATTCTCATACGGGAATTTGCCCACTCCTGGCCTTGCTAAGCAATGGATTTCAACCAAATCGGAACCAGCTGTTTGAGTGTTGCTTTAGTCTAGTGTATTCCCTTATTTCCCTCCCACTGATAAGAAAACATATAATATAATTTCGGCTATGTTTATCTCACCACCATCACCATCATCATAGTAATTTTAACTAAAGGTTTCTGGATAACCTTATTTATTTCATGTGCATGTTCAAATATTACCAACATTTCTGTTCTGTGGAATTGTTCAGCTCAAAGTTGAACAACGTTACCCTACTATGAGGCTTGTAAAGCTTAAGCTGAAGTGTACGCCTTGTTTAGTGGCATTCATGGCTTACTAAAGCCTCAGCTTAATCTTAAACTGTGAAACCAGCCCTCGTACCACTGTAATATTATTCCTACAAACCATTCATATACAAAAAATTGTAACATTATAAATGTTATACTTACTCCTGGTAATAAATTAATCTTAAAAAGCATTTCAGAGAGAGAGAGTGTGTGTGTGCAAGCTAATACAGGAGAAGCACCAGTAAATGTTTGCTGAACATTGAGACAGCAGCCTCAAATACTTGTCAATTATATTACTTTAAAATACTAATATACTTGTGTTTAACTTAGTTATTACATGTGTTTGTGCACAAATTACGGATAAATTTACATTAACTAATGATCATAATGTCTATCCCACTTACCCCTGCTCGTAGTAAGCCCCAGACATAGTCAATTGCACAAATAGTCCCAGTTCTTCCACAACCTGCAGAGCAATGGACTAACACTGGTAATGTTTCTGATGCCTGCGTATCTCGTACCAATCTCACCATATCTAGAAGTGGTCGCACTAAAGGTGGCACACCATGATCTGGCCAAGCAGAATAGTGGAATTGGCATACAGTCCGTTCTTCTGTAAGAGACAACATTCCTTATGACTACTCTTAAGTTGCTATTTTTAGCTATCAAATGTAATTCTATTACAAATATCAAAATATATTAACAAAATGGAGCTTGTCATCATGGTTTATTAACCGATCATGGAAGGTGACAAGCTATAGCCATAAATGCTGATCTTATACACTTTTAGAATAACAAGTTCACTTACTGCCTAAAGCTCATACAATAATTTAGAGGATCTAAGGTAACTATTGCACAAAATATTAATAGAGGATTCCATATCCAGCCCAGGTAAATAACAGTATTTATCAAATGTTGATGTGATGCAGAGCATGAATGTTTCAGAACAAAAGATTGATTACTGCAGCAACAGAAGCGTAAAATGTGATGCAGAGCATGAATGTTTCAGAACAAAAGATTGATTACTGCAGCAACAGAAGCGTAAACTGTACATGAATAGCTTCTTATGAATGTACACTGGTGCAAAATCAAGCTTTAAATGAAGTGATGAGTGATAATATTCCAAGTTGGTTTAAATACTCAACCTTTAATAAAATAGATGTTTTAAACAGTGTTACTATGATCACAAGATTAACATGTAGTTTCTGTGAAATTTGTGTATTTAAAGCTAACTCGGTCCTTCTCAACTCACGTCTTCTTTATAACTGGCTACATGCAAATGGAACAAATGCTTGTGACGCTGTTAAAAGGAACAGAAAAAAAATGCTAAGACTGATAGTAAAATAGGACAAATAGAATCAGCACATATAGAAAATATGTTGGCATTAAAGTGGTATGACAGATCAGGGGTGTGCATGCTAACTGTTTTCCATAGAGTCGATAAGACTGACAGTCAAAGTTGACAAAAAGACAAAAATTTAAATCATGAAACTGAACTGTGTTAGGGACTAAATAAGAATAAAGTCCTGTGGGCAGGACAAATATGATGATAGGTTCCCTTGAGCATGTAAGGAAGCCTGAAATGGTACAGAAAATTCTTCCATCTATTAAGACACTTCTAATTCCACACTTGCTATACAACATCAAAACTGGTAAGAATGTCACATTGGCTAGCTTTCAGCTAACTCTAATAACAAAACTTCTCCAAGAATGTCATACACCAAGTCTAACCAGTAAACCTGGGAGACCAACCCCTAAGATTGACTGAAAGCATATTATCTCACTTATACCAGCAATATCAAATAAAAAGAAAGCCTGCCAGAAGACATAATGTGTGCTACAATACTGCCCTTGGCCAGAAAAATAGAGGAGAGACAAGTACACATGTGTCAATTGCAGCATGAGTTTATGTTTACACCCATGCTTCAAAATGTAGCATACGCATCAGATTTCAAAAGTAAAATGTAGGGGAGGCAATGTCTTGTGTATAGTTTATAGTCATATCTGCTTCATTTTCATAAAAAGTTCTTCATACATTAAAATTTGGATACCCCTGAATTGTTAATTTCTGTTCACTAATATTTTTGGTAAGGTGTAGCTTTTAAAAGTAACACAAAACATTTAGAATGTTACAGCTTTTTGGCCTATGTAAAACCCTTTGGAAAGATGTGCGACATCAGAATAGAATAGAATTTTATTCATCATTTGATCATAGTACATGATTTAGGACATATCAGAAACTTACAACTCAGGTTCATATTAATGGATATATACAACAAGATTTAGAAGTAAGAAAATAATACACAACTATTTCAGAAGTGTTACAAAATTATATATGTAAGTTGTTAAGAATGCATTTGATTTTGCAAGTTAAATTATTAATAAAATGCTTTCAAAAAAGCTTCTCCTATGCTATAAAAACAATGTTCTAACAAGACCTTTTTGATAGGAAAGTTAAATTTATGTGGTGTAGATATTTTTTTAAGAGTTATGGTAGGCCATTATAAAGGCAAAGTTCAATAATAAGAAACTTCTACCAAATAAACTTGTGTTGTGGAAGGATTATGCTTATTTGCTTGTTTCTTCTGGTATCGTGGGCACGTATTTCTGTGTTTGAGTAAAAATGAATAATTTATTCAACATAGATATTGATTCCAGGATATAAAAGCAAAGTAGAGGCAATAAATTTAATACTTTAAAGTGTTCTACAACTAGTTCTTTTATTGATCTTTAATTTATGTGAACAGCCTGAAGACGAGGAAGATGCACTTCTTCGAAACGTTGGTGTCAAGCCAAGTTTTTACCTGGCTAGAAGCCCGAGAAGATTTTGAATTAATACGTCGCCAGGAAAGCTTCAGTTCTTATTTTATCATTATTTGTGTTTAACTTTTCTGAATCCTTTACTGGTCTCTTAATATGCAGGTTTCTATCTTTCTTAATTCATTTTAACCATTCTCTTAATCACTAATAAGTACTGTCTCTAACAAAATGATATTATCGCCCCACATTTGCCAGTCAGTTCTTTTTTTCATTTGCAGTCAAATATGCTGTATTCTGTGCCATTGTTTTTTCCCCATAGGATTTTTCCAAATCTGTATTCTGTTGTAGGAAGTTAAACGCAAGAAAATAAACAACTAAACCAATATACGAAGCACATAACAAAACCCACATGCTACGTTTTCCATTACTAAGCTGACCTGTGCCACACTGGCATGTCTATCAAAACACCCCTACACCACATGACTGGGACCTTTGCTACCAACTGGCATCTCTCTTGGAGTGGGCCAGGCACGCGCCATTTGGTTATGTACGACTGCCTGATCCATGGTGATTTTATGGCAGCTTTTGTATGTGCTGAATTTAGAGCTGAAAATTATATTCACATATTACATACAGTATGACCAACAAGGTCCACATTTTCGCCTGCGGTGCCACAGCAGTAAAAGCGGGCGCTAAACACTACAAAAAGAATCATTTCGTGTCATTTTGAAACAGCCTGTAAATCAAAAACAGAACAGGCCCAAGAATTGATCCCTGGGGAACACCATATGCTATATAAACACTTAGGCTTTCAAAGTTGGCCATACGCTATATTTGTTTTGTATGAGCATGAAATAAAGTTTGTTTGTTTGTTTGTCTACGTTTGTTATTTCTGCTACCTGTTTGTGGTACATTATGTAACATTTGAACCATTCATTAACAACACCTCTGATTCCTACCAAATAAATCTTTTTTAATAAAATATTGTCAATTGTAACAAAACTCTTTGAAAGATCCAAGAATAAACCATTTTTTTTTTTCTTTGTTTGTCTATGGACTTATATAAATCTTACAAAATATGTTATTGCCATGACTGGATTTTCCTTAAGAAAGTCATCTGCAGTCATCTACAACTACTTTAGTGAGTGTTTCAAGAAATGCTGTGTTAATTCTGCATAATATTTTATAGAATATACTAATTCATGTACAGTTAAAACAACTCAACAAGGAGGGTTTGTGAGCTTGCAGTACCTTGCAGTGAAAAATGTTAATTAGCTGGCTTCCACGTTTTTAGATATGACACCACTTTATTTTTTCTTGTGGGTACATGCCAAAGCATAGAGTATGTGTCATTCTCATGATAGACCATAATATATAAAATATTGCCTCAATTAGTGTGCTATACCATCTCATTTCTGGGGTGATCCTTCAAGATTAATTAAACATAAATTACATGCCTAATACATAAGACATGAATTATCAAAAACATTCTGAGTTTCTTGTTGACTGCCAAAATGTTTCATAACAACCCATCAGAAGTGAAACTTGGAATGTTTTAATCAACTCAGGCCTAATATATTTAAATACTTCACTATAATTGTTCCAATTATGTTTTCATTGAATATGTTACAACTGTTGGAAACCTCTAAGATTAGTTTGTATAAATCTGTAATAACAAGAAATCTTACAAAAATGTACCTTACCAGGTTCTGAGTTGCTGTTGGTATATTTAAGTCTCATCGTTCGCACTAGAAAATCTGGGCAAACAGTACTTGCTTTTATCAGCTGAATGGATACCATACCAAATTGTTTCTCCTCTCCTTCATGTTCTACCCAGTAGTTTTCACATTTATGCTGTGGAAAATAAATATTCAATCATCACTATTAAACTAAGTAGTTTCTTTGCTCTTATCAATATAAAGCAAGATAGCAACAATCTTGAAAACATGTGGTTAACTCAACAATTATACCAAAAGGGTTTATTTTTATTACTTTAGGAAATAATATATTTATGTTTCAACAAAATTTCATACATCCTGTTGAACTTAATCTGCAAAGAGATTTCTTCATTTTAAATTAATAAACCTTACTTTTGTATTCTGCTCCATTTCTTTTGATATTTAAAGCTTTAAAATCTCTGCAGCAATATACCTGCATTAGTATTAATATAAATGAACAAAACAAAATTAAAAGGCTGAAAGGCACATTTCTTCAAGCAATTAATTTCCTTTATGAAGTAAACGCAAAGATATAAATTTATTTCCAACTGTAGTTTTTTTTTTTTTTTTTTTTTTGTACTTATTCAAAGTATACACTTAAGCACCTAAAAAACCTATTGCAACCAGATAAAGGTGTATAACAGTCTACCAAAATTCTTAAGGAAAATAAGTTGGAGATTTAATGCATCTCTAAAGAGACCTCTAATCATTCACTGATTTTTACTCCATTCAAGATTTCATTACAAATGATGTTGAACTTTAAGCTATATACTGTAAATTTAATTCTTTCATGCACTTTTCCTTTTTATATTCTTGTTTCTTGTATATATTACATTGATTTTTTTTATGTACCCAACATCAATTTCTGCTTTGTACTGTGCTAACTAAACTGGATTAACTAAACCACTACTAACATCATATTTTTCTGAGTTGTGAAAACAGTGGTATTACTCAATATGACATTTTTAAGTTGCTGTGGAAAAAAAAACCACCCATTCAGCTGGTATAACATCAAAGCTCAGTTTGCAAAACCATTGCATTCATTTACGGCTGTTAACACCTTAAAAACTTTTAGCATCTCCTGGAAATTAATGCATTTTGAGTTATAACACATCAGCAACACATCAGCACTAATTAAGCTTTTCATTTTAGCTTCTGCATTTGAAATTATGCACAAACATATGGATGCAAATATGAAAAAAAAAAAAACACGAAGAAAAAATACCAAGGTAAAGAACTTAAATATGAATGTAAATAAAATAATTCCAAACCATTAATAAAATTACTAAAATACAATAGGTCAGGGACAGTGTATCCAACATGAGTTAGATTTGCTATCACTAATTCAAGGAGACAATAAAATGAATCTTAATAAACATATCATGACTTCAAATTTATTTCAGTTAAATCTGTTCTTGTTTTAGTTTTATACATTTACTTATTTGAGGTTCTCATTAGCTTCATGTCCCAGTCATCATAACTTGAATACCTCTAGGTTAATCCTGCAAATTACAGCTTAAGAGGATAGAATGAAAATGTTAAATCATTCTTAAAACTATTTTGTAGAGCAAACTTACACTAAAAACATCAAATACAAAATTCTATCACCTTAACTGTATTTATTTCCCCAAAGCATTTCTGATTTTGCACTGAGTTGACATAAAAGAATTTGGGGTAATTACTGCACTTAAGAGTTGCTGTATAAGTCAACATATTGCAACAAGTTATGCTCTAGAGACCAATCTATTTCAAAACAAACCATAAGGATAAGCATAATTGGCATGGTGAGGAAAACACTGCTTTTGTGGCAGACATTCTGCAACAATTGACTTAATAGTTGGCTAAACTATGAAGCCTGGGACTTAAAATACTTACAGCATTGTAAATCGCCATTGGGGTTTGTCTCTCAAAATAATTTGAGATCCCCTTATGGTTTGTCGGGAAACATGCAAGTCAGCTGAGGAATTTAATGCTGTGCTGGCATGTTGCTATGATAACTCAGTGGGTTACAGCAACCGACTGGAGACAGGGAGATCCATGGTTCAAATCCCAACTATGGCACTCAATTTTTCAATCTGGCTCTATCTATCCAACTCCTGTCCTACACCGTCTTGTGTAAAAGAATAATTAAATTAATTCTGCATGATCTGCATCTCAGATAAAGAAGGCAAACCTACAGTTTAATTTGTCTTACATTAACAAAAAGGAAATACAAAAAACGGATATACTCCCAATTGATGGGAATTGCTACACCCATAAATTATACATCCACATTATCATTTTATTGAAAAAATGTGGAGAATACATACATTTAACTCTAATGAACATCTACATGCCATGTTTTAATGCATTTATTACACATATTTGTGCTTTTGTTCCTTATATACTACACCCATCATGAGCATTACATCTAAGGTATCATGGGGAACATTGATTCTGCCATCCTTGTACTGCCAACATGGGCAATCTTAACATAGCAGAAAGTACAGAGTGCAGCCAACATCCAAAATGGAAAAAAAATGACTGAAAACAATGAGGGGGTCATTGCCACTGATTTAGCGCCCTTAAGTTACATAGCAGACCCAAGGGTTGAGGCCCCTAAGCCACAAAAATTACCTGAGTGTTCAGCACCCTAAGCTGCAAAACACAGCGAGGGATGCTTTTTATAAGTACAGGAATGGAGCAGTCACAGCCAAAGACTAGGGATGCAGAAGAACAACAGTATATACATAATAGGTGAGAACTTTGTGAGGCTTTTCCATATTTTCCTTATTCACATTACCTTTTTTTGGTTTTTCTAATAATTTTGTAACTTTTGACAATTCTTATTGATATATATATTTTCTACCATCAACTTCAAAACATGCTAGTTTAACCTTTATAATATAGGTCGCTAAGCAGTGGGTGGGTTATATGATTCTTTCAAGCAACTCTTGAGCGTAATGTAGTCCTTATTACTTCAAGATTGTTTTGGATATGTTCTATACTGGATTCAGTAACCAAGTACAAACTTTAATGTTGGAAATTAGTTATCATTGCAGAAAAATCACGAGTCACTAAATTCAATTTCACAGAAGCGATTGAAAATTCTTTGGAACGTAAAATAATTGAATATTTTTGCTTTATGCAATGTTATTGTTATTAAGACTATACCAGGATTGGAAAAGTAATAAAAAGTAATTTTTAATAGTTTACCTTTCCAAAAACATAGCATTAATGACGTAGCCTCATGCCATTTCTGCAATGAATGCACTATTATCAAAAGCATAAGTTGATTATTTTTGCTTTATTCAATGACTATACCAAGATTGAAAAACAAATAAAAACTTTTATTTTTAGCAGTTTGCCCTTTCAAAAATGCAGTTTTAATATTTTATATTATACATATATACACACACACACACCCTTTCTGCAATGAATGTGTTATTATTAAATGTTGAGCTGTTTTGGTGCTCAATTTTCTCTTTGTTTGCCAGAGTGGGGATTTTGCTAAACCTGATTTTCCTTCTTGGTTTTGATTGGTGGCTTGCTCGTAGTGAGGGAAATGGGAGGTCAACTCTGCCAGTCACTTCAGTGGCACAAAACAGCTGTGCATTGAAGCGCCAGCAGGTGACCACAGAGGGGCTCTGCTAGCTGTGTGGTGAAAGGCAGCAAGCAACCATGTTATCTTCTTTGTTTTTCAATTGAAAAGTTAGTTATGGCACATCACCCTAAATTCAACTTCCAAGTTTGTCTATTCTTGAGCTCTAAATGTGTTCTGATCATTTGCTTCCTTGCTGTTAACTTTGAATTTTTAAAATTTATGCTTTCTCGGGGAGTTGGGCCGAATGTACAGAGGTAGACAGAAATATTTAGAAAAATGTAAGTGAATGGCTACACTTTTTCAAACTAGCTTAGTGAGCATAATTGCAATAAACTGCCTAGTATTTGCTCTTATGTCATATCCTGCTCAGTGACAGTATCTCTCTATATTAAAAATTATGAACGGTTTCCTGGTGCAACTAACTTGCCCCATTGGCAATACATTATGCAGAAGGAACGTGCCAAAAAAACAGCATGCTTTGTATGCTTATCATGCTTAGTGCTGTCTCCTTTGTGTGGTCAGCGATCAGTGTTCAAAACCTCCAGTTTACTGTGCTGCTTCCTACCAAGAGCAAACATGGGTCGCAAAGCATAGGAATACATTGTTGGAAAGCAACAAATTATAACTTTGCTCACAGAAGGAAAACCTTTGCAGAGATGAGAAGAATAATGAATAACTGTCATTCAATCATTTTAGTATAGTTCAGCACTACAAAAATCAGCAAATATTTGTCAGGCAGTAAGTGAACTACTTGGGCATCATACTCTCACCAACTGAGGTTGCCACATACCCAGACAAGACTTGGGCACTGAGATAATGGCCTCGCCTGAAAGACAAATAAGAGCTGCAAGATGTCCTGAGCCTATAAAGCTACTGCCGCCAGTTCATGAGAGGTTTCCTCGAAACCGCAAAACCCCTCACCCATCCGATGGAAGAGCACAGACCTTACATGTGGTTAGAGGAGGTAGAGAGAATGTTCCAGGTGCAGCACTCTGCAGCTCTCCTATTTTAGGATTTGAACAACCTGGAGGTGACTTTATTGTGGACATCGATGACTGCAACATCAGCATTGTCAGCATTCTATCCCAGGTCCAGATGACCCTCATCAGAGGAGAGTGGCCACTGCAGTAAGGTTGAAGAGAAGGGAAGAACTGTTTTGTCACTATGGAGTACCAATGGAGCTACACTTTGATCAGGGCACCAACTTTGAGTTCAACCTCATGAGGGAAACACTGGAATAACTCAAACTGCACAAGATGCACATTACACTCTTCATGCAGTCAGATGACATGGTTAAGCAGTACATCAGGACTCTAAAAGAACATTTGAGGAAGTTTGTGGCCAAATACTAGAGGCTGAGATGTGAGAGTGCCACTTTTCTTGTTGGCTTACCACTCAACCCACAATACCACCGGGTTAACACTGGCCAGTTTCCTGATGCTCAGGAATTCTCCCAGGGTAGAACAGCCAGCAGTCAATTACATGGAGCATCTTGTAGACTGATTTCATGAATATGCACGAGATGCCTGTCAAAACATCCAGGTGGTGAGCAATCAGATGAAGACCCACATATAACTGGCAAGCCAACAGCCGAGATTTCCAGCAGTGATTTGGTGTGGCTATATCACCCTAACCAATGGATATGCAGATTTTAAAGAAAGAATAAGTCTCCATTTTAGGTTTGTAAAAGGTAAAAATGCTCCTTACTTATGTCATCAATACATTTAACAATATTTAGGGGCATATTCAAGCAGTTTCTGCTTAGACAGCTTCATCTAAACATAAAACATGCCAATCCATTATAAATTTTTCATAAAAAAGCTAATTAGTGACCTTTCTGCAATAAACAATTCAATTATGTGCCACCACGCATGTCATATCTTTGAAAAAAACTTTAATTAAGATTCATTAGCCCCTTAGGGTCTCGCGTAGCGTATCTGTTTAAGGCTTTAGATGTTGTTACACTGACTGAAAATTAAAATAAAAGATTTACAAGATGTGTTCAAAAAGTATCAAACCTTTAGTTAGCAAAAATACAGCTATTGATTTGGTGGTCTGAAACACTAATCCCCCTCTCAAAAGTATTCTTGTTGGTAACGCACATGCTTCTCCCAGTGCTCCCACCATTGTTGCAAACACTTCTGAAATGCAGTTTTTAGAATGGTGAAAAGCCAGACCATCGCATTCCACTTGATCTCTTCTCTTAATCCATATCTGGTTCCTTTCAGTGGAATTTTCAACTTTGAAATAGCCAAAAGTCGCACAGAGCCATGTCAGGTGAGTAGGGAGCCTGATGAACAACAGGAATGTTGTGTTTGGTAATGAAAGCCTGAACCAAATGTGCAGAATGGACAAGTGTCTTATGATGGAGCTGCCAAGATCTGGTCGCTTCCACCATACATCACAAAGGAGACAAAGGACCTCCTGGTAGTAATCCTGTGTGATGGTTTGGCCTTGTGATGCACACTCATGATCCACCATACCATGAGAGTCCAAGAACACGATCAACACAACCTTGATTTTGCTGTAGACCTTTAGTGCTTTTTTTTTGATCTTGGGGATAATCAGTGTTGCCACTGTCATGAATGCCTCTGGTTTCTGGGTCATACCCATAAACTGATGTCTCATCACCTATGATTACGGTGTTCAAATTGAAGTCACCATTTGCATTGTTCAACATGTCCTTTGCAATGTCCAGACACCATTATTTCTGCTCCACTGTCCACAGATGTGCTGCCATCTTTGAGGCGGTTGTACCACTATTTTATCCACGAGGTGCTCATGGCATCACCCCCTAAAGGCTGCTGAATCTTGCAAATGGTTTCCACTTGGGTATTGCCAAGCTTTTGGCAAAATTTGATGAAATGTCGCTGCTCAAGTTGTTCGGTCAATTTACAAAAACAGAAATCCAATGATTGCCAACTACATATCTTCATTCGTAGGTCGACTGGCAACAACTGACACTTACTGTGGGTGGGAGAAAATTCACAACTGCGCATGAATGTCCCCTCCATATCTCCACTGAAGGAAGTCTCATGTGCTTCATTGATTTACATGGGAAAAAATAAAGTTCAATACCTTTTTAACACACCTCATACTACTGTTTTATGTTGTAAAAATATGCAGATTTTAGATAAACGCTAATGTTTCTTTTTTCCAAGAGTAAAGCAAATCCATTAAACTGCAATCAAACTGAACTCCACAAGCATCAAAATAAACCATCACACTGGATATTTTACTTGTGCCATCTTTTACTACAGGCACATTTTACTCCACTCACTGGGATTCAAACCTGCGACATTAGGCTTTGAATGGACAGTTAGTCCATTTTATTTTGTCTTTACACTCACGGCTATTCAAATCACTTTGGTTGTGGTGTCTATGAAAAGTATATGAAATCTGGTTTAACAATTAGAGGAAGAGTGACATATGTAGCAAAATAATTCCACCATTAAGGGATTAATTCTTCATGGTACATAAATAAAACCATGCTTTGTTCATTAAACAGAAGTAATACCATCATTAACAACATTTAACACCAAATTAACTACTCACATTATTAAAAACTTGCAATTCTTGAAGTGTGTTATCTTGTATGGTTTTAATTTTAAAAGGTTTATGCATTCCAAGCCTAGGTTTATAAACTTTCTGATTCTATGTAAGCTTTATTACAGATTTCTTTCAACTGACTATACATTGCTATCTCAGTTTTCTATAAGAATTTGTTGCCACATAGGAATCATAGATGAAGATTCTGAGTGCTTAAGTATTGTGACACTGCTGAATGTGGCCACTCTCATGTTTGCCTTGGTATGCAGGTGGGAGGGCTGGAGAACTATGAATGTGGTAAACAAAGGAATACAGTATACGTCTTTGTGGCATAAAGACAGCTCTAATATTCTATAACCTCAAGTGAGAGTTTTTGTTTTTAATGATAAATGAGAAAGTTATTCAATTTCAAAAACAAAAGTTTTGCATGCACTTGACATAATTTTGAAATGACGTAGAGGCTTTATTTTTTCTGCAAATTTTTAGAATTCTTCACATTTTTTAAATAATGTTTTTTTTAAACAATAAATAAGAAATACCCATTTTTATTTTTCATTAAAAATGTGCATTTGTTTCAAGTTACAAGAATAAAACTTTAACTTTGTGTCTTCATGTCATAAAGCTAGAAGAATTAGATTAGAATTTCAGCAAAAAGAAATTAGCATTTAACTAAAAGTATCAAATAAGAAAATTGCATGTTGGTATCGGAACCAATATTGGCATTTCAATCTACAGAAAACCCTATAGCTCACCTTGTTTTATCCCAAATTAACTCGCTGATATCCAAATGTAAAATATTAGAAAGTAGTCACTTTGGAAGCAAAGAAAGTGCATTTGAACACAGGGATCCCATTGTTAGAGACGTAGCAGAAGACAGCTTAATAGTTTGCTGTTGTATGACCCTATGCTGTTGGACCCTATTCTGGTAAAAAAACTGATATAGAACAATAAAAGCTTCAGATTATTTGTTTTGAGCTTTCAAGGCTGGATACTAAAGACAAGTACCCGTAGGTAATTTAAATAATGTAATGAGAGTATTTAACAAACTAAATACACTTAAAACTAGCATTAATTCTGATTTGCTTCTTTGTTACAAAAAAACATTGTGTCATTCCTGAACAGCTAATGCATTGTGGACACGGTAAAAAACTAGATGTAACAGCACTCTTGGATTGAAAGCATAAAATGAATCCTAGTACGTTTTCTATAAAAAGTCCCTTTGATTCTTTTGGCTAATGATATCAAATGCTGACAAAGAAAATTTTCTCTGTGTATAACTTAGTTGTAACAGATAGGACAACTATCAAAGACGAAGATCTTATATGTTGCAGTTTGGTTAATGTTTGAATGTGATATTTGATTCCATTCATATTTGAAATAAAATGTTTTGAATTTGGAAATAAAGAAGTTTTAATATAAATGCTACCTTAGTTACCTATCAATTTTCATTTCTGTGACATCATTAGTCATTAACTCTGCCAAAAGATTATTACAAAATGTATGTGAATTTATGTAGAATATTCAACACAAATACCACTAATTAAAATTTTAAAAGCAAATTTTTAAAATAATTTTCAACCCATTTTCTAAATATAACACTGAAACATGTGGTTACTTAATCTATCAACCAATATACAAGAATGTGCATCAACTGACCAGCTGGCACACAGAAGAGGGAAAGGTAGGGGGGAATAGAACTGGTTAGAAACAGTGCAATTCAGGGTAAGCAATTCTCAATAATGCAGCCACATGCCCAAACAAAGGCAATAAGCAATTTTTATAGAGCAAACATTTAACCCAAAGCATTGTTTAACATTTAAAAATTAGTCAACTATAAAGTAGCTAACAATACATAAAATCCATCTATTAAACTTAGTGCTTCCTTGGGATTTACATTTATGGGAAAGATATTTATGGAAATATAGATATACTTAGCATATATTTTTAATTAATATCTGACTAACTTTGCCAGCTTCTTCTTCATTGCAAGCCATGACAATGACCTGCACCTCACATTCCACCACCATTCTCCAAAAGTCATTGACAGTGTGAGGCAAAGGACCCTGGCAAGCAATGTAAGCTGGGGATCCACTTGCTCCCCTGATGTAGTTGGCATTGATGTAATCACTTCCTGGTACACCGGCATATTCACTGAGAATTACCCTGCTGTTGTCAACTGCAACATACCATGTAATGAAATATTTGCCTAACCTACAAAAATATGAAAAATTGAAAACTTTACAAGTGCATTACTGCTGAAAATATATAAAAATGGTACTTAAATTAAGCAGTGTGTGTCTGTGTGAGAAAACTTCCTCAAACATAAAGCGATATTTCTTAGAACTGAATCTCAACTGTTTCACCTAGCGACCAGCTTTTAAAAGATTTGACTACCACTTTAGTCTTGTGTATTGCCTTATTTCCCATCTACTTACAAGGAAGCAAGTTAATTAAAGATTTGAAGCTTTCTTGGTGTTGATTATCACAGATGACTTCAAGGGATAGCAACAGAGTTCCCTGACGAAGACCACAGAGTCAAGATGGTCGAAAGCTTGGATTTCTCTGATTCCAATCTAACTCGGTTGTTATTCCGTGAAGTCATCTGTAATTTTGCACTATTTATCTTGATTGGCATGACATAAATAAAACAATCTTTTGTAAGAATAGTCTGTCTGTGGAACAGGTAGAGAAAAGCATGTGAATGGAACACATCCAATCAGCATTACTAAATTATTTGCATTGGTACAGAAAGATAGTTCTTGGAGAATTTTATTGACCGATAACTGAAGTTCATCTTATTACTGCACCAGTGTCATTTGCAAAATTGATGTTTTCATTACCCCTTAATTGAGAGTTTATATCACTTACATACAGAAAAAATAGAAGTGAGCCTAATGCAGAACCTTGTGGTTCTGTGTTTTATATTTCCACTTAGCTCATAACTGTATGCAGAACATCTGAGTGATTATATTTATATGTTTCCTATTATTTAAGATATGAACTTATATATTTGCCATTTCATGGATTCCATAGTTATGAAGAGTCTTCTAAGCAGAGTTTTATGTCCTAAAAAGACAGTTGCTTTTGTGAAATTAAAAATACTCTAATACCTTTACTTTCTTGTCATATGATTTCATAGTGATATTTATGAAGTTAAAAAAATTGCTAATTCTGCAGTTGTTGAACCCATGTTGTAAATCAGATATTTGAAATTGTTTATACCTGACCTACTCAATAAATTTTGTAAAGATTGATGACATAGAAGTGAATCTTTAATTTTTGGAATTTTTTTATCTTTTTATGAATAAGAATTGTCTTTTTAACTTTTAAAGTAGTAAACCTTTTTAACATGATGCCTGGGATACAATGGATACCTGCCATGTATTTGTTGTTTATTATATAGTTAATTTGTATGTGCAACATACAAGGAGCGTATTCAAGAAGTTTAAGACTTTTTAATGTACATTTTATGATTTTATGATTTTTTAAAATCAATTTATGTGCTATATTTACTGGGGAAAAAAAAACTTGAAAATGAATGCTACTTAGTATGGATTTGCAACACACACTGATTCAGGAGTAAATTTAATGCTTCATTGTTAAATATTATTCCAATATGTATTACCTGCCTCTTTCCATACCACATTCCAAATTGTCTTAGTTTTATTTCCAGAGTTTTTTATAAACAAAGAATACCTCTTTCTTTTCACTTATTTTATTACAGAGTTTAATATTCTGTTATAGCACTTCCCTTCTAGGACTTAATTTAGTGGCCAAGATAAAATTATTGCCTACCAGTGCATTACTAGCAGACATTAAAGAACTAATGTGCCATAAAGGTTCTAGTCAGTGGCCCCTTCCAGATTTTGATCTAGTGGCCAAGATAAAACAAATGCATTATCTGTAAGACTTGAAGCTTTCACGACGAAATGTTATTCATTATGGCTTCACGGGTGATCAGCCGTGTCAGGTATATAAAATCCAAGCTTTCGACCATTGCACACTCCATTGTCTTCATCAGGGACTGCATGAAGCTGCTGGGATACGTTCCATTATATACTGTATCTAGGTGGGCAGAGCCCTGGCCAATGAACACGTGATTCAACCAGAAAAGTCGGCAGTAGCCCAACATTGCATAGAGAAGGTACATAAAATCAATTTCAATGACATCTCAGTCCTACATCAAACGAATAAGTATTATGACAGACTCATCAAAGAAGCCATCGAAATCAAGTTACACCCTTGCAATTACAATAGAGATTCTGGACTTCAACTCAGCGCAGCTTGGACGCCGGCCATTATACACACCTGCAATATTGATTTCAATTACCCAGAACAGAGGACGGACCTGGCAGAAAACAGCGGACGAGACCAAATACGGCCCTTCGGTCAGCCGGGCCAATCGCAGATCATCACGCGTTCATTGGCCAGGGCAGCGCGGGCTCCGCCCACCTAGATACAGTATACAATGGAACGTATCCCAGCAGCTTCATGCAGTCCCTGATGAAGACCATGGAGTGTGCAATGGTCGAAAGCTTGGATTTTATATACCTGACACAGCTGATCACCCGTGAAGCCATAATGAAATGCATTATCTACCAGAGGACAAAGAACTAACATGCCACGTTTGGCAGATTTGACATAAAACAGGACCATGTGCATGCAAATTGTATTTCATTAGAGTGAAATGGAGTGCATGATGAAGCATCATATTTTCATGATTGAAAGCCATTTTCAATCTGGAAGAATAATTCAAGGAATGCTTCATTACAATATCGGCCACTGTGTGCATGCATTTCATTGCACTTTCCCTGAATTTCAGCAGTTTTCATGATGCCTTAAATAAAGGGCTTATATATGTTGACATAATAAATCATACTTGATCATTAATACAACTAATTTCACTCCTAAAGCCATTGCCAATTAATCACCTTTTGCTTAGCAGGTCCGACACCGTTTCATGAAACTGGCTCTCTTACACAACAGAGAACCAGAAGCTAGAGTACCATGAAAACAGAATACACAAAACCAAGACAGAAAGACCTAAGATATCACTATTTCAACTCACTATGTAGACTGGTTTGTCCTATGGTTTTTGTCAAACAATAGTGAAAATAATAATATAATGGTTTATCCATATAAAAATGACGCATCAGCCACCTGTAGTTGAACACGCTTAAATTTCAACAACAACAATAATAATAATTAAAGAGTCATAGTTATCAGCTACAAGCTCCCGATTTTCAGCCCGTGTACAATTTTGCACTCATTTTCTGGAAATGTTTGAGACTGAGGTAATTCAAGAAATACTGCTTACATCAGATGAATGTGGGTTTCACCTGACAGAATATGTAAACACGAAAAGTAGCAGAAGTGGTGAAGAGTCCACATGGAAATTGTGTTATATCTTCAGAACACCGGTGTTTGGGTTGCAATATCTCAGCAAAGAGTTATTCAACCATTTTTCTTTGATGGGAATTAACTGTTGGGCGATACAATGAAATATTAGCCTCATTTATTGAACACTTGGATGTATGTAAATTATCTGAAGTGTGGTACCCCTGCCCACATAGTTAAAGGGGACATGAACTTTCTAGAAGGATACTTCAGCACCAGATGAATATAACTAATAAACTGCTAAATTAATTCAAAGCATTGCATTGACAAGAATTAACTCGTGGAAACATGCAATCCTTTATGGCTTCCTAGATCCCCTGACCTAGTTTACCCAAATTTCTTTCTTTAGATTATCTGAAAGACTGCATATTTAGGAGAAATCCCATGAGAATAAGCAACTATATCTGAATCCTTGCACTTGACAGTTGGGAGTTAATTACCCCAGCAAAAAAAGTTGAAAAGCTTTAGACGTTTGACTTTCTGAACCAATCACAATGCAGCATTCCGGTCAGTCGGTCTGACAATGGAATTTAGATGCCACACCATTGCAATATCTGGCTATTTCCAACCATGTGCTCAGTTTGTGAACTACACGTGCTTTAAACTGTTCTGTACAAGCTATGTATTATCGTTATGCACATTTTTTATTATTGTTGATAGTGTTGGTGTTTGTACATGAGGGAACAAACGAGACTTTCACAATTATAGAAGTGGATAGACTTTTACGGGAAGGTGTGGCGATGGTGGACATGGCTTCATGGAAGAAGAAAGTGATTCATGTGCACAAAATAATAGGAAAAGCACAGGAATTAGACTGAATCATCAGTATCACTAATGATATGTCTTGGTGACGACAATGATGTTGATGATAATGACGATAATACTTCCGAGAATGATTACGACTGAGACTTCAACGGAATTGAGCCATTATAATTCTAAACCGGTGAAAATTACTTTGTTATAGCTTTCTCTCATTGTAACAAGCTATTTTGCATTAATTTGTTATATATTGTCGTAAACACGTAATGCATGCTACATACATTATAGTATGACTGCTATTTTCAATTAACATCAATAATAATGATTTAGTTTCATCATTCATCGGCATTCATTTACTATGTACACTGTTTACACACGATAGAGACATTTATAATCAGCTGTTGTTGTTTACTAGTTACTCTGGCAACGTCGCAAAGGAAGCATAGCCAACCTAATGCTGAACCACCCAAACTGTCAAGTGCTGTAGGAGATGTCAACTACCACTCCAATGACTCTGGAAGCTGTATGAGTGAGAAAATATTTGGAGAACAATGGTGGGAATGTAGAAGAATAAAAAAAAATATTACAATTTCAAAATGATGCCAGATAATACTTACAGGGAAGAATATCCTTGTATCGATTTTTCTTTCTGTTAACTTCCTTTTCACCTTCAGAACATGAGTACTGCTTGGAGGTTTTCAGCAGTTCACTAAAGAACTTCAATTCCTGGTGAAACAAACAGGATATGGTAAGTGTACATTTACATGTTAAGACTTAGATTGCAAATCCAATTATTTTAAGTTCAAGTTAAAAGCTCATAATTGTTTGTGACATTGAAGGGTAGCAAACAACTTCATCCCTCACTCTAATGATTAAAGTTATGCATTCAGTCTAGCTGTGCACAGTGGTGAACAGTAGGTATTTGCATGTGTTTGTACTGCAACATGGAGAACAACGTTAAAGGTTACGTGCTAATAAAATGGAGGAGTGTTGGTATTAGAAATGGTAGCATAACAAAACAATGATAGCACAGCAACATATAGATTACACATTTATCAATTAATTTTTCTAGATGGGACAATACTGCTGTCAAAATAACAAATCAAGTATATCAATATAATCAAATCTATGAAAATAATTGTTTAACTTCAGAAAGTCTTTGTATAAAAATGTAACTAAAATTGATAAAAATAATGTTCTGATACAACACTGAAAGGTGCAGACTATCCATAACAAAAACTATACAGGGAAAGAATCACATCAGTTCTACAGTTGTCACAATTTAAATCTTTATATTTTTAATGCAAAGAAAATCTTGACACATGAGGGATGATCAGAAACTAAGGTTACAAGGCCCATTTCTTGGCGTTTCGTCTTTCACAGCAAACTTAGTAGTGTTCAGTAATTCTAAGACATATGGTTGGCAACCATGCAGAAGTTCAGCCAACTAAAGCACTACTGCAAGGTAAATGCAAATGGCAACTTGTTTGAAAAACTGGTCTCGCAAAGAAATCTGTTCAATTTCTGTTGGCGAAACATGTAACTGCAGCTGACATTCACAACAGCTGATAGAGGTTTATGGAGAGATTGTAATGTCTCACCAGTATATCACAGAATGGTATCGAAAGTTTGTTGTTGGTAGAGAAAAAGGCACCAACAAGGATTACAGTGACCATCCCAGCATGGCATCTACAGATTTGAACACAGCTCACATGGAGGAGCTGATTCAGGACAACAGGAGGATCATGTTATGACATATGGCAGTAGAACTGAAAGTGTCTTTTGGAAGCTTTCATCACATTGCTCACGATATGCTGCAATACTGGAAAGTTTGTTCCCAATGGGTTCCACAAAATCTGTCCAACACAAGGAGAAGCATATAGGGGCAAGTCTGCAACTTTTGCCACAGCTCTCCATGGAAGGGAACAGTTTTCTTCACTGCATTTCACGGGTGATGAAACACCCCTCTTCTCCAAAGACAAAATTTAAGATAGCACCATCTGCCACAGTGTTTTGGGACAGCATGACAATCAGTAGGAAACAGTCAGGGCTCCTCACTGAGGGCGATATTTTCCTTCAAGATAACCTGAGACGACCTACAGCCCAGAAGACCACTGCACTGTTAAAGCAGTTTCACTGGAATATCATTGATCACCCTCCCTAGATGCCATATATCGCTCCTAGTATCTTTAACCTTTTTCCTCACTTGAAGGAACACCTAGGGGGCAACAATTCTGTGTACCACTTCACAACAATGTAGCTGAACACACAAGGACAGGATTTTTATCAGGAGAGAATATTCAAACTCATCCCAAAAACATCAAGTGCCTCAACTGATATCGAGACTATGTGGAAAAATAACCTAATGTATGTACTAGCAGGTGACTGTATTGGTTGTATGAAATAAAATAAACTCCTTTCACTGCAGGTTTTGTAATCTTAGTCTCTAATCATCCATCTTAGATAATGCACTCAGTTTGTCCTCCTCCCCCAACATCCTACATGGCGGGTAGAGCTGCAATTCATGTGATTCTTGAGCACACAGCAATGGCTTGTTGCCATTAGCAACCAGGTCTCAATCTGCCTCTTATATTTGTAGGGAGATTAGTTTGGATCTTTAATCTCAGCATTATTCCTGATATGCTGTTTTTGAGTCTAATACAAGTAATTGGATGCAAGAACACCACTTCTGAGAAGACTTGTGTGTTAACTCTATTGGAAGTAGGTACCCCTTTAATTCTCTTAGTCACTGATCTGAAGGTTTCATCATAGGCAATTCTTGACCTAAAAGAAAAGCACCAGCTTTGGCACATGGCCAAAGCCAAGACAAAATCTGAGGTTTTCCATTCAGATGACTTTCTCTACATCTCTGTAACAAATTATTGTTAATAATCTTATTCTTCTATCTATTTTATGCTAATCGTATTTCTTAGTTTCTTAGAAGGTAAATAAGAGAATGCACTAGGCTAAACCAACAGTCAAATGTTTTAAAATGTGTTTGCTATGGGATTTGAAATCCTTTCTTTGTTTGCCAGATGAAAAGTTCCCGTATAACAAAAGTTTAAAGTATTTTAAAACTGAAACCAATAACAAAGAATATCTCAAAAGTAGTCAACTCTACAAAAAAAAATGTATGACAAATTATGTAAGTTCTTGTCTCTCTCACAGTTTACCAGTTATGCAAAATTCAGAAAAATTCATCCAGAATTAAAAGAGGTCTTCATAGGCTATTCCCTCAAAATTCAAGATATACATTTTATGTGTCACAAAAATATCTTAAATATAAGAGATTTTAATCAAAATTGTTAAGAGTCATTCTTGAGAAAACCAAAAGTTTCAAAATTTTTCCCATGCAAAGGGTAGTTCAGGGTGGGGGGGGATCTTTTTGAAAATCTTTTTGTTGTATCCTTAAAAGATACTGAACTTAAATATCAAGTTTGGTATTTAATGGACTTTCCATTTTTGAGCTATGCTGTCGATAGGTGCACACACAGAGACAGACAAGACAAACACACATGTGGACATTTTCTAGTTTTTTGGGAGGGGGGGCTCAGAAAGTCCCAAAACATGTATTTCTGCTGAAATATCAGTATCAAATTTTTGGGTGGAGCACAATACCTTCTCTACACACTATGTACATAGTACATGATGAGAAAGTAAAAAGGGTTTCAGGTGGTAAAAGAAAGACTTTAAAAAGGACTGATGACCTAAAACCTGAAGTGATGGCTAGCCCATGGATTGACAAGGTTAAAAAAGAAACATTTTCATCTCGTTGTGGTGTCATGTGGCAAAGGTGGTGCTGCTTTCCTTTAGGTTGGACTGCTAATGGCAGCAAGCCATTGTTGCACATTCGAGAATCACATGTTTTGCAGCTCCACCCATCAATTTGAATGGTGGTGGGATAAAGGTAAATTGGGCACATTACCAACAAACATTTTCCCTGCTTTAAAAATAAATATTTCTGTGTGATATAAAAACATCTTCAGGGACACTGTCAAATTTTTAGACACACACAAGCAGAGGTAGTAATGGAATTACTAAATAACTAACATCATAGTCACAATGGACAAGTAAATTAAGGCAGAGACAGTCTGAAGTATAAAAGTATGTTAATTAAACAAGATTTAAAGCTGATAGTCTTTGACAATTCACTAATGTAGAGTTTTGAGATACAGGCTGAAATTAGTCACTGCAATGCACTCTGGTCAAAGCTGAATAGAATAGCGGTAAGTGAAAAGTTTATAAAAACACTGCAAAACTTCTACTATGAAAACAAGTACTGTATTAAGATTATACAGGATAGAGTGACTGAAATAACCTGAACAAAATAGGTCTTAGACAGGGGTGTATGTTAAGTTCCATACTATTTAACTTATTCATTAATGACATCTTAGAATAAGTCAAGAGCCACATGCCCACAATTGAAAATGGATAGATCCCAGGACTTCTATTTGCTGATGACTTAGTAGTGGGATCAATTACTAAAACTGGACTAATGAAATCAACTGAAGTAATATCAAAATTCTGTAAGGAGAGGGAACTAAGAAAGAATAAGTAATCAAAAATCATAGTATTTAAGAATGGAAGCAAGCTACATAATTATGAAAAACATTGGGAAGGGATAGCAATTAAGGTGGTAAATAAATTTTACTATTTGGGCATTAGGCTTAGTGCAAATGGAGGGTGGAGGGAGTGAAAAAGAAAGGTTTTAACAAAACCTAAATTCGGCTTTGAAAGCTATTGGTGCCTGTAGGCACAAAGTACCAGAAATGCATATAAGTGGTTAGAGAAAACATATGTAGCAGCAGTAGAGGCTAAAATGATGTTTAGAGCAGAAATATGGGGTATTGGGAGGGATGGCTAAATATAGATTTGGTTCACAGGAACTTTTGTAATATTTTTGAGCTACCTAAAGCTGAACTACGCAGAATAGGGAGCAAAGGAATAATTACAAGTATCCTGAAATATTGGTTTAGGATTGAGAATTTAGAAGAGCATAGCATTTTGAAGCACTGTCAAGTTACAAAAGGGAAAGCGAGGAGAAGAATCACCTGGGTTAATACTCGTACAATTCACAAGATCATGGAAAAGAATTTACTTAGTATGATGTGGTGGGATAGAGAGAGCAAGAAAAGTAGATTTTTGAAAGAAAGTACACAAAGAATTGATGATATGGAAATTCAGGAGATATTAGGCAGTTTCAGCAACAAAATTTCACCGAGGGTACAAGGAGCTAAAGTAAATATGGGATAGAGATAATTATATAATAAGCATGTTGGTATATAGTAAAACTACATTACTGAAAATTGCTGAATTAGAGAATTGTTGATATTGGGAACAATACCCTGTTCCCGAATCACATCAGTAAGTGAAATTTTCAGTGATGTAGTGTTACCATTTACCAACTCACTTGTTATATGACTACGTATCAGAGTTACTAGCTCCTATTCCCTCAAATTAGAGATAATTATGTAGATAAAGGTGACAAGTGGAGGAGGGAAGGATCTGCATGGGCCCAAAAAGGGGTAGTGGAACTGAAAGGTTGAAAAGGAGGTTAATATACAAGAATGCCCAAGATGTGGAATGCAAGACAAATATTGGCTTGTAATTTTGGAATGTGAAGAAACTAAAAAAATGAGGGCATAACTTCAGATTGAGAAGTGGGCTAATGCACCAATAGAGATAAGGGGAAAAGCTGTGAATATGAAAGCTAGGCAGGAAATCTTTAGTTTGAGGATTACCTGGGCAAGGTTAAAACAAAATGTTTTAAGAAAATAAATAAGAATGGGGATATAGATCAGCTAGAAACATAACCTAATACAGAAATGACCATCTCTAGAGTAAGTTGGCCTAATAGTTAAATAACCCAAGGTTGAAACTACTCAGGCCACATGGTTAAACAGCAACTCGGGAGGAGTCACTAGTATTTAGTATTGCTCCATTTTCTTTGTATGGTCAAGTGATTGTAAAATAGCATTACAGAACCAATCGTATTAAGTGGAAATAAATACAATTCAATATGACATAAGTTGCCAAATTACATTACTCATAGGTAGAATAAGACTCATTTCTATTTACGATAATCACTACTAGGGAGTAGTAGTGTTATTATTCTTCCAATCCAATTTGAGTTTTAACAACAGAAAACACATTTTCAATATATATATAAAAAAAAAAAAAAAAACATGCACGCGCATGCCCACAAAACAATCTTAAAGCAAGAGGACCTTTTAGTTTGCTGTGGCCCGCTCTGGACACACCTCATACTTATTTTCAAAAGCACGTAGAAACACAAGGTTTATCCAACTTTAGCTTACCTGAATATTTTGGCAAATACAGTACAGAAGTTGCATAGATGCTTTCATTTGGTTCATATTCACTTGAATGTATACTCTGCTGAGGATCCCTTTATGTATCCTTATTTTAAATAGTTAAACAATTTGCTTTAAGGAAAGCTCAATACACTGAAAATAATGCTGCTCACATTCACCTCTCAGATGTGTATGACATCATGAAACATAACTGGATTCTTTTATAATTCACAGCTGTTAACCAATTCAAAATATTGCATGACAAGACCCACAACTGAATATCATTGGTCACAATATCAGCTCATACCATTGGGCAGAACTAACCTATGAGATCGTACCTACTGAATCATTGAATGCTGCAAGTTAACCTCCTAAGATGCGAAAATGTTTTATGCCTGAGAAATTAGTAAAAACCAAGCTCTTCCAAAACATATCAAAATATAACTATTGTTGCATTTTCATGAAAACCAAGCAGGGATGAAAGCAATTGATGCTTACAGGAATTCAGTAACACTGACTTTCAAATTATGAGTGTATTTGTGAAGTCAGTTACAAGAAATTCAACATAGCATGTAAGAAGAAATCCATTAAAGAAATAGCCACCCTAACTACAGAAAAAGGTAATAACAACACATTCAGAAAAGTTCACTTACCACCCTAGAACATTTAGAAAATTCAGAAAGCTCTTCAGAGAGTACAATATCACCTTGGTTCCCTTAAACACACTTTCTGTAATAAAGCTGCTAAATTGGAAAATAAAAGATGAGATTGCACCAGAAAATTGATTAGATATACATCAAATCAACTGTTAATATTATGAAAAGTTTTACATAGGACAAACAAAAAGAAGTTCAAAAATCAAATCCAAAGAGGGCTTTAGAAGTCTTATAATCAAGCAAGAGGATAAATCAGCTGAACATAACACTCCACTTTTGGAAGGAAAACCATAATCTAGGCCCAAATCCAAAATTACTAAAAACATGAAGGCCACAATGAACTCATAACATAGGAAATCTTCTTAGCATGGAAACATAAAAACTGCTTAGTAAACTTCAAAATCCCACTGGTTGACAACTTAGTTAGGAAGTTCAACGTTCCGCTACCAGAGAAGACACTGCAGGCAGCTACAACCAACAGTGACAGTGGAACCCCTGAGGTTGAAAATTAATCACCCTATATAGAACATGTGAGTGTAGTGGTGTTAAAAACTTATATATCCATATAAGGATGAACATATCTATCTCCCTTTGCTGAAGGAAGAACTCTTTTGGAATTTCTCGTTTGTTTCTCTTAAACATACACCTACATAAGTTAGATTCCTCTTTAGTAGTTCCTTCAGTAGGCCTGAATACATCCTGTGTTACAATATCCGAATGTTTTAAGTTTCATTACAATTTTTCCATAACTGCCTTTTCCACTCTATGCGTATCCTTTAAAAAGGTAATGTGTTTATGCATCATTCAAAATCATTTTAAGACCATATGTTCAAAGCTTCTTCGGCATGTACATCCTAAATTTAAACTGACCGCAAAATCAAATAAGTATTTCAACTTTACAGGCATGTTTAGAATATATTTCTTGGCAATCTGATTGAATTTGATTGCAAACCTTTCTCAACAAACTTCTGCATTATCCACGAAATGACTGTGGTTCTATAAAATTCTTTCCTTACAGCACTAGTACTGGCATTGCTGAAATGAGGGCAAGCTAAAATTGTGTGTTTCAAGAATACTGTATGATTATCTCCCAACCGGTAACATCAGCTATAAATAATACTTCTAGATATTCAGGGCTTGATTTAAATATAGCAGAAAAGAGCAAAAATCCTATAAATTCCTTCAGTTCAAGATTGAGTGCTCGATATTCAATCAATATCAGTCACGACAGGATATAACCGAGAGATCTGCGCGACAATTCTTAATCGTTCAGAGCAACACCAAGGGACTTTGCCCATCTAGCCGATTTCTAGCCTTACTTCTGGGTAGCAATGGGCAATATGGCGCGTTTGCTACACTTTTCGCAGTCATTTTCTATATATAAAACAGTATCCGGGTTGTGGCATTATCTACTATCATACTGAAATTAGCAGAGAAATCTGTCGCTGCATTTCTGGAAGCTTTATGATTCACTGTTTGAAAGTCCTTTTAACATTTTCTGTTTTTTAAAAGCTATTTTCAGGCAGCAAAAGGTTATTCTTTTTTCGTATAAGATAATAGATATTAAATGTTACAGTTAGCGCGTAATGCTTATTGCAAAGATGAGAAAATAAACTATATTTGAGCAAACCTGAAATTCTTTCTCATAGCTGTCTTCTATCCTCTGAATTTCTAAATTTTCAATATGGTTCAAAAAATTCTGCAATATTGTACGCAGCGGAGTTCTTTCTTGTTCCTCTTTCATTGCACACCATGCCTCCGATTTCGTTTATAAGAAAACATTTCGAAACTGCATTTGCACGCACTGAAATGAATTATAGCACATTACTGTAATCAATTTCTAATTTTCCAAGTAATTTAACACAGCTTTATTAAACACACCAACCTTGGAACTTGCACAATTACAACTGACGCTCTACGCCCTCTTAAGTTTTGCTCCTAATACAGAATACTTACAGACCACAGAGAGTGAAAACATTTTAACCATCCAGCATGGAAGCCTTATTGCGAACACAACTTCCAAAAACCTTTGCCAGAGGTAGGTCATTTGTGTATATGTATGTATTCATGCTAGAATTACATTTTTTTGCCTATTATACCACTGTCAAAAGCCTTAGAGGATATTATGCAATAAATTTGCAACAGAAGATGTCCCATGGGCAATCCAGGATTAATATTAATTACACTGTGCACAGCAGTAATGTCATGATTATACAATTAATTCACAATCCTTCATTATATACTGTTTCGTTTGTTGACTAACACCGCAGATCAAAGCTCGCTGGAATTCTAAATTCAATAAAGAATACCATGAACATTTACTTAACCACTTATGCTACAAAAGTAATCCTTCGTTTACGGAAACCTAAGACGAAACTTATATTTAACATATACTGTAAATGAAGTAGGAAATTACAGAACATTTTCTTCGTTGTCAGGGTTCTCCAAATAAAATGGAAAATGCATATATGGAAGGTGATATAGTTTCTTTAAAAATATAATATGACATAGAACAACCTAGTTTTTGTAAAGACAAATTCAAAGCCAACTACGATGCATGAAGCCGTGTCATCGGCTAGGGTGTAGGCTTTAGTGGCCGAAAAATCTTAAAAGACGAACATATGACGGAATTGCAAACCATGTATGAAATCCAATGGATTTGAAGCTTTTTTGATTATAAAACTGTAGACTTCAGTTAATCGCCTAGGATGCGACCTACTGCTTTTCAATTCGAGAAGATCTCAGGATTACCACGAATATATGATGGTATATATATATATATATATATATATATATATATATATATATATATATATATATATATATATATATATATATAAGGTCGTGGGAATCCATGGCAGTTTCTCAGGTGGTTTAAGGATCAGTTAGTTCTTAACATCCAATGTTATCTTTAAGAACCATTTTACACCACTGTGATCAAAAAGATAAACGCACACAAACTTAAAGATAACATTGGATGTTAAGAACTAACTGATCCTTAAACCACCTGAGAAACTGCCATGGATTCCCACGACCTTATATATAGGATCAGTTAGTTCTTAACATCCAATGTTATCTTTAAGAACTATTTTACACCACTGTGATCAAAAAGATAAACGCACACAAAGGGTATTAATAGAGTACAAATGGTGGAGTAGCTCATTCGCCATAACAGGGCATGTAACAACATTTCACTGAAGAAAGGATGAACATGCCAATCTGATTAGAACGGGCTATGTTGGAAGACGCATCAAAACTTTTACTTTCGCAGAAATACATCATCTCAAGAGAAACAGAAAATTAAGTGATACTAAGAAACGTAAAAGAGTTCTGGAGGACCTAAACCAGTGGATAGTAATGTTAAGAAACAAAGAATAAAAGGCTTGTGTGTTACTTTCACTTGAATGTTTCTATGTGTTATCGTTTAGTTTTATGTAGCTTTTACACAGGACTAAATCTGATTCGTCTGCTTCAAGTTCCTCGTCATAAACGTCCAAAAGTAGATTTATCATGCATTTCCAAATAGGTACAAAGGGGACAGTGGCAAAGCGTGCTAAAAGCGTGAAAGGGCACTTCCATAAAAATAAAATAATAATAATAATGACAATAATAATACTAATAATAATAACAATTAAAATAATAATACTAAACATTAAGTATTAGTATTAAAGCGTAACTATTTCAACTGCATCTATCAGTAAAAGCAATTTAATTTCTGTCCATGAAATAAGGATATTTCACTAACAGATATTACACCCCAACATACAAATGTAACCAAAGGAGGCCAAGGAAGGATACAAATCTCTCTTTTTGGATTAGAAATATCATGTGTTTAAAAAGAGTTCCGCTTTAATGGAAGTTCTGCAATCAAATTAGAAATTTACGCATGAAGTGTTAACAGCTTAAAGTTACATTTTACATGTGAGTGGCGTTTTCTTTGGCCTAGCAAAACCTTTTGAACGTGTAAATTATGAAACCTTGATATCGAAACTGCAGTTTTATGCAAAAAAAAAAACATTAAAATTGTTTTACATCATACCTAAACGAAAGACAGCAAAGGGTCAAAATTAGTAACCATAATCAATGTAATGACAGTATCTCAGATTGGAAATTAATAAAATATGACGTTCACTAAGTGTCTAGTTTAGGTTCCCTGCTATTTTTAATTTACATAAATGACCTCCCACTATACATAAATAACATTGCTAATATCGTATTTGGTTGCAGCTAACACCAAAGCACTAGTAACACGCAAACTTTTAAATGTATGTGTTATAAAATTAAACTATATTCTAAACTTCATGTCAGACAAATTTAAACTACATAGAATTTCAGTAAAGCTTCGACAAAAGCAGTTCAATTCGTAAGTTCATCAGTACCGTCAAGAAATAAGGATCAGCGATGCGTTATTACAACTACCTAATGAAGTAAAAGTTCTAATTCTTCCAGTAGATAAGCACTTAGATTGGAAGTCGCATATTTACTAAATGACACCTAATATTAATGCAGCATGTTATTCAATTCGAGCTCTAGTTAACCTTCGTTTAATTGATTCACTCAAGTTAGTTTTTTTTTTTTTTTTTTTTTTTTTTTTTGGGGTACATTTATTCCAATAAGGAGTATGGAATAATTTACTGTAGTGATGCAGTGGATGGTAAAAGCATATTTCTAATACAAAAGAAAGTATATGAATAATGTGCAGCGCTCATGGCAAATAGTCATACAAATAACTCTTTCGTAAACTGGGTATTCTAACATTGCCTTGTGCAGACATATTATCTATTTTAAAATGTTATCAATAACCGTCATAGCTTTATAACAAACATGGAAGTAGATCATTTTAAAACCAAAAACAGGGAATTATCCATCGTCCCAAGGCAAGACCCTCTTGCTTCCAGAAAGGTGTGTTCTATGAAACAATGAAAAAATATTTAATATTCTCCACAGTGATCTGAAGGAAAGAGTTAGCAACTACAATATTTTAAAAGCTCCTCTTTAAAAGATGCCCTTGTGATAATTCAGTTTATTCTGTAAAAGAGTACTTGAATCAATAATCAGTCAATTCTTTTCTTGTATTGCCAGAATTAAATGAGGTGATATCCTAATAAGTAAAAATACTTACTTTGTCGGAAATAAGTAACGTAACCGGTAATAGAGTTCTGAGAGACCGCTTTTTGAGTTCCAGACGATATAACTCAACAATGCACACAATCAGAACACGTCGACTTCCTACACACACTGCAAACTCACTGATAAGAAGGAAGTGGGGGATGGGGGGCTGGAAGTACATATCTTAATAAGGCGTGAAAATATATCACATAACGTTACACCGGCGGTCCACAAGACCGCGTAATACCAGCTAAGGGTTAAGCCAAATGAAGTGATTTTATGTTTAATATGCATACTTAATATTCTTATAAAAGATATCTCAATATCAAATTTTGACACACCTTACATACTAGTAAAGATGTAAGCATTAAGTGCTTTTAATATGTCAATGTACCCACATTTTAATCTAAAAGCTGTATATTTTATTACCAAATTATGACATTCCATACACATGAGAGAGAATATAAGTAGTAAGTGATATGCCGCAGACTAAAACGCAGGTGAACTTATTACGTTTAGTAAATGTTAATTAAATGGATTAGAAAATTAATATTTATTGCTTGTACCTATGTATTTTAGCACTGTAGTTTGAAATATATAATTTGTGTATATAGTTTTTAACAATTTAGAAATGACATTGAAAAATTTTAAGCGCATATTTCATATTTTCACAATGTTGGTCTTAGCATAAAATTGTGGTACATTTGTATATAAGGATGTAAGAACTGTATAGTGACATAGGCTATAATGACCAAGGTATATAACGTTTAATGTATAATATCTGTATAAATGCATAGTGCACTTGAAAGTTTAAATGGTCTACTATTCATTGTAATGTTGTATTTAATTTTGTTTGCTTTAATATGTTCAATGCTCAAGGCCTGCCTGGCCATCACGAACCTAGAGGACGCAATCTGATCCGATCTAATGCACTTAACACTCATTTTGGTGGTAGGAAGAAAATCCAAAACTAGCATGCTAATTTGTGAATAATGTTTTTACTTATGTCTTCGGAAAGCATCTGTTCTCCAAACAAACTTTCTGCTACAATATCTTTGAGCGTTCGTTTTATTTATGTGCATAATATAGTCTATAAGTTTTATTAATAAACTAGTGTGGTGAGAATGTGATTAAAATAGATAGTTTCTCATGGCCGGATAACTGGCCAAATGCATTTAGGAAGGTAATAACGCAATTATTTGTGTTAATATTGTGATTTTATAAGTTGTTGGAGGGAAATTTCAAAGGATTGTGCCGTCAGTTCTGCTTACATTAGAACTGGCTAAATGTTTGGAGTTCGAGAGAGTACGTAAGCTAAACGAAGTCATACTCACCCCTGAGTGAAAAATCCAGAGAGAAGATATTAGGCTCAAGTTACAAAATATCTTAGGTTATAGCTAAAAGAAAGAGTTGTTAACAATTATAATTTCTTGAATTTTGTGTTTCAAAGTTTGAACACAAATTTGAGCTTAAAACCGAACAATTTATTATGTTGACCAAAAGGTTTTATAATATTTTAAGGCTAAACATCAATGGAACTTTACTGTTTTATTTAATGTGAAAGAGAAACAAATTAGTAGCGGAATTAAGGCAGCGGAGGCATATTAGTGCAGAAGATAAAATTATAAACTTGAAGTTTATGTAATTTGCCTAATTGTAGTAGGTGGCTGTAATATTTACTGTATGAAACATGTTTAAAAGAAACAAACATTTATTATTATTATTATTATTATTATTATTAATTGCTAGTATATTTGACATCAAAGATTTGAAGCATTTTCAGACATTTTACCAAAGGCTCAATTTTACATTGTTTGATTGTACTTAAAAACAGATAAATCTCATACAATTTTCATTTTTAAATTTTACCTAAGAAAATCAACCATGATAGACTAAAACGCACATAGTTAATATATGTATATTATTTGCTTACTTCAAGGAAGTACAATACGTGTCTCTCTCTAACACATCAATATAATCACAACTCATCCAGCCTATAAAGTGGTCCATTTACAATAAGTCCTTTTCATTTTGATTTACATAGGCTACGTTGCTACGTTTTATGCGTTTTAGTTATTTGGGAAGTGTAACAGAGTTGTACCTACGTTTAGGGGACCTATATCAGATAGTTTCCTAGTGCGAGTACGCCTATGTACATCAGTTTTACTTCTCCCAGTGTGTTCATGTACATCATATTGTCTGGCAAGACTATTGGTGTTTGTAGTGGCATTATGGCTACATGTAGCGATAAGACGGTACGCGCTTTTTTTTCTTTTTAACAACTTTTGAACAGGCTCCCCAAAACTGTTTTAACCATAATCATGCATACCGGTTGACAAGATATATAGCTGCAAGTTCCATGGAAGATTTGAAGGAGAAGTTCCCATCTAAATTAATTGCTCTAAAAAGGATTTCCATCTTTATGTTGTGGTGTACCGTGCTAACATTTCATATACTTCACATGTATTTCTTTTGCAAAATAAGCGGTGTGTTAACATAAGTACATCAGTTGCTCCCTCCCAGAGCTCATTACCATATAACGTTATGTGGTGGACATATAACACCATAGTAAAATGGTGTTTAATACATTCAAGGTTGTTGTTGTTGTTTTTTTTTTTGTTTTTTTAATGATTTATTGATCGATCAGCGCATGTGCGCTCTACAGATCATTGATTTTAGACATTATTTACATGCATGATACTGAATAACATTGAAATGAGGTAAGCCCCATTGGGCCCCTCATAAGTAGGTACATTTTTTTGTTTTTATTTTACAGAAAGTCTTGCTGTGAGAGCTGGTCCAGTGGTGGGCGACTCTTGATGCGAGTTGGATAGCTAGATTTTCTGCCAAGAGAATAGTGAATGGCACCTGAGACGTCTTTTAGCCTGCTGTAAAACTGTTCGGCTTATGAAGAAATTGACTGTTGAATGATGCTGATTCCAGTTTCTCTATGTAGTTGACTATTTCTGACAAACCATGGTGCATTCGTTGAGATTCGCAATATTTTGTTTTGAAATGTCTGGATACGTTTGATTTCAGAAGGACTAGTTCTTCCCCAAACTGGACAAGCGTATAGTAGCAGTGGTCCTAATAGAGCCGTGTAAAGTAGTGTGCAGTTTTTTAGTTTGAGTGAAGATCTTTTGTTGAGGAGGGGGTAGAGTTTTGCCAGTCTTGCTCGGGCTAGTTTAAGTTTGTTGCTTACAGGTGGTTTCCATGTGAGTCGTCGATCCAGGAGTTCAACGAGATATTTCACTGTTTCTGTATTAGTTTTCCAGGGTATCTGTTTCGCTGGGAGCGTTACTGGTGGTGGATAGTTTTGTCTGCATAGTGTAAAGACCATTGCTTCACATTTTTGCTGGTTGAGCGAAATACGCCAGTTGTCTAGCTAGGGTATAATTAAGTTTAAGGCCTCTTGAAGGTGATTTCTGGCGGTGTGGATATTGCGATGTGTTGAGAAGATTGCAGTATCGTCCGCATACATGGCGATTTGAGCTGTAGGCGTTGCAGGCCTATCAGAGGTGTACAGGTTGAACAGAACTGGTCCCAGGATAGATCCTTGAGGAACTCCGGCTGTTATAGGTTTTGTAGAAGAGTGACAACTACCTATGCGGACTGAGAATGTACGTTGTGACAGAAAGGAGGAAATTATTTTATAGAGGTAGTCTGGAATGCCGTTGATGAACAGTTTGTATAGAAGACCCTGATGCCAAACCCTGTCGAATGCCTGAGTGAAGTCAAGGAAAGCTGCAGTTGTGTGTTCTTTCTTCTCGAAGCCTTGTGCAACTTGCTCTGTAATCCGGAGAATTTGATGGGTGGTTGAATGTTTACGACGAAAACCGAATTGAAAAGGAGGTAATACTGATGCTTCATTGAGAAATTTTGTTAAACGCTTCAGTATAATCTTTTCATACACTTTGGACAGAGTTGGTAGCAGACTTATAGGACGATAATTGTTTGGGTCTGAGGAGCTTTTCTCAGGTTTATGAATAACAATAATTATAGCGTGTTTCCAGATTCTGGGGAAGTAGCCCATACGTATCAAACTATTGAAGAGTGAGGCTAGAATAGCAAGTGCTTTGCGAGTCAGATGTTTTAATACAAAATTTGGAATTAGGTCATGACCAGGCGATTTTCTTGCTGGTAGTTGCTGGATTATGAACAAGATTTCTTTTGGCGAAGTGAAGTCAATGGGAAGTGGAGCAGTGGTATAAGAACCAGGAAAACGTTCAATTTTGTGGTTGAATTCTTCGTTTATCACTGGGTTTGGGCTGAAGATACACTGTAGAGTATTTGCGAATAGTTCCGACTTCTCAAAGTCGGTTATGTAGTGTTTTCCATCTTGTATTAAGGGTGGAATAAGCGTCGGTTCTTTTAATATTCTTTTGGTTTCTTTCCACAAGGATGAATCTTCTGGTGAAATGCTGGAGAGGTGCCGTTGGTAAGTCGAGTACCGGTTCTCATCCATTTGTTTTTTTACCTTTCTTGTGAGTTGGTTCAAGCGATGAAGTTGCCAGGTTTCTCTGTACTTCTGCCAAAGCCGGCGCATTTTGTGTTTTTCTTTCAAGAGAGATCTGATGTTGGAGGGCAAAGTTTCGTGATAGGGTTTTCTTTGTTGCTGAGGTCTAGCTGAAGCTGTGGATTTGTCTATGGCTGAAGTTATGACTTTTGTGAACTCAAGAATTGCTGCTTCTGCATCACTGGGACTTTTCAGGTTGCACGCAGGTTTTAGCTCGTTATCAATTACATGTTGGAAGGTTTCCCAATGTATGAAACCTCTGCTGAGTCTCCTAGTGGACTGTGGACGTAAAAGCAGATTCTTGTCAAATGATATCAAGACTGTGGAGTGGTCGGAGTCCATTTCAGGTAGAACCGCCATGGTGGGAAAGCCTAATACATTTTTGTAGAGTACTATGTCTAGTATGTCAGGTGCTACATTTTGCCTAAAGAAAGTAGGACCAGGTGGGGCTAACTGCATTGCGCTCAGCTGCTGTTAATAGTCGTCTTCCGTTTGGAGTTGTCACACGGCATCCCCATGTTTCATGCTTACTATTTAGATCTCCCACGAGAAGGGTTGGCACTGTGTCAGAGAATATAGTAGTAATATCCTGGTCATTGAGGCAAAGACCTGGTGGCTTGTATGCTGAGATTATTGTCGTTTTAGTGGAGTTTTGCATGGATATTTGAACTGCGCAAGCTTCGAGGCTAGTTAGTTGGGATAGTAGGACTGAGTACTGATGTATTTCCTTTCGAATGAAGATGGCCACTCCACCCGAGGCGACGAGAGCTTCGCGATCGGACCTATACGCTGCATAACCAGGTACTGAAAACTTTTCCTGTGGTGCTAGATGAGTCTCAGTGACGCAAGCTACTGCGACGTTGTGTCTTGAGATGAATTCCAGAAAGGCTTCCCGATTGGCTTTGATTCCGTTAGCGTTCCAGTTTAGTATAGTTAGTTGAGAGAATGTATATACTTGATTTTTAGTGGCCTTTAGCAAACAAACTTGCAAAAAGCTGTAATAAAAGGGATTTGATTTTTGGTAGATATGGTGCTAGAAAATTAACAAAATTCTCCAGGTTTAGCTTTGGTGGTGTAGGTGTTTTTACGGGTTCGGTTACAGTTGCATTGGATTTATTTTTTAATTCCAAGTAAATACGACCTCTAAAATTTGCCGGATGAGCTTCTCCGCAGTTCACGCAGGAGGGCTGAGTATCTTTGTGTTTTGGGCATTCAGAGAAATGATGGTCAGAGGGACATTTTACACATCGAGGAGCAAGTCGACAGAAGTTTTATAGTATGCCCATAGCGCTGGCATCGTGTGCATTGTGGGATGCTTGTGGGTTTCTTACGGTATTCAACTTTTATTAAAGCATGGTGAATGTGTTTGACTTCAAAGATCTTCTTTCCTTGTTCATTGTTTTCTAATTCAACAGCGCATAGCGGCATAGGTTGACGATTTTTGTAAAAGAGTCTTGTAACTTTTATCACTGGTAACTTCAGAGTGGTTAATTCTGTGGTTATGTCGTCGTTTGTAAGAGAGTAGGGTTCATTTCTCAAGATAACTTCAAGTCTTTTGAAATTTGGATCACGGAAGGTGTGAAAAGGAAGCCTCGATTCTTCCAGGAATTTTGTAAGGGCTCGGAAGTCATTGACTGAAATTGTATTTAATTTAAGGACTTTATTTTGCTGTTGTGTGGAGTAGTCATCTTTTACAATAGTACCTATGTCTCGGATAATCTGCTGGTAGTTGTTCACTTCATGGAGAAAAATGGGTGGGATCCTGGTTTTAGAGGCTGTAGTAAAATTTACTTCAGCGACTGTGTCGTTAGCTTCCTCCATTGTTTCCAAGGGGGGAAAATGTATTGTGTATGGAGGTTAAGCCCACAATATATTTAGAGTTTACAGCTGAAGCTATATGCTTTTTGTTAGGAGTGAAAAACCCGTCACTTGACATGGATGCATTACCTTGATTGAGATCTTCAAGCGGGCGTTTATGAACCAACTTGGGTGTTTGTAAGATTGAACGAGATGTAGTAGAAATTTCCACAGGATTAATAGACTGGGAATCTGAGAATGTTTGTTCTTGTTGATTAGATTGCATGGTGTTGGCAACCAGACAAAAGACAGTCTGCTTTGCAGACAAATGACGATCTGCTTCTTTAACAAAAGTAATTCTGAAGAGAGCTAACCAAATGAAATTAAATATATAATAAATAATGCGTTATGTACAACGCATGGAATTCCTAACATTTACACTGCTTGTTAAAGGTTTGGGGAAAACTTCTATAAGCGAAATTACTTACAGGTTTAGCTGGTTGTGAAATGTTGCACTTTTTTAATAACACAGAAATAACACTATTAAAAGCCGTGCTCACCGCCTCCTATCGTCTTTTTATTCAAGGTTTTAAATATAGAGAAATATCTTAATAGTACAATGCTCTTACTTACTTTCCTTCATACCTTATCAACGTGTTCATTCCAAGTTAGATGTTTGTCAAAGAGTATTCCCCGAAACAGAGGTTGTTCATTTTCTTGAGTAGGTTCAATTATATATTTCTGCTAAAAGTCGATTTCCACCTCGTTTATGGGATATAGTAAAATTAACTACTTTTTTCTTACTTATGTTGCATCCTAGTTTATTAATTGTGTTAATGCAGTTTTAATTTATTTAATAAGTCCCTTGATGGATGTGACTCAGCACAACCCTGCTGTGCCATCAGCATATAATAGTTTTGAGTTTGAGAAAGATGGAATATGCTTCGTATACAATGTAAATAGTAATGGACCCAATACGGTGCTTGCGGAACTCCACACTAAACAGTTCCTTCTTTTTATTTGTGTATTTTTTTTATAACAACCACTGTAACCTGGAATTTCCGTTCTTTGTATCAGATCACCTAAATATGATAAAATTAGTTTTTCAGCTAACACCTTTATTCCATATCTATTCAGTTTGCTAAGTTGTATTTTATGGTCAACACAATCAAAAGCTTTCGTTAAATTCAAGAAAACACCTGCCATCTTATTCTATCAAATTTGGCTATGCTTTCCCTAAGAAACACTGAAGTAGTTGTTATGGTGGAATAGTTCTTATGAAAACCAAGTTGTGTATTCCTAACAGTAATTTATGTAACAGTATTTACTAACAGTAAGTTATGTATTCTGACAAGTACGCTTTCTCTAGGAGTTTCACAAGTGTTGGAGCTAGTGTAATTATTTGAGTTTTATTCATTAATACCAGCATAGAAATTACTGCAAGTGGAACGATGCCTACTCTGCGCTTGTTCTGTCAAAACAAGCTTCGTCACTCGCCAAGAGAATGTGGGATGAGTGAGGCAGATTCAATGGCCACCTCTCATCCTGTTCCCAAGCCTGTTTAACCAAAATCATGCACATAGGTTGACAAGATGTGTAGCTGAACGTGCCATAGAAGTTTTGAAGGAGAAGTTCCCATCTAAATTAATTGCTCCAAAAAAGGATTTCCTTCTTTACGACTCAAAGTCTCAACTCTCCTAGCCTTAGAACTCACATCGGAATACTTAATTTGGGCACTTCATTTCCCTTGTATTAATCATGCCTCTATCACTTTTTGCTGTCCAGCTTTCGCTTCCATATTTTAAAAAAAAAGTATTGGTTTTGTAAATGCCTTATAGACTCGTTTTATTCTGCCTACCCACTTTCTCCTTTCCAAAGACTGTGTTACTTATAGTATAATATGATTTGGTTGCGTTTTTGTACCCTTTTTTCGAATTTGTGCAACTTGCTGGTTTGTCCTGCGCCGTGCCTTCGTAGTGTTAATTGTGGTGCTCTGGCATCAGCCTTAGAATTCGTATAGGTTCGATCGCACCCATGGAGATATGGGTTTTAAGTGATGTCATTAGGACCGGAGCCGACTCGGCATCCTGAGGAACGTAGCGATAGCCAATATTCCGGTTGGGGGATGCGCGATGCTGGCTCCGTATCGGTTGAATGATATGCCACCTCTGCAGTGCGAAAGTGGGATGACACCGGCAACCGGAGGTAGATAGCTCCAAGCTCATAAGGAATCTAGAGGAACGGTATTATTAATTATTACCACTACTTCTTGCGTATTTGGTGTATCAAGGTAAACAAATATTCCTGGTTTCCCCCCTATGTTAACAGTTCTGCTTTCAATCCTAATCTGATCGTATTCTAGACTTAACTACAACCTTACTCATATTGATTTTTGCTGACCCTTCTTTCTTTCAACGCTTATTCCCATTCAATTATTACCTGTTGTAATTTCTGTTCTGTATCTCCAATTATATCATCCACATAAGCTATCACATGACAATACGTTTACCTTAGATTTCACATCCGCACTACGATTAAGCTGCCCTTGCTTTACAAATCCGACACTTCCTCCACGAGCATTAGTAACAATAAGTAAGAATGGCTCCTTGTTTTACTCCCTTTAACAGTGGGAAAAGTTTGGAGAGAATTCCCTTGATCCATAATATCTCTTCTATTTTATGGAAAATACACACAACTACGCCTATTTACGATGCTGGAACACCTCTTGAATAACGCCTTCAACTTTACTACTCTTAGCCCTGAAGAAAAGCAGAAGCATAGCTTGAGGTTGGTTTTGAGGTTTAGAATGCTCTCTTGCAAAAAAAAAAAAAAAAAAAAAAAAAAACGACTACTACTGTAGCAGCAGCAGCTGCTGCTGCTCCTGTTACTGCCACCACCACTAAGAAGACGAATAAATAAATAAATAATAATATTAATTCATTCTATTTTTTTAACCTGTGTAAAATTTATCAAATTTTTCTTCAATTCATTTTAATTACAATTTTTGTTTGACAATTTCTTTAGTTAGCCAGGGAAAGAATTTATCATGATTTTATCTTGGTATAGAAATTGCGTGTATAAAATATACGTCAGCGACATCTTGCGTTGTTGAAAGATCTTGTTCATCCTATAGGAATATATTAAAAACAACAGAAAATTTACAAATGTGTCTAGTTTTGTACAAAACAATTTTCAATTGCAAGTTTGTTTTAAATGAGTGTTATATATTAAAATACACGCGAAACTTTTACTGAAATTGTTAGAGCACGTGTAGACTGTGAAATAAATTACCTTAATTACAGTACATATTAACAGCATGATTCCGTAAAGTAGTTTTCATATGTTTATATTATTTTGTAAAAGGCGTTCGTCGAAAACTTCCTTAAATAGGTATGAAAATTGCTTAAAACCCTGACCCCCCTCCAAAAGAGGCTAGGGACATTGTTAGAAAGATAGGAAAATAGTTTAAAAACCCAGAGAGTTAATAAAAGGCTAAAACCGCATTTATAAAAAGCTAAAACTCCGGACCCTAGTAATAACACAAGGTGAGCCATCATTTAACAGTACATATATCCCAAATGCGTTTACAGTAAACGGTTTGAATCAGCGATATTAATCGTTAATGGCATAACTATACTTTCAGTTACTAAGTATAAACATGTTCAGATTACAACCGAAAATAGAATTACTTCTTGCAACATAAACGTCTTAGGAGTGATAAAATACACACACTCATTTTAATAAAAGTGGTGACCACGTACACATATCTGCAGATTCTGCGATACCACATTTCGTTTTAAACCCTTTCCCTAGTCAGGGTTATTTAAATAATCATCTTTATCCTGGTAGGCTATTTAAATCTTAAATCATTTAAACTAACGAAATAATACAACGTGCAAGACTGATTATGCGAGTTTCCGCGCATTACACCACAGTCTTGCCTTTAGCGAGACTCAGGAGTCTTGCGAAAATCGACACTCGAGACTCCCGTACTATCGCTAGTCAACCCCTCATGCCAGCTATGCATTGAGCTGCAACTACTGGCTGCGAGAAGCACGCTAAGCGGCAGCGAGAAATGAGCGAGACTGAAAGCTGACTTGACCGGCTCTAGGCCCGAGTGTATCCGAACAGAAAATGTGCTCCTACTAGAAACAGATGCTCCGCCGAAAGCAGCAAAAGAATTGAAGGTATCATACCTGTATCTCGTATTTCTCACCTCTTTAGCTCATGGTTTACATAGAGTAGCCGATAGAACACGACTATGTTACCCAAGTGTAGACAGATTTATATGCAATGTATAAAAAGTGTTTGTGAAACCTCCTTCCAGAGTCTGCAAAGTTAAGGAAATATCACGTTTAGTTTATCTCACCTACCTATACTGACCCGCTGGGGAATGTGGCTAGACGCAGTAGAGTTGTGCTAATTGTTATAAAAAATTATGGAAGTAATTAGTGCAAAACAAAATGAACATAGTGCAGCGATTGAAATTGCGAGACCTCTTCTTTCTGAGAAATTGAAATGAAAATCTCGTAAATAATAAAAATATGTTATCAGTTTTGTCTGAAACAATCGCAAAGCTAGAAACACCTCATCAAAAATGCTTCACTATATGCAAAACAGAACAGTGCATTTAAAAAATCAATTAAACCAATAAACGACATTACCTCACAAGTGAAAAAAAAAAAAAACTCCGACATCCAACAAAAAAAAACTCTGGATACCCCATAATGTGTACCATAAGGAGTATGCTCTTAGGGGGTAACACAACGCAATATTACAGACAGTGAAATTCCCTATTTTGTTTGCTCCAGTAGCTTCCTGTGACGTAGGGAGTCGTTTGTCATAATATAAACTTTGTTTTAGTGATCGCAGAAGCTTAGATATGCTGAGAATGTATCTCGTTATTTATTGCAATGACTGAATGTAATTCCAACATTAAACACGTGTGCAGTTTAAAATAGAATGGAAAACCTTTTTGACTCTTGACTGCACTCGCCCAGACGAGGAACTAAACAGTGAACTTTGGACGAATCATCCCCTTGCACCCGGTAAACTTGCTAACATTTGTGGGTTTAGTAATAATTATCAGAGAAAATATCTGATCTTGACTTTGTCTTTCATTTTAAATCTTGCTTGCTCATCTTCAAACTCTGTTTCCACATATTTTCTCAAGTTTCTAATATCCTTGTATATATCTTCCACGCCATGGTAATTCTCGCAGTTAAGTGATTCTTCCCTTAGTACTACCATATTCCTATTCAGTATGGTGGAATAAGTTCTATCCTCCAGAACAACTTATAAGTTTGCTTTAGTTGTTGAATCATTGCGTTAACCCCTGCTTTGACCTTCTCTGGAACAACTCCATCCTACCTAGCTGTCTCTCGGTCATGCTTTTATTCTGTTCGAATTTCTCTTCATAGTATTCCCCCCATTGTGCTAAGATATCTTGAATTTCAGTTTTAAGCATACTGTCCTTGTTAAAACTGTAACAAGAATTCATTACAAATAATCAACAAATAATTTACCCGAAGTTTCGAAACGTACAGTTGATGGCTTCCACACCACTGTGCGCAACACTCCATTCACTCACGACTCACTACAGTTCCAGACACAGCGGCTTGCAATTTTTCCTCCTTTTATAGCTACAAAATGACGCCTGAGAGCTTTCTGGAAGGTTGTCGAAACCGAAGCTTCTGGAGTAATCCAAACGTCGTGTTCCGAAACCTTCAATTATCTGCTCGCCGCGCTTCCTGTGTTGTTATGCATTCCAAAGTCACCAACTACGCCGACTCACATAGCAAGCCGAACCTGTGAGCGGCAGCACACGGACAGCACTGTCACACTGCTCCCTCCTCGGGGCTGGTCGTCCCCAGCAGTACCAACGTAGTGTGCTAGACGATCCAACCATACAACCTGTTTATTCCCCCGAGGTAACCTCTGAATACGGCAGATGATTTTATCCTCTTTACCATAAGGTACAAACCTTGTCACGGTTGTGGAACCTTGGAGTAGCGTACCTTGGCTCGGATAGTGCGATATAGCCACACCAATTTACCTCGCTGGAAACCTCGGCTGTTGTCCTGCCGGTCGTAAAGGGTCTTCATCCGATCGCTATCTCGTTTTGATGGACCATCTCATGCAAGTTACAGAGTCGGTCTACGAGATGTTCCACGTAATCAACTGCTGGCTATTCTACCCCAGGACTCCCGAACATCGGTTGCATGGTAAACTCGGCTATCTGCCAGAGACTAGACTGGCTGGTGTCAATCGGTGGTGTCATGGATTGAAGAGCGGTATGCTAGCAAGAAAGGTCGTACCATCACATCCTAGTCTCACTGGCGATTGCTCACAACATTCCTCAGCTGTTCCTCTTAGAGTTTTAATGTGCTGTTCAACCATGGTGTTGAGTGTGAAGAAGTGTTGTGTGCGTCTCCGAGTCGCTCCAGTGTTTCCTTCATGAGGTCGGACTCAAAGTAGTGCCCTGATGGCTGTGTATTCGGGGGCAATTCGCAATGGTCTTTGCCTCCTGGTTAGGGATGACGTGCGACTCCGGCCACTTGAAGTAAGCCATGGCGACCAACAAAAACTTGTTAACTTTGTCTGACATGGGGAATGGCCCAGCTACGTTGATGTTATGCGTTCTAAGGGTGCTCCCGCGTGGTAATGCCGCTTGCGACCCCGGCTCCTGGTCTGTGGGCCGCGACTTGCCGCACACACGACATGTGCGGCACCACCTCTCAGTATCTTAACGTAGTTTCAGCCAGTAGGGCTGTCGTCGCCGCTTGTCGATGGTTCGATTGGGTCCCAAATGTCTCTCCGAACTGCGCGCATGTACTTTCTCCAAGACTTCTGCGATCTTAATCAGAGGATCAGAAGCTCTCCCCCTTCTATCTCTCCCTCTCTAGGTCTTCCCATCAGGCGACTCCCATTCTTTGAACAGTGCCTCTTCCTTGATCTTCAATGTCTCACTGGGCCTAGTAGGACTTGTACACAGTACTCCTTGGTGCGATGTCTAGGCTTGGTCTAGTCCCTGCCTCAACTTCTCCCGGGAGTGGCCCCATCTCGGCGTCCACCTGCTGCTCCTTCCTCAGCAGTGCGTTGCCCCATCTGGCTCTAGAACCACTGAAATAACACAGGCAGCTGTGGCACGCTCCTTCTCTTCAACTTTAGTGCAGTGGCCGCATTTCTCTGGAAAGGGATTAGCGTGGCTCCTTTTTTACCCCATGTTCTTCTGTAAAGTTTTATTCTTGCAGCCTCTGGACCCAACGGCTCTCTGGCCTTCCAGGTTCTTGAAGCTTAACAGCCAAGTGAGAGGAGTGGTCAGTCCTCAAGTGGAATGGCTAACCATACAATTACTTGAGGAAGTGATCTAGCGCCGTCACTACTGCCAGGAGCTATTGCCGGGTAACGCTGTAGTTCTTTGCTGCTTTGGATAGCGTCTTGCTGTAGTAGGATATAACCATCTCCTTACCAGCCTGAATCTGTGATAGGTGATGGAACGCCGCCATTGGTTGTTTCGCTGGTATCTGTGTCCACAATAAAGTCGCCAAGGAGCCAGGAAATTTGTGGTAATCCTTAAATAGGAGCACTTCAGGTTGCTGACTGTAGCACCTTCTTTGCATCTCCTGTCCATATGTAAGGACGGGTGAAAGTTTTCGCGATGTTGGAGAAACTTCTGACGAATCGGCGGTAGTGACTGCATAGGTCCAGGAGACTTCACAGCTCTCATTTGTCTTTCGGTCGAGGTCAATCTCGTACTGCCCGAGCTTTCTCCGGGTCCGTGGCCACTCCAGATGGTGCGACTATATGATCCAAGTAGTTCACTTCCTTGCAGAATATTTGGCACTTCATATTCAACATCAAGTTAGCTGTCTATAGCCTCTGCAGTATTTTTATCAGATTACTCTGCGAAGTTACTGCTCACGACGATATCATCCAAATACAGCAGGCAGGCGTCATAGTTCAACCCTCATTCCATGAGGTGCTGGAAAGTGGCTGGCGAATTTCGGAGGCCAAAGGGCATAACTGCAAATTACAAAAGTCCTTGGCCAGTCGATAATGCGTTCTTCTCCTTGTCTCTAGGATCTAGCGCACACATGCCAGTAGCCCGATATGAAGTCTAATGTCGAAAACCACTGGGCAGCCAGCAAGTATGTCCAGGGTGTCGTCAATCCGTGGTAAGGGGAGATAAAGTTTTTGGTGACGATATTCAGGTTCCTGTAGTCCACGCAGTACTGTAGCTCACCTTCTTCTTCTTCACCAAGACTAGAGGGTGGGGGGCACCAAGGGCTGTCGGACTCTTCTGGATTCCCCTAGCTTTCGTGTCCTCTAGCATGTCCTGTACCTGAGATTTCTTCGCCAAGGGAATACTTCTTAATGGTTACCGGATAGGTTGTGCGTCTCCGGTGTCGATATTGTGGATTACTCGGTCAGTGCGGTCCCATTCGCCGTCCTCTTTGCTGAAGACAGATTGGTATCGGCTGAGTAGACAACGAACCCACTTCAGTTGTGAGGCGGTCAGATGGTCTGCCACCCTCTTCAGCAAGTGTTTTAGCCGGGGTCCCAGGTCCTGCGACGGTTCTGGCTGGTCGGATCCGTCGTAAGGCGATACACTCCAACTGGTTCGCCCTTTCCCAACTCCGCCCTTGCCTGGATGTCCTAGTCGGTGACCATCGGGTTCAGCAACCCTACAAGTACTTCCTTTCGGCAAGGCAAAAATACTCGGGCAACACATAATCCGTGCAGTGTTGTCTTCCGGTCCAGTATCAGGTTCCTTGAAGTTGGCCCCCGCTGGGTGCGCCTTCACCACAACCTCGTTTTCGCGAGCATAACTACATCGTCCTTCAGAGTCACCCTGAAAATCCCCGGATATTCACGTGGTTTCCGGAGCAACATTTCATCTTGGCCGAGTCGCAAACCTCTCCGGGATAAGTTGACCGTAACCATGTGGCTCCTAAGAGTCTCTTAAGTCCCAGTATCATATTCTCACTCACCCTCGCGAAGAACACCTACATGCGCACAATGCTCCATTTCAACTCAATTCCAGTAGAGCCTCCTCCAAAGGAAAGATATCGCCCGACGCCGTCACTCGTTGGTAGGGCCGATTGGATGTTCATGTCGGCTAGCCCTTCGCAACGTCAAGTCTGATTATAATCACGGCTGCACCTGTGTCTACGAGTATTCGGCACAGCTTCCCTTGTATCGTGTCTTCTGCGATGAGGCCGTCGTCCATTCTTCTAAGATACAGTGTCACTCGACGGGGTGGTGAAGATGGGCCCGACGTGCCTCTCGTCATTCCGCTCCTTACTCGTTTTCTGCCTGCTCTCGTCTTGGTTTGGGCAGTCCTTCACTGGGTGATGTGGCTCGCCACTCCCCCAGCACACACCACTTGAAGGTCGTTGTTGTCCCCGAGTTGCTTATCTCCACCTATCATTGCGAATTTTTCTGGCCCTTGAGGTATGCGCAACTGTGGTCTTGGCATCTTCCATTTTAAGTACTGCCGTGGATCGTTTTATAGTCGCCGAGCATCAGGCTCTGTGCTATCTCGGCGTCAGGCACCCCGTCGACGAAAAAGTGGGCAATTTCCTGGGATACGTAGCTAGGTGGTAGGTTCACCAGGGCTTTGTTCACATGCTGTACAATGGCTAGGGCGAACTCCTTCATCGTCTCACCTGGCTGTTGCAGCCTCACCTTAAGCTGAGTGCTGCAGCCAAGCGATTGTTCCTGAAACTGTTCTCTAGAGCCTCCCAGATCTCTCCGGACTTCGCCGACGTCAGGATCATATTCAATACTTTTGTCGTCTTTTCCTGGGTGGCGACGGCGCTGAGCTGTTGGCGGAAGATTTCAAAGGTTGATGTGTTAATTTCCGGCCTACTTGGGTGTGCCTTGATGCACGCAGAGGTTTTGTCGCATACTGGCATTTTGATCTTCAAATCTTTCAACTTTCCGTTGAGCCAATTCCTCCCTCCAGAGAATTAACAAAATGGTCGAGGTTCATTGCTACCCCAAGCTCTTCCACATCTTTCTTCACAGTGGGGTAGTTGTTTGTCAAATTTGTTAGAAAGTTCCACTTTCAGATTTTCCATCACACAATTCACAGACCTTATTTCATTTCTCTCCTCCATGCTGGATTCCATCTGCTCCATTGCAGTTTCCATTCCAGTGTGTAGTTACTCTTCCAGCTTCTCCATGTTGGATTTTATCTTCTCTTACATCATCTCCAGTCTGAATTTCATTTTTTCCATTCCAGATTTCACTTTCTCATTCATCTTCTCCACATCAGATTTCATTTTCTCCATTTTGTACATTCTTAATTTCATTTCTGTAATTCCAGCCAATAAGCTTTTCATCATTTCCTCCATCTCTGCGTAGCAATCCCACTTCTGACACCAAAGTAACTTTAATGACTTAAAAATTGGTTACATATAAAGTCTTCAATTCACTCAACATTTTGATGCCTTGCATGCCACTGCACATTATACTCCAGTCACTCACAACAATCCACAACACACTGGCTTGCATGTTTCCTCCTTTCATAGCTAGATCTTTCTGGAAGCTTGTGAAAACCTAGGCTTATGAAAGTGTCCAGACATATTCTGATTACTGGTACGCCACACTTCCTGTGTTGTTGCACACTCCATAGCCTCCAAATATGCCGACTCACATAGCAAGGCAAGCCTGAGAGGAGCAGCAGCAACAGAAGGATGGCAATGTCACAATACTACATCTTTTTGCCATGTTTCTCTCCAAGATGTCTCACGACGTTTCAAAATTAATGGCTTTCTGATAGTTATTTTGGCTTTCCTCACCACTAATTTACAATAATTTCTCTTATTGATACTTTCCTGTTTGGGTCTTTGTGCTTTAGTGGCCAAGAACCATTTTCAGGCTTACTTCTTTTCCTCAAGTACTTTTTGTACCTCTTCATTCCACTTTTCAGTAGATTTAAATACTTCGCTTATTTTGTTCATTCCACATACTTCACTTACTGCACAATTATTCCTTTAATGAATTCATCTGACCTCTACCTCATTCTCTTCTTAACCTTTTAATTAAATTTTTCTTGGAATTCTCCTTGTTTTATTTTTCCCTTGAGCTTCTCTGATCTAATCCTCTGGTAACCAATCTGCTTCCAATATCTGCAACATAAAAATCTTCTACAGGAGCTTTTCATTTCTTTTGGATGCAAAAAGTAATCAATTATACCTTCATGTTGTGTTGACTTGAAAGTAATTTGATGATAACATGTTTCTGGGGAAATTTAATACTTCTGTAAAAGAATGCATTTCACTCTAAGTTGAAGTCATCTTAACAAGAATACAGATCAACTCTGAGAATGCTGCCCTTGTCTGTAATCCTCTAATCTTTATTTTTATGAACTGTCTCCTTTGAGGTGCATTTAATTAGTGTATAAACTGTAATGGCAATAAACAAGTCCTTTAATATATATCTGAAATAAGTGGCCATAGTAAATTGACATATTGCACATTACTTTCATATTTACACACAGATAAACGTAAACTGGATTCAAGATGGGTTACAAATGAATTGCCCTAAGTTCTCAAGTTCTTCCATATAACTTCAAATCACTGAAAACATCATCATTCCACACTTTTTGTGAGAATAGAACATACAAGGCCAGCAGAGTATTTTATTTATTTAATTCCTTGGATCCACAAAGTCCAAGATCAGTTTCATAAATATTTCTACTGAAATGACCCACATGACTTTGTATGGTTACTGACTGTCCATCAATAATAATTTTATTTTTACTATAGGTGTACAACAGGGGTAGAAAATGTTGTGTGGCTGTAAGTAGACAGAATATCCCCCCCCCTGCACAGCATACCTTCTTCCTCCACTAAATGTGCATACATAAGAATGAGCACATTTCCCCTATAGTGATGATGACAGATGAGTAACTGACTAGACTGGAAGAAGAGACAGGGAGGGAGAGACCATCAACAATGGTAATTTCCCCTCTCAACACTCTTTTCTAAATTTTAAACCTATAAATGGCTGTCTTTAACAAGTGGTCAATTGCACAATTGTCTGACTTCACTCTGATAATATAATATCCATGCTTGAATTACAGATATTGTCATTTTAAAATTAAATCATTTACACATTTTTAATGTTGTCTTATTTATTCCTCACAAAAATGAGTCTCTGTACATTTGACAATCACATCACGTACTTGTCATTTATCTCCTTTTACAGTACTTGAAAAACTGTGTGCCAATTGGGAAATTTAATGTTGTTTCATCATGTTGCCATGGTAGTTCAGTAGTCAAAGCAACCAGACAGAGAACAGGAGCTCCAGGGTTCAAATTCTGGCTATGATATTACATTTTTCAGACTGACTCTACCAATCCAACTCCTGTCCTACACAAAGTTTATGTGGAAAAAAATAATTAAAACTTTAAAAACTCATTTGCAGGTAAGTATTTCAGTATTTCATTAAATAATTGTGAATACTAAACAGATACAGTGATCGACATTGCTCAAACCATCCACTGCAAACTTAGCATGGCTGCGACAAACTGTTCCACATTCTAACATATGAAAATGTCCAACAACAAACAAGTTTTCTTAAGCAAGATCAGTTACAATCACCTACTTGGTGGCCATCTTCAGCACTATTCAGAAATGATTAGAAACAAGAGCTCAATATGACTACTTTGAACTTGTTATTATCAAAGCCAAGTCTATTTAAATAAAAGAAAATTAGAAACTAAAAATCTGATGTGTTCTATTCACATGACTTTCACTAGCTGTTACACAAAAAAAATGTCCTTACAAAAGATTTTTCTCTTATCTGCGACATGCCAATCAAGATAAACATTGGCAGAAGTTGTCTTATTACTTGCTTCCTTGTAAGTAGAAGAGATATAAGGGAATACACTAGGCTAAATAAATAGTAACATCTTTTAAAAGCTGTCCTATGTAAAGCAATTGAAGTTCAGTTGGTTTGCATGGCCTGCAGTAAAATATAGGAGAGATGAGATGAAATGTCACTTCCCATTTGAGAAAAGTTTAAGTAGTTTAAAATTGAAACCAATAACAAAAGACATCTCAGAAATGGTCAACTCTGCATAAAAAATGTATTCACAAATTATGTACTTTAACAAGATCTACATTTTATGTGTAGTAAGCTTGTGTCTATTTCTTTCTTACGGTTTAACTATAATGCAAGATTCTGCAAAACTCATCTGGAATAAAGAGGTCCTCACAGGCTATTCCCAGAAAATGCAATATTATCACCTTAAAACACTCCCCACCCACCAGCCATCAGTTATCTTATTTTTCATATGGTAAGAGGAGCAGGGAATGACTGTGATAAACTCTGTAAATACTTGATGTGCAATCGTAAGTTCATAACTGTGTATTTATTTCTGTTTCAGTCAGGATCCAGTTTAAGTAGTGAATGTTTGTGATCTTAGGTCTGTGATTTATTTTAAACATGCTGAAAGTGAAATCAAGTGTGTGTGAACATTTACAGAAATACATATTAGAGTTTAAAAATATTTTTACCACTAATGGTAGGGTATTATTTTGCCAACCTTGTGTGCAATATACAAGTGCAGATCAACATTGCAGATAATACAACATTTGTCTGGAAATAAACATATCATAGCTTCCTCCATGTTTCATTGCGGCAAATTCTTATTGGAGAACCTACTCCATCCTCATCTAGCATTAAAATAAATCCACAGTATTATTCAAATTTAAGTGAAGCACTTGTTCTGGCCGATATACCTCTTTATCAGGTAAACAATCCCAAATTCAAAAGTTTCTTACTGGGTATACATATAGAAGCACTCCTGATGAATCAACTCTTCAGAAAAATTATCTCCTGAAGTGCTATGATGAAACATTAAAACATGTTGATGAAACTAATGATTTTGCCGGTATTTCTAAGTGGGAAATGTTTTAGTAGGCGTGTTGGAAAATTGTGAAAAAATTTCCAAACAACACTTCCAGCTAGCTTCTAAACAATTGTCCATTACAAATCACATGTCAAATGTTAGGCTATTCAATGAAGCTTTGCACATTTTATGGACAAATGGTGTTTTGCTTTTCGTAACTGATGGTGCGCCATATGTGAAGACTGGTGAAGCTCTTTATGTCCTAAAATGATTCATGTAACAGTCATGTATTACAAATGCCCTCCATAGACTGTGCAACAAAATCCGACCACTTTATCTGGAAGTGGACAAGTTAGTGTCAAAAAGGAAACATTTTTTTGGTAAAATCACCAACTAGTGTCGATCTATTCAAAGAAAGAAATCCTGATCTCCCACTGCCTTCTAAACCCATAACCATAAGTTGGAGCACTTGGCTAAGTGTAATATATTACACAGACAATTTTGAAGCATTTGTATCTGTAATAAGTGAACTGGACCCAGACCATGCTTCTTCAATTGATGTTCAAAATTTAGTAAAAGGCAGCAATTTAAAATGTCACCTGGCTTTCATATAAGTCAATTTTGGATTCTTGACTCATTCTATAATGAAACTAGAGACTTCGGAGTATTTATTGAGTAATACAGTTAAAGAAATAGTGTGTGTTGAAAGACAACTGAACGTTCTTACCCATTCCAAAGCCAAAGACTTAAAGAAAAAATTTAAGGATTAGTCTGACAAAAATACAGGCTACAAGCCCTTAGCAAAGGAGCTTTAGTTTTGAAAGGCCAAGGAACAAGTGAAGTTGATGGTGTGGATGTTAGTGGTATACCCCGTTTCAAATATGTGAGGTTAACATCGAGCAATGTTAGAATGATCATTTTCCCAATATAATGCATTATTTCATGACAACAGGCATGGATTTCTGATGAAAAATTTGGAGATGATGTTAGTCATTCACTGCAATTCCAATCAGTGTTCCACATCTGATAATTAGGAACAATTGGTGAGTTAACTTTTTTATGTTATGTTAGCTGTTTCTTGAATTTAAAAAAAAAAGTTATTATATATTTTTAAATTTTTACCAAACATTTTTAAAATTTTTGTCACATAAAAAATAAATATTTTTACGTTTTTTAACACACAAAAATCTGGGCCCTGATAATCACCCCTATAAGAATGTGACACATCAATAATTACATTAATGGTAGTTGTCACTGTAGTAAAGAAATGCAACAGTTAAGTCTGTTAGTAACAGTGGACAAGTATTAAAGAAGCAAAACTGAAATTCAACCTCTTGTGGATTAAGGATGTGTTTTATTAGGTATAAGAAAATCAGTGTGTAAAAGCGTTGTGTTTAGTCTATTCTTGTTTTTGTGCTTTATGTTGGTATTCAGACTGTACTACTCTTATTTAGGCATTAATTCCTCCTATCAAAACCTAGCCATGACAACAAATGTCTAAAAACTGCATTCATTTGTAGAACAGGTAATAATATATTGTAATGTTGTTTTTCCCACTACATTGTTGACTCGTTGCCAATTTATTCTCCATATTTCTTATGTACTGAATCACATTTGTTTTAGGTGTATGCAATATTAGGTAAAACTTTGTTTGGAGATTGAGAACATCAACAGCAGAAAATAGTGAAATGGGCTCCAGAAATTAAAGAATGAATCTCTTGCATCATTTGAAGTTTTTAAGATGATGATAAAGTCAGCCAGGGGAGAATACTGAAAGTTTAGACGAACACTATGAAGAAGACATTGTTAAGAAAATGTCACTGTAATAAAGAAAAGTAATTTAGATACATAATACACTAAATATGATGTTATATAAACAATAATATATAAAACAGTTACTGGGACAAATGTGGTTTTCTAAACACAAATTACAAAGATTTGTTGAATTGCTGAACAACAAATGTACGATAATGGTACTATGAGGCCCTGCATTCACATGTTGACCAATTATAATTAACTTGACCAATGCTGAATTGATGGTTATGAAAGTTTCTTTTATTTTTTGAGTTTAAGAGGATATTCAATGGCCAAAACATTCAAATATACCATTCTGTTCATTTTTTCCTGGGCAACAGTGGGTCAACTGGTTTCATCCAGGCACTGTTAGTCCTGTATCATAACTTGCTGAATGAAATGCCTGCTTCTATCTCCTCCAGAATATCCTTAGCCAACCCCATATCTATTCTGTAGATCATCCTGCAGAACCTCTAGTTCTGTAGCAACCTCCTGTACTCTGCTGCCTTGTGCTTTGAGCACCAGTGTCCCTGCAGTCCTCAAGTCTACGACTGTTTAAGACATCACATCTTGATATGGTCATTTTTATACCACTATTTACAACAGCTTCCATCTCAATTCATCCTGGAGGCCAAATACTACCACTGACCTTCACAAGTGAAAGCTTCCAAAATCAATTGCAAAAATAGAGCCACACAGTTAATCCACCTTTATCTTAAAAAAAAATAAGGTATATTGCTCCATTGCATTGTCAAACGGACTGAAGCTCTTTGGCCAGAACCTGAGGACTAAGACTAGCAGGACTGACAAGTCAAACACATGTCACCCATGCATCTACGGCTACTCAGCAGATTCCTACATACCTACTCAACACTCTATAGCAGCACAGTTCAGACGACCTCAGTGTGCAGGGTATTACTGACCCAATGCTATGTTCTCAACCACTTGTCATTGGACTGGCCACTATACAGACCATGCCCTGTGACCATCACATCTATGTCATTAATCCAATTTACAGCCTCCCCTTCCATTGATGGCAACCTCTATCACAAGATAAAAACCCAGATACACAACACCATCATGAAGGTACCCCTGCCCCTCAATAGCAGCCCATGCCAAGCTTAACAAAACACTCCAGAAACTCCTAACAGCCATAAGTGCTCTTCAAATTCAACTGTACCATATTGCCAATGAGAAGATGTCTTGTGGTAATCAAGTTGCTAGTGAATACAGGCTGTTGAAAAGAAGGTACACTCCAAGAGCACCTCATTCACAGCCATTCATTTTAGGGAAATCTTCACCCCTATTGGGAATATGAACACCCTGGATAATCTCATAGCTTTGAATCTATTCTAACACCAGAGTAAAATTCCAAAGGCTGCATACTTTACAGAAAAGAAAATCAGCTATGAAGTTGAGACTCAAGAGGTTGCTTATCCAGACTTTGGGCACAATTTGAAGAGACTACTCTTTCAGGAACTAGTACAGGAAATTTGTTCTTAGTTGTGATGCAATGAAAAATAAGTCATAAATGACACCAATGATAGCTTTCTCAGAACATTGCTCTCTAAATCACTTAAGTGAAGGGCAGGTTGCGAATATCCAAATAATTGTTTCTGAACATATACACTTATCTTCAGTGAACTGAAATCCTTTCAGAGGATTTGGATTCACTTTGAGAAAAAGAGTTTTTTAAACAAAATTGTGAACCATGATGAGAGGTATAACACTATGTCTTTGAAGATATGAGCGGTGTGTAGAAGAAGGAGGATATTCCAATCTAGGCCAATTACTGCAAATTTCTGAATATCAGAGCCACCTTACCATAAGATGATGCCAACAACTCATTCATGCCGTCTTGCTTTTGCAGCAGCTATAATCTAGGATAAATTAGAATTCATGGAACATCACTAGAACACTTTCCTTACTGTCCTAATGTATGTATTATGTTCAGGACATTAAAAGAGACATTGGCAGTGAAAAGATTTAGTCACTCTGCAGAAGTTGAGCACTCTGTGAGCTGTTGACCATTGTAATGACTATTTTCTTTCCTTAATGAAGGAATAAAGAAACTACCCACCAGTGGAAAAAAAATACTGTGACTGTTTTCTTTTATTTATTTTATATGGTTAAAAGTTAATTTTTAAAAAGTCTTGTTTATATTTGAATGACTACTGTGACATTAGTATGACCTGTAGGAACTTACAACAGAAGCACTTAAAGCTTAAATTAGATTGTTATTTTCTTCACAGTTCTTGTAAGGTACCTACTGGAACTCAGGAAATGCCTGTGACCTTTTCCAGAACAACCATCTCTTGCTCTCATTCTGTCTTGCATGCCTGTACACGCATCAAACCCCTCCCTCCACCCACCTACACAGATTGTTGGTGTTTTCTTGCTATTTGACACTAATTATAGTGCACTATAGAGCAATGTATTTGAACCTATTTAATTTCTGGAAATAATAGCCCATATTTCTGTAACTAATCATGATACCATGACAAGAACTATACTATCATCAACCTAGCCCAGTCATATTTTGCATCCTGCACCATGCAGTGCACCTGTGCGTGGACATTGAGAGTTCCTGTGCTAATCCAAATGTCATTGCTACAATATCTTCAATTACACCCTCATCTTGAAGACAGTATTTTTTATTTAACTTGTATATCAAATAATATATAAACTGTATGTCATTGAAGATGGTTCCTTAAATTACTATGCTTAAGACAATCACAATGATTATGGTAATTAGCTAAAGAGTCATTTTTTACACAAGCTTCATCAAAACTGTTACTTATACAGAACCGGTATCATAGGATCTGTCCTATTTAATCAGCTGCATTCAATTAACAGTTGCAGGTGAGCTCTGAAATGGTTGGCTTCTGTTTCTCTGGTAGGTGCTGAGAAACTTCAACAGAAAATTTTCTTTGAGTGGGACATCAAAGTTCACGAGTCTTGTTTTGAATTTTTCCATATATATTTTTTCTGTATCCAGTTCAACAGTTTTTGTACTAGTTTAACAGGTTAATGTTACGTTCTATTTCATGCTGCTCATACCAGATGTAGGCTGATTTATTGGTGTGTTTGTTTATTAAATGACTAAAGCATTCTTTCAGTCTGGTACATATGTTTCTCTTTGTCCTATCTGATGTATGTTTTATCACAGTCCTTGCAATTAACTTTGTAAATTTAAGTTGCTGGAAGAGAAGAGTTTCTTGAAACTGAATTTATTCCGGGGTGCCAGAACTAAGTTATAATTCTTGAAAAACTTCAGAATATTAACCCATGGATGGAATGTAAACATTTTAAACACCTTTTTATTTTCCACAGATTTCAGTGTAGGTGTTTCTGCAAGAGGGTTTCTTCTTTTTATCCTCTGTAGTTTTTTGTGAATCAGATGGCTTACCTGTACCTGGCAGTCACATGCAGCTGATAATGCAGGGCAGATCTTACAATATTGGTCCTATGTAAGGATAGTTTTGATGAAGTTTTGTATAAAAAAACAAGTCATTAGCTCATTACTATATTATCTAAGAGTTTCGCAGTGTATCACTTATAAGTTTATTATTAACATATATGCTTATAGTTTTATGGAAGTTACAAAATTAACACTTACTCAGTTGTTGGTACAGAAGTACAGGAGAATGTGTTTGGAAAGTAATCTGAATCCTCAAGTGGCAGCTTGCCTGAAGTAGCTGAAGAAATGCCAAATATTAGGGAATGGCAGGATTTAATAATCTTTAAATATTTCCCCACAGCAATAAAATGTTGATATATCATTTGTTTTATGCCGAGACAGCAACATCATTGGCTGTAGGATGGAATAATTTTGATTTTAATCTTTAAAACGGTTCAATATTAAAAATAATCATTGGGGGACATTTCTTCTGGAAATAATGTTTTTATTTTACTAAAATATTTATGCACCAATTTAATTAATTATAAGTTTAATACTGTAAAAATATTTCACCATACTACACTCTCTGTACATAATGGGGTTCATTTCTGTTCACAGATAAGAATGTTTATCTCATACTACTGTGTGTCAATAATAAAAACACTTTTACTTATTATTTTCTCAGTTGCCACAGTGGCAGTTCCAGGGAGGGGCTAAGAATGGCTTAGAACCCTCCCCCTTAAGCCACTGTAAATATTTTAGTTTACAGTTTTTTTTTTTTTTTTTTTTTGTTTTGCCTTTATCAATTTCATGCAATATTTTCATTTCTGTTTTAGTATATTTATAATGCATTTATAATAATTATATATTGAATATATTATTTTCTTTTTATCACACCTATGTTATACTGGTTTACTAAAACTACTGTCTGACCAAGAAAAGAAGGTGACTGGGTCCTGAGGTAAGAGAGGGGTATTACTGCTCACATAGTCAATTTTTTGGCCATAAAATGTATGTGTATATATATGAGTCACCTATGCTGCCATATCTAACTGCTGTGAGAGATTTTATTACATATTTCTGGGTTCTAATTGCTAGTATCAAAGCTATCTGACAACAAAGTTTATGTATATAGGTGCAAGCATGCAAAAACTTCGTTGCCAGGGAAGAAATGGTTATGCCCCAAATTGCTCTTTGTTGCCTTCTTCTCAAGGTCAGATAGTAATTATCAGACATGTTTTTAACAGCATATACTGAAATTTGTTGGAATCAATGTTAAGTACTCTGAGCAGCATATTCCTGATTGGCATAATTCATAAAAGAGTAATTTCAAAGTGTACACTCACAGATATTCAAATCCCTGCTACATTCACTAGAAAAAATACACTTACTGTGACTTTCAAATGGGATGAGGTTAGTCCTTGAGTGCTACCAGGCTGGCAGCCAATTGGAGTGCTGCTGTGTTGACATATTGCATTTGTGCTTAACTCGGGAGTAATGCGCTACGTGATTCTGTCTCCCATAAATACTACTTGCACTAAGAGAAAATATTCAAATTTTGCAAAAAATAATTCATGAGGAAGGTAGGGAGTAATGTTCATAGCAAAATCATAAAAAGCACAGGTTTTTAGCTCAAGTAGTTTTCATGATACACATGAACAAACATTATGTCACCAGGCAGATTTGCATGCTCAGTGTGTGAATGAGAGGGAAATATGAAAAGAGTGGGGGTACGACCTGGCAATGCAGAGCACGATAACACATCTCATTTGCTGCAGCATAGAACTCTTCCCATATGAAAAACATTATAATTTCAATTATTCCCTATGAACATGCAGAAAACAAACCCTAAGCTTAATAATGTGCAAATGCTGAATGCAGGATGCTCAAGAGAAAGTGATTGCATTGAACCATTGTCACCAGCAATTTTAGCAAATGATTTACAACTATCTTAAGTTACCATAACAATATACTGAATATTTTCATGTCCTGTTTATTTGACTACAGGATATGCTGCCAATGCTTTTTTAAACTAGAAGTTTTTACTTACTTATCTATCAATGGGTAAATTTGATTTATATGTTGTATTTTACTTTATGTAATTTATCACATGTATGACAAAATAATGTATCATCTATAATTATTATAAATATGGAAAAATGGAGATTTCAAGTTGGCACTTGCTGATGTGATTTATTTAGAGTTTCAATACTTGTAAAGCTTAACAAAAATATGCTATTTCTGAATAATTGATGTTATGATACCAAATACAGTACTCGTTTATAAGAAGTGACTTGTGGCATATGTTCATAGCAGGGAAGTGGGAAGACAGCCTTACTGGGTTGTACTAAAACTGGTAAACATGCATTACAACATACTACCCCTCGAAGTTCAGCTTGTAGGCAAAGGGAAAGAAGGGTGGTGGTATCTCACTGGCTAGAACAACAGAGGGGAGATTGCAATGGATACCATACAAAAACATACCCATCTAGTAGCTGTCACAAGTCACTTATTCTTTAAAACAAACTTGAGGAAATGTCATTAACAGACATACAATATTCCTTAAGATGAAGTCAGTCTAAGCTATTACTAATATATGGTAGACTTTGTGACAGTGATGTGTTCTATCAATTGAAATTAATTAGCAAGTCAATTTTGTAGCACTACATCACTTACTTTTATTATTGGAAAATATGTTTCAGAAGATGTGATTCCAATGTCAATTCCCTTAAGATAGAAAACTTGGTAAAGGTTTAATCTGATAGGTTTTTGACATTTATTTGTGGTATGGATTTTTTAATTGGTGCTCTTTTCCCTTGTTCTTTGCACAGGTTTTCAAGTTTACATTTTTGCGTTAATGTTTTGTTTTGCATTTTGATGCTTAGTTTGACCAAAATATTGTTTTCCAAAGAGTCAACTAAGGGAATTGACAATGGAAGCACACAGCTTCTGAAGCACATTTTCCAATAAAAAAAGTAAGTGATGTAGCGTTACAAAATGGACTTACTAATTAATTTCAATTCTGTCTAAGCTGTTGGCAAGTATAACATACTAAAATGATGTAAAGTATAATACTATCCTTAGATATAACTTTGCCAAGCATTGGAAATAATTTTCAAGATTATGCTCATTGTTAAGTCATTGTTCTTCACTTGTTTTATACAGGTAGATAGTAGTTTCTTTAAGAAATTTAAATATATTTATGTATTTTTTGTATTTTTTTTCTACAATTTAAAGTCTTATTTAATTATTTTTTTTGTTATGTTAATTATAATAATATTTATAATTAAAATATAAAATAAAATATTATTAACATTAAATGTTTTAATAGTTTAAAAATAAAACATTTAGAAAACTTTGGAAATGGACAGTATAAAATTTCCATGTGGAAGAATTGTTCTTTTATAAAAAAGTATTTGCTCATTAAGAGGCTGGAAGGTATATCTGAGCACTTTACGGTGCCACTGCAGGCCTGGAAATGGTAATATAGCCATGTAGTTATTACATTTTAGAATTTTATGCACTACACCTTCTTCTAATGATGATTAGTGATAACATTGCTACATGAACATGTTTTACATAGTAGCTGGTGCAGCAGTTTGTTTGCTTAAGGCATTCTGTTTGCTATTTGCTGGTACTGCATTTATGCATGCATTAATTGACACATTTACAAAGTTAGCTCTCAAGTTTCTTTTTTTTTTATACTAGTCTATGTAGCTAAGTTCAAACATGGTCCAGCACTGCTCCCTTTAACAACACATTCCACTTAGCAAGGTTCTTATCGCTGTAAGAGTATAGAAAATCCAAAGCCACAAGCATATGGTATTATTTTAAAGAGTACAAAGATAATATGATTCTTTCAGATCACTTTCTGTTTTTGTATGTCAGACTGTTCCAACTCTACTTGTCTGAGCAGCAGTACTGATGCATACTCAACCACATACCTTAGAGCATGGATCATGGGGAAGGTGACAGCCAATTTGCCACTGGGCAAAGGTCATAGCATTATGCATGTACTTGCATCCTAACACTTAATTCAGCCATGACAATGGTTGCCCTCAATATTGAGGCATATTACTTACTTTGGGCATGTGTCTGTGAGTGAGTAAATCACTGCTTTTTGGTGTGCAACCAAGCTGAAACAGTCTGCTGTATGTAGTACCTTGCATTTAAGCTTTATCTTATATGAGGTGTCTGGTGATAAAAATGCACACTGGTGAATAGTGGGAGTTCATTGAGTTTGTTATACAGCCCCTAAGCGTTATCTTTTGATTCATGATTTTTAAGTGAGCAAAGAATTTTCAAAATTAACATCTTAAAACAAATACCAATTACAACATTAGGTTTATACATATTATCTATTAACATTTCTGATATCATTGCCCATTTTATTGTTGTTTGACAGTGCTGAGACATACACGTTCCAGACTCTCAATGAAGTGCTGTTAAAAATAAGCTTAAAAAAGAGAGGGATGAAACTAAAAATCTTCCTAACATTTCATGAAGTATTTTTAAAATGAACTTAACTAAGAAGAGCTTCACAATTGAAATACTGCTGCTTCTTTCATTTAGTCAGTATTAAATCAGAGAGAATGTAATACAGTGAGCCAATTTAACGCAATTATACATGTATGCTCGGTTTACAACATTACTGCTCCTTTTATCCACAAGTTTTAACAGGAATGAGCAGCCTTACCAGCAATCTCTCTGCTTATTAAAATATTCTGAAAAATCTAGTAATTTTCCAAACCAAGTGTTTTACTAATTTGTATAAAATAATGACTTTTTATTGGAAGAAAGTATGTCCTTTCAGCATTCACAGCTTCACACTGAAAAGAGAAAAAAACAAAACAAAACAAAATGAATCATTAAAGGAAATGTTAAATATAAGCAATATACATGCCATATCTACATTTTATTGTAAATCAAATTCAGAGGAATACAGCATTGTATAATTTCAAAAGGAAGAGTATACTTGCTTTTTCACATTTATTACTGATCTGTTTAAGTGCATTCCCATTTATATACAGAAACTGTATATAACATTTTTTAATTTGTATTCCACCAAAAAAGATTTGTATTCAATACTTGCAATTTAGATATAAAAGAGAAGTTATAGCAATAAATACAAAATTCCAAAGCATAAAAGCAGCTTGCATATTGAAATAAATTAGCAATTGATAATAAACATTCACCTACAAATGTACTGTCAAGAGGGAATCAAATCCTTGAGAACATTGTTTTTCTAGCTGTGCATAGACAATTAAATGAAAGGCTGAATCAGACTCAAAGAATTCAATGCCACAGTTGGTACAACCACAAAACTTCAGCCCTTCACGCCGACACCTTTACTGAATTTACCATAATGAGATACCCTTAAGTGCATTAAATTTGTTTAATTGATTCAAGTATATACCTTCAATGCGATCTCAAACATCCGCGATACCATACCTAAATGTTGCAAATGCTTTACATTTCATTATTAGATATAGTTTGTGCTTTGGTAATTATTCTTTTACATGTAGGCACTAAGTTGGAAAGTTGAATCTCACTCAGTATTCTCTCTTGCCAATAACAAAACTTGTATTAGAAGTTTGCATCACAAAACATATAGGGATAAACAGCACAACCAACATTACATTCAAATACAAAAATTCTGTGTCAAGTGCTTGGGAGTTATTTATTAATGACGTCATGTCACATCATGCAAGAACTTCACTGAGGCTTACACTTGAAATTCCTGAGCAATGACATTAGAAGAACTGGATACTTTCATATTTGTATAATATGTGCATACCACAGAACACCATGATTTGGATGTTACATGATCAAGAATTATATCTTTACTGCCATCAGAAGAAAAACAATATTCACAGAAATACTAAGGTATCTGCACCTGAAACAGTTATAATGTGATTCATAGGTCCTTACCTAAAGCAAAGGGTGCAATGTTAATCCTAATAACCACCCTATCTCCCTGAAATATACTGAAAGATTAAAAAATCAAACCTTGTTGCAACATAAATAAAAAGAGAAGAGAAATACTAGAAGAAACTAAAACAATGAAGCAATAACTTTTGAGTACTGTATTGCAGACAATAAACATCTCAATCATTTATAAAGAGTTAACTGTGAGTGTGTTTCCATGAGACATTCTCCAATTGCAGAACTTTTTAATTTGATCCAATTTTAAAATATTAACGAGTCAATCTTCATTCTTAAACTTCACTTACAGCAATGTGATTTTACTAGTTGATTTTAAGTGTGAACATCAACTCATTAATATTTTAAAATTAAACTAAATTAAAATTAGATTAATTTTATAGTTAATACTTAGTGCTTCAGTAATTAATAAATGTAGAACTTTTGCTAGAAAAGAATGTGTAAGTAAGTAGAGCACAACTTAGTGCAACCTTTGGAGACTAGCAAAATGCTATAGAAGAGTGAAGAAGATGCTCATGTGAAAACATTTTGTAAGTGTAAGAAACTCAAACCATATTACACAGCAGATGTCTGTAAGGTCATTGGTTCATACTCCTAAATCAAGTTTATTACCTGTATTCTATGCTTTTCACTATTAAACATGAGAATTTATCTTTAAGCATTTGTAGTGCAATAACACCTCTAAAAATGTTTTTTATATTGTAATAACCATTAAGGTTAATCTTTTATGAGTAAAATCTAACTACACATGCACAGGGTGTTACAGAATATAACCAAACTGGTTCATGGTAAAGTGAACATAGACAATGATTTTGAAACTAAGGAGCTAATGATCTACAGATCTAAAGTTTTGGGTAGTAAGAACTCAATTAAAGGTTCTGCATGCCACTGATTATATGTTCCCATGGTACTTTGGTATAAGCAAGATAATGCAAGTTGCTGTTTATGCAACACCCACATCACACCTATGTTTTGTGCCCATATTATTAAGAGCCTGTGCAGATGGAACAGCCATCCTGACTGTGGATGGAACCAGAAGCCTTGGAACTTCAGATATCAGCAGACACATTCTAAATTCATCTAGAATTTACCAGAACTTTCCACAAAGTTCTGTGAAATAATTTTCTAGCTATAAAAGGAGGAAGAGTTGCAAGCCTGTGATTGTAGTGAAATGAAAATGAGTCATGAGTAACTGGTATATTAGTGCACAGTGGTGCACAGCAGTCAACTGTCTATGCATTGATGCATCAAGTCATTTATCTACAGAAATAAGTTAAAAACATTATTTGTAACCAGTTTTCAAGTCAATAAAGAATTTGTTACACTGGTATCAGAAGTGGGATTAAGAGGGCAAGACACGAAGATGCTTAAAAAAATTGTTGGAGAAGATAGACAGGATTGGAAATGACAGTATGGGAAGTGACATAATGACAGTGAATTCCTTATTAGGGAAGATACAGATGAAAATGAAGACTGAACTGAAAGGTGTAAAAGAAAAAATGAAAACTGGAATGGAAACCACAGGGAGAAGATGAGAAATGAAATAATGGCTGTGAATTGCATGATGGATAACTCATCAGAATGAAGGACATGGAAGAGCTTGGGGGAACAATGAAGAACCTTGACCATCATGTTGATGCCCTGGATGACCTCGGGGATTGTGTTCATGCCCTGGAAGGAAGAGTCGTCAGCAGTACCAAGGAACTGACTGCCATGGTGGAAAAGAAGCTCAACAGAAAGTTGAAAGATTTGAAGGTTGAGATGTCAGAACATAACATAACATCCATGTGCAACAAGCCACCCAAGTATGATGGTAGTCAACCTTTAAAGTCTTCTGCTGACAGATTGCTGCCATCCCCAGGCACTAAAGTCACCACTCTGCAGTGCTTCTATTTTGGTATTTCCACAACCTGGAGAAAAATTTATTGTGGACACTGAAGCCAGATATACCAATATTGGCAGTGTACTACAATAGATCCAAGATGGCCAGGAACAGGTAATTGCTTACTACAGCAAGATGCTCTTCAAAGCAGAAAAGAACTACTGCATTACCCGGTGAGAGCTTCTGGCAGTAGTAAAGGCGTTCGAGTAGTTCCACAAGTACTGTATGGTCAGCGATTTGACTTGACTGACCACTCTGCCCTCACCTGGCTGTTAAGTTTCAAGAACATGGAGGGCAAGATAGCCCTTTGGGTCCAGAGGCTGCAAGAATACACCTTTATATCAGAACATCAGAAAGGAAGGAGCTACTTCAATGTAGATGGCATTTCCAGATGACCCTACCCAGAGGAGTATGGCCACTACATTAAGGTTGAAGAAACGGAGCATGCTGCAGCTGTCCAACTTATTTCAGCGGCACCTGCACTTGGATTGATAGCACAGAACTGAGTGGGAAGCAGCTGGTGGACGCCAACTTGGGGTCACTCCTGGGAGAAGTGGAGGCAGGGACAATGTTGAGCTGGGAGACAATTGTACCAAGAAGCACTGTGTACAAGTCCTTCTGGGTCCAATGGGACTAATTGAAAATCAAGGATGAGATACTGTTCAGAGTATGGGTGTCACTGGTTGGGAACACTCAAAGAAAGCAGCTGATCCTCCCTCAGATTAAGGTCACAGAAATCCTAGAGGAAGTGCATGCGGGGACTTTGGGAGGACATTTGACTCTTAATTATACCAATGACCAGCTCCAACAATGCCACTACTGGTTAAGAACTATGGGCAGATGCTGAAAGGTGGTGCCACTGATGTCATGTGTGTGCAGCAAGTCGTGGCCCATAAACCAGAAGCCCGAGTCACATGCACCAGTATAATGCAGGAGCACCCTTCAAACGCATAGCCATCTACATAACTGGGCCATTCCCTAAGTCCGACAAAGGCAACAGGTATCTGTTGGTCACCATGGATTACTTTACCAAATGGCAGTAGGTTATGCCACTCCTAACCAAGAGGCCAATTCTATAGCAAACTGCCTCATGGAAAAACCATAGAGTACCAATGAAGCTACACAGTTATTGGGGCCCCAATCTCATGAGGAACACCCTGGAGCAACTCGGAGTGCACAAGATGTGCTAAACACCTCTTCACTACCAGTCAGACAGAATGGTTGAGCGGTATATTAACACTTTAAGAGGAACATTTGAGGAAGATTGTGGCCAATCACCAGAGAGAGTGGGATGTGAGGGTGACACTTTTCTTGCTGGCCTACTGCTCTTCAACCCATGGCACCACCGGGCTGACACTGCCCAGTTTGGTCTTTGGCAGAGAGCTGCATCTACCATGTGAATTGATGTTCATGAGTCTTCCTGGAGTAGAACAGCCAGTGGTCAACTACGTAGAGCATCTTGTACATCAACTTCATGACATGCATGAGATGGGCAGGCCAACAGCATGATAATCTGGTGTGGCTGTATTGCCCTATCCTGACCAAGCCTCAAGCTTCCACAACCATGGCAAGGGCCTTGTGGTAAAGAGAATAAATGATGTCATCTATTGCATCCAGAGGCTAACCTGTGGGAAGAAACTGGTGGTACATTTGGATCATCCAGTCCATTACGTGGTCAGGATAACCAGCACTGAGCAGGGAGAAGCGTGACAGTGCTGTTTGCAGTGGTTCTCACATTTGCCCTGGTATTCAAGTTGGTGAGACTGTAGGACTTGGTAAATACAGAAGCAGCCATTGTTAACCAGAAGCCTTTGAATGCAAGACTTCAGTTGGCACATGCTAGATTCATCCAGAAGCTTCCACAATTTTCCAGAAAGCTGTGCGACATCATTTTCTAGCTATAAGAGGAGGAAGAATTCCAAGCCTATGATTGTAGTGAATTGTTAGTGATTGGATTATTAGTGCACAGTGGCATGCAGGTATCAATTGTTTATGCGTTGCATGATTTATTTGCAGCAATGAAAGAAAAAAAAAAATTAAATTAAATAAAATAAAAATAAATAAATAAAGTGTAAATAAATAAAATGTAAATAAATAAAGTTCCCTATCCCTATTCCCTATCTTATATATTCATATAACTGTACATGTTAACTCAGATACCTATTGTACATGTGTTTCAGGACGGGCAGCAAATGCTGTGACATGACAATGCAGTTCCCTCTCCAACTGCAGCCACAATAAGGTAATGTATTCCACAGTTAATTTTTAAGCATGATGCCTACCCCAATTATCCTGCCCTCAGCATGTAACACCACCACTAACAAATAGGTTCCAGATCTGGGCTACTTGCCAAGGTCTGTACCTAATCCCACTCTGCCTGCATACTCCCTTGTATGCAGGCATCTTTTTAGTAGTCACCCACTAACATCAGGTTTGCTCTGGTGGTACCTGACTTCACCGTACCACCTTCCCATCCATCCTACTAGAGTAGTTAGTGCATGGTAGGGGAGGCGATGTAGATCCCTTTAGGATGATCGCCACCAGGGCTGGCAGAGGTGGGGCCAGCCCAAAAAAAAAAAAAAGACAACATTTGTAACCAACTTTTGAGTCAATAAAGGCATTTGTTGCAATATTCAATTGTGTGATGAATCCCCTGAAAGTGATTTCCTGTTATCAAGAATGGTCTTTGTTAAAATTTAAATTATTGTTTTTGTTATGACAGTATCAAATGCCAGGATCATATCAGTACTGCCACTGATTTAGGAATTTCATCCCACAGGAGTTGTTTTACATGCCAGCAAATCTACTGATTTGGAACTGTTCTTTTAAGCACATTTAAAAGCTATCAGTCAGGGCTAGGTTTGAACAGATGTCCTTGAGAACAAAGAGCCAGCACATTACCAACTGAGCCACCCAGATTGACATTGTCTTCAGTGATGCAAGTAATTATCCATCACTACTAAAATGAATATACTGATAATGATGCTATTGATAAAACTGTAACCCCCAGATTTTGCTAATGCTAATCCTTTTGACAGGATAATGTTTACTGTGCCTTTAAAGCAACACAACTGTATTGCTGGCATATAAAAAGTGGAGTTTTCTAGGCACCTACAGGATCTGAGAAGGCCTTAGTGAAACCATATATGGTACCTAACTGCAGTAGTTTTATGACTTATTGCTGGGAGTTGATGTTCACTAAAAATACATGGGCAGAAGTATATACAGGTTATCAATTTATAATAACATATACTGTGAAATTAACAAAGGCCATTTTATCACATGGAAATATAGTATAATGCTGATTTATAATGAAACCACACAGCCATATTTTTGTAGATAACTTTCTGTCATTGATTAGTTAAGACAAACAATAATAGAATATTACACACCCACACCCACATATTTACAGAGGGTCCCCGAATTCAACCACAATTTGGCAGAATTGTAGTGGGTCAAATTTACATAGTGTGAGATAGGGAACCTATAGGCTTTGGGTTCTAAATTGTTTGCTGCAGCATAAAATGTATTAAAGTTAGCATGACACTGATCAAACCAGCATGGGCTGTGACCAGAATATTCAAATTTCAGAGAGCATGGATATAGTGACATTATTTAGTGCTATGGTTGGCGTGTGCACATTGGATTAAGATGCTGAGGGAGTTTGAGGTCAAAGTCTCCTTAGGTACTTTTATTTTTATGTTATCTCCTTTGTTTGAATTTCATAAAATGCTGTTCCATACTTTTCTGCTTTATTCAATATGATTCATTCATCCTCACAAATAAAATATGTGATTAGCATCTATATGCAATGGAGAATTTTTCAATAACATTTACATTAAGGACCTGAGGGGGACATTTCACTGTACCTCTCAAAGGATTTCTAAAATACAGAGTATCACATATTGACATGTTATGTATGCGGACATTACAATTATAGGTACAGATCTCAATTTACAAAACAATTCTTTGCCTCAAATGAACTTCAAATGAAGTACAAAATGAAAAATCATTTCCACAGTAAAAAAAAAAGTACCTATGTAAAACCAGTTAAGAACTGTGTACTAGACAGGAAAGTGCACTCTGCCTTTTCATCTCTGCATGAAAGGCAAATAAAGAGTCTTTGAGAAATAATACAATATCCAAAGTACAAAATACAACAAGTTACCAGAGGAACTGCTCAATGTGACAACCTGCAACATCCCTGCACTTACGAAGCACAATGCTATAGGACCACAGTAGCTCAGGTGATTAGAACGACATTGTATAGACGAAAACCAAAGTACCATTGCTTGAATCCTATAATAACAGAGGGTTTCTTTTATTCCACTGCTAGAGTCATAGTTTGGTTTCTATATTTCAAAGCACACATTACACAAATGTTTTCAACAAACCTAATTGATTTATTCACTTAATCTACACAGGCTCCTTGGCAAAAATATTACTGCACTGAATACTGAACATTACATAAGATTTATTCAGCGTTTTGAAAGTAATTAGTTCTGGAGGATGTATCATCTTGACTTCAAAAATGTGAACTAAGCACATTGGTGCTGTTCAAATTGTGTACATCTTTGAAGTAAAACAACAAAATTAAAAAACAATGGAAACTTCAGAAGGCAGTGCAATCTTACTATCGAGATATTCAATGACCAGTACTATACTGACTCACCCACCAGTATGTTATAGCAGAATGCTCTAATTGCATATGGTTTTGCAAAAATTGTGAGTCCAATAGCTTTATTCAATATTGTATTGATTGTGTACCTATATTGCATTACTTTAGCTACTAGCATACAAATGAGGCCATCTGAAAGAAAATGGGATATACATGTCCATGCTCTTTTGAATTATGGCCACCGATGTATGATGCAGAAAATATGCAACAACTTTGACATTTGACAAAAGAGACGAGGTTTCTCTACCTCAAAGTATTTATGTAGGACCCCTCTACAATTTTTCCAATTTGTGCAGTTGAATTCTGGGACAGCTGTAAAAAACATTAAAAGTGGTACAGCCAATGTTATTTAATAATTAATTAGTATATCTGAATCTATAAACAAACATATTCCAGTCCTGATATATGGTGGACTTTGAGACAGTGATGTGTTTTAACAATTAAAATTTAGTTGAGTCGATTTTGTAACACTACATCACTTACTTTTTTATTTCGGAAAACATGTGCTTCCATTGTCAATTCCTTTGGTCGACTACCGGCATTGCTTGCTGTGGTGGTTGTCTCTGTCCCTGGTGGTGGTTTGATGAACTTCTGGATGAGTAGATCGCCTGGCGGGATTTCAAAATTGAAAACCCGGTTCTTATTTTTCCAAATATATATGTTTTCCCAAACTTTTAATTCTGTCTTCCTTGTGATGCTTTTGAGGATTTTTGGGCTTCTATTTATAGTGTGTTTCTCTTTCCAAAAATGCCAAGCTACTGCAGATTTTTCTTCTTGTTTGAGTTTAATATTTCTGTGGTGTTCTTTTGCCCTGGTTTTTATATTTCTTTTTGTTTGGCCGATGTAGATTTTTTCACAGTCATTACAGCTGAACTGATATATTCCTGGTTTGTTTTCTTGTGGGATATCATCTTTTAATTTGGAATTTAAAATGTTTTTTATAGAGTAATTGTTTTTAGGGGCTAGAATGATGTTATGTCTTTTGAAGATCCTCTGGAATTTGTAGAAAGTTGTAGGGTGGTATGTAAACTTCTTGTAGATCTTGTTTTCTTTCTGGTTTTGAGTGAGTGTGCTGACTTCTTTAATTCTCTTTCTATTTTTGGCTTTATTAACTTTTTTGTACACCAGTTCTGCCCGAAATCCATTCTCTGTAGCTATGTCCAAAATTTTATCAAGTTCACATTGGTATTCTGTTTTTCCCATTGGTACATTTACCAATCTGTGTGTAAGGCTGTTGAGTAAAGCATGCTGATGGGGAATGGGATTGTAACTCTTTTGTTTTATATAGCTGTTGGTGTGGGTAGGTTTTCTGTAGATGCCAAATGTAAGGTGATTATTAGTTTTTATGATTTTTAGGTCGAGGAATGGTAGTTGTCCATCACATTCCTTCTCCATTGTGAACTTTATAGACTTTTCTTGCATATTTAGGAGTTTTAGAGCATCTTCTAGGTGTCTTTCTGGGACTATTGCAAAGATGTCGTCTACATAGCGGTACCATATTTTGAACATCCAGGGGAATGCCTTTTTAATCCTAATTTCCATAGTGCTCATGAAGAGATCTGCTAATATAGGTGACAGCGGGCTGCCCATAGCTAAACCAGATGTTTGTTTGTAATATTTCCCGTTAAATGTGAAAAAATTTTGATTTATGCACAGATTCGTTAATATGATGTATTCTCGCACTTCTTCTGTTGTTTTTCCTATTGCAAGTAACCAATTTTTGATGTGGGATTGTATGCTTTCTGTAGGTATGCTTGGAAACAGAGCAGTAACATCAAAGGAAACTAACATATCGGTTTTTTCCAATTTTATGTCTTTAATTTTTTCGATCAGATCTAGAGAGTTTTTTATACTTGCTGTTTCAAATTTAGGGAAGGAAGAGAATCTGTTTGTTAACCATTTTGCTAGATTATAAGTAGGTGCACTTATATTGTTTATAATTGGTCTCATTGCATTTCCCGGCTTATGTATTTTTGGAAGGCCATAAATTCTGGGCAGAACTGGATTATCAACTTTAATTTTGCATTTTTCTTTTTGTCTATTAGTTTACATTCTTGAAATGCAATGAGACCAATTATAAACAATATAAGTGCACCTACTTATAATCTAGCAAAATGGTTAACAAACAGATTCTCTTCCTTCCCTAAATTTGAAACAGCAAGTATAAAAAACTCTCTAGATCTGATCGAAAAAATTAAAGACATAAAATTGGAAAAAACCGATATGTTAGTTTCCTTTGATGTTACTGCTCTGTTTCCAAGCATACCTACAGAAAGCATACAATCCCACATCAAAAATTGGTTACTTGCAATAGGAAAAACAACAGAAGAAGTGCGAGAATACATCATATTAACGAATCTGTGCATAAATCAAAATTTTTTCACATTTAACGGGAAATATTACAAACAAACATCTGGTTTAGCTATGGGCAGCCCGCTGTCACCTATATTAGCAGATCTCTTCATGAGCACTATGGAAATTAGGATTAAAAAGGCATTCCCCTGGATGTTCAAAATATGGTACCGCTATGTAGACGACATCTTTGCAATAGTCCCAGAAAGACACCTAGAAGATGCTCTAAAACTCCTAAATATGCAAGAAAAGTCTATAAAGTTCACAATGGAGAAGGAATGTGATGGACAACTACCATTCCTCGACCTAAAAATCATAAAAACTAATAATCACCTTACATTTGGCATCTACAGAAAACCTACCCACACCAACAGCTATATAAAACAAAAGAGTTACAATCCCATTCCCCATCAGCATGCTTTACTCAACAGCCTTACACACAGATTGGTAAATGTACCAATGGGAAAAACAGAATACCAATGTGAACTTGATAAAATTTTGGACATAGCTACAGAGAATGGATTTCGGGCAGAACTGGTGTACAAAAAAGTTAATAAAGCCAAAAATAGAAAGAGAATTAAAGAAGTCAGCACACTCACTCAAAACCAGAAAGAAAACAAGATCTACAAGAAGTTTACATACCACCCTACAACTTTCTACAAATTCCAGAGGATCTTCAAAAGACATAACATCATTCTAGCCCCTAAAAACAATTACTCTATAAAAAACATTTTAAATTCCAAATTAAAAGATGATATCCCACAAGAAAACAAACCAGGAATATATCAGTTCAGCTGTAATGACTGTGAAAAAATCTACATCGGCCAAACAAAAAGAAATATAAAAACCAGGGCAAAAGAACACCACAGAAATATTAAACTCAAACAAGAAGAAAAATCTGCAGTAGCTTGGCATTTTTGGAAAGAGAAACACACTATAAATAGAAGCCCAAAAATCCTCAAAAGCATCACAAGGAAGACAGAATTAAAAGTTTGGGAAAACATATATATTTGGAAAAATAAGAACCGGGTTTTCAATTTTGAAATCCCGCCAGGCGATCTACTCATCCAGAAGTTCATCAAACCACCACCAGGGACAGAGACAACCACCACAGCAAGCAATGCCGGTAGTCGACCAAAGGAATTGACAATGGAAGCACATGGCTTCTGAAACATGTTTTCCGAAATAAAAAAGTAAGTGATGTAGTGTTACAAAATCGACTCAACTAAATTTTAATTTTTAAACATATTCCATTTCAACTATAAAGATACATATTAGTAGTTCTTTTACAATGTCTTAGTAGTACAGAGAAACATGTAATTAGTTGCTAGTATTGCTTATGAGCTGCTGAGTAAGCATGCAATGTGGGCACTATTCAGATCACATTACTCCAGAAAACGAGAGAGAGAGAGAGAGAGAGAGAGAGAGAGAGAGAGAGAGAGAGAGAGAGAGAGACAGAGATATCACACTGTTTCTCCTGCCCATGGCCAGCTTGCACAACATACATATTACTTCATGCGAAAGGTTATCTTTCTACCTCATTCATGTTAATCACAATGAATATTTGATAGACATTGTATGATATAATTTTTTTTTTTTATTAACACTACAAGACATATATAATAATGTATCTAGTCCAATTTTTAATTACAATATTGTTTACACTCCACATGAAAACATAACTGTTGAATAAGAACATTGAACTTACTTTTCAGAACGGTGGTGGTATAAATTACTTACCGAAAGATTTGCACCCTTTTGCAGCAGCTCAGAATCCTGGTTTTTGGAAGGCACATGGATATCATTTTCTTTTTCCCACACTTTAGAACGGAAGTTGCTATGTATTGGAAATAAATGTCCTTCTGTGCTAAACATGTACTTATGGAAGTTTCTATTAACATGATTATCTTTGTCGAAAAGCTGAAATTTGAAAGAAAAGAACAATTGTAAAGTTCATGTAAAAAGGTCACAATTTAATAAAATATCCTATCTTTCATGAACTGATATTTCAAGGGTTCTAAGCCCTTATTCTGTCACCTTCTCCCTCCAGCGAGAAAAGTTTTGAAGTAGAGCACCTCTGAAGCAAGAATCAAGAAAGAATGTGCTAATTCCATCTAAAAACCTTTTAAGAATTTCATCATCACGATAAACATTGCTAACCTGAAAACACCTTAAAACAAAGTGCTTATAACTTAGATACACTGTCATTCAGTGGTGCTATATCTTCGCATTGTTTACATTTCATGCCTTGAATAATTTCTATGGTATTGAGTTTAAATTCTGGTTCACAATAACCCAAGAATGTTAACCAAAATAGAAACTAGAATGAGATATGATGTAAGACACCATATTTTGATTCACAACAGCCTGGCAACGAGAAAGGGAATGCATTGATAACCATAGTTATCCACTTTCTCAAAGTGGAAAGCTGATTTTATGCACTGGGATTTCATTTACTTAAGAGCTAATGAAGGTGAACATTTTAAAACAGAATTAAGGAAATACCTAATAGGAAAATGTCAATACTATATTGATGAACTATGATTTTAGTAGATTAAAGATTGATTATGTAAATTCTGTTTTTTTTTTGTTTTTTTTTTATCTTACTTGTAACTTGAAGATGCTTGAAACATAGTATATTATGCCTCTGGGCAAATAAACACCATCACCATCATTATCATTATTATTATTATTATTATTATTATTATTATTACTACTACTTCCTGTTATTAAGAAAAGAAATGACTATTAAAATTAGGGATTTCAGAAGCAGTCTTATCCACAAATATGGAATATTTCGGTTTTTGTTTCATTTATGGTTTGAATACTGAACAGTACTTCAAATACTTTGATTGAAAATTAAAATTTAAAGATAATTAGGTGTTTAGATGCCATGCTACTACAACACAAAATTTCTATCAGAAACACTTGGGTGGGCATGAGAAAGATTAAGTTGAGACATCTTTTATTATCTTGGTTATGGTGCAAAAATGAAATCCATGATGCATCATTCTATAAGAGTTGCTTTTAGCAGTACATTTTATAATGGCTACAATCTGCAGAATTTACACTCTACATGGGCAAGCTCTAATGACCTAGGAGATAAAAGTGCACTCACTCCATCCTTAGTAAGAACTCTTTTTAAGCACATTCAACATATTTTAATAGCTCTGAATGTATCTGTGTAACCAATTTATTCCAAATACCACTCCTTCCTGCATTAAAATGGCTTCAAAATACAGCACTTAGTTCATAGAGTGCTAAGTCTACAGAGATGAATGGAACAAAATGCACTGTTTCACAGAAGAAAGAAGAAAGAATCACTTATCTGCTACTAAACAGTATCAGATATATTTTCCTTCACGTCAGCAACATTATGTAATGCTAAATTAATGAATAAATATATGAAAACAAATCTTCTTACTTGAAGGTTTGAAATATCGTGTTCTGTCAAGAAAGCACTAATAGTAGACTTTCTAAGGTATGGCACCTTGGTACAAGTAATAATTGTTGCAGGCAACATTAGAGGAACCAGAACAAGAATGAAAATGCAGGAAGTGAAAAAGTAAAACTGAGATAAACAGCTTGTGCCATGTTGTTAAAATGCAAACAAATGCAGTGGAAAGCCTCAAATAGATACTGAGGTGACGTTCTGTACTGTCTTATCTTACATGCTAGTTTTAAAACAATGAGATATGTATTAAATTTTCTTTTTCTTGCATTATCCTTCCAATACACAGGCATATAGATGACATCATCGCCATAGTTCCCAAGAAACTCATAGATGATGCACTCAAACTCCTCAACATGCAAAACAAATCAATTAAATTTACCATAGAAACTGAACAGGAGGGCTATCTACCATTTCTGGACATTAAAATAATAAGAACAAAAAAGCAAAACCTAGCATTTGAAATACGCAAAACCCACAAATTCAGATAACTACATAAAATATGATAGCTACCATCCCACAGCTAACAAATATGCAGTCCTGAATTGTCTACCATACAATTAGTGCACATTTCCATGGAAAATAGCGAATACTAACAAGAATACCAACAGATACTCCAAATAGCTACTAACAAGTCTTCCACAAAAGTGCAGTAGACAGACAAGAGAATCCATAAATACAAAAAACTGAACTGCATAACAAGCACAAGTCAGTTTAAAACTGACGAACAGATATGAAGTACTGAATGGATCTACCGAAGATACTTACTCAGAAACAATAAAGCAAGCATGGAAATCTGATAAGAAAAAATCAGAAAAAACCACAACACAAAAAGGTGTACTAGTGCTAGGGGACACACTACTCAAATTCTCTGGAGAATTGTGCAGGGAAAAAGAATATGATGTTTACTGTGATCCCGGAATACGTACTACAGAACTTCAGCACAAAATAGAGAGCATAGACCTGAAGAAAATGGATCCAGGGGTAATCGATCTGCAAGTGGGGACAAACGACATCCATAAAGGAGTGATGGCGGGAGAAATATTGGGCAACTCAATGGACCTAGTGAGATATGTAAACAAAGAAGTACCAAGGGCAAAAGTCATAGTAAGTGGAATACTACAACGGCATGATGTAAGTGCTAGACATGTATCCATAATAAACAGCAGCTTAGACTGGATGTGCGGTGTGAAACAATGTGTAATGGTGGATGGTAATTGCAGGCTTGAAAATAAATACTATGCTAGGGACGGTTTACCTTTAAACTGTGCAGGTTCATACATATTCGGTAATCTATTGTGTAATGTAGTATCTTCCATCAAGAGGGGAAACTGAAAGCCACAAAGGTGGATGAAAAAGCAAGTGTATCATTGTCAACTAGTGAAACCAAGGTAAATCATGTTACTAACTTGCATGCAAACCATGATAAACAAATGTCTTTCACCTCAACATACAATATATAAGGACTAAGTTTACAGCACTGACTCATACTTTAAATGAACTAAATGCAGATATATGCATCTTAAGTGAACATGGCTTAGGTAGGGAAGATATTTGTAAAGTGGACAACTACAAAGTTGCTAGTAAATATTTTAGATTGAATCATAAAGGTGGCAGGGTTATGATACTCGCAAAAAAATAACATAAAAACCACAGAAATAAATTTAGAACAGTTTTGCATAGAGAAAATATTTTAAGCAACCACTATAAAGATAGGAACAAATCAAGGGAATATACCCATAATTGGATTGTATATGTCACCTTCAGCTTCTCTGAAAAAAATTATTTCACAATTAGAATTATTGCTACATACACACCTGAGCAAAGATGTTGAAGTTATTCTTGAAGGTGATTTTAATATAAACTTAGATAACTCTGACAACTCATACAAAAGAATTAAAAGCTGTAATAAATATGTACGGTCGTCTCCTTAGCGCAGTGGTGGCGCAGCTGCCTACCAAGCGGGAGACCTGGGTTCAATCCCCAGTACCGGCGTGGGGATTTTTCCCCCGCTGGGAGACCTGGACCGGGGTGCACTCAGCCTCGTGAGGTCCCTGGGGGGCCAATTGAGGAGCTACTTGATGGAGAAGTAGTGGCTCCAGGTCGTGAGGACCGCATTAACGGGCCGGGAGGGGCTCGAGGCGCTGACCACGTCTCACCCTCCAATACTGCACCTCATCCATGACGTCTGTAGTGGACCGAAATGGGGGACGCAGCGGCCGGGCGGTAGGCCAAGGCTCCCCGTGAGCTGTCGTGCCATGGAGTTATGTAATAAATATGTACAATATTAAGGATATAATCCATAACCAACACGAGTAACTTTAAATACATCCTCAAGTATTGATCATATAGCATCCAATATACCAGAATGCTTGTATTCCATAATTAATAGTCACATTTCAGATCATTATGCTTAATTTGTCCAATTCAACATAGCTAAATTTGAAACACAGCCAAAAGAGGTTAGGGTATTTTGGGATCTAAATAATGAAAATATATCTAGATTGGTGTATAAATTAAATACTGAAAACTGGGATTCTATCTTTAGCTGTAATAGTATAAATAATAAATGGAATAATTTTTATAAGGTTTTTAAATTACACTTTGATGATTGATTGTTGTCCACTTAAGCAGGGTACACTAAATAGGATCAAAAAAGAAAGAAAATTGTATTACCATTAGAGTTAGTAAGGCTAAAAGAGAAATTGAAAGATATGTATGTACTTATATAAGAGCACATCGACTGTTTATTATAAAAATAAGTATAAGGCTGTAACACAACAATATTTAAAAGAACTAAAGCATGTAAAAGCAAAAACATACAGAGAGAAAATGGAAAATTCGAAAAATATTAACAAATCAGCATGGAGTCTGATAAATGATACTAGAAAGAACGAACACAAATATTCAGCTAAACATAGATGGGAAATTGATACAGGCCCCAGTAATTGTAAGTAATACATTTAATGACTTTTTTATCAATGTGGCCTCTCAAACATTAGACCGAAGCAAGTATTCAGATATATGGTATTAATTTGTTGAGTTGGTTTTTTAACGCTACGTCACTTACATTTTTATTATGAGGGACTAGTTTCGAAAGCCTATGCTTTCATTTTCAACCTCACGGGTCCAACTGCCGTTGCTGGCTGCGTTTGCTTGCGCTCTCTTCTCTGGTGACAAAATGGTGAACTTCTTAACTAAGCTGTCTACTGACGAGATTTCAAAGTTTATTAGGTGATGTTTTTTTTCCATATGAGGATGTTTTCCAAGGTTTTGAGTTCATTGTGGCCTGACATGGTTTTTAGCAATTTTGGATTTGGATCTAGATTGTGGTTTTATTTCCAAAAGTGAAATACTATTGCAGATTTATCTTCTTGACTCAATTTTAGGTTTCTAAAGTGCTCTTTGTATCTGATTTTTAAACTTCTTTTGGTTTGTTCTATGTAGAACTTTTCACAATTTGTGCAATTAATTTGATATATTCCTGACCTATTTTCTGGTGGAATTTCATCTTTTATTTTTGAATCTATTAACTTTATGACAGAAAACCTGTTTATTGGAGCCAGGGTGATGTTTTGTTCTTTGAAGATTTTTTTTAATTTTCTAAATGCTCGGAGGTTGGTAAGTGAATTTTTTGAATGTGTTGATATTGTTTTTTCCTGCTGTTAGGGTAGTTATTTCTTTTATGGTTTTTTTCTGCTTTGCTTTATTTAGTTTCTTGTATACAAGGTTCTTGTTGTATCCATTTTGTTCTGCTGTTTGAATTATGGTTTTTAACTATGTCAAATTCGGTTGTGCTCATGGGTACATTTATTAATCTATGTGTGAGGCTGTTTATTATTGCATGTTTATGTGGTAATGGGTTGTAGCTTTCCTTTTTAATGTAATTTTCTGATTGAGTTGGTTTTCTGTAGATTCCAAAGTTTACTTTTGTGCCATTTAAATAATTCAAATCCTAACTATAATATCCTTAATCATATTAACAATCTCCTTTATCTGATGATTCTTAGGTCTAAGGATGGGAGTTCTCCATTGTTTTCTGTTTCCATTGTGAATTTTATTGTTTTTTGTAGTGTTAAGAAACCAACTCAACAAATTAGTATCACATATAATTTGACCGTCGCTGTTAATAAATTCCTCCAAACATCAATCAAAGTATTCAGATATTACTATTATTACTACACCCCCAGTCCAGTCCTCATTCTTTATTAGACCAGTAACAGAAAGTGAAATCAATAAACTAATTAGTAACTTAGCGAATAAATCAAGTAGTGGGTGGGACGAGATCAGTCCAGTGATAATGAATCACTGTAGGAACGTTCTGGTTAAACCACTAATGTATTTAATAAACTCCTCTATAGAAGAAGGAGAATTTCTGGAAATATTAAAAATAGGACTAATTAAACCATTGTTTAAAAAAGGAGATGGTGATGATGTTAATAATTATAGACCAATTTCATTAACATCTGAAGTAGCCAAACTTTTTGAAAGAGTCCTATTGGAAAGGTTAATTCCTTACTTTGATAAATACCAACTTCTTCAAAACTTTCAACACAATTTCAGAAAAAGAAAAGCTACATCCACTGCTATTAGCCAGTTTATTCATGAAGTCACAAAAAAAATGGAAAATGATGACAAGGTTAGCTCTTTATTTTTTGATCTGTCTAAAGCTTTTGACTGCATTGATCATAAAACCCTATTGAGTAAACTGGATAGCTATGGGATAAGGGGTTTAGCTAAGAAAATAATGAGTAGTTACCTTATCGGAAGAAGTCAGTTAACAGAAATATCCCATAAAACAGGTAAATTCATCAATGAAATACATTCAAAAGTAAAAATCATTAAGTATGGAGTACCCCAAGGGACAGTATTGGGATCATTATTATTCATTATATATGTTAACAATATCATGCACCCACTCAAAACATCAATTGTCACTTATGCAGACGATACAATAGCCATCTGCTGGAGTAAAAGCATAGAGATTAAATGTAAATAAGTACAACTCTGCCTCCATGATAGCAAACTACTGCGAGGCTATCAACCTTAAATGTAATATGTAAAAACAAAAATTATGCAATTTAACTCGTTAAACAAAAATATCTCCAATTTGAGCCTACAATTACAGGGTAATGCTATCGCTATCAGAGAAGTGCAAGCTCACAAATTCTTAGGCATAGTAGTAGATAATCAACTAAAATGGGTAGAACACATTAACCACATTTGCAGTACCATCAGCAAATAAATCTTTCTACTAAGACATTTCCAGACATATCAGGATTTATATATTTGAAACTTATTTATTTTGGTTGCATTTATTCTCAACTTGTATATGGAGTAGAAATCTGGGGCTGCTGTGCAAAAACACACATGGACAGATTATTTATTCTTCAAAAAAGATGCATTAGACTTATGTTCAAATTAAAACCAAGAGATACTTTCATTAATAAAAAAAAATTCACCATTTACTCTCTGTATGTTTTCAGGACTATTGTATGTGATAGAAAAGCAGAGCTTAACAAGGAATAATGACCTACATGAGTATAACACGAGGAGCAACTCTAATTTCCACAGACATAATATAAATAAGGGTATCACAGAAAAAGATGTTAGCATAACAGGAATCAAGCTGTTTAATAACTTACCATCACAATTAAAAAATATTGCTAACATCTCAAAAACACGATATAAATCTAAACTACAAGAATACTTAATAAATAAGGCTTTGTATAACTTAAATGACCTATAAATGTATAATAATGTAAAAATATTGTAAATAATTTGTATACTCTAGGAATAAGGCTGACATGTCCAAAGTCAATGTAAAGTTGATAAACTGGATGCAATAAATTACATTACATTACAGCAACTGCACACATGCATGCACACACACCTGGACCAACCTCAGTTCGAAAATTTACCTATATTCTTGGGCACACCACAAATTTCAGAAGACCTTCAAGAATCATGTCACCTTGGCTCCAAAAAAACAACAGTATGCAAAATATTAAATGATCCTATTCCAGCAAACAAAAAAACCAGGAATTTATGAAATTGAATGCTCAGACTGGAATCTAGTATACAAAGGAAGGACAAAAAGAAGTTTGGAAAACCAAATTAAAAGAACATATGACAAACCTAAAATACAAACAAACAGAAAAATCAGCAGTTGCCCAACATTTCTGGTCATAGGACATGAATTCACATCTAATATACAACTGTTAAAAGCAGCTTATAAACACACAGAATTAGATGTATCTTGGAGATCTAAATCATGAAGAGAAAGAATCATGTTATGAATTTTGATTTACTGCCATACAGCAATCTTTAGATGTTCATAGATCCAGCACCAAAAGGCTCCATAAGTAATGCACCTCCATCCTAATCGTTGATGCCAACGAAGCGAGATTCAATCGGAATTAGGAGTTGAAAACAGGAACTAGTTTTCCCGAAATTGGTCTCAGTAAGTAATTACCAAGTGATGTTTAGTGTTACAAAAACTGACTCAAATTGTTTACAATGAATATTTAACACATCAATGTCACAAGCTTCTTTGCATATTTGCGAAATTTTAAACATCTAAACCTATTTAACATTTTGTCATTCCTCCAAATCATTCAAATCTACACTGAAACAGAGATTAATGTTTGAGTATATACTACAGGTCCAGGATTAAGCACTCCAAAGCAGAGTCAATGAAGCAAAAATGAAGGATGTTGATGCACTTTCAGATAAGAGGTTCAGTGGTAAGTGGAGATGAGAAACTGAGCTGCAGTTATATGTGAGGATTGTGAATAAAGAGTCTACCTTCTGCAACAAAAACCAATGAACATGAATTTTACTATTTGGAGATAAAAATCGATATTGTTTAAATACAGAAATACAGCTTAGTTTGTTCAAAGAAACAGTGACAAAAAATTTCAGAAAAAGTGACAAATTAAATTTGAAAACTCTTTTTTTTTTTTCTTCTAAGAATGCACAAAGCAGGGTATAAAACTGTTTTTGTAAGTGAAATTAAAATTGTTTAATAAAAATCAATAAATATAATTTGTTAATTCTTCTTTAACGTCCATCATAGTATTTTATGTATAAATGGTTCAAAATACACTAAGGACAACAAATGTTTTCATATAATGTGGTATAAAACATAAAATTATTTTGGTGATGATGATATTTAGGAAAAAGGTATCTGTACCATGGCTAGGTATGAAGAACTTTAAAAAAATGCTTGCATATTTTTGAGATATTACTTTTTCCTCTCTCCTGAGCACTTAGTGCTCTTTTATTCAATGCTTCTCACATCCACTGTAACTAAAATTTGTGTTTTTTAAATTTTCCTCTTTAAAATTTTCGTTAATGAAAAGTTGCGGCACTGAATGTCTTTTTCAGCTAATAGGCTGCTAATTACTGTTGAAATAATATTTTGAAAAGTAGTTTTGTGTCATTGGAACTATGAAAAAAGTTCTTAAACTATGATTGTGGCTAAAAATAATTTCTTTTCACAAGTCATAGATTGAAATTATCTCAATATCTTTTTTCTCTAACCTCTGCCATTTATTCCAGTGCTATACATCAGGTTACTGTTATTTTGTACCAAACAGCTTCATAAAGTATTGCTTATTTTTTATGTTTAATGCATATCCAGGAACACAACTTTTAACATATTTAGTGCATAGTCTTAAAACATATAGTTTACAGTTGCATGTATGTTTCTTGAGATTTATTGAATTAAAATCTTGGTCTGGTCACAACTACTCATAATTACATGAATATATCAAAATGTGCAACACAAATAAAAAGTTTTCCAAGAAATGCTCAGGACAATGTTGTTGCTGTGAAAATGAGCTCATGGATGGAGCTTGCAGAAGTAAATTGCATGACAGGGTAACAAAGATGAAGGAGTGGAGTTCAACTCAAGTCAGGTCACTTTTAAAATACATTTAATGGTATGGAATAAAAGTTTGTTAATAGATAATAAAGAGTTCTATGGCTGATGTTGAAGAAATGATTTCAGAAAAGAATGGATTCAATGGATGCAGGAGTTTGCAAGAAATTAATTTTATGAAACTATACTGTAATTGAGATAAGGGTATTCAAATATGTTGCAAAAATGTTCTGTTTAAAGGGCTATCTCTTCTAAATGTGGATCTAACATAACTTTCATTTCAACTGCATTTCTCATGTGATCAATTTCTATCAGTGTGTAATTAATATACCACTCACTCTGTAAAAGAATACGTATTACCAGTGTGAATCATTATGTAATAATGAATTTGCTTTTTCTTTCAAAAAACATTTCCAATAGAACTACAAATTCTACTTACCAAATATAAATATTTGCAAGTTTCACTTAAGAAAAAGCTTTCCATTCTGTCCTCTAAAGTGCCATCCAGTACGCTATGTACAGTAGCATATCCACATTCTGCTTTGGTGATGTTATTCAGACTTTTCAGTATGTCCATACCAACATGCAAATAAAATGGGTTTTTTGTAGCCTGCAAGAAATCACATCATACATTATAAAGCAAGCACTTGCCTAAAGGAGATGGTATCTTACAAAATCCCATATAAATATTTATACTATACAACAGTTGTACTGACTAAACAGAAATGCCTGCTGTTGTGTTCATCATCACAATATTTCAGTGTTAAGGCCAGTGAAAAAGTATATCAAATGTTGGATGGATAGAGTCAGACTGAAAAATTCAATGCCATAGCCGGGATTTGAACCACGGATCTCCTGGTCCCTAACTGGTTGCTCTAACTACTAAGCTACCATGACTGGCATGGCATTAAACTTCTTAACTGTCTTGCATGTTTCCTGGTAAACCACAAGGTGACCTCAAATTATTTTGAGATAACATACCCCAATGGCAACTTACAATGTCTTAAGTGCTTTAAGTTCTGGGCTTCTTAGTTTAGCCAACTATCAGGTCAATTAGTGTTAATTTAATAAAATTGTTTTTCACCCAAGTTGTGTGTACGATAGGAGTTGGATAGGTAGAATCAGACTGAAAACTTCAATGCCATAGCTGTGATTTGAACGACATGCCAGTAGTTGAGAAGTTAAATGCTGTGCTGGCATGTTGCTATGGTAGCTCAGTGGTTAGAGAAATCAACTTGAGACCCTGAGATCAATGGTTCAAATCCCAGCTATGGCATTGAATTTTTCATTCTGACTCTATCAAACTAAAATGGGTTTTTTTTTTTTAGCCTGCAAGAAATCACATTGTACATTATTGAGCAAACACTTGCCTAATGGAGATGATATCTTACAAAATCCCATATAATATGTATACTGTACAACAGTTGTAGTGACTAATCAGAAATGCCCTGTTGTGTTCAGTATCATAATAATATTTCAGTATTATGGCCAGTGAAAAAGTGTACCAAATGTTGGATAGATAGAGTCAGACTGAAAAATTCAATGCCACAGGCACCACGACATGCCAGTCACTTGAGAAGTTTAATGCATGTTGCCATGATAGCTCAGTGGTTAGAGCAACCCACTTGAGAAGGGAGTTCTGTGGTTCAAATCCAAACTATAGCATTAAATTTTTCAGTGTGACTCCACCTTTCCAGCTGTCCTACACACAGCTTGTGTGAAAAAACAATTAAATTAACACTAATTGACATAATAGTTGGCTAAACCATGAAGGCCAGGAATTAAAGTACTTACAACATTATAAGTCCCCATTGGTGTATGTCATCTCAAAATAATTTGAGATCACCTTGTGGTTTACCAGAGAACATATGAATCAGGTGAGAAAATTTAATACTGAGCCGGCATTTCGCCCAATAAACATACTTTCATGAGACAGCCTCTGATGTACAACCCAGGCTCAGCTGACTTCTCACAGCCAATCAATTGACATTTTCAAAAATTCTTTTACCGCTGACTAAGTGTCTCTTATTGTTACGAAAAAAATATTAATGCAAGGAAGGTGAAGAAAGACCTGATCTCTAAAGGCATAAGAATAGAATTCAGAAGTGGAGGGAAGTGACACTGAATGAGATTTACAGGCTATTTGGTCTAATTATGCTCATGGGTGTTATATGTACCTACATTGCACATGTACTAGTCTACAGATGACATGCTAGCTACTCCATTTTTTGTTTTGGGAAATGCATGTCAAATAACAGGTTTAGTTCCATTTTACAGTTCCTTCATTTCACCTACACAGAAAATGCAAATGATAAACTAAACAAAATCAGACCAGTTCTCAATTGTATTATTTCAAAATTTAAAGAAAATTATGTATCTAGTGAAAATGTCACTGTTGATGAAAGCTTGTTTCTTTGTAAGGGCCACTTAGGTTGAAAGCAATACATCAAAATGCAGAGGCCCAGATTTAGTATAAAGAGCCTTTATCTATGTGAAAGTAAAACAGGATAGCTTTACAAAAACTGGATATATGCTGGTCAAGGGACTGATAATAGTGGAGACAAAATTCTGGAGTTATCTGGCTCAATAGTAATGCATCAGATAGAACCTATACTTGATCAGGGTAGGACTGTATATTTAGATAATTGGTACAGCTCCCCTAAACTACACCTGGTCTTACACAAAAGAAAAACAAATGCATTTGGAACAGTACATTCAAATCATATTGGTTTACCAAAGGATGTGAATACAAAGGCTTGAGAGGAGAAATGGAGGACATTAGCTCCCACCTTTGACCTACGTTGCTTGGCAAGACAAGAGACATTACCAATTATTACAGCTCTAAGATATTGATTTACAGCAGAAAAAGAAATGCCCACACTAAAATGTCAATTTTCAAACCTGATGTTATCCAGGAATACAATATGCATATGGGTGGAGTGGATTTAGTAGATCAGGAATTGCAACCATATCTGTCCATGAAAAACAGTTAAATGGTATAAAAAGTATGTTTGCACCAGCTGTATATAACCATATATAATTGTTTGATAATTTGGATAGCTCTAAACCCAAGCAAGATAATGACCTACCTGGACTTCCACATTTCAATAGCTCACGGCCTAATTGAGCACCAAAAGGATACCAACCACAGCAACAAAGTTGCATCCATTTTGAAAATGTTTGGTGTTTTGCATAAAAGGAGTTTGCAAGGAAACTAATGTGATTTGCCATGAATGTGGAAATGTGTTTGAAGATGTACCATCCAAGAAGAAACCTTTAAAGTTAAGCCTTGATCTCTTTTAGAATTTATTTAAATGTATTATAAAAGAAAAATTAAAATAATGAGGATTAAATAAGCATTAAATGTGTGTATGCACAGGACATTTATTGATGTTCATATCACTTCTCCTGCATTTTAAAATGGACAGAGACATCATATGATGTCCATATCACCCAAAGGGTTAAGCATGTCTTTAGTCATGGTGTATTTGTAAGGCTTTTACAATACTAAGAATGCTTGTGAAAGTTTTATTTCCTTTACAAGGACTTCTGCTTATGAGGTATGCTTTACGAGTGTATGAAATGAAACAGCAAGTTCCTTTGTAGATTGTGTTTATGGTTTTTAAAAGTATGCTTGTTATGAAATACAAAATCACTTGAAAATCATAAGTTTGTAATTTGTAGCTTGTGATTTGTAACTTGTAACCTTTATGAAATAGGTCCCAGGTGTCACCTCTATGTGTAACAGATTTGTGGAACTACACTGTATATGGTGGCAGTAACTTGCCTAAAGTAAATTATGTTTTTACCTTTCTTTACTTAACATTTAGCTTTATTCAGTTCTTGAAGACCTCTACAGCCAGATTCTATGTTTGCTAAGTTGTTTGACTGTTGCTCCATCACTTCTTTCTTAGCTGTTATTTTAATTGTCATGATGCAGTCCTGTTCAAAGCAAGCTAACTGTTTTGCCCTGAGGATCACATGATGACCAGAGTCAGCATAGAAAGAAGTAACATACAAGGCATGTTTTTTAAGTAAATACTGTTTTGAAATTCTGCCTCTGCAGCACTGCAGTCAGTGTACCATTTATGTGCACTGTGTACCTAAATCTGATGGCAAGCCACAGATGCCAAGGTGGCAACAACCGATCATCTTTACATTTGTTTGTGTGCGTTTAAAATGCATCCACCAATTGAGAATCCTGCCAACTGTGAAATATGCAGTATTACTTGTTTTCTTAGTGCTAAGGCATGAAAGCAGTTGACATTTACCACCAGCTTTGTGAAGTGTATGAACAAAACATTATGAGTGCTGGAATGGTGTGCAAATGGTAAGAGCTTTCAAAGATGGCCAAACGAATGTTCATGATGAGTCACAGAATGGGTGACCCTCAGTGTTCACTGTTGATTTGGTGCAGAAATTCAACAAAAAAGAGAAAGAGAACAGATGCTTCATGTTTTCTTTGCTATCAGAGGCATTTCCTCAAGGTTCAAGAAGTGTTATCTACAAAATTGTTACTGGACACTTACACTATCAAAAATTGTGCTCACAATGGATACCAAAAATGTTGACTGAAGAGCACAAAATCAAACGTTTAGGTTGTGCCTTGACTTTTCTTAAGCATTATAATGCTGAAGGTGATGATTTTTTAAGTCAAATCATCACAGTCAATGAAAAATGGGTGGTCTACATTACACCAGAAACAAAACAATAATCCATGGCATGGCGATATTCAATATTGTCCACAAAAATGAAGTTTAAGCAGTTTTCAACCTTGAAAAATCATGTGTATATTTTGGGAAAGGTTGCTTGCTGACTTTTTGCCTCATGATGTCACAATAAATTCCAAAACATATTGCGAGACTTTAAAGAAACTGTGCCATGCAATTAAAAACAAAAAAGGCATGCTGAGTAAAAGGATCATTCTGTTGCATGACAATGCCCATCCACCTGGGGCCAATCGAACTTGCGATCTCATAGCATCATTTGGCTGGGAAACATTTGATCATCCACGATACAGCCCCGATCTCGCACCCAGCGACCATCACATTTTTCTGTAACTGAAGAAGCATCTCAGAGGTTAGCACCATGATGATGCCAATCTCAAAATGTTCGTACTGCAGTGGCTGTCATGTCAGGCTACAACCTTCTTTGGCGATGGAATACAAAAGCTTGTTGTTTGATCTGATAAGTGCCTTAACAATGATAGCAATCATGAGGAAAGGTAGATAAAAGTGTGGTATTCCATGTAAAAAAAAAAATTGCTACAAAAAGTTTACTTCTTTGTTTTAAATATAAAAAAGATACTTAAAAAACAAGCCATGTAATATAACTGTACAGCTTAGACAGCACTTAGCTTTATTGTGAAGGTAATAGAAAGTAACATATCAGATTGATTAATTTGGACTTGATTCACCAGAAAGTTTAATCAAATTTGAAAAATGCAAGCTGCAGGAGCCAAATAACTCCTGCTTTCTGGCTGATGTTCTACCTACTGAGCCACTGTGGGAGATGCTTCCATACACTTGCTGAACTTCTTTCATCCGATTCCTGCACACTCTGGTTTAGCTTCTATGTTGACATCAATTACTCAAAATATTAGTACCATAAATGTAACTTGAAATACTGCAGGTTATTTCCAATTTCCACACAGGGCCAACACAAAAGCACTCTCTTGGTATTTCTGCTTCTTTGCAATTGTGCTGTTAAAATATGTAAAAACTGGTCCCTTTGCCATCAATATTTGTTTCAATATTTAGTTTTACTAACACCTGTCAATTAAAAGTGTACCAACCTGATAGAGAAGGTATGTAGATTCAACTAGCTCTGGTCTGAGAGGGTAAAATACAACATCAGCAGACAAACGTTGCCAATTCCAACGCTCTGGAAGAACACCATAACGTTTCCATATTGAATAATAAAGGGCATGTACGCATATTGCCTCTTCAATATCTCCATGGAGCACCTGTTGAGAGTAAAATGGCATTAGCTTGGTGTTTAACTGGCACTTGCATGAATGAAATTTCAGGTAATAACTGGAGATTCTTAGTATGTACATTTATCTTTTAAAAATACAAAATTTTATGCTCTATTTGAAGTGTGACTAACACTTATTTTTGTGTAATGGTTATAACTCTCACAGTTACAGTGCAAAAATAGTTACATTTAACGGTTACCAGTAATGATTAAGGTATTTGTTTTAATGGTTATCACATTGGCAATTCATTACATGTAATGGATAACAGTAATAATTAAATTATTCGTTCTAATGGTCATTATGTTTGCAAATACATTGCAATAATGGTTACCAGTAACAATTAGCTCTGTGTGGGTGTGGGTGTGGGTGTGTGTGTGTGTGTGTGTGTGTGTGTTGGTGTGTGTGGTGTGTGGTGGTGTGTGTGGTGTGTGTGTGTGGTGTGTGTGGTGTGGTGTGTGTGGTGTGTGTTGTGTGGTGTGTGTGTGTTGTGTGGTGTGTGTGTGTGTGTGGGTGTGGTGTGTGTGTGTGGTGTGTGTGTGTGGTGTGTGTGTGTGTGAGTGTGTGTGGGTGGGTGTGTGGGTGGGTGTGTGGGTGGGTGTGTGGTGTGGGTGTGGGTGGGTGGGTGTGTGGGTGTGTGGGTGTGTGTGTGTGGTGTGTGTGTGTGTGTGTTGTGTGTGGGGTGTGTGTGGTGTGTGTGTGGTGTGTGGTGTGTGGTGTGTGTGGTGTTTGTGTGTGTGTGTGTGTGGTGTGTGTGGTGTGTGTGGTGTGTGTGGTGTGTGTGTGGTGTGTGTGTGTGTGGTGTGTGTGTGTGTGTGTGTGGTGTGTGGTGTGTGGTGTGTGGTGTGTGGTGTGTGTGTGTGTGGTGTGTGGGTGTTTGTGTTTGGGTGGGTGTGTGGGTGTGTGGGTGGGTGTGTGGGTGGTGTGTGTGTGGTGTGTGTGTGGGTGTGTGGGTGTGTGTGGGTGTGTGGGTGTGTGGGTGTGTGTGGTGTGGTGTGTGGTGTGTGTGTGTGGTGTGTGGTGTGTGGTGTGTGGTGTGTGTGTGTGGTGTGTGTGTGGTGTGTGTGTGTGGTGTGAGGTGTGTGTGTGTGGTGTGTGTGTGTGGGTGGGGGTGTTGTGTGGTGTGTGGTGTGGGTGTGGGTGTGGTGTGTGGGTGTGTGGGTGTGTGTGTGGTGTGAGGTGTGTGTGTGGTGTGTGGGTGTGTGGGTGGGGGTGTTGTGTGGTGTGTAGTGTGTGTGTGTGGTGTGTGGTGTGTGTGTGTGGTTTGTGGTGTGTGTGTGGTGTGTGTGTGTGGTGTGTGTGTGGTGTGTGTGGTGTGTGTGTGTGTGGTGTGTGTGGTGTGAGGTGTGTGTGTGTGTGTGGTGTGTGTGGGTGGGGGTGTTGTGTGGTGTGTGGTGTGTGGTGTGGGTGTGGGTGTGGGTGTGGTGTGTGGGTGTGTGGGTGTGTGTGTGTGGTGTGTGGGTGGGGGTGTTGTGTGGTGTGTTGTGTGGTGTGTGTGTGGTGTGTGTGGTGTGTGTGTGGGTGTGTGGTGTGGGTGTGTGGTGTGTGTGTGGTGTGGGTGTGGGTGGTGTGGGTGGGTGTGGGAGTGTGAGTGTGAGTGTGTGAGTGTGTGTGTGTGGTGTGTGTGGGTGTGTGGGTTTGTGTGGTGTGGTGTGTGTGTGTGGTGTGTGTGTGTGGGGTGTGTGTGGGGTGTGTGTGGTGTGTGTGTGTGGGGTGTGCGTGGGGTGTGTGTGGTGTGTGTGTGGTGTGTGTGGTGTGTGTGTGGTGTGTGTGTGTGTGTGTGTGTGTGTGTGTGGTGTGTGTGTGGTGTGTGGGTGTTTGTGTGTGGGTGGGGGTGTGGGTGTGTGGTGTGTGTGGTGTGGGTGTGGTGTGTGGTGTGTGTGGTGTGGGTGTGGTGTGTGGTGTGTGTGGTGTGTGTGGTGTGTGTGTGTGGTGTGTGGTGTGTGTGGTGTGTGGTGTGGGTGTTTGTGGGTGGGTGTGTGGGTGTGTGTGGGTGTGTGTGGGTGTGTGTGTGGGTGGGCGTGTTGTGTGGTGTGGGTGTGTGGTGTGTGTGGGTGTGTGTGTGGGTGGGCGTGTTGTGTGGTGTGGGTGTGTGGTGTGTGTGGTGTGAGTGTGTGAGTGTGTGTGTGTGGTGTGTGTGTGTGGTGTGTGTGTGTGGTGTGTGGTGTGTGTGTGTGGTGTGTGGTGTGTGTGTGGTGTGTGTGTGGTGTGTGGGTGTTTGTGTGTGGGTGGGTGTGTGGGTGTGGGTGTGTGGTGTGTGTGTGTGTGTGTGGTGTGTGGTGTGGTGTGTGGTGTGTGTGTGGTGTGTGTGTGGTGTGTGTGGTGTGTGTGGTGTGTGTGTGGTGTGGGTGTTTGTGGGTGTGTGTGGTGTGGGTGTTTGTGGGTGGGTGTGTGTGGGTGTTTGTGGGTGGGTGTGTGTGGGTGTGTGTGTGTGGGTGGGGGTGTTGTGTGGTGTGGGTGTGTGTGGTGTGAGTGTGTGAGTGTGTGAGTGTGTGAGAGTGTGAGTGTGAGTGTGAGTGTGAGTGTGAGGGTGAGGGTGAGGGTGAGGGTGTGGGTGTGGGTGAGGGTGTGGGTGTGGGTGTGGGTGTGTGTGTGGTGGTGGGTGTGGGCGTGTGGTGTGTGTGGTGTGGGTGGTGTGTGGGTGTGGGTGTTGTGTGAGTGTGTGGGTGTGGGTGTGTGTGGTGGTGGGTGTGTGGTGTGGGTGGTGTGTGGGTGTGTGGGTGTGGGTGTTGTGTGAGTGTGTGTGTGTGTGTGTGTGTGTGTGAGAGTGTGAGAGTGTGAGTGTGTGAGTGTGTGAGTGTGTGTGTGTGAGTGTGTGAGTGTGTGAGTGTGCGAGTGTGCGAGTGTGTGAGTGTGTGAGTGTGTGAGTGCATGAGTGCGTGAGTGCGTGAGTGCGTGAGTGCGTGAGTGCGTGAGTGCGTGAGTGCGTGCGTGCGTGTGTAGGAATGATGTCTGCATAGACTTCCTTTATTATTTGATGCAATCTAAAGAAATTTCTCTAGCTAAGTCAACACTTTGATTACCTACTAAGGCAAAATTTATTCTCATTTGCTTCTATATTCCTGCGCATGTACACACACTCAAGCGAACACATACACCGAAATGTATTCCTTTGAGTTTCTTTCTCCTTAATGGCTTAAGATGTTCCTGCCTTAAGTCCACTTTTCTCAGCGGTGCAGATGAGAACAGTTGCCAAAAAGCATACAAATCAAGATCAGAATAATGCAGTTGTATACTATTAATAAAGAATATTCAGCTTACAACTATGATATGTTTGATAATCAGCAAGGTTTGATTTCAGAAATGCTATTGTACATCTGTCAGTCCTTCATTGTTTGCTATGTAATGTCAAAAGGTGTAAATATCCATAACAATAATTCCAAGAGCATAAACTGTAGGCACATACCTTTGCATGTGCTTTAGGAATTCAAAAGTTGGAGAAATTTAATGTTTATTTAAGCAATCTTAGGGATTAGACTTGCTGGCATTTTGCAACTCTGGATTTTGATTCCGCACTTAAAACAATGCATCCTTGTTTGAGGAACATGGCCCAATTTACTGAAACCATTGGACTTGATGAAGCTCAGCTTAAGAGGCACAAAGGGCTCCAAGAGCCTACATTCAAGGCCTTGAGAGAGGCCACCCAGGTGACGGTGACGGTGACATTGTCATTGTCATCATCATCCTTGTTAGACCTTACCAGCATGTGCTTATTTTGCTACTGATCAGCATTAGTAGTTTATTCATATCCATCAAGTATAAAAATGTGTGCACTCATAAATTAATTTGAGTAACATCTTAATGCAATGAATGCAGTTTTGTTGCCTAAGTGAAAGCTGATGTGCTTGTGTCCGCAACCTTCATTCAAAGCAATAAGAAACCAATGTAATAAACAGTATGCAATGATTACTCAAACTTATACACACCATTGGTTAATTCACGAGATTCTGTCTACAATCTGCTACTTCAATGTATGTCTCATCTCTGTGTGTGCATGTGTGTGTGCGTGAGCATGTGTGCTTGTAAAAAAATTTAACTTTGGTGTGCTTGGTTACCTACTCTCAAAACTTAGGACATGATGGAAATTTCAGGGGCTGAAAAGTGACCTGAGAGGAAGATATAGATTAATTGATGTTCATCATTCCAATACCAGAGACAAGGCTGCTTTCAATTACAACCAGCAACACCAGTTGAACCCCCAAAATTGAAAATAGAAGCAACGTTTTCCAAAATTAATCCCTCATAAATTAAATTGCAAGTGATGTAGCATTACAAAACCAACTCTGCAAGTATACAAGCATGTAAACATGTAGAAAGGAACATAGGAATTAGTCAGCATGGACTTTTGTAATAAGACATTTTGTTACAATGGAAGAATATTTTTGTTAGAAGCAAGCTGTAAAGGGAATCAGTCAGCTAAGGTATAAGAGACCGCAAATAAGTGATGAACAAATACTAGATATGCTGTGTTTCAATGCTGTGCACAAAAGAGTGCATCATGTGGTCAGAGAGTATAAAAGCCATATTTATGATTTGTTAGGCACATTTGCATTTTATTCATTAAACCTAACTTTAAGGACAGTTGGTGGTGTCATGTATGAAATATTAGAATGTAGGTTCCAGGTGAAAGAATTGCTTGGAAGGTAATGGAGAGAGAAATAGAATAGCTCAGATTATTAGGATAAAGATATGTGAATAAATAAGATAGCAGAAAAAATAGCAATGTTTATGTCTCTACACATTCATCAACATTAAAACAAGCAATGTGGAACTTCTGTGATAAATGATGGGAGGGGATGAAATTTCTGGGTGCATGGGGGCTCACCGCCAGTACTTGCAAATGGATCTACATGGCACTGCCACTCTATTGCATCAACTGGCTGTCTTACATGTAATATAAATATAAGAGTTCCTTGATGGTCATCTTCTGCTGGCCTTCCAATTCAACTGCTTATCATGAACTCTATAAAATGATTAATTATGTGACAACTAGTTACATGTGGAGTTATTTCACATACTTAGGTAAACAATGGCCATATCTCACATATTGTAAAAGAGGACACTTTCATCCCAGGCATTGTGGTACTACAGATCAGAGAGGGCCAAGGTAGAAACCTCATGGCCACTGCATTCTTCACTTTCATCCAGAACATTATGTGCAACATGCTGCCTCTCCCTATCTGCTGCTATATGATCCTTCAGCATAGGATGATTCCACTTTTCCATCAAGTAGTTTAATTTGTCCCAATGAGCTCATGAGGCTGCATGCACCTCTTACAAGACTGCCCAGAACAGAAAGTTCCCATACCAGTGCCAGAGTTTGAATGAGTTTCCTCAAACTACAGAATGCAGTGCTACCACACACTTGGGAACGACAACTTTCACCAACAGCTTGTGCATGCGGCACAATGAAATTTTTTGATGGATATAATAAGCTTTACAAATGCTGTATGCCTATATATGCTAACAACATGCCCTCTGCCTATGATCTTTGTATGAATATACACTAATGATGCAGTGGTTGTGCAGAAAACTTGGCCAGTCTTGAGCTATCTTACCAATGTGTTTTACATGCAGTCTCAGGTTATGTGGACCCATACTAATTAATTTTTAAAAAGTAAGGCACAATAAATGGTGCACATAAAAATACTGTAAGGGTAATTTTACTTCACTTTAAAATTAAGCTAATACAAGGGACACACAACAAGAAGTAACCAAAAGAACTTCCTTTCCTTAAGGATTAGTGATCACATTGTACTTGCTCATGAACCAAATTGTATAGTCTATATTGTTGCTTATACAGGGTTATTCAAAAAGAAAGAACAGATTTCAAACATTTATTGCTTCCAAACTACAAAAGATAGAAACATGATTCCAACGTTCATGGAGAGAGAAAATTGTACAATTTTAAAATATGCATTCAATATGAGCACCATGTGTTACATGACATGTCAAAACGGTGGCTCATTTCTTGCCACAAACGAATCAGCTGGTCTCCAGTTATCGAATTCACAGCTTCAACAATTCAATGTCTTAGATCTTCAGGAGTGTCAGGCATAGGAGAGATAAAAACACGGTCTTTTACGTAACCCATAGATAAAAATCAAACGGAGTGAGATCTGGAGATCTTGGAGGCCACCAGCGATAAAGTTGATCGTCTACTCCTCTTCCAATCCAACGTCCTTGAAATGTGTTGTTCAAGTAACTTCGAACGTGGTAAGAGAAATGGGGCGGAGCACCATTTTGAATGAAGATGAAGTCATCTGAATCTTCAAGTTGGGGAAATAACCAGTTTTTAAGCACGTCTAGATAGGTTAGTCCTGTCACAGTTTTCTCCATGAAGAAGAAAGGCCCATAAACCTTGGTTACAGATATCGCGCAGAAGATGTTCACCTTTGGTGAATCTCTTTAATGTTGAATAACTGCCCTAGGATTTTCACTTGCCCAAATTCAAACGTTATGGCGATTAAATTTATCAGAAAAATGAAAAGTGCATTTATCAGAAAAAATTAATGATTGAGCAAAATTGTCTTCTTTCATATCTTCTAGCATGACAATGCACAATTCGTACCTTTTTTGTTGTGGTTTTCAGGATGCAATGCTTGCAATAACTGCAGTTTGTATGGCTTTAGGTGCAAACAATGTTTTAGAACTCACCATACCGTTGGTTGAGGAATGTTAAGTTCCATGCTTGCTCGTGATGTGGATTTCTTTGGGATCCTTTCGTATAGTGTACGAATATGCTCGACATTCACGTACAATGTGCGAGAACGACCTATACTTTTCCTTTTGCAAATGCAACCATCTTCTATGAATTTTCGATGCTACTCATAAATTTGCTTATGACGCGGTGGTTGTTTATTAAATTGACGGCGAAATGCTCGTTAAACTACAACAATTACAGCAAACAAAAGGATTTCTCTTGTGGTGCCGCTGCCATTTCACTACAGACATACAACAACAAACAACAGCGCTAATGCGGCCATGATTGGAACCTCTACACTATTTCAATTGTACACTTTTCTCTTTCCATGAACATTGGAATCATGTGTCTATCTTTTGTAGTTTGGAAACAATAAATGTTTGAAATCTGTTCTTTCTTTTTGAATAACCCTGTATTTTATCAATTTCTATAATGCAATTGCTGGAAAGGCAGTACATACACATTTGTTTAAATTGCAAAAGGGCATTGTCAAAATATCTAAAAATCAATATCCATATGGATCTATTTACTGCCCAATAACATATAAACGCAACTCCAAGTCACAACAGTCCACAAGAAACCTTGGCCTACCACCTGGCCGTTGCATCCCTCATCTCAGCCTGAGGGCATCATGAATGGGGTGCCAATAACATATACCTAGGATAAAGAGGATGTTATTGTTGCACAATGATATTAATTATTCAAATTCAAGTTTTGCATCAAGAAAATGTTTATCCAATACTAGATAAGCAATATAACACACACGAGCAATGGGCTGCATTTTAAATCCAAAACTTAATTGCTTTAGTAACAAGGTAGAACATTTCTGCATCATTTATGCTGTTACAGTGATCTGCAGCTACAATTCTGTATAAGACAGAGTAAAATATTTTCCTCTTGAGTGAAGCTCAGTTCATGAGGCACAAAGGGCTCTGGGAGCCTATGTGTTGGGTCTCAAGAGAGCCCACTCAGGTTTCATCATTATCATCTAAGGTACTACTATGTTAATCAATACAAAGTGTTTGCAACATTTACAACCTTACACAACAATAACAATTTGTCACATTTCCATTAAAGAAGCAATTGCAGGGACAACATTTTGTTTCCTATGCTGCAGTCTTAGGTTCAAATACTATACAAGTCAATTTGGCTAGTTAAAACCCTTATTCAGGGTTTTTCCTCTGACTGTCACACGATTATCAAGCAACTTCAGTGCTGTATGTCCTCAAATTCAACTATATATTTGCCTATTTCATTTCTTCACTCAGTGACTTATTTCATTAGAAGAACATTAATTTAAAAACAAAATCCAAATGCAACATGATTTTGTAAGCATCTTATATTTCCATTTAGTGAAAGAAAAATAAGCCTAAACGGATGTAAAACTTTTACATCTTTAACAAGTGCAAATAAATGTTGACATCCATCACAATTGTCACTATGTAAAAGGTAAAATTTAAAAGAAAAGTCACATGTTACTATTAAGAGTATGTTATAGCCAAAACTGAGTCAAAATTCTCCAGATTTAATGTTATTGGAGTCAGCAACACTAAAGCTTATTCAATAGGTTTTTCCATGTTTAAGTTGTTGCAGTTAGCCAGACTAAAAATGCTTAACAATGAATTTGCCAAGCTGATTTTAAATACAGTAAAAATGAACACCAAAATCCCATAAAACTGAGATACCATTACTTACCTGTATTCCTGCAAAGGCAGCCTGCAGCGAGTCAATCCATGATGTGTGTATAGCACCATTAGTCATGTCCACATTGACATATAGAGGGTGATCCCCTGATCCTTGATTACAGTGAGGGCGTCTGGAACAGGTTGATTTTTATAATTTTTTAATTTTTTTATAATTTTTATTTCTACTTTGATCAAAAGTTTGCTGCTTTGAAGTACCTAATATATTCCTACAGGGCATTTACTTATTAAAGCATATTATTCACTTACTCCCAATAACTGAACAATGTACTTTAAATGAAATTGCTATAATTAAAAACTATGGTTATAAGCGGTTCATCACTTTTAGTACAGAACATAGAATCTCATAAATTGATCCCATACAACTGCATATAACAGAATTTAGATACTTTGTTACGTCTTTAATATTTTCAATAAATCATAATTTATAATTATAACATACAGAAATGTAATACAAATAGAGCAAATAAAATTTAACAATATAGAGCCAACTTGGTAAAAATCTTTTAGTATTTGTATACCAAACACACATAATACACTAGTTTTGCTTTGAAGGTAGTCCAAAATATAATTATTCTGGTTTGAAAAGACTAACCATCTTAATGCGAGGCATGTTTTTAAGTACCATTTTGAAATTTCGCTACTGCAGCACTGCAGTTGGTGTCCTGTGCATGTGCACTCTGTATCTACATCTGCTGGCAAGCCACAGACACCATTGCAGCAACAACCTATCATGTTTACATTTACTTTTGCATGTTTAAAATGTCTTCACTGATTGAGAATCCTGCCGACTGTGAAGTATGCAGTGTTATTTGTTTGTTAGTGCTAATGGAATGAAAGCAGTTGACATTCACTGGCAGCTTTGTGAAGTGTGTGGACAAAACATTATGAGTGCTGGAATGGTACCAAATGGGTAAGAGCTTTCAAAGATGGCCAAATGAATGTTCAAGATGAGGCACAAAATGGGTGATCCTTAGTGATCACTAGAGCTCAGATTTTTATGTAATACCAAGGTGCGAAATATGTACATATTTATGCAACAAAAAACATCAAAATATGCATAGAAATGTGTAATAACAAAATATGTAGAATTATGTAACATTCCAAATGCTAAGATTACCCCCTCAAATCTAAATGCAGACTGAAAATTACCAGAATGTTGTAATTTGATGGGTCTGTAAGTATGAAAATTACAATGAGTTAAAATTTAAAAACTAAATATAGAATTAATTATAGGGAAAATGTTTTGTTTTATGCAGAATTTACCTTAGATTTATTTTCAAGTAGATAACTAAGAAATAAGAAATATGTTTTTTTGGATTATATTTATTAAAATTACTCATTTCACATAATTATTTTACTCAAATTTTAGACAGTAAAGCAATGTTGAAATACTGCCAATTTATTAATGAGTGAAAAAATAAATTCAAAATAATTAAATTTTACAATGAGGATGCATTTTCAGTTTTCTATCTCTTGGCATACAATGAACAACCAGGCATTTTCATTTTTGAGTCTTTTGCTTCTTTCAACATACAGTGAATAACCATATACTTTACCATATTTTCAGGGGTCATTGTTTGTCTCTTATCGGATAAAATGTTCTTATAAGCATAGAATCTTCTCTCCACATCACACGAATTAACAGGAGCATATTTTATCATAGGAATCTGATTTGCAGAGAAATGTTTTGGTAAATTGACACTGCCACCATTTAGCACTTTAGACATGGACACAAGCATACAGTAACCTGGATTCCTGTTCAGCACAGTTTTGAATTTTTCACATACCTTCCTTCCTACATCTCCTTCAACTACACTAAGCTTCTGTGATGCACATTCCATTAAATCCATAGATTCGTGAAGAAGGGAACCTGATGTTTCCAACTGCTTGATTGTGCTAGGCAACCAGCCAAAGTTACTTTTGATGTAAGCACAGCAGCTTGCCACTTTCGGATCTTTAAAGATGTCCTGAGATTCACGTATGGAAACAGCTACTTCTGAAGAGAGCATGTTCACCACTGACTGGACTCCTTCAAAATGTTCACAATAGAAGTTCACAGCTTCTAACCATGGACCCCGTCTTGTAAGTACTGGCTCAGGAGGCAAAGGGACATGTTGGAGATGATTTTTATAGCACTGAATTCTGTGTGGTGCTTTCACAAAGACCTTTTAAGTTGTCAATATCAACTTATTCACACAAGGAAAATTACTTCTTTCTTCAGCAACATGTTGCATTGTATGGGCCAAGCAGGTGAAGTGAAGTACATTTGGGTAGAAAACCTTAAGAGCAGTAGCAGCTTTAATTATGTATGCTGTGGCATCTGAATACATAATTAAAACCTTTTCCTCGCACACACCCTCTGGCCACAGAATCTTCATCCAATCATTTACGAATCTTGCCATTATAGAATTTGTTTGTTCTAACACCTTGCAACAGATTAGAAATGGTTTTGCTGGACTTTCGGAATCTAGATTTCCTTCCACTACATTTGCTATGTACTGACCAATGTTATCTGTAGTTTCATCGACGGCAAACCAAATACAGGAGTCTCCAAATTCATTCCATTTGTGAGCAACTGCTTCTTCATAACACACATGAAGATACTTTTTCCTCAGAGTAGATTCATCAGGAATAACCTTGTTGTAATATTTTTCTAAAAAGGAGCGAAATTGAAGTTTATGCCACAGAATATTAGCTGCAACCATTGCACTGCACAGGTCTTTAAAAAAATATCATTTCCAGGCGGTTCCTGTTGCATTTGTGTCAACAAAACTTGCTTTCTAGAAGACTGCAGGTGTTTGTTGCATATGTGAAGAGCACTCTTGATTATGTTGCTCCAATTGAGATTTGATGGAAGAGCCAATTCTTTTACCCCTTGCTTGACAGACTATTATTTTGCCATCGGTTGTAAAGATGCTATCTAATTTCACCTATGAATTCAACTTGCAGGATAGCAAGGACGCAATTGGTGCCATTTTACTAAGACTTGCCAGAAACTAACTGCAGTATTATCATCTTGCTATATTTTGATGGTTGTCCAGCAGCTCACTTTGTTTCCTCGCAGCTATTATATTACAAGATGCCGACTACCACGACAATGGTAACAATTGCAACAATCAATTTCTCCAGTCCTTGTAAATGCCCAAAGCACTACAAAAAAACACACTGAAGGTCAACATTGTTGAGCAGCACCTGCTTTGATATAATTAGACAACAATCAGAATGAGGCGAGGCGATTATTATCACATTCTTAATTTAATTTGCATCCTATTTCGCAGATTGATTTTTGTCGCTTTCAGCAAAATTTGTGAAAACAATAGTTATAATGTGGCTACACTATTTTTTAAAAAATAATAACATTTTAACAAAACCCAGAAGATATGTATGTTTTATGTAAAAAATGTAAAATAAAAATTTGTAAGGGAGTCCCAAATGATGGAATTTGCCAACATTTTTACTTCTCGTTGAAATATTATGCAGGATTTAAAATATGTAATTACATAAATATCCGGGCTCTAGTGATCACTGATGATTTGGTGCAGAACGTCAACAAAAAAGTGAAAGAGAACAAATGCTTGACAAGTTTCAAGAAGTGTTATCTATGAAATTGTTACCAGATGCTTACCTTATCGAAAATTGTGCTTACGATGGGTACCAAAATGTTGACTGAGAAGCACAAAATTAAATGTTTAGGCAGTGCCTTGACTTTTCTTGAGCATTTTAATGCTGAAGGTGATGATTTTTTAAGCCAAATTGTCAAAGGCAATGAAATATGGGTGGCTTACATTACACCAGAACAAAACAACAATCCATGGAATTCATCCCGTTCAACATCACCCATGAAAATGAAGTTCAAGGAGACAATTTCAGCACAAAAAATCATGTGTATCATGTTTTGGGACAGGAAGAGTGTGTTGCTCATTGACATAATTTTTGCTCATGGTGCCACAATAAATTCCAAAACATAATGTGAGACTTTAAAACTGTGCCATGCAATTCAAAACAAAAGGCGCAGCATGCAAGTAAAAGGATTGTTTTGCTGCCTGACAATGCCTGTCCACATGATACCAATCAAACTTGTGACCTCATCACACCATTTGGCTGGAAAGCATTTGATTATCCTCCATACTGCCCCGATTTAGAGTCCAGTGACTACCGCATGTTTCTACAACTGATGAAGCATTTCGGAGGTAAGCACCACAATGATGATGACAGCCTCAAAACGGTTGTGTTGCAGTGGCTGTCAAGTCAATTGTCAACCTTCTATGATGATAGAATACAAAAGCTTATTGTTTGATATGTTAAGTGCCTTAACAATGGCAGTAGTTATGTGGAAAAGTAGATAAATGTGTGATGTTTCATACAAAAATAAAATTGTTGCAAAAAGTTTTATTGTTTTCTTTTTACATATCAAAATGGTACTTACTTAAAAAAAAACACACTTCATAATAAGGAAAGTACCAGACCTCTCATGCCAAAACCCTCACCCCGAAATTCTTGTGACAGAAGCAATTTAGTATGAGGCCATATCCTAAACATTAGCTACCAGCTTAGATTTAACTGTAAGTTACCAAAACTGAAGTTCCTTCAACTGCAGCTCAGAATGTGATCTAGATGAGCATTCATTTTCCAGAGGAATGTTTCAATACAGCACACAGTATTTGAATCAATGCAGTGTGTGGATGATATGGCATGAGCTCTGTCCTGCTATTACAATACTCTTTCACTTAGAAATAAAAGTAAAGTAAAAATGACTTATTTGAATGACATCCTTTTGCACCATGCACAACATAAAGGAAATTCATTGCCTCACTGCTCTTTGTATTACTTTCTTCCTTTGTCCATAGAGTATTTTACTAGTAATGAGAACTTGGAAGGTCAGTCCATCTCGTATCAGCTTGCAAACCATAAATACTTCTATCATCTTTCAAATCCTTGGGGGATGAAACTTGGAAAATGTATAAAAGAATACAATTTCAGGATGATGTCTCTGTGGAAAAATTCTTCATGAATGTTCTCATCTGATATGATTATTTTCTGGTAATTGGCAACAAAAAGTCTTCCACTGCTGGAAAAAGAACTTAATGGATTTTTCTCCGTAATCCAGATATAGTCTGCAAACAATTCTGTGGTATTGCCTAAATTAACATTTTCAAGACAAGCCATGTTAGAATGAGATCCATGAATTAAAGAGCAGTAGGCAATTGTCTGCACAAAATGGGAAACTCTCTGTAAACTATTGCTTCAGATTTCTCTTTCCCTAATTCTGTAGCTATAACAGTAATGTTATGGACTTCATTCTTTTAGAAACTATCAGAATAAATGTTCCTGTCAATACCTGAAGCACAATAAATAATTTGAGAAATAAATGGCTCCCCAAGTGATTCTTGGGAAGCTAGTATACAAGTGCATCAAAACACTATCTGGTTGGGCTACATTGGAAGTATGTTTCTCCCCAAGAAAAAACAGTCTATTGTGATTTGATTTCTTACTCAAACTTGCTTTGTATTATAAATAGATGGAGTGTATGTCATTGATAAATTCTCCTGAACAGCTCCTTCTTTGTGTTTCTTCATTTGAGTTGCTTCTTCAACCTAGAAATGAGTTACAAAATATTATTGTCCTGCTCTTCTCCTTATTTTATATTTCTTTGTTGAGTTAGCCTATTCAAACATGAAACTCGTAGAAATCGGCTTTTTGTACTTAGTCCTCATAAAATTTCCAAAGTCCATAAGCATACGTTGGGATAAGAACTCTTAAGCAATTGCCTTCAAGGGATTTTGGTTAAACTGACAGCTCATGTTTTGAGTGTAGCCTCCTTAATCTACATTGCTTTTGTCACAGGAATTTTACAGTGGGGTCTAGCATGAGGGATCAGATGTTTTCCTATAAGTGTTCTTAATCTATATATACTTACTTTAAAATGTATTCTTATTTACTGCTATTCTTTCCCATCTTTAATACCATTAATACATTAATGCCCACTTTTAACTAATGATAACTAAAGCTCGGTTTTTGGTTCCAAAGCACACACAATTACGAATACACAGAGCAGTCAGCAATAGAGAGGGTAGTGGGGAGGGTTTTGTAGCATAAATATGCACACATTGAGGTATACTCTGTTCCAAAAGTAGCTCATTACATGTATTGACATTGTATGCATCATTCTAATTCATCGATAAATATTATTTATAAAACAGTTATTTCACAATATGATTGGTGGATAAAAACATCTTGTACCTTTACAAATAAAAGTATAAGCCTTGATACAAAAAATTCATGATGATAATATGCAGAGTTTTGAAAAGACGAACATAAATCAACCAAACTCACTCAGAATTCATTACACTGAATTAAAAGATACATCTTTACTGTATTGAAAGAAAAGGCACTCAAAATATGTTTGAATCACCCACAAGTGTGTTTAATTTTGAATGCCTACCCTTTCATATTTTCAAAATGTTTCAATCTGCACCCTCTTTCAAAGTTCACTTGGTTTTTATATTAGCAAGGTCAGGCAGTAAGCAATGCTAGATAGCGCAACATGTTTTGAAATGGGATGTAGAGACCATGCCTGCTCAATCATGTCATAGTTTTTCCCTGTGTGCACCAAACCTCAATCCAGGAATTTCATGATCCGGACTGAGCTCTAATGATAACAATTTGTGCTTTCTTGCCATTTTCTTCTGAAGTCAGTTTTTGTCAATATTTGATATCACTTGTTTGTAACATTTACAATTTTGTAAAGAGACATTTTCTTGCAATTACACTTTTTTTCATACAACTATGTGATTATTCAATATAATTACATTCAAAGATATTCAAAAGTTGCATAATATTCTAGACACAATGAGTCATCTGAAAAGTCATCACTGCCATCTTCCATTTTAAGTAGCATGATTTTAATGGTGTAATGAATGTTTATAATCAACATGTGACAATTTTTTGCACATCACATCCACAATCACTAAGTGGCTTAAAACAGGGACATTTAATCATTTATAAATACAGGCAACACAATCTTTCACTGCAGCTAGCCACAAGTGAGATTTTAGACTGACATGAAATGAATGTTTGTATATCTCAACTGCATAGAAATATATGAAGTATTCCTTATACAGATACATCATTCCTTTTTCAAAAAGAATTGACTGATACAGGAATGTGAAAGTTCATGTTGCAGCTGCCTATCTTGTAAACCTTATTAACATAGAAATCAAGTTGAATTACCTGCACTTATTCAGCCCTTTGAGTGGAAGTAGACATTGTATTCTCAGTGTTTTCACACTGCTGTCCTCAGTATCACAGAATATTAGTATTGCTATGTCAGAAGCTGAAAATGCATTTTGAAAAATTCCTGCTGTCAAATATATCCATTAGAGGGCTGTCTTCTTTCATTATCTGTAGTTTTGTTTTGTTTCTTCTCTCATCCTGATATTTGTATCCTCTGAGTGATCTGTTTTCTTACTGTGGGCCACTTTGGTTTTTATTTTGAATATGGATATGCTTGAGTTTTGTTATTTAATAATTAAAAGCATTCATGTTTATATGGGCAATATATTATATTTATTTACATATGTTTACTTGTGCCCATGAGCCTGCTGAATCCTTGCATTTGACAGTTCGGGTGGTTTCGCGTAAGGTTGTCTATGCTGCCTTTATGGCATTGCCAGAGTAACTAGTAAACAACAACAGCTGATTACAAATGGCTCTATCTTGTGTAAAGACGAATGTAAACAATGTACATGGTAAATGAATGCTGATGAATAATGAAACTATTTCGTTATTATTGATGTCAATCGAAAATAACAGTGATACTAGCACAAATTACGTATTTACGACAAAATAGAAGAAATTAATGCAAAATAGCTTGTTACAATGAGAGAAAGGTATAACAAAGTGAATTCCACTCACTGGTTTAGAATTTTAATGGCTCAATTCCACCCAAGTCTCCGTCGTCATCATTCTCAGAAGCATCATCACCATTGTCATTGTCATCATCATCATCATCATCATCGTCGTCGTCATTGTCACCAAGACATATCATTAGTGGTTCACATTCACCAATGATTCCATCTAATCCTTGTGCTTTTTGTATTATTTTGTGCACATGATTCACTTTCTTCTTCCATGAAGCTGCGTTCACCCTTGCCACACCTTCCCGCAAAAGTCTATCCACCTCTGTAATTGTGAAAGTCTTGTTATTTTCCCTCGTGTAAGTCTTAATGTCACTCCATACTAGTTCAATGGGATTAAAATGACAGTGATATGGTGGTAATCTAATCACTTCATGGCCAAATTCCCTGGCTACTTCATCTGCAACATATGTTGGTGTGACTGGCTTATTTTCTTTCACCAGGGAATATAAAAGCAGCTTGGTCATGTTGATATTTGCAGCTACACCCCTTTCGTTCAGCCACTCTACCATAACCTCTTTGGTATGGTCGGATACTCCTTTCTACTATAATAGGCATATATGTGCCTACATATGGCATCTAACTGGAAAGCACCAATATTTGTGACCGGACAAGGCTGCTTTTTTTCTTCCCTGGCGTTGACAGAAATGCCTGCTGCATTCCAAATGTTTCAGGGATTTTGTCTTCCTGCTCTTGAAGTTTGCTTATTACTGTTCTCGTACTTAGTCCCAGAGCTGCTGCAGTTCGCTCCACGGGTTTATCCTTGGGAATAGAGGGATGCCCATTAACTTTATATGTTATATAAACCAAAGAAACACCAAAAACATTACCAACAATAACAACAAATATAAATAACAATGAATAATACGTAGCTTACACAGAACAACTCAAAGCACGTGTTAGATGTTCGCAAACTGACCACATGGTTGGAAATAGCTAGATATTGCAATGGTGCAGTATCTAGATTCGTTTCCACCATCTGGCTTGCCGACCGGAATGCTGCTTTATGATTGGTTCAGAAAGTCACATGGGTAAAGCATTTCATCTATTTTATGTGGATGTACCAACTTAACTCCCAACTGTCAAGTGCAAGGATTCAGCGGCAGGGGTATAGTTTTGCTGAATGTTGACATGGTTCCTACTGTTTTCCTGTAAATGCAGAGTGGGGGAAACTGCAGTGCACATCCTGCTTTTCCTGTTCTGTATTTAAGAAAGTCAATTAATAAAAAAGCTGTATTACAGCAAAAATATGTTTATCTTAATGAAGAAGATACTGCAACAAACTTTTATTAAATTAAAGCAAGTGATTTAAAAACAAAAAAAAAAGAAGAAGAAGGAGCTAAGTTCTTACCCTCTGCGCATGTACTGTTTGATGCCTCGATAAGCTTCTTCAAACATTTCATAATCATCATGCTCTCCAAACATAATATATGATTTTAGCAGATACTCATAGAAGGAATCTAGACCAGCTCCTAGGCCACTCAATCGGCCAATCCAGCGACCAGATTCGGCATCAATTACATTGCCTGTAGACACACTCACATCTCAGCATTCCCTGAAGACAATACCATATGTCTCAAAAAGTAAAATTTTCTATTTTAAAAGTTCAAATATGTCAACAGCTTCAGTGGTTACAGATTGTTTATACAATGCTATGGAATACTACTGATTCTATTTCCTGAGTTACTATTATGCACCCTATCCATATGCAATTTTAAAATACAGGAAGCTCTCCTTTATCCAATATTTACATTTTTTTTTTTCTTTTGAATGTACTTTAATTGCCTTACACATGCATATATCAAAGTATACATACTTCATGAAATAGTTATATTTATATATGTAGGGAGGTGAATAAGTACAAATAATTTGATATTTAATAGAGAACAATACACATATGCCATAAGTGATTCTCATTTTGTCCGCTTACTAATAGCATTATCTTAAATGAAGCACAAATTTTAGGGTCTAATGTGATTTGGAGGGCTCTAAGCTATGCATCTGCTGTGTTTACATACTTCACCCATCTGTAGTTGGGCAGAGCAAAGACCAGAGGACAGAGAGGTTCAACCATGTGACCTGCTACATAAATAACAATGTCTGAGATAAGGGAAAATAGAAATTGTGAAATTTTCCTTATGAAAACAAGTTTAGAAAATAGCGATGCAATGCAAATACTGGATCATCACCTCAACCTCAAACGCTGATACAAATATTTGCACTTATTCACCTCCCACCCTGTTTGTTCACACACATACATGCACACAGACTGTAAATGAATAACACTGCACAAATTTTACTGGTAATAGACAGTTTATAGGCAAATTGAGATAGGAAACCTATAGTCTATGAATACAAATTACAGAGTTTTGCCTTAAAATTGCTAGGTCATGTGCATGCCACTGATCATGCCCACTTCAACTGTAATGCATGTTTAGAAAACAAGTGGATGATTTTGGGCCTGTGGTTTAGCATAATGGCTATGGTGCGAGAGTGCAAAAGTGTACACATTAAAATTTCAGGTTCAAATCCCCATAGTTACAGAATTTTTTCTTTCTTTTTTCATTTAATTGAATGTGATTTACAGGAAAGACTGTGTTGCACTGTAATTTTTCATTTAAACAATGCTTAAGCTTTTTATTTCAAATTCTTTTAACTATCATTTACATTTTTATGACATATGTAGGTACATATTGCAAACTTAATGTGTACTTAAATGAACTAGTTGAAGCTCAACTAACCTTAGAAAATGTAAATAATTTATAAGTACTTGAAAGAGCTAAATGTTACAGAGTTATTACAAAAATAAGTGGCACATTGGTATTGACATTGCAATATAAGGTAGATACAGTTGGAATAAAAGTAAGCAAACAAACTAGGTGTAGGCACAGGTTTCAAAGGAATTGTTCAAAATGGCAACCTCTAACATCGATGCATAGGCAACATAACACAGAAATGATTTCTGAACCTGTTGAGCATTCCTGGTGTGTTGCAAATCTCATCACTGGCTGCAATAATGACGGAACCAGCATCTCTTCAGGATCAATTGGTGATGAACATACCATAGTCTGAAGATGATCTATAGGGTTGAGATACAATGAGTGAGTTTCCAGGGCACAGTAGGACTGCCTCTTCCAATCCAGTGATTTGGGAGGACTCTATTTAGATCTTCCTGTGCATTATACAATAAATGCACAGGGGCTCATTGTGTTGGAGATACAGTTGAGCCCGAACATCAAGTGGCAATACTTCTTCCAACAAGGCTGGCAGTACATGCTTCAGAAATGTTTTATGGCAGTACATGCTTCAGAAATGTTTTTTAAGAGTCGCCATGAGCCATGGAAGAAGAAGGTATGGCCCAATGACATAGTCAGAAACAATGCTAGCCCACATGTTCACTATAAACTGCTGTTGGTGGCTCTTCTGAACAGCGGTATGAGGGTTTTCATATGCCCATATGTGACTATTCTTGTGATTAAGAATTGGTCTATCCCTGGCCTTGTTGGGGAACAACACCAAAAAGCAATTGTGGTGGCTGTCTTAAGACCCATTCACAAAACTGAAGTCATAAATTACAATCCTTCAGATTTAAGGCTTGCACGTTTTGCAGATGGAAGGGGTAGAGTTGCTCCTTGTGCAACAGCTGCAATACGAGGGTCGGCTGATAAGTCTGGGCCTCACACAGATATGGCACAACTAGGCCAGTTAGAAGGTAGCATTGTATAGTTTAACTCTAGACTAGCTTGTATCCATAGTTACAGGTCAATAGCTTGTTTAGTTTTCAAATGACAGCATTTTAAACAAGACAACTTTAGAGTTTTCACAAAAATGGAGGATTTGGAAAAACGAGCAGTGATTAAATACTTCAATTTGAAAGGCTTAACGCCTAAAGAAATCAAGGAGGAAGTGGACAGCACATTGAAAGACTCTGCCCCTTCATATTCAATGATTAAAAGGTGGATGGCAGAGTTTAAAATGGGACATGCAAGCACTAGTGAGCACTGTAGAAGTGACAACTCCAGAGATCATTGAACAAATTCATCATTTAGAACTGGAAGACTAAAGTAGTTTGAGATAGCAGAGGATGTTAACATATCAAAAGAACATGCAGGTAATATTTTAAGTAATGTTTTGGGCTTTCACAAGGTCTATGCGAGATGGGTGCTGCATTTGTTGACACCTGATCAAAAGTTGCAAAGAAAAACTGTTTCTGTTAAGAATGTGGAACTCTACCGTAAAAATCCCAGTGAATTTTTGAGATGGCTTATTACCATGGATGAAAGTTGGATACATCACTATACTGCAAAAAGTAATCACAGTCAAAACAGTGGATTGTACCAGGTGAACCAATCCAAAAAAGGCAAAGTTAATTTTGTCAGAAGATTTGTACAATCATTTGCCTAAACAAATAAGAGAGATAAATGAAGAAAACTGTAAACTTAAAGCAATTAAAAAGTATCTCTCAGAAAATGTATTTTACTCTATAGAGGAGTATAAAAAGTTAAATTAAATAAGTTATGCTGTATGATGATATCCCCTGTATTTTTTTATAAAGTGTATATACTCATGTTATTATTTATACTATATGTTTAGTTTTGTAATCAATCTGACGATCCTTGTAAATTATGTGTTACAAATGGAGATAATAAAGAAATAGAAATAAAAACAGAAAAAAGGTTATGGTGAATGTTTTTTGGGATGCACAGGGAATTATTTTTATTGATTACTTGGAAAAGGGTAAAAGTATAACTGGTGACTACTATGCAAGCTTACTGCAATGTTTTGAGTGTTGAGATGAAAAGAAAGAGAATTCATGTCAAAAAAAAAAAAAAAATCTTGTTTCATCACGACAATACTCCGGCCCATCATTCAGTCATTGCAGTGGGAAAAATGTGCGAACTAAGGTTTGAATTCGCTTGAACATCCACCCTATTTGCCAGATCTAGCACCCAGTGACTACCACCTGTTCCCAAACCTCAAAAAATTTCTTGGAGGATGAAGATTTCACAGCAATGAGAAGGTCATTGATGCAGTAAACAGCTATTTTGAGGACCTTGATAAATCGCACTACAGAGATGGTTTAATTAAATTAGAATACTGATATTACAAATGTATTTGCCTTTCTTGAGATTATGTTGAGAAATAAAGCAAAACAAATTCTTTAAATACAGTTTTCTTTGAGAGGCCCGGGACTTATCAGCCGACCCTCATATACTTGTGGTTGGAGCCCAATGCACATGCAATAGCATGGGTGCTAGTTGACAGTTCCTTTTCCAGTCAATGCAATACATTTTCTTTCAACTAAGGAGTGCAATGGGTACATCTTGCACCACAATCTGCTTACTCAGTACCATAGAACCATGCAAATGCTGATCTACAGATTCAAAAGTAGTATGATGGGGTGGCTATCTATTGAGGTACCTTTCTCTGTAAACATGTGCAGCTATTGTAGAACGACATCCTGCTTCACCATACACAAGGTGCATATCAGCAAATTCAGCAAAAGTGTAATTTTGCTCCATGATCCCAGAGTACCTCTTTAACTGTTTCAACGTAGTGCTATTGTGTACAAAAGGCAAATAGGAAATGAGACGTGAGAGACTTGATTACTGAGCACTTAAGTAAGAAACAATTACTGTATGGTGGTGTAAGTGTCTGCCAGGTGTATTAAAGTCATCCATTGGCAGCATTAAGTATTCATCTTGGTACCACATAAGAACTCAGCACCTCTTTTGGGGAGCCATAGTACTTTGTGCTATTACTTATCACCAACCTACAACTTCAGGGCAATGTCAATACACAACCCTCCAGTCTTAGCCATCAGATGCAGAGAAAGCAACAGTATGCAATACCCTGTGCATTGTAAATGATGGTGGTAGTTTGCAATTTTAAGGCATAAGCATAATATTGCTCACAATTTTTGCCCCTATCCAGGTTTGAACTTGATTCCTCAGGTTTATTCAGGTTCACAGTCAATCAGCCTAACCATGCACCCAAAGTACAACCAACAGAATTTCTCTGCATTTCCTTAGCCATTTGCCACAGCCTGTTATCCATTGCAGTGGTGTGCTGCCTCATATTAGGTCTCAATATAAGTGATTAACGTTAAAATTTAGAAATGATTCTTCAGAGAGATAAAAGCCAGGCTTTACTAAGTACATAATAAGCTCTTGTTTTATTTCAAATGCAGACTCTTTACACATGTATTTCCGATTGTGATTTATTGATCCTAATCTTAATTACTTTGAATACACATAATTTGGTAACTAGACCTCATAAACCATTGGCTTCTTATCTCAAATTGATCAACTAGGTAAGAACCATTTACTGCCAATAATATTTGTGTGGTGATAATCATTTATACCCTGTATACATAAAAAATATATATTTTGAAATGTAACCAAACTTTTATCTTTTATAATATTCATTGCCATTGAGAAAAAATACAGGCTAACATAATTGTTTTTGTTAATTACTGTTTTCTTCATCATCACCATCATCATTAGTAACTAAACAAACTATAACATAATTGTAACATATAATTTAACATATAACATAACTTCAAGAAAAGCAAATAATATCATAAAAATACAAGATTCAATACAGAATATGCATCAATAGTTATATGCTTTGTAGTTGCAACTATGGAGTACTATTGTGCAATATTCTAGCAAAAATTAACAATGGAGGTGAAAAATGCTCCATAAAAGAAATGTCACTTCAAAATCATTGGATATGCTAATCCATTCATTGGAAGTTATTACCTATGTACCTTTGGATCTCTCTCTGGTCTAGTGGCTTTATATGAGGTTCTGTTTGCTTTGCTTCTTTTCATGATAGCTTACGTTCAAATTCTTAAAAATTAAATGTGTAATGCTTCCTCATGGTCAAATTTTTAAGGTAATAAAATAGTTAAAAAATTGAAGCATTCTCTGCTTATCCTTCATACAATTCTTAAACTAGTCTTATCAGTTATGCTGAAGCAAACTAGGCTGTTTTTGAAACTTAAGTTTTGTTAAATTACAGAAGAATCACCTAGCTGAAGTAAAAAAGGTGTACAACTAATCTTTAGGAAGTATAAATCCACCAGGTTGAGTAAAACATTACTTTATGATGAAAATGTGAGCAGGTTGCTGATCATAATATTGTAAAATACGCAAAGCAAATGAATGAGACATTTTCCTGTTTCTATTATTCCTCTCTAAAATCTTGCTTGATGAATTCAGACTTAATAAAACAATTTCAGCTTTAGTTCTATCCATTAAAGTGTTTCCTAACTGGTTTCAAATTGACCTTCACTATGGATTTCCCTAAAGGTGTTTGTTGAGACACTTCCTACATATGACAGCAATTTCGAAAGCAGGTTCTTACGTGTAATACAACTGTCTAGGTTAACACTTAAGAGCTTCACCCAAAAGTTTTACTATGAGCGACAAGCATTAAAATAGGATCTCTAAATATCATGATAAAACTCCATTAAGGCAATAAACTGTTTAGAAAAATTGTTTGAAGTGGTATGGAATCAAGAACACTACGTGGAACAGAAGTGAGATGACTTTCAAAGGGATGGCTGAAAATATATTAATTCACAGAATGTTTTCAGGAGAGGTATTGGGATTGCCTAAAGCTTCACTGAAGAGTGGCATTGGCTGAGTTACAATGAGTAAGAGAAGGATTTGGTGATGGAGACAATCTTAAAAATATTAGTACAGAATTTTTAAACCAAGGGATCACAATGTTGCTAAAGAATGTATGAAATTCCAAATGGAAGTTACAGGAAGTAACAGCTGGATATGTTAACATGGAAAATTCTACAAGAAATTCAAGTAGATTAGGGTTTTGGAAGGAGGTTACACAAAGAATTGAAGATATAGATAGGCAGGAGATTTGGAGTTTTAGAGAAAAGAGTTCTCCAAAGTTATAATAGAAAAATTAAAAATTATTGGGGGAGGGAGAATTATATGGAGTATTGTGGTAAATTTGGAAGGAAATGATTTGCAAAACTGCATTCAGCAGCACTGTTTTTAAAAGTTTTGAGAAGAGAAAATGGTAAAGAGAGTGTGATGTGTGGAGAACTAGGTAGAAGGAATATTTTTAATTGTCTATTAGAATGCAATGAAGTGAAGAAATGGATGGAGGGTACGTGGAAAAAATAGAACAAACTACAGAAAGAAATTATAGCTCTTAAAATATAAAGTGAAATGGAAAAAACAGAAACAAAATGATGGGAGAATATTTGGGAAATGTAAGGGAGGAACGGACTAGAGCAGTTAAGAAATATAAATGAAATAAGATATAAATAGATAAAATGGTTAAAAGTGGAATGAAAATGTGTATGGGAGGGTCTTCATTATACAGATAGCCCTGGGGTTGTGTATAAGAAGTTCCTGTATAGATGCATGTTAGACAAATGTAGGTTTAGTGCATTAGTTGTTGTAAATGTAAAGATGTTTCTGTTGTTTTTTTTTATATTTGTATGTAGTTACATTAAGGCTGAGAATAAACATTCAATTCAAGTTCTACAGAAGAATTAATAAATGATTTTGTTTTGTTGACAGAATCCACTATCACATTTATTCAATGGAAAATTAAATATAACAAGAAAGAAAGAAACAAAGAAAAAAACACACACATACATGCAATTAACAATTCAACCAACTGCAATATTGCAAAAAAAAAAAAGTCTGATGAGTTCCATTCCCATAACTTTCTCTAGCTGTTCCACAAAACAACTTTCTCTTACAGAAGATTATTCTTTTACCTAAAGTCATGCTACTAGATAAAAATTAGCAGAATTGGTCTTATTACTTGCTCATCATTATGTGTTACAGTGCTACAGCACAATGATTATTTTACTGAAAATAGTGCCTTATTACATATCAAACATATATTCAATTATTATTGCACATTTTCTTTCACTTTCCTAATTTTCATCAATTTTATATATGCTGTGCCCATGTGTAAATGCTACACATATCTTGCATACATGCGATCAGTCATGCTTAGGTGCTACATAGATCCTCTGTCCGTCGGCAGGAATACAGACCAATCCACACGTGTCAAACGCCGATGGGCGATTTAAAATCTCTTCTCCAATTGGCTGCATTTAGCTAGAATTGTGCTACCATTGTCTGGGGCACAGGAGTTCCTGCCGCTTGCTGTAATATAACCACCGCCATCTATGTGGCATTGATGCATTTACTTCTGCTGCCATGCTTGATACCAATGGCAATAGACTGGGTCTAATGTAACATAGCTCAGAGAGAATAAAATTATCGGGAGATGCACATATGGAGCAACTGTTGGCACCACTTATTTTGTAACAACAAAATATAATCACGACATACTCCATTCAAAACTCAGGTTATGTCTGACTGTAATATTTCTATTGTGTGCATAAACATGAATTCTGTGAGCAGGTTGATGAATTATCCTTTCAGGAGGACCCTAGAGGAAAAAGTCCAAGTGAAGCAGTTAAAGAGGCAAACTCCAACTCTTAATATAATGCAATCAGCAAAAGGAGGGAGAAATAATTCATACACCAGGCAGTTTAACCCCAAAATCTATGAACAGGTATGGATATGTGGATGCCAAGAAAGAAATGCTCTTTTTTGTTTTCCATGCTTGCTCTTTGAAAATAGTGATGCTTGGAGCACAACAGGAATGACAGATTGAACATATTAATGTGCCGATTGACAAACATAAGCAAAATGTAAAACATTTAAACAACGTGCTTGACTTAAGTGCTTTAGGCAGTACAAATATTGTTACTCAGTTAAGCCGTGCTTATCAAGAAGTAAAGCTGAAGCACAATCAGCAAGTTGAAAAAAACAGGTATGTGTTGTCGCACATAATTGACTGCATCAAGTTTTGTGGTGCATTTGAGCTTACCTTAAGGGGACATGATGAGTCTGAATCTTTTGAAAATCCTGGAGTGTTTTTAGGACTAATTGATTTCATAAGCGATATTGACAGTGCTGTGAAGGAACACATGGAATCAAGCCAAATTTTCAAAGGGACCTCCAAAATTATCCAGAACGAACTACTGGATTGTGTTAGAAGTTTGTCATCAGGTGGTTACCAAGGAAATGAAAGAAGCTTACTTTGTAGCTGTTATGGCAGATGAAACCACAGATGTTTCTCATCAGTCCCAGCTTGTACTAGTATTTAGATATGAGAAAAATGGTTTACCATACGAGAGATTTTGGGGATTTTTTTAAACCAGAGGGACAAAATGCAGAGGCAATTTCTGAAAGCATATTAAAAGTGCTCAATGAATTATTCAGAGACAAACCTCAAACTAATTGCCCAAACTTATGATGGAGCCTCGGTAATGAGTGGTGCAGTTGGCGGAGTGCAAACAAAAGTCAAATCTCATTTTCCAAATACACAGTATATTCACTGCTATGCACATCAATTGAATTAGTAATGGTACATGCGACTTCGTAAAATAAGTCTGTCAGAATATTTTTTCTTAATCTCTTGGCTTTTCCTACCTTTTTCTCAAGATCCCCATAGCATTTAACCACCCTAGAATCTGCAGCAGCCAGAAGAGTGCCTGGTGATCTGCAACTAGGTGGAATTTTAGATCCAGAACAGTTAGTGTAGTTTATGAAAATCAGGAAGAATTGCTGTAGTGTTTTTTGGAGCTGAAAAATTCTGGCCCCGATAAGACTTGTCTAGAGGCAAATGGACTTCGGCATTACTTAGAAGATAGCAAAGTACTTTCATGCTTGAAATTTTTTCATAGAGTAATGCCTCATGTTGATGTACTTTATAATCAGCTGCAATCAAGCTCAACTGAGGCAGTTAAAGTAGAAAATGCTGTGTCTTCATTCATTCAGTGCATCTGTGATATTCAAGAGGTAACTGACAGTATATTTATGTTTACATTTGATTCAATGAGCAAACGCAAGAAGGTAGAGATCTTGAAGATAGAAGCCAAAGAAGTGTGTGATCGCATTATTGAAAAGGCTAGACATCGTTTTCAGTCCTTGAGTCATCTTGATGCAGCAAAGTTGTTAAATTGTACATTTTTTTGAAAGCTTTATCAATAAGTTTCCCGAGAGTGATCTTCAAACTGCTGTCGACACACAGACTTTACAAACATTGATGGGGCTGTGCAGCTGTTGCAATATATAATCTTTAATAATTTGGAAGATTCATTTTCGGAAGTGACTACTTTGTTAAAAATTTATGATCACAACACCAATTACCACTGCTGAACCAGAAAGATGCTTTTCGTACTTAAAATGTGTACAAACATTCTTGCAAAACACTATGTTACAAGATTGCCTTAATGCTCTGGCAATATTGTCCATGGAAGGAGCGCTGTATGGATTTCATATTTCACCATTAGGTAAGGTAATATGTAAGCATGTGTACACATACAAATGTACTGTAGTACAGTACAGTTATTGTGTTCACCAGCCGCCACTGGAAGGGAATATATTAGGCTACAGCAATAGTCAAATCTTTTAAAAGCTGGTCGCTATGTGAAACAATTTAGGTTCAGCAGTTCACTTTGCATGGTCCCATTTGAGAAAAGTTAATTAGTTTAAAATTGAAACCAATAACAATGAATATCCCAAACACTGTGAACTCTTGAAGAAAAACATATGTGGCATAATTTATGTGTTTTAATGAGGTCTACATTTCTTGTGTAGAAGTTTTTGTCTATCTCTTACGGTTTAACCATTATGCAAAATTCTGCAAAACTCGACCAGAATAAAGTGCTCTTCATAGACTATTCCCAGAAAATTAAAGATATACATTTTATTTGTGACATGAAGATCATTAATGTACAGTATTTTAATCAAAATCATTAGCCATTTTTGAGAAAATCAAAATTTTCTACAAATATTCTACATAGAGGATAATTGGGGGTAGGATATTTTTTTTAAAACCTTTCTGGTACATCTATGGAAAATACTGAACTTAAGTATCAAGTTTGGTACTTAACAGACTTTTCATTTTTCAGCTATATTTTCCACAGACAGACATCTTTTTCTAAAAATGCTTTTTTTAACTCAGATGACCTCAAAACATATATTTCCACTGAAATCTCTGTATCAAATTTTTGGGTGGAATACAATACCTTCTCTATCCACTATTTCATTGTACATATGGACTAGAGAAAGTAAAAAAGTGGTGTATGCCGCACGCTCTCCGACCCACCCTCACACCCACCCATCATGTGTGCATGCATGCGTGCATGTGCATGTGCATGTGCGTGTTTGATATCTTCCAAGGATGCAACATGATTTTCAAAGAAATCCCCCACCATAAACTACTCTTTACAAAGAAAAATGTTTGCAAATCTTGTTTTTCTCAAAAATGGCTCCAATGATTTTGATTAATTTACTGTATATTAAAGATATTTAGATCACAACTGAAATGTATATTTTTAATTTTCAGGGAATAACCTCTGAAGACCTGTTTATTCTGGATGAGTTTTGAAAAATTTTGCACAATGGTTAAGCCATAAGAGATAGACAAAAACTTACAACACAAATAACATATGTCTCATTAAAACACATAATTTATGTCACATATATTTCACTTGTAGAGTTGACTGCTTTTGAGATATTCCTTTTTATTTTTATCAGTTTTAAACTACAAAGTTTTCTCAAACTGACAATACAAAGTGAACCGAACCTCAATTGTTTCACATAGCTGCTTTTAAAAATTTCACTACTGCTATTGCATAATGTATTCCCTTATTTCAGTTCTACTTACAAGAAAGCAAGTAATATAACCATTTCTGCTAATATTTATCTCAATTAGCATAACGTAGATATAAGAATAATCTTTTCTAAGAATAGTTTATATTTGGAACAGCCACAGAAAGTTATGTAAATGGATCACATCAGATTTTTTTTTTTAATTTTGGGTCCACAATAAATCAGAAATCAGGGTAATCTCAGGGGGTGTATCACTTGGTGCAGTTTTAGAGTATCTGAAATGAAACACGTTCTTAATTTCTAATTGTTCTACACAAGCCAAGTGTATGATAAACTTAGAAAGGTAGAATCATTCTTAATTGTTACAGTTCATTTTTCATAGAGCAAAAATGGTGAAAAACAAAATCATCTGTATCTGCAGGAGAAATCTTTGTTGGCTTTGTGACTTTTCCTCTATTGACAAGGATACAGATAGACTTGCCAGATGTCCTGTATTGTACGAGATTTCCTGTATTTAAGGCAGAAATCCTGTGTTCTGTATTACTGGCATACAGGATGGCAAAAATCCTGTATTTCATGCTATGTTTAAAAGTTTGCATTCTGAAATGCAGGTATAACCATTCAATACTAGGATATTAGTAACTAGTGATCATATTTTTATGCTGTAGTGAGGCTGTATGCATGGTAACGTTACAAGATCATGTGGCCAAGTCATGTTGCATTGCTACTGGAAAAGCGGAAGAGGGAAGCGAAGACATTTATGAAGTTGAGGTTGCATATTTGGTTACCTTGCATAGTCACGTACTGATTCTTGAACGTTGACCTTGATCCAGAAATCAGTTAGCAAGACTGGATCTATCCTCTCTCTGGATTCCACAAACTTAAGGCTCTTGTAACTTGAAGCAATCAGGGAGAATCATCTGCCCCAAGTACAGTTGAGTGTAAAGTATTGCCGTTAGTGTAGTTACAAGTTTTGTATTAACTTTTACTTTCTTCACAGAGCATTCTTATCGTAAACAGTCTGTTTTCATGAATTGCCTCATTCTATTGTGTAACCAAACCATCAGTGACAACAGGAGGCTGCTTTGAACTAAAAAATGGAGCATTGAAAAAGTAAATATTTGAATTTAATAATAAAGTATAACATTAAAATCATACTGAATTATTGTGGGCTTGTCAATGTTTTATAGCAGTATTAAGAATGGTGGAAGTTTTTCAATGCAAGGGAAAGTTGCAAGTTTGATACTCCATAAGAATTTACAGATGATTTAACTAATAGTATTTCTATTAGCAAATCAAATAACTGTAGTATAAAAACATTGTTTTGAATGTTATATATCATCTTGCATTGAAATTTTAACAGAACACAGACATTTTTATTGATGTTCATTGTTTTTTGGCAATTCAAATTTATAATACCATCTCTGGCTTTCAAAATCAGTGGCAGAATTAGTGTCCTGTATTGCCATTATAAAAATCTGGCAAGTCTAAATATAAGTGATAAGGAAAAACTAACTTTTCTTTCAGCAATTTCTTTGTTTCACAGTATGAATCTATATTAAACCTTGTCTCAACCTTAAAACAAAGAAGAAATAAATAGGTTATATCTGTCTCTATCTAATGCATATTGTTGGCATTAGTTTTGTCCTTTTGTACTCTCATGCTGTTGCCAAGTTGCTAATATGGAGTAGTATTCAGTTATACTTTTCAGCTTTGAACTTAGTATCCTATCCAGAAAATTTTTCTTTATAAAATTACATAGTTTTTAGAACCTTTTAGATTTCCTTGGGTGAAAATTTGTACAGAAAATGTATATTTCAGTAAAAGTCTAATATTTTCTATTTGTGTGTTTATGTTGCAGCAACTAATAAACCAAAGGTCAGGGTACAGCACAACTTTCTTCTTAGCCAGAATAAACTAGAGTGCTGATACCTGTCTTGTTTGAATTCTCTATATTTAATAAGATGAGCATTATGATTTTTTAAATCAAAGATTTTAAGAAAATTCTATACCCATGAAGTAGAACAGTCAGTCAGGCAGCAAGATACTTTTTATTATTAGGTTTCAGCAGGGATCAAGCAAGAGAAAATGTTGATGAAGTGTAGAGAAAGTTTTTAAATAAGCCACAATCCTATGACTTCTTGCACTCATTATCTATGACAAACAATAGTCATCCACCTACAGCTCACAGGTGCAAGGCAGAACTTGGAGACAACGATAGTGTGCAGCACTTAGGAAGTGCTTTTAGCATGTAGAGTACTGTGAAATGTTAATGCAGGTTACTTTATATTTTATGTAAATAGTTATAGTTATTAAAGGAGAAATGCTGGTAAACTAAAGAGAATTGAAAAATAATGAATGTATTGACTATTCAAGTAAAATGAGTGCTAGTAAGAAACAGCTAGGGCTACCAAGTGTCCACAAACAGAAGTGTGTGTGATAAAATAAAAACAAAGAAAAGGACCTGTAAGGACGTCTTTAAAATATCAGCGAAAAAAAGATGAAGGAAGCAAAAAGATACTAGGTTATTGCATTACAATGGAATAGCACAGAGTGGCATATCATGTATTATTTTGCTGTTTCAAAACATTTTGCGCACCTGAACATAATTTTGCCCAGAGTAAACAATAATGATGAGCTACAAATTTAAAGCCTTTATCATTTTATATCTTCACATTTGATATCTACTTATGCATGTAATATATTTAAAACTACTAAAAATATAAAGAAGAGAAATAAAGTGTAGGTGATAAATGCCTTGCAATAGTCTTAAATAGCAGTGCATATATTTCACTATTTGGTTATGTATGATTCACATGATGACCTAAAACCGGTAGACTAATCATAGCTGAGTGCCAAAGTTCAAGCATGCATATTGTACATGTGGCAACAGTCCACTACATTTAACCTGTACTGTTATTTAAGTGTGAGATGTGAATTTCATTACGAGAGTTTTGTTTTTATTTTTGGCACTAACCTACATATGTGAACTTCTGTTTACCTCAACTCAATAGCCATTTTTATGTTTTTATGATGTACTGTGAATGGGTCCATTTTATTTCATGGTATTAGACTTTTGCCTTAAAACAGTGTGTGCAATGTGAATGTCCCACGAGTCTGACACTACTGTCACTAAGCTACATTTGAAACACTCCTATGAAACTTCTGGCTATTGCTGATGTTTGAAACTTCTGGCTATTGCTGATGTTAAGACATGGTATTAATTTTGATGAAATGCATGCCAAAGAAAACCTCAAGAAACTTCAATTAGCAAGACTTTATTTGATAAGTAGTGAAAATTCTGAAACAAACACAATATAAAAGTAATCTTTGGTGAGAATCAAGCTTGGTTGTTCCTAACTGCAAAGCACTTAGCTCTAGATTATTGTAGTAGTCTAATGCAAATTATAATGAAATGAATATACCCCAAAAGAGCTATTTAACTTTCATGTTTTTTCTTTTTTTCTTTCTTTCTTTGCATCACTATGCATATATAGTATATAAAACAGATACATAGCGAAATACAACTAGAGAAGCAGAGAGAACCAATAAGCTATTCTATTAAGATCTAATAATGGAGGCAATTAACAGCTTGCATAAATGCAAAAGTCACAATGAATTTCAATTATGCTTTGGATTGTAGAAGAAGCGAGTCACTCAAATTTATTTTTGACCACAGGGTGTCAATTGTGCCCCCCCTAAGCTATGAGAAGGCTACTGATTATTATTTCTCTGCCAAAAGAGAAAATTATGTTATACAACTGTACCTTTAATACAAATATTTCCCATTTAAGAAATACTTCAGGCAAAAAGTGTCATTAGAAATTCAAATGAAAACTATGAAAACTGCTTCATCTTGCCCCTCCCAAGCAGAAATTGAATTGATGTTACTGATTCTGCCTATTGGTCTTAATCACCTAAAAGTACATACAAGGTGTTAAATTCTAGGAAGTGCATATTTGATTAAATGGCTGCAAGAATGCATTAAAGTATTTAATTTTATGATTAATACTTGAAGAGCAGATGGGGAAAAGGATATATATATGCTAAAATCAAGATTTGGAGAAAAGCATGAAAACCTTTCACAGTGCTTTCTGAACAAACCCTTAATGCCTTGATTGTGGGTACAAGTTTCTTGTATTATGAGCAACTATAGCACACTTTATATGACATGTTTCAAATTTATAGCTTTTTATAAAGATTGTTGCACCTAATGTCTACTTACTCTAACATGGTACCAAGGCCTTTTTTTAGAACACTATGGTTAACATTTTGGACTTATATTCAGTACTGTTGAAGAGACATTTGAATGTGCATTTGTTTCATTAAAAAATTATAATTTTGTATTTTTTGCAACTTACATCCTCCTTCCCATCCATTCATTTTATTTGTTTGTGCACTACTGGATTTTGCAATACAAAACACAATGAGTATAATGGTGATCTTGATGATTTTTTTTCTTTGTTCATTTATAATTTATGCATACTAACCTAGAAGACCTGTAGATTTTGCTCTCAAGTCCCATAGGACCTTGTTAGCTCGACGAGCATAACCTTCATATACTGGATCTCCAAGCAATCGACTCAGAATTCCAAATTCCAATACCAGAGAACCAGCTCCAGCAGTACACGTTTCAGCAGTTGCTCTGCTGGGGAGTCCCAGACGCAAGTTTACCTGCAATATTTCACCACATTGACATGTCTTTCTTTTATTTGTTAGATATATAAATTACAAACAGTAATTATAGACAAATATGTGAGAGGTAGTCTTGAAACACACTAAAAAATTACTGTAAAGTAACAACTCAGTGTTAAAAGAGTACCTAATTTCATCTAAACATTCAAACCTTATTTAAATACCTTGAAAATGCTTCAAGGGCTTGTCCTTCCTCAGCTGTGATCCTGTTATGTGCTTCCATATTTGGCCTACAAGAATGACCCAGCATGTTTGGACTAAAAATCACACATAAGCAATGAAGCCAAGTTAGTGAAATATCTCCTCATAGAGCAACAAGATTAACCACATGGGAGACAATGTTCATCCAGCAAAACAGATTCCCACTCTCACATTTGCATTATCATATATAGACCTCATCACCAAATATGTTAAACCCATGTGGAGACATTTAAACATTCCAGATAAGGAAGTACATCAGAGGATCACAACTTAAGATGAGAGAAACATGCTTTCAAAACATGTTCGACAGAATATGTAATTTATAATGTAGTTTGGAATTCTTATGCCTACCTGTTTTTAACTGAATGACTAATTCATATTTTCCAGAAAGCAATTATTAGTTAGGTTAATCATTAAGATATTCCAGCAGGGGTAAAGATTCACAAGAACTAAGGGAAAGGAATGATTGTACTTGTACTCACATTTAAAAGGAAAGATGTTAATACCCAATGACTTATAGGGGGAATAATCTACTATCAGTGTTGTAGGAAAGTGTTAACAGGAGTGCTGTCAGATAAATTACACAAATGGGCAGAGATGGAAAATAGGTTGTTGGAATTTCAAACAGGACTTAGAAAAGGCATGAGAACTGTTGATAATGTTTTTCTTTATATTAAGAACATTGGTAGACAAATATTTGAGCAACAAAAGGGGTAGATACATGTATTTTGCTGAACTGGAGAAAGCTTTTGATAGAATCAACAGGGAGAAACTTTGACCTAAATTAGCCAAAAAAAGAAGTGAGTAATAAGTTTATAGGAGTAATTCAGAGAATTATGAAGAAAATGAGTTTTGTATCAAACTCAAGCAGAATAGGGTCATATAATGGATATCTAATACAATGGACCTGAGACAAGGGTGTAAACTAAGTTCTACTCTATTTAATTTATTCATTGATGATATTCTAAAAGAAATTAATATATAAACTTATATTGTCCTGTAATCAATAATAGGAATGTTTTAAGTCTTCTCTCTGTGGATGATTTAGTAGCAGGTGCAATAGCAATCAGAGGACTACTAAGTGTAATAAAAGCAATAAGTAGATATTGTAAGGAATGATGTTTATTAGAACAACTCTAAAATGTGGTTTTCAGAAAAGGAAACAAGCTAAGAAAGGATGAGAAATGGTACATAAGGATAGCAATTGAGATAGTCAATAGATTTGTTTATTTGGGGGTGAGGGTGACTGCAATGGCGATGGGGAGACCAAACAAAAAATGGATTAGCTAAAGGGAAATTGGCTATGGGAGGTATTAGAGCATGTTATAGCAAGAAAACAATATATGAAAGTGATGTGGCTGGAAAGGATACATAATGCACTGGTAGAAAAGAGAATGATGCATGGAGTGGAAGTGTGGGGGTTGGATGATGGATGGAAGAATATTGATAAGAGTCATGCGGAACTTTAAAAATTAATATTGGGTTTGCCAAGAGCTTCACTAAATGCAGTACCACTGCTTGAGCTAGGAAGAACAGAAAGTAAGGGGAAAGAGATTGAAATTGGATTAAAATATTTATATAGATTGAAAATGTTGAATGGTCGAAACAATGTCAAGGAATGTTCATTAATTCAAGAAAGGGCTGGCTGGTGGCTCAGTTGGTATGCACAGATGGGAAAAATTCTAGAAATTGGATTAAAATATTTATATAGATTGAAAATGTTGAATGGTCGAAACAATGTCAAGGAATGTTCATTAATTCAAGAAAGGGCTGGCTGGTGGCTCAGTTGGTATGCACAGATGGGAAAAATTCTAGAAGAAATAGAAACGGGAGCAAGGGCATGAGAAAGGCTCTCTGGAGGGAAGTGAAAACGGGCATTGAGGATATTGAAAAACAATATTGTTTAGAAGCGTAAGAGATAAACATTCGCTGGAATTATACAGAAATCAAAAAACAGATTGGGGCAGAAAGAGATGTGGACTTAAGTGACTAAGTGGGGAGAGAAGGACAAGCTTGGGCAAAAACATGATAAAATTAAGGGGCTCAGAGAGGGATTATGACATTAATATATGCCCAATATGTGGGGATATTGAGGAAGCACTGCAATGTGTTCTTATTTGCAAGAAAACAGAGGTATGGAGAAGTGAACTGAGATTTGATATATGGGATAAACTAGGGATAAATGAATTAGCAAAATGAATGCTTAACAATAATAGAAGAGAATTTATTATAGGTTGTGGAAAATATTTAGGAAAGGTACGTGAGAAATTGTAAAGAATTGTGAGGAAGTGCGAGGAGGATATTAGTAGAGGAAGAAGGGGAGGCAAGGAAGGACAGCACATCAGTGTTAGGGGAGTAAGAAGACAAGAAGGAGAGGAAGAAAGAAATGGAGGAGGTGTCTGAAAGAAGGAGAAAACAGATCAGTAGCCTGGCGAGTGACAAGAGCATGGGAGCAATACTGAAGCAAAGAAGAACTATAGGACCACAGGGGAACTTAAAAGAACTATTAGCAAAAGGCAAAGAGAGAGGGGCAGACTATGTAGTGTACAAATGGAAGGACAAGATCACAGGGGAAGAATGGAAGGTGAACAACAGTTTGAAAAGTTAAAAGTGCAGAAAGATGAGACAGGTCAATGGTATACAAGAGAGGCAAAAGGTGGCATATTGTGTAATCACAGGAAGAACAAAGAGGAAACAGATATATCATGGCAGATAACTATGCAAAAGAAAAGATAGGATGATACACGTAGGAGGTAAAGAGGGTAGATGTAAAATCAGCAGTAAGAGCAGTGAGAATAAAATGTGTAAAGTGGGGGAAAACAAGTAGAAAATGATAAGTGGTTAAGGGTAGGAAAGGTGAAAGTGACAGTCAGGTTTCAAGAAACTCCCAAGAAAGGCAAAATTAGGTAGTATAAGAGTAAAGTGAACAGTACAGCAATTCACAAACAGAAGCAGAAATAGACAGACAAAAGGTTAAAAAAAAAAGATAAACAGAAGGAGGGATTAGGGCAAGTGCAGCATGAATACAGTGAAGGTAAGGGGAAAGGTAAGAGAGAAGTGATCAGAGATTTGAGGCAAAAAAACTGATAAAGGAGAAAGGGAAAGTTAAAGAAAGATTAAAGTAAGGCTAGAGTAGGAAGTAAGTGAGCAAAGTGCACAAAAACAGGCAGAACACATTACACAAAACGGAAATGCACAATGGACAGCAAACACACACAGAAAGAATCTGCTAATTTTAACGGTTTATAAAACTTGTAGAGGGCTGTCCAATGATAGGAGGAGCTGGGTCTCAAGTTAAGAGAGCAGCCCAAGTTATGTACAATTTTTATGAAATAAAATAAAAAATAAATCAAATCAATTCAACTCAGTGTAAATAGCTGCTAAAAACTAGCTGCTGTTTCAAATTACACTCAGTTCTTTATAATACGCGTTTTAAATTGTATTGTGTCCATTATAGGAAAGTATTTGCTTAGTTCAGTTGGCTATACTGAACAACCAGCAGGAAAAGGTTAGAGGAGCCTAGGAGATTTAAATTTCTATGCTCTCATAACTGATCCATTTGCTGTGGTAACTGGTAATGAGGAAGAAGCTAGTATGTCAGCTTGTGGTTACTTAGGAGAAGGATTAAAATATTTGAAGAGAAGCCAACAGAATGGGCATTCTGAACATTCTATAAATCAAAATGTTTAACCACAAGATTTAGATTTGGTATTAGGTTTTGTTTAATAATAACACAAACATACATTTAAATATTAGAGATATCAATAAAAAACTATAGCAGAAAGGCATGAATTATATACCAGAATTGTTAATGTAAATATTTTTATTGTGCAATAAATTGGTTTTCAATAATATGTTAGTTTGACATATATATTTTATTAAAGTCAATTGGCAGCAAGAAAGGCACATGAATATACCATATATATAGCCAATTCTAGTTCTGTATTTATCAATAACCACTGCCATTCTTCCTTAATTTCTAATTGTACTAAAGAACCAGAGCTCTTACCACACACAGCCTTCCTTTTCAGAAGCTAGTTTGTAATTTCATTTCCAGCACAGTTGGAAAAATAACTAAAACTTAGTGGACTATTGCTGAAAAAATTATACATTTTCAGAAAAAATAAAGTTGGTGTTAAAGAGTTACTTAGCAAATTAGTTGCTTCCTTACCTACATATAATCAGAGGGAAGATTTTATTTTGACAGTAATTTTAAAAACTTCCAATAATAACTTTAATTAGTTTTTATGTAGAACATTTTACATAAATTCACATTAATTTTGTGCTAATGTTTTGGGCAGAATTGATAAGTAATGATGTGACTGAAATAAAAATTGACAGGTAACTAAAGTAAAATTAATGATAAAACCTGTTATTTCCATATTCAGAACCTTTTATTTCAAATCAATATCATGAATAGAATAAAATATTGCACATCAGACATCACCAAACTGCAACATAGACCAGGCTCTGACATTTTCATTTCTCATAGTTGTACTTCTGTCTGTTACAGCTAAGTTATATGTAGAGGAAAGTTATATGTCAGAATTTCATATCGCTAGACAAAGACCTTAAAAGGAATTCTCACAGAAAACATGGTAAGACTCACTGTTTGCTTTAAATTCCAACAGTGCTGTTACTACATCTAATGTTACCATTACCACCATGGCTTAGCTGTTCAAGAATGGCACAAAGTTCTTTGCAACAAAGAAGCAAATCAAATTTATTACAGCTAGTTTCAAATGCATTTAGTTGGTTAGATGGTGTCATTAAATTATTTAAATTCCAATACTGGATTAGTAACCAATCTTGAAGGCTCAAACAAATTATCTAAAGATTTTATTGACATATAAGTTTCTTTGGCCATAATGGATCCAATTTAGACAAAGTCATATGGCAGCAAATTATTAAACTGTCTTTTACTGTATCTCTAACATTAGGATGTTTATAACATTATAATGTTTCTATTATTTAAAATCTGCTAATAGTAGATATGATTAATGTTTCCTTCCTAATGTTCATTTTAAGTTTCACTTGAAACAGAAATAGGGATACTAATCAGTAATCGAGTAGGTATTGAAATTATGGATGTCAACAAGCTGTAAGATGGTGCCTTACTTACGAGAAGTGATAAGTGACACACTGTGAAAATGAGTGCTGAGAGCCACTAAAACTGCCTTAAGAGGATAGTGATAAAATGTGCATTGAATATATAGTGTCTTACTTTGGGAGGTTTTTCTTTATGGGTTAAGGTGGAAATTTCTTTGACGTGATTCATTCTTTTGTATTTATTGATCTTTTTGATGATGGTGGAGGTATTGAAACCATTGTCTACTGCTGTGCTCAGAATGTGTTTATATTCTTTCTTATATTCAGAGGGACTGAGTGGGACATTAACTAGTCTGAAAGCTAGACTATTGAACACTGCAAATTGGTGTGGAATGGGGTTGAAGCTATTTATTTTTATGTAGTTGTCGGTGTGTGTAGTTTTCCTGTGTATTCCAAAACCTATTTTGTTATTCTTTTTGAATATGTTAAGATCTAGAAATGGAATGGAATCATCATTTTCTCTTTCTATGGTAAATTTTATTTTGGGTTTCTGCAGGTTGAGGAGTTTTAAGGGGTCTTGTGCTAGTTTTCCTGGGATTATGGCGAAAATGTTGTCTACATATCTGTACCAAATTTTGAAAATTGTGGAAAGGCTTTGGTAATGTGAGTTTCAAATGCACCCATAAACGGTTCTGCCAAATTTCACAAAATCACATACAACCCACAACTCTACAACAAGTTCAAGAAAGTATTCAAGAAATTCAACATCAAACTAGCACCGATTAACAAATACAGTATTAAAAAAACCTCCTGGGCTCCTCCCTGAAGGACAAAATACCCATGGAGAAAAAATCAGGAATATATGCCATTGATTGACAAGACTGCAACAGGAAATACATTGGAAAGACAATAAGAAACCTTGAAACACGCAATAAAGAACACAGAAAGCACATCAAGTCAAAACAGCCGGACAAATCTGCAGTAGCACATTATTTTTGGGAAACACACCATGAAATCAATCCGAACATCAAACTATTGAAAGAACTTTCGAATCTGTTTCAATTATCAGCATGGGAAAAAATCTACATTCATAAATACCGCCACATATTGATAGTTCCCTCCTAAGGATTGCTTAAAGTCTCATCGCCCGCCCAACAGATGTCACCACAACCAACACATCCACAACCACAACTTGGAATCCAAATCCAAGCAGTAGTGGTTCAACAGCTGAGGATGCGGGCAACGGTCCACAAAACAATTGTCCTACTCAATAAAAGTAAGTGAAGTGTGTGTTAACAATACCACTTTAATTAATTCAACTTGACTATGCCTTCACTGTAAGCAGCTTCAAAATTATACATTTATATTATTATCATGAATTGCTTATTTTAGAATTCTAGCAAACGATGGGTAGAAGGGGAGGATCTAGGTAAAATATAATAAAATGGAGATAAATCCAAACAAACGTAAAACAATTATATTTTCAAGGGCAAGAATAGTATAAAACGTAACATATAAATTAGACAGTAAGAAAATACTCAGAGTAAATAGCACAAGATATTTAGGGGTAATACTATATCAAAGATTGGAGTGGGGGGAACATGTAAACTCGATCACTGGGAAGGCGTGGAAAGCGTTGCATTTCGTAATGAGGATTTTAAAATGCAGAAATGGAAAGTCTCGAAATTTGGCATACACTTCTTTAGTTCGACCAATATTAGAATATAGTGCTGCATGCTGAGATCCATATCGGGTGGGGCAAAAACTGGCACTAGAGAGAGTTCAAAAAAGAGCAGCTAAATTTGTAGACAGAAGTAAACAATTCGAAAATCATACCAGCACTGCTACTTCCTGGGAAACACTAAGAAAACGTAGGAGACGAGCAAGGCTATATGCAATTTTTAGAGCCTATAAGGGGGAACCTGCATGGAAAGACATATCCAAACGATTATTAAAGCCATTATACTGTGGGAGGAATGATCACTCAGAAAAAATAAGAAATAGGGAACAGAAAACAGACATAGGTAAATTTTCCTTCGCAAATAGAACAATAAATGAATGGAACAAAATACCTGCAGATTTACTGGAGATTTTGCCTCAAAGTGTAAATAGTTTTAAAAAGAGACTAAAGAAGAGTGATTTATAGTCAGGATAGTAAATAAAAATATTGCGTTGTTATTACTGTTGTTACATTTATGTATATATTAGTATACTATGATGTCATTGGCATTTTAACAGGGTATTACTCACATTATTGTTTATTTAACTCAATTGTATTGTACATTGTATTATTACATTGACAGCGCTGCCACCGGGCCACACCCTAAGCAGTGAAATAAAAGTATCTATCTATGATGTCAAAGTTTCGACATCATCTTGGTGAAATAGGACTTGTATTGTACCTTTCCTTTACATTTGGAACATTCACTTGCACTAAACTCACAATTGCAGCATTTATGCTGATAGGTAACATATTCTTCTAGTTTGGAAGTAGCGCACAACCAGGCAAATTCTGTGATCACTGTTCACTTCAATCTCACATGAAAAGAATGCACAAAATATCCTGCTGAAGAACATTCTGTACTGCCCAGTATATATTGGCAATGCACACAGTCCAAGGTTTCATTCTGTGCCTCACCTTTGAGATAAGGGGCTTGCTGAAATAATAATATTTAAACCCACTGGCACTAAAGGCCGAATAAATCTGAAGACCCGGTATTTCATGAATTAATGAATCATAATCCTATATGCTGGTGAATAATTTGGTGAAACCAACAGCAGAATATACCAATGTATTAGTTGTTAGTGTTCCAGAAACAAGTGTTAGAAACTTGCCTTAAGAGAAAAACTGCTAAACAGTGTTGGGAAAGATAGACAATGGTTTCTGAAGTGTACAACTGGCTATAATAAAAATGCTTAAGATAGTTAACAGTGATCATAACTTATCTTACTTTAAGGATAGTTTCCATAAATTTCTAGGGAAATGGGAGCTTTGTTTGTGAAATGGAAAACAATGAACGTTGTAATTGACATACATAAGCTATTGAGACCATGTGGAGCAGTATTAAAGGCTAGAATCTTTCAAATTAAAGTAGGTAGGTACATCAGGTGTTACGGCCTGCAATGCAGCCATGTGCATTTGTGGCAGCAGGACCACCTCGCTGATAAGTTTTTGACATGATAAACATATGAAGGTGATGGTTTAGCATCAAGTTGCTGGGAATATGGTGTGTTCAGACCCTCACTTCAACCAGTGAGTTGCAGTCTCCAATTACACATTCGTCAAAGTGTCTAGCTTTGGTGCTTCATGGTGCAAGGGATCGCAGGTTCAAGTAAGCATTGGGCATGTGTGTTTGTGTTCTCTCTAAATCATTCTCTCTCCCCTGACAGCCAATTAGATCATGCCTGAAGGATAATATGTGTGTATATAAAATTCAAAGAACAGCGAGTTACTGAGGAATTTACTTAAGCAAAGACTAAAGGATGGACTTCATCTACAGATGAAAAAAGGTTAGTGTATTCCCTTGCAAACTAGTGCTTAGTATCCACTCATTTTAGCAAATCTTTAAATTATGCCCCACCAGATAATTTAGTCCTGAACTGCCACTGCAAAGTAAACAACATATCTCTATCTCTATAGCTATCTATCCTACCCTATCTATCTCTCAACCCAGTCCTACACAAACATGCTGTTCTAAATAGTTTAATCCATAGACTGATGTACACACCATTAACAGAAGAAAAATACAGATTGGAATACCTATACATAGTCAATACAGCAATAAACAATGGCTTCCACAAATAAATCATTATCAATAGAATAGCAAAGTTCAAAACGCAGAAACACATTAAGGAGACCACAAACTAATCCAGCAAAAAACAAAAAGTGAGGTTCAGAAAATTAATTTTACACCCACTCACCACAAATTCCACATCTGCTTAGCTCAACAAAACAAATACAGTCTAGAAAAATTATTCTGCAATAATTTGAAGGACCTAATTAATACCACAGAACAAAAGAGCAGGAGTTTACCAAATCAACTGCTTAGAATGTGACAGAATCTACGTAGGAAAAACAAAAAGAAACTTGGAAACCACATGACACCCATCAAAGACAAACAGATGGAGAAATCTGCAGTTCCACACTACTTCTGGACCACCAACCACAACATTACACTCTTAAAACATACAAAATACACAGCAGAGTTGGATACTTAGGAAAAGATTTTAATCATGAAACACAACACTGAATAATGAATTTTAAATTGCTTCCACCGAAACAGCTATGAAAGTAAACCACTCCACTTGGAGATGTCAACACAAACAATTAATACAAAACAGATGCCAACAATAGGCATCAGTCTGTCTCTGATGATGAGAGCAAATAGTCTTGAAACAGGTCAGACAACCAAAAAATGTAAGTGATGCAAGTGTTTCTATTCATACTCAAATCATCTCTTAAATTTAAATTTTATATCACTGTTACTAGCATAGCCAAATATTGTACGAGTTATTTCTTATGTTATATTACATAATTTTTCCCATATTGCAAAAAAGAAGCTAGGAACACACTTGTTTTAAACTTGGACTAATGTCAAGTTGTGCTGTGGAACATTTCCAGGTTAGTAAAACTAAATTGATGTATTGTTAATTTTAAGTTTACCCTAATTATAAGGAATACTTACTCGAGGATATGGAATTCCTGTTGTGCTTTTTTCAAATGCTGGCAAAAGACGTGAAGCAAGATCATGCGCCAACTGTAGCAGCTCTCCTTCATACCATGGAGGTGTTAAATCTCCAAATGGTTTCTCTGGATCCATCATGAGCAAATGAGCTGAAATAAGTGCACCAAGGACCCTAGAAATACAACAGTATACACTGTATCAAGTAGATCAAATTTTCTACCCTATATACAGAAGAGGGACAGTTATACCATCCAAGCAAAATAACAAAAAAAGTATGTACTTTATATTTAAAATACAAAGTGCAGATCTTAAATCTATTATCTGCTCTTATCTTTCAACTAAGCTTCACGTGGCATCAGTAAAGGCCAAAAAGCTGCTGTTCTCGTTCATCATTAATCCAATTCTAATGGCCTTTGTATCAATCTTACCAGATGTACACTATTCCATATCTTGTGGTTTCTCTTCCAGAGGTATAAGGCTACAGCACAATTTGGTTGTTTTTGTATATCACAGGTGTTCTGACAATCTGGTTGCTATGCTTCTTTTGGTCTTTCCTGTGTATCTTCTTCGGTCTTCACAATTAATTCTGTAAATTCCTGATTCCTTGGACCAGAGTGTCTGTTCTAGTTTATTGCTTTTTGAGGTTCCTGATGCGTTTGTTTTATGGGGCTAAGATTATAGTGTGCTCTTGGAAGAGTTTTTGCAATTTCCAGAATGCCTGAGTGTGTTTTAACGCTAAACTCTCCAAGGAATAATGGGAAGAAATGTATAAACTAAATGATAAGTTTAATTCCTTCTTAAACACTTCCATAAGAATTCATAGTTCTAGTTTTCCACTCCATGTAAAGAAAATTAATAACAATTCTAAAACTGACTGGCTAACTCAAGGTATAAAAATATCATGTAGACATAAAAGAGAACTTTATTTATCAACTAGAAACAGTGTGGTAGACGTAGACAGCACTATAAAATGTACTGCAGAATTCTAAAAAGGTTAAAAATGCAGCTAAAAAACTTTATAATGAAACAAATACAGTCATCTCACACTAAGCCTAGCACTATATGGAACATTATTAAAAAAGAGACTGGTAAATGTCACTTGAAAAATGATATAAAAGAAATTAAAGCAAACCAAGTGACCATAAATTATCCCCAGCAGATAGCAAATGCATTTAATAAATATTTCAGTCAGGTGGCAGAAAATTTACAGACAAAGGAACAGCTTAGGTGAGATCCAAATTCGTACCTTCAGGAATCCTGCATGGAAAATTTTACATCCTTAGAGATAGTACCCACAAGTGCAACCAAAATAAAAAAAGTAATACAATCCTTAAAAAGCAAGAATTCATCAGGATACAATGAAAAAAGCACGAAAACATTAAAGATATGTGCTGACATCATTTGCAAACCTTTGAGTCATATATGTAACATATCCATGTTAACAGGAAAATTTCCAGACAGATTAAAATATTCAGTCGTTAAGCCATTATACAAGAAAGGGCAAATCTCAGAAATGTCAAAACTATAGACCAGTATCTTTACTTACAGCTTTTTCGAAAATCTTTGAAAAAATTATATTTAAAAGAATTTATCACCATCTAGATAAGTATAATATTTAGCAAAAGAGCAGTTTGGATTCAGAAAGAGCATATCAACTAGTGTTGCCATTTTCAATTTAACAAATGAAGTTCTGAAGTCATTGGATGGCAAACTTAACACACTAGGAATATTCTGTGATCTATCAAAGGCATTTGACTGCGTTAATCATGAAATACTTCTATCAAAATTATTACACCATGGAATTAGGTGCAAAGGGTATCAATGGATTACATCTTACTTATCAAAAAGAAAGCAAAAGGTTATAATAACTACTTCAAATAAACGCAATGTATATTCTGAATGGTGTGAAATAAAGCATGGTGTCCCACAAGGATCTATTCTGGGTCCCTTGTTATTTTTAGTTTATATAAATGATCTACCTGCAGTAATAAACAACAACGCCTATCCAGTTCTTTTTGCGGATGACACAAGTATTATAATTAAAGAACACAATGTCAGTCAGTTCCCAAATTCATCTCATAAAATTTTCAAAACACTAAATGATTGGTTTGAAAGTAATAAAATCCACATAAACTTTGAAAAAACTAACTACACTAATTTTTACACAAAGCATAAAAACATGGCAGACCTAAGGATAGAATATGAAAATAACCAGATTGCAGAAGCCTGTAATACAAAGTTCGTAGGTCTTATGATTGATCGTAACATGAATTGGAAACACCATATTGATTATATTTTACCCAAACTGAGCTCTGTATGTTTTGCAATTCGATCTTTAATTCAGCTTATAAATAAGAGCATACTAAAAACAGCTTATTATGCATATTTTCATTCATTGATGACTTATGGAATAATATTTTGGGGAAATTCAGTAAATGCTAAAAAAAGTATTCACTATGCAAAATAAAGGTAATAAAAATAATGGCAGGGGAAAGACAATCAACTCACTGCAAACCACTCTTCAAAATGTTTGTAATTTTACCATTAGAGCCATATTGTCATTTGTAATAAATAATCCAGAAAAGTTTACAAAAAATACAGATATTCATAACAAATAGACCAGACATAGGCAGGACTTACATAGACCAACAATTAATTTCCAGTTATTCCAAAAAGGGGTTTTCTACAAAGGAATAGTTTTGTTTAATTATCTTCCCTCTTCTATAAAAGAATTGCAAATGAACAAAAACAAGTTTAGATCAGAATTAAAAACATACCTTATTACTCACACCTTCTATACAGAGGAGGATTTCATTCAATCAAAAAATACTGGTAAAAATGTAACATTGTAAATATAATAAACAAGAATATTCTAAGAATGCAAGTGTACAGGCAGACTTTTGGAAACAGACATGTAATTGAAAATTATGCAAAACTGACGCCTCTGAAAATTCATTGTCAGAGTTATTATTAGTAACTAAATGCATTAATAAGTATGAATATATGTAATTGTTAACATGATCTACATCCTAGAGTTTGGGCTTAGAGGCTAAGCTCATAATAGGATCTACAGATTGCAATGGTCACATCACGTCACGTCAGGTCTTTCATCTGCTGCACTAACTGATTCTTCAGTCTATATCATTCCACTGAAATTCTCTACTAATAAATACCTGAATTCCTTTTAGCTTCTTGGTTATTCTAGTACTTCATACCTACTATAAACACAAAAATCTTGCTTTGTTATCTCCTACCTCAGTCTTCCAACCCAATAAACCATCTCCCATCCATTTAGCTTCACTCCCAAGTTTGCGTTTAGAATTTTTATCACCTCTGGGATGGCTTCTGACTCCTCCTCCTACTCTAGAGGATACCCAATTCAGTTTCTGAAATCCTCCTGCTAGTTTTCATACTCTAGACTTCATATCATACATTTCTGTGCTCATTTGGTTTTTATTTCTTTCTTTACCTCGTTCATGTCAACAATTTTGCTACTCACCAATTCTCCATTTTTTCCATCTTGCTGATTAATTCTTCTAATATGGCAAAAGTCTTAACGTGACCAGGATTCATCTCAATGCCTTCAATAGCAAATAATGACATAATTGCTGTTAATACAACAGAAATGTTCCCATCTACTCAACAGCCAGCTTAGCACTCACCATATATACAGAGTGTATCTAAATTATTGTAAAACACTTTAGGAGGTGATTCCCACAGTCACAACAAAAGAAAAATATCTTAGAACATATTTCATATACAAAGCATTGTTACTGAATAGTATATTAAATTGATAACATTGCATACACTGGCCAAACATCACAGGGGATGCTGAATTGCCCAACATGAGTTGTGATGTATGCATGGCAACACTTCAACATGAACTGATGATTCCTATGCCCTGCATGACTGCTAGGTATGTACTGGTTCAAGTCATTGACATGGTTTACCAGTGAGTATATTACACACCTTTCAAGAAGATCCATTAGTAAAATCCAGGCAGGCCAATGCACTGGACCTCCATGCCTGATCCACTGAATTGGAAAAACACTGCCCAAACTCCAGCTTGCATCCTGACTGAAGCATGAACCACATTGCATGGCAAACTGCTAGGGACATAATGGCCGGTAGCACAGGTCAGTATGTTGCACCATTCAGTCATCAAGGTAGCATGTATGGGCCGATGAGATGATAATGGATAATGCCAAACCACTTGATCAGCCAAATTGACTACAATGGCTAGCAATAATCATACCATGGGATTCACATTTCCCCAAGCAGTATGTTATGTAGGTTTGAGCCAACTCATCCAAATGTCACCTTCTTAGTAAACAAAGTGGACAGCACAACATGAGTATAGCAGCCTGTGGGTCATTTGGTAACCTTTGCAGGGGGTATGAGTAAAATGCATTGCCTGGACAAAAAGCTGCACAGATATGTGACTTACCGTATTTATCCAAATACAAGACCAGCCCCTTTTTACATAACTTAATTTTGGAATTTAGCATATCAGCTGTATAAACAGAAGACATTTTTAAATGAAATATAAAATTTTGCAGTATATTTTGAACAAACTAAGGTACACCTAAGCTGATTCCTTTTTTGTTTTACTTAATTTGAGTTTGTGCAGAAATTCACATGGCAGGTAGGTGTGAGGGAAAGGGTGAAACGGAAATGATGCAGTGGTACGTATACGATCAGAGATAGTACATTGTTATAAAAAGTTTTACCTTAGTTAATTATTCAACTTTACGTGGAAATACACATTTTAAGTGGAAAAGAGATGGAGCAGGGAATATTGATATGTACCGGCATGTATGCAGTGGGAGAATGTGACAAAAATTAATATTTTTTAAAGTTTTCAAAATTAATATTTTGGAAAAAAAAACATTGTCTTGCATATGGCACGTTCATCTCACAGGTATGGCACGTTCATCTCACAGGTCACTTGTCATGTACTCATTTTCCACACATACTGTAACACATTCCTCAGGGAAGGTGTTCGTACTCGGCAGTCGATCATAGTACACATAGGTAGGAAGTACTGCAATGACACACAGTGGCAAATAGGTATGTATCCTGCACAATGATTGCTGTCAATTTGGAAGCGGCTCTTGATACAGGCATGCAGCTGCATCCCTGTTGCCATTTGTATGACCACACATGAATAACATATCACCTAGTTCTCAGTTTGAATAAGCACCATGATTACATGTAACCAGCTACAACATCACTCTGTTTACTTTTCACCACTCACTGCATATGCAGTATTGTGTCATCCTTGCTGTACACTGCATGTTGTTGATGTATTAACTACTATGCCATCTGTGTGCTGTAATACCACACTATAAATACCAAGTGAAGGTTTGTTTTGTGCTACATGTGGAGTGACACTTCACTACCAACTCATTTTCGGACACATCTGCTACTTCTGGTTACTGTACCACTACTGTAATTTGGATAACATTGCATTTTATAACATATTCTTAGAACATTTTGTTTCATTATGAGCATTGCAATCATCTCCCAAAGTTAGTACAATAATTTGAATACACCTGTATAAGGGAATCACAGTAGAGATTTGTTGAGCAGTTGTGGAGTAGCATGGCTGTAGAGCAGCAGTCATGATGTGTCCATGAGTTGTAAGTTTATTGCAGATGAAGAAGTGAAAAGAATAGAAGCAGATTATACAAGACACAATGTAAATAGGATATGACTGACAAAGAGCCTGGGCTAAATACCATGCCATATTTAGATGTAATTTCAAATAAAAAAAAATAAATAATTACAGAATGGAGTATACTTTTTTTTGTGAAAATGTTAGAAGCTAAAAAAACTACTTTTGGGAATTCTTAACATTCTAATTCAAAGGTATTTACAATTTATCTACAAGTAAATACATTTACTAAATAGTAAAATATATTATGTTTCATTATTGTGGCAACATGCTAATTATATGCCATCCCCATTACTAAATGTGCTCATAAGGCTCTTTATGTAAAGAAAGAGAGAATGCAGTAGCTAACTTTGGCCCTATTGTGTTGTTGTCCACAGAGTTAGTTATTATTAATATAGTTAATATTCCTCAGTTTTGTATCATAATGCATACTATAGTTTACCACAATAAATCCCATTACAATAAAATTACCTGATATTTGCTTCAAACACCTGCACAACATTATCTTTGTCAAAACTAACATTCTGGATGACTTGTGTCACAGCATTCTGAAATTCAGATGCATTGCCAAGAACTGCTAAGGTATCCAGGGCATCTACCAGCGTTAAGCAATAATCCCCAAGAATGTCATTGATATTGATGTTTGACCTGGAAAGATTTTACATATGTTAATTTCATTATAATGCAGAAACTAAAACACTGGTTGTAAACATACCATCATTTCCAATTTAACTTGTAAATCTATTAGAATAACAAATGAGAACACCAGTTTCTGTTACATTCACTTTATTGCTCACTAGAGAATTACATGTAATACAGCACTTACACTTTTGGTACACAAATAACTAAGTCAATGCATTCACGTCACTTTCTTAGCACCAGATTGACTTTTACTTCACTTCAGTTCACCAGTCAGCTCCTTATCTAGTCCATAGTCGGCTTTGAAAATTCCAGTTTAAAAAATTACAGGTACATTGCGTTTTGTCCATTAGAAAGATATATTGGAAGATGAATGTTTTGAGCCTGGAGAGGAACAAGGTCTAAGAAGTCTTGCAGGAAAACACACAAAGGCCTTTGTTTGCCTGCCTATTATGTCCATTTGCTCTATTGTTAGGGTGGGACAGGCAGCTGTGCCTTTGGGCAAAATGGGGACTCAGCCATTATTACACTGCTACCTCTACAGAGCTGGTCATCTCGACCAGTATCATCATAGCATGCTAGCCAATCTAGGTGAACTACCTGCATCTTTCGTCGGGGAGTTTCTGGATGCAGTAGATCACATTATTGATCCTCTTTACCACACGGTATGGTCCTTGCCATGGCTGTTGAAGTCTGGGGCAATATTCCTTAATCCTCATAGGGCAATACAACCACACAAGGTCTTCCGGCTGGTATCCTTGACTGTTGGCCTAGCGGTTGTAATGGGTGTTCATCTTGTCACTCGCTATCTGGATGTGCAGACAGGCCATCTCATGTGCATCAAGAAGATGGTCCACGACATCCTCAAAGTCCACAACCATTTGTTCCACTCCAGGGGAGTTCCCAAACATCAGGTCACATGGGAGATGCAGCTCCCAGCCAAAGAATAAGCTGGCTGGCATCAACCCTGTAATGTCATGCAAAGATGAGCGGTAATCCAGAAGAAAAGCAGCATCCTGACATCCCAGTCCTTCTGGTGATCAGCTACATTGCTTAGGTGTTCCTCCAGTGTCTTGATGCACCACTCTACCATGCCATCTAATTGTAGGTGGAGAGGTGTTGTACACGTCTTGTGCACCCCAAGCCACTCTAGGGCTTCCCTCATTAGGTTCGACTTGACATAGGTGCCCTGGTCACTGAGCAGCTCAAGCAGTACTCCAAAGCAACAGAAGAGCTCTTCCATGAGACAGTTCTCAACTCTCTTGGCCATCTGGTTGGGGATGGCGTAAACCTCTGGCCACTTGATGAAGTAATCCATGACCACTAGCAAATACTTGTTACCCCTGTCAAATATGGGGATTGGTCCAGCTATGTCGATGGTGACACATTCGAAGGGTGCCCCCCCCCCCCATTGTACTGCTACAAGCGACACCGGGTCTTAGTCGGAGGCCTGCAACACGCTGCACAAACATGACATTAGCAACATTGCTTCTTGGCATCTGTAATCTCAACCAGTAGTACCATTGCTGGAGTTTGTTGATCATTCAGTTGGTTCCAAGGTGCCCTCCCATGGTCTCCACATTGACCTCCTCTTGGACTTCTGCTACCTTACTTTAGGGAAGGATCAACAGCTAGGTGAATCAAACCCTAAACATATCTTCCTTGCCCTTCAGTGTCCCACTGGGCCCAGTAGGACTTATACGTGCTACTTCTGGGTGCGATGTTCTCCCAGTTTGGCCTAGCCCCAGCCTCCACCTCTCTCAGGAGCAGGCTCAGGTCTGCATCTGTCAACTGCTCCCTCCTCAGGGCTGCACTATCCCATCTATCCGGCCAGCACTGCCGATATCACGCGAATTGCTATGGCATGCTCCTCCTCTACCCTGTTGAAGTGGCCACACTACTCCGGGCAGGGTCTTCTGAATATGTTATCTGCATTGGAGTGGCACTTCCGGTGCTCTGATGTCAAGTTACAAGTCCTGCAGCCTCTGGACCCAATGAGTAGTCTGGCCCTCTAGGTTCTTAAAGCTCAAAATCAGGTGAGGGTGGAGTAGTCAGTCCTTAGGTAGAATGGCTGGCTATACAGGTAATTATGAAAGCATTTGAATGCTTTCACTACTGCCAAGAGCTCCCACCAAGTAATGCAGTATTCTTCTCTGCCTTGGAAAGAGTCTTCCTAAACTACAATATGAACCACTCCTTCTCACCCTGGATCTTGGGAGTACGCCTCCAATATTGCTGTCACTTCGGTCTGTGTCCACAATGAAACTGCCACCCAGTTGGGAGAACCCTAAAACAGGGGCACACAGCAGAATGCTCTCCTCAGAACCTGGAATGTGCCCTCGGTCTCCTCTGTCCATAAGTAAGGCTGGTGTTCCTCCGTCAGGGAGTGAGAGGCTTTGCAATGTTGGAGAACCCTCCAACTAATTAGCAGTAGTAGCCACATAGACCCAAGAAACTGTGCAACTCCCGTCAATCCCTTGGGCGAGGCCAATCTCTCACAGTCTGAGCCTTCTCAGGGTCGGTGGCCACCCCGTTACGTGAGACAACATAGCCCAAGTAATTAACTTCCATACAGAGGAGTTGACACTTCTTTGCATCCAATTTCAGGTTGGCCGCTTGCAATAGCTGTAGCACCTTGGTCAGGTTAACAAGGTGGTCCTAGAAGGTGTTGCATACGATGATAATGTCCAGATATAATAGGCAGGCATCGTAAGTCAGCCCCTGCATCAGTGACACCATTAGGTGCTGAGAGGTGGCTGGCACATTGTAGAGACCAAAGGGCATAACTGTAAACTGCCAAAGCCCTTGGCTAGTCGAGAATGCTGTCTTTTCCTTGTGCTCTGAGTCAAAGCCACCTGCCAGTATCCAGACTTCAGGTCCAAGGTCGAGAACTACCAGGCTCCCCTGAGGGTGTCCAGAGTGTGGTCTTTAAAAGATAGGGGGGGAAACAGTCCTTCCTAATGACAGCATTCAGTTTCCTATCGCCCACACAGAAATGTAGCTTACTGTTCTTCTTTTTCAGTAATGCTACAGGAGAGCACTAAGGACTATCAGACTTGTCTATAACCCCCTGGTTATGATGTTTTTCAGCATATCCCATACCTCCACTTAATTCACCATAGGGACACTCTTAGTGGTTGATGGATTCTCCAGCATCGATTTGATGGAACACTCAGTCGGTGCAGCTGTAATCACCATTCCCTTGGCTGAAAATGGACTGGTATTTCCAAAGTATTTGCCAAACCTGTTCTATTTGTGCCACAGTCAAATTGTCTGCCGCCCTCCTCAGGCAACTCCTGCAGTTGGGGGACGAGTTTTGGCTTCACTTAACAATTGTTAAGTATTTCCATCGTGACATTTATATTGCACTCCTGATACCAAATCAGAACACCAGTTTCTCTTAAATTCACTTTATTGGTCACTAGAGCATGACATGTAATACAGCACTTATCACTTTTGGTACACAAATAACTAAGTCACAGCTTTAACGTCACTTTCTTAGCAAGCATCACTCATTAGATTGACTTTTAACTTGCTTCTCTTCACCAGTCAGCCCCGTATCTTGTCCACATCCAGCTTTGAAGGTTTCAGTCTTAGAAATTACAGGAACATTGCAATTTGTCCATTAGAAAGAGATTACTCTAGAAGAAGAATGTTCTGGGCCTGGGGAGAAAGAAAGTCTGAGAAGTCTTGCAAAGAAACACACAAAAGCTTTGTTTGCCTGGCTATTGTGTCCATTAGCTCTATTGTTTGGGCAAGCCAGGCAGTTGTGACTTTGGGCAAAAGGATGACACGGCTGTCATTACAATACAAGTTACTTTTGCTATTGACTACTTCATTTTTAACTGACTTTACTTGAACTTAAAAGTAATGAATTTGAAACATCTCCACATACACAATGTTATATGTGCTTCATAGCAATTAAGGAGAAACAAGTATAGTGTTAAACTGTAACAACAAAGTTTTTTGTTCATAAAATCTTTGGATGCACTTTCACAATCAGGTTACTACCTCCACAAGCTTAATTCATTTACACTGCATTTCAATGTTCATGAAATGCACATAGTTATCACATATTTCCAGTGTTTCATAAAGCTTGATGATAGGAAGTAAAATTTTCAATATGTATTCTGGTACCTAACAATCATTTCTACCTAAGCCAGAATCTGTTTTAATTCCCATTACAGTTTTGTTGGATTCAACAATACAGGAATCCTAATATTACACATGAATAACAGTTCTTGTAAGTTTGTAGTGCTTTCAGAGATTTTGCTGTTACAAATATTAATAACAGAAAAACCAAATAGTGCCTAATCTTGCAAAGTGAAAATCTTTAAAAATAAATCAAAATACTTGTTTTCTGTGCATGTCATATACCAAAACCATTAAAACAGTTAGTCTCTTATGTTGTACATAGTTACACCAAATTACACATTTGTATACAGAGACCATAAAATGAACCTAACATATCATAAATGGCCGCGCCGTGGCCGAGTGGTTAGACCACTTGCCTCTCACCTAGACAGCCCAGGTTTGATCCCAAGCAACCACATGTGAGATTTGTGGTGGACAAAGTAGCGCAAGGGCGGGTTTTCTCCAGGTTCTCCGATTTCCCCTGCCATCGCATTCTACCAGTGCTCCATCTTCATTCATGTATCACCTGCGGTGCCACAAGTAATAAAAGCGGGCACTAACACTACCACTATTGTATCATAAATCCCTATAGTGATACAATATTAAAAGTAAACCTAAGCGGACATTATTAAAATATAGAGAAATTAGCCATTTTGTTCATAATATGGACAAATTCTTACCACAAAAATACAAACTGTGAGCACAATTTACTAGCCTACAATGTATTATAAAAGTACCTACAATCTACAAATTTCAGTTGGTTACCAAATTGCTATAAGATTATACTTCATTTTAAAGAATATTTGGTTACAGAATCACATAAACTGTCACACATTTCTGTGTTGATACAAAAACATTATGAAATCTTGTGAAATGCTTCACAATCTCAAGTATTTCATGTATCAGTGAATGCATTTTCTTAATACCCATATAAAGGCAGTTAAAGTATTCCTGATTTGCTGACCTAGCTATTCATTCCATAAAGATATTATGAAATTCAATTATGATTTTTGGTGTGCCATTTTGTTACCAAATAAACTACTGCTGCTGACTAAAAACTCTATATGGATTGGTCTCTAGACCAATATATCATTATAGTTCTCAGTATCCTCAACCACTTTGGGCCAATGATATGAATTAATCCATTTTCCACCAACCGAAAATTCAAATTACAAAATCTTTTTAACTGCTCTTACTACTAACAATAATATTTTACATTCTAAAATGTACTACCTTTCCTACTATACACTTTGTTAGTATGTGGTCTGTTTTATCTGGTCCAACAGCCTTGAGTAAAGCCCAGACTAAGGGGTGCAAAGGTTCTAAGAATACAAATGCATGGCTTCTCTGAGGGCATTCAAGTCTCATCCTTGCCATCGTCATCATCATCATCATAATACTTCCTTTAAGAGTTGCATAATAAACTTGGATCATAACCGAGCATGATGCAACATCAACTTTAACTTGGGTTCTTTTTCAAGGGTTTCCCTTGTCACCAGCTGAATGTGGAGTGGTTTTGCTAATACCACAATTTTTTCTGCTCCCTCATTCTTCATTATTTCAGTTCATGTGGCCTTATGGGGTAAGGGGCTTGATTCTACTAAGTGCTCACAGCACATGAAACCGGGAGTTGTCACACCAGACCGACAGTAACAGGTATCATAAGTAATACAAGTGAATTGTCCTAAGAGATGAAAATACGAGTTGTATTTGATAAGACAATTCAGGGAAATAGAATATTAATAATTTATAATATATAGGAAGGGAGATTTTATCAAGTTATGATGGTAATACTTCACATTAGTTCTCAAATGGTAGATGACGCATTCGATCATGTTTATTTACCGAATGTTTTTTTCTTCACAATGTCACAGCTGACTGGATTGTCAGCTTGTTACCAATAACCAAGACAAAAGATTAACCAAATGAATGTCAGTTGTGACAAGATTTCATGAAATAAGTATCAGCTGCAATAAGATGTTTTGACAATATTGCTCCAGTCATAATGACCACAATTGGTTGAAATTGCCTAATCTCAGCCATTGCATTGGCACTTTAATAGTTGACCTAAATTCTCCTGTCAAAGTAGTTAGCACCTCAATTCTGAGACAGCTCAAAGATAAATTTCTGCAAAATTTGGAGAAAAATCTAGTCCATACCACGTCATCTCAAATGCATAAAATATCATGCATGCAAACTGAGGTGCAGAAGTTCCGTACATCTTCTATCAGTACAACCTGAATCAGCTCAGGCATTTTGCAGAAAGGAGGAAACCACAAAGGAAATGAAAAAGGGGGAGACAGGTGGAAGGAGCAAGTGTAAGAAAATGGAGAAAAAGTGGTATTGCTCAAAACTGAGGAGAGGAGGTTTGCAATGTGGTCAACACAGTGAAGTTATCCTTTGAATCTTGTGCTGTTCAATACAATACTACATTCTGAGAGGCCCTAGTCTATTTTGAGGCTATGATTGGACACAGTTTACTATTTGTTAAAAGGAGCTAAAACTAAACTGATTAAACATTGCTGATACCAAGGTGCATGTGATAGCACTTTATCTTACCACTGATGATGTCCAAAAAAGTTCATTCATACATTGCAAAACATCACTTTTATAGTTGAAATATGAGTTGTAAACATAGATTAATGGGGAATGAAACAGAAAACTCAATATTTTACTCATCACCAGTGGCGGTGTGCCTTAAGGGTGTTTTTTTTTTTTTTTTTTTTTGTAGTGTTTAATGCCCGCTTTTACTGCTCAGGCACCGCAGGCAATGACACTGATGATACATGAAGATGGAGCCCTGGCAGGATGAAACCGGAGAAAACCTGCTCCTGTGCTGCTTTGTCCACCACAAATCTCACATGCGGTCGCTTGGGATCGAACCCGGACGATCTAGGTGAGAGGCGAATGATCTAACCACCCCTTAAGGGTGTATGGATATATGCCCCTAAAATAAATTACTCAACAGTTCAACCCCAATACTGGGAACAAACCAATTTCATGAAATTTACTTTATCTGAAAAGCAGTTTAAAAGTTTTTGACATGTCTAAAAATTAAAACAAAACTTTACTCCATGCTCATCCAATACATAACATTGTTTTCTGTTTCTCTCAAGGTGCAGAACTCTTGCATCCATACTGCATGTTATTTCCTAGCATTATGGCTGCTCTGCTGAGTGGCAAAAGTTGCTAAAGTATACCTAGAATTGGCTGCAGATAGCTTGTGCCCATTTTCTCACAAGAATGATGATGATGATGATGATAATAATCATAATAATAAATTAATCAGACTTACAAAAATGACACTCACCAATACAATGAATAAGGTGAAGATTCTGAAAAGGTTATCTAAAGGATTTAACACAAATTCAGGAATAAGGCAAGGGGATTCCTTGTCTTCATTATTATTTAACATTGGGTTGGAGAAGATAATAAGGACAGTTGAAATAAACCCTGGAGGAACAATCTTCAATCGTACTAAGCAATACCTAGCTTATGCTGATGATGTAGTGCTTTTAGGCAGAAATATAAATGCAGTGAATGAGATTCTAACCCAGTTACAGACAGAGACTACTCCAGCAGGACTGGAGATAAATTATAATAAAACCAAATACACGGCAAATGTAAATAATGGAAATGATATAATATTAAATAGAGAAAGATATGAAAAGGTTAACTCATTTAATTATTTAAGATCAATGATAAGGATAATGACATATTGAAAGAAATTAGAGAGAGAACAGCAAAAGATAACTGAAGTCTCCATGCTCTCAGTAATATAATGAAAGCCAGGTATATTGGGAAGAAAGTTAAAATAAGGCTATATAAGTTGATAATGAAGCCTATAGTAACATATGGAAGCGAATCTTGGGCATTAACAGAGCGAGCAAGAACAATATTGACATCAAGGGAAAGGAAGATATTAAGAAAGATTTATGGTCCAATATGTGATGGTGGAATTTGGCATATCAGAACAAATATTGAAATAACAGAGCAATATAAGATTTGGATATAGTGAATGATATAAAAATCAGAAGGCTTAAATGGGTTGCCATTTGATAAGAATGGAAGATACAAGGATTCCTAAATCAAAGTTGAACAATAAGAGGAGAAGAGGACGCCCAAAACCAAGATGGATCATGATGTGGAAGATGATCTGAGAACATGAAGAAGGAAGGCACAGAACCGAGTCGAATGGTGGCATATCACTAGGGAGGCCAAAGTCAAACTTCAAGGACTGTAGAGCCATAGGAAGAAGAAGAAATTCTAAATAAACTGCAGTTCTGTTGCCAATCCTGTTTTCAGAGTAATACATGTGTGTAGTGCAACTGGCTTCTTTGTGCTTGTGGGTTTATTATTTTGCTTATAACTGACTAATTTGTATATACTGTGCAATGTGTCTATTTGTGTCTTTGGGTAGGTGCCTTAGTTTAGGATCACAAGCTTTATCTCAACTAAAAACATATATCACACAAAATAGAGAAATTATAATAGAAAATTCAATGTACTATAAATGTAGCTGGATTTGAGGATGTAATGAAAACAATTCATGTGTCACTGAAGTGTGCGCATTAATAATAAATGTAAAGACAAGGTTTACTTTCACCACATAACTCTCAGCTACAATCCTCTGCATGTCTGAGAATTTTGGGAAACACAGCAAATAATTTCCAGATAATGGCTTAGAAAAGTTTTCAGGAACTTAAAATGCATCAGTTTAAAGCACAATGACAAGTAATTTATTGGAGAATGATTTCAAAAAACAACCAGATACCATTTCCTTTTGCTGTTCCTTGTTGAAAAAAATCTCTAAGTTTAGTTTTTTCCAAACCAATAAAGCTTTTAAAGATTATAGTGACAATTTCTATGTACACAGCCAAGAGCAAAAGAAGATTCTCAACCATTAAGATTGTGAAAATATTTTACACAATGCCACGAGCCAAGAAAGACTTAATACATTATCAATGTTGTCACTTTGTGTGCAGCTAACCAACGCAATTCCAGACATCACCAGGGGCACTAACAAGTTAGCAAGAACAAAAACCATGAGAATGAAATTCACCTACAGATAAGGTAACACAGAAGATATTTTAATTGCAACAATTTTTGAATCCTGTGCCCATCCTAGAATTTTTTTCACCAGATGTCACTCTTACTCACATTAGTCTATCATCAAGAATAATTAGCAGCACACAGAGCCCACCTTCATAAGGTCATTGATTATTTTACAGTGTCTTCATCAGCATATATGCAGTGTAATCAAATCACCTATCTGATAGGAAGACAAACCAGGTAGGCAACATTACTAGGCACTTTAAAGGATAAAGGTTCCAATGTGGTTTTTACAGAGAAACTGTGCAGTGTAATCAAATCACCTATCTGATAGGAAGACAAACCAGGTAGGCAACATTACTAGGCACTTTAAAGGATAAAGGTTCCAATGTGGTTTTTACAGAGAAACCTAATTTATGTCCATAAACAGAGAGCAGAGCTAAAAATGGTAAAGCTATATGATGGTTACAGCATATGCAAACATGCATGCACACACTCACCAGTCTTAAAAAGTAGTTTAATTGACTTTTACTGGCAATCCATGTTTCTAAGTGTTGAATACATTAAATTATTCAGATGTGAGTCGCCAAATAGCCAAAGTTTTGACTTCTTGGAATCATTGGGGTTTTAGCTATACAGATCCCTTGGCTATGCTTTGCAACTTGGGGCCATCCACCTTGGGCTACGCTTAGTGGCTTGGGGCCCTAAATGTTTACTGGAGACCAATAATTAACTACAAAGTGGCTCTAATGACAGAATAACAAAAAGTACCCTCATATTGAAGTAATGCCAAGTGGTGTAACCATCATACAGTAATAATCTAAGAACTATGAGCTATTATAATGAAGTGCCCAACCATTGAGATGAGACATACAAATAAATTGCATTTGCAAAATTATCAAGCAAATAATTGTGATTAATGACAGAATTGCACATTCAATTTTGTAACACTAACATTTCTGTGATATAAAACAATTTGAATTTGCCTGTGAGGGTTTACTATATTACCACTTACCATGTTACAACTTTTTTAGAAAGTTAATTCACATTATATTATAAAATTGTAATCTTTCATAATCTTTCTCCCTTTAAAGGAATTGTGTTGAGAACATGTATTTTCCAGACTCAAATAATATAGCAAAATTATGTTACACACTCAGATGAATTTCTCTACTCATTCTTCAGCAAACTATTCCAAATGCTTATTCCATTACAGAAATGGTTTTATTACATATTCCCTTGTACAAACAAGAGGTTAGGGGAATATAGTATGCAAGTTACGTAAAATCTTCAAGGGCAAATCATTACGTGATGGCTTCGAAATTCAATTTGGGTCAACTGCAATACTTCTGCTTTTTGGTGCACATTTAAGTGTAGCCCTACGTTGAAGCCCTAAGTTACAAAGCATAACCAAGAGATTTTTATGGAGAGGAGTGGATGGCTGCAATTGCAGAATATCAAAGCACAAACAAGGGATAAAAAAAATTATCTGTGCATCAGGTGTAGGAGAAACTCCATCCATTCTCTTTGCAGAATACATTAAACAAAATATGTTATATATATATATCCTCTTAAGATTGGCAGTATTTGAAAATTCAAGTAAAGAAAATCTCAAAAATGTTTAATGCAATAAACTATTTCATGTTATATAAATTATGTGCTTTAATGAGATCTATAGTTTTTGTAGCTTGATTTTATGTAACTTTTATGGTTTACCATTTAATAAAAAACAAAACAAAACAGAGAAGAAGTGAAGAAGCAGAGAATTGGACATTGCATTTTATTTTCATAAAAATATCTTGTATATGTGGTATTTTTATAAAAAGCATTAAAACTGTTTGCAAGAAAATAATGAAAATATTTAGGTATTTTGGTGCGGCAGGATAAAATCTGTATTCAGCCTTAGAACTTCCCAAATTTCGTATTTAACCAACTTTTCGTTTTTGGGTTTATGCTGCTCACACGCTGCCCGCGCGAGTCGTTCTAAAAATAAGTTTTCCAAATTCACAGTTGTCCTCAAAACATACATTTCCGGTGAAATTTCGATATCGAGCAATATCACCTAATAATTCATCTAAATTGCTGCAAGTGATAAGGGCGGTAAGTAGATGAATTAAAACTTTTCTTAATCCAAAAAATTCTAGTATCTCTTATATAAAATCTTGATACTTACGGGTTGTCATAATCCGGTCCACGACCAGAACAGAGCAGGGGATTTAATTCGTCCTTTGGAAAGGCATACTGCATATAGTTATTGTATCCGAAATAAAACATTTGCTTAGCCTCCGCCAGCATCTGTAGTCGAAGCGCTTCAGGAAATGTACCATATTTGATTTCTAAGCTGTCAAGCGGCTTTTTAAATATATTTAAAGCTTCGTAGCTAATGCCAAATGAGCATGTTAATATCACCGAAGCATAAATTGTACTAAAAGGAATTGTACTACAAACCATACTATTAAACGAAATGCGTGCATAGTACAAACTAGTATAATATTATGCCTTCACGTGTACTAGAAGATGAGGTGATGTGTCACTTATTTGTTGGTACTGATAACGTGAGTTAAAGTACGCTTCATGTTTGCCAACCAATCCCATGCAACAAGTAAATGATTGCATGCCCGAAGCCCAGTTTCTCTTTTTCAGCAAGGTTTTTCCACTTTATCCTAAATGTTGCTAGGTGGCAGCATAAATAAATTACTACAAATGCCGACAGATCAATTCAGAACATTATGGATTAATAATCAAAATATCAGAGTAAATCATTAGCCAAAGTTGATTATGTTATTTAAGAAAATAGTAATTGCTAATAATACAGAACCATGTGAATTAGGAATTTCTATCTTTCAAAACTCAATTGTTCACTTACTTATAGTATAACCTACATTGGATTTCTATTGCTAAAGTCAAGAGTCGTGCAGTTATAAAAACAGGTTTCATAGTCGAAAAAGGCAAATAATACAGTTTAATCTATTATTAATGTCTTAAAAGAACAAAGTACTAAATAGATACAAAGCTTTCAATTTCAATCAGCTACTCCACTGCCAATGTGTTGCAAGGCAAGACTTCTACAGCAGGAAAACATTACATATACAAAATCAAAATCTAAAGCTTCTCATTCAATATATGAATACATTTTAAGAAATATGCCACTTTCCAGCATATATTTTGGAGATATTTTCCCCGTTTCATTTCATTATCCAGCAGGTGTAGCTGGGCTATGAACTGAATATGGTACTAGTTCAAAATAGCGTTTTGGCTTTATATGGCGTGGTATAGAACCTAAGCTAACTCCAAGCCATTTATGTATATAACTTGTTGTTCATATTGGACGATGAATGAAATAGGTGAAATTATGTCAAATCTTCTCTGGGTGCATGGAGCTTACAGTTACTTGACATTTGTCCTCTCAGAATAAAGGAAAATCCCGGGGGGGGGGGGCGAAACAGCTTATCCGGGCGATTCACCCTAAGGTAGATTAGAACTCACGATCTCTAGAATATGAGGCAGACACGCTAGCTCCGAATTACCAAGACGTACATCCATAATTTTTGTCTACTGTAAAGAGATCTTTAATGCATATTCTTCACACATTATAGGTAATCATTTTATTATGGCCTTTCGTACATTGCTTCGTTTTCTTGGAAAATTATCTGATCATCCGCGAATAAAATATGTTATTAGTTATGCTGCATATCTCATAATTGTATGGCGTGTTCAATGCTCCTGGGCGTTGTTCATAACAACACCAAACGAATAAAGATCTGAATACACTAGCTCGTCATCTGGCTGGAGGGAAAATTGCGGATTTGGCTGCGCAAAAGTTGGTGATACTTTTAAATGCTCTAATACTATTAACGATGCCAACTGTCATCTATTGGCATTTTATCAAATAAGGCAAAACCACGCTGAATCAGAAAAACTGCATCCGTACAACCTACATACACATTTTAAACTTATTTTTTCATTGCGTAGGTTGGCTTCCCGATCTTCACAATCACCTTGTAAATAACTAATGGACCCCCAATTTGAACTAGTGTCACATCGCTAGGGCGCCATTTTCGTGGCAAATATAAAACGAAAGCGTACAAAACTAAAATCCAAAATAAAGTGGTCAAAATTTGGCAGACTTTAATTGTACGAATAAATTTGAACGTGGAATCAACACAACACCCCATGGTTGCGTATATGAATTGAGAATAACAGCACAATAAATCTGTAAACTAGCAAACTAAGGTTAACTTTTCAAGGACGTAAAATAGTCACAACAAAAGACTGCTTCCAAATGCTGAAAATAAAATTAAAAAGATATGGTATATCGTTAAATCTGTACATTGTATATTACGTGGTATTGTCAGGACATACTACTATTTACAATATATGCTGGCTGATGTAACGGAATATTCACAAAGGGTGATTTTTTTTTTTTGGGTAGTGTTTAACGCCCGCTTTAACTACTTATGGCACCGCAGGCGGAGGGTGATGGTGCAATGTAATACAAGAATAATTCTTTTTACGCATTTTTACTACATACACGTTTAAATTCTTCAGTTGAATAGAATGCATTATCTATTAGGTATAACTTCATTATATATCAAGGACTTGAAACTTTCGCGGCGCTGGTTATTAATGATTTCTCCTGGGGATGCCAGTCATTGGCTTAATTTCCAAGCTTTCAACGATGTACTCTGTCACTATCATCAGGGAACTCCTGGCTGACATCCCGAGAAGAGTTCATTATATATGTTTGCCGGGCTTATAGGCCGTGATCTAAATGTTTTCATCACCAACGTTTCGCCAAAATCTGCGCCCGGCATCTTCAGGGGAACAAAGCTTTGTGTAAATCTCTGGAGTCCAAACAAGACTAGAGCTGCCTTTATTTTTAATAACCCCCAAAGGAGGTATAGGGGTGGTTCATACTCCACTACCTCCGGTGGCGATCATCCAAAAGGAGTTTACATCGCCTCCCCTAGAGCTACTGCTTAGGGGATGGTTAGGAAGCAGGTAACGTTTAAGTCAGGTACCGCCGTAGAAACCTGAGAGTTGTGGGTGACTACATAAAGATACCCTTAGCACAAGAGAGTGTCTCAGGCAGTTGGTGCACCAGGACCTGGACTTGGCTTCGAACCCAGACCAGGACCTAGAGCTCAGTGTGACTTGCGGGCTGATGGTAAGAATAAGGTGAGGGTCTCATGCAGTAAAGAAGAAGATGCGTCATTAGCAATTAGTTGCTCCGTCCTGGCTGCCAGCTGGAGTGGGGGCTGGTCTGTTTGAAATATAGAAATACACTGTGCATAGCGTTTGTGAATAGTTAATATTAATATTCTGGGAATTTCTGACTAAGTTACAGGTGTAGAGTGAAGACCACTCTGAGTCAATTAAGGCATACACACACTTATATATTTTCTTACATTAACATCAATATATTGTAAACTCCTGTGCTAGTTATAATTATTAGCTGCGGTTAGCTATTTCTTATATATTTTTCCTATATATTTTTTTTAAGTCTAAGCTATGGTACTTAGATTTAGACCTTGATCAGTTGCCTTTTTCGTTGCTGATGTCGTATATGTGGCCACACAGATTAGCTACCTACCCAGTCACGGCGCGGCTACCCTGATGTGCCATTCGGGAAGCTCTTTTCCTCCTGGGCCGCATTGGCTATTGACTCAAGGGCTGCTGTGGGACTGTGGTGAATGTCGTTGGGAACGCTGCGTTGTTCTGCGATTATTGTATTAGTGATGCTAGATGTTCTGTAACATCACGTTCGGCTGTATGTTTGTTAAGAATAATCGTTCTGTCACAAGGCGACTTTGTGCTTACCGATATCGGTATTGAACTGTTCCAGGCGTTATATCAGGAGATTGAAATGCCTCTCGCATTGTTTGTACATATTGAACGCCTACCTTTGATAAATTGATCAACTGTGTGTATTTTAAGGTTTTCGTTTAGGATGTACACTGGTGCACTTCTTGGTACTTTAGTGATGATTCTCAGGATTTTGTTCTGTAGTATCTGAAGAGTTTTTATGTGTGATTTTGCACAGTGTGCCCTAGCGGACTCTGCGTATGTCAGGACTGGTCTAATTAGCGTTTTGAACAGTGTTAGCCCTAATTTTGTGTTTATCGGTGAGTCACGGTTTAGCAATGGGTATAGGCGGTGAAGTTGTAAGTTGCTTTACGTCTTACGTTTTTCACGTAAGTGGAAAAGGTGGGTTTATTATCTAGTGTTTCTCTTAGGTATTTGACACTGTTTGTCCTCTGAATATCTTCGTTAAATAAATTGAGTGGTGCTAACGGAACCCGATGTGATGTCCTCCGTGTATAAGAACCGATTGCGATTTCGCTGTGTTAAATTTTATTCTCAATTTCTGGAGCCACGGTTTGCGATCATCTAACGCATTCTGTAGCCGTTTTGCTGCCATCTGTGGTTTCCACGATTGGGAAGTTATGCCAGTATACAAGCTTTCCAGCGTGCTCCACGACGACGAGAATCACAGAGTGTGCACCTACGTGAGTTTGCAGTTATTTAAAGAGTTGGCAATTCTTCCACGTACCGCGCAGTCATCCCACCCCTGATGCTGTACGGCTGTGAGGTCTGGGGTTCGGTGGCTCGTTCCACCATCCGCAGGCTGCAGGCCGTGCAGAACAGGGCATTGAGGATGATATACGGCACAGACCGCAGATTCCCGTCCCACATTCTCCATTCCCACTCCGGAATCCCTTACATAGTGGACGTTGTGCGAGAAAGAGCTCGCACAATATACACTAAACTTGCTCCCCACCCAAATCCCCAGGTGAACACTCTCGGTCTTTACGACCACACGCTGCCTAGGAGACGCGTAAGCTACCGCCTTCCCAAGGACGCCTTGGGATGGTAGTTTTCCGGCCGCCTCTCCCTTTATTGTTCTACCCGCCAAGTTAAGCAGCATCGGGCATGGTCACGACTCGGACGGGTGACCATCCAGTTGTACTCCGACCAGATCTGCAACACTGGCTTCCCCCACCCCGTACCTATATCCCTTCAGGTCTCCCCGCTAGACGGCACTGCTTTCCTTGACAGCCCGCAAGCGGCTGGCCAAGGTAAGCAGCATCGGGCCTGGTCCCTCTCTGGGTGGGTGGCCACTTAGATAGGTAAGTCAGCCCGCGCCGGCTGCACAGAGGGAAACACCCAGCCCAATTACTATGACACAGACAAAAACGCTTGCATAAGACTACATCTTTTATATCACACGGGTAAATCCGCGAGAAAAGCGGATAGGTACCGTGGTGATTTGCCCCCGCCCGAGTACACTCGGGCGACTAGTTCCTGCTCCTGGCTCCACTTCTTTGTATTTTCATAGTGGAACTAGCATGCTATATCAAACAATCCCATACATGTTTGGAAATAAATGCAGATCTATATCAACATAACACAGTCAAAAGAATAATATACATGTTACATTTTGCAGAACAAACATTCTCAAAAGTAACGTAGTTCAAATGGGTATAAAAATATTTAATAAATTACCACAAGATGTAAAATATGTGAAAAGTATACAGTGCTTAAGAAGTTTAATTCCTTTCTGCTGCAACAAACCGTTTACTCAGTAAATGAGTAGTTAGGTCACAGATATTTGTTTATATTTTATATATAATTCTAGTTTATATACATTATTTTATTATGTTGTGTGAATATATTGTAATTGACGAAACCAAAATTTCTGTAAAGAATTAAAATTGTGAATAAAGAATTGAATTGAATTCACAGTGCATCGGCTTGCGTGGTGGCTGCCTGCGCACCGACAGCAGACTTGCGGCACGTCACAATTCCGAACCAAATTTCGGAAGCGCAGGCACCGCCCGCACTACGTCGGTTCAGAGGAGGCTGCCTGACATTACGTGGCCAACAGATCCTTAGTCGGCAACATTACCTAGTCCTCAACTCTTGCTGTGCGTTGCGCCAGGTCTGTTAGGGAATTGAAGGCCAAGGGGTCAGTCTTATTTGGCAATTCCACCACAAACAGTTTAACATGGGCCTTAAGCCTACGGGAGAATATCCTGCCAACCTGCAGGAAGTCAAAACCTAGCTGTGCTAGCTCTGCCTTGACTGTCTCCTCAGTCATATTGTGATTTGTTGACATTTATGAAGAGTACATAATACAATAATCATATTTTAGTTTTATATAATTACTAGTAGTAACTATTATGTCGATAATTAGAAAACTATCATCTGACATTACATCAGTGTTACATATAATGAAATTATATTTATTTATACATTTTAACACTAATTTTTAATACTCTTTGTTTTTATGTGATTAAAAAAAAAAAAGGAAAGTTCATGTACTTTTATAGAGCACATTAAGTATAGTAGAGGCCTCAAATACAAATGGAGTGATTATATGTCTATTCTGCTGTTTTTGTAACCCAAGCTTTAAGCAAGAGCTTTGTACATTGTTTTTTTCTTTTTCATAGTATATAAATATATGTATACATGCATATATCTTGACAAGTTCTATGTTCAGAGGTTTCCTGGCCTAAATGAACCTACAAAATGCTTTCCAATCTAATCTAATCTAAATCCCATACGGTCTGTGGAGAGAATTCCTACAACTCATCGCTGTGGTACAGTTGTCCACCGCTGGGGGCAGCACACTACAGCGCAACCTCACACATCAAGATCAGCAGCTACTAGCATATCCTGGTGGTAGCCTTTAAAAAGGACTCATATTCGGATGTCCGGAGGTCGTGGTCACTTAAGGGTGGGTGGAGGGTATTGTGGAATATCATGATGCTTCGAGGAGGATGACCAAGAAGAACAGTCTCGGCGCAGGAGCAGCCGCAGCCACTGCTAGCGCCGCCAAATCGCCGCAGGAACACAGCGCTCTGCCGGAACCTCCTGCACCGGTCGCCAGTTGCTGCCCACATCACCCCGCCGCCTTTGCCGCCGACATACACCAGACCAATCCTTCAGAGCTTCAACCACCGCAGACTCCCAACCTGACGAACTTGCAGCGCCTGAGCGTGGCCATCAAGGGAGTTCTCTGTGACCTGCCAATGCGCCTACTGGCCACCGCCGCTCGCCTCTGCTGGCCCTCAATCTGGAAGAGGCCCATCTCCACTAGTCCGGTTCGAACTTGCTCAGGTCAGAGACTATGAAGCAGCCTTGCGCGAGGGCCTGCTCATGTTTGGGCGTCGCCTTAGCGCTGTGGCCAGCCGAGGGTCCCTGCAACGCCCCTGCCGGCACTGCTGTGCATTCGGCCACCACGAAGACACCTGCACAGCTCAACCACGCTGCCACTACTGTGGCGCGCTTTCCCTCACAGCCGATTGCACAACACATGTACTGGCGAACCGCCGCCAATACTGCGCCACTGGCTTTGGCCACTTTACTGGCCAGGCACAGTGCCCGGACCCACGCAGCCGAAATGTACAGCCGCCAGTTAACCCAGCATCTTCAGCCGCCTCTGCAGCCACAGCACAGTCTCCAGTTGTCTTCACCACTCTGCCTCCAGTGCAAACCGCCGCAGCAGACAACGCCATTACGTTTGCCATCCAGGATCTTCAATCGCAGGTCCGGGAAACCAAAATGGCCTTGGTCAAGGAAACTTTATCGGCCATCACCACCACCACCACCACCGCCGCCGCTCTGGACGCATCATTACATCGAATCCACAACATAGAGGCCAAAGCCCGGTACATACAGGAATCCATCACCGCCACCGCAGCTACTGTGGGGAGTTCGTCTCCAGTTGCACTTCGGAGCCACATATCGCCGCCGAGAGGCAGGCGTCCGAGGAAGAAGACCTCCAACGACTGACCACTAACATATCTGACAGACAACTACCTGACCACACCGACATAATGCACAGCGGGTACCGGAAACTAGCCCGAATTGAGACTACTCTCCAGCAACCAACTACAGCACCGACCAGCAAGTCGGATACAACAGTCCAGACTGACATCACCTTGGCTCCCTTCATAACACCAACATTGACTCAGCTACTCCAATACCATGAACAGCAACCACTTTTATCTCATCACCGCTCATTCCAACGACTAGACGAGAGCTTTCCCCCCAAGATACGATCCCAGGCAAAATCCAAGAAGATAGAACATAAATAAAAAAAAACCTAGACTCCTACCAAACCCTCCTTAACTCCCTGGATGGCAGTCAGGGCCTCAGTCATGACTGTCAACCGTAACCACCGCTACTTTCTGCTGAGCCACTTATCGGCCAGCAGCTAAACTTCCGCACTAACGAGAGTGCTAAGCGGAACCTCCCTAACCCAGAGTTATCTCCTTTGAATCCGACACTTCCTTCCATTCCCGCACTTCACCCTATGGCGAGATAAGCCATTCTTTCTACCTCCCAACTTTCTTTCTGTCTCCCCCATTCAAAAAAGAAAGAAAAAGAAAACCGATTTTGTAAAAATAAAAAAAAAATCCGGAGAAGTTACTTCCGCGCGGTCTGCAGACAATGTAACATGCGGCTAGTTTGGTGCTCGCGACTCTTGTATTTTCCATGTATGTTTATTGTGAATCCACGCGTAGATAAAGTTATTTAAATTGTATACCATATTCCAGTAACTATCCATATTGGTGACCCAGACGTGATTCGCGATGGCGTAGCAAAATTCGGATACGCGAACCGGTGCAGCATTTTACCGCGTAGCCATGCGTTTACCGCCGTTTTGGCCCGATCGTCCCGCGTTGTGGTTCGCGCAACCCGAGGCTATCTTCGCCAGGAGAACAGCTACACCAAGGACTGAAAGAGGAACTCGTGCAACGTCTTTCAACACCAATTGCTAACACACGAAGAGATGAGGGACCGCAAGCCTTCGCAATTTTTGCGTCATTTGAAAAGCCTAGCCCTAGATCAGGCAGCATCAACTCAATGCACTATGACGTCATATCGTTTAGCCCAATGCCCGAGCGTGTGGAAGCGGGCAGAAATGAAGGTCAACAGAGCTAGAAAAAAACAGTCAGTGGCGGAATAACTAACATTTGCAACATCGGAACCTTTGAACGTTTATTGAGTGTTGACTGAACATACAAAGATAAATAAACATGCATTTACCTAGATGTTTACAAGAACAAATTCAGCATACCATTTCATATCTTATCTGTCAGTTATATTACATTAAATACTTCCAACTGAGTTCAATTTTGATTCAGACGTCGAGCTTTTTGTATCCTTTTCCCCCTAATTATCTTTTCAGTATTTTGTGTATTTGTTTCTGTAGTACAAAGACGAAGACTGCATTTCAAGTTGGTGTCAGATAATTGGCTTCTGTGACCCGGTTTACAGTGTTTCATTACCAAAAAGATTTATTCACAGAGGTAAGTAGAGCCAAACATAGCTAATATGTGAGCTGCTTGTTTGTGTAGTCGTGAAAATCTGGACTGAGGAAAGTTTAAATAAAAAGCTATCCATTTTCTTTTATGAACAAAGGAATTCTTCATTTTTCGATCATATTGCACATCAATAAGTTATAATTGAAACTCTGTAGGAACGTTCTCGACGTCTACGGTGAAAGGAGTGACAAATAATAGAAAATATGTAGATTCCATTGTTTCTAGTTCAAGGAAGTGCACTCCGAATTCTCCGTGTAGATCATTTAGTACGCTTGTATGTTTCTCAAGTGCTGCAAACTCCAAATATTTTGAAGCTGATGAAAGTTTTAGAAAGTGAGATGTGTTCTTGTTGATTAATTGTTGTTCCCATAATGCAAGTGTGCGTTTGAAGGCCAGTACAGAGTCAATCAGTTGAGTAATAATTTGTCTCTTGCCCTGGAGAGGACGATTAAGAATATTGAGGTATTCTGTTAGATCTGCTAGAAATGCAGATCACAAATGAATCAGTTCGGGAACAGGCATATATTTTTCTTCTAAGAACAACCCTATTTCTTCTCTTAACTCAAGCACCTTTCCAGTAACGTACCCCGGCACAACCAACTCATTTCACAACAATAAGGCAAGTCGCCAAATTCACTATTACATTCGTCGACAGACACTTTAAACTGGCGATGACGTAGTCCTTTTGACCTAATGAAATTAGTGGTTTTCACAATAACACTCATCACTAGAGCTGGGATTTTTATGTAGTATCAATTGGAAAATATGTACATAAATATGTAGTGAAAAATGGGAAAATATGTAAAAACCTCTTCAAAATATGTGATAGAAAATATTAAATATTTAATGTAAATTTGTAATATTATGCTCAAGAGAAATGCATACATTTCTCAGTACAGTGTACAATTGTTATTTGATGAAAATATAACCTAGAAGCCACATTATATTAATCTAATTTCGAAAACTAACCCTTATTTTATCAAGTAAAAATATTATAATATGAGTAAGCACAAACGTAAATGTAAATTCCATAGCTAGAGACATTCATTCATTAAATTTTGCAGCACAGTGAACAATTAAATATTTTTCTAAGTTCTCTGGGGCCATTGATAGCCGTTGTCAAATAGTGTGTTCTTATAAGTGAAAAATGACCGCTCAACATCACATGATGTGACTGGGGCAAATTTTAACAAAGGAATCTTTCCTGGGGAAATGTTCTCAGGACAATCTATAATGTCCCCTTTTAGGATTTGACACATACTGCGAAATGTAATATCCAGGATTTTTCTCAAAACTGTTTTTAATTTATTCCATGCACTCTTACCCTTCTCCCCATGCACTACACTTAAGTTTTTCAACTGCATCTTCCACAACACCACTAGAAGCTTCAATTAGAAATCCTGACGTTTCCAAACGTGTGATACTCTCCGGGAGCCAGCTAAAGTTGCTTCTAATGTAGGAGACAGAACAAACCACTTTGGAATCACTGAAGGCATGCTGAGATTCACGAATAGCTGCAGCACTTTCAGGGTCAAAAGAACCCACAACAGTCTTTGTGTCATCAAAATGTTCACCATAAAAGTTCACTGCTTCAATCCACTTTCCCCACCTAGTTAACGTTGGTTCTGGAGGCAATGGTGTTCCTGGAAGTTGCTTTCTGTAGGATTTCACTCGCCGTGGGGCTTTAAGAAACACATTTTTTGCTGCCGAAATTAATGTATTCACTTCTGGAAACTTCTGCTTTATTCTCGGCAACACGTTGCAAACCATGAGCTAAGCACGTCAAATGGAGCATATTGGGGTAAAATACCTTCAGAGCAGTTGCAGTTTTAAGCATGTATGGTGCTTCATCAGAATATACGTAGCACTTCTCTTTTGAGTTCCGGTGGCCTACAACACTTTTAGCCCATCATTCGCAAATCTTGGAATAGTTGAGTAATTTGTACGGTCCAGCTCTTTGCAGTAAATTAAACATGGGTTAGAAGCGCTGTCAGGTTCCTACTTTCCTACCACGAGATTTGCTATGTTACATCTATTAGAATCAGTTGTTTCATCATCCGCAACCCTTATGAAAGAATCTCCTATGTACTCTCTTATGCTGTCCATTATCTCATTGTAGCAGACTTGCAGATAGTTTTTGCGTAATGTTGAATGGTCAGGTATATGTTGCTTGCAGTATTTTTCCAAGAAAGATCTGAATTTAGGCACTTAAATCGTGTACCATGGGATATTAGCAGCAATCATTACACTGCGAAAATCCTAATAGTTGACGTAATTGTTTATTTTTTCTATGCAGTACATTTCTTAAATGCTGTTCAAGCTTAGATTTCATAGAGCATTTCATATATTTTTTAGCATTCCTGACAAATGACTATTTTGCCATCAGTCGTATAGCACTCGTCAATTACAGTCCATGATTTTAATTTTGAAGACAGTGAAGATGAGACAGGTGTCATATTCAAACTAGAGAGAACTGAAGTACACTGTTCACTTACCCACTTTGATTCTGAGTGAAACTAAGTACAAGAAATGAAAAGTATTGAGTACAGAATTTACAGCAGTTTTATGGTATAATTAGCAAACACATTAGGCCTAACACAAGAAATGAGAAGTATTGGGTACAGAATATGCAGCAATTTCATGGTATAATCAGCAAACCCATTAGGCATAACACGTTTCTTTTCAATTACTTGATCATGCTCTTAAGTGGCTGTCAATCATCTGCCATTCCTTTTTTTTTACCTGGTATGGTAATTCCTTGTTGTTCAGTACCTGTCGGTCATCTTAATCTCCCTATGTACCAAGGGGCAGTATCCTCATAGATTCAGTTTAGAATTTATAGAGAAATTTACACACGTGAATACAATCAAATATAGAAATATGTAATTTCATGTAATATCACAAGAATGTGTAATATACTTAAAAATATGTAAAATGAAATGCAGTTATAGTAATCCTAACATAGTGGTTTGTGAAGATATAATTTTTCCCAGCATCTAAATAGCAAAGAACAAAATATATATTTACATAGAAATCCCAGCTCTACTCATCACATTATTCAGTTTAATACGTTCTGCACGTAAATTCTCCTGGTGAAATATGCAGTGAACAGATATGATGTTTTGATTACTACCAAGGTCATTTATTTTGTCTCTAACACGGCCTATTAGACCAAGTCTACCACCGACCATAGCTGGAGCTCCAACTGTAACTATAGATATCGGTTTATTCCATGGAAGTTGAAGCCGATTTAAAGCTTCCTCAACGCATCGGAAAATATCTGCACCGGTTGTAGTATCCGTCATTGGTACTAATCCAATATTTCTTCTGTGATCTGGAGATTTATATCCACATCTCTCACAAAAAGTACTAACTGACTGTGTCACAAGTATCTTGGCTTTCATCTAACGCCAGAGAGTAACAAATAAATGATTTACATCTCTCCATCAACTGCTCTTCAACATTGTTGGCGAGATCTGCAATACGCTGCATAACAGTAGAGTAGGGTAAAACTAATGGATTCACATTCTGGTATACGTTTAGGGCAAACTTCACCGGCCATCATACGTAGACAAATTTTAGCACATTCGCCATCTTTAAATGGTCTAAGTTGCTTAGCAATTTCAAGTGATATTTTATAGCTAAGACGTACAGCCGATTGACTTATTTTATGGTCCGCATCATTGTCAGTAGCCATATTGTCTTTGAGTTTCTCTATCATCATGTCACGTTCCACTCCTTTATAGCCGTCGTATTCACTGCTATAGTAGCGGAATGTCGTTGTAGGTTATACTTTTTAATTGTTTGAACAATCTTGCCCCAGGCTATCTATTGCAGCGGTGGACAGACCCGCCGCCGTGACCATGTCACCACTAGCAGCCAGCATACCCGACAATACATTTCTACTGCAACACAACAAGGAGTTGTCGCGGCAGGTAGCCGCGTTTCGACAAACCGTACGCAACATCTTCGACGTTCTCATTCGCGTAGCGGTAGCCCACGTCGATACCCATCCTCTACAAGAGCAGCCTCTCCGGTGGGTGCTATATGCTGGTACTATCGTTTCAGGGATCGAGCTAACAACTGTAAACCGCCCTGCGAGTCCCAACCATCGGAAAACCCCAACAGCAGCCGTTAGTAGCGGAAAACGGTTGCCTCTTTGTAGTAGACCAAACCACAAGAACCCAATATCTTATTGATACAGGGTCAGACGTATGTGTGTACCCAAGCCGACTACTCCCTGGACGGCGAGGACGGGTGGACTATAACCTACATGCGGCCAATGGGACAGTCATCCCTACCTATGGCTGGGTACCCCTAACTCTGCACCTGAAGCTACGCAGAGCTTTTACACGGCACTTTATTGTCGCTGAGTCCACCTGCCAATAATCGGGGTTGATTTTTTATAAGCTGTTGGTGGATTGCAATCACCAGTGTCTTCTGGGCAGCACCACGAACCTTTCATCCCCAGGTTGCCAAGCTGCAACACATCTGCCCAGCATCAGGGCCATATCTTCCGCAATGGACTCTGACCTCGGAATTTTCTGACCTCGTGAAACCTTGTGGCGCACCACGGAGCACATAACACAATACCGTTCACCACATCAACACCACGCTTGGACCACAAATCTCTTGCAGACCACAAAGACTTGCCCCAGACCGTCTGCACATTGCCAAGGTTGAGTTTGAGGCAATGTTATGAGATGGCACTTCACGACGATCGGAGGGACCATGTTCTTCTGCTCCCCCATCTTGTGCCGAAGAAGTTAGATGGTTGGCGTCCATGTGGAGACTATCAGCTCTCAACGCCCGCACAATCCCTGACCAGTACTCTGTCCACCTATCCTTGATTACTCACAGAGCCTTTCTGGTCGCACTGTTTTCTCCACTATCGATCTTGTCCGTGCAAATCACCAAATCCGTGTCCATCCTGACGATATTCCAAAAACAGCAATTACTACTCCCTTTGGTCTCTTTGAGTTCCCTTACATGTCCTTTGGTCTGCACAACGCAGCCCAAACCTTCCAACGTTTCATCGTAGAAGTCCTACGTGACCTTGCTTGTGTGTTTCCTTACCTGGAAGACATCCTTGTTTTCTCCAAATCACCAAACGAACACCGTCAACACCTGCATACACCCTTCTCTACACTTTCTACTTATGGCATCCTGCCTAACCCATCTAAATGCATGTTTGCACAACTGCAAGTCACCTTTATTGGTTACCCGATGTCCGCTGAAGGATCACAACCACAGAACGACAGAATTGCAGTCCGCTGAAGGATCACAACCACAGAACGACAGAATTGCAGTCTTACAGACATGTCCACTTCCTCAGAATGTGCGAAAACTTAGGTGTTTCCTTTGGAATGCTGAATTTCTACAGACATTTCCTTCTTCGTGCAGCATCCATCCAAGCACCCTTACACGGTTTACTCTCTGGTGCTAACATCAAGGGCTCAAACACTATAACCTGGACTCCAGCGCTACATCGGGTCTTTGAGGATTGCAAGACCAGCCTCTCTACTGCTATGCTCTTGGCACACCCTCTGTCATCTGCTACCCTTACTCTGGTGATGGACGCCTCAAGTACAGCAATTGGAGCCGTACTTCAGAAACAAGTCCAGGATATTTATTGGCAGTCACTCGCATTCTTTACAAATAAGCTGAGCCCTGCCCAGCAGAAATATAGTGCCTATAATAGGGAGTTACTGGCCGTGTATGCAGTCATTTGGCATTTCCAATATCACTTGGAGGCCAGGAATTTCACCATTTTCACTGATCACAAACCCCTCATTTATGCCTTACAGCAAATTGGAGATAAATGCATATCCCACCAGTTTAACCACTTAGACTTCACTTCACAATTCTCCACAGACATTCGTCATATTGCTGGCCAAGAAAATGTTGTAGCAGACACTCTCTCCCGGACAAATATCATTGCAGCTCCTCCTAGCCCAGAGGCTCTGGCCTCTGCCCAGGATCTAGATGACGAACTCCAAGCACTTCTGGCTGGGGACACAGCATTTCGCCTGGAAAAGGTTGCTGTCCCTGGCAGTGAGGTAGAGTTGTACTGCGACACCGCTACTAAACGCCTACGGCCATGTGGCGCACAGTGTTCTCCTCTCTGCATGAACTTAGTCATCCAGGAGCGAATGCAAGCCAACAACTTGTAACCAACCGATAGTATAGCCCTCTCTGTCTTCCTTGTCAACGCTCCAAAATTTCTAGGCACACTTCCTCGCCCATGGACACCTTTGCTGTTTTCCCAGAGCACGATTCCAGCATGTGCATATAGACTATGTTGGTCCTTTGCGTGCCTCCCAGGGTTATCGGTACTGCCTCACGGCAATTGACTGATTTACCCGCTGGCCTGAGGTATTTCCCATGGTTGACATTACCGCTGCAACATTGGCCCAGACCTTCCCGTTAGGTTGGAATGCTCGCTTTGGTTGTCCACAGCACTTGACCACCGACAGAGGAACATAGTTCCGTTCTGCGCTTATGCGGACTCTTTCCGACGTGTGCGGCATCAGACTGTGCCACTACGGCTTTTTACCCTCAGGCAAATGGCATGGTGGAGCGCTTTTACCGAACCCTGAAGGCAGCAATTATGTGTCATTCACCTATGCGGTGGGCAGAAGCCTTACCTTTTTTGGGGGGGGGGGGGGCGCTCCGCACAGACCTCAGGCCAGATTTGGAATGTGCGTCGGCAGAACCGCTCTATGGAGAGCCTCTTCGCGTGTGTGGTGATTTCGTCACTCCAGCTGTCAGTGATGTGCAGCCTCCATAGCTGGTTGAACAGCTTCAGAGACAGATGCAGCAACTACGTCCTGTTCCTGTGCGACACCATGCTAACGAGAACATCTTCGTCCACGAAGCTCTGAATTCTGCCACGTATGTGTTTCTATGCCTGGATGGCATTCGCCGCCCTCTGCAAGCACCTTACACTGGCTTACACAACGTATTGAGTTGTGGAGACAAGGCCTTCACACTATCCCTTGGAGCCAAAACTGTCACTGCCTCAATTATTGATCGGATCAAACCAGCTTTTCTGCCCGCTGAGTCTACCGCTTCATGCAATCCTCCGTGCCTACCATCTCCAGATCCACCAGCATCTTCAACAGCATTTCCAGTAACTACACATTCCGGCTGTAGTGTTCACTTCCCAGATGCTTACTGCCCATGTTCCTCTACTCAGCGGGGGATGGTGTGGGCAGAATTCCCACAACTCATTGCTGTGTTACAGTTGGCCAATACTAGGGGCAGCACACTACAGCACTACCTCACACATCAAGATCAGCAACTACTAGCACCTCCTGGTGGTAGCAGCCTTTAAAAAGGACTCACTTCCGGATGTCCAGAGAAGATAGTTCCGTGCATGTTCCGTGGGGTCTGCAGACATGTAAGTAGTTTGGTGCTTGTGTATTTTCCATGTATGTTTAATGTGAATCCATGCGTAAATAAAGTTATTTAAATTGTATACTACGTTCCAGTAATTATCCATAGGCCCTTAATGACCAGCTTGTAGGTTCTCATCTCTGAGGGTGGTGTGACATGGAACGGCACGTTATTATTACGGCAATGTCTTACAAAGTTCTTCTAGTCAGACAAAGTCATGAATTTAAACCCATGGTACCCAAGACGGTATGTGCACAGGTACTGTTTGGGTCTATAGATTCTGTCAAACTCGGCTGTCATTGCAACCAGACCACGTTGATAGTAGTCTGCTACATGAACTTTGGCCAAGTCCTGCCTTGGTTCATTTAGGTAATTTTGATCCAGAGCCTCCCCTACGTGCCTTTCCTCTCAACCACCCTTATGAGGTGGAAACGGCCGGTTGAGTGGAGGTACTGGTGTCACCTGAATTTGGTGGATTGCTAATAATTTCTAATGGGCGATCGTCATCACTGTCGCTGCAGGCCAAATCATCATTTAAAAGCATCTCTATATCAACCTGCCGCTCTTCCTTCCTCATGCCATTAGTGCTGTCGTCATTGGTCTTTGTCTTAGTCTGGTGTCTTGTCCTGGCCATGTCAGTGGTGTTAGTTTTATACTATGTCTAGCTAATTACCTGAAGAGAATGAAAAAGAGGAAGAGAGAAAGTCTATTTAGCAACTGCATTGGAGACTGAAAGCCTAATTAGCAACTGCGTTGGAGACTATCTGTTCAAATGTTTACACCACAGTAGCTCCTATAGCTAACCTAAAATTTTATTTAAGGGGCACTTATAAACTAGGACAGAAAAAGAGGAAAATGGAAACAGTCAGAGGAAAACGAACAGAGAGTAGGTGCTAAAACACCCGAGCGGTAGAGGATGTACCTTACTACCCCTATGAAATGAGCCCAGGGACTGTTGGCTGCAATCTTACTGCTCTACCCAGCTAATCTGCTGAAGTGGCCTTCTGCTGGCAGACTGAGTTAAGCCGGTCAAAAGAGCAACTGCTGCTTCTTCCTTTCTCTACTGGCTGCTGCTTCCCCTCTCACAGTATTACTCCTGTAACTTCTCGCCGCAAACTCCATGTCCTCATCAACCATCACCATATATATAGCCATGCGTTGAAGGAGGGAATGGCCCATTAGGGGTGGAGAATGGTTGCCTATATTAGGTATAACTTTGTTTTCTTTAGTTTTTGCTTATCTTCCGAATGTTTAATTCTTGGAGGCCAGTGGTTGTATAGATCTTTGCACAAGTTTATATACATTTGTTGTTAATGGAGCTCTTAGTCTATTTCTACAATAATTTATTCCCCTCTGGTGTTATACAGGAGTACATTTAAAATTTATTCTGCCTTATGTTTTTAACTACCTTCATATTTAATACAACCAGGCCCAAATTTAGGACCACTGATGCCCCTGGGCAAAAAAAAAAAACAAACAAAAAAACATTTGCTGCCCCCCCCCCCCCCCCAACTTCCAATACATATATTACTTAAATTTTCACAACATAGAGTATGGTTTCACTAGTTTGGATACTAGTTTGAGTGGCAAACACCATAGGTGAGTTTATTAAAATTTAAGTAGAAGTTTATCTTAATAGAAAGAACTTACACTAAAGAGGCATCACCCCATATTAGATGTCAAAACATATACTGTTTAAATAACAAGAGGCTTCCTCCTTGTCCTGTCATTTGCAGACAAGTTTATGCGTTTGTCATAGTCAATTTTCACTGTTACATACATAACTAAGACGATCCTTCACTTGTGATGTTCTTAAATAATTATTTATGTGTCTTAGTGCAGAAAATGATCTCTCAGTTAAGCTGTTCGAAGCAGGTGTGCTCAAGTATATTTGTAGAGCTATGTTTAAGTTTGGGTAAACGCTCTCTAGACAGTTACCTTTTAACATCTTGCACAGCTGTGTAAGAGAGTGCGAAGCATTTTCATTCTTTTCTATGTAGCTTTTGAAGTGTAAGCATTCAAGTACAAATGCTGAATCTTCAAGATCCGACTGTAGACTTTCTGAAGTCTGGATGATGCTTCCTGAATTTCAAGTGGACTGAGCATCTTCAGATTTGTCAAAAACATAAATGATTCACTGAATTCCTTGTAGGAAAAAACTTTGTTGTTCAGTTCTTCAATCAATTTATCCAGAATCAAAAAGAAACACATCTGTAAGTCATCTGAATCACCATTTCCTTCAGAGTCTGAATCAGATTCATCAAAGAATCTTTTCTTTTTGTTAATGCGTTTCTTATCCTGATCAATTGTAGTAATGTTACAAAGAGATTCAAATTTCTTCTGTTCTGGATTCTTGAAAACTTCATATCCCATTTTCATTTCTTCCAAGTAACTAACCGAAGAACTATACAAATTAAAAACAGTGGCTACATCCATGTCTGCTGTTTGTAACTGCTTACTTATAACATTGAACCTTTCAAGAATGGTGTTTTATCAGTTTTTTCCCAAAGAAAAGGATCAGCACTAATTGTAAAGGGTTCGACAGCAACGATGGAAGTTCCGCCTTCACTTTCATTTGATACAAGTTTTTTTTTTATCTTTAGATTTATTTGGAGTATTTGTTTCCCCATAGTCTTCAACAGCTTCATTTGGCCAGGGCGTTTCTTCTTGACATGAACTCCTTGGGGTCGATTTTATAAACACATCTAGAAACTTTCTCAATGCGTCTTCTTTTCTTTTTCTTTTATCTTTTGCCAATGAACAATACTGAACTCCACTAAGCCTCTTTATTCCTGCCATTTTATTCAGTGACAATCGACACAAACTGAGAAAGCGAAAGAAAATATGATAAACAGTTGTAAAACTTAAAAGATTCAAACATAACCTACTACTTCATTATGCCGGAATCCCGGAGTATTAAGTATAAAAGAACTCAATATAATTATAACAATAAAAATTACTGTTCACTACCTCAGTTAACAATATATAGAAAATTAATGATAATGAACAACAACACACACTTCTTGATCTTAAAATTTTTTGCGTGTGTTAATCGATTCTCACTATTGGAATGTGTTTCGCTTTGTCTCCGCTATGTACACATAGCTGGCAAACTAATCAGCATAGCCAACATGTGTCAATTAATATTCCTCTGCTAGCGGCAAATTTAAATGACTTGACATTTCATGTCTATGCTGGGCAGTTGCCCGGTTTGCGCTGCCGTGAATACGGCCCTGAATACAACCAGACAAACAAGTCACAGTAAGTATGTTTAGCTTCTTAAAAGTAGTTCAGCATCTTTGTCTGATGTATAATCTTTCTATTATCTTTATGGCTTTTTTCTGAAGCTTAAATAGTTTCATAATTATGAATTTCTGAGTTGCACCCCAAAGTATCAGTACAAATGTTAGTTGTGCATGAATGAAAGCCAATTACACTTGCATAATGCTGTCCTCTTCCATCACCTGCCTAGTTGTCTTAAAGCATAAAGCTCACTGTTTACTTGTTTGGTAATTTTTTTTTACATGCACTGGTCAGCTCAATTTTGTATCAATAACTAAGCCCAGGAAATTAGTGGGCATTAATTACCCTTCTGATACTTTTGTTCCCTGTTTTTAAATTCATGGTTGAATAACTTTTGCCCCATAACCTATTTTGAATCCATTCAGTTTTATCAGTGTTTAATGTCACGTTAAGTCCCTGTAAAGACAGTGGCAGCTCATGGCCTAAATGATAGGTGAAGCTCTTTTCACACAAAATAACACATGCAACTCACCTGTGCTTATTAAGTTGATGTTTGTCCTTTCAGTTGGTGTACTTCTTGATAATTTTTCATGAAAGGCTGCCTTCCCATTAGATCAAGCAACAAGTCCTTCAGAGATAAGATGCTGGCCAAAGAAGTTAGTCTTTCTTGTGTCATTGAAATGCAAATGTAAGTTACATGTTTGACTGTGAATGTAGAAATATTTCTCTCCACCAAAACACTGTATATAAAATACTTGTTTGGATAAATACAGGAAGTGGGAGGATTATCCATTGGGTATGCTGATGATACTAGAATGTAAGAGTAAAACAGTGGCAAAGGTACAAAATAAAGTAAATAAATTATTAGAGTTGGTTAGAACATACCTACCAGAGCTAGAAATGATGCTCAACAGAAATAAAACTGGATGGATGCAAATTGAAATAAATAATAGAACACACACTGGCATAACACTAGCAATCCAAAATGAGAACATTTTGCCAATTAATGCTGACAAAATTTTTAGGACTAGTGATGCATAAAAATTTTAAATGGAACAAACATATAGAAGAGATTAGAGATAAAATTAATAAGGGTATAAGTGTGCTAAAACAGGTAATACAAATCATTTATTAAGATAGCACCCTAAAAGTAAACAATGCTTTCATACATTCACATCTGAACTATGGGATCATCTTAAGGGGAGCAGCAAGAAAAAAACACAGGTTAAAATACAAGAAACTGAATCATGAATGGATTAGACCAAATAGCACTAGATATGGGCCACCAAGTTATTCACTTAATGCCATATCATTGTCAATACAATACTGCAGAACTTAATTTGGGCTAAAGTAAGGGATGAGGTAGCAAAGCTGAATGTTCCACTTGTGGATGTTGAGTGGCTCACAAATAAAGCCCTTGATAGAATTATGATGAGAGAGAACTGGGGGTCTTGAGTTATACATGTTATACACGTCGAAAAGTTGTAGGAAATTTTCCGTTATAATTAAAAGCATGGACAAGTTATAGGATTTCATCATTAACCTCCAGTAAATTTCAATTTGCCTTCTATGTTAGTTGTTCAGCTGTGCTATTTTATTTGCTAGCATGTCAAATATTAATCCTGCCATCTGTGAGGTGCATTCTGTCATTTGGTTTCTAAGATAGATAGATTTATTATCAGCCTGAAGAAAAACAGCTTCTATGGCATCATCAAAATACAAAGAAATTTTGTTACATTTGAGTTTAAATATATACAGAATTTGTAAAAAGAAAAATCCGGAATAGTTTTCTGCCAGCGCCAGGTTCCTTCCTACTTCTGCAGAATGGGACCTGTAATGACAAACACAAAACGGCAGTATCTGCACAAGAGAAATATGGTTGCAAAGATGATGATGATGATGATTGATTATGATGATAATAATAATAAATAATAATGATTTATAGTTATTCAATTTGTATTCCGTGGAACTTTAGAGTTTCTGATTGAAGTATTCATTAATAGTGAGTGGTAAATGACTTTTGAGATGGTTCTTAACAGCCGTTCTAAATTTTTTGTGATTAAGCTCTTTAATACTGTTTGGAAGATGGTTGTATATATTTATACCCTGATGTGATATAGACTTAAGACACTTGGTGAGCCTATGAGTGTTGAGATGTGTATTACTGTATTGTGGTCATGTAGGGCTGAGTTTCTTTTAAAGAGATCCAAATTTTGATGTATAAAAAGACCGACTCTTAGAGATATATATATCCACCCAAGGTAAGGGTAATATAGATAGTTCTTTGAATACTATCTTACTATCTGATCATGTTGGTACCTGTTTTATGATTTTTACTAATCTTTTCTGAAGCTTGAGTATCTGCAAACTTTTTGAAGATGCCCCCCATGCTATTATTCCATATGAGAGCAGTGAATGGACAAATCCATAATATGCTGACTTTAAGCCCTTCAAGGGCAATACTTTTGAGAGGACTCTAAATGCATAGCATAGACAGCTGAGTTTCCTGCTTAGATGATGTGTGTGTGTTTCCCATATCAGGTTTGCTTCTACCCATATGCCCAAGAATTTTGTGGATTCTACTTCTGTAATTTGTACATCATTGAAAGAAACTAGCATTGGGTCTTGTTCATAATTATGGAACTGTATATACACAGTTTTTTCAATGTTAAGCTTGAGCTTATTGGTCGATAGCCCCTTTTCTATTTGTTTTAAAACCTTGCTAGTTTTATCTTGCAACTTATTTTTAGCAGGGTCACTAATTGTAATACTCATGTCATCTGCAAATAACAAGTTTTTGCTTGAGTAATATTAGGAGGGAGATTGTTTATGTATAAAAGAAAGAGTAGTAGACCTAATACTGAGACTTGTGGGAATCCATGCTTTATAATAACATCATTTGATTTAGCTGAAAGTACTTCAACAGACTGATATCTGTTACTTAAATATAAACTAAACCATTCTTCAGCTAATCAGCTTGTTAAGTTTGTGAATCAATATTTTATGGTTAACCATGTCGAAAGCTTTGCCAAGGTCTAGAAAGAGCCCAACAGTCTTTTCTTTGCCATCCTGAGCTTTGAATATTGATTCTAGGAATGAAAATATAGCATTGCTAATGTTTCCACCTTTTCAAAATCCAAACTGAAACTTACTTAAAATGCTGCATGCCTATAGGAAGGGCATTAAACTGTTGTACATTACTCTTACAAGTATTTTTGAAAATACTGATAGGAGAGATATAGGGTGATAATTTTGTACACAGTCTTTTTCATCCTTTTTAAAAATTGGACAAACCTTTTCTGTTCTGTTGAAATTTATTGATGAATTGTTGCAGTGCATGGGGGAGGTATAATGAATGATGGAAATGTGCTTAAATGGTGCAGATTGTTCTATGAAGGAAGGACAAATGTTCATGATGAGGATCGATCTGAATGGCCTACTATCACCAGTAAAATGTTGACACAAAAAGTGATGAGAAGACCATGAAACAAGACACTTCACTATTCATGAGCTTCATCAACATTCCCCTCAAGTGTCAAGGTCAGTAATTTATGCAACTGTTATGGATAAACTTCAATACAAAAACTGTGTTCTTCATGGGGTCCCAAGGATCTTGATGTACAGCCACCGAACAAAGTGTTTGACACATTCTTTGTCATTTTTGGAGTTCTGTGCCAAGGATGGTGAGTAGTTCTTGAGTCGCATTGTGCCTGGTGATGAAACATGGATTGCTTACTATACTCCAGAGACTAAGTGACAATCCAATGAGTGGCATCATTTAAATTCTGTGGTAAAATCAAGAAAATTCAAACCACCATCTTAATGGAAAATCATGCCACAGTTTTCTGGGATCAAAAAGGCATTGTTTTGTTAGACTTCTTGCCAAGAGGAGTACAAATAAGTACTGAGAGGTATTGTGAAAACTTATTTAAGCTCAGGCATGCCATTCAAACTGCTGGCGGGAACTACTTTCAAAGGGCATCTTTCTTGTTCATGACAATGCTCGATCTCATGTTGCAGCAAGGACAAGGGCACAACTGGATAATTTTTAGTGGGACTTACCAGACCACCTGCCCTACAGTCCTAATCTAGCAGCCTTACATGTGTTTCTAAAATTTAAGAAATTTCTTGATGGACAACAATTGGAGAATGATGGCATGTTGAAAGCAGCTGTGACTGATTAAATGGCCTGGTAAGAGTTCTGTGATGATGGTGTCCAAGAGCTGGTGCCATGACTGAACAAGTGTTTATACATTAATGGTTCTATGCAGAAAAAAAGTAATGGTCATATTTTAATTTCCTATATTATAATATTCATAAATAAAATACTTCTTGTACTATAAAAAAATGGTTGTTTCTTAAACAATGACACTCATGTGTATATGCTCATATCAGAAGTACCATGTGACCCAAATACATCTGAACTGTAGCGCAAAGTTTTCCACTGTGCACATAGAAACATAACACACAACTGCTGTACACAAGGTTACAGTGCTGACTTGTTTTTCTCTGCTCTGAAAGTGCGGCATTGAGCTAGCAGTGATATCGTGTGATTAAGTTATTATCAGTGTGCTTTATTATTTTGTCCTATATTTAGTCACAAAGTGTATTATGGCTCAGCATTTGTTTTCTACTGCATAGCATGTATTTATTTATGATACATAAGTGTTAACACATTTTGTGAGTGGACTCTCAATAGTGTATACAATGGCAAAAGTGACCCACATTTAATATTGACCCACATTTTAATATTTTTCATGGATGAGGCTTGGTTCCACCTTCATGGATATGTGTGTACACAAAATAATCATTATCAGAGCTCTGAGAATCCTAATATTGTTCATGAAATACCCCTTCATGAAGAAAAAATTAGTGTATGGCATGCCATAAGCGGAGAAAGAGTTTTAGGTCCAATTTTTTTTGAGTCAACAGTTGAAGCCTGTACATATGTGAGTACAATTTTGCGCCCTATTTTTTAGAGAATTAACACACAGGGGGCGTAACTTTTGCCTTTTTTCAAGAAGACTCTGCAACAGCTCATAGAGCCAATCTTTTGATAAGCATCATTGAAGGTGTGTTTCAGTACAGAATTATGAGTAGAGATTTTTGCCCCCCCCCCCCCCCGGGCCTGACCTAACCCCCTATGATTTCTATCTCTGGGGTAACCTAAAACAAAGTGTGCAAGACAAGCCTACACACTCTGGAAGAATTAAAACAAAATACCCACCAAAAAATTGCCAGCATTTCTCAATGTGAACTATGGCAAGTGATGGATAGTTTCCTAAAGAAGTGCCAAAATTGTATGGACAATGGCAGTGGCCAGTTTCGGCATTTCCTTTAGTAACATTGGTAAGTAAAGCCTTTAAAAGTTTTAAAAATGTTGCATGGTTTCATCCATGCCTTTCTATGATTGCAGCAGATGGCAACAAGCACTGAGAGAGCAGACAGGCAAAACACTGCGCAGCCGGTTCAGGCATTTTAGGAACAGCCAATATAAATACTTATGTAAGAGATATTATAATAGAGATTTTATTCTAGCTATCCTGAACCTACAATAGATATATTAACCTAAGAGTGGTGGATTATGTATTTTATATGGAAAATGCTGCAAACCACTACTGCACAGTTGGAGATTCAGCCCAGTCACAAGCAAGGTTATTCTTTCTGCTTTACTCAAAGTGCAACTTGTTAGTGACGCTTATACCATGCTAAACAAGTGACCAGATTCTTTGGAATCATGTATAAAATAATTTAACAAGCCATATCTCTTCATAGATTTCTGCTACGCATTAACCGCAATTGATGACAAACTTCATTAAAGGAATAAAAAAAAGGACATGCATTAAAATATTTTCTGTACAAATGATCATAAATCATTTTATTTTTATTTACCTTCACTTGATGAGCAATTAAATGACTATCACATTTAAATATGGTTGAAAGATAATTAAGAGTGCTTTCTGAAATCTGGAAGAAATTTTCCCTGCAGAACAATGAGAGATGAACATGAAGTACATTTTCATATGATGTATTTTCTACAGAATAATTTCTATGATGGTGAAGTAACATCAGGAACAGATGAACATCTCTATGCTTCTCACTTAACTGATCGCAAGGCATTTTTCAGAATGGGATATACAAATTATTGTAGCATAGGAGCTAAACTAGTCTTATTCATTACACTGTATAAAAATAAATATCAACATTTTCTTTGATTGCACCTAAGCTATAATTAATCCAGGATTTAATGTGATTTCCAAATTCAAGAGCTAATATGAATAAGTGAATGTAAGGGGACAGCATAGTTGAGCGAGTCAAGTGACAAAAAATATTCACAGCACTCTACTATTCAGTCCCTCCACTTTCACTGTACTTCAAATTTCTGAAGCATAAAATAAGCTATTGTCCAGGATAATTTTAGGGCAGACTCAGCTATGATAAAAAAAAAAATTCAGTTTTTAAATATTAGAACATTTATTTTATCTTTATACATATAAATAAAAATTGCATTTCTTCAAAATGAAGATTCATAACAAGGCACAAGAGACTGAATTAGAACTTGCACATAGATTCTCTTTGTGTAATACAACATTCCATTTTTATTAAATTTATAACAATCCTTATAGCGGAATAAAATTTATTTACAAATTCACTGTCTATATGCATGTATATACTGCAATATATGTTACAGTCGCATTTTGATTAGAACAATATGAGGTTCAAATATAAAAGTAAATTTAGATTTCACTTGAGAACTGTAGCTTCAAGCATAGCTGCAATCCACCTGAAAAAGACAAGCAGTACATGAGGTATTTTTTTTGACATTTTAATATTCACAACTGGCTTAAGTAAAAGCATCTATTTATAAACTTTTCAATGCTCCTTAGCACTGCATTATACTTAATGTACACTTCAGTACAAAGTTTTAAATCTAAAGTTGAACCACACATTGGGGCCTGTGTTTCCAGAACTTTAACACTCTCCCTACGACTAACTGAATATTTGTAATGGCTAAAGAATTCCTGTCTTTTCAGCTGGTACTACTATTTACATATCTACAATAATGAAAACTACATTACCATTGTTAGGATTAAAATACCCCCATGCGAGTTCTAGAACAGTGATTTGTGTGTTTGCAATTCAATATTAAGAGCAAGTTTTTCTTATTTTAATTATTTTACATTAATGCTCCAGATGATGTACACATACATAGTCAAAATTAAACATTATAATAAATTCAATGAGTTCACAGCAGTTGATAATGTAGGGAAAAGCCTACAAAAAATTGCTCCTGCATTTATTGCATGGTGTGTGAAAACTTTGTGTTCAGTTGAATCCATCTTCACAAAATTTAATAGAAATGTTTATGATTGTATCATCATCACCATCATCATTTTGTCACGTAAAATGGCTAAGTGACCAGTTAGACTAAAAGGAAGAAATCTGCAATGCTATTAGGGAAGTGGAAGAAGATAATGATGGAAGTTTCAGAAGTTTTGATTCTGGTGAAGATCCTTTTGTAGAAGTTCAATGGACATCAGAATTCAGAATAAAGTAGAGAGAGTGATGATGCTTTAAGTAGCATTTAATGCCTATTTTTATTACACAAGCACCACAGGTGGTTGATACTAATAATACACCTATTCAAATGACAGTTGGGAAAGGAATTTTGGGAAGTAAATGTTCCAAGCCTAAGTTTATAGTATCTCCTTTGCATTTGCCAGTTATGATGACTAGAAAGCCTCACTCAAAGAGGAAGGTACTGACAGGATTTAAACTGCAAGCCTCTCACATTACTAATGAGCCATCTCCTTAGGTATGAGTGAGGTCCTTGCGCCTCTAAGAATTTACCACTTCTAAGCAAGCATGGTCACAATGGGGTTTTGATATTCAACTGTTTTTAACTTTTATGTTACTTTATTATATTTCAATTTCATTTATATTAATATTTATTCATAATTACTGTTAGATCTGAATTTATTTTGTATCAAGTTATAAAATTTAATAAAGCTTTGAACAATGTTAAAAATCAATTAATTCAAAACACATTAATAAATACATTAGCTTAAAATAAATTAAGAAATAACACTTTACAGTTGGTAGAAACTGAGAACAGAGTCATCTTAACATTCATAAGTTTCACCTTCCACATTAATTACAGAAACATGCTTTCACAAGCTATTGGTTACATGATCAGCTGCTGTCAACTGATTCAAACATCTGAGTCCCTTGTCAACCAGTAGAATTCACCTAGTGGTGGAGGCCCCAATTATTTTATATAGAAGTTGATATTTGTGGGAATTTAACAATTTATAATAAAGTCTTCATGTTTCTATAAGGATGTTCTCTCTTACATTCAACTTTCCTAGTAGTTTTTAAGTCATCAGAATTTATACTGTCATTACTCCAAATAAGATACATCACAGCTGATTTACCTCTTTGCTTGAATGTAATTATTTTTTTTTTTTTTTTTTTTTTTTTTTTTTTTTTTTGGGCCAATGTATATTTAGCCACAATCTGAACAGCCCAAGTTTTATTTTAGGTATAATAGTTTCCAATTTATTTCAATCTTCTGAAATCTGTGCATAGCTGTAGGGTGATATGAGTTTCCTGCATGACAGGGTAGGTTTGTCTTTCTGTAGAGTGGTCAAATCATTTAAGTACTTGTATTTATTAAATTTGTGGACTTTTTGATAACTAAATTTGTTTCATAGCCCTTTACTCAGCGAGTTTAACAACTTGTTTACATTCCATATGGTATTTAATCCAGTTCAAGGGGACATTCACCAGCCTGTGAGCCAACTGTTGATGTCGGCCAGTTAATGTTTTTGGATTAAACTCATTGGTTTTGATATAGTTTGGACTAGGTGTGGATTTTCTGAAAATGCCAAATTCAATTTTGTTGCTATTTCTAATTCTTAAACTCAAAAAAAGCAACATGTTATTACTTTCTACTTACATGGGGGAAGTTTATAGTTGTTCCTTGCAAGTTTAATAGTTTCAAGGTTTCTGGTATGCTGATAATGTGATCATTGTGGTTGCCACTGTAAACAAACAATTACTTGAAGATGCCTTGAAGCTATTAAACTTGCAAGAAACAACTTTGCCATAGAAGTAGAAAGTGTTGATGCCTCTTTTGGATTTAAAACTTATTAGAAATAGTGATAAAATTGAATTCAGCATTTTCAGAAATTCGACCCCGAATGTATTAATGCCAATGAGTTCAAACACAAGCAACATAAATATTATATTATCAACAGTTTGCCTCACAGGCTGGTTAATGTCTCTTTCAACCTTAGTAAATATCACAAGGAACATAAGGAGATTATTAAAATGTCTTATTGCAATGGCTTTAATGCAAATGTTGTTAAAGGAAATCTACAAATTTAAAAAGACAATCACTTGAATGATCTGACCACTCCACAGAAAGGCTGATCTACCATGTTGCATAGGAAATTCACATATCACCCTACAGTTGTGTACCAGTTTCAGAAGATTTTCAAAAACATAATATCATTTGGGCTCCTCAATAAATATTTTTTCTTGGCTACATGGTAAATATCCTAAAAATGGAAAAAAAAAGAAAGAAAAATAAAAACCTGAGCTATTACAGATCAACTGCTCAAGTTATGACTAAATTTACATTTGCAAAATAAAAATAAATCTTAATGTCAGGATGAAAGAGCATGTAGAAATTTTACATTCAAGAAAATAGATAAATCAGCTGTGGCCCATCATTTTTGGAGTAATTGGCTCAATTTAAACTCAATACAAAACCATTAAAAACCAAAAAGGAGTAAGAATGAGTAAGAGATTAGGTAGAAAATTCTTAACGAGATATAAAGACTATACCATGAATTTTGAAATTCCTCTGGATACAAACAAAATGATTGAAACCCTGCCACAAGAGGAACTCTGCCAATCCACAACAGACCTAGATATTTGACCCAGTCAAAAGTAGTTGATGTAAGCAACAGCTTATATAAACATATTTTTGCAGTTAATGTTTGAGTGAATTTTATGAATGTCAAGTCAACCACTTCTCAATTTCTGTTCACGTTTGTTTCACTGTGGTTCTTTCTAAAGTTAATATATCACCAGATATTGTAGATCCCAATGTGAAGTTAAACAATGAAGAAATGAGTGTGAGGTGGGCAGGTTAATTATGCATTTAGAGACATGCACCTTTCACTCTTACAAAGTGATCAATATAATTTTTCAAGCAACTTTATTTTCTCTTTACTGTAAGTTGACCTGTGCCACAAAATGAGAGCTAACAACAGCCCAAAACCCTAGAGATACTTATATCACATTTCTAATCAGTTTTGGATATTTAGAATAACAGAAGTTCAGTTCACTGCTGACAAAATAGCTCATTCAATCAGAACTAAAGCATTGTGTTGGTTTTTGCTACTTTTTAGGACAAAGAAAAAGAGTATACCTTGAAATGAAGTCACTGTATAACTGAAAAATCATGTTTACCTTTTTACTTGTTCACAAATCAACTGCTTATATGGAATAATTTTGGTTATAATCTACTATTTATCTAGTAGTATCTCTTTTATAATTTTAAATGGAGATATAACAATATGATACCCAAAATGCTCATAGTTTCATGTATAAATGGACCTCAATACTGCTGCTTTTAGAACAAATAAATCATGAGAGGAACAAATATTATAATGCCTGACAAATTTCCTTCTTCCCAATTGACACACCTCAGTTTAACACATAATCATCATCATTGCCATTGTTGTCAAGTTTCTGGTACAGTCTTAGACTGTAAGCTATGTTCAATTAACTATCTTCATATGTCCTATATTAACAGCTACAGAGCCTTCATTTGAATGTGTGGCTGCATTATGGGAAACTGCTTATTCTGCATCGAGTTGTTTCTAATGGCTTCAGTTCTCCCTCCACATTCCCTCCTCTCCAAGTGCCAGCTAATTAGCTATGTGAAATCTTTGTATAGAGGTTGATACATTTTGAAACCATGTGTTTCAGTGTTAGAGTGATCTAGTATTATGATGCCAAAAAGTTTGCATATTTTAGCACACAGAATCTTTATGCATAAGTCCTATGTGACAAAAAATGTTGCAGAGAAGCAAGGCGAACATTTAAAGACAGCTTCCCTGTTCTTTGTGCACCTCACAAAGAAAGGTTTCATAACTTTGTGAATAGATTTAGGGAAATGGGATGTATTCTTCATAAGAAGGCAGAATTAAAGCACTATGCTCTTACATATGAAGAGATCAGGTAAAAGTTACAATGAAATCCAAAGAAACAACTGAGAAAGCTTGCACTGGAATCAGGAATTTTTCAAGCCTTGACTTGGAAGACCAGTCAACTTTGAAAAATAAAATCCTATAGCCCACAAAATAGGTATACTTCAGGATTTCTAACCATGCCTAATGTGATAGGGTTAATTTCTGCAATGGGTGTTGGATAACATTAATGGCCACTCTTCTGACTCACATTTACTTTGTTATATGGATGAAGCATTGTTTTATTGATATGGCATGAAGAATTAGGAATTATTGATGCAAATTTTCTTATAAGGTATGATAGATGCATGGAGGCATAGTTATATCATGCCAACATCTTCTATGACTAAAGTATGTACTTATTGAAGTTATAATTTGCATAAGAAATCCACGTGCACTTGAATTTAAGAAGCTACAAATATTTGACTCCATCACAAAACAAACAGTATTCCTCCTAATGCCAAGAATATTTCCATTAGGCTAGCCACATCCAATTGGACTTTCTTCCTTTGGCAATCCAGATTTGGTAGTATATTATTCGACCATTAGGACTGCTTATGTGTTGTTTACAAGGTTTTCATTGTTTTCATCACTATGATTCATTATGGCAGAGGCTGACAACACTATAATACAGCGAGCTGAAAGCTATCATCTATACTGACATCTAGAGCATTTTAGACTATTGTACATTTTTAAGCAACTTTATAGCAAATCTGTGGGTTATGGGTGCACAATTTAAGTAATATTTTACTTCTGGAATTATTTATAGAAGAATATTTTTTTTAAAATAAATTATTTTTTTGAAATTCTTTTAGTAATTTGTATTGGTTTTGTTTAGGAGGGTGGGTGTATGCATATATGCATGCTTTGCTCATGTGCAATCTGTTAAGTCTAAACTGACTTTTAGGTGCGTGTGTGTGCGTGTGTGTGTAAATAAATTGATTTTCGTGTAACTAGGCTGTAGTTATTTCCACTGCTTTAATCAAAACATGTGCTCTGTTAGCTCTAGACTAGTGTGTATATAAATAAACTGATATTGGTGAATTTACTTTAAGTAACCTCCACTGCTATCACCAAAGTATTTTAACAAAATCAGCATACTTTCTATTATGTTAGATTTAGGTTAATGTGTAAATTAATTTAATTTATTATTTTTTTTCTAGTTAATTTTTAGTAATTTCACAAAGCATCTGAGCAAAGCGAGCATGCTCTCTCTTGGTTCTTGGTTAGTCTGTAAATGAACTAATTAGTGTGAGGTGTCAAAAAACTAATTTTTGTATATTTGCTTTTAGTAATTCCTAGCATTTTCAGCTAAGTAAACGATCAAAATGACCATATGCCCTCTTGCTCTAGATTACTGTGTGTAAATAAAATGATTTGAGTTCAATTTGTTTTAATGAATTCATTCAGCATTAACAAAGACATAGTGGTATACCACTTAAAAGCAATAAACAAGCATAATAGCAGTATTAATGAATTCTTAGCAATTTAAATTTTAAAAACACATAATGAAAATCAATAGAACTGAAATCTGTGGTGGAAAATCTTTTGCTGCTTCTGTCAAGTGATAATGCAATCTAACGTCCATAGAGAAGGTTTATAACAACATTTTCAGACAAACAGCCTGCAAAGTGTGTTTTTTGCAACCAAATATGGGAATACGCTATTTACAGTCTTTCCATTTTACTTCTATGGTATTTGTATGAATGGTGCTGTTTATGCCTGCCAGATGTCTCAAGGTTTTTTTAATGCACTTCTCCACTCTGATGAGTGCTCACAAACTCCACTGAGTGTTTGACTCATAGATGCTGGAAACCCTTATCTTAGAGTGTATCATTGGTTTTCCAGTAATCTGGTATTATTGATGTCCCTGGTTATATCCACTCCTGGGTAAGAGTGACAAGCATATCATTTATTCTAGATTCCACTAGCAATAGGAAGAAATTGGTGTGAACCTCTCATTGCATGCCACCTAACACCAACTGTCCTTCAACGTAATGGCAATGGTGGTTATTTCCTCCTGCTGAACTTACACTCATCTATTTCAACAATCGTTCCAACACCTCTGGCTGGTCTTCTGTTTTCTAGGGTCCAGTTAAAGCAAATTGTGTGGCAGTAATTGGGCCGATTGGACAGACAGATGGATGGATGGATGGGATGGATGGAGGATGGCGAGTTTAAGGATGTTAACTACTAGGTCATCAGCGCTCTAATTGGACCAATCCACCATGTGTGAAGAATATTTCAATTCATTTTTTATCACTGCATGCCTTGGATTGGGCATTATGCACCATAAGATGCAGAACTGTACAATCTTCTCTGGGGTTAATTTGGTGCAGTCCAAAAAGCTTCCTGGTCTTGCACTACGTTTAAAATCAAGATGTCCTTTACTAAATCTGAAATAATCTGGTTACTATGTACCATTTAGGTTGTAATATATAATCACAGACTGGGCACAAAGATATTTCACTGATTAAACCATGATTGATGTAGAAATGCAGCAAATCATTTGCATTTTCCCTACCCACATATTTGTCTTGGTACACTTAAGATTGTGTTTTCAAAACCTCTACATGCTATTCTTTTTTTTTTTTTATCAGAAAAGTATTCTGTAGTGCAGGCGTGGCTCATCATATGTGTTGATGGGTTCAATGAACCCCTCATAAAATTAAAATTCAAAGTAAACTTCTTCCCTTATAACACAGTATAACATGAAAATGAATTATTACAATATAATTTTCTCATGCCCTTTAAAATTAAAAGAAATCTTGCTAGATAATTACGCAATACAATGATGGAATGCCTAGTTTCATGTGTTCAAAAGTCTCATAGAACTCCAGGAAGCATGAGTTTGTGGGCAAGGGGAACAGAGATGGAAGTAGAAGAAAGCAAAAAAAGCATTCAGCAGTCACTAGTTTGACAACCCAAAGGCCAAGCAATGACTCGCACAGTTACAAGAGTGTCTTTTTCCCCTCTCATTCCATACGTGACCTTGGCGTATACTGTCAGTCAATGCATATGAATTTGAAGTTGCATTATTGGCTTTATGCATGGTTTTCAGGCAAAGAGAATTACTTACAAGGTATGCTAGATTGAAAGAGAGAGTGTGTGCATGCGTGTGCGCACGTGTGTGTGTGTGTGTGCGCGTGCGTGTGCGTGTGCGTGTGTGTGTGTGTGTGTGTGTGTACTGCATTGACTGTTACGAAAGTAGATAGGAAAATCAACAGTGTAAAATTTCTATTGGAAACTGACTTTTCTAAACTTTCACTAGAAGAAAAGTGTAAAATAAAACAGTTAGGCAGACCAAAACCTCATCTTTTTCTAACTCAAAAGCATACTGGTAACAGCAAGGAGTACTCACGCTCGTTTAAAACTGAAATATATGAAAGAAATACATGGATTACTGGGTGCAATACTACAAGTAGATTGTATTTTTGTCCTGCTTAATTTTTGCTAAAGGAAAAGCCAGATAAAAATTGGAATCGCAGATTTAGGAACATTTATCTCAGTCAGTTACATGACAATTCTTGTATTGATCTCTTAGTATTGGGCAAAAGCGACATAAGCGAACAACTCAGCAGCGCTTTTCATAGGAGCATAGAATTGCACAATGAGCAAGTAAGAAAAAATAGATTGTGCTGTCAAAAATTATTGACTGCATCAAATTTTGCAGAGTGTTTGAGCTGGCTTCTGAGAGCCCATGATAAAACGATGGATTCTAACAACCCTGGAGTATTTAGAGGGCTAATTTATTTTGCGTCAGCTCTGGATAATGTTGTTAAAGAACATTTTAAAACAGCCTCTGCCTTTGTAGAGACATTGAAGACAATTCAAAATGAATTGTTGGACAGCATGCTATCTGTGAGTCACGACATCACTCTCTCTTGAGATTTCTAATGCAGATTTTTTATCTGATATTATAGCTGATGAGATGACAGACATTTTATCTAAATGTCAGCTCATAATTGCTATAAGGTACGTTCTACTGAGTGGATAACCAGTGGAGCAATTTTGGACTTTCTGAAATCCCTCCAAACATGATGCAACTTCATTAGCATCACATATGATGGATGACCTGAAAGAAGTTGTAGGAAATAATATCAACAAATTAATTTCCCTAAGCTATGATGAGGCCAATGTTTTTAGTGGATGTCATTCTGATATGTAGGTTATCATAAGGAACACTTCTTATGCTTATTTTGTACATTGTTATCCTCTCCAATTAAATTTAATAATGTCCCAAGTAGCGAGTAAGAACAAAGAAGTCGGGATTTTCTTTGCAAATATTGCTGAGATACCAAGCTTCTTCACCCATTCTCTGCAAATAATTAAAACTCTTGATGAGATTGTTGGTAGATGACTTCCACGTGGTTCAACAATCAAATGGAATTTCAATTCTTGTACAGTCTGCACAGTACGCGAAAACAAGGATGCCATTATTGAATGGAGAAAATTGAGGATGCAAGCCTCCAGACTTCCGCAATTAATCAAGTGCAAGGACTTCGGCTGAAAATGCAGTTACCTTTTTTCAGTTTCTGGCTATACTTTTTATAGAGTAGAAATATTGTACAATGTACTGCAAAAGCAAACTGCAAATTCCTCTTCAATTGAGGCTGCTGTAGCTGCATTTATCAATGAAATTAAAAAAATAAGAGAGAGAGTTGACACATATCTGAAGAAGTGAAAATGCTCCAGGATTCAGCAAGGAGATGGTGTCCTGCTCCTGATTATTGTCAGTCTAGAATTATCCCAGCAAAGGAAGTCTGTGATGTAATAGTTAATCAAGCATCAGATAGATTTCAGTTCACTGGATATTTGAGAACTACAACATTGTTGAGATATGAAAATTTCTGCAAATTTAACAAAGTGTTTCCAGATGAAACCTTGGACTGTATTACTAATTCATACCCATTTCTTGACAAAACCAAATTAAAAACGGAACTTATAACAATTTATGCTAGAGATGACTTCCGAAGTGTAAGGAGTGCAACTGATTTACTTGGGTTTATACTGGAAAATAATTTGAGTGCCTTAGTGAACTTACCAAACTCCTTATACGGATAATTATGATCCCAATGTCATCAGCTGAAGCGGAAAGATGTTTTTCTTCAGTAAAAAGGATAAAAACATTTCTATGGAGTATGGTGGATGAAGATAGACTGAATACACTTGCAATGCTGTCCATAAAAAAGGAGATGATCAACCAGCTAGTGGATTTTAATGAGAAGGTGATAGACCGTTTTGCTGCCCAGAAACAAAGAAGGATGGATTTCAAGTACAAACATTCCAACACTGGCACCCAGCAGCCACCAGTACATCTCATTTGGAATAATGCATATAAGACAAAATATTTAAACATTTTAAAATATTTTTTCGTTTACAGTCATAGTTTCTTTGAACCCACGGACCGCCACTGCTGTAGTGCTATTTTTTATGAATCAAATCAACAATTTGAAACAAAATGGCAACACATGCTTATTGGAATAGAAGACTGGTGGATTTCATGAGAAAAAGAAAAAATAATTTGGCAATATAACTGTGTGTGCGTAAAAGTTACAAAATGAAATATGTTGTTTACATTCTGCAACAACTTCTGTATATAAGAAAATGTCTTAATTACAGCAGGTGGGTGGGCCACAGCAATGCAAAGTGATCACATCTACTAGAAAAAACATGTTCCATGTAAGCTTTCATTGCTCTGTGTTACATCATGAAAGCTTAAAGTGCCTTGATGTTTCTGTATTACAAGGGTTGTGGTCTGATGATGGCATACTATGCAACATTTAGCCCTGTTTGTTTGTTTTAATTACTTTTGCATGAAAAATGAAGGCGTAATTGAGATCTGTATTAATAAGTACCTCTATTAAATTAAATTACTAAGACCTGTGATTTTAGCCAAAAACTTGTCAAGTTAATTGAGCAAAAGGCATAAACTGCTTCTTGAGTTAGTAACCAACTTGCACTGCTGGTGATAGGTTATGTTATGAATGTTTATATATGCAATATTAGAAAACATATTTTGTTTGTATAATTTATGAATAAATGTGCCATATGCTCTAAGATACTGTGTCCATTTTACCAAGTTTGGTAGGCTACCACTTTACTTGACCTTGGTTGTATGCATTACATGCATGACTGCGAGCGATTCAACCTTATGCTTATGATATATAGGTAGCATGTAAAACTGTCACTACTAAACTGAGGTAATGTGTTTGTGCTAAACCTCCAAACCTTACTAAATACACAATTACGGATTCAATGCACTGTTGATTATAGCACACATGGGACTGAGGGAAATCACGTAGATGGGCTTCTGAACTTCCAAAATCAATATATTTCAGTAAGCATCATTCTTTCTCACAATGCTTTTCTGTACATGTTTCATAATTTTGCTCACTTTTAAGACTTACTTATTGGCTAAGTGTTCAGTATCTGCATGGAAAATCAGTGGATCTTGTCCACGATGAGTGAGCTGAAAAACTAGTCTGGCATCAATTCCTTCATATAGCTCAAAGTGTCTCTGCAAAAGAAACAAAAATAAAGAGAAGTTATAAAACTCTTACCAATGGTATATTGCAGAGTGGAAACTTAAATTAAAATGTTGTCTTTCATTTACATATAAACAAATTTGATGTGTTCCATTCACATGACTTTTTCTATTTGTTCTGCAAACAAACTATTCTTGCAAAATATTATTTTTTATCTAAATAATGCTAATCAAGATAAATATTACCAGAAATGGTCTTATTACTTAATTCCCTGTAAGTATAAGGGAAATAAGGGAATACACTAAGCTAAAGCACCATTCAGTTCTTTTAAAAGCTATCACTATGCAATTGTCATTGACTTGTTTTTATGACAAAGAGGAAAACAAAAGAGAGATGAAACAAATTAGAGCTTCCCATTTGAGAAAAGCACAAGTATTTTAAAACTGGAACCAATAACAGAAAATATCTCTGAAATGGTTAGCTCAACACAAAAAGTTGTATATGACATTTTAACATCATCTACACTTTTTGTGTAGAAAGTTTTTATCTATCTCTTACAGTTTACCAGTCATGCGACAGTACTCCAGAATGAAGAAGACTTAGAAATTCAGAAATGATTTTATTTGTCATGTAAACATCTTTTTTTAGAAAAATCTTCCATGTAGGGTAGTTTGGGATTGGGGGATTTCCCCAAAAATCTTTGTGTTGCATCCTCAGAAGATACTGAACTTAAATGCCAAGTTCAATGGATGGAATATTTTAAAAATTTGTATGGGGAAAAAAAGAGTAAAAATGAGATAGGAAATTGGGAAATAGGTAATAACTATGTAGATATACTCGATGATATAATAAGAAGTGAAGAAATAATCCAACAGGCGAAAATAATGAAGAGAAATAAAGCAACGGGAATAGATGGAATCCCTCCAGAGTTCCTTAAGGAATGGTGCACTGAAATAAACAGAGTTAAGGTTTTAGTAGACTTATTTAACACAATTAAGGTGAAGGGGTATATACCAGATAAGTGGAGGAAAGCAATCATACATCCAATATACAAAGGCAAGGGTAGTGTTGACAAACCAAACAACTATAGAGGCATTGCATTATTATCAAATGTAGGAAAAATTTTTACTGGTATTATGGCAAGCAGGATACAAACATGGGTTGAAGAATATGATATCCTCTCGGAACTTCAGATGGGCTTTAGAAAAGGGAGGAGGACAGTTGATAACTTATTCATTATAAAAACACTGGTAGATAAATACTTGAAAGACAAAAGAGGAAAGTTATATATGGCTTTTGTGGATTTAGAGAAAGCATACGATAGGATAGAGCTTCAATTGCTGTGGCATAAGTTGTTGACTAAAGGAGTGAGTAAACAAATGGTGGACACCCTTAGAGCATTATATAAGGAAAATACTTTTTGTATAAGAGTGGAGGAAGGGGTTGTAACAAGAGAAATCCAACAAGAGAAAGGCCTTAGACAGGGATGTAAGTTAAGTCCAGTCCTATTCAATTTATATATAGATGATGTATTAACAGAAATTGGGAGAAATAATAACTCGATGCCAGTAATTAATAATATTCAGATTCCAGGATTACTGTTTGCAGATGATCTAGTTATAGGTGCAATTACAGTGAATGGCTTGAAACAATCCTTGCAAACATTAAATAATTACTGTAAAGAGTGGAGTTTAAAAGTGAACCTGGACAAGACGCAGATTGTAGTGTTCAAAAAAGGGGGAAAATTGAGCAAATATGAAAAATGGAAGAATGAGAATGAAAAGGAGTACAGGGTAGTGAGAGAATGTATTTATCTAGGAGTTAAAATTGATAGTGGTGGCAATTGGGAAAAGCAAAAGAAATTTGCATTGGCAAAAGGAAAAGGAGCTTTATCAGCTATTAGAAGTTGCAAATACAAAGCACCTAATATAAATATTAGATGGTTAGAAAAAGTGTACAATATGGTGGTTGAGGCAAAAATGCTATATGGGATAGAAGTATGGGGATTAGAAGGAGGATGGGAAGGCATAGATGAGGTGCATAGGAAATTTTGCAAAGAAATACTGGGGTTACCAAATGCAACTGTTAGGCAGGTAGCACAAATAGAGCTGGGTAGAGTGGCAAGTAAGGGAAAGATTATGGAAAGGGCATTGAAATTTTGGCATAGGATATTGAAATTGGAAGAAAGGAATTTGTTAAAACAGTGTTTAGTATATCAAGAGAAAAGTTTAAAGAACAAGGGATGGGTAGACTGTCTTCGAAATAACCTGGAAAGTAGTGGGTTAGGGGAAATGTGGAGAAGAAGAGAAAATAATGTGAATAACTTCTGGAAGTTGGCAAGGAAAAGATTTGAGGATATAGAAATACAAAAAATATTTAGTGAAATAACTGAAAAGAGATCTTTAGTTTTCTATATACCAATGAAAGTCTCATGGGGAAGGGAAAAGTACATTGATGTGACAAATAAAGAGGAGCGAGAAGGTATTGCATGGCTGAAAGCAGGAGTATGGAGATTAAAAGGTCTAAGGAAAGGTATTCCACAAAATCAATGTCCTATATGTGGCGGAAATGAAGATATAGAACACATTTTATTTAAATGTAAAGGAACTGAAATTTGGAGAAAAAAGTATATTAATAAGAAATGGTTTAAAATAGATAGAAATGTAGTAGTAGTTGAAATGTTTCAAAAAGATAGTAAGAAGATTGGACAATTCTTATGCAAAGTGAAAAATAAATGGATATGGACAGTAAATAGACAAAATGGTGTAATAAACTAGAATTAATAAACTATTGTAAAATATGAGTATGACCGGTAAAGAGCCAGGGCTGAACACCGGTCATATTCACCTGTATAAAGCTTAGCATAAATAAATAAATAAAAAAAAAAAAAAAAAAAAAAAAAAAAATGCCAAGTTTGGTATTTATGCGACTTTTCATTTTGAAGTTATGCTATCGCCACACATGCACACACACACACACACACACACACAGACCTTATTCTAAATCTGTTTAATAATGGGCCCTCAAAATAAGTATTTCCTGTGAAATCTCAGTATCAAATTTATGTTTAGAATACAATAGCTTCTCTATCTGTGTACATTGTAAATATGTACTAGAGAAGGTTATTTTCATCTTTTTCAGTAAGTCTATACAAATTAAGTATATATCCTAAAATTGTTCATCTATTAAGCTTTGAAAGTTACACACATTGAAATTATCAAATAATGTGCATCTACCCAGTTATAACACTCAAGACTGTTCAACTATTGAATTTAAAATTAGATAAAATGTTGGCTCTTGTATTACTGTCAAATAAAAATATAAAAATCAGATTCCTTTAAAAGAAAATTGCATGGGAACTTTCACATAGTGAAGCTATTATTATTACCAAATTTGAGATTCAGTTTTGAAATACTTTACTTCCCCCCTAGCATTAACTAGTAAGATGCTTCACAGGCTGTTTCCTGCAGTTTCAACCATGGTGACTGTTGGATCTAAAGAGCTATTAAGGTCAATTAATTTTAGGAACTTTTTTAATTATTATAATAATTATCTTTATTCACCTTTAAATTTTATAGAAAAAGCAATAGGGTTTGTCAGTAATTCAAACATTGGGATGTCAAAATTCACGAGTGACTTCTTGTGTTTTCTATGCTAATTTTCTCCAAAATGTTCACTTATTAGCACTATTTCTTTATTTCATTCATTACATTTCTCTTTTTATGTCATGTGGTTCTTTTCAATAATGAACAGCAATGGTCATTCATTCACTTGTTTGAATTTTAAGTTTCTTAGATGTTACATCAATATAAATTTCTCTTAGCACTACTGATTTAAGTCTTGTTGCGGTTTGCAGTTTATTTTGTAGATTCTGAATTTTTTACTTGGCGGTACTTTGTATATTTCTTTTTGAACTTATGAGGGTTTTACACTGTATCTATTTACTGGAGCCAAAACAATGTTATAATCTGCAAAGATCTTTTTGGCATTTCACGGTAGCTTTGGGCGATATGTACATTTCTTAAATATGCATTTAATTTTTTTCTGGAGTAACAGTTGTGACATTCCTATTTTCCTTTCCTCATTTAAATAATTGAAATTTCCTCATCACTAGTCCTTTCTGGAACACATTTTCTGTGACCACTTTTACTACATATTTGCATTTTTTGTTTTGTTTTTGTTTTCTTGTTTTTAATTCTCATCACTTAATGGAAGTTTTCCAATTCTATATGCTAAATTATTAATGTCTAAATATTTATATATCCTAGGGTTTAAACCATTTGCTTTAATGTAAATGTCCATATGTTTGGCTTTTTGATATATGCCAAACTTCTACCCATTTCCTTTCCTGCATATTTTAATCCTCCACTCATATCAGTCTTTAGACCACTATTGGTTTCCTTTATTTATACATTCGCAAAATGTTAATACTGGTGCTTTCTGTCTTTAGCTTTGTGCTGCCCAGTTCAAAAGCAGACACTATGCAGCGTGGAAGTTCCTGCTACTAGAAACAAATCATTGTTATCTGGCTTCATTTGGAAGTTTGCATTTTACCTACCACTTGTGGTGGTCCTTCATAGTGGTATGTCATATCATGTTGTACTTCTGGTGTTGTTAATGTAACAGAAGTGTTTCCATTTTAGTAATAAGAAGTAATTACATTTTATTTTTACTTCGTAGCAATTGCAAGTCTTACACATTGTTTTCACGAGTTAGGGCCACAGATCTTGACTTTGGGACTAGGATTACACATTACCACATTAGATGAATGATATAAGTGACAGTGATGAGGACAACTGCATGCGGAGGAATAATGAAGTAGTAGACGACACAGATGAAGATTCAGATTTCCATAATAGAATATAGAGAATTGCAATGTGAATTTTATTAAGAATTGCCTGCAGCAGCCAATACTGGGATAGAATTTAACAGGGTGGGAGCAAGTAAACTGGCATTTATTTCAGAAGAACAAGTCTACATTGTATAAAAGGAGCAACATAATTTGAGGGCTACTAGATTTCTCTAGTACTTCCAGCCTAATCCTGTAGATGTTTGGAATTTACTATTCAATGATATTACTGAAAGCTTTCAGTGGAAAAATGTAAAACTGGTACTTACCAGAGAGAAAATGAAGGATTCTGCTAATCTCTCAAACTATGGGGATACAAATGACCTAGAAGTGAGTAATTTCATAGGATTACCACTGCCTATCTAGATTTTCCAATCAGATCAGAAAATATAGCATCATAATTTTCCACTAGTCCAATATTTTAATCCACAAGGCCAATTGAAGAGGTTTGAAGTTTTCCTGCTAACTGTCCACTTTGATAACAACAGGGGTTGTGAGGTGCAAAAACAGATTCTGTAATGGCAATTTCCTCATTATTAGAGAAGTTTATATAAAATTGTCAGAAATACTTCATTTTAAAAGAATCCATCTGCACTGATGAGATGTTGGTCCCTTTCAGGGGCAGTTGCCCATTTAGGATGTACATACCTAAAAGCCTGGCGAGTATGACAAAATTGTATGCCAGGAGTCTGTTGCCGTTACCAGTACTATGCAGACATTTACAGTGGCACAGAGTCAGACAGGAAAGGACTTAATCAAGAGTAAAAACACAGCATCACTCTCAAGCTTCACAATTGAAATAAGTAGTTTACTTCGGACATGAATTTTGAGATGAGACCTTTTTTTGTGGTGGTTTTGTGTCCAAAAATAGTGTGCTACAGCTGACTTCTCCGTCTGTGTTTTATATTCCTCATATGGTCTTTAAAACTTTGTCCTATGTTCCTTTTTGTTTCTCTATATATACTTTCACATTCCTTGCAGCTAGTTTCATATATCCCAGATTGTTTCAATGAAGGGACTTTATCTTTCACGTTCATATGGAGGAGGCTTTTTAAACTGTGCTTACTGACTGGGGCTAACTTGATGTTCCATTTTTTGAAAATCTTTAGTGTGCCAAAGGATGGTTAGTGAATTTTTTGAAGCTGGTTTCTGATTTTATTCTTCTTAAAGTGATAATTTCTTTTCTTTTCTTCTGTTTCATAAATTTATTCATTTTCTTCTTTATCACATGTTCTGTGCAGGTATTCTCTTGTGCAATTTTTATGATCCGATTAAGCTTTAGTTTTTGTATTCCTTCTGGCTTAATGGTAGGTTCACCAGTCTGAATGCAACGCTGTTGATCATAACATGTTTGTGAAATTGGGTTGTAGCCGTTATTATGTAATTGTCCATCTGTGTTACTTTCCTATAGATTCCAAATTCTAGTTTGTTATGGTTTCTGATTATTTTTAGGTCCAAGAAGGGAAGCAGCCATTTGATTATTTTATCGTTGTGAATTTTATGGAGTTATTCTGAAAATTAAGCAATTTAAGGCTGTCCTCTACTACTTTTCTGTTTACTATTGCTACCTAGTATAGATATGTAGATGACATATTTGCAGTAGAAATTTCAGTATTGAGATTTCACTAGAAATGAGGTCCCAAGATCAGAAGGGGGGCAGGTAGGCAGAGAGCAGCATAACTGAAAAAGAAAATTAAAGATACAGAACTTGGTAAATTTAGTATCTTTTGAAGATTTCTAAGGGAATCCCCCACCACAACTATCCCTGACATTATAGCCTCTCAACATGTAAAATTGCACATGTGCAAACTGAGCTGCTCTGCACCTAGCATCACTTCACCTAGGTTTGGTACCAACATTTTGCAGTGAGGTTGAAAAAGTGGAGAAGGTGTGGAAAGGGAGACAGGCGGAGCACTGGACAAGTGCAGGAAAGAGAGAGACAGCACCACTGCTCAAAATCTAGGAGTAGGGCTTTGCAGTCTGGCCTACTTAGCAAACTCATGTTTGCACCTTGTCCTGCGCAATACATTGGTGGTTTCACCCTGAGACAGCCTGACTTACATGAAAACAGTTTAGACTTTTTTTTTTCTCTCTCCTAAGTGGCTAAGAATTCTGATTAAAGTACCATATATATGATATTTGCATGAAAAACAGAATATATATCTTGAATTTTTTTGGAATAGCCTATGTAATCCTGGAAAGGATTTGGTATAATTAAACAGAGATGGATGAAAACATCTTAAAAAAAATTATAAAATAAATTAATTAAATAATAATAATAATACTAGTAATACATATACTAGTAACATATTATAATAATAATAATAATAATAATAATAATAATAATAATAATAATAATAATGATGAGGATGAGGAGGAGGAGGGGAAGAAGAAGAAGAAGAAGAAGAAGAAGAAACAAAAATGTAGATCTCTTTGAAGCACACAACTTATTTCAAATAATTTTATTTGTGACATTAGCCATTTCCAAATTATCCATTACTAGTAGTTTTTACACATCAATACTTTTAACACTTCATTTTCTCCAATTACCATCAACCTTTAACTGTTTCTTGCAATGTTGTAAAAAAGCATTGAGTTCCAAGGACATCTTTAAACATTTGAGTATCACTATACCCTTTACACTTATAACAAAATGTGTAATGAAGTTCTTTATCAAACTTTTTTCTCAATTAACCTGAACTAAATAGAAGAATCAGTTTTACAAGAATTTGTATTTGTATTATTTATTCAATGTAAAAATAATAATTTTTAAACTATGTAAAAACAATCAATAGTGAGCAAAGAAAGTCTTGTGGATGTAACACATCAGTAACAAATCAGCCACATGTTACTTATGATGTTTGGGGACAACATGAGGAACCTCTATGATGAGTTCATGAAAACAAACAAAATTACCTGTTCTGCACTTACAAAATACCAAAAATTGATGGTAGGGAAACGTGTGTTTGTATTAAACATGCTAATAACAAAAGTTGGTGCAGGATTTTTGATGTTACACAACCTATAGAAGTAAGTACAGTTAAAATCAATGAGAGTTCTTTACTAAGAACTAGACACCTACAGGCAATGAATATTCAGCTACACATTTACTTCCATATAAATCAGTCATGCTTTTACTTTAAGGGACAAATCTTAACTATGGGAACATTTTGAAAGATCAGATTCCAAGGCAGGAGTTTTGTATTTCAGGGACAGGATTTTATCAGCAATAGAATTTGAGTTATTATGGAATATTTGGAGAAATGTAGCACAGACAACAATATCTGAAAGACTGATCTTAACAGTTTTCAGCACAATAATTATTGTTCTGCCAATAAAGTTATTCAAATACATTTGCAATTAGAATAAAATTAGATTCTATGTGTTTTTATGATTGTTAAAACTAAAGTACAGTGCATACAACATTCCCTAACATTTTTTATTAATTTTGTGATGTGCAAGTTAAATAATAAGAAAATTACAGGACAGTATTTATTCTAGGTCATTCCATTGTTTACACTGTGATTCTCTGATCAGTCTGAAATAGATCCTTATCTAAAATAAGAAAGCACTTTTCTTAAAACTAATTTTAATACATCACTTATACGCAAATTACTCATATAACATTTAATGCACAAGCACAATTAGAAATGTAAGGCATAATTTACAAATGAGGAGGATATTTTGGCAAGTGGCTTATTCTAAAAATATTAGAATATATCATTATTAAAAAATTATATTTATTTCGTTTTAATGCAGTTTTAGAAAATTATGTAATTGCTTCATCATACCTCCTTCATGGGCTCTACTCTGTAACCAAGTACAGGAATACTCTCCAGAGCTACCACATCTTCAGAAGCTTTGTAGACATAAAGGACCTGCTCTTTGAGCACAAACCAAAGTCTCTTCCATGATCGACGTGTGCGACGTTGTAACCATCCACTTATTTGTGATCCTGTGTCATTAGCAGTTACCTGAAGGAAAAATTTTAACAAATGAAAACTAAAACTGAATGAGCAGTAATTTCAAGTAACCAGCATCATAATTCACATTCTCTGAATGAACATTACCAGTGAGAAAAGCATTTATCTTCTAGTGTCCTTGGTATCATATATGAAGGGTGTCTAGGTAAAACAAGGAATGTCCATTAATTCTTATTCTAATAAAAACTGAATTAAAGTAATTTAATACAGCTATACAGGTATTCTTTAGTGCTACATTACTGTTGTAGATGTCGGAGTAAACATAATTATTTTGAAACCAGGAGAATATAAATTATAGGAATAACTTCGTTTCATACAAAAATTAGCAACCAAAGCTGTCTTTAGTTGGATGAAAACAAGGAATATCAATTAAAGTTTTCTGAAGACAAGGAATTCCACAGTTCTGTTTTATTACAATAATATTACAAACTTGAAAATGTTAAAATAATATTTTTATGAAGCTACAGAAAATGTCACGTTCCTGTGACTTTAGTCCCATTTTTTTTAAATTTCTTCATACAGTCTTCTATATTTTCTTTTTTTAGTATGAGGCTTTGCAGGAGACTTCAAACTACCATCTTGATCTGTGCTTATTTCACACAATATAAAAATATTGCAATGTGAATTACAAAAAAGTTTAAATGATAAAAACAACATAAGTGTTGCAGATACTATTATAACAAAGTTTTTGATCAAATTTTAACTTCACTACCAACTACAATGCATGATATTCCCTGTGTTCTTGTTCTTGTATATGGACATTCCATGCTTCCACTCAACCTACACATTTTAAATGTTGAAATATTTTAGTATGTTTCGTAATTTCTTCCGATTACATGATTGTATCTGGCAGTACTCTTTAAAGTAAAAATAGATGGCAGCATAAGCTCAATTTGCAGTAAAATGGGACATAAAACAGTTCAGAGATCATTACGAATAAAACACTAGACAAATAAATAATTACTATATTGCTATATCTCTAAAGCCAATACAGCAAGCAGAAAAGATCCATTTTTATAGGTATCATTATGTGCGTCAAACTTCCTCCTTACATTAAAATAGAACAGGGAGATGCCTTTGAACAATCCTTGAAAAGATATCTCATTGATAAATATTGTATAATTTAAATGAATTTTAGATATAAAATTGTTAAGTTACAGTATTATGTATGATTGTTAGCACAACATAGTATTTTTAAATGTTATTTACAAAAGCTTGCATTATATGCTGTGCATTCCCTGAGCGACCAGACCATTTTGTGGCGGCCTTGGACTGGGTGATGAGTGGCACATCTGCCGCCACAGAATAGCACTCTAATACTGCAGTGTTGGTCAAGTTGGATCTGTGGTGAGAGAAAGAGGTCTGTGTGCATGTTTGGAGTGACATTGTGTTGTCTCTTGATGATAATCTGTCCAGTACTAATGGCTCAGTATACTTCAGAACAACATATTTTTCTGTATGACACGTATGTGAAATATTCTTCTGCAAGAAGGTGTGGTAGAGAATTTCAAATTCATTACCCAAGTGTCCGAATTCCTAGCAGGATAACTATTCAGAACTTGTCAATAAAGTCAAGGGCACAGAATCGTTTATGAACACGAAATATGTTAAAAAATGCGGTATGCTATCAGAAGAGAAGCTTGATGAAGTAGGGGGCTCAGTTAGAGCACTCACTGCAAAAATCATTGAGATGTGTAGGTCAAGAGGTTGGCACTTCCAAGAAGTCAGCGTTTAGGGCAACGAAACTTCTGAAATTAAGCCGTACAAGGTAACTGCAGTTCATGCTTTACAACCACAAGATCCTGTACCTAGGGTTAATTATTGCAATTGGTTTTTGCAGTCTGTTTATAATGGTGAGGTGGACCCACTTTTAAGTTCTTTAACATGAAGCTTTCAAAGGCCCTTAGAAAACCAGTGGAACTCTCAATTTGGGAAAAAGTATTCACATATAAAAATAAATATAATTTATTAAAAACTGATGTCCCATACAAAAAATATCTCATCATACAGTGTCTCCAGCCAGAAAACACCATCATCAAGTCACAGAAGGAAGCATGGCTTCTAGACTGATGATGGTGATAACAGTCTCCAAAACTTATTCCACCGAGTTTTGGTTAAAAAGTGAAGCTAAAGTGACAAAAAACTCAATTTGTACATTAAATAATAAAAAAGTATCTTTGATTTAGTGAGGAAATTTAAAAACCTGCACCTGACAACAGCAGATGCATTTGTTTCATTTGACATCACATCATTATTTATCAAAACACCAGTCAACAATGTGCTCCACCTCATGGAAAAATGGTCAATGTCTATCAGCCCTCTAGGAACTTCATAGCAGATTAAACAACACTTACTAAAATTTGCTCACTGCATTCATTTTTCAGCTTCAGTGGCAAATTCTATAAGCAGATATTGAGATTATCTGTAGTACACCCTCTTTCACCATTTTTAGCCAATTTTTACACAAGATACTTGGAGATTCACATAGCATCCACATTCCCCTTGTTTTAAAACTTTATGTACATTGATGACAAATTTGCAGCCATAGCCAAAAACAGGCAGAATATTTGCAGACACTATTAACCTAAAAATACATCCTTCAAATTAATTCTGGATATGGAAACAGGCAGTTACCTCCTCTTTCTAGACATCATCAGACAGGAAAACAAATCAAGCTTTGGTGTTTATAGAAAAACAGCCCACATTAACAACTATATAAACCTCGACAGTTATGGTCATCCTTATCCTCACAAGCTCACCATATTCAAAACCTAGCACACAGGATTGTGAACATCCTTCTTGCAAAGATTGAAAGGTATTGAAACACATAACAGATAAGGGTGTCAATGGATTTAATACGAACATAATAGTTTAATCATTAAATGCAGAAGTAAAAAAGCAGTTAACAGTATTATCCATTGACTGAAAAAATAAAAACCTGCAAGTATATAAACCAAGTTCACTTACCATCCATCTGCTGATCAAAGGTTCAAAAAACGTTTAAAAACCAATCATCTTGGAGCTCCAAAATGCATGTAATACCATGTGACCCAAAAACATCTGAAATGCTGCATAGTGTTTTTCCACTGCACAGACAGAAACATGATAACACACAGCTGCTGTACACAAGATCATGGTGCTGACTTGTTTTTCTCTGCTCTGAAAGTGCAGCATTGAGTTGAGGGTGATATGTGTTTGAGTTATTACCAGTGTGCTTTATTATTTTATCCTATACTTAGTCACAAAGTGTATTATGGCTCAGCATTTGTTTTTACTGTACAGCGTGTATTTATTTATGATTTGTATGTGTTTTGTGAGTGGATTCTCAATAGTGTATACAATGGCAAAATTGACCCACATTTAATATTTTTCATGGACGAGGCTTGGTTTCACCTTCATGGATATACGTGTACACAAAATAACCTGTGAAACCTAATATTGTTCAGAAAATAACCCTTCATAATGAAAAAATTGGTGTATGGTGCACCATTACCAGAGAATGAGTTATAGGCCCAACTTTTTTTCGAGTCAACAGTTGACGCCCATATATAGATGAATACAATTTGGCCCCCCCCTTTTTTTTTCTTTTTTTTGTTTTAGAGAATTAATAGCCAGGGAGCATGATTTTGCCTTTTTTCAACAAGACTCTGCAACAGCTCATACAGCCAATCTTTCGATGAGAAATAACTGAAAGTGTGTTTCAGGACAGAATTGTTAGTGGAGATTTGTGGTCCCCTCGGTCTCCCAACTTAACTAACCCCCTTTGATTTCTATCTCTGGGGTAACTTAAAGCATGAAGTGTACAAGACAAACCCACATTCCCTGGAAGAATTAAAACAAAATATCCACCGGGAAATTGCCAGCATTTCTCATCATGAACTACAGCAAGTGATGGATAGTTTCCTAAAGAGATGCCAAAAATGTATGGATAAGAGCAGTGGCCAGTTTCGGCATCTCCTTTAATAACATTGGTAAGCAAAGCCTTTGAAAGTAGTTTTAAAAATGTTGTATGGTTTCATCCATGCCTTTCTATGATACCATGAGGTGGCAACGAGCACTGAGGGTATGGATAGGCAAAACACCACACAGCCAGTTTGGATGTTTTTGTATCACCCAGTATACAAAAGTTATAAAGAAAGTTGTGTAAAGAGAAAACTCCAGAACCGAATAAATTAGGCATATATAAAATCACTTGTTCCAGCTAAGCATGGATTAATGTCGGAGAAACCAACTTGGACATCAACAAAATGAACTTCAGAAATATCAAATACCGCATGTTGCAAAATCAACTGTGGCAGCATATTTTTGGAGTAAGAACCACGAAATAGATCACATAAAATTATTAAAACACACAAAAAATACCACAAAATGCTTATGGTATGGGAAGAATACTTAGGTCAAAAATAAAAGCCACCTAATGAACTTCTACTTCAATCAATGCATTGCCTTAGTGTTTCATCATAAGGTCACCAGAGGGCACATAGAGCACATTATAACCAACCAAAATATTGGTAACAAATTAACTTATCTAGGGGCCATCAAGGCCTACAAAGAGACCCTATGAACCAGGTCAGGCAATTCTGCAGTTGAGCACAACTGATGGAGGACAGTGGCTCTGAAATATATTTTGTGAAAGAAATATAACCTATAGTAAATTTAAATAGAAATAGTTGCATGATAATTTAAAGATTTGAAGCTTTATTAGTGTTGGTTATTGATGATGACTTTACTGGATAACAACAGAGTTAAATTGGAGTGATAAAAATCCAAGCTTTCGACCATCTTAACTCTGTGGTCTTTGACAGGGTATTGGCAAATCTAGAGTAAAAACAAATTGGGCATGGCTAGCACTTGGATGGAAGATCGCTACAAGACACCAAGAGCAGACCTGAAAACCTTAAGTGGAAAGCTACATGTTAACCTATTGCAGATCTCGTGCCAGAAAGTCATATCCGAATATTTGGGATTGAAAACAGCTACAGGTACAGCTCTAAGCTATAAACATTCAATTTTACTCTAGTTATCAGTCCCCTGATGAACACCACAGAGTTAAGATGGTCAAAAGCTTAGAGTTTTAAGACTCCAATTTAATTTGTTGCTATCCTGTGAAGTCATCATTAATAGCTAAATGATAGTTTTTAAAGCTTCTGAGTATTAATATAAAGCTAATTAATGCTTTGCAGATGCTAACTAAATAAACTTTCTCTACCCATATTACTCTACAAAATAGTTATTTCAAGAAGCAACATAAGTAGCAGTGATATTAACATATTAAGAGCATCTTACCTCTTTAAGTCGCTGGGGTATGTACTTCTTTGTTTTCCTTCCACTTACTGGTCCAAGCTTCTTAAATGTTTCTGCTATCCGGACTCTATTTCCTAAGGCATGCTTCATGGCATGATGTAATTTAGAATTTGGGTTGCAGGCCTCTATATGTAAAACAAAAGAGCATATCTCCAATCAATTATAAGTATTTACAAATTTTAAAAGGCTATTGCTTACGCTACCATCATTGGTGAAACAATATCTATGTGCCACTGGATCTTAATGCTGATATGACCTTAATCTCTGTATGAGAAATCCTGACATTACTGGAAGAAGGCAATAAAAACAATAAATACTGACTTTACATTCTTTAAAACTACTCTTCATCATATTCCCCTTAACCTTTTATCATTTTCTTAGTCTTCCAGGCATCAAGTCTGCAACATTTTCAAAATATATTTTTGTCCTTTTTCTCCCATAACTTCAACATGTCTTGCAGCTCCTTAATATATGATGATTGCAAATCATTAATTGTACATCTTTGATTACATCCTAAATATTCTCCCTATGTTTTAGGCAGAACAATTAGCTGACTATTTAAATATGGTATATTGTTAAGTTTTCAGGAGCTTCTGAACTGTTCTTGTTCCATGGGGAGGGGTACCATCATGCTTCAAGTAATGACACACATGAATTGGCCAACATGCCAGCAAATGCTGTTGCAACACTTCTTAGTTATTTGCCTTCATTGTGATATTCTTGGTGAGAAAATACAATCTATCTCTACCATAATTACCACTAAAATCACACCATAATGTCACACTTTCTAGATGTTTAATGGTTTTGACTGTAAAGCTTGGAAAATTTCCAAACAGATAGGGCCTACTACAACATTGAAGAGTGTTTATTATAACACAGGCTTTTGATTGTATATAATCTAGTGGGTCTGGTTTTTCCTATCTAGTGTATTAATAATAATTACTTGCAATTCTTATTTTTCGTGGGTTTATTATACTTATGTTTCTTTCCAAGCAGCGACATGTATTTCATACTGACATGATTCATTTATGTGTTCACTATGTTGAATCACAATAAATTCTAATTCTAAATTTATATCTTTCCACGATACATTTGTTAGCCTTCTCAACAAGTTGGATCTCTGAAAGTGACTTTGTCAGAAAATATTACTTTGCACCAGTCCATGATGTTCAGTGCTTAATTGTGTTACAGAAATTTAGTGTTTTATTCCTCATAAGTTTGGTTAGAAGAGGGTTTTATGCAGCACACCAAGTTGGTAAACTTAGTAATTTTGAAGCAGTTGCTAAATGTAGCATTGCTACACTGCTGAGCAGATCTGAATGTATTTTTTTTTTCTTTTTTCTTTCTTTCTTTAACTCTGCTGCTGTAATCTGGATTAGCCATTATTTTATCTTTTAAAAGTTAATCATACATTGATGTTGTCTTCCTTTTAATACCTGAGCCTAGTTTTCATCTTGACATGGTACCACATAGCAATGATGATGCTTACTGCCTTTCTTAGATCATAAATCCTGAAACCCTAGATCCGTGCCTACAAATTACAGATTTGATTGCCTCTTCTCCTCAGCAATAAGCTTCTTACATCCCATCATTTGCATTAGAAGCAGAAATACAAAACTTCAAAAAATGGCAGCCATAGTAAATATCCTTACTGCAACAATATGTAAGTGAAATGAATATCACAAACAAAATGAGAATTGGCTGCTAATGACAGCAAGCTGCTGCTGCTCTGCAATTGAGTTACATGATTTGCAACATTGCTTTGGAAGATGGCGGGAGGAGTTCAAGGTTCCCTTACGTAAAACATGTACAGATTTAAGCTGCAGTGATGGCACATTCCATCAAGTAAGATATCTGTCTAATAGAAACACACTATAAGTGATAACATGATAGCATGCTAGCATGCATTTAACTCAGAAAGAGGGCAAGCATTGTATAATTTATTTAAGACTTAAAATGAAATGTACATACCAGCAGAAAGTTTATCATGGCAATCTTGACAAACACGTGCAGACTGAAACTTCATGTACTGTAATGGAGCTCGATAATCTGAACAATCACCACAAACAACCTGTAAAACAGGAAATATGAACATGATAACTACCATTTTTAATACCAAAACTCTGATCAAATGAGTAATTTGCATTTCAATGTCTCCATGTACTCATTTTCTTACTTTCACTGGTGTTTCTCACATTCAACTGTTGGACATGTTGAATGCTAACCTCTTTTGAGTTTATAATCATTTTTTGGTGTCACTTGACTAATACATAGAGGAGAGGTTATATAAGAAGCATTTTTGTCACCTCAACATCTAAACAAATGATCCTTCTTTCTCTTCTTTATTTTTATTTTTTGTTTTTAAAAGTATACAGCTGGTGTTCACTGAGTTGCTTTTCACTCTACCTTGCATTTGAACATACTGACTAACAACAAAATCTGTTGTTTTTCTGTTATAGCCAAATACAATATGAAGACCTTAAGTCCAGAAAAGAAAGCACTGCAGCTATAGCTAGTTTGCCTAACAACACCATTTAAGTAGTTAGCATGCTTAATTACACTTCAGGTTTTATTAGTGCAAAAGTCAATCCGTTCCGTTTAAAAACAATAGCGTATGCTGAGACGAGTCAGCATTTCACTCTCTGTATGTGATATGGCTAGCAGGACCTCCCCACAAACCCCTGACCATCCACCTGCCTAGCCCTCTCACTTCCGCAAACCCCTCACATACCTATCGTGCATACTCTAGCGTTCAGCCGTGAATCCTGGCATGTTTCTGTATTCGCAGTGCTGCTAAGGTAATGTCAGTTGTGTTTGTGAATAAAATTGTAGTACATAAACTCAAAGTACGTGTTATTTTCACCACAAGAATGAGTGGCATACCACACCAGCTATAGTGTTAGTGTTTCCATCGCATATTTTAATCTAATTTAAAATGTGTGTGACATTGTCACAACAATGAGTGAGATACCTGAAACATTAGATTTGTTAAACATCTTACAGTCAAAATCTGTATCAGATTACACATATGAAGAGTGAAGCGAGCTGAAAGCAAAATGGTCTACTCCAAAATTAAATATTAAGGAGGTTAACAAAAAGCAAACGTGCCAATTTCAATCTTCATGGTATGAGAGGTTCTCCTGGCTTACGGGTAGTTGTGGAACAAAGAGAATGTATTGTTATGTTTGCATCATGTTCGGTGAAAAAGACTTGGAGTGGTGCACAAAAGACATGTCTGATTTAAGTAACTTTATTAAAAATGCGATCAAACATCAGGAATCAAAGATGCATATGTTAAATAAAGAAAAATTTCAGTTCTTAGGAAGATATCGGATTGACCATCTTTTTTCCGAAGCTGCATGTCTTCAGGCAATAAAATATAATGAACATGTAGCACTAAATAGAGAGCTTCTTGGACGTATAATTCAAACTATCATATATCTGTGCAAACAACAATTACCTTTATGCGGTCACCGAGAAAATGATGAATCAAATAATAGAGGCAATTATTTAGAACTTCTTAATTTACTTGCTCAAAATGAATAGATTATACAAGACCATTTACAGTACACATCAACATTGAAAGGGACTTCGCCGGAGATTCAAAATCAACTTATTGAGATCATAACTTCAGTTGTTAAGGACAAAATTAGGTTAGAAATGCAAGAGAGTTCTTTTATTTCAATTCAAGCTGACGAGACATTAGACGTGTTTTGCAAGAGCCAACTTAGCATCATTTTCCAGTACTGTACTCTAGACAGGATTGAAAAACGGTTCATAGGTTTCTATGATGTCTCAAGTGATAAAAGTGGCTCAGGTTTGGAAGGTATTGTTCTTAAGGTTTTGGAAGAATGGAACATAGATAAAAACAAAGTGATAAGTCAAACCTATGATGGTTGCTCCATAATGGCAGGCCAGCAAAGGGATGTACAGCATATAGTAAAGGAGTTTTGCCCTCACGCAATCTTTATTCACTGCTATGCACACCAGCTGAATCTAGTACTTTTGTATGGCTCAAAAACAATCAAACAAATAACGTTTGTTTATATCTGACTTTTTTCAGCAAGTCATCCAACGCACTGCACTGCTTACTGAAAAAGGATTTAAGTTGCCACAGGCCTGCACTACAAGATGGAACTTCCACTAGAGGGTCATCACAACTATAATTAAATATTTCAGTGACTTATACCAAGTTCTTAATGCAATAATCAATGATGAACATTCTTATTGGGTCTACGACACCATAAATTGTGCACAGGGACTCATTAAGTTCATGGATGACGCAAATTTTGTGTACCTGCTAAGAGTTTATGAGGCATGCTTTGTTCGCATTGACCATGTGTTTAAAGTTCTGCAGTCACTGGTTAATATAAATGCTTGCTATAATGAAATACAACTCGCCATTGCAAATATACAAACCTAAGATGCGAGACTTTCATTGAAGAGTGTGTGCAAAATAGTATCCAGTTGAATGCAAATGTAAGTTTCAGTGACTCTCAAAAGGCTAGATTGAAAGTGCTCACATATGAAATCATTGACTGCCAAGTTCTTCAAATGAAATCCAGATTTGAAGATTTTCCACAGCTCGAGTTTGTAGAATTACTGAATGAAAAAAAATTCATGGAACATAAGAAAGAATTTCCTCAGACAAAAATTTACAAACTAATAAAGCAGTATCCTGGTTATTTTAAGTCAGACCAGCTTGAAAATGAGCTCTTCAATATTTATGCAGATGATCAAAAGCATATATCACCACAAAATCTACTGAAGTATTTATTTGTAAATGGCTTAGACTTGGTATATGAGGAGGTGACTAAGCTATTGCGTTTAGTTGTAACGTATCCTGCTACAACAACAAGTAGTGAGAGATCAACGAGTACACTCAAGAGAATTAAAACATACTTAAGAAGCTCAATGACCAACCACCGTTTGTGCAACGTAAGTATTTTAGCTGTAGAAAAAAAGCTGTTGGGAGAACTGTCCTCTGATGCCGCATTTATTGAGAGGGTAATTGACATGTTCGCAACAAAGAAGAACTGATGGATGGATTTGGTGTACAAGTCAGTTTAGGTGAGTGTTATTATTTTCAATATAATCATTATATTAACATTGTTATTTGTTGTTTTTATTGTCAATCTTAAATCTAATTTATAGGCACAATATTCCATAAAATGTGAAATTACCCATCTCCAGCTTTTATTTCTAGAAGTAGGGCATTTGAACTATAGCATTCCCATTTTTTTATTTCACGCTATGCCACTGAAAATGATATATCCATATTATTTGCAATTTTTTTTCTCAGTTTACCTTGATTTATGTGTAAATCTGCACAGAACTTCACGATTTGTGTTTTGCATTAAACATCACATATAATGTTAGCACATAAACTGGAATTCCCTACAAGAAAAATCTATTTGCATGTGATTCAAAGTATAGCGTTATCCACACTAATTTTCCTTTACTGGAACTTGAAACACACCATTTCTAGGTCACATTGTTAGCAGGATATTTTCTCTGCATTTTCCTTTAATCATGTAGTTATTCACGGTTTTTACTTGAGTGACACTCACAAAGCAATTTTGTTTATTTTCTCAAAAACAAAAATAAACCCCAATTAGAAGCTAGAGAAGAGTAAGGTGACTGGCTGGGTCGGGGAGTCATTTTTTAACCAGAATTATGCCCTATCCCCCAGAGTCAGGAAGTACGAATGTGTGAGTGAATGTGCATATGGTTAATGAAATAAAAATTATTAACCTAATGTTCTTAAACTACAAATAAGTGAGTTATTTCACAAGTCAAAGTCCCTGATATAGCCATTGGTAAAAGGGGGCTATACAATTAAGAAAAAAGAAAGAAATAAGAGTGAGTGGGTGAGTGAGGAGTGAGTGCATGAAAAATGACAGACATGTGAGTATTTTTTTAATGAAGTTTCAGAATTGCTCAACAGTGTTTTACAACTGGGTAAGTTGCAGAAACTGTCAAATGTACAAGTAATAGCTACAAGTGCAAATGTTGGCGACATTCTGTGTAATTTGCTGATTTAAAATTTGGGTTTATATGTATATTTAAGAGTGGTAAAGCTCTCAGCACTGCTGGTCTTGTGATGTGGTGGGGGAGGGGGAAGTTATCAGTGATTACCAGATAATTAGGGGCCTTGAGACCTCCTATTTCTAATCTAAGATTAAGAGTTCATTTTTTGAGAACTAATTCAAGTCTGTGGAAGTTTGCAACATAGGTTCTCTCCAAATGCTTTGCAGAAGTGAACTGGTCACTGCCACTTATCTAAGATCTAAAGGTAGCTGTAAATCTTTAGTTGAACAACAAAGAACACAATCACTTAACATTAATGCTCAACATAATTGCTTTGATTCAGCATTTCTGGGTGTTATATTTGAAATTGTTATCAACTTGTAGGCATGCAACCACAATGGTTTAATGGTTTTCGGTTTTGCTATTCTTATATTTCCATTTGTTGATTACAACCGTTCAGCAAGTAGTGTTTTGCCTGGTATCTGTACAGCAATTCAGTTATATATTTACCAATAAAGTCATTAATTTCAAAACAGTTAATATGTGATAAACTGCAGAATCTGTGACAAAGTTATATTGGAAAAACAAAATGAGGCATTGGCCTGAGGCTTAAAGAGCATCAAAAGCACATAAATATAAAGAGACAGAAAAATGTACAGTAGCATATTCATTTCTGGGAAACAAATAGAAAATAACAACAACAATAATAATAATAATAATATTAATATTAATATTAATAATAATAATAATAATAATAATAATAATAATAATAATAAAATCAGATTAACTTAAATAGAACAGTGAACAAACCAATCAAGTCAACAGTCTGTAAAAAAAAAAAAAAAAAAAAAAAAAAAAAAAAAACTACTGATACAGAGAATCAAAAACCAACTAATAAATTTCAGCTTCCTGAGTGACAATGACCTCTTCAAATACATCCAGCCAACTGTGATACCTGCAGCTATATTAGGAAGCTAATGAATCACAGCTGTGACATCTTCTGAAATATATGTTCAGGGGTTAATTTGCACAAAAAAAAAAAAAAGGAAGCGAAATTTAATTGTTGGATCCATTCAGTTTCCTTAAGTAATAAGACTTTTCTAATGGAATACTATGACAGAAGCCATTTAACTGCCTTACTTGTACGTAAAGAGAACAAAACATCTGGAAATTATACTAATGTGTGTAAAAAACAGCATTCCAGTACATAAAGAAGGACCACCACCACCACCATCATCATCATAACAATAACAACAATAATAATATTCACCATTTAGATCATTTTACATAATATGGGCTTTGTCAAAAGAAAATAATTATATACAATGTGCACACTACTTATACAAGGTTTATAAGGTATACTATTTACAATTGAAATGTCATATATTCACTTACTGAATAAAAGATACGCTTTAGTAAAAAGCATTTAACTTCTTTATTAAATTGTTTCATGTTGGCTATTTTATTAATGTTTGCTGGTAGTTTATTATATAGTTTAATTCCTAAATTTGAGAGATTATTTTTTAGAATGTTTGTTCTACATATCTGAACATGAAGGAAATTTTTTATTCTTTTGTTATGAGGCTGGATATCTGTATTTGAGCATAATTCTCCTTGATTTTTCTTAATATGTGTTACAACTTCTGCTATAAATATACATGCCAATGGTAAAATGTTATGTTTCCTAAAGTACGGTTTACAGGCTGCACTGTTGTCTATTCCACTTAATATTCTTATAGCTCTCTTCTAGATAAATATTCTCTCAGATTTTTCTCCCCAAAATTTAATACCATATTTTAATCGACTATGAAATTGAGCAAAATATACATTTTTGATTCCTAAAATTTAATGTACCTTTCAGACATTTGAGCATATAACAAATGGAGCCAAATTTAGTAGCTAATTGATGAATGTGACTATCCCATTTAAGGTTTTCATTCACATACATACCTAAGAATTTTATTTCTCTTTTGTAGTCAATATTATTTCCGTCAAAGGAAAGTTGAGGTTTCATGCTGTTTTTACACTGCCATGTACGAAAAGCCATCGCAATAGTTTTTTCTATGTTTATAACTAGTTTATTTGTTTTAAACCAGTTGCTGAGGTTAGTCATTAGAGTGTTTGCTTTATTTTAGAGTAGTTTCATTGTCTCCTTTTACAAGAATATTCATGTCATCTGCAAAAAGGACGACATCAGCATGCTCAATGTTGCTCGGTAAATCATTTATATATATCATAAAAAACAGAGGTCCTAGTACTGAGCCCCGGGGAACACCTCATGTAATTTCTTTTGTGGTAGATCAATTATTACTTGTTCTTGATTGTTTTCTGTGTTGTAGGTCTACTACTTGCTTCCTATTGGTAAGATAGGATTCAATCCACGCATTCATGCTTCCTCTAATTCCATATTTATATAGCTTAGTTATTAAGGTTTTGTGGTCTATGACATCCTATGCTTTTGTAAGATCTAAAAATATTCCCACCATTGGTGCAAAGATTTTCGAGAATGATGAAAATATGCTTATTGGTCTGTAATTTTTTGTTTTTTGTTTTTTTTTTGTTTGTCTTTTCTCCTCTCTTGTCTATGAGGATAATTTTTTGCAATTTTAAGATTATCAGGGAAGATCCCCGAGTCAAGTGAAGAGTTATATATATATTAACCAAAGGGGCTTTTAAATATTCTATACATTGTTTAATGATGCAATCTGGGACCTCATCTATTCCAAAGGATTAGAAACCTCAGTAAGCAACTACTTTTCCATTACCTGCAGTCTGTTTATTCAATTATTTCTGTGATTTCCTTACAATTATTAATGCTAGTATAGCCTAAATATATTAATCAAATATTTCATTCAAATAATTTTTATTGAATTAAGGAAGCAAAATGTGTTCCACCACCATACTACTGAAGTCCAATCGACATCCACATATACCAACTATTGTTTATTTTTTGTAGGCCATATCCATTTTTACCATAGACCTGATAACACAGCAAGGATTTGAGCCTAGGTTATCTCTAACATTGAAATCTTGGACAGTGATGCTCATACTTTAGCTACCTGAATTACATACATGAGATCAAGTAGCAATAGCTTTTAAAGGCAAAAGTATTTACAATTTGCCATCTTGTTTCATAAACCATGCTTGTTCATAAAATAAATTGGACAATCAAAACTTCCAAACTTTTCAATTAGCACTCTATGAGCACTGTCCCAGAAGCACCCGACCTATGAAAGAAAGCACAAAAATTTTAGGGAAAAAGATCTTTATTTTTCTACATAGTCTCCTTTCAGCTTGATAAACTTTTCCCAGCGATGTTCAATAGCTTCAATACCCTGTTTATAGTGAGAACTATCAGTCTACAAAATAGCCATCAACTGCAGACTCCATCTCTTCAGGGTTGGCAAATCATCTAACAGCAAGTCATTTCTTCAAGTTTGGAAACAGAAAATAATTAGAGGGGGCTAAATCTGGCGAATAGGGTGCATGAGGAAGCAATTCGAAATTTTACTTATTGATTTTGGCCATGGCGATAATGGATGTGTGAACTGGTGCATTGTCTTGATGAAACAAAACTTTCTTTTTCACTAAATGCAGTTGTTTTGCTCGATTTCATCACTCATATGCTGTAACAAGTTCACATAATATTTGCCATTGATTGCTTTTCCTTTTCTGAGATAATCAATGAAAATTATCTCACATGCATCCCAGAAAATTGATGCCATGACCTTGCCTGCAGATGAACTGTCTTCGCTTTCTTTGGAGCCAATTCTCCCCCTTCCAATCCACTGTTTTGATTGTTCCTTCATCTCAGGTGTGAAGAGATGGACTCAGGTTTCATCCATTGTTATGAATCAATGCAAAAACTCGGCTTTATTGCAGCAAAAAATTGCCAAACACTCAAATGAAACAACCTCATGGCACTGTTTTTGTTCTATTGTGAGCAAACGCAGCACCCACCTTGCACACGACTTTCTCATATCCAAATTTTCAGTCAGTATGCGATGTACTGAACTTTTTGAAATGCCTGCAATATCTGCTAGCTCACGCACTTTTAGTCAACAGTCATACAATACCATTTTGTGGATTTTCTTTACAATTTCTGGAATGGTAACCTCATTTGGTCAAACACTGAGTTCCTCTTGGCAGTTTGTACAGCTGTGCTTAAACTCTGCCATCCAATATTTCACTGTTGTAAACAAAGGAGCAGACTCCCCCAAAGCAGAATCTAGCTCAGCTTTAGTATTAGTTAGACTAAGACCTTTCAAATGAAAGTATTGTATCACATAACGATGACCAGTTTTATCCATGCTTACACATTCGCTGAGAGCATTCACTAATGATGGCTACCAAACAAATGCTAAACAATGTAATATCGTCAAATTTCAAACTTAAGCTTTCTAAAATTGGTACATTTTACCATTTGTTTGAAACAACAACCGCTATCTATATGTCAGGTCGGGTAATTCTGGGACAGCCCTCATACATAACAGAATACCCTCACAGCAGGGGCATATTTAGAATCTGTAGATCCCTAGGCCAAAACTGAAATTCAGCTCCTTCTAGAAGGGGGGAGATGCATCTATTAATGATATGCCTGTTTTACACAACACTGAAATCTGCCAATACACAGATGATAAAAATACTCTTATATCAACTAACAATATCCAGCAGCTGGATATCATTTAAGACTTGAATACCAAATACCAGAGATGTGCCATGAGGATAAGTTGCCAAGTTATGTCAATTAATTTGGATAGTTATTGTCAGTAATCTGAGTTAGAAACTAAATATAAATAACATTGCTTACATCAACAGTGTTTCTTCTAGGATGGCTTAGAGAACTAGTGTTTGAAAGTGCTTTACTGCATTTATATTATATTTACTTCCTTTCAGACCAATCATTTGATAGTGTAATCAATCCATGATCAGTAAAAATAAAAAATCAAGCACACAGGCTGTATTGCTATACAAAAATTGAAAAGAAAATGTTGTGGGTGCATATGACCCAAATGGAGATTTAGGATGTAAACTGACTAAAGATGCAGCAAGTAATTGCTGTCTTTTAACTTAGATAAAAGTGTACTGCATGGGGTGCATTCTTCTGTTGGAAGCACAGTTTTACTAAAATTGCAGTGCATTTATCTTTGGGAAGTAAAAATGAAGAATTGGGATAAAAAACAATTAAGAATCACACTTTGGTTTAATGTTAATTTAGCTCTACCAACATTCATTGTCTTCATTTACACACATCTTGAGATTTTAGCCCTAAAGTAGTAAATTTATTACATGAAGTGATTATGTTTAACTACAAAACCATATTATGAAATATTAATATTTGCCAGAAGCTTCTAGTGCATGAAATTACCTTTCCACAGGCACGACAGTGATGACGTCTAAATGTTACTGTAAATTCAGATATACAGGACTGGCACATTGTAACACGTTGATCCTGGATCCAAATTGGTGCCTAAAAGTCAGAACACAAAATATGAGATCATTAGCTTCCAAACTTTATATTCAAACACTTTAAGAATAAGAACATGATTTTAGCATCTACATATATATCATAATATATGACTTCCCTGGTGGATTAGCACTCTGTTAAATCTGTCACTTGGCTTTATACTTGTATAAAAGAAATCCTTAGGTTTCACTGTTAAGAGCAATTACAACCCAACTCTGTCTCTGTGATAGTCAGGTCAAGTCAATTCAATCAGTATAATAATTTACTTTGTGAACATTTGTGCCATAAAAGCAATGCGAGACATTTAAGTTTTCTCAACAAACAAATTTGAAATTATTAGAAGTAACAAATATTAACTTTCTTAAACATAATATTTCACAGAAAGCTTATCCATTATATAAAAAAAATCTTATGTAATATCGAGTAATCACATTTATTTAGCTCTCACTGTGATAGAATTTGAATTGATGATATCGCTGTTATACAGTGAATCTTTATAGTAGCTGAGTAGTTCCAAGGGCCTGCTGAAGAGGGCCAAAGTGGCAGCTGAGAGTAGGAGAGTCCAACATGGATAATTCCATACTTTAATAGTCTGAACATGAGTAACTTCTACTGATTGTCCTGGATATAACAGCATTTTTGTGTTTTGAACGCGAGTTATTTTACATCATAGATGTGACAGTGATTCTTGGGGCTCCTATTTGTCCCATATGAGCATTTCTTTCCTTTGTCTTCTTACTTCTGTAGGCAATTATTTTATCATATCATGTACAAACTCTTTTTATAAGGTATTGTTGTAAAGCTGCTGAGATTCAAGGAAAGTGCAAAGAAATGCATAGCAGGTAGCATAATGATGAATAATTCAAGTACCAGAGTGAAAACAGTTTTTGATCATGAAAATATGATCCTCAGTAATACACTCCATTCTATTGCAATGAAATTGACAGCTTGCATGCATATAGCTCTGTGGTATGTCAAATCTGCCAATTGTGGCATGTTTTTTATCTTACGCTTGATAATGTTCTGGAAGGTGTTAATTTTATCTTGGCTGCCAGATCGAACCCTGGATAGGTCCATTGACTAGCACTTATGTGGCCTATTAGTTCTTTAACATGGTAGGGAATGCTGTGGTAGGCATTAGTTTTGTGCTGGCCACTAGATTAAGTCTTAAAAGGGCCCACTGTCCAACAATTCAAGTTTTGTGATGTAAAATCTGAATAAATTTGATTATTCAGAATATTCATCTGACTTTCTCTGCCCATCCTTCAGCAAACTATGCTTACATAAACTTACCACTCAACTTCATGTTAATACAGATGAATATTTATAAAAACTGTTTTACTGCACATTTTCATGTAGGTACAATGGGAATAGAGGTATACAGTAGGCTTAAGTGAGTCAAATCTTTTTATGAGTGGTTGCTACAGGATATGGCTTTGATATTCCATTCTCTTTTCATGAAGAGGGAAAAAAGGAACAAATAATGACTTTCTAACTAAGGAAAGTAGAAGTATTGGACAAATTTAAACAAAAAAGAACCAAAAAAAAAAAAAAAACATTCCCTCCCCCTCCCCCCCCTCTCTGCATAAACTATGTGCATTAATGAGATCCACATTTTTGTGTAGTAAGGTTTTACAAAAGTCATTTAGAGTGAATAGGACTTTAGCACACATATGCCCATGCCCATCCTCACCCACACACCCACACAGAGCATTTTCTAAAAATGTTTTATATATACAGGGACCTCAATATATGTATTTCAGTGAAATCTCAAGTAACTTTTTGGGTGAAATGCAATATATCCTCTACCTGTTATATACAAGGGAGAGAAAATAAATATTATCCACTAAAATCTCTAAAGTTAATTTTTCATTGAGGCAATCAGACATACTGGTAAATTATACATAAGGATGACAAGGTGCAATAGTTGTTTTCTTTTCTTTTCACTTTTTCCCTCCAAATTTTTAGATTCCAAAATTAAAGGAAGAAATTGAAAATTCAATGCAAATGCCAAGATTCACCACAGTTCCTTAGCATTCTATAGTTCCTTTTTTTGTTTGTTTTTATAGTGCTTAACACCTGCTTTTATTACTTGTGGCACCATAGGCAGTGACACTGATGATACATGGGATGAAGATGCAACACCAGTGGAATGCAATGGCAGGGGAAACTGGAGAACCCAGAGAAAACCTGCCCCTATGCTACTTTGTGCACCACAAATCTCACATGCGGTCATTTGGGTTTGAACCTGGGCCTTCTAGGTGAGAGGCGAGTGGTCTAACTACGAGGGGCATACTGAAAGTCACGAGCAACCCATTGTAAAAATTTAAATTTCAAAAATTTAACAAAACGAATTGCAGTATCGTAATCTACAGACTTTAAGCCACATGTTGACATATTGTGATGTCATTAGCTTCTATCACGTGACCACTGACGGTGTTTGAAAAATGGCTGACATTGATGTTTCGTTTCGACAGCGTGCTGTCATTGAATTCCTTGCGAAAGAAGGAAAATCTGCTCCTGAAATTCATCTCAGACTTCAAAGTGCGTATGGAGGTGTTTGCATGGGTGCCAGCAGTGTTAGAAGATGGGTGAAACATTTCAAAGATGGAAACACGAGTCTGCAAAATGCGCCTCGTAGCGGGCATCCTCGAACTGCCTCTACAGAACGCAACAAGGAAAGAGTTGATGAGCTCATTACAGGAGATAGGCGTTTCACTGTGAATGAAATTGCTGCCAAACTTGGAATAGGACATAGTGCAGTGCAAGAAATGATCCACAGCTTCGGTTATCGAAAGGTCTGTGCCCGTTGGGTCCCCCATTTATTGACTGAAGACCACAAACTTCAGAGAAGAACCATTAAACAAAACCTTCTTCAGAGATTTCATAATGAAGGTGATGAATTTTTTATGTGTATTGCGACTGGAGATGAGAGCTGGTTCCATCACTATGAGCCAGAAACGAAACGTCAGAGTATGGAATGGCACCACTTGAACTCACCATCGAAGAAGAAAGAGAAGACAGTTAAGTCTGTAGGAAAAGTTATGGGAAGTGTCTTTTGGGATGCACAAGGTTGCATTCTGGTTGACTTTCTTGAACCTGGACAAACCATAAGTTCTGCCCGCTACATCAAGACACTTCTGAAGCTCCGTCGGGCTTTGCGTGATAATCGCCCTGGAAAGAGGATCATCCTTCAACAGGATAATGCGTGTCCGCATACTGCCCGTGCCACTATGGAGAAGATCAGGGCATTAGGGTGGGAAACACTTCCACATCCTCCCTACAGTCCCGACTTGGCACCCTCCGACTACCATCTTTTCGGTTCTGGGAAGGAGCAGATGCGTGGCCAACGCTACGAGACGCTGGAGGATATTCGGAAAGCAGTGCGTCAGGGTCTGCAGGCAGCTGGAACAGAGTTCTATCACAAGGGCATTTTCAAACTTGTAGAACGATGGGAAAAATGTGTGCAAAACAATGGAGACTATGTCGAAAAGTGAAAGAAAGTCTGTAGATTATGATGATGTATTTGGTTTGGCTTAAAAATAAATATTAAGATTGTAAAACAGTGTTGCTCATGACTTTCAGTGTGCCCCTCGTACTTGGTCACAGTGCAGTCATTCTATAGTTGATGTTCTATCCCTGAACTACCATACCTGAAGAGTAATACACATAGCCTTGGAGATTTATCAGAACAGATTAATTAGATGAGAGCTCAATGGACATTTGGGTATCTAATTATGGAAGCTTAGGGATAAAGATTTAGCACGGAAAGCTTAAGAACCATGGGTCAATTCTGGCCATGGCACTGCTTTTTTAAAACTTATTTATTCTAATGATCTTTGGCCTATACACAGCCAGTTTGAAAGAACATTTAATTCCAACAGTATGTTAATTAACAAGAGCAGATATTAAAAGTATGGAGTGTTTGTATTGCTTGATCCGAGAAAGCAGATTGAACAAAGCCAGTAGAGAGTGAGTTAAATAGCAGCATTCCAGTTACCGCAATGTTTCTTCAATGCTGTACTGGTCCATGAGTTTCTGGTGACTAGCACAAGTCAAGGTGTTAGCACAAACAACTGTTTGTGTGGGCTAGTTAAGTCATTGCTTTGTAGTGTTTGAAGTGTTAGAAAATATGTTTTCTTGTGTATGGTTTCTGAATTACTTTTAAAAGTGCATGTGCTGTGTGTGCATTAAATTGATTATTTAATATAGCTGAAATGTTGGCTGAAAAAGTTATCTTCAATAATAAATATGTATGATATATCAAAACAGATCCATGCTGACAAGTGTGTAGGAAATTTTTTCCTACAAGAAACTGAAGGACACCACTTTGAGTAACTACAAAACATACTAATGAAATAAAATGATTGTGAGCACTCCATAAACTAATGAAAATTTACGAGTAGAATACTCAGGAAATTATTCATCAACAATGTCACTGAGTAACTCACATCCTGATGGCCTTATCCCATCTGTGTTCTCGGCTGAAGCATGACATGTACTCTATTTGCAATGCTATAAGCTGCCTTTAAGGTTAGATAGTTTAGATAACTGAGATCACCTAAGGGGTTTATTGGTGTCTATGAAACAGATGAAGAGTTTTAATGAGCATTCAGGTATCTTGCAACTGTAGCTCTGGGGTAGAGCATTGGCAAGGAGTGTTGAAGATATGCAGTTTGAGTCCTGGCTGTGGCACTGAATTTTTCCAAATCTGATTCAATTTTCAAACCTTCCTACATAAAGCTGATGTGAAAAAATGTTTATTAAAACAAATTGAAGACATTTTTACAATTTTCTTTATTGTTCTTCATTAATAACATACTCAACATAACTCTTAAAAGTTTTCAAATTATTCCCTGATATCAATATTAACTCTGCTAAAAATGAGGAACTTTCCCATTACCAAATTTTGCAGGAAACCTTTCAATTTGGGTGTTGAGTCATAGTCACAAGCTGAAAATTATGTTCAGTATGGTTGTTCTCTAGATTGCTTACCTGATGAATATCACACACGTCCTGTTGCAAATCTTGTTAGATTTCTATGTAACTAAATAGGCCCATGTTCCAGCAAAATAGCACAGAATATTGGTCATAGCTTCAATTTTGACTGAAAACTACACTGACTTGACTTAAAAAAAAAAAAAATCACTCACCTCTTCCCCTAATTTAAATATTTCTGATTGTTTATCTGTTGTATCTGTAGGCAGCCTCATGCTTTGGAAAGATAACTGGCGGGAGGCATAATCACATAAAGTCTTTTGGAGTGCATCAACCCAACTCTGACGTTCACTCAATGATCTGCAGAAATAACAAAACTGTCATGATTTAACATAAAAATCTAAAGAAAAGCACTAATCTTATGAAAAATCACAACTTATAAACTTCCTAAGTTAATCATTAAAATTGAAGCATAATAATAGTTGAGAAATTCTGGGATTATGATGAACTTAACATAATGTGACTTGACTTAACATAAGAATAACATGAAAGTCTAATACACTGTATTTCATGGAGCTATTTAGGGTTGACTTAATGTGACATAACTTAGAGAGTTTGATAGTGTCAAATTTTTCCTCCCCATTATGTTAAGCGATGGCATATGGTAATTAGAAGCAATTGGTGTAAAGCAGTGGCAAGCAGTAATAAAAGCAAGACTAATTCCTGTAACGTTAAGCTAAAGTGTGTCCTAACAGATCTTTAGTTTAGCACCATTTCTTAACTTCACGTTAAATAAAGTTCATCGAAATCCTGGCTTAAATGTTAATATCTATTACCGAGTAGAAATTCCTTTTTAAAATGACAGCATGTACTCCTAAAACATCTTAATGAGGAAAAATGAACCGAAGATCTTTGATAATTTCCTTTTTCTAAAAGAAATTTTACTCTCACTTTCAAAACAAACAAAAGTAAGTGTTTATTGGTATCTTTAGGCAGTAGAGGCTTAACCATTTATATTTATTACAATGATGATAACAAGCTTTGGAATGCCATGGTTAAAATTGTGTATCTTTGAGACTAATAAAGGCTTGAAATAGTTTTTAATTAATATTATGGTTGGGGTTTTCTATTATATTTTTCGTATTACATTCTAACCCAAAAAATAGTTCCAATACTGTATTTAAGGTTAACTGATATAACCATTCCTATGATTAACCTGGATATTTCAGAGTTTATTTTATTTTAATACACTTCTTGAAAAACAGAATTCAAAATTTATTGCCCATTTTTATAATCCTTAAATTGCATTTACATCAACCAGACCTGCATATATCATTTACAGCTCTATTAATGTTACCTAGTTTTGAAAATGGTAATGGAATATACGTAGGTTTGAAGTAAACAAATTTGTTTTTATGAGACCAGGCTATAACTATGTTCACACCTCTCGCATTTTCTCTTGAATATGCCTGCAACTCTGTTCATTGTCAACATGTATTCTGGAACTGTATAGTGAAAAAAGTAAGAAAAAATAAAATTGTATGCTGTGAATGTTCCATGACCAGTGTGTCTCTCTATGAACTCCAAGAAATCAAATAGAATCGTCACAGTCAGCAGAACTAGTATAACTATCAGTAATACAAACAAGAGGGACAATATATACATACAAGGTGCACAAAGATACTATATCCTTGGTGGGGAGGAAAATTCCTCATTTCAACTTTTTTCATTCATTTATTTCAATGCATATATATCATGAAAACATCAAATTTAAATGCACCCAAAATTATACAACAGTGCATCTTCAGGGATGAAAGAAAATAAAATGGACTGCTGTCTGTGGTTAAAACAGAGTCTTTCTGTACTATGGGCAGCAAAATATAATTTTGTAAATTTCACATGCTTCTTCGTATATTCTCACATTTGTCTGAATTTAGAATGTAACAGGTACATGAACTAAAGGGGGTGAGGGTTTCCCTGTTTTATATCTGTTTGCAAATCTCAATACCACACCTACACTTGCCAGACATCCGATATTATATGGGATTTCCTGTATTTGAGGAAGAATCATGTCCCATATTACCATAATATGGGATGTCAAAAATCCTGTATTTCTTTCTATACTTAAAGTTTGTATTTTGAAATGCACACATGTTCTGTTGGTACATCAGTTGGTCATATGGTCATGCTAAATATTACATAGAGTTTTATTTATGGACAGTCTTTAACTGTACTTTAGCCCTTCAAAGTAGCTGCATTATCATATCACAAGATCATGTCTTCAATTCATGTTGATGGATGACCATGATGAAATAAGACAAAGAACTTCCAATTCACACTTTCACAGTTTTAGCTATATGCTTACTAATTGCAGGGAGCATGTATGGGTTGCTAATTTTCATAAGAGATAACCTTATGGGAAATGATTAGAATATTAATCGGATATATTACTGGTTTTAATGATAATTCCAGGTCTCATTGATAGTGATAACTTGACACAATATGTCCTCCTGGTTTCACTTAAATAGCTCCAAACACAGCTACACCTGCTTGTATCCACTGCATACAATCACAGCTCTCCATCAGGTCCACAGCTTTTTCATCTCCAACCATACAAAATATGAACTGCCATTCCCTCCGACATATCTATAACCTCTGCCACTTCACAAACTTTCACATGACAATCAGCAAAAATCATATTTTGAGCTTTCTCAATGATTTTCTCAGTAACCACATGTGCTAGGCAACTGAGTACTCCTCATTGAAAAGGATGTTCGATCATGTTTACAATTGTAGAACTAATATCTAATTCTTGTCACAGATGGTGAAACATATCTACAAACAGCATCTAATTTTGATTTTATCTTCTTGCAAGTTTTCCCATTCAAAAGTAAGAAGTGAATCACTGAATGATACTGCACTTTTTCAATACACATTGAACAATTTTAGAGAAAACACATTGAACAACTAACTGAAATGTCTGCCAAATTTAAACTAAACTGTGAATCAGTACCAAATTTGTTGACAGTACATAATGGTAACACAAATTTGCCTTAGCAACACCATCTATTTTGAAACACATACTACTTAAACCACCCTTGTGTTCTAAAATATTCATAAATCTTTTTAGGTTATTTGCAGTTAAAAACAGTATTTCATTTTAGGAACATGGATCTCTTATATCACATAGGTGACTCAGGAAAATTTGTTGATGTATATTTTAATGTAAGTGTAGTGCCTCATTACTTGCATGATCAACTGCAATTTTCATTAAGAATAATACAATGCAGCTTAAATGTAATTAATATAACTAACCAATACTTACTGAGCAGCAAGTGTGAAACTACGTTTAATGCTGATAATACTGAATTCATTATGGTAATCTTCTGCTTGTGGCATTGTAATCTTCATTCCATCTAGTGGCAATTCGTTATTAACTTTAAGCCCTGAAGATGGTCCTGAACCATAATAAGATGTGTATAGAAGGCAGTCATTCAGCTGTAATATAAAAGCAGAATATATTGTTAGATAAACTAAGGACCAGAATGAATGTTTACAAGAGGATAGATTTGCTATAGCTATCTGATGGGAATTTGACAACATAATAGTCTCAAGCAACACTCGCTTCTTATCTTAAATTACTCAATATTTCCTTTCAGAAGGCTATAGGGAATTTTATAAAAGTCGGAGATGCTTGAAATGTTGTGAGTACTAATATTTTTATGAATATTACATATAACCTCATCTTTCAGCATATTCCGTGGCACAACTGTTATAGCAATAAGTTTCACTGAAGATTATTAAAATACAACTTTAACATTTTTCCACTGGGGATACATTGGAGATAAGTCACCAGAATCTAGTGATAGCTGAGCTGTTAGGTTCTATCCATAACCAGGAACTTTTCTTTAATATAAACCTGTTACATGTATTACAAAGGTTAGTTATAATGTGCCTATTATGTTGGGGCACTTTTATAGGTTTGCAGTAATTCTAATATTGCACTAGTTCCCCCATAACCTAATCTCTAAAGAGCCAAAAACTGCATCACAATAATCCATGTCAACTGTAGGTAGAGGAGTTTACAGGACCAGTGAATGCTGCATTGGTTAAGTGTGTTGTTCTATTTGTAATTGTTTAGTAATAGAAACTTAAGAAATTCATAAAATCAAAGTATTTGGATGCTTGATAGAAATATTCAATGATCTCCTGCATCACAGCTCACCTTCAGGAGGTCTCAGATTCAAAACCCTTACACCAGCCAATCTGCTTGGAATCTTTTTATGATTTCAAGTTAATGTGGAAATGACTTCAGTGCCATGGTCCAAAGTTGCCCACTTCCATGAAATCAATGGCAATAAAATGTATGACACATAACTGCAGCCTTTGCCACTTGTCAGTCAATAGCCACTTGTGTCAGCAGTAGCATTTCAATTTTGGAAGGAAAAATAACCTAGACCTGAATCTGAAACTAACTAATAAAAGGCATGGCATGCCACAAACTCACAGCATGGGAAAAATCTTAATATGGAAACACAAAGACCATCTTAGAGTTTGAAGTCCTGCCGGCTGACCCCTTAGTGAAGGAGTTCATTCCACTGCCAGAGAGAGAGTTGCAATCAACTACAGTCAGATCCCTGAAGTTGAAAATGGAAGCAATGGCTCTCAACACTAGTCCCTCATAAATTAAAGTGTAAATGATGTAGTATTAAAAAACCTACTCTACAAATATATAAGCATACAAATGCATAATTAAATTCTTTGAATGACTTGCAGCAAGTGATGTAAATATCATACCTATTCTCTCAAAAGCCATATTTTGTTATGTAATCATGCTGAATTTAGGCCAAAGCTAAAATTCCAACATTTTTGCTCCTTTCTGAAGGATCTGCCAACAGGTTACTTTAGATCAGAGTGCTCCTTCAATATACATCATATTTAAGCTTACCAAAATGAAGTATCTTGGTTGTCTTCCCTTTCTTGATAATTTGAACAATTCTCCATCTTTAATGAACAGTCTTCCTGGCTTAATGATCTCATAGTTACCAAGTTGTGACTGTAACTGCAGCAATTTTCGTAGATGATCCTTCACACAAACAAGCAAACAAAATCAATGTTAAACCAGGTGCTATACCACTTAATTCAGTATTAAGCAGAAACATTGGTTTCATACTAAGTTACCAAATTAAAACTCAAATAGTATTAACATAATTTGGAAGATTTGTATTTATGCAGTTAAGAAAAATGTGTAATAAATTTAAAATTTAAGTACACAAATCTACTGAATTAAAGAACCTGAGCAAATGAACAATGACAGAGAATGTCAGAGGGTGAAATCAATAAATAATAATAATGATGATGATGATGATGATGATGATGATGATAATAATAATAATAATAAATAATAATAATAATAAATAATAATAATAATAATAATAATAATAATAATAATAATAATAATAATAATAATAATAATCCAGAGGATTGGAGGATTGCACTAATCCATCCATTACATAAAAAGGGAGATCGAGCAGATGTAAACAATTATAGAGGAATTTCATTACTATCATCTCCATACAAGATTCTATCCCTGTGTCTGCTTGACAGAGCACAATAATAATTGGAACCAACTATTGGAGAATATCAAGCAGGATTTAGACAAGGCAGATCGTGTCCAGAACAAATATTGAGCCTTAAGTTAATCCTAAGACATCAAAGAATTTGTAGCAACAATTTAGTGTGCATATTTGTTGACTTTAAAAAATACTACAATTCAGTTGATCGTGAATTGCTATTTCAAATTTTGAAGAAACAAGGTTTAGACAATAAAACTCTAGCACTCATTAAGCAGACACTAACAGATACAAAGGCTAAAATTAAGTTTATGGGGGAAATTTCTGAATCCTTCGAGGTAAAAACAGGAGTGAGACAAGGAGATGGACTTTCTCCATCTTCTTCAACTGTGCACTTGAAAAAGTAATACATGAGTGGCACAAACATAAAATAGCTCTGAAAATCAATCAACCAATCATACTTTGCGAAGGAAAATTGAAGATAGATTGCCTAGCACATGCAGATGATCCAGCAATCCTAACCCGTGACATCGTAACAGCACAAAAGCAGATAGAACTATTAAAAGAAATTACAGAGAAAATCGCTCTCCAAATATCATTTGAAAAAACAGAATACATTACATGCAATAAACAAGCACCAAAATACATGGAAACCAAATATGGTAAAATAAAACGAGTTTCAGAATTTAAATACCTTGGTGAAATAATTCAGGAAAATGGAATCGAGACTAAAGCAAATAAAAGTAGATGCCACAAAATGGAAACAGCATATTGGCTCACACAAAATATTTATAGTAAAAAGTGCATATCTAAACACACCAAATTAAGACATTATAACACTGTCATTAAACCGGAATTTCTATATGGAGCAGAAACATTAATTTTGAACCGAAAAGCAGATTTAGAAAACATAGTTAAAAAAGAATGCAAAATTGTAAGGAAAGCTTTAGGCCCACAAGTCGTTGGTGAACAGTAGAGACTCAGAAGCAAGAATGAAATAAAATTATAGACAGATATTCACAGTGATATTAGAAAAAGAAGGTTAAAATTTTATGGACATATCAAACGAATGAATTCCAACAGGCTCACAAAACAAGTTATTGAATTTTATGAAAATAGAAGCAAATCACATGTAGATACTGTGAAATGGATTGGGGAACTAAAAAATGATTTAAAATTAGCAGGAATTACACAAGAAGATGTATTAAACACAGAGCTCTTCAGAAACAAAGTTCATAAATGGCAAGCTGACCACGAGGACAGACCGAAGAAAAAAACTGGAGCAATGTGGACAGACGAGAGAAAAGAAGCCCACAGCCAAAGAATGAGAAATATGGGTTCAAAGGAAAACAAAGAGACGTTTCTAAGTACTTGGCGGAGTCCCTCATGGGCTCATTCGTAATGAAAAAAAAAAAAAAATAATAATAATAATAATAACAAATAATAATATTAAGGCTGGAGGAGGAGGAGGAGGAGGAGGAGGAGGAGGAGGAGGAGGAGGAGGAGGAGGAAGTATAAAGAACCACAATTTGGTTGAAAAGATTTAACACAGTAAGTGGAATATTTAAGAAGAGATTAATTATATGCTAAACACATAGACAAAGAAGAATTTAATAAACCTTTATTCAAGAAAAAATTCCCTGTTAAAATCCCTAGAGTAGGAAAAGTGTTTCAAAATGACATCTGCTTTTAAATAACACCACTTTTTCACCTTTTGTCTACTGCAAGCTTCAATTAGAAAATAGCTCATCATATATTTACAGTAGGAATAGCTGTAAATACACGAGCTTACTTTACAGGTGCAACCTATATTATTGCCATTCCAACTGGAATATTTCATTGTACATATATCTTAAAAGATATTGATTTCAGAGACCATCCTAGTTGTTGCTACGTACCATTAACACTCATTTATTCCATCATTATCTCTTCAATTTTTTCATATTTCCTGTATCACCTAAAGATGAGCTAAACCTATCATCTCAATATCTAGTGGCAAATCCTTTACTTATACATATAATAGGAAAAGAAGTGGTCAAACTCTTTTGAGTATTCCTTATTGGGCATACTGTTAGGATTCTGTATTTCTACAATCTGATTGTAACTAATTTACCTGAAAGAAGCTTAAGCAAGATGCACTTGCTTAATTTCTATTCAATATATTTTTAGTCTGGTTATATCAGATACATGATACTACTCCAGATTGCTGTTAAACACAAGATATGCTTTGCAAGCTATCACTTCTATCCCCTTAGCTTCCTAAACAAGTTCTATTTAACAACAGTAAATGAAGCAAGTGTGTCATTACATTGATTCCTAAAATATTAAATCTGGTTGTATTTAGTTAGGTAGATCATTTATTCAGAATATCTCTGATTCTATATCTGCTTGATTTTAAAAGCAGTGCTTTACAATTCATTTATATTACATCCTTTACCTTGTCTGAAAATATTCCTTCAAGTGTAATATTTTATCAATTGATCCCTGTATCCCTTTTGAATAGCTAAGAGCATCTGTGTTTCTTGGAATCCTTTTTAACAAAAGCATGTTGCATTTTGTCAATACATTATATTTCTTATTCAATTAAATCAAGTCAAAGTAACTCTTCAAAGTAAATCTTCCCTGCTTTCTGAAATGGTTTTATTGTGTCATATTTTAATTTTGTCAATACATTAAATAGCCATGGACTCTATATTATGTAAATATGAATTTAATTACATATATTTTCTTTAATTTATCAAAACATTGTCAAATATGACAAAAATGTAATATACATTTTTTCAGTTTACTATTTTCACATCTTTTTTTAACTTAGTCTAGTGATCTAGGGTTACTCAATACACATTAGCAATATAACCATGCTCTCTTCCAAAGAAAAGGTTTTTGCATCAAAAGAACACCATTAACAAATATTTTAAGATCTCCTTGTGGTTTATCAGGAGAAATACGAGTCAGTTATGGCATGTTGGCATGTTGCCATGGTAACTTAGTAATTAGAGCAACTGGATGTGGACTGGGAGATCCATTATCCAAATCCTGGCTATGGCATTGAATTTTTCAGCCTAACTTTACCTTTTTAACTCCTATCCTACACATGGCTAGTGTGAAAGAAACAATTAATTCATAAAAACATCATTATTAATAGTCCAAGACTTGTTATTCAAGCAATAGATCAATTGCATATACATAAAATTAAGTGCATAAAAAGTTCAGAGTTTAATAAAACAAAACCAAAATTTCAGGATGAAGCATGGCTTTAAAATGCATGAGCATACAGCCACTTGAAAAGAAAATGAAAAACATGAAATATTCTAAGCAGATGCTTGAAGTACCTCATCAATTTCCTTTAATAATTAAATGGCTACTCCTGTAGATGCACTTCATTTCTTCTCACACTTTTCTCTCTCACAAATAAATGGCTAGTTTTAATCAGTTAACTAGTTAATCCAATGTCTGTTCTTGGCAACAGCACCATTCAGCATCATTCAAAACAGTAGAGATTTAAACATTTGTCTTGTAGCATCAGTTTGCGCCATGAATGTGCAAGGTAAAAGGATTCATAATTAGAGCCTTAATAATAGAGTGGATGAGTACTACCAAGTTTCAACTACCTTCACTGTCTTATAGTTTTTGTACAAGATCATAATTTTCTTAACACAAGAGCAGATCCAGAACTTCTGTAAGGTGCATAGGTGGTTTGGGGGTCCTTCCCAGAAAAATTTTAAAAATAGCTTCCAAGGTTTAGGCTTTGAAGTAGAAAATATGGGGGAATTCAAAATAGGGGCAAAATAAATAAAATTATATCTGGTACCAAGAATATTTATTACATTTTGAATTGCTATGTAAAAAACATTACAGCAGGGAAAGTATTCTAAAGTAGTTGTGGATTAAGCAATGTACAAATAAAAATTCTTGGGAATTTTACTTACATTTTAACTCTGATTGACCTGTGCAAAAAAAAAAATTGTAGAGCAAAACAACCACTTAAATGATAAAGTCTATCTTTCTGAGTTTTTGGCCAGTAAATCTATTTAGAGCCACTAGCAATACTAATGAAATAACCTCAATTTATGTAAGCTCTTACACTGAAGTTGAAGATACTGTAACAAATGTCTTTTATTGATTAAAAAATTGGCTACAAATGAAGTCTTTAATTCACTGCTGCAAGTGATTCACTTGATACTTCAATGCAAAGGCAGTTGATGGCTTTCTCCTCACATCACTGCTGGTACACCATTGCCGCTACACTCCAGTTGAAGTCTGACTCATAACACAACACACAGCTTCCAATTCTTCCTTCCTTTTTACAGCTAGAAATGATATCACAGATCATTCTGGAAAATTGTGGAAACCAAAGCTCTGGAATAATCTTGAGTGTACCAGACATGTCCCATTTCAAAGCCTCGGTTTACCACCGTGCCACTCTTTCTGAGTTGTTATACATTACAAGGCTTCCAGCTGCACTGACTCACATACCAAGGCAAATCTGAGAGTGGCAGCACTGTTAAAATACTATTTCATTTCTTAGTTCCACTTATAGAGAAAAACCATCACTCAATCTCTTCTTTTTAGTTATAAAATTATCCATTTTGTAAGATATAAATTATATAAAATAGCAAATATAATCATGTAATGACAGAATAGCACAAATGTCAGAATCATTAACACTGCTTCAACTGTTGACCTTGCTACTGTGCATGCATCTCACTTACTTCTATACTCAACAGACCCGCAAACATAAGCTATTTGTATCATGTTGGACAAGTAAACTACAGTATTAACTTTTATTTACATATATAAATCAATGTCAACCGAGTATATATTTATTTTACTAATATTGTGTCCAATATTTAACCCCAATTTTGGATTTGTTATGCTGAAGCCTGTATTATTTCTTTTTATTAATTTTTGTTTGGTAAGGAGGGGGCATGTGACCCCCAAAACTGCCCTCTGGATATACCCTTGTTTTAATAAGCTCTTAAATTTTACTAAGCATCATATTAAGTACTCTAGAAATAAATAAAATTGGAATTGAATGCACTGCCAAAAATACTCACCCCAAGCTTTATGCTTCTATTTGCATGCTCTGCAACATCACTAACGATCTTCAGTGCTGTGCATGTATCCTCAAAATCTGGAGAATCTGGGGTGAGACGACGCAGATAGTCATCCAGAAGAAGACGATACTGTGGTATTCGCTGAACTGGTTTCAGCATGTAATGTTTTACTGTGAGCTTCTGACATCGTGGAGAAGCTTCAAAGTCTTTTAATACCCTAGCAAATCGTGGAAATTTTTGGCAACACTCATCAAGAAAGTTGCACTGTGACTCAAAATTCTGAATATATGATGTATAAAGCTTCAAAAAGGGTCCTTTTTTAATTATAACATCAGCTATCTTTTTTATGGAATTCCAGTTTTCTATTCTATGTTCTAAATCATGAAGCAGGTCTTCATTTAAGGCTCTCAATTGAGGTAAGTTGTTTAAAATTTTAGACAATTCTGCTTCAGGTATAACTGGAGATTTCTGATTTGTTGAAGTTTCTTCAACAGAATTTTTAAAATCTTCAGTTAATAACTTCAGGACATCAATAAACACTCTTTCTGAAGTCATCATTTCACGAGCTTTATAGAAAGCCTGAACTTCTTGACGAGACTCCTCCAATGAAAGTCCCCCGCTAAAACTATCCTGTAAGCCTTCTTCCATTTCATTTTCTGACTCTGAATGATGTTCCATTTCAAAACTTTCCTCTGACAGAGGTGGGTCACTCTTTCTATCAGCATCACAATCAACAGTGCTCAAAGCACTCAGTCCACTCGGTGGCCTGCTGCCACATTCATTTACAAAGCTATCCATCTGCTCCTCAACCATCTCTTGTGAGTCATTTGTTAAAGTTTCTATTACAGTCACAATTGTGTCTTGCACATCCCACTTGTCCTTAGATTGATTTTCTTCATGATAATTTACTTCATTATTCTCTATACCAATCTTCTCTGTTTTTTTATCTTCACAATAAAATTGGCTAGAATTTCGCTTTGATTTGCGCTTTCTTCCCTTACCAAAGGAACCCAACCACCCAGCTATTTTATTTCGTGCTGGGCTTGATTCACCATCTAGGTCACTGTTGGCACCATTAACCTCCTCCAGTGAACTTTGGCGTGCTGCATCTGAGCTGTCCAGATCTGCTAAGGCTCCACTAGACAGCTCCCCTTCATCACACCACCAAGATCTTGATTTTAATCTATGTCTATTCATGGCACAATGGTGAGTAGAAACTTTTTCTGGGGATGAATCATCCCTATAGTTGTTCCATGACTGTCTTCGTTTAAAAAACTTACAAGTTTCCTTAGTCTCTATTTGTTTTTTGTTATCAGAGTAGGCACAACATGAAGAACTTTCTTCTTCATTAGAAAGATCTAAGTTAGAATCTGTACAGCTTACATTGTGGACTGAAGTGCTTTCATTATTCTTCATATGGACTAGATCACTCTTTTCTTTTATGGTTTCAACAGTCTCATTACTCACTTGAGAAACATCATCCACTTGCCTAGCATTATTGTTCAAAAGTTCCCTTTCACAACATACAGAAGACAATGAACTGTTCTCGGTAACCACTTCAGCTTTAGAATCTGCAATCTGAGGTGTTACAGATTTAGTTTCCTCTGTAGTTACATTCAAAAGATTCATTACTTCACTAACACTGTTGTTTAGAGAACACTTTGCTGAATGCCACTCTGATTTACTTGAAACAGAATCCTCATGTGTTTCAGATGATGAAAGCTGACCTGAGATGCTGCAATTTTCTTGCACTATAAGAGGAAAAGGGCTGCCTGATGAATGTTCCACATGGTTATTAACTGCTAAACAAGAAAAATCTGAAATGTCTGTTTGCACAGGAATATCACTAGCTGCACTATTTAATGTCTCTTGAGCTAATGAATGCACTTTGTGATTAAGGCACTCATCCATAGGAATTTGTACATCTTTGATATCAGTGTCATTATCTCTATTGATAACACTGACAGTGGATTCTGGTAGTCTGTTTTGAGCAATCACACTGAAATTAACTAACTGACCCAAATCAAACGTTTCAGCCTCTTTATCACATATGTTCACTGAATCTTGTATTGGTGAAGTTTTATTCTCTAGTTCTGATTCCCTACATAATATTCCTAACTCCCCTCTCTCAACTTCTAAGCCAAAAGAATCACTACTGTGTGTTCGACCATTTTTAAGAGAAATATCCAACTTGGTTCCTGGCAGAATTAGTTTTCCTTCAACCAAAGACAGACCATCTGTTGTTTCCTCTTTACATTTAAAATTTTCATCTTCTGGAATTTCAGAGTTTATAGATTCACAAATAATATTTTTAGCTTCCTGTCTACGATTCTTTTTCTGACTGTAATTAACCTCTGCATAAATAGGTGGGTTATGATTAGGTATTATATTAGAGGTGGAAAGTTCTCCTTGCTCAAATACAGAAGGAATACGAAGAAGTCCTACTCTGGGAGAGGATGGTTGTTCTTGGAGGGGTGATGTTTCTCCTGCAGTTTTCTTCTTTACTCTTGGTGGTGGAACAGGAACGGTACTTGCTCCTTCTTCAGCTACAAATGCTATGAAATCTGAGATCCTATTCCTTCCAAGACTGAAGCTTTTATTTTTTGTGTCACTAAATGCTGGTGCTTGACACCGGTTCAAACTAGAACTCTTTTCTTTGTGCATTTGCCATTTTAATTGTGATGTTTCACAAATAACATCTGATGTCTTATTGCTAAAAATTTTCTTCTTGAGAGGTAACTGTGGTCTGGCTTCTGATGCTAAGAATGGGTCTTTAAAAGTTAAAGTCTTTGGAGATCGAGGAGGTCTTACTGGTATTTCTTTATATGCATCACTAAAGCCATCAAACTCCTCTAACCTGGCAACAGGAGCCTTCAATTGGATTGACAATCCAGGTTGCAATCTTTTGATTGGGTTGGTATTACAAGCATTGCTGTTTCTAATTGGTGTACCACTGGCTTTTCCTTCTACACTTTTCACTGGACTAGAATGTTTATGAGCTGCAGGTTTAGAACAACCAAAAAGTTTTGGAGACACATTTTGTGGCTTAGGAAGTAGAGGTGGTTTGGGTGATTTAACTTGATTTCCTGCTTGTGATTTATTTATCTGCTTCTCTCCATTTAGCCTAGATATACTGATATTTGCTGCACTTCCCTGGTTTTCTTCTCTGTAGCCAATGTCAATTTCTTCATATGTGCAATCTCCATCATTTGTCTTGTCAATGAACCTAAAATGAAACCATGAAGCTTTAATTGAGGAATACAAGAAATGAAAAACCAAAATAATAAGCTCAGAGATATGCAAATATTAAACAGTGAAGTTTATAGTCCTAAATTAGATTGTAAACTATTTTCATAAACATAATGGGTTTCAAATAATTAGATAAATACATTTATTTGGCACAAAAGTCTTTAATTTTAACTTTTTCTTGATGTTAATGGGAGATGGTACACCATGGTGGGTCAAAAAATATGTTTTGTTTATTATGACACCTTATAGCCTACTATATAACATACTGCTACAACATATTGTAACTGTGACTCAAACAACCTGTATTTCCATTTAAATATCACAGTGACAGAGTAGTTGCACCCTTTTTCTGTAATTTGTAACATTTTAATGGTAATTTTTTTCTTCAAATTTTTCAGCATGTGCTCTTACAGCGACATTTTAAATTGGGACTAATGTTCAGCTACACACCTCACTTAATATTGCAACATTCACTTTTCTCTAGTGTTTATACTAGAAGAATTAAGATGAGAAAAAGCTGGAATGGATAGGAAGGGGGGGGGGGAGATCTCAGCTTCATAGACTATGGAAGGAGTACAAAGGCAAAAAGCTTAAAGATGGAAAATAAATATCAGGTCATGGTAGGCTAACAGAGAAGGAAACAGATAATAGTTATTATGGTATAGCCTTAAGAAGAAACACAGATAGTGTGAAGAATATAGTGCAAGATATCTGGGCAATATTTTTGCACAAGGTGTTGATAGATAAAAAACTACAGCATTGTGTGTGTCCAGGGTGTTAAACTTACACCAACGTGGTGTAGGTTCAACATGCTATTGAAATCAAGGAAGCTTATTTGCATAAAAATTCCCTTCTGTTTAGTTATCGAGGCTGAGGCCAGAAGTTAGAAATCTACCAAGCTTCTACACTTGCACATGGCAAAACCCAGAATTTGAATGAATCATTCAATAGTGTATTGTAGATTTGTGTACATAAAACAATATTTATAAGTAATGACACAATGTGTATGGGATTATATGATGCAATATTGACATATAATGAAGGATTTATAGCTAGAGTGAAAATACTGCAAAAATTAGGCATTGATCCTGGCAAAAATATGAGAAAATTTTTCAGTGAAATTAATGCAGAAAGAGTAAGAAAATCTGACATGCAGGCCATGATGGTAATTAAACTGGGGAGATCCATGTCTCAGCTGATAAGAGGTGTGTCTGCCTCTTTGCCAATAGATTCATGCTATGTGAGCAATGATGTCATCCTTGTTGCAAGGTGTAACAAACATTCCTCAAGGCAGTTTCAGTTGGTGCCGAGGAATCCTAGTGTAATTGTAAATATAAGCAATGATAATGGCAGTGACAATGACAGTGACTTTGACTTTAGAAGCAACTAAAATGATAAAGTTGATGATTATGAGTTAAGAGAAGAGCTCCTGCCAAGCTTCTGAAGAGGTTTGGTGCTGTAGCCATGGATGGGACGAAGTGGCAATAGAGTGATGGAGCGACCACAAGGTAAAGCAACTGTCAGGGATCACTATGGATCTCTGCGACTTTAAACAGTGCAGCAGATTGAAGAGGGTAAAAAACCGGGCAAGAGAAAATTCAGAGGAGAAAGAAAATTATCCTGAGTAAGGATCAGGCATGCATTGAGGTATTAGGCTGCATTTCTCCAAAATATTTAGTTTTCAATGTTTATATTCTTTTTTCAGAACCTAATTATGCCAGGAAAATGAAATAGTTTTACCAGTAATTATTTTGTGGTTTAATATTGTTCCATTTTTATAATGCTCTAGCTCAAATACTTTCAATATTCTGGCAGAGAACCCTTGAAAATTTGATAAGTTTTTTTATTGTTTATTAAATTTTTTTCCTACAAAGAATATGACTACGCCCTCTTGAAAAAAATGGGATAATATACAGAAGTTATCCATCTATTTGTATACCAATTTTCAGAACTAAAGCCTTTTATAGTTCTATAGAAAAAGGAACATGAATGTAATATATTTTAACATTACAAAATAGGGTTATACAACCTCCCCTTAAATATGATGTCATGCATTCATAAATATATAAATATATGGTTTCTTAAAAATAAAATGGAGTTATCTAGTTAATGTATAAGGTTGATTGGAGGCACAATACTTTAAGCATTTTTCAACGAATCAATCTTCACAGATAACTGAAAAAAGAGATCTGCTTCTTCTGATGAGCTAGCGAGTGATATAAAACAATGTTAAGACCAGCAGTTCAAAAAATATGACAAAGTTGCAAACAATCTGCACTAATCAAAAATAATCTGTTATATTCCACAGAATGAAAGAGATAATTTCTTTAGCCACCCCATAAAAATACAACATAGTAAGAAGTTGATAGCTAAGCATCATGATTGAGCAGTGCAGCACTCAATAAACATTATAAAATCATAGAAAATGGTAAATTACAATGATATTTGTACTTTTACACTATGTCCAATTCAGGGCACTTATTTTTGAGTAGACAGAACAGATAGAGGTCAGTAATATGACAGGTACTAAATGCTTTCACATGGAGAATCAGAGTTGTAAAAATATCACAGGGTAGTTTTGCATTTTAACTTGTTTCTGAACTTCTAATTGTAAGTATTTCTCTTGGATTTGTAATGTTCCTCCTAGGGCTTATGATCTTTGGTTAAAAGTTGAGGTTTACTAACTTGAGGTTACTGTTAACTATTTGCTTCACTGAGTGCAACGTATTGTAAATATAAGGTAATTGTACGTTATTGTTAGAACCAGTTGAAAAATTCAATGCCACAGCCAGGATTTGAACACTGTTCCACCGCTCACTGTGTGGTTTCTTAATCATTGAGCTGCTGTGACAACATACCAGTAGGACACTAAATCCTCCAAGTGATTCAGATTTTTACCTGGTTGAATCAACCAGTATACCTCACTTTAGAGACAACTTAATGGCAACTTACTGTTGTAAGTTCTTGGTATCCAGGTAATACCAACATAGTTTAAACCAACTACTGGGCAATTTTATTACATTGTTGATTCAACCGGGGGACATAACTGAATCAGATAGAGGATTTAGTGTCATGCCGGCATATTGTCACAGTAGCTTAATGGTTAGAGCAACTACATGTAGAGGGGAGAATGGTGTTCAAATTCTAGCTGTGGCATTGAATTTCTCTGCTAGTTCCAACAATAAAACACAAAACCCTTTAATAAATAATATAATAATAATTATAATAGTAATAACAATAACAATACTACTACTACTAATAATAATAATAATATTATTTATTTCATCCAGTTTATCATACAATGTCAAAATTATACAATTACATATTTATATTTACAAATTGCTTTCAGAGTTCATTTAAATTGTATAAATACTTATTTATCAGATACATCCTTTCAAATTGTCATTTAGAAACAACCACTACAGATTTAATTTCTGATTGTAGTTTGTTATAGAGTGCAATTCCAGAAATATGTACTTATTTTAGAGATACACTTTTATTTACGCTATGCCTAGTCATTTTATTACATCAGCAATGTAATAAAATTGTAGTTTAGTATGTCTGGAGTTTGTTAACAAATTTTTCATGCATAATTTCACAATCACTATGTGGAAGCTTGTGGCATTAATGCTTCATAATAAACATTCTAATACATAATAAAATTTTTCTGAACCTGTCATCTGATTTATGTAAAATAAAATTGAAATCTTTTATGTGGACTTTTGTAAGTAATATAGACTGTTTTATATAGCTTGATAATAGACTGGATGCACTCAGGAATACAAAAAAGCAATACAGTTGTTAACACTTGATTTGTATAATTTAGGCATCACTATATTTCTAAATTTAAGCTATTTTATTAGGATTATGCCATTAGTTTGGTTCACATAAGTGAATTTTGAATAGGTTAAATGCATTTTGATATATTTAAAAATATAATGATTATTGATTTGCCATTAATATAGTTACTGGGGGCAGTGTAAACTAGGATAGGTATCAGTGTAGCATAGTTGGAAAATAGGTTAGAGCATGTCTAAATATTAAGTAATGAAGTTTCACTCAATATACTTATTTAGGTTATTGGACATACAGATTTGTCATATACCTACATGTAGGAACATGGTAAGTTTTCACTTCAACATAAACGGCTGGAGACTGTTGTTTCTGACATACTAGACACTTATTTTATTAATGTTATGTTAAAACATATGAAACTGAGTAGGGGAGAAATGTAATTATATATGTGATGTACATGTATCTTACTTATTTGTTTCATGGTACAGAGGTTAAGCCATAAGGCTTACTCCACTGCACCAAAATTTATGCAGATTAAATTTTAAAAAATATGGTGTTGACAAGTGTGTTGATTTAAATAAAAACCATTTGCTCAGGAGCAGGATATATTAGTGCTGCTAAATATTACAGAGCATATAAATATTACATAAATATGTGCTTTCATTGTTTGTAGAATGCTGAGTCATAAATAAATAATGCCTCAGCACTTAATTCTCAACACTACCACAAAAGGAATAATATAGGACTTTTGCTAAATTAAAATATTTCAGAATAATAAATAATTCCTGTTAACACACTAAATAGGTTAGTACAATGTAAATTTCAAATGCTTATGTACAAGAAAAAACCCCACAAATAATCACACAAAAAAACTGAAAGCATATATTATGTAGCATTTTGCCATTAACATACTCATGTGGATCAGTGTGGAAATACATTGGGCAGTTGGGATACTAACATATTGATTTTTGCTTTCAAGTTTCTAGAGGCAAGTAGAAAATAGGTCATTTTGTAATATAAGGTTGAAGTTTTGCTGTTGATTTACCTTGTAAAGGTTTCCTGAAAACCAGATTGGATGTTTTATAAATATCAGGTTAATATTAGTTGGATTATATCCAAGCAAATTATTTCTGCATTACATGTTAAGAAATTAAAGAGAAAAAAAAATAATAACCAAAGTGGGTCTGAGAATAATACTGGAGTAGTAGAAATCAAGCAATCAGTACAATTTCGGCAATCTTATAATGTTTACAAAATTTCTCCTTGTTTCAATTCTGAAAATTATTCTTTTGAAGCCCCCAATATTTTGGCTTTCCTCCTTTGCTATAAATTTTGAATGAATGGTTTCTCTTTCATACATAAAATGAGCCTGAAAGATGCAACATTTCTGCATGGCTCCTCCAAATTTTCGTTCTAACCCCTATCCAACTTTTCTTTTCTGCATATCTTGTGAATTTACACAAACAAATTATTTTTTCACAGGGCATCTGAAAACACTATCTACCAAATGAATTGTCTAATATATCATCTGAAACCACTACCTACTTCCACCACCATGACTACCAATAACTTCTTACTTAGAAGTCTCAAATTAATGCAACAGAACCCACAACACTTGGACATTAGATAAGCTTCATAGAACATAATATCTTGAGATTTGTGAAAAATGCAATTTCATTCCTCTCTAGAAGCTACAAAAAGCCATTACTGTATGGCCATTTTCATAAGCATAGGTCTAATATTTAAGAAAAATTCCATCAACAAAAATTACAACCGTCTACAGTCAAAGTACACAAAATCGTTTAATGGCCTACCAATACAGAAGTGAGCTTAAGTTCGCATATACTTACAAAACTTAAAATTTCCTTGAGGAAGTCCTGTGGAGCAAAAGACAATGTGAAATGATGTTAGAATTAAATATTCAAGGTGAGAGATAATAGTACTCTATTCAAATATTATAAGGCAAACAGAATTTTTAACATCACCTATATACTACCATTGGGGGATGTACAAGGAGTAGGTACTTGCTTTGAGTAAGGCAAATTTTGCAAAAAAGAATCACACTCTACGCTAGTTGAGCTGCTTTTCCATATATTTATTACATTTTCTACATTCATCAATTGTGGGAATACTTTTTGAGATTCCTGGTTTCTAGTCCATTTAATTGTCATTTGCAAATGCTTTTATATTTGTGTGTGCATACATGTTTGTTTATGTGTATGTAATGCAAATCTTTATTCACCAAAAGGAAATTTTGTATCATTTCATGACTTTGGCAGATCTCAATTATTACAGGTCATGGATTTTGACTTCAAAAACCCTAGAAATGACCTACAAAATGTATGAAACATTGTTACGAAATGACTGAAGAAAAGTACCTGAAAATAAATATTCCCATAAAAATAACAAGTAATAATTTAATTAAGTTGTACCTTAAAGTAACAACTCTCCTCTCCATTGCAATATTATTTGGTGAAGGATATCATGTGACGTTAAGCTCTCTAACTTAAAGAGTTCTTTATTTTCTTCAGTGGAATATTTATAGATACTAAGACAAACAATTTCTTAAATATATTTCAGGATGTGCCAGCCTTTATCCCTACAACACTCTCAGCAAGTAGCAATTGTTAATTTTTCTTTTTGTTGGCATTTTCCATATGGTAATGCACCATAAATCTTTCCTCACATGCCACCCTAATCTTGCAAAGTTTACAAAATACAGAACCATCTGTTGAAAAGCCCCGTCTCCAAACTGTATTTCTTAAACTAGTAGCCTTGCTAGGCTGCACTTTTAACATCACTGCAGATAAGTAATTAACATGAAATGACAGAAAAAAATTACTGATGTTACAGAGATCTATTGGTGCAGTGAAGCAGTCAGGCATACAAAAAAAAAAGGAATGTGCTTATTACAAACAGATTTAGGTATTTTCCCATTCCTGTTCTGATGTCATGCAAGTTAGCTGGAGCTGAACACAACATTGACAGGTAAGCAAAAATGATGATGTGCATATAGCTACTGGTAGCAAGCAACAACTTGGAAATATATTTTATTTCCATATTGATGAATCAAGGACATAATTTTAAGATGTATAAATATTTTTGGAATGACTAAAATGACCTTAAAGCTTAAAAAATGATTAATGCCTTAACAATTTTAAAAAATGACCTAAAACAGTGAAAAATGACCAAAAATTATATAAAACCCCAACATTTCTGCAATCAGCAGCTCATACCCAGGATTTATGTATTTACAGGCATTGCAAAATATGCAAAGAAAAAAAGATGAAATGTCATTAAAATCTGCACCATGATTATCACAATATAATCACATTATTCATCACAACAAAATATCAATAATATATACTATTTGAAATTTTGAAAATATGTAAAGAAACTTTTCACTGATTTGATTAATATTAAATGAGAAGAATTTGAGTCAGTTTTTTTCATATAAGATATCACATATATATCATCTATACAAAAATTGGTACAGGTAAGCAGACAACATCATCACCATAGTTCTGCAGAAACTCATAGACAATGCACTCAAAACTCCTCAACATGCAAAACAAATCAATTCAGTTCTACTGAACAAGATGACTGTCTACCATTTCTGGACATCAAAATAATCACAACAGAAAAGCATAACCTAACATTTGGAATGCATAGAAAACCCACAATTAAGATAATAAACATAAAGCATGATAGCTACAATCCCAAAGCACACAAATATGCAGTCCTGAATAGTCTAACATATAGATTAGTGCACATGCCCATGTAGAATAGTGAATATCAACAAAAATACAAATAGATACTCCAAATAGCTACCAACAATGGTTTCCACAAAAATGAATAGACAAGAGAATACACAAATACAAAAAATTGAACTGCATGTCACACACAACTACCGGACAGAACCACTGTGACCATCCTCAGCTCAGAAGATTCACCTATCATCCTTGGGTATACAACAAATTTCAGAAGATCTTCAAGAATCATATCACTATAGCTCCAAAAAACAACTGCAGCATTTAGAAACTGCTATGGAAAAAATAAAAGGATCCTATACCAGCAAACAAACAACCAGGAAATGGTGTAATTATATGCTCAGACTGTAATATAGCATACATAGGAAGGACAAAAATAAGTTTGGAAACTAGATTAAAAGAACATATGACAAACCTGAAATATAAATAAACAGAAAAATCAGCAGTTGCCCATCATTTCTGATCAGCAGATCATGAACTTACACTTAATATAAAACTGTTAAAACCAGTTTAAAAACTGTGTGAGAGAAGATCTACATCATGAAGAAAAAGAACACATGAAAACTAATCAGTAACTTATAGTCTTAGGCTTGGTTAGCAGATTTTCACATGCAATCAGTCAACTCTGTTCAAAGTTCCAATAATAACCCTACATATATTTAAAAATTAATAGTAAACAGGTGTGACTTCTTAAGTGACCCATTGCAGTCATAGTGATTATGCAAAATAGACAAGATAATGTAGAACAGCAGCACAGAAATATGCATTGTTTATTCTATAAAATATTTCCACATTTTATTTAAGGGTTTTCTGAACTGATTTTTAATAAATGCAGCAAAATCTTGTTTTCTAAGAGCCAAAGGACTTTACCCATCAGAAATGGGAAAAACATTAGCAGAAAGTCTTATCTAGATAGTGTTAAAGCACTGAGATTTTATGAGTCATCATTCAAGTAAACCTGTCCCATCTAGCAACTCAGTTACATTGTTTATTAGAGGCATTAAAGTAAATACAACATTGACTTTGGTAAAACAATATCATTTCTTAAATTCAGCTTTGCTGTACATTTCAAGTGGATTCTGCAAATCACACGAATACCACTATTACTGTGCAGTAAAATTTCCACATGAAACTCCAATATGCTCCATGGAATCATCATTATTGTTAAAAATCCATGGTCCACCTCCAATTCCGTAGATTCACTGGAGTATATGCCACTGACTTAGGCTGTTTATTATCGTACGGGCCCAGATTCTACTAACATATCTTCTTTTAATTGTTACATTATAAGTATTGATAACGGGTTCCTAAACTCCTAAGATGGGTCCCTGATTATGAAAATGCAAACTTATTGGATTATTTTTGGTCATTTTGTGACATTATTTTGTCATTTTCTTGGATTTTGCATCTTTCAGTATATAAAGAGTATTACTATTACATCAAAGACACTTCACATAAGGATGATTTTTCAAATATAAGAAATTTCACTAATGGACTGAGAAAAAAAGGCAACACTATACATTTTTTATTCGCAGTTTAAAAAAAAAAAAAAAAAAATCACATTCCTATTTAATGGAAGGACTGCTAGGTGGAAGAGTGAATAGTACCAAAGGAACAAGTATAATTAAAGCTATGAACTCAGGTCCCAAAATAGGGATGATGGATCAGTTTTCCATTTTTTGCCATAATGGATGCATACACATGCCTTTGTGTCATGTAATTGGCTGTGAAGGTTTCTTCATTTACAATTAATTTTGTGAAATCTGAGATTTTAAAATCTTAATGCTGCAGTTTGTTTTTTAAGTAAGTCTTACAATTTTCTGAATTTTATTTCCAGATTCTTCAAATAAGAACATGGAACACATTGACAAGAATGCTCACCATTAATGTTATACATGCTTTTTTTTTTTCTATTTGTATAACATAATATCTACTTACATAACTTTCAGTACATTATAGATCTCAGTTTTATATTTTTTCCTTCTTTTTTTTTTTTTTTTGGTGACTATGTCATTTTTAAACAATTTTACAGACATCTTAGGTCACCAAAATCTGGGACCTGGTTATCATATAGTGTGTGCGTGCGCATGTATGTGTGTGTCTGTGTGTGTGTGTGTGTAGAAATTCTGTTGGTCCAAGATTATTTACATCTGGAGATGCTCTACCTCAAAGCTATATAACAGAAACAGTCTCTCTCGTTTAAATTACAATCTAATATAAAACTTACCTATGCCTGTTAGAATCACCGAGGTTTTCTATAATCCCTGACCCTGATATTTGGCTTTTCAAAGGCTTGGGTGGCAGAGATGGCTTTCTCTTCCCTGAAAACAAAAATAACTTCATAATCCAGAGAGAAGTGCTTTTTTAAAATGGCTTATTAATTTAAAACCACACTGTGCAAAAACTGACATTTGTTTCTATTTAACTACATTTGGTTAAGCTACAAAGGTTGTAGTAAATATCTATAATTTAACTACTGATTCTAAATTGCTCATTGAATGTAATATACTATTATCTGTCCACTAGCTGCTCAGGGGACTCAAGGAGAGAGGAGAGGCTCTCTTGCCAGTGTTTATAAACATCTCTGCTAAAGTTCTAATGCTGCAGCTGTCGCTTAATTGCCAACCTACTCTGATTTTATAGGCTATAAGTTGTCATACTAGGGTGATTTCTCAGTTTCAATTATAACATCTTAAAATAGTGTGCTGAAACGAAGTATCTGCAATGTCCCAAGTAAAAAAAAAGTTTGATGTGCAACATTCACATAATTTTCTCTAGTTTTTGTAGCAAATGTCTATTAATTTAAAATTTGGTTACAAATAAAGTCTTGAATTCACTGCTACAAATTATTCACTCAAGTTTCAATGTGTAGATGTTGCCCGCTTGCATATTACTGCAAGCAGTCACACACAGCTCACTACAATCAGCTATGCTCTACATGGCTTACAATTCTTCTTAAAAGCGGAACTCTTCAAACTTGCTCCTAAAAAGATTAAAAAGCATTGCTTTACCACATCTAAATTTAAAGTTGTCTAATGACTTGTATCAGAAAGTTAACAGTCCTAAGAAAGAAGACAAAACGGCTTCTAAACAGAGATGCAAAACAATAGTAAATGCTGTGTTAGAAGAAACAAACAGCAATCCTGAAATAAATATAGTAATTATCTCCGAAAATCCTGTAACCTCTCCCTAGTCATTTAACCAGCACCTTCAAATACAGAGGGCATTGAATCAGATGTTTAAGCACTTAGAAGTCACAATTTAAGATTAGAGAAGAAAGTAACAGGTTTAAAAAATGAATTGCAAGAAGTACAATCCGAAATGTATAAGTTTAGAAGCGTTGAGCATGCATGCCAGCAGCAAGTTTTACTTACAGGTACATATAAAAATTGGGACTCTGATGACATTTCAAAGGAAATCATTTTGAGCTGCATGTCTAAGAAGGCATATGATTATGTGAGAGAATGCCTTAAATATCCTCTACAAATTCTATAACCATCAAAAGACGCTTGGTTCAATTCAACATATCACAGGAATCATTAAATTAAATGTGTACCTATTACAACAGAAAGCAAGTTCTGTTAGCGAGTATGAGAAGGATCTTGTTCTGAGCTTTGATGAGGTGAAAGTGAAATCAGATTTTTAATATGACAACACTGAAGACAAAGTTGCAGTCTGCAGCTTAGCAGGAAAGTTGAAACCACCGATATACTACAATTTTGATGAGACAGTAACCAAAGAATTACTTCCAGACATTGTTCAAATGGTCGAAAGGCAGGTTTCAAAATTCATTCCTTGGTCTGTGATAGGGAGGGTCAAATAGGAAATTACTCTCTAACCTTGGAATTATAAGAGAGAAATCCTACATCTCGCATCCTGCAACAGGAGCTGAAAATCGCCCCTTACGGACCTTCTGCGACATTCCTCACTTGTTGAAATTATTCAGAAACCATTTATTGGACGAAGGATTTGTTTTACTTAATGGTAACAAAGTCACAAAAGAGGTTTCTGAAAAGCACGTTTATGCCAAAAAAATGCTATGACTTACGCCACAATCTCATGTTACTTACAGGCACTTAAAACCAAAAGGTTCGTCGTGCCATTTATTAGGCTGAAGAATATGAATAAGAGAAAATCAGAAAAACGGAAAATACCCGAAAACAAACGCACTGATTTGGCGAGAAAGAAAATGAGAAAAGTATGCTACAACTGAATAAATAGTTGCATATGCACATGAAGCAGGAAACACCACATCGGGTAATATATTTCATTGTATACCTAATGTTTTTTCCGCAATACTTACTAATGTGTTGAGTTATTTATTAATCTAGCTTTAAACTCTGTTAGGATGCAGTTATCAAACAGAAGAATTCACGCAAGATACCTAAACAACTGGGGGGCAACATTTAGCTAGGGTGAGACATAGGCGCATATGATGAGCCTTTATATTTAATATTTTAAACAATTGCTCCTTTAGCTTCAATAATTTAAATCTAATGGTTAGAGTTGAACAAGTTATCTGTTTTATTTACGATTTGACGGGGAAAATCCGAATGTGTATCTTGACACAGTACCATAGTTTTTTATTTAACAATGACCACGATAATAAGCACGCCGTGGAGGAGTATATACACCAGATGACGTCACGGCCAGCGTGTGTGAGAGAGAAACATGCGCGATACCTACCGTATGCACTCAACTTACCGTGTATTCAACACATGAATTATCTACCAAAGTTCTTTCGAAGTCTCATCTCGCGCACCAATGAATCGTTTACCGAACATTTCCAAATAGTTGATTTAACGTTAACGTGTGAGAAATTGAAATGTGCAGTAAACTATTCATTGTGCGCGAGATGTGACTTAGAAAGAAGTTCGGTAGCTAATTCCTGAAAAGAAAATGATGGACAAGAAGAAATCCACGTTTAACTGAACTTTTTTCTGCTGTATACAAGAAATTAGATTTTTTTTTTTTTTAACGTTTAATAATCAGATGAAGAGAGGCACAATATCTATATGAAATTGGGATTGTGCAGAAATACATGTTTCATCCTTTCATTAAGTAGAATTAAAATCCTGTGTGTTATGTGAGAACAGCAATTATAATTTCACATTGAATTAATGCATTCTGTAAGTGGAGGAAAACTGGAAAGGATGCCAATAAGGTTAAATATAATGCTATTTATTTATTTATTTTGTTTATAGCAAGTTAATAATAATATTGAAAAGTTCCATTAAAAACTAGTGTAAAAACAGCATAGATGCACACATAAGAATAGAAGATATAACAGCTATGTACAAAAAACAGCACTACCTGTATCAAGAAGAAAACAAAAGTGCTATGTTAATGCCTGTATTAATGAATAAAGTTTTGAACAGCAGCAGCTGCATTTCAATGTATATACATATACATTTTTTGCATAAGATTACAAAAGTCCCTCAGAGAGAGACCTTAAATTTGAAATTCTCTCCTACAGTATTTATGTTTTAGCAGCACCTTTAATATTTCTACATGAGGCGATGTTAGCAACTAGTGGCATAAATTTTATCAATCATACTATTTGTGCATTCTTGTAATAACTTTGGTTAAAATATGTATCCCTCAAAAATACAGAAAAAGAAAATTATTACAATTAGAATAACATATACTGCACAATGAAAATAAAGTAGTAAAATGCACCATTTGTCTAAAATCTACTTGTCTTTACAACACAAGGAATGCTACACTCTTCAGTTTCTGAGACCAAATATCCTGCATGGTAATCAATACTGACATAGAAAACTGTAGTTTTAGAAACAAAATTTGAAACATCAATGCATCTTGCTACATGACAATTTTACATATGCTTGGTATTCTGTCTGTCAAGTGATGCATCTTTTTGAGTAGATATCGTAATTTAATTTGGTAACAGTTTAAGCTGCTTCAGCTAAGTTGGCATTACTACTCTTTGCATAGCATACATTTCTCAGGCTGCAGGATTCAACCGAGTGTGTGCCATATAAGCAACTGAGGGAATGATTACACTCTCAAAGTGAGAATACTGCACATTTCATTTATGCCAATCTGGCATAACAATAAAACTGACATGAACCTTATAGTTGTAATATTACAAAACTGAAGATGATTATCATTATTATTATCATGATTATTATTATTATTATTTAATAGGAGTGGCAAACAAAAGGAGCACAAACAAACCACACTATAATATTAGTGCAAATGCCTGTTTACCATGACAGCATATTTGCATTTCCCTCCTCTCATTTACTCCAAATTATGTCCCAATTGCATTGGAATTTATAATAAATTGGGGTGTTCTCTTGCCATTATGTGGAAAATAATGGGACCCAGGAAAATGTTTGCAGACCTATGCCCATATCTTCCCTTCATATATATTCTCTTTATTTGAATGCAATTGCAAGTAAAACAGAAAAATGCCCATTCCACAGAACAATACAGCAGTTAAACATAAAGCTAATAGCAATGAGTCACAAAAGCCTTGGCTATTGAAGCAGCACTGAGCTGACATCATTGTAATAATTTATTTTCAATTATGTTATAATGGTGTTCGGAAGTCATGTGCAACAATAGCTGTGATTTAATTTGTGCAGTTTCATCTCAGAATACATATAAAAGATTATGTTAAATTAGTTATTAAAAAAATAATTTCTGCTCATAATATCAGGACAAAAATGGAGTAGAAACACCTGGATTATGAAAATGTTTAGTTTCATACTACCAATTAATTTGCATCTATGTATAATAGCTGTAAAGTAAAAGCAACAATTCCTTGTTTTATATTTATAAGCAATTACTTAAAAGTGTGCAGTGTTTACAAACTTAAATCACACAGACATTCTGCGTACTGCAATTACTGATTTTGCTGTGATATATTCATAGATATACCAAAGGATGATTTAATCATTTTATTTCAGATTATGTTATATTTATGTCAATTTATGCGTAAGATTGACCTAGTTTATGCAAATTTTATACTTTGTTTGACTATTTTTAAGATGACTAAAAAGTTCATTCATCCTGGACTTTTGTTTGTAAAAATTAGTAACCATACAATAACAAGAATCAAGTGTGTATATATATTTTATGTTAAGAAGGAAGATGTTACACTTGGCTTTTAGGTCCAACCTGCTGCTGACACTGTAATACTTAAAATGAAAGTAACAATACACATAGCAATAAAAATAATACAAGGATAGACAAATCTAATATATCTATCATTCATTCGTATTTGTGCCATGTATGTTGCATAATGATGAAAGCACTGAACAAGAAGAAATGGAATTTATGTATTTTCAGCAATATTTTTATGAGAATAAACCGAAAGCTGTGACATTCTTTATCATTGCTACAGAGGTATATAGACATGATGATGAAGGTAAAAAATATAACAAAGTTACAAAACATGTGTTACTGCATGATAAAGCAAACTTTGTAACAAATCATTTCCAAGCAACTCAGCCCAAGGTACTATTTAGCTAGCCAGATTATTACAAACATTTGTCACTGATTGATAAAGTAAACCTTACAACAATTCATTTCCAAGCAACTCACCCCATGGTATTAATTAGCTTGCCACATTAACACAAACATAAAAAATCATATACAAGCAACTCGCCCCATGGTATTAATTAGCTTGCCACGTTATTACAAACATAAAAACTCATATCCAAGCAACTCGCCCAAAAGTATTAATTAGCTTTCCACATTATTACAAACTTAAAACCTTGTATACACAACTCGCCCAAAAGTATTAAATTAGCTTGCCACATTATTAGAAACATAAAAACTCATATACAAGCAACTCGCCCTAAAGTATTATAGCTTCCTACATTATTACAAACTTAAAAACCTGTATACACAACTCGCCCAAAAGTATTAATTAGCTTGCCAAATTATTACAAACATAAAAACTCATATACAAGCAACTTGCCCAAAAGTGTTAATTAGCTTCCCACATTATTACAAACTTAAAAACTTGTATGCACAACTCGCCCAAAAGTATTAATTAGCTTGCCAAATTATTACAAACATTAAAACTCATGTCCAAGCAACTTGCCCAAAAGTATTAATTAGCTTCCCACATTATTACAAACTTAAAACCTTGTATACACAACTCGCCCAAAAGTATTAATTAGCTTGCCACATTATTAGAAACATAAAAACTCATATACAAGCAACTTGCCCAAAAGTATTAATTGGTTTCCCACATTATTACAAACTTAAAAACTTGTACACACAACTCGCCCAAAAGTATTAATTACCTTGCCAAATTATTACAAACATAAAAACTCATATACAAGCAACTTGCCCTATGGTATTAATTAGCTTGCCACATTATTACAAACATTTGTCACTGCATGATAAAGGAAAAAAGTTGTAAAAATTCATAACCAAGCAACTCATCCTAAGATATTAATTAGGTAGCAGGATTATTATTGGGCTGACATATTGCCTATAACATGATACAGCTAAATTTATTTGCTGATTCTTATATTACATTAGAAACAAAGCAATGCTATTGAAATGAAAAAAGTTAAAAATAATGAATTCAAATGAGTTTACCAACTTTTCCACCACACTTAACATATCTATATGCCAATAATATAGAATGCATTTTTCCCCTCAGTTTCATTAATATTATTCTGCCAAAAGAAACTAAAAAAACAAATTAAGTAATCATACCTTAACAATTACTTCACTTATTCTATATTAATGTTTTTCCAATGTAGATAACTTAGATTGAAGCAAAGCAAACTGTCTTTCTTTATTCGTGATGCTATTTTCTCTCAATTCATCAATTAACAGCATATAACCATTTCTGACGTCTAAGTTGTTTACAAGTTGATGCCCAAAATGTGTGCAGCCAAATTAAAACAGCCAGACTGATGGTTTTTAAGTGTGTCTAAAAGCAACCCCATATTATAAATTTACTACATGTAAAAGAGCCTCTGCATGATGAAATTCTGGCACACAGGTGGTACTGGAATCCTGGCAATTGATAGCATCATTAACAAAAGACTGTTTAAAAACATTGTTTTTGCTCAAATACATTTAGGCTACCCTGAAACAGTTGACAGAAAACAGTGCAAATATATGTTTATATATTATTCATCAGCATTTCATAATATTATTTAGATTACTTAATGCAAGAAAAGTATTGTAAATGTAAATAATACTCAGGATTGAATGTAAATTTATACAAGCTTGTACTGAAATGCTAACACATATTTAATTACAAGATGGCTGAGGTAAACAATAAATTAGTCATAAGAGTCTGCAATGCAATATGTGGTTAGTGTAAGTTATATAACGGATGTCAAGTATACACTCCAGGAAAAAAGGGCAAAGTTGGTGGTTATGGTTAAGATAAAAATGCTGCTTCAAATTTTACATTTTTGTTTCATTAAGAATTATATGTATAATGTATACATTAGCCAATTTTGTAGTGAATAATTTTTCTGCGTGAGAGAATCTAAAAGTTATTAAAGTGTCTTTTCACAAATTTATTACAACCAAGCGGCAGCATGTTTCAGGTTAAGTAATGACTGCAATTGTAATGACTGATTCTGTATTCCTGTGTTCTTACATTTCAGTATAATTTGGGAAATGAAACAATTTAATTCCCTTGTTCCTACCTGTAACAGGACAACCTCAAAAGGCATATTTTTCTTTCAGAAGACTTTGTGCATTTTAAATTAATGAAATTGCAGCCACGTTAAAATTTTTCAAATACAAAACATTGTCATCAAGGTGGCCAACATTATATTAGGAAACAGACTGCCAGTAAAGGCTGTTGTTTCACAGTCCTGTTACGTATACCTTTCGAACCAATTTTTTTCGGAACCTCGACTCGGTACCAGAAGTTCCTACGAAAGTTGGCAGACGCTGACCACTACAGAAGACAGCACTGTCACACTGCTCCCACCTCAGGTCTGGTCGTCTCGACCAGCACTGTCATAGCGGCATAAGACCAAGGTGCAAAGGATGGTTAAATATGCTAATGTGTTTGAAACAAAAATCTATGCTATTATTCAATGCATTCATGAAAATATAAGGAAAAGATACGTTGGTAAACAGATCCTTATAAATTCAGATAGCCAGGCTGCACTTAAGGCTCTTAGTAGTCATAAGGTTACATCAGAACTAGTTCCAAATTGTCTAAATATGCTCAATGATCTGGCAGAACAGAATGAGGTTCAGCTCATCTGGTTACCGGGCCATAAAGGCACAGAAGACAATGAAAAAGCTGATGAACTTGCAAGACAAAGAGCAGCTTAACAAAAGATCCTGGCCGGCTCTAGGAACACCACAGTGTTTAATTAGAGAGGCTACCAAGAACTGGTCTAAAAGACATCATAAGACCTGGCATAAAACCCCAGGAAATAAGACATGGGAAACTATCAAATGACCATGTAAGGAAAGAGCTGAGAGCCTACTAAAATGTAGCAGACTTCAGCTGAGAACAATTACTGTTTTCCTCACAGGGAAAAAGCACCTTAACACAATTGAAGTACTGCAGATTATGCAGGAAGGACACTAAAACAGCCCAGCACATTTTATGCTCCTGCAAAGCTTTGGCTCGCAGGAGATACAAAGTGTTTGAGGAAATGTTTATACAACCAGAAGCAGCATCATCCATACCCAATGCAAGGCTGTACTCCTTTTTAAGTGATGCAGGTGTAATGGGTTGGCTCTAAACGATACAGATAGCACAATAAGCCCCAGGCTGAAGTGCGCCCTGAGAAGGGGCGGGAATCTGTATCGTAAATGAAGAAGAAGACCGTCGCAGGCTAGACCATCCAATGCGCTACCCGCTTCTTTCCGTCGGGTGCGGTCGACTACCTCATTGACCCTCTCCACCACATGGCATGGGCCACCCTATGGTTGTTGGAACCTGGGTCTACGTCCCTTGGTCCGGGTTTGGCGATACAACCACGCCTGAACCTCCTGCCGGGAACCTTCCCTGTTGGCTTATCGGTCGTTACAGACCTCCACCTTCTTCTTCGCACACTTGGAGTGTTGACGGATCGGACGGTTCAGGAGCTCCTTCGACAGCCGATCTAACTGACGCGTTCCAGTGGCCACCACACCCTCCTTCAGGGTCACCCTGCAAAATTCAGGATGTCCTTCGGATGTCCGAAGTACCACCTCGTCTTCGCCGAGTCGTAAAACCCTCTTGCCCGATATCGCCCGTCGCATCGTGGCTCCTGAGAGCATCCAGTCCTAATATCACATCTTCGCGACGAACACCCACAGACATATGGCGCTCCATCCCTGGGTTAACTCCAACAAGACCTGCTTCCCCACTTTTTTTTTTTTTTTTTTTTTGCAGTTTTTAACTCCCAATTTTACTACAAATGGCACCGCAGGCCCAGTGATGATACATGGAATGAAGATGGAGCAACGAGGAATGCGATGGCAGGAAAACCGGAGAACCCGGAGCAAACCCGCCCCTGCGCCGTTTTGTCCACCACAAATCCCACCAGCGGTCGCTTGGCATCGACCCCGGGCCGTCTAGGTCAAAGGCGAATGGTCTAACCACTCGTCCACGACGCGGCCCCCCTTCTCCACTGGCAAGGTTTTTGCCCGATGGCATCATTATCTCATAGGCCCGAATCGGTTTCTTTGTCGGCAAGCCCTCTACCGCGTCTGGTCGGATTCTGGTCACAGCTTTACCCGTGTCCACTAGTATCCGGCACAACTTCCTTCGTTCAGCCGTCCGCAATGAGGCTGTCTTCTATCCCTCTGTCTAAGGCACAGCGCCAAGCGAAGAGACGGCGATGACGACTTAGGTGAAACCCTTGCCACGTCGGGTTTATTCACGTCCCACCGGTCAATCGATTAGATTGCTGACAGCGTTTCACTAGGTGCCCTGAGCGGCCGCATCCCCAGCGCATACTGTATGACCCTATCCGTCTTGTTTGCGTACAGTCCTTCATCAAGTACCAGCGTCAGTCACATCGCCAGCACACACCACTTAAAGATGGTGTCGTCCTAGTGTTGATCCACTTTCTACGTAGCACCGAGTACTCCTGATTTCGGTTATTCCGGGCATCGTCTGCTCCCTCCTCAGGCCCGCGCTTTCCTGTCTATGTGCAGGAGCCGCGCGATCGATATCTTGGTGTGCACAGTCCCATGCTAGGTGCCCCGAATGCCCACATTCCCAACACAAACCACTGAAAGCTCTTCGCCGACATCCTGGGCTTAGTCTCTGTCCCCACTTTAGTACAGAAAACTCCGGGTAGGGATTGTAGTAACCTGGACCGCCTGCATTCTCAGTGCTGCCCTTAATGCCTCGTAGATCATCTTATAGTCGTCAAACATCAAGTACTGTCATTCCTCCGCGTCACGCCGTCGACAAAGGAATAGACTGCTTCCTGAGACACGTCACTAGATGGTAAGTTCACTAGGGCTTTGATCGCAAACCATTCTACGGCTAGGGCGAAGTCCTGCTTCGTCTCGCCTGGCTGTTGCAACCTCGACTTAAACTGACTGCGGTAGGCTGCAGCCAAGCGATGGATTCCGAAGCGGTTCTCGAGGGACTCCCAGATCTCCCCGGACTTCGCCGACGTCCGGATCTTATTTAGTACTTCTGCGCCGGCCCTGGAGGATTGCTATCAGTTGTGCGGCTTCCTCTTCTGCTGACCATCGGTTATGGGTGACGACGGCGGCGAACAATAGCGGAAGACTTCACAGGTTGACGTCCCGTCGTGCTTGGCTATAATGACGCGCGCGGATGTTGTGTTGCCTCCTGGCGTCTTGATCTTCAAGTCTTTCAACCTTCCGTCGAGTATCTTTTCCACGATGACGTTCAGTTCCTTGGCACCGCTGTCGACTCTTCCCTCCAGGGCAGCAAAGCGTTCCCCGAACTCTTCCCTTTCTCCAGGGCGATAACACGTTGGTACATTCTTTAATCCTTTCGCCCATATTTTTCTTCTTCTTTTTTTTCCACGCCGACCCACCGTTCGTCGATTTTGATCGTTAATTCCGTTTTCATATTCTCCATCGTCGACTCCATTGTATTTTCTATCTTCTCCATTCCTAATTACATCTTTTCCATTCCGGATTCTATGTTCTCCTCCATCATCTTTTCCATTCCGGTTTTCCCTTCTTTTTTTTTTTTTTTCTTTTTTTTCATCCTTTAGTTCGATCTTCATTTCTGTCTTCAGTGTCGTTATTAATCTCTCTTCCATCTTGGTTTCTTAATCACACTTCTGACACCAGTGTAACAAATGTCTTTTTTGACTTGAAAATTGATCCCCATAAAGTGTTTAATTCACTGCTACAAATAATTCACTCGACATGTCGACGCGTAGACAACTGATGGCTTGCACGCCACCGCGCGGTCAGTCACTTAGGATCACTACAATTCACTGTACACTACGCGGCTTGCAATGCTTCCACCTTTTATAGCTAGAAAATGACGTCATAGAACTTTCTGGAAGCTTGCGGAAACCGAAGGTTCTGGAAAAATCCAGGCTAGTGTCCCAAAGATTACGATTACCGTTGCGCCGCCCTTCCTGCGTTATTACGCATTCCAAGGTCTCCAACTGTGCCGACTCGCATACCAAAGCGAACGTGAGAACCACGGCAGAAGGTGGCATTGTCAAACTATTCTGTCACAAACTGTTCCTACTAAAGGTTATTCCTGTATATACTTCATCCGAATCCAGATACAGTTAACACAAACCATTTTATTGTATATTTCCTTGTAGGTACAAAGGATATAAAATAATACAGTAACCTAAAGCGATAGTAAACTATTGTAAGAGTTTGTCGCTTTGTGATAGCTTATAAATTGCGTAATATTTCATTATCAAGAGAATAAAAATTTAAGAAAAGTTTAAATTGGAAAATTCAAACTATAATAAGGAATATTTTGGTTTATTCCCTCCGCAAAATGCATTGAAATAAATTGTATGTTTTAACAAACTCCACATTTTTGTGTGGGAAGTTCTATATTTATCTCTCGTGCTTTACCGGTTATACAAAAGTAATTCAGAATGAAGAGGGCTTTCGAGACTTTTAATAAAAAATCTTTAAGGGGAGAATCAACTGAAAATCCGTGTTTTGGGTCCAAACCTTGAAGTTTTTGTTCTTATTACCAACTAATCTGTTTCTTTCTGTATTTAAAATAGTTTACTTTTTTAATCTGCGCCACTTTGAATGGCCATTTACACATGAAATTATGCGGCATTTCTAATGGATAGCACTTCCTTATTTTCTCTGTTTCTCAAAACTAAATTTTTCTTCACGTAAAAAGTCACATTTGGAACAATTTTCACATGAGTTTTATGACATTATAGAATATTAGCTCTTTAAGACCTTCGTTTTATAACTGGGTTGCATCTTGATAAGAATTAGTTAAAGAATTATGTAGTATATATACATTTTTAAACCAAAACTAAAAATTGCAGATAGAAAAATCCTGCATCTTTTGCTTCCGTTACACAGGAAAATACGAATCGAACTGTAATTGTTTGCACATTAGCAACATGCTTAACCAATATTATACATAAAACATGAAAACTATTCTATAAGGAATGTCTGGAATAAGTTCAAAGTCCAAACATACTGTTAAATGTCCATCTTTAGAACCAGGAATTGGGCCAGTGCCTCATGGACCAAGCCTTCCCATACCAACTCATCAGACGACAGAAATGTGACTGAAGATTTTGAAAGTGTTGATGACATTGGTGGATTACATCAGAGGATCCAGATTTTGTGGTAGGAGATACCACAAATGAACCGCACTTTCTAACACAGGAGGAAGAAGATTTAACGGCTGGCACCTCCTCCGTGATGACACCAAAGTACATAAGAGAACGGCAACGCCTAAAGGAATGTGAGCCTTTATTTTCTAAACACGATGATGATTGATGTTTAAGAATGCTCAACAACTAGGTCATTAGCACCTATATTTTCAAAACAGCAGGACCTAGTTATCTGTAATAATGTTGATTCTATGATTGAGTCCCTGGGTGTTCATCATAAACCTTAAGATTGGCGTTGCTTCATCGACTCCTCGGAAACAAGCTTGAAAGGAAACATAAAGCTACATAATGGAAATAAGTTTCCATCCAATTCCTATAGCCCACTCAGTTGGTATGAAGGAGAATTACGTAAACATGCATCATGACTATTCATCGCAGATATTAAACAAGTTTAAAGTGATATGTAGCAATCCTACCTGGATTACAACTTGGCTACACAATTTTGCTGTTTCTTGTGCATGTGCGATAGTAGAGATAAAAGCAGTCATTATGTTTAAAAAAAGCTGGCTAAAGAGAGTCATTTAACCCAGTATAGACAAATGGTGTTCATCAACCTCTTGTATGTGCTGACAAAATCTTATTGCCTCATTACACATCAAGCTAAGTTTGATTAAGAACTTTGTGAAAACAATGGTTCGTGACAGGAATGCATTTCTGTTCCTGAAAACTATGTTTTCAAGGATCAGTCAAGTGAAACTAAAAGAAGGAATATTTGTTGACCCTCAAATTAAAGAACTTATGAAAGGTTCACAGTTTGAAAGTCTGTTAAATATGCAAGAATGAGTTGCATGATTATCTTTAAAAACATTATCAAACGTCTAAGAAACTACAGGCATAAACATTACAAAGAACTTGTCAGTGAACTGATTTGAGAACTACATTGTCATGGGATGTACCGGGTGATCCAAAAACGTCCAAACCGGCTGCGCGCTTTTTGCCCGTCCGCGCCCTCGGCGCTCGTTGCCGTCTGCCGCTATCATAGGAAGGCACGGATGAACACCATACAGCGTATTTAAAACTACCTTTAAAGGCTTTACTTGCCAATGTTATTAAAGGAGAGCTAAAACTGGCCACCGGCGTTGTCCATGCATTTTTGGAACCTCTTTAGGAAATTATCGATCACTCGCCGTAGTTCACGTTGAGAAATGTTGGCAATTTCCTGGCGGATATTTTGTTTTAATTCTTCCAGGGTGTGTGGGCTTGTCTTGTACACCTTATGCTTTAAGTTACCCCGGAGATAGAAATCGCGGGGGTTAGGTCGGGGGACCGAGGGGACCACAATTCTCTACTAATAATTCTGTCCTGAAACACACGTTCAATTGTTCTCGTCGAAAGATCAGCTGTAAGAGCTGTTTCCGTCTTGTTGAAAAAAGACAAATTCACGCTTCCTGTCAATTCTCTGAAAAAGGGGGGGATTGTAAACACGTATGTATGGACATCAACTGTTGACACGAAAACAATTGGGCTTGTAACTCTTTCTCCGCTAATGGCGCACCATACATCAATTTTTTCGTCATGAAGGGGGTAATTCATGGACAACATTAGAATTCTTAAACTCGAATAACGATTAATTTGTGTACACACCTATCCATGAAGGTGGAACCAAACCTCGTCCGTGAAAAATATTAAATATGAGACAATTTCGCGGTTGTATACACTGCTGACAGCCCACTCACAAAATGTGTTGACACATATGTATCATATATAAATACACGCTGTATTGTAGAAAACAAATGCTGAGCCACAATTTACTTTGTGACTAAGTACAGAACAAAATAATAAAGTACATGGTAATAACTCAACCACACGATATCACCGTCAGCTCAGTACTACACTTTCAGATCAGAGAAAAACAAGACAACACCGTGACCTTGTGTAGAGCAGCTGTGTGTTTTTCCATGTGCGCAATATAAAAACACCGCGCAGCGGTTCGGATGCATTTGGGTCGCACGGTAGTATCCTTTGAAAAATACACATGTTGGAGCAAAAACAGTCGAAATCTACTTCACATTCATTTTTAGGTATGTAAAAGCTATTCTAGCCAAGGTGTTCCACATATTAAAATGTATAATTTCCAGAAATGTTACTCATGCAATTACTCAAAATCTACGACAGACGGAAAAGTTATGTAAAGAGATTTGAAATCAGCACAAACATTTCAGTAAGACTCACCCATTGTACTTCTTTTAAATTAAAAAGTCTTAAACTTGTTGGCAGGTATTATCCGTAACAAATTAATCTTTCTTTACGTGCTTAGCAGAAAAACCATATTGGACACTTACCATATATAGCACTGCTAAACTATCTAACAAGTTCTAAGTGATCCCATACTGAATGAATACAGTAATTAACAATTAGTGCACTTTTAATAAATTAGGAGATATTGTCCCGATGGTTTCATTTTAATACTAGTTTTGGGCGGTTCCATAGTTATATCAAAGGATTGAAATAACAAGGTGAAGTAATTTTTCAGTTGGTATAGACATATTTATGTGGGGGAAAATAAATAAATACACAAACCGGACATTTTTTGCTTACCGAGAGGTAAACAAGGCTGAATTTTTCAACTTCTATACTTTTAAACCAATTTTAATTAAATTTTGAGCATATGTTTATGCTGTAACCACATTATGCTGTGCACATTTTCAACTCTGGATTGCTTGGTTCAAGAAAAGTTGCTAACCATTTAAACAAAGTAATAGTTGCATTCGCATTTCCCTTCCGGCAAAGTTTTCATCCAACCATTGTAACATTTTTGCAGAGATGCACTTTTAGAGAAGGATAAATTAGAATAATTGTTCTGAGTGTTTTGTATACGATTATTTGTTTGGCTTACAAAAAAGTCTGATGTGTATAGTTCGGACGACTTTCCCTACCTATTCTATAACAAACTATTCTTACAAAGATTATGCTTCTATCTACTTCATACTAATCAAGATAAATATTATCAGAAATTGTATTTCTTAATTCCTTACACGTAGAAGGGAAATAAGGGAATAGGATAGGTTCAAGCGATAGTCAAATTATAGCTGTCGCTATATAATTGACATTGAAATTCGGTTCTCTTTACATGGACAGGAGTAAAACAAAAGGAACAGGAAAGCCAAAATCCCCTTTGAGAAAAGTTTAAGGATTTTCAAACTGAAATCAATAACAAGGAACATCTCGGAATTTGTTAAATACGCAAAAACGTGTGTTTTAACGAGAACTACATTTTCTGTGGGTAAGCTTTGTCTCCCTGAAGGTTTACCAGTTGTGCAAAAGTCATTCAGAATGAAGAGGTCTTCAGAGGCTAATCCCAGAAATTTCAAGATATAACTTTTATTTGCCATGTAAACATCTTTAATAGTTAATCAAAATCGTTAGAGCCAAATTTTAGAAAATCGAAAAATCTTCCATATACAGGATATTTTGATGTATGGGAATTTTTCTGAAAATCTTCGTGCCGCATCCTTTGAATATAAGAAACTTAAGTACCAGTATATGTACTCAGGGCTCTTAAAACATGTATTTCCGGTTACATATCGGCAGCTAATTTTTCGGTGGAATAAAATACCTTTTCTACCTACTATGTGTGTGCATGGTCTTAGAACAGAAAATGAAATTATATTTAAATTTCCTACTTTTTTTTTTAAAAAAAAATTAATACTTAGCCCCTCCAAGGATAAAAGAAAAACACTAAAATTAATTTGAAATAAAACTAAAAAACTAAAAACAACTTTGATTTATACTACATATTGCTACATACGGTGCAGTTTCAAACCATTCACAAAAGAAATGCCCTGCATGGAGCATGTTGTATAAGCCAAAATGCTGAGAAATTGCAATCCGAGAAAAAAGCAAAAGAAAATAAACTGATTTCAGAAATTACTCTTGACCATGTGTCTCCCGCTCGGGGTTTTTGCTTCTTCCTTCAAAGTATATTTCCAGCAATTTATGTTTTATGGCCTGTTGAGGTTCAAACCACCTCTTCCTACTTTTCTTCTGCAGAACTTCGCTTCTTACTTTTGCGGTGTTAAAATCGTGTTGACGTTGGGTGCTATATGCAGTGTTATCTTTTGCACCATATTTGAGACGCCTTATGCGGTGAGTGCAGATTAAAGGCGTGGGCAAGACTCACTCCACTACCTATGAGTAGACCCATTTACCTGGTAAGGTGAGTCTAATACCATTGAATTTGCCTCGTTATTGCTCAGCCTGCATGATTGACTCACTCGGGGTGGTGCAGCTAATGGGGGTAGTTCAGGGAGTGATCTTATAATGATTAAAAACTTATATACTTTCCTGGAGTTTATTCCTTACTGGGAGAGGCGAGATAAGCACATTTGCCTTACAATAATGCTAACTTGTACACCTGTTACGAATTCTACCTCTTGGCTGATTGCAAGCAATTACAGTCCCTTCTTCTTCCTTAATTCTGCGTTATACTATATACATTAGTACGCGTCACTGACTTTAAATTCGTTACACGTTACAGTGTCTAACTTTGCATGAAGAAGTTAAGTTCAGCCAGACGACCGACAGCATAACAGCGACAGATAGATCAGCTAGTAACAGACAGCTCGCAACGGACAGATCATTTTCACGGACAGATCACGATGTGCCTTCTTGGGCTCTTTATATACAAAAAATACCGTCATGGCGACCTCTTTCTGATTAGACAGAAAGGCCGCACGATTGACGTAAATATTTCCCAAGAATCAATTTCCTTATCCCAGGGTACACTGCAAACCTCACGTGACAGGAAGAATTACCGTCTTCCGAATTTTACGGTTCACCCCTGTTGTAACTCGATGGTACGTGACTGGACAAAAGAGACCTCTCTCACAAAAGCGCTTCTCATCCCCCTTGACTCTCTTGGCGTCAGTTTTCTTCTCCAGTGAATTTTCTCAGTTAAATACATACATTTATACTCTGTTAGCTTTACATTGATAAATAATTAATAACTAATAATAATTTTGATAGCGAAGCTAATTAACGGTCTCACTTTGCATGATGCGAGTCAAATCTCGCCGTGTTGAAGTCTTCCTTGCAGAGCCAACTATTGCTTCACCTCTGATGGTGCTTCATTAATTTATGGCTACCGTTAAAATTCTCCAGAGCCACATGTTTTATATTTATAGTGCAATTTTATATTTTACAAAGTGAGTATAGTAATATGTATAGAAAACTTATAAAACAGGTATCACGCCGGGTGATTCTACTTGCCCTGTCAATGTACCACCGATTATTTAGCCTGGCTCCTTCCAGTCCTAAACGACCTGCGCGATAAAAAGCACCTAGCGGATCTAGCCATCTTCGCCAATATGTAACCGGACGTGAAACACAGGTTGTCTTAACACAGAAAGAGGTTCGACTCGTTGTACCAAACGACTTGCAGTTTTCACATATATAAATAAACTTATACTTTTAGTATATAATACTGAAGTTAAAAATATTTGCGGGAGAAAATACAACAAAGGTGTATCGTATGTTTAATTCAGTTTACAGCCTATTTTGTTGCGGCTATTTATGGATTGAAGAAACACCAAGAAAATTCACCTTTTGAGCATGTAGAATGCTGTCAATTGTATGCTTTGTCTTAGGATGGCAAAGATTGACTTTTAAAAAAGCTCTTTGTCGGCTTTACAGATGACAGAACATGAGTAATATTATTTTACGATAAAGCAAGTAATATCTTTATTTAAAGCAAAAACCTAAAACTACAACGTTTTCCCGAAATATTAACATTTCAGTCAATTGAACGCTTACATGATACGTAATACAGTGTTTTAAGTTTGCCATTCTCCTTCTGGTTACAGTTCCCGGCTATTGTGTACCAGCATTTATACACCAATCTGGGAGATGCAAAATTTTCTGCCTTAGTTTGAATAATCAAAATGAACCCACGCTAACGAGAACCTTCCTCTTCCGAAATATGTTTCATTACAACATCCACTTTATGGAATTCTAAAATCAACTTTCTCTGCTAATGCGTAACATGTGAACTCATTTCTAACTTTCTGTATGATTTTTGCGCTTCACCCCAAAAATCAGATTGAGCTCACAGATGTAGCATGGAGTGAGTAACGGAAGTGATTTACCAGATGCCACCTTATTTCAAAACAAATTGAAATAACATGACAAAGAAGGGAAAAAGCTATTTATCATACAACTGCTAAAAATGGAGTTTCATTTTGCGAGTAGCAATCCTATGACCAAATAAAATTCACTTAAAACGTACCGTCATACTATTTTTAGACAGCTCTGAATATTATAAAATATAAAATGAAATTTGGGTGTAAACAACAGTACACATTTTGTCATGCCAATGGCGAGCTCTAGTCTGCTGTTTGATCGTTATTGTTGGACCTTCATAGCAACAATGCTGGCAACATGCTCACGTCATAATATTCTATACAAGGCTGTTTCGAAAATATATCAATCGATTCACACTGCGTTGATCAAGTAATGTGAGCCTTAGGTTCACTGCATTCAGCGAGAGGATAGATCCAGGCTCGCTAACTGTTTTCTGGACCAGGGTCACTGTTCAAGAACCAATACGCGACCTATATTAAAACTTCCTCTATCTCTACTGGGCTGAGCGGGAGTACTCGCACGTACAGTATTTTTCAGAACTTGATAACCATCTGTCAAAGGCGGTTGACTTTAAAGTTTGGGATGAAGGAGGGGTGCGGCTGGAATCCAACTCTCACAGTTGCCAAGTCTCCCACTTCCTGGTCCCGTAACTGAGGCGCGAATCTCGACTTGCAAGCAGAGTCTTCAGTCTCCCGGAAACAGATTTTATTACGTTGTCTCTCACCCCTAATACGGGGTCACCGTTTGTTTGCTAACGGTTATTGTCCAGGACCAGGGAGGAATGGTCCCGTTTGAAGGCCATCATGTTTTGGAAAAAAACTATAGGCAGCAGTACTGCTCAAAGCCAGGCAAGAAGGGGGGGGGGGAGGTGCGATGTCAATATGTCACTGAACTAAGGTTACAGTACATGTCTTTGCACTTCGTGTCACTCTAGGGGTTGTTCGTTTCTCGTAACAGTTGACACCATATAAAGTCGGGGAGGCCCGAATACTTTCCCGTAGGAATTAAAGTTTCTCTTTACCGAAAACTTCGCAGTCCCGCAGATCTTGCATATCAAACGGTGCCGAATTCGACGAGGGGAAATAGAACGTACAACACCATTTTATTTACACTTCATTTACTACGCCGAAAGCTTACCTCAGTGCTGAGCTATATTGCATGCTGCAGGCAGACTCCTATGAGGTAAGAGTACTCCGTTGTTCGCTGGCGCGCACTCCCGTTTAACAGCTTACTTTACTTAGTTGCCCATAAGCGGTTCTCACCCATTCCTGCTATCATGATTCCGGGTTTCCTATTATTTTTCATTACATAACAGCTTTCTTAACATTTCTGTTACATGACAACTTTGGCCCTTTATCGCCATAATTTGACGAGAAAAAAATCTATTATACCCACACCTTTTACTTTAACTTCTCTATAGCATGCATTCACCCTTTGCTTAAGCATGATATCCTTGGCAATTCACTAAAACATTTATTGCCACTTCTTTCATGCAGGCATTTACATCATACACATGATGAATTGGTTGTGACAGCGAGTTTGTCACTTTACTTCAGTAAAAAAAAATGGTCCACATGGCATTCAGTACCTCCTTATAGGATATCATTTTGCATTTTTATCTTTGTGGTTTAATAATCATAAATCCAAATGAAATTTACATTGTGATTTTGATTTAACTCGTGTGTGTAAATTCTTTGCGATCAAAGGTCCATTACAAATTTTAAAAAAATATTCGTCACATATATGACTATTTGCCTTAATGTTTTTTCTTCCTCACCATACAGTCCTACGGGTATAATGTTCCCCTGAGCATGCTCTAAGGCCACCAATAATGATTACCTCCTTAAGACTTACTGTCTATAATTTAGTCACTAATCATTTTCATCTGTTTTAGCAATAGTTTCATCACTATTCGGAACATATTCGGACACTGATATTGTCACAACAGAGCATTCTATAATCACAATGCCAACATTTAAAATCCTTTGGTTCATGAAGTCCCGAATCTTTAATACGCGTATCCATATTTACTTTACCAATACAGAAATTCCCATTTTTATGCCATTACTACTCCATTATACAACCGAAAAACTAAATTATCCGATATTTAATTATTTGGTGCCCTCCCCCTTTCTTCGTTTATGTCAGTGATACAAAACTACTAATACCTCATTTGGATTGGAATATATTTTGGTGCTTAGGCCTTTTATACTCCATGTTCCAATATTCATAGGGATCCTTTCCTCGTAACGACAGGTCGCTAAGGTCCGCGATTTAAATCCTACCAGGACCGTCCTTTCGGACTGGGTTCTTTTCAGGTTGTTCTAGGTCCTCATCATTGGAAAATTCCAAGCAGATAGTCTAAAACTTAGATCTGGAACGTTTTCTTAAAACAATTCCTTTCTAAATAATTTCATTTCCACGTATCACAGTACCTACCGACTGCGGTGACGTATGGACTACGTTAACTCCTACATCATTACTACTTACTAAATGGTTAATTAGGATGCACCTTATTACATACATCCAGCTCTCCTTTTATGGGAGTTTTAGTCCTAAGTAGATTTTCTATATGAGGAGATAGTCTCACCCTCAACCTACAGGATCGGAGTTCTTTGCAATCGAACTGTTTTACATGCTGAAACACCTTACTATTCTTCCATATTCTAAGTCTTATGGTCGGTATGGGAAGTTCAGTTGACTAGGCACTGTTCTTCTGATTCCAAGGTCGCGAGTTCAAACTCGCCCCAGACCGATGATTTTTAAGTGTGGTTAGAAGTGACAGCTCCATCTCAGATTTACTGGCATGTAAAATAACTTCTGCGATACGAAATTCCGTCATACCGCCGGCGCTGATATGAATCTGATAATTGATAGCAGTTGGCTTGAAGTTATCAGTGTTCAAACCATTATCAAGAAGGAAAGTTGACAACAGCAACCAAGGGTCACTGACAAGATAAAAACCGGTTTGATGATGTCTGCAAACGCCCAAATACTACGAGGAATGTGGTGGTGGTGGGTTACCAGCGATATCTATGTTCTATGGTCTGGTAGCAATCAACTCTATTTCCTTCCGCCCTAGCTTTAATATTTAGGAATTCCTATGGCTGGTGATGAGAGATGATGGAATTTCTCTAGTACACTAAATATTTCTTGTATTTCAATGAAGTCATTACAAAACTTTACAGCGTTCCGTGAGTTTTTTCCAAATAATATGATTTTCTTTTTTGCTAAACACAAGCGCAGCACCGGCTAACTACTGTCCGATATATTAAAGTGAGAAATGACAAATAGCGAACTTCAAAAACTAAAGATGTACAACGTTAAGCCGCAGAAAAAGAAATGGTAAAAATGTTTATGTGACCAAGAGAGTTTACACGGTTTAGGAAGAAACTAAAACGAAATATCCAAATCGTTCCAAACTGGGATTTAGTTGGGTGTGGTGGTGTATTTCTCAGATACGCAAACTGTTTGGACCAAAGTGATGCCAAGGGCCATTTTCAAGCGTTAGGCTGAGTGGTTGGTATTGCGCTTGAAGTGTGGAAGGAATGCACGAATATGGGAAGTCCGCAAAATCAGAAGCCGAAGGGTTGAGTGTCTTAACACATCCAATAAGGCTCGAAAACGATCCTACATGCCATTTTTGGCCAAATCGTTTCAATTTCTGGGCAGCACATCATTTGCCTGGCTCACCCAACAACCCGAACAAAATCCATTTCAAAATAAAAGAAAAAAGGATTCATTGCTAGAAAAGAGTAGCCGAATAGCTACGCAAATATAAAGCTATAGAGAGTAATGTGGACTAAGAGAATCTGTGAATGTAGACCAGGGGATTCATTGCCTATATCACGAAGAGCAAGGGAGGAAAACATCGGGTCTATTAGCGTTGTAGAAGTGTTGTTTTATAAGAGACGGACAGCTATTAGGAAAAATGAGCTACACTTTAATGTCTACAGTGGGAAGGGCAAATATGAAATTACGTTATTTGATACGAAGGACCTGATTCTTAAAACTGTACAACTTTTTAGCGCAGTTGAGTTCACCAATATCGAGGGATAGGCTGTTGATAAGGTGAGCGAGTATTTCTAAGCTTTTCAACAACAGACATTGTAGAAATATTGGCAAACGTCTTCTAGATTGTGTTAAATGTTCCTCCTGCTAGAGTAAATTGGCGTTGTAGCTACAATTTATTTTTGCTCTCAAAGTAGTTCAAATGCATGGGGAAAGAACGTTTTATCAACCTTATAAGCACCTATTACCGATGGAAAATAAAATCACAGCTTACAAATGATCCTACTTAAATATTAAGAGTACCACAAGGACTACACGAAAGCGCTTTTCAGGTTTGCTCGTGCATAAAAAGGCTTACACTCCATATGTTTAACTAGCATAAAATAATGGAGTACTTACCTGGAGACGGTTCCATGTTTATTGCCAGCCATTAGCGTCCAAGTTAAGCAGACACCTACAAAAGAAAGGAAAAAAAAAAACATAAGAGATTAAAAGCGGTGTCTCAATGAATTTGTTAAAACGCTAATGAGAAAGAGGTAAAACAGTACATCTCCTAAGGCTGCAACAAACAAAATACATCCAATTTCTTCCTTTGCAAGACACAATGGATACAGAAAGTATATTACGCTCTAGAATGGAAAAAAACAACACACACACACGCGCACGCACGCGCACACACACACACACACACACACAGTTGCATTCTACCTGCATGGCTCACTCATACATCTCTGCACCAGTGAAGACAACCAACCCACTTTCACATCACTTTCTCCACAGATGGTGTGTCCTGAACATCGTCTTTAAAGAGTTGGAACCACCAGAAAATGTTACCTTTAAGGTATGTATTTCTACCATGCAGTTCGTTTAAGCAACTACTGTAACGTGACATAAAATGGCATAAAAACATGCAAAAGATCTTCATACCTCCGCGGACAAAATTGACTAATGGTAATGTAGTTTACTTAACACAGAGAACTTCTCTTCCCACTCAACATCCCTTGATGACTTATGTTCTCCTGCCTCTAGATATTTAAACTGTCTTACCCCTTCAAATGTTTCTTCTCCCGCTACCATATTTGTAATTTTTAAAGTTTATTTCAGTCTGCTGCCATTATATATACAGTTTCTTCCTCTCTCTTTTACTTGCAATCTTATTTCTGTGCACCTTACAGGTTCCTTATAAGCTTCCGCCAGTATTTTCAAAAGCACAATACTAATTAAAATTATAGAATAGGAATTATTAAAAGTGTCTTAATATAAAAATATCTGAAATGTTATTCAATGAAACGTGCTCTAGTTTCTTCTTAATTTTTCTTTTCTTCCACTTTCTTTCTTTCTTTATACGTGTTTTGAACTAAGAACTGTGGATATCTTAAGTAAAGTTTTTCAATGCGTTTTCTTAAATTAATACACATTGGAGACTTCCTTTAAAAATTAGTGGAAGTCTGTTATTTCTTTCTTTTTTTATCGTAGCTTAAGGCTTAAAATTTACAGAATAGTAGATTTTAGCGCTATAATTTTATACAAGAGAGAGCTTTGAAAATCAGAAAATTTAGAAGTTTTCACTTTCAAGAATAGGATTTAACAATTAACGCGATCTTCAAATTAACTAATCATTAACTTGTAAAATTAAAACTATATTTGCTCTTATCAGTACTTGCATTGGCATAAGCAAGAAATTTACGCCTGCACGAAGGTGTTAGAACAGGAAGACTAGAAACACAAGGAACGAGTGACAAAATAGAGCCTTTTCAAACCCATATGCACAGGGAAGCATCTACAGATTTTAGTTAACATTAGTCACAATATTTTATCCATGTTCAAGTATTTTAAACAGGAAAGGAAAACTGAAGGATTTGTTTAATTCTTTGAACAAATGTAATTTCATCGAAAAATTGACAGGAAAAAAGCTGCCAGATAACAGTAATATTTTAACTTTTTGAGATCATGCAAAACTGCTTTTTTAAGATTCAACATGTTGTAATATCCACTCATATTTGATTATAGCTCGGGTAACTTATCACCCCGTATTTTATGGGGCACTTAAGAGTTTATAAAGCCGTAAATATTCCGTATTTAAACAAGCATCCTGAGGATGCCCCGTATTTTAGAAACCATAGTGCAAATCAGTGATTCTTATAAATTGTCGTATTGCGAAACACACATTCGAGATTATATTACATTTTGAACGTATCAGAGATTAAACGTTTACGTTCGTAAATAGCGTACCTTTCAGTGCAGCTTAATAGAATTCAACAAAAAGCGTTCATATGCACTTCAATTGTGAAGCAACTTTTTAAGTCTGCCTAAAACGTCGATTCATCAGTAGCAATTATGTGCAGTCTAATCCTTCGTTTGTGTTATGTGCGTATGTATGTGTGTGAGAGAGAGAGACACTAAAAGTGTAATGAAAATAAAAAGGAGGAAATGTACATTTAGAATTTTAAAAAAGTCTAACCAGTTTTGTAGTAAAGAAATGGCACATATACTGTGAAAAACAATTCTAAATTTCCAACCGCACTATAGGAAGGTCAGACACTATCCAAAATTTACAGATTACGGGAAAATCTTATCTTTGGTATCTTGGAAGCAGGTCGAAGAGGGAAGCAACGGCGTTAGGGCTACAGACCTGCTTCAATTATTCGTTTAGTTTTTCTTTCCTTTTGCTTTCCAGCGAGCTGCCGTGAAGCTACCTAAATTTTGCGTAGTGCACTGCAGAATTCAACTTAAGCTGGGTAATTTAAAGCTAACTTTTAATAAGGTGAGCGACTTCATGTATGACTTCTTCACGAAAACAATGAATGACAAAGAATGTTTAGGCGAGTACAAGGAAATTCAACCCGTGGCCACATAAATGACAAAAGTACTTTTAAAAAATCCCGCTTCTGCTTAGATGCGGGATTAGTCCCTCTAAAAATGGATGCATCACGATCCCTATAAGTAACTTCACTAGCAACTTTATATCTACTCTAATATTTGCTATTTTTTTTCTTTTTATCTGCAGAATTAGGTAAAAAAGATGTGTAAAATACATGCAAATATTTTTGTTATTATTACAATAAATGTTAAAGTTTGAACAGTGTCCCGGTGTAGTAACCTAGGAACCACGACACAACATGGATTTTATTTATTATTACTGTAAGTGGATTTCTCACCACATAAAAAATGAATTGTATTTTCCATTACACCTTTTAGGATTACGAATAGTCATAGAACCCTGAAGCAGGGCAATGGCGTCGACCTTTGTGGCATTTTCCTACTTACGTTACCCCAGTGAGGGAAGGATGAGGGGAGAGGTCCGAAGGGCGACCAGATTCGGAAGACGACGGGCGCAAACATGGATGGAGTCCCTAAAACCGGAAAACAGGTTCCTACCGAGTGTTCCCGACGACGACGCCAAGATAATCTTTTACAATGCACAAATCACCATCCAGCTGCAACCCGCCGAATACTGTCGTCTGGTCCTTCAACCCTGAAAGATATGATTAGAAAAATATGGGAACAGAAAAGTCGACCGGAACATTCTGGAGATGTTATGAACCTACCCAGCATCCGCCTGGCAACCCGGGGAATCCTAAAAAAAACATGGGACAGGTAGACGTGTCTCGGGGATCGCACCCACGGTCTCCCAAATGCGGGCCTGCACCACACCTTACTTCGAAAACTGATCGCAGATGATAGAGCTGCAAAATAGTCATTTGATCGATTTAATGATTTTTCTTTCTTTTTTAATGAGAAATTATTTTGGAATTTTAGGGGGGGGCCTTGCCTCTTCAGCAATATTGCCTGGAGGGAGCAATGCAATTTTTTTTAGTTAGGGCAGAAAGTGCCTTGCCCCCCCCCCCCCGAGTCGGCATCTATGATTATACTTTTTTACAGGTTCGAAAGAGTTCATGAATTCAATTCGTGCGACCTCTCATAGATTTGCAGTCGTTACTGGTGCAGAAATTCTGCAAATGAGTAACCGCCCTAACATATGCAGGTGACATAAAGCAACACATGCACTTTGCAGTAAATTGCCTCGAAATGCTTTGGTAACAGTAAACCAAAGAAATAAGAGAAAAGAATGTGCTTAAGAGCAGAGTTTTGCAATCTTCGCCCAGGTGATCAGAGACCTACACTAGAACTTCAAAATATTTTGCAATCAGCTGTGATTTAATCGCCTGTCGTGCATACAGCAGAAATACGAGTAGTATAAAGAACAGTGTGTACTCCGAACGGCGGATGGGGTAGTCTTGGTTGTATTCAGTGATCAGCGAGGTTGTTCAATTTAGCTGACTTGGATAGTTTTTATGGGGATATATAAAACTTGGGATTTACGAAATGTAACTCAAAACTACAGGGAATCTAAAAGAAAGAATGTCATTCTTGCGCTTTATATTAATAGACATGTTAAGTGGTCATCCTGAACCCGAAGCCTCGCTCAAATCAATGCTTACACCACGACGGAAATGCATTTGAATCATGCTTATTATGAAGAATAACTAATGGAATATAATTTAATTCTAACACAACTTTAAAGGAGCATAAATAAAATAATAAAAGAAAATTTGTATTTTTGTTTAATATACTCAACACTCCATCACCATTTGCTGCCATATAGTTGCAGTGATGCCAGATTCTCATACACTTATACGACTTGGCATGTGTGTTCAGGACTTTGCCCTGCAGTAATCTTGAATTCTTACTATAGGTTCAAAATGTTTATTATTAAACAAAAAATAACACATACACTCACAACCAAATTTGCATTCAAACCCCAGACTCTGGGTATACCGAAACGTTCTTGAGATTCTCTCATGCCCATTCGGGAATCGGATCCGGTAATTCGCGCAAAGCAAGCATGCATTCTACAAAGTGACCTACAGAGCCAGTCATGGCAGTTGATGTGTTCCATATTTGATCTTTCGTTTGCAAGGTATCCTCTCTATCGGTTTACTTATGCTCAAGCCTTAACGTCCACATTTCATGAGGTAAAATAGGCCTTTCACCTTTCATGCGGTTGTAATGATTTCAACACAATGACCCTGATACAGTCGAATTTAAAATACTTTAGGATCCTGACGGTTCCTTCAAAGGCGAGAGAAGGGTGGTTTCTATGGTAATTGAGGTGACCGCACCTCTTCAAGGTTCCATCACACAACCCCAAACAATTAGGGCGAGCTTTCCCCTTTGTCCCTAATTTGTAATTGGAGTTGTGTGGTAGAACATTAAACAGGCGCGTTACCCCGTTGCCATAGAAATCACCCCTCCCTTAGCTTTCGAAGTAAAATGCCAGGAGCATTGAGAGGACGCTTCCTATTATGTTGAACTCATAACCGCAAGAAAGGCAATACCAATTTTTGAACCTCATGAGATATGGACGTTAAGGTCTGAGCAAAAGTATAATAGTGGTATGGAGTTCCCTTTACAGTTCTGCTTATAAACCTTCTAGATCCGCGCTATACGGGATAAATTTCAACCAAGGACGGTTTGTGTAGTTCACATAGTGGGGGTGGTAGTGGTCGCAAAACCATTTATATGATTCTGAAAATGTTTCACTTTTGATTACATAATTAGAATCTGATACAATTTCATACAATTTTAAGAGAAAACTTGTCTCTTTCACTTCTGGTCAATGCTGGAATAAGCAGAATCTGACCTCGCCATTTAGACCTTTGTGAACGCTCCCTAAATAGAGAAACGATGCTGCCTTCTGATTAGTAATGGGTAGAATAAAATATTTTAAAGAATTTTTCATGCGAGAACAAGTTATCGAAGACAACTATCATTCATTAAGGTTTTCGCTAATCGATATTAGTTTGTATTCGTTCGTATGCAAGTTCTCGGATTCTACGTTATCGTCACTCGAGTGGTGTTCTCAGTTATCACCATGGTTGTACTCGAATACTAGTCACTCGTTAATGCTTTTGCTAATCGAAATCAATTTGTGTTCGTGTACAAGTTCTCGTATCCTACGTTATCGTCACTCAGAGAGATGTTCTTCAGTTCTTCTCATGGTTGTTTTCGAATAAGACATTCAGTTAAAATGAAAAATACAACAGGTTCTAACAATTAGGTGCTAGGTTTTACTATTTTCTGCATGCGCAGAAGTATTGCATGACAAAGATCAACAATAGATGCAGTATATTATGTTACTGTTGTGCTAATTGTAATCTTGGATGTTTATTCCTAAACAATTCACTGCAGCACACTAGCTTTGTTTTGCTCTGTATGTGTGGACGCTGTGCTGCAGGGTAGGGAAACATTTTATTTGAACAGAGAAATGTTAAGATATATTCAAGCACGTACATACTTAATTTTAATGTTATATGCTCTTTGCCTGTTTAAACGCACTATAGATATTGTCAATGGAAAACGTAAAACATTTTGAACTATAGGACTTAAATATCAGAAAGTACTTTGCAAAATAAAATGAATTAATCTTGAATCAGGATGCTTGTTATGTTAGCACACCCCTGCGCTCTTTCCAGCAAGTGCCCAATCGTATGAGATCCAGTTTCTTTGCTTACCTTGGTAACATGTCATGGTGGCTTTGTCCTGCTGCTCCGGCGCCGTAATTAACCAATTAGAATACTGCTGTAGTTGAAAAAAGAATACTGCCTCTTCACGAGAGCAATTACCAAGCGATTCATTACTTAGGAAACATTACGTCATGAAACTTTTGACAGAAATTTCAAGCAATTTGCATGCTCCACATCATAAGTGTATATAATAAGTTACTGTTTGGATATTGTTCCACAGACATTGTTGATGCGTGTGTAATTTAAACTGTTTATTTGTATATTTTTAACTGATTTTAAATGTAAACTTGATCATTTGCTTCTTAACGAAAGCTCAGCCGTTTTATAATTTGTAGATATTTACCAATGCTGCAAACGGTGCCAAGCGCTGTTCTCAGTTTGTATCATGTGTGGATGTAATATTCAACTTTAAGCTGCTAAGAGATCAGAGTAAACCCCTAACATCCTTTGATCCATACCAAGAAATTTACTTTTTGCTAAACGAAATAATCTTTGCATTGCATGTCAGGATAAACTACTTTATTATTCTCGGGTAAGCGCTTGAAGTACATATGTAAGCAAGTCATCTGTCCGCCTGTGGTACGAAATTCTACATGATATGTACACTTACACCGATACTCGTAAATTAAACAGAAAGTTATGCAAGATGGGTGGAGTAATATGAATCTTCAGATGTTATATTAGTGAATATTTTGCAGTGGCTATTTCACTCTTTCTATGCCACATTGCCTTTTAAAAATAAAATGGTTCGGAACAACATGCATCAACCAATCAAAGATATTTATTTCCATTATTCTTATCACCTGCCTAGCATTTGTTTCTATGTTTGCCCAACATTTCAAATTGCAAATACGCTACGCCACTATTAAAGCAAGTCTTGCAATTGTCAATTGTATCCTGTATTCCATAGTCAAAAGAAAATGTCGGGTTTGTTCAAACATTTTTGTTAACATTGGTGAAATAGATGAAACGATAGTAAAGACGACACCAACACCAAGAGACACAAAGACAGTATTTGGAACCAGTTTGATCAACCTTGTATTAAGCGACACGAAGCTCCTGTTGAACAATTATTCACAATAGATCCTGAGAAATAATTATCCCATAATATCTACATAAATTAAAATAATAATTCAATCTATATTTAAATAAAAGTCTTCCGAATCATAAACAATCCTGATAAAATCGGCATAATTTGTATTTTAAACAGTAAACAGGAGTCGTAAATATGCGAAAGATAAACAAGCAATATTCTGCCAAGTCATATGAAACGTTATAGCAAAAATCTTATCAGAATCATAATATGTTAAATATTCAATTATATTCCACCGGAGGTTTGATTTTCTCAAGATAAATCAATACCTCAAAATTACTGTTGAAGATAAGCTGAAATATGACGAATCCTTCTTTAGACTGCTCGCAATGTTTTGCCCACAAAAGATTGTTAAAAATGAAGATAATATGGATTTTGTAAAATAGATATACCTAAATCATCATCAGGCTTGCAAATTCTGCATGCATTTCAAAGCAACGAACGTAATATCCATGGTTGTAAATTACAATCTAAGGTATTAAATTATTAGAAAAGTTAGTAATATTACTCTTACCACAAATGTATCATTGATTCTGTTCGTAAATCATTCACTAAACTGGAAGCTGTATTGTGCGCAGTATCTTGGCTTCAGCAGTCGTTCTGCTTCGAGGGCGTTGGATAGATCCTCTCTCTCCTGTCCATCTTCACAGTTCAAGCGATCCCTTCAAGATGTCCTATGCTACGGATGTATTGCTAGTAAATTCAACTTTAATAGAGTTCCAACGTGTTATCCCATATTTCAGTAAATGTATCCGGATCTGTGAAGAATTTCTCAATTTATTTCGTTATGCACTTCTACGGCTCTATGTTACCGCCGCCTTTTCACCTCGCTGCACTACAACCAAAGAACTTGGAATTATATTACCTACACTCACCGCTGGTGCTGGTGTGCTGTCACTAATTGAAACCTCTCGCGCATGGGTAGGTGAAGGGCAACCCTATGTTCAGTATGCTTAAAAGGCTTTAAAAGTGAGGTGGTTTAAGAGCAGGGGCGGCTCTTCCATTTGCGCACAGTCGCACGTGAACCCCCTAGTCAAACAAGATTTTAAAAATTTATGTTTTGATAAAATGCATAAAAACTAAGGAATTCATTTCAAGATACTTACAAACAATATATTCATTAATGACGCAAAAATAAAACCATACATTCCAATTGAATTTTGAAATGAGTCCCGCATACTTTGCGTGTCAGGCTTGATTTCATCTCCTGCATTTCACCTGCTTGATTCCTTTTCCGCCGCTCGCACGTGCGAGTGAACCAGCATTGTGACTGCTGGCATGAACAGTAAGAAGTGCGGTGGTGGGGGTACCTTCCTCAAAGACCTGGCATCGCACTATTTAGTTGTGCTCCAAGCGAGCTCTAAAACGTGTGTGAGTTGCGTTTCTTTGTTGCAGTTTTTTTTTTTTTTCTCTGCTTACGTGTTTGTACACGTCTTACGCCTTATGTTATTTCAGTAAACATTTTCGTTGTGTTGTGACATAAGAAATAGCTTTAATTGAATTAAAAGTCACGGAACTAAAGGAACTGGCCTTCTCTACCTTACCATTGGAAAAGAGAGTGGAAATAAAAGGAAGCAGACCAACACCTCATCTGAACATACAACAAATAACTAAATCCAAAAACAGGGATTATAGAACAGAATTTAAAGTACAGCTGTATGAAAAGAACAAATGCATTTGTGGCTGTGAGGTAACAAATAGATTGTTTTGCTTTCCTTGTTTATTATTTGCAAAACATGATGGCGAGACTTCTTGGGTAAGCAACGGTGTGGCTGATTTGTTACACCTAACACAGAAGATTAAGAAACACGAAACTGCAAAATCCCCCACATAAATTCTATAGTTGATTTTAATCTTCTAAGGAAAATTGATATTCGGCAAAATTAGTGTCTATCGCCTGAATATCAGAAAACAATGACATTGTGACAAAAAATCGATATATACTTTCAAAAATTATCGATTGTATTAAATTTTGCGGTGCTTTTGAATTAGCACTCAGAGGTCACAATGAAAGTGAAGAATCGTCGAATCCTGGCATTTTTTGGGGCCTCATAAATTTCTTGACGGAGCTTGACGCATCTCTGAGAGATCATCTTGCTACTGCAACGGTTTTTAAAAGAACATCCAAAGAAATCCAAAATGATTTGTTGGATTGTATGCTCACTGTTTGCCAGGAGCATATAAGACAAGAAGTAGCTACTGCAAGTTTCGTGTCAGTCATTGCGGATGAAACTAGTGATGTGTCATCTGCATTTCAATTGGTGGTTGTTTTTCGTTACGTTTTGCCTAATGGGCAGCCTGTTGAAAGATTCTGCCACTTTGTCAATCCCTCCGCCATGACGCGACATCTATTGCTGCGTGTATTCAACAATAGTAAATGTAGTTCAGAATTCTGACAAATTGATTTCCCAGATCCACGATGGGGCCAGTGTGATGAGTGGACATTTAAGTGGCGTTCAGCAAATTATTCAGCAACAATATAGATACGCTAGTTTTGTACACTGCTATGCGCACCAACTTAACTTGGTTGTAGCGCAGGCCACATGTCAAAACCAACAAGTTCGATTGTTTTTTTGTTGGTTTTTTTTTTTTTTTTATCTAATTTGACTGACATTACCAACTTCTTCAGCAATTTCCCCCAAAGGATTTCTGCTATGGATAAAGTTGTTGGCAAAAGAATACCTCATGCTTCTACCACAAGAAGGAACTTCAAGAGCCGAACAGTGAATACCGTATATGAATATCGAGCACAACTAATTAAGCGCATGGGGGAAATAGAATCATCAGCCAAGCAGTCGCCAACAATTAACCAAATGGGAGTCATTCGACGTATGCTAAGAGATCCAGTTTGTCTTTTGGCTAAGAGTCTTCCAGAATATTATGCCTCATGTTGACATGTTATATAGTCAACTTCAGAAAAGAACTGTGGATGTAGTGCAGTCTAAAAGGCTGATTGAGACTTTTCGGACATCCATTGAAAAGTAAAGGGCATCCATGGACAACGTAAGGCAGCAGGCAGAGACTTCGGTTCCAAAACCAACTTTGAAGAAAAGGAGAATTGAAAACGTGCACTTAAACAGGACAGAAGCAGCAAAAGAAGTGTGTGATGTGATAATTAATCAAATAAGCACACGATTTTCTTTCACAACATGCTACTCTGCTGCAAGACAATTTGAGCAGCATGACAGGAAATTTCCAGTTCATTTATTTGACCAGACCGTGTAAGAGTACACCTTTTTGGAGAAAGAACGCCTGACATTAATTAACTTCTCTAGAATAAAGTGTTCTTAAGACTGCAAATACATAAGATTGAATAATAGCTACTGCAGATTCTAAGGTTAAAAGTAGAATATCCTAACAACTGAATTGGGTGTAATTTACAGGTGACAAGGCTTCCGAATTATGAGTGATACATGTTTCCTGCAGTTCATTATAGAAAACAACCTGGAGACTACGTTTTCTGAGACCTACAAATTATTATTGGCGGTGTGTACCATACCCATTGCCACCTCAGAAGCTGAAAGATGCTTCTCAACTTTGAAGCGAATAAAGACATTTTTGAGAAGCACAATGGTAGAGGACAGATTGAGTGCATTGGCAATGTTATCAATAGAAAAGAACATAAGTGATATGCCAAATTTCAACGAAAAAGTGATTGATCTGTTTGCATCAAAAAATGAAAGACGAATGAATTTTGTTTATAAGAACTGCACATAATTATCTGTAGGTTCCTCATTATCATTGCAATTAGCATCATTATGTAACTATCACTGCATTCGTGACTCTATAGCTACTGTTTCATTGCTATTAATTTAATTATTTATTTAACTTATAATTAATTTCCCTTATAAATTCTGAGTTACGATTCCAGCAATTCAATTTTATATATGCATTTTACAAAATAAACTTCGAGAAGTAATTGAAATCAAAGTTTATTTTATGTGTTAATTAGTAGCATCCTTTTATATTAAATATGCTTTCGATAATTATGAATTGCTATATATAAAATGCTATTATAATTCAATACTTAAATTCTTGGCACTTTTTTTTTTTTTTTTTTTTTTTTTTTTTTTTTTTTGTGGGGGTAATGCAAGTGTGAACCCCCATATTCACGACTGACGAGCTGCCACTGTTTAAGAGTATTAGGGTTTAATAATTAAAATGGCGTACTTCTATGCTGCATAACTGTACCAACCACCGGAAAAATGATTCCGAGATCACTTTCCATCAATAAGAATAAATTGTAATATTTGAGTTCCAAATTCATTCAGATTTATTCTCGTGGGTTTCCTCGTTCACTAAGCGAATGATAATTTATTTTAGGTTCCTAATACATAAACTAGAATTGAGTAAGTCGTCAGCTGATCCGAGACGTAATAAATTTGTGCCATGGAAATATCACAGGCATTTTGAGAAAATTTGTTTCCATGAAAATAAAGGCAAGATGATGCTAAACCCTGACACTGATCATTCAGTATTTAGTTTCTCTTTGTATCTGACAAAAGTAACGAGAACGCAATTTCATTCTTATAACAATTCTGTATATATTTTATTAGAATTAGAAGACAGTGCTAAAATATTAGATTCAATATTATAATGTGTCCTAAATAAAAAAAATACCCGAAATCTCGATTAAGTTAATTTTTAAAATCTGTAATTTCAGACTAAAACACAACCCCACAGGGTGCAAAAAGGAATTTTCCAAAAGTGAAAGAACATAAGAATATTAAGTAATAATCGATTCTAATTTTAGACTTGTTTATACATTATTTCAGGAAGTAGACCTTACTCTCCGGTTGTGCACATATTAATATATGTATCTTATCTATCTAACTCAATGTACCACAAATACTGATAGAAAATGCTTACTTAACGTCTTGAATATAGTTTACCGAAGAGGAATACAGGTACATAATTTCACTTTTATTTTACTTTTATACTGTACATACCATCTCTGAAAATCCAGTATTGCATGTTTTTTTCTCTGCTAAATCATTTTGTTTGTTTGTTTTTATTTATTTACATACCGCCTAAGGTATTATCGTCGTATTGCTACCTTGACCTTCTATAACGGCTGCTTAAATTTGAAGTGTACATTATAACTGTACTTCTCGATTAACTTAACACACATTCAGTATCACATTCACATTTCCAGGCTCTTTAGGGTGGGGAATAAGAATAACTTCATCAGCCTAGAATCGAACCCAGCATATTTTTCATTTTTAATTCACCATTTTGACCACTATACTGCAGAGGTACTCTTAACAAGCCCTCTTCATAATTCTTGTTGACGACTTTGTGCATTAAAGTAAAAAGGAGAAAGTATGCATGGAATCACTAAGAAGAAACTGAGAAAATAGAATTAAAGCTGAATTATGCCCTCTCTGATGCTTACATCCTATTTGTAAAACACTTTAAATGCAGGTAAGCAATATTCAAGTTCAATAATAATATTTACTTCTGTTTAGTTCAGTTGTGGGATGAAATCCCGTCTAGTCAATGACGTGATTTTATTCAACTCCCAACAGAACATTCAAGGTCTAACCCATGTGCATAGATACCGACGACCGTTAAGAACGTGTTGTCGCAATTGTTTCCTACTCAGGTATCCTTATGACGTAATTATAGCTGTTTTAAATTTCACTGTTTTCCCATTACAATCAATGTATTGCGCGCGACCTAGGGAGTCTCTTGCCCTCCACACTTTATCTGGTCTGCGCAGTTAGGTGTGTAGAGGCTTGACTACAACGTGGCGTTATCCACATTCGACGGAGTTATTAAAAGAGCAGTTCCTGAGTTTGTCTTTATTATCTTCTATGTGTATACTAGCCGCGTTTAGGCAATAAGTTGGGAAATTGAATCACACTTGAAATACGCCTTCCCAGACCAGGACTCAAATCACGGATCTTACACCCTATATGCCCAAGTTAGCTCAAGCGCTATGAGCATAAGCAAGATACGCCGAAGGTCCATGGCATTAGCTTTTTTTTCTTCGGTGTTATAGTGTTTTTCAACTTTCCAAAGGGCGGAGTTATTCGGCACGAACGTGAAGAATGACAGAAACAGAACACGAGGAAAATTACGACTGTGCACATTGGGATATCTGTTTCACTTAAATCACTGCATAATAATTTGATACAACGTCGACAAAAATCCATTTTACGACAAATCTAGTGCTTAGTATTGTATTTCCTACAATGCACAGTAAACGGTAGTTACATTAAACTACCCCAGGTTAGAAAGTAGACATATCTAAATTAGTGCATTAAAGTGCAGTTGCTATCCAATAGTGATGAACTCAAGATAAATAATATGTGATAGAGGGGTCGGATGCCAAACCATGTTCCTTTTAGTTCTATATATTTTTAATTTTTTTCCTAGGTCTGTATAGCACTCCTCGTGCTGATCCATCTAATAAGTAGAATACGTTTCTTTCACTTTGCTGCCTTTTTAATATGTGCAATTTAACTTACTGTTATTCGTCCCAAGTATACAAGTACATATCACGCCTTGCTATTATAACCGGAAGTACAATGTGTTTTATGTGAGAAGGTATCCAGAATTAACCTGCACAGGAGCAGCGGAGTCGATGCCTCCGCTCTGCAGACATAAACTTGGCATTTGGCACTCACTCCCTTCCAACGCGAAAACACAAGGCTGTGTAGAAACAAACAAAAATACTATCTTTGTTTCGCTAGACTTTGTACTAAAACACTGACATTAGACCAAACAAGCTATGTTCAACATATGTCCGAAGCACCGGGAGGGTTTTTTTTATGTCACAGTGGTAGCTGATACGTTTCGCTTCAGCAATACAAGTAATGTTTGATTCTAAGCTTAATTTTAAAACCATTAATTATAACAAAGGCTAATGAGAGAAACGAAATATTTTGACACGTTGGGTTGACCGTATTACATAAAAAGCATGTTGAAGACACGATTGCCAGTTTTTCCTCGTATACAGAATTCACAAATGTATTTAAGAAGTATTCTTAATGGACAACAACGTAAAAATGTGTCATACATAGTTTGTCTCAACCATAAAAGTCAGCATGGCGTTAAATGGGATATCGCTGTCTAAAACATGCATATGACCATTAGGTTCGTCCTTTTCTACTCTTGCGCTCTCCCTTAGTTTCAGTTGTTATCATTTTCAGCTTTGAACACATGATGCAGAATGTTTTTCTTATATTACATTACTTTTAGACCGCTTTAGATTTCTATGAGCCCAAATTCTGAAAGAAAATGTGTTCTTCAGTATAGTCCGATATTTGCTGCTTTTATTCTTACCACGCAGTAACTAATGAACTAACGGTCAGAACGCAACAACGTTTTTATTAGCTAAAGTACACTAGACAGCTGACACCTACCTAGTTTGGGCATGCTATTTTTAAGAAAATGAGCGTTATAATTTTTTAAGGCAAAGATTTTCAGCAAATTCTATACCTATGTAGTAGAAAGTTCAAGCGGTGGGAAAACATTTTATTGGATTTCCAAAGGGGACCAAATGAGAGAAAATCTTGACAATTGTTGGGGAGTTTTTAAAACAAGCCGGAATCCTGTAACTTCTTGCACTCATTATCTATCATAAACAAAAATCATCTATCTATTCAACTCAGGCGCTAGCTAGTGTGCTTTTGTTAAGATTAACTTAAGTTTGTGGGAAGTGTTTATACCGTGTGGAACACTTTGAAGTATTAAATGTAGGTTAATTATTTTGTATTTTACGTATATATTTGTAGTTATGGAGTTATAGAATCTTGAAAGAGACCAAATGTTTGTTAACTAAGAAGAAACGCAAAATAATGAAAATGTTATATTATTCAAGTAAAATGAGTCTTATTAGGGCAATAAATGAAACCCTAATATTACCAGTTGTTCAGAAATAGTAGTGTATAGGATAAAAAGAAACGAATGAAAGGACCAATAAGGACATTATAATAGAGAGCAAAAAGGGCGAGGGAAACAAAAACCTCGAGGCTAATGGAACACAATGGAAAAGCACAAAACATTGCATCACATCTTTCATTCTTTGCTGTTTTAAAACGTTCCACCCGTTTGAATGTAATTTTGTCAAGAGTAAACAATGATGAGAGACTACAAAATTAAAGCATTTATCATTTTCTATCTGCATATGATATATTATATTCCTATAAAGTCGTATTTCATGGTACTAAAAAATTAAGAGGCGAGATAAAGCGCAAGTAAAATGTTTAAAACGGTCTTAAATAGCTGTGGACATTTGCCAATATTTGATGTAGTATAATTCACAAGATGGCGTTGAATTAGAAGATCTATCGCAGCTGAGCGCTAAAGTTTTAACATACGTACCTATAGAATATAAGGCAACAATGCGCTCCATTTAAAATGTACTGTCTTTTAAGCGTGAGATGTGCTTTAGTTATGATAACACAGGTACACATAATACAACCTATACAACATTATGTAGTAAAAACGATATGTTCGAGTTTTATTTCAGTAGGATGTATTCTAATGACTAAGATTCTATGGCCAGTTTCAGCAGCTGCTTTAAATAAAAGCCTTCTTAAATTTCAATATTTAAAACGCGTCTCGAAAATGTGTTTTACCACAACACTCTTTTGCTAGGCATGGAAATATTTGACACAGCGATTTATACCGATGTAGTCAGCACTTTATGATACCGATGTAGTCAGCACTTTATGACCATGACTGAAAAATTCGAACGTGAACATGACACCAATTATGACATGTCATCTTTTGTTACACCACAGCCACTGCTAAGGGTAAATATCTTTGTCATGGGCCCCAGGTTATGAAAATGCATATTAGGTAAACTTTGCTAATTTTATGTCATTTTGTTGCTTTCTGCGGTTTTACATTTACTTAGTATTTTTTTTTTTTAAATTTACATTAACTACGCAAGATGTTCACAGTACCGGCATTTTACCTAAGTGTAATTTTTCAGACATAAAATATCATTATTCAGCTAAAAATAAGGATTAAGTAACCTTATAAGTAGTATATAGCCAGAAAAATATTAAGGAGTGCATTTATAGGACTACATTAGAACAAAAATGGGATTATAAAATAAAATGGAATTAATCCTGAATTGAAATGTTAATAAATCGATTTTATATTCATAAGTAGTGCAGCAATTTGACATAAAACTGGAATTTGCTATTACTTCTTACATTTTTTTAGAAAGGTGTCGGGGTTCCAACGTCCAAGACCCTCCCCCCCCCCATAGCTACGCCACTGTATACATTTTACTCACATTCTTGGACAAACAAATTACAATTTAATGGTTAGTCTGGACAGGGTTGTTTGTGCGTAAAGGGGAGGCTGTTGTTAAGGGAGCATGTATCATTGCAGTTATGAAGTCATGTCCGAAAGTATGAATGAAATAGACCATTGTTCCATTTTTTCTGTTAACGAATGTACACAGATTACTTGTGGCGTGTCACAGACTGCAACCATCTTAATTTCGCAATGTATTTTGTATCATGTGAGAATACAAAAGAGTTAAACCTTCAGTGTATTACACCTGCTTCAAAAATAATTTTCTTGGTCTTCCTTTCAGCGTATTCAACATGAAGACGGAACGAATGTATTTTAGTTTATTTTTAAATTATCTCATTATCCTTATACCTACTCTTTCTATTTGTATACCAGTTATGATAATGAGCATTCAACCCGAAGGTCAGACAATGGCCAGAATGTAATTGTGGGAGAGACCACAACCCGACCACGACGACTAGGAAAGCATGATACCGCAGTAGCTGAAATGGAACCCTATAAAGTAGCGTGCAGAAGTTACTTTTCGGCAGCGGATAAAGATGTTTGAGAGGGTGACAGCAACAATCACAGAAATGTATCGCAATATATTACGTTACCTTTTTGTCACATATTAGCATCACTGAACTTTTGTCACTACTATATGCCATAAAAACACCAAAATACAATGCATTCTTTGTCATACACGGTTGGAAAGTTCTGAAGCAGACTAATTTTATAATAGAAACGAATACGTACATTTTCACAGAAGCGCCAAAATCTTAAATTGTCGAAGGGTCTTCTATATCGGGGTAAAAAGTAAAAACAGAGGGGGGTTGAGCATGTATAAGCATAGCTTAGAAAAGTAGGGGAACAATTCGCCACTAGGTCTAAACAGATCCATTGCGACTACCAACCCAAAGAGGAAAGGACGAAGTGAGGGAAACACTGGAGGTTAGAGGCCGCAGGCATACAGCCACAGAGACGTGAGGAACTCCCTAACATTTTCAGGCTTGAAGACCCGTCCCGCTCCTGTAGCTGCCCAGGGAGGGCGATCAACACCCCGTCGACCAAACAGCCCTCTAATGTTCAAAGGGAGTATCTACTATTTCCTTTCAGCAAGCACTTGCGCTATCTGTCCGGCCCCACCATACCCCACGAATCATGAAGCAGAGCTGGGGGTTGGCCAGGAAGCGGAATGAAAAGGAAATTGTGGAAAGGAATTCGAGGTAGATGAGAAACCACTCCATCATTTCCCTCACCGACCACGGGGAATCACAAGTGGTCAGAGTGGGTGGTTGCCGGAGATTGAACCCGGGATCTCCCAAATGCGAGTCGCACCCATTACCGCGGCGCCACGACGTTCGGTGGGCGAGTATGTAAGGTCTGCCACAGAACCGGACCTGGATTCACGAAGCGGGAATTAGCATCATAAACACGCCACGTTAACCACAAACACTTAACAATACTATTCTCAAATGAAATGTAATACCTTACATTTTCTGGGAATATGCCCTGAAGTTCTCTTCATTCTGAAGGGCTTTTGCGAAACTGATAAACAGTAGCGAGGAAAACATATTACTACAAAAATATATTTCGCCTTAAGCACACAATTCATGTATTTTTTAGAGTTAACCATTTGCAAGATATTCCTGTTATTGATTTGCACTTTAAAATACTTTAATTAAATCACAATTTTAATCTGATTGAACTTTACACTACCTTCTAAACAAATGCCATATTAGCTCTCAGTATTCATGTAGAAGTTTCTGAAATTGTTTTTACTTTCTCTTCGTGTACTATGCACATAGTAAAAATGTTGTATTTCACCCAAAAATTTGATGTCGAGATTTCACCGGAAATATACAATGTTTGAAAGTCCCGTGAATACAAATAAAGCATTTTTAGAAAAACGCAAGAGCGTGCGTCTGCGTCTGCGTCTGCGTGTGTGTGTGTGTGTGTGTGTGTATGTGTGTGTGTGTGTGTGTGTTTACATGGCTCAAAAACGAAAATACCGTTAAACAACCGATTTATTATTTAAGTTTAGTATCATTTAAGGATGCGACATCACAGTTCCCAAGAATATCCTCCCATCCCAATCTATATTTGGAAACATTGTTGAAAATTTTGTTTTTCTCAAAAATGGTTCCAACGAGTTTGATTAAAATACTGCATATTAAAGACATTTACATGATAAAATTTAGATCTTGAATTTTCTGTGAATGGCCACTTAAGTCCTCTTAATTCTGGATGAATTTTACAGAACTGGTACACCGTAAGAGATAGAAAAACTTAATACACAAAACATTTAAATTTAATTAGCAAAACAATTTATGTCATATACAGTTTTAGTAGAGTTCACCGTTTCCGAGATATTCCTTGCAGTTGGTTTCACTTTAAACTACTTAAAACTTTTCGCAAACGGGAACTCATCTTTCGCTTCATTTCTTTTGTTTTACTCCTGGCCATACGGAGAGAAAAGAATTTCAATTGTTCACATAACGACTATCTTTTAAAGGTGTTGACCTTCGCTTAGCCTAGTATAGTCCCTTATTTCCCTTTTACTTATAAGAAAACAAAGTGATGAATACAATTTCTGTTGATCTTTATCTCGATCAACATGATGTAGATGGAATAATCATTTTATAACATAGTTTGTAGAGAAAATCATATGAATTGAATACGTTAGATGTTTTTATTGTCATATTAACCTAAACATTGCCCTTTGTTATAGAAAACGCATGCATAATTTACAAAAAGTATGTATCCATATTTCATTAATACTGCAATAGATTTCGATGAAACGTTGCCCATACTACACATAAGCTGTAACTTCATGTAAGAAAAGGTTGCTGCATGTTATATGTATAAAATGATAGCAATGCATACAGCGGAAAAAACTCAAGTTTTGGAATATTGATTTCAACAAGATCATGGCATAAACCAGGAGTCACAGAAAATACCTTTCAATGAATTATTTTACTATTATTAAATAAACAGAATGCAAAATTTGAAGTAATTATACCTGAAAGATATTTTTGACAGTTGAATTTTGTAAAGCAATCTAATTCTGTCAAAATATTTTTGGCATTTTCTTGAAAGTCGCCACACACATTTATGATATTATAGTGTAAAACATATCCAAATTTCGTAAAGGTGTGACCAAAACTAAGGAAGTTTTGACTAACTTGCCAAAGTGCCTAGTTTTCCCACAATTCACTATATTCGATTTATATAAATCGTATGTCACCAGAGAAAATGGGTTGAAATTATGCACTGCCAGGGCCTCATAAACCGGTAAAATGTAACGCATCCAATCCGAGGTGCTGTGCAGCGAGCATCGATTCGACTCGGCTTGAAAATTTCGGAATGAGGAAGGAACAGTACTGTAAGAGAGGAAGGGAAAACAAGGGGAAGAAATAAAAGAAGTATAAGGAAATAAAGAGAGCGCTGTTGCTAAAAATTGAGGAGTTGGGGTTTGCACTATGATCAGCCCAGCAGTCACCTTTTACTCCTTGCGCCGTGCAATACACCGGCGCATGCATCTTTTTTTTTTTTTTTTTTTCTTTTTTTTTTTTAAATAAAAACAGTAACGGAGTCTGATCAGGACTCCGGTACTGTATCCCTATTTACATTTCCCCCCGTAGGTTGTTACTGATTACTGGTTTTACTGTTTCTAGACGCCCTGACCTAAGCACTCGATCCCAAGGCTTGTGCTATCATTCGCTGTATTGACAGTTCACCTCACGCCGTTATTTTCTTTTATTGCAAGTTAAAATAAAAGAGACGCGCTATTCTTGATCTGCTCTCTTAAATGTTAAACCAAAGTCGTTTCCAAATAGAGCAATTCTCTAAAATACCCATCTATATTACTTGAGTAAAATACTATGACAAATAAGTGAATCTTCTCTTTTTCATATTTTCACAGTTAAAATTCACAATCAGTATTGTTTGAAGTACTTGCAAGTAATTTATTTTAATTTAAAATATAAATTTACTTTCGTTCTTTTTTTTTTAAACGGTATTTAATTATTTGCGTTAATTCGCTACAAAAGTAGTGCCTTGAAAACAGCTTTTGGATATTCATCACAGCTTTTATGAGGACAAAGTGACCGACCCTTCCAATTCGATCTCTCACTAAATGCCCCACTAACGTTTCATTGAATTTTCTTACAACTTTTACTATTTATTTAATATAAGGCAGAATACCTGTTTAGGCTTTAGCTTTAATACTTTTGTATTAAATATTAGTTTTCTATGTTCCACAATCAAACACTTTTTAAAATGTCCCATACGATGCAGTTTATTAAAAAAAAATTATGCATTCCATTCACATGACTTTCTCTACCTATTTTGCAAAGCTATTCTTACAGAATGTTACTCTTCTCTATACTTCATGCTAATCGAGATAAACGTTGGCAGAAATGGTTTAATTGCTTAGCTCTTCTAAGTAGAAGGGAAAAGGGTAATAGGCTAAAGCGATAGTCAAATATTTTAATAGCTGGTCACTATGTGATGCAATTCGCTTCTCTCTGTATGACAAGTATGAAAAAAAGGAATAACGACTTCCCATTTGAGAAAAGTCTAAGTCTTGGAAGTTCTAAAAACAATAATAAGGAATATCTTGGAACTAGTTCATTCGACAAAAATGTATATATGTAACGATATATATATATATATATATATATATATATATATATATATATGTATATATATGTGTGTGTGTTTTTTTTTTAATAGTAGTAAGACCTTGTGCTTCTCTTATGGTTTACCGATTATGCAACAGTTCTCCAGAATAAAGAAGGCCTGAGAGTCTATTTCGGGAAAATTCAAATATACCTTTTTTTTTGCCATGTAAACATATTTAAAGTATGGCATTTTAATCAAAGTTGTTAAAACCATTTTTGAGAAAATCGAAAATTTGAAAATGTTTCAAGTAAAGGTTAGTTTGGGTGGGAAGATTTTCCTGAAATTTGGCGTCGCATTCCTTGGAAGATACCAAGTTTCATACTCACACAATTTTTCGTTTTTGAGTTATGTTTTTCATACATACAGACACTTGGATTCAGGTTTACTCAAAACATGTACTTCCGGTGAAATCTCGGTATCGAATTTTTGGGTGGAATGCAATATCTTCTCTACCCACTATGAACATTGTACTTAACTGGTAGAGAAACTATCAATAAATGGGATATGAATTTTATATTCATTTCAGCTCACTAATCACCTGTACTCATGCGAATATTATGTTCCTCCCTTATTAACGAAGGAAAAATAATGTTTAAGAATTGCTGGCTTTCATAATTTTTGAAAAGAAAATATTTTTTCAGGACATTGAAGAAAACGATAGCAATATAGACATATGCGTACGTATTTTTCCACGATTCTTAAAACTGTGAATAATTTTTAGATAGACTGGTAAAGCATTTCATCGTATGTAAACATTTAAGTTACGAAAATGCCAAAAATAATGAAACTGAGACAAATTAAAAAAAAATTGCCAAACATTATCGCCATTTGCTACCTGCTATCCAACTAATAAGACCAGATATGAAATAGCACTCTGAAACGTCATCTTACATAAATGTATTAGTTTACATTAACAGCTATAAGAAATGCAATAATATTACAAAAGTCTTTGCTTTAATTAGCGTTATTATGTCCCAATTATAGCAATTAGGGGTTTATTTTAGGACTAAGATCACCAAATCCATCCGGTGATGCCTCCTGTAGAAGCGTTAGAATAAAACAAAGGTAATTATTGAAGTGCAGGGTCTGAATTATTTTACAGGAGAAAAAAAATCAAAATACGATTTTTGTCACTTTTTGTTCAATTTTCACAGATACCTCACCTTTTCTCCCTGCTTCAAATGATGACAACCATAGCGAGACACTAAACTGAGAAGTCCAACAAAAGCAGAGATTACGTAACTTCCTTATCCTCAAGGCAACTGTATACTACTACACAAATCAATTACTTTAAATGTCGTTATTACGCAAGTCCCTTGAAAGACATATGACATGCAGGTATCAAATTGTGGGAATTACTAACCATTTACTGACTTGTATAGCGAAATGTGCACTAAATATTTGTACCTAAGCGATAACACTATACAATATAAACCAAATTAGGGTGTCGAATTATAAAAATCTGATGTGTACCATTCACATGACTTTCTCCATATTCCTGCAACAAATAATTCTTAAAAAGCTTATACTTCTATTTACTTTATGCTAATCAGAAAAAAATTAGCAGAAATAGTCTTATTACTCGCATCCTTGTAAGTAGAAGCGAAATAAGGGACAATCGTAAGTTAAAGTGATAGTCAAAAGCTAGTTGCTATGTCAATGAAGTTCCTTTGTTTATATGGATAGGAGTTGACAAGTTCCAGTATGAGAAAAGTATACGTTTTTCATAGCAGAAACCAAAAATAAGGAATGTCACAAAAACGACGAACTCCACGAAAAAAATGTATATAACATAAATTGTGTGTTTTAATGTGCTCTACATTTTTTGTGTAGTAAGTTTTTGTCCATCTCTTACGTTTTAGCAGTTATTCAAAATTTAGTAAAATGCATCCAGAATAAACTACTCTTCAGAGGCTATTCCCAGAAAATTCAAGATATACATTTCATTTGCCAGGTAAATATGTTTAATATCCGAAATTTAAATCAAAATCGTTAGCCATTTTTGAGAAAATCAAAATTTTCGAAAAAAAGTTCCAAAATGTTCCATGTAAAGGGTAGTTGGGGGTGGGGGGATTTTTCTCAAAATCTTCGTGTCGCATCCCTGGAAGATACTAAACTTAAATACCAAGTTTGGTATTTTACCGACTTTTCGTTTTTGAGTTATCGTGTTCACAGACACACGGGGACACACACACACACACACACACACACACACACACACACACACGCGCGCGGACCTTTTTATGAAAATGCTTTTTTTGGATATTGGGGACCCTAAAACATATATTTCCGGTGAAATCTCGGTATCGAATTTTTGGTGGAGTGCAATACTTTTTCTATACATTATGTACATAGTGCGTATGGAGAAAGTAAAAATAGGCACACTAAATACTATCGCGGTAACAATTTGTTATATTTCGGGCAAGAGCTCTTCTTTAGAGTCACTAACAAACAAGTACACTAAAAAACTCTCACAGCAATAAGATTTACATAAAATCATTGCTGTGGTAGTGTTTTAATACACTTGTTTAATTTATTTAATTTGACACCCTTTTTCGTTATATACCAGATTTCTATAAACAAAGAAAATAATACAACCACTTCGTGTATAGTGTAGTGTACTTATTGGTAACGTTTCACCTTGAAAACATGTTTAGTATTTTAATTCGTTTTTGGGCGAAAACGAATGACCTAAGATAAGCTGGTCGTCGTTATGTCGTCACAGTTTAAAGGGTTCTCTCCAAATTTTGTGAAGAGCTTCGACTCCCTTAGCCAAAAAAAAAAAAAAAAAAAAGGCTCACTCTATTGAGAAAGTCGAACGCACGAACGTTCCCAAAGCAAGGAAGATAAGATAAGATTAATGCAGCCCCAGTTTGCCTATGGAGAGAGATCCACCCGAGATCTGCCATTACCAGAAGAGGGGTTTTAGTAGTTAACCATCACTTCGGAGTGCACCTAGAAGAACTTACCAAAATACGAGGGCCGTCCAGAAAGTAATGAACGATTTGGCATAACTAAATAATAACTAAAGATAAACACAAAACATTATTTACAAAGCTACAGTACCTTGCTCTATTTGTCAATGTAATCGCCATTGCTATCAAAGTATTTTATTGTCACGTGATACGGTTTTTAAATGCAGATGTTTATACTCTTCCACCACTAAAGGTCTGAGTCAAGATATCATTGCCACTTTAAGGTCTTCATCGATAACCAAAAGGTCATGTACGGTGTCCAAAGCGAAAAACTGGGATTTCTGAATTCTTTTATCAATATTTTTCAGCTCCTGCATAACGATTGATGAACTTCCACTCCGGTTTTTGTCGTGCGCACTGGTTCATCCTCGATTACTCGTAAATAATGCATTTCCTCGCTGAAGACACGTTCATCGCCATACACTTGCGTTATTTGTCTGTAAAGATCGATTAGCGGAACATTTTGTGCACAAAAAGACCAATAGTTTCTTTGGCGGTGGAAAAGTATAACATTGGCATTGAAAGACTGTTAGCACGTGATAATGTCTTGACAGAATGGAGATTACGTTGTGAGATAGAGTAAGATACTGTAACTTGGTAAATAAAGTTTTGTGTTGATATCCTTCGTTATTTAGCTATGTCAAATCGTTCGTTACTTTCTGGATGGCCCTCGTTCTATGACATACAATGAATGCAAATTCTGCATTATGGTTGGTGGAAATGGGTGGGGTGTGATGTGACCTTGCAGTGTTCTCTGTAAACAAATATGATTAACAGTTAAATGCAGTACACCCTACTTCTGAAGCAGGTAGATTAAGGAGTATCGGAAGAAAATAAACCTCTGTTTAGCTTTTGGAAGCTGTTTCATTGTTTAGTTAAGGTATTAATGCACATAAATATTACGTTACATTGACTTTTCTTTTACATCGTGGGATATACAGTGTACAATAATGTATTTTCGAAATACACGAAATATAAATTATATGCAATTATCAAGTAGACATTTCATATGTTTTGAAAAACTACGATCCACTTCACCCGACGCAGTAAGGGCAAATAAAAACGAAGTATCCGATTTGCTTGTGACTTCCTTACTCAGTAATCCATTCCGTTCTACAGAGTCTGCATACCCGAAATTCTTCTATAGAATAATTCTAAATTTCGTCACCCCTTTAAGTTCCAGTTTAAAGTTTACTCAATGTTTCTGAAACCTGTTCTACTACCTAAAGAGCTTCTGGTATTTTTAGTGTAGATGTTTGTTAATACAAGTTATTGTAGTTGCAATACTACTGAATTTATTCTAAATGTATGAAAGATCTTAAAACAAATTATGAATTGATTTCCTTCACTGACGTATAGCGGCGATTGCTCTCGGCGTAAAGGCGAAGTTAACAATTTTATCGTAACACTGAGCTTAGTGCACTGCAGCCTCCGCCATGACGGTTCGCCATTTGTGCTGAGGTTTTCGCAGGCAAACTCCGCCATAAACGATGACGTGGTGATTTTTTCCTTATAGTGTTTAGCCCGCTTTTACTACATAGGTCAGTCAATGACACTGATGATATATGGAATGAAGATGGAGCACCAGTCGAATGCGATGGCGGGGGAAACCGGAGATAACCCGCCCCTGCGTTGCTTTGTCCACCACAAACCCCACATGCGGTCGCCCGGGATATAACCCGGTGAGAGGCGAGTGGTCTACGGTGCGACCAATTTGTGGTGATGAATAAATGTGTGATTATTAATTACAAGTTTTGCCAAATTTATCTGCTGGGTTTTATACAAGGAATAAATGGAACATTCACAACAGTACCGGCTGTTATGCGAGGTAGGAGAGCGATATGTCCTTCACAACAGATGCCTGACGTCACTTATATTCCGTCCATTAAATAAGATTGCTCTGTTTAATTATTAAAACCATCTCCCTCGTCATTATAGACAAGTAAAATATGGAGAAATTTCGCGAAAATATAAACAAACAAACAAAAATTCTCAAAACTTGATTAAATATATTATTTAAAACCAAAATATTCTTTACGGGTTTGGAGCAATTTCACTTTATTAGTTTTAAAAAACAGGCTTTGTAGACTTTAGTCAATATTTAACAGGAGCAATAAAATATCAAATTAAATAAAAGAAATTACAACAATTTAACACATTTTAATCATTGTAAAACAATTCAAATTTAGGGAAGAAAGAAGTTAGCCTTGCCTTGACCTTGTTTAACACTAATTACTATACCACTAAAGCACCGATTCGCGAAAATAAAAGTTGTTCAAGAATAGGGGGTGTTTGTTTCACACGTCACATAGAAGAAATTCTACTATGCGTCCACCTTTTTTGGGGCGCTGTTTTTACGGCGAAGCGAGGGCCGGGTCCATCTTTTCGCAGTATTGTCAACCAAAGAAAGTATCTTTATTTGTGACCCTCGGCCATATGGTGAATAAGTTATCTAATTTACCGTGAACTAGCTGGATTATTTAACGAAAAATATCACATGCTAGTGCTTGAACTCAGGATCTACAGACAGAATGAAACCTTAGTACTGAAGCCCATGTATGTCAGGGTTATAGCGTACTTCATGTCTCAATGTGGTCGCCTTGCTCTTCTTCCGAATTTGCGCGAAACCTACCGAATAAAGACGGAAAGTGAGCGCCCATGAAAACGTATGCAAATAATACATTTTCTCAACTGTGCCTGGCTTGTTGGACGGTATGTTAGGTGTTCTTCTGTGTGTTTACTAAAGAGCGGCTTGGGTGCTCGAAATGTGTTTCATAAAAGTTGCCCGAATAGAATATATGGAAAGCCCGACTCAACACTAATGGTAATTCTGTTAAAGGGAAAAATCTTGCATCCTACAAAATATGAAGATATATGAACATTGTAATAAAATATGAAGAATTTACCAAATTACTAATGACATACCGCACGTTCTCTTCACGTACCAAGCACATAGCAGGTAGAGGGGTTATTATGCCACCCATAAATTCGATGCCGCGATTTCAACAGAATATGCTTTGCTGAATCACAAAAGAAAACATTAGAAAAAGGTGTGTGTGTGTGTGTGTGTGTGTGTGCAAGAGAGAGACAGAGAGAGAGAAAATTTTTGTCTGTGTGTTTGGACAGCAAAGCTTAAATACGAAGAGACTTAAATACCGAACTTGGTATACAACGTTAGTATCTTCTATGGATGCGACACGAAGATTTTCAAGAAAATTCTCACACCCCAAACAACCTTTTACATGGAAAAAATTTTGAACATTTTGTTTTTATCAAAAAAATGTTCTAATGATTTTGATCAATATACTGTATATTATAGCTAAATGTACAGCTTGAATTTTCTGGGAATATCCTATGAAGAAGTCTTCATTCTGATGACTTTTGCATTAACTGGTAAACTGCAAGAGATAGACAAAAACTTACTGCACAAAATATGTAGACCTCGTTAAAACGCACAATTTATTCATATGCAGTTATTGTAGATTTTACCGTTTCCGAGATATTCAATGTTATTGGTTTCAATTTTAAAGCATTTAAACCTTTCTCTAGCGGGAAGTAACCTTACATTAAACATACATATATTTTGTTTTATTTCTGGACTTTGGAAGAAAACAGAATTTCAATTGTTTCACATAGCGACCAGCTTTTGGAAGATTTAACTATCGCTTTAAGCTATCGTATGCACTTATTTCCATTCTACTTAGAAGGAAGCAAGTAATAAGTCAATTTCTGCTAATGTTTGTCTTGATCAACATTATGCAGACAAAATAATCGTTTGTAAGAAATTTTGGTTTCAGAACAGGTAGAAAAAATCATTTGAATGGAGTAGATCATATGTTTGTCGTCTTTGAATTCTGAAAACCGCAAAACGTAAAACACTTGTTTCCATAACTATAGTAAGCATGGCTTAAAATATGCCACACTACTTTGCCTGCCCATATTCGTTACAGAACGTATAAAGAAGCCTGCAGAGTCATACAAAATGTGGCTTCGCAGCAACGGTGAGTTTGTTTATGGGCCATCGTACACATTTTTATTTATAGAAGCATCATATTATATGTGGGCGGGCTGCTAAGCGAGACAGACGAACAGGCAGCTGGTCATCTCAGCTTCTACAAGGTCGAACACAGATTAAATGTCGCAAAACCTAAAAAAAAAAAAAACGTTCCTGGTTTAAATATTAAGGTCTATGTGCAAGGGGAAAAAAGCAGCTCAAAGGACTAATGCGACATCGTCTTTATCAGCTTTACTAAAGCTGTTTTTCCTCCAATGGCCGACATTAAAGCTGAACTCAGCGCTGTTTTCGCCTACGACAAGAGAGACAGCTTAGGTGTTTCGTGGACTGCATGTTAGATCAGGCTTCGCTTTCTTTGTGATTACGCCTCTGAAGTTGATGAAATTGCATCTTTTTTCAAATCACAGAAAATGTCGACTATAGTATAAATTTGTTTTGCCACAAGATGAACTAATATGACTTAATTTAGTTTGAATTTTTCAAAATGTTACTGTCTACTGGCCATATTTTAAGAAATGTTCATTCTTTTGTTGCATATTTTCCTCTTTCGCCGTCAGAATTCACTTATCCAACATTGTAAACAAATTAATAAACATTCCTTCGTGATTATTGTTTCAGTATAGAAAAACGGTGAAAATGTTTACGTGAAAACAAGGTTTAATATTGGGGGAGCCTATTAATAAGCATGCACTTGCAAATTTATAGTTTCAGTGAATTTGTAGCTTAAATGCGGCAAGTGTAATTTTTTTCTAACATTTTGGTCAAATTGCACAGATCCATTACCTTATGGAATTTATCTGAATCAGTAGTAGTCTGAACAATCACACTAAGAAAGAGGAGGGATACATCAAATAGGTTTTGTGGGTGGCTGGGTGTTTCCAGTGAAAGTTGTAACAATGATGGCTACCGAGTTTTGAGTTTTATACAGCTAATACAGATTAATATACTCCTGTAAATTTATGTAATACCTCGCTCACTTTATCCAATGCGAACAGCTATAAGCTAAATGAGCAAGTTGTTTATTGTATTAAGCAAATAACCCCTATGAACACACCATTCACTTGAAAATGACATTTATTCGGCTGCAAGCTTAACTGGTCGGGGTGGTCTACTTTTCACAAGCTGAAAATGGTTTTGGCCCAAATTGATATACTGTATATAACATTATTGTTCGTACACAGCAGGTTTTCAATAAACCTGTTTCCAAGTTTGCTTAAAAACGTCTAATTTTCCCGTGAACCATTTGTGTGTGTTTGATTAATCTAATTCAAATGCATTCCAATAGAAAAAGCATATCAAAACCTGTATTATTGTTTGAATTTACAACATTAAAGAAATATCACAAACTTTTAATCAGCTTTCTTATTCGTGCAGTTGTTTAGAATGCCCACTGCGTTGTGAACAGCTTCGACATACGCGTGTTTCAAAGGTCTCTATAGGCCACAGTGGTCCCAGCTGTATACGTCCTGTTATTAGAGTCCAAAATAGTAAGCAAAAGCAGTTTACTACTGATTCTGTTCTTAAGCAGTTAATTATTAACCTAGCAGTTGGAGAGCATTTTCTCAAAAATATGACAAACAGCGACTGCGGTCGTAATCGCCGAACTTGTGTGAACGCCTTGCTTCGTAAGTCATAGCAGATTGTAGGAATCCATTGTTATACCTGCGTTAGTGGACACGTGTGCCGGCAGAACATTCTTTTGAAATCGCAGCTGTGATTTTAACACCTGTACGAGTGGATACACGTGCTGTCGGAAGGTTCTTTTGCGTCGACGCTCTGCATTGTTACACCTGAATGAGAATGACGCATGTGCGACGGATTTCTAGAGATTTTCTGACACGTGATCCGCAGGTATGAAAGGGGATAGAACCCTGCCAAGAGTTCAGTTTCAACTGGGAGTGCGTAGCGAGCAGCAGTTGACAGTTTCGACGGGAAATTCGTAGGGAGCTGTAATAGTAGTCGTCGCAGCAAACATCAAAACAAAAGGAGCTGTAATAGTAGTCGTCGCAGCAAACATCAAAAAAAACTAGACGGCAGAATATTACGAAAGCATTGAAGGCAGTTATTTGTGAGCAGATTTTAACTGTAATCAGTTTATGTAAGAAATAGTTGTATGTTGGAATAAAACAAGAGTTTTATTAAATAAGGATAGTTATCTTTGATGACAGTCAAGTTGCTATAGTAAATTTTGATTTTTCAGAGGTGCCGATCAACTTAAATAACGAATTTTGAATGTATAAAAAATGTATGCCATTCATAAGATTTCAAAGTATTCTGCTCAAAGCAGTGAAAAATGTTAAATTGGAGATCATGTTTGGAATTTCCTGGAAGTCTGGTAACCCTATTCTCCAGGTAATATTTTCCAATCCGGAATAATAATCGACTCGCACGTTTGGTAGATCAACTCATCCTGGTTAGCTAACGCCCGAAATATTGTCTGCAGAAATCAACAGCACGACGCTGATGTCTCCAAGTTTTACCAAGGAGCGCAGAGTTAAACTAACTTTTAGATGGAATTAGTGCCCGTCTCCTGCTTCAGCCACCATCAACTGCAGGCTTATGTAATTAATTACACTCATTCAAACCAGAGCAGAGGGGCCCTGCAGCTATTACATAAGCAAGGCAACACATGCTTTAACGTACCTTCCGTATCCTATTGTATAGCACAGATATACGCATACATGCAGTCAGGAGTTATTTTGATTAAAATTAATACAGCAGGTGATGCTATTTTGCATTTTTGCTATACAGTAGGGAAGAGTTAAAATTATAGTCGGGTGGCTTTTGGCACTGTATGTTGTTACAAACTTGCACTTTTTATTGCTCTCGTTTAAACTATTCTCAAAAGTTTTACATAGGTTGCGACTGCGCAATGAACTTTTCATAATTGTTAAGATTCATAAGTTATCGTACGCAGGGCCGTAAACATCCCACAATTTTGGGGGGTCAAAAATTCCGGAGGGCTACTCGTTCCGTTACAAATTCTAAACAATTTTCAAGATCTATGAAAATCAAGAAGTCCACAGTTTTCTTATTAATTTGTTTACGATATACTCAGCCCATAAAGACTTAGTGCACACAGTTTTATTGAGCTATGTCAAACAGTTGTTAAAATACTGACTTTTTATATACTAATATGAAATTCTACTTGGATGTCATTGTTTATTTTATTTCCTCAAATTTTAAAATTGGTATTAGCATACAAACCTACAGAAATTGTTATGCGTAATTTCATAATTGTATTTTAGTTTCCAGAGAATATATATATATATATATGTGTGTGTGTTACTGAAATGTTCATATTTTAAGTGAGTTATGTAAAATATTTAATTGCAATTGAACTGTTTAATAATCGAATTGGCGCATATCAATTCCTAAATCTTTAACATTTGAAGCTCTCCTGAAACCTTCAAGCTAAATGAATTATAAACTGTTGTTAGAGATACATTTAAATGATCAAGTAGCTGTTGAAAATAAGAATCAAGAAATTATTTTTTAAAACGTAATTACTTCCTTTACCCAATTGAAATGAAATTAGTTATGGATGATCTTTAACTGTTGTGAATCCCAACGTCCCATTCTATACTGGGCGTGAAAGACCGTTTAACTTTTCTCAGAGGCCACTTCATAGTTTGAGGTTCCTTTAATTGCCGTAAACCTACGACATGGGACCAACGGCTTTACTTCCCTCTTGAAGGAAGCCATGCTAAGGCATTTTACGCCCAAAAATATCCATCGCCCTCCGCCGGGTTTGAACCCGCCCCCTTGAGAGCCAGAGACTCGCATGTACACCTAGACCACGGAGGACGACTTCTTTTACCCATTTCTTTGCCCTATGTGTACAGAAACAATTAAATAGCAGTTTGAGACTTTAAAATGCTTTATATTAATAAACTAATTGTGTATTATAAAGCACAAGACATGAGTATATCTAAAAAAGAAAAAAATCCAAAATATCGAAGTTGTCCACATATCTCTCTTACTCATTCCCATCAACAATAACCACATGGTGTACGTCTTAGGTTTTTAGTTTTTCACTTTTGACAGTATTGACAAAAATAACAATGTATATAGAGGAAAATGCTTAACGGACTATAGTTTTAACAGCTTTCTTGACTTTGATTTTATAAAATTAGCAACATAACTTATCTAAATCCATCTGTTTAGCGAGGTTCTCCTTATAATTTAAGATAAGCAAGTCTACTTTTCTTTCGTGAGTTACTCAAGAGTTGTGGAGGTCTTAAAATTGATGTGAGGTAAGCACTGTTGCTATGCTGCTGGAAATAATCATTGCGGCCTGGTTTAGTAGCTTTACACCTTGGAAAGCTGACCCATATTTGCGCACTTGTTCTGTAAAGACCTCAGAGGATGGTCTCTTTTTTTACAAGATTGTTTAATAGCTGTGATTTATTATTCGGGTTATTCAGTAAATTCTGGGTTTCTTCAGTGTAAGGACTGCAGATATCAGTGTCTTCACATTTTCCATATTGCATTTGCCCGCACATCCTGACTCCAGGTGCGTTATTTGAACTAGGGGTATAAACATTTTTAGCGTCCCGTATCCTTAACTTTTCTGCCAGTTATTATGTAATAGCAGGCCAGAAAGTATTGTATTCCACCCAAAATTAGAAACAGAAATTTAATTGGAAATGCATGTTTTGGGGACCCCTGAATCTAAGAAAACGATTTTTTGAAAAAGGTGCGCGTTTGCCATGGTTCAAACGACAAAAGTTCGTTAAATACCAGACTTGGAATTTAAGTTTAATATCTTTTAAGGAGGCAAAACGAACATTTTCAGAAAAATCATCCTACCTCAAACTAATTTCATGGAAGATTGTTCGAAAGTTTAATTTTCTCAAAAACGGCTCAAAAGATTTTGATTAAAATACCTTATATTAAAGGTATTTACATGGCAAATGTATATCTTTTACTGGGAATAGCATCTGAAGTCCTCATTCTGAATGACTTTGGCATAACTGATTAAACTGTGAGATATATACAGAAATTTAGTAAACAGAAAAACGTGGATCTCGCTAAAATGCACTATGCCGTACCCCCCCCCCCCGAAATATTACTTGTTATTGGTTTCAAGTTTAAAGTGCTTAAACTTTTCTCAAACGGTAGATCATCGTTTGTTTCGTATATCTTATGTTTTCCTGCTGACCATGCAAAGAGAACAGAATTTAAATTGTATCGCAAAGCGACCACCTTTTAAAAGATTTGTCTATCGCTTTAGCCTAATGTGTACCCCTATTTCCCTTCTACATATAAGGAAGCAATATGGTCGTTTCTGCTAACGTTTATCTCGATTGGCCTGATTTAGATAAAAAAATATCTTTTGTAAGAATAGTTTTGCGGAACCGGTAGTCTCATGTGAATGGAATACATCAAAATATTTTTGTTTTATTTGTTTATTTATTGTTTACATTTATTGTGTATTTATCTTAAATCAAAGTTGCTGCAGCATCTGTAGATATAGTCTTTAGAAAATCGTAGCTCCTGCAGCATCTGTTAAATGAAAATGAGCTGAATCTAATAAGTAGACATTCTAGTTGTAATTGTCTCAGCATAGTCACACAAATAAATATGAAATTTCAAATTACATCAACATTTTTGGTGTAGTGTAATTTAAATTAATATATTTATATTTTAAAAATCAACCATCCGTTCAATTAATGTAGGATTTATGTCTAAAATTCTGCTAAAATCTGGCTTGGGCTAATGTTCCTTATTTTCGTGTTCCAAAGTTGGTACCCAACGAGCACACACCATGAACATTTCAATATCAAAATTTAAAAGATCAATGTATACATTTTGAATCTGTTATTAATTCTTGAGATACGCGTGAATAAACGAATGCTGTATTCTGCACTATGGTACATACCTTATACGAGACATACCTCTTACAGTTCCACGGTAACCATAGAGGAGTTCAGGGAGGTGTTGAGAGGGGCTATAGCTCCTCCCGCTTAATTATTAGGAAAAATATGCATCTAAGGTATTTGATTTTACCTCGCTTGGGTAAAATCAAAACCCACCCATTTTATTTTTCCTATCTGCTTATACAAGGTGAACATCTATTCGTTCAATCAGCGAGTTAATTTAATATAGCGGTGACCTATATCTCAAAAGATGTCCCACTATAAGGAAAATAGTTTGGCCGAATCAAATACGCTTTGCGTTTCTAGTAAAAGGTAGGTCAGAAATAAGAATTACGATCTCAGAGTAATACTTGAGTATCTAAACTATGTTAATATTTCATTGTATATTTTTAAGTTTCCTCAGAATTTAAATTGTTTGTACCCAAAGAACAATCCCTGGATCACTCATATGTTTGAAAATCTAGAAAGGTAATAATTCTCTATTATTGACTGATGTTTTGCTTGTTTGTTAGGTCTGTTTCAAAATGTAATGACTCGTTCCTTTTGGTTCCGCCTCTGACCGTTACAGTGTGTTTGTGTGTTCTCTCTATTGCTTTCGTAGCTATCCACACGATTGGAAGAGAAACTCAATTATGATGCATGATGCCTCCCAAGTTCCTACAAATATTTCCAAAATAGCTGCATTTATAGTGATGCTCCTGGATAATATTAACCTAAGCAAACTTACAGTATTTGATAAATAAATACCACTGACCTTAGGCTAAGATTCTAATGTTAGAATAAAGTCGGTTGCATGTCTTTGCTGTTAAGGCACTTCAAATTTCTACGTAAGTACGTGAGCGATACCGTAAGTAACTTGGCATGTTTGAACCATGCTTGAGTAACTTCGGGAAGCTGACGTTTCCTATTTATGTCTTGCACTTCGCCACAGTTGATGTACAACATTCATTCTGCGGTTCAATCGAGATTCCAAACTAATGTGCAATAAGGCAAAGACAGTGATTGCCATAATTTTGGACTAGCGGATCCCCTCTAAGGCCTAGTCTACATCTACATACTACACACAGACAAGCGAACAAAAGTATCCAAACTGTTTAAGATCAGTTGCTAACAAATGCGTTCCTTTTTTTTTTTTTTTTTTTTTCATCCGAGATACCAATGTAATAACAATCACAAACACACTCACTCTCTCTCTCTCTCTCTCTCTCTCTCTCTCTCTCTCTCTCTGTGCCCCTCACAAACACACTTGCGCGCGCAAAGCCTACAGTTCATTTCAGTTGCATAAGGATAAAATCAGGTAACAAATAGATGTTGTAAAGAATGTGGACTGTATAGGGATACTTATTCAAATTAATGTTTCCATTATTGAAGTATTATTATATTTGTTTTCGCAATACTTAACTGTTATTTTCGTTTTAGCAATAAGAAAATTGGAACACATTTTTAGTATCGCGAATATAAAATTACAGCTCTACCAACACTACTCCCTCTCCAGTAAGAGTTACTTTACATTATGTGAAACTGATAAAATAGTAATTCATTAATGCACAAAAGATGTAATTCTGTTATAAATTCTGTGTGTAACGTGAAGGTAACCTTATTATTGGTTCCTTTGGTATTTTGGTGCTGGCAGGAGCCTATTTCCTTCATTTTCATTCTAGGGGTATTGCAACTCCGATGCTGACGTCTGATCCTCCCTTTTGGTTGTCAGCAGATAAGCAGATTTCCGTTTGTCCACTGAAATGTTCACCTACTTTCCATTGGTTTTTATTCTGAAATATCTTTTGGCATGTCTCATTACCATAGGCATGATTTTGTGTTTACGATATTTTATAAATTTGCATTAATAACTTCAAATAGTGGTGCTTTGTATTGAATATTTTGCCATAAATTCGTATTAATTCCGTGTAATTTTCTGGCAGAATTGTGTAATTGCATGACTGAAATGAAAATTAACAGGTAACTACAGTAGCATTAATGTTACACACTGTATTTCCAATTTCAAAGCTTTTTATTCCAAATTAATATCATTAATAAAACTTGTTTTAAATACACTCAGTTGGTTAAATGCTGCAATGTTATTATTTAAATCACCGAAATTTGGTTAGATTAACTAATCTTGAAGGGTCAAACAAATTAAGCAAAAGGAATATTTTCTAATATTTCACATTTGACTCTCAACGAGTTAGAGATCAAATGAGGTGAGCTCGGGGTTTTCTTTAGATTGAAATTAATATTGGATATGTTTTCTGCCAGTCTGCAATTTTCAGAAACAAGACTTTTGCTGCTTGATACCTGTTTTAGTATCTTAAGTACTGCAACTGCTAATTTCTTTGTTGAAATTACAAACATTTTTTCACAACTTCTAGCTTCATGGAATGAAGACGTAAATGTTAAATTAAAGTTAACTTTTGTAACTTGAAATAAATGTACACTTTTCTATAGATAATAAACATAAATATTTCTTCATTTACCGCTAAAAACTTATATTCTCAAAAATATGTAAAGTGCTCAATATTTGGCGAAAAATAAGCCTATACTGCATTTCGAAATCATCAAGTGAATACACGGCATCTTTTTTTTAATTCAAAACTTTCCCGTTTATCGTTAAAAGCAGAAACTCTTGCCTATGTTGTATTACTATTTTAAATGGATAGTCATATGGAGATTTAAGTGGTTTCTTGACCTTGCAACATTTAACAAACACCTGGGTGAACAATGTAGATCCTTTGGAATGAATATTTGGCTTGATATGGTACATTTAGGCTTAAAAGGCTTTAAAAGCAACATCTGTCGCTACTGGTTAGATGTAAAGATGTCTGATTCCATTTCAACTTCTGGCTCTTCAATAAATTCGCCTGGTAGTCTGATTAATTTCCCATACACCGTTTGTGCGATGCGATAATTTGATGTACCATGGAATGCATTGCATAATACCAAAAAGGATCAACTATTGGTAATGTATCGTCCACTTAACAGAATTTTCAACTCTGATTGCTGATTTTAAAGTTCTGTGAAGTTTCAGAATTTTACCTTTTTTTTTTTTTTTTTTGAAATTGTAAATAAAAATACAGTTCCGGAGTCCTGTCAGAATTCAAGCGCTGATTTCCTTTTCTTTTCTTTTTTTTTTTCTTTTCCCAACATTTCCTTTGTTTTTCTATTTGAATGCTGTTTTGCTTTTTGCTTCTAATATGCACACATATACACACGTACAGACTCACAAACATCCAGTCCCAAGGCCTACACCATGAAGCTTCAAAGCGAGGCACTTTAGCGAGCGCGGCCATGGGAACCGGCTACATTGGATTGCGGATGATATAATGTATGCTGAATCTTCAGTCCACATATGGCTGCTAAGTTTTCAAAGAGTTGTGACGTGAATTATGAACTCTTGTCAGAGATGGCATATAGTGAGATTCCAAATCTTGAAATACAAGTATGATAAAAAGCCTTCAACTTTGTTGCAGCTGCAATGTTTGAAATGACTATAACTTCCATCCAATTATACAAATTAGTCGAATCATAATGTCATTCCATTCGAATGTGGTAAATGCTCAATGAGATCAATGTACACAGCATTGAATCGTGCATCTCGTTCCTCGCAGTCTCCTAATTGCAACCTTGTGGGAAGATCCCCCTCCTCCACTTTGAGAGTCTCTACAGGATTTTTTCAGTGTTTTATGTCTTATTTTAGCATTAACCAAATTGCAACCCATTTTTGTATCGCGAAAATCAAATTACAGGTGTACCATCAATTGAAACAACAGCAGTCACTGATCATGGACATACTTTCTGCTGCATATTTGTGGGACGTGCAGAATGAAGATTTTGGAGTAGGACAAAGAAAAATAATGCACTGAATACCGTAAAGAGGAGCCAATAAGAGGAAAAAATGAAGTAGGCCTAATGGGCAGGGAGAACAAAATTCAAGCATTAGCAAATCAATTTCGGCGATAGCGTAAAAAATTAATGAATTCTCAACGCAGCGGTTCTTCTACAAAACAAAAAGCACGCTGGATTGGATACAAAAATATATAGATTTTAATTTATAGCTAGGAGTACAGAGGGAGCGGTTAGACTGATAAACATATTTCTAACAATGAAGTAAACTTTGTGTTTATTCTAAAGAATGTTCAATTGATACATTTTATCGACAAGAGCAGTGCAGATTTGAGGACCTGTCATTTGAATCTGTACTTCAAAATCTCTTAGTGAGACTGTCCATATTTATAAAATCTGCACAATCAGTAAACGTCAAGTCCTTTAAACTATATTCAGCAGCATCTGGACCACACCGAGAAATGTATACGTTTGCCAACGTCTTTTCCTAGAGTTATTCCTGATGCGAAACATAGAATTATGTACAAATTATATACGCTACACTAATGTCTATAGCTATTTTAAACAAAGGTACGTTTGCGATTAGGTGTGATTACACTTTCAACATTGGTGCAAATGGTGAAACAACCCACATACTGCTGCCATTCAATAAATTTGTTAGTCTTTTTGAAAACTACATGTTTAAAAGGTTTTTTTAATGTTTTTTCGGACAACTGCATTCAGGTATGCTCTAGGCTTTAGCATCAATTCTTATTTCGGAGAAGTTTAGACATCGCCTGGGAAGAGAAAGCGGCGGAAAGGTACAAAGTGATATCTACATATTTACACTATGCCCATGCAAAGCTTTGAAACTTCATATTATCACAATTTATTTTTAACTATCATAACACGCACATTCCCAACTTGGCCATATGCAGACGTTCATACAAAGTTCAATAAAGAATACCATTTGTTTAAAACAATATTAGCGAAAGAAATAAACTTGTACAGCAAATATAATTACGTTTATTTCAATATTAGTGCATGCACGCCGAAGACTTACGACTCTGCGTGGCACAGGATGACACACTCGGTATTAATTGAAATTTTCCAGGTAATTTTCACGCGCGCGCGTGATACCGACCACAGTTTTCAAAACCACTTAAAAATTGCACACCTCTCACAGTATGAGAGGAAGAGAGAGTGAAGAAGCAAATTCGAGAGAAGAATTTCCGCAGTTCGCAAGAAAATGAGGAGAAGCGGATTGTAACAGAGGAGGCGGGGGGCGAAAACATTAAACTAAAACAAAGCAAATTGAATACACAGTTGCAGTGGACTTGCATTCATGTTTACTCCTAGAATACATGAAAAACTGTAGCTAAGTGAACTTATGTGCCGTGTCTTTTCCCAACAAGGAGAACAACGCATTAAACATGTATAGAGATGAAACAATATACTACTATAGGTCTAAACCTACTGCTAGTTTTAATGTTTTTATAATTTGATGTCCTTCGCAGTTTATTAGTTACTAAAAGGGATATATTTTGCTCTAAAGTGAGCGACTGAATTGTGATATTGAAATTAAATACAATTATGCTGCATTAGAACAGCCAAAATTTACAAAGTTGCTTTCCCTCTCATCAGTGATATCAATGCTGCAGTTAATACTCGTGCTATATATCGCCGACAGTTTCAACTTGAATATGATGAACAGGAACAAAGCGCTTCTGAGAGGAAAATAAATGGCCTTGGCTTAAAGTACCTTTCTAAAGAAATATTTCAATTTTGCAACTTCTGGCAGTTAACACCTTTGAAAATTTGTCCTCGATGTTAAGATTTGTAATTTCTTTAATAATGACTGAAAACGCTTGATAAAGAATATTAACTCTTATGTCTCATTCACTAGGAGGCGGGAATTACCCACATCTACCACTGCTTGTGTATTAGGAAGCTGAACTAGGAGGAGTGGGAAATAAAATTAAGTTACAGCAAGTATACCGCACAATGAAATATGTAGTTATCAACAAGGATACCACACAATGAAATGGTTATTAACGAGGATACCATGCAATGAAACGGTTATAAACGTCAGAAGGAAAGTTAGTAAAGAGCACCATTTAATCTGAAAAGTCGGTTCAATAATAATTCTTAGAATGTCCGAATGATGAAATGAGAATCAAATCAACTGAACTCATAGAAAGAAAAGAAAAAAGAAAAAAAAAAAAAAAAAAAAGGAATCTAATACATGTCTCGGGAACTTTTACTTAGTGTTTTGAATCTGTTCGTATCTGAGGCAAGTTCCGTTGCTAAATACTGGATCTTTAACAGATTAAGGCGATATGTTTACTGACAAATACGAGTTTTCCAAAGTTCAAACACTTATCTCCAGTGACTAATTACTTACACACTGGAAAGAAAAACTACCGTTTTAGATACCGTTTAGCCCTAGCAGTTATTACAGAAATTTTAACAATTCCTAAATGAACATGATTTGGCGAGATAGTGCAACATGTAGATCTGCTCTACCCCGACATTACCTTTATTTACTTCCTAACTCATTCTTTCTTACAGCACACTATTCACCAAATTTAAACAAGTAAGAATCTTTTCACTTTTTTCACAGAACTTCACTAAATTCTGTTACTGCGGGAGATGACTCAGTACCTGTTGTATTTCACAGCAGCACTAGAAAATGAAGCGGATTTTTTTTTTTATTTTATTTTTTTATTATCGTAGGGACGGATTTCATAAATTGGTATAAGCTATTGAGATTTATACAAAGGATGGTCTTAAACTATAAAGAATGATCATTACAATATTCATTGCCCATTTAATTGTATTCTATTGCAAAAAAAAACAATAAAAATAATAAATAATAATAATAATAATAATGCCTGAGTTGTGTGGTGGTAGTGTGTCTGCCTCACATTCAAAAAAGGTCGAGTTCGAATCTTTCTTAGTGTGAGTTACACGGATAAAGTTTTTTTCGGGGTTTTCCCTTATCCTGAGAAGACGAATGTCGAGTAACTTTAAGCACCATGGACCCCGAGATCATTTGAGCATCATTTCACCAATTTCATTCATCGTCCGATATGACCAAACCGGGTTAAAGGACGTTAAACTAAAAAAATATTAATGATTAATAAATATTAATAATATTAATAATATTAACAATAACAATAATAACAATAATAATAACAATAACAACAATAATAATAACAATAACAACAATAATAATAACAATAACAACAATAATAATAACAATAACAATAACAATAACAATAATAATAATAATAATAATAATAATAATAATAATAATAATAATAATAATAATAATAATAAGCGGGCGATTTTAAATTTCGACTACCGATATGCTCATGTCTATTTAAGGTGTACACAGTTATCGGGTTGTCATACGTGTAGCATTTAGTCAAGATGAACTAGACTCGTGCTCAACATGTGTTTTGAAATAAAATTAGGCTTATTAGAGGAATTGTGATAGTTTTGTCACTGCACAGGGCACATACCGGTAGCATTACAATATACGCGGTAATGATCTGGTGCCTTCTGCTTATGCTATCAAAACATTGCTTAAAATTTTGGTGCTCTAAATAAAAAGCCTCCAGGGAAAACAAGTGTGGAAACACCGGAGGTCAAAAAGTAAAAAAGTAAAGAAAACCAAGAACGCTATAAGTTCTACATTTTTCAGGGATAGATACAAAGACTCACGAAATTCCTCTCACTTCTAACTACACATAGCATGTGTTTCTTTTTAAAACACGGCTCTATTTGTTTTGATTAAAGTGCGATATATTTGTAAAAGCAACATGGCAAAGCGTATATCTTGTATTTCTGGGAGCAACCTGTGAAGTTGTCTTTACATCTGGTGCATATTGGAAAAGTTTCTGTTAACTGGAAAATCACACGAGATAGAGAAAAATATGATACTTGTTACAATAAATAATTTGCATTTATTCCTAGCGGCAACTGCTTACGAAATATTTCATTCTATGCACCTATTCACACTTCCCAACGTTTAAGCTCACATGATATGAATGGTCTGTAAATGTTCCATTGCCTTTTCTTTAAGCCACCATTATATATCACAAACAAAACGAACATTACCAGTTGATAGTAATAGATAAGCATCTAGGGACAATTAATTCCACCAAGATTGAAATAATGTTCAGCTAAAACCTTTTATATGAATAATATGTAGTAGCTTCTGGAAATAGTAATGGTTGAGAAAGTTACATAAGTGCATAGTTTTTTGTTGTTTCTCTCTCTCTCTCTCTCTCTCCAGTATTTCAATTTTGGTTTTGCACTAAAAGGTATATTTTGTTTTCGCAAAATTACCTCGGAAATTTGCTATATTACAATACGAAAGTTTAAACATAAAACGCCACTTTTAAATCTGCGGATAAATGCCTTAATGAGTTTAACAAATACCTATTTCGTCCGACACGAGAATTCATAGAAATCTTAAAGTGCTACCAGCTTTGAGCGGGAGGAATGTGGACTGTATAATTACGTTCTTAAGGGTCAGGAACGAATCGGGATTATTTTTATATTGCGTTACAATATAAACAAGGTTTTATTGAACATAAAAATGTTTATGGCATGCTTATATGGTAAACAATGGAGAATGTGATGTGGCCTTTTAAAAGAAGAACAGTGACGCGGCAGGATCATGATAAAGTAGGTTGCACCTCAATATGAGAGAGAGAGAGAGAGAGAGAGAGAGAGAGAGAGAGAGAGAGAGAGAAGGCGACCATTTCCCTTTTGGACCTGCAGAATCGTTGTCCTATTCTCAGAAGCTTGATGTCCTGGCCCTTTCAGGGATCGTCCGGGTGTGGCCGAGACGAAAATTTGATCCGAACATGCCCCATTGCGGCCCGGGGTATTTTATATCCTAGTCCATGTGCGCCTTGAGACGCCCTCTGTCTGTCTCTCTGTCGATTTGCAATTATTGGTGGAACGCATTCCGTGCCTTCATTGGGAGTCCTGGTCTACACGTTCTCAGTTCAGGTTTAGTGCTTGTGTGCGCTAGGGATTCAACGAATAGTCAAAAGGGAGAAGGATTTTAATTGTGAAAGATGGATATAAATTTCGCCACCACAAGAAGCTCAATATGTTTTCAAGATTTTTGAACAAGGTCACATTTGGACGATCATATGGTAATTCTGTGCCTCGTTTGGACTATCATCGAAAAATCCTATCTAAACGATCACCTAAGGCTTCTTAGGTCGCACTTTGATTAGAAATCAGATTTTGGGCCGCATATGGACAGAGCAACTATCTTATGTAACTTGGATTCACGAACATTGGACATTCTTGTTTTATAACCTACAAATACATGGACAAAGCAAATTAGATAATGAATAAATTTAACATTTACAACTTGCAGGAGAGAATTAAGTGAATTTCTTCAAATGTAATTACGTCATTTAGGATAACACGCCCCATATTATGGATTACTGTATACTCTGTATTAGAACATAATTATGGTCCCACATAGATTACAGTTTGAAATTGTCACTGTACATTAATAGCACATAGATAAATATTTCGCACTGTTTCAAAAGCGGTTTTTAGAAACACCTTTACAGACATATTAGATTATATATAATATATAGTATATAAACATATGTGTGCCTAGATCTAGGTATATATTTATTTTTAAAATGGTTATATACTTTTACCAAAGTATGTTAAATTGCTCATCAGATTCAGAACTTCCTGCATAAGCTTTAAATGAGATCAATCACATATAGGACCACTTGAGCCTGGGCTGTCAGGGTTTTACGATACATCAAATTTGGTGCCAATATATGACAATTTCTTTTCATTTCAGACATCTATAGCGGAAAACTGGAAGATTGAAAAACGTTAGAACAGTACTTTATTAATGGTGAAATAAATATAACCAAAAAGTGAGCAAAATACACGACTATGAAGGTCAGGTCAGATCATTGGTTGATTTAGCACGGAAGGACATATTCTGTTAATTTTAAAGCACACGAATTTGTTAGGCGCATATTAAGAGTACGACAATATACGCCTCTTCGGATAACAGAAATATATCACAAATGGTTTGTCTTGGTGAGAATCTGCTTCGCTTTGTGCACATAAATCTCGACATGACTCATCTTCCTGCGGACCGCTTAGCCACTTTAATGGACTGGCGTTTAAATGTCTTCCATTTCATCTCTCCACTGTACTCTCTTCAATTGTCAGCAATTAAATCCAGAATTAATGGGTTGTTGCAACGAATGTTTCCTTTTTATTTCCGTATTTCTCTTTCCACGCTAATATTAACCGATATTTCCTAGTATTCAACAGCTGCGATGTATATATAATACCATACTACGTACATTGTGCGGCGACTGCTAGTAAATGTCACAAATGATTTCTCAAACCGAGGTCCCGTATGGGGCAAGGGAATATCGGTTAGCTCTCAGATGTATGTACGCTAGGCTTATGTGAACAATCATAACTTGATTTATCCTCTCCGTTCGCATAATTTACAATAAATGTTAAAAGGGATTCACACCACACACATATACAAACATATCGTTTTGTGTGTAAAATATTGAACCTTTCAGATACATTTAAAATACATATGTCCAAGAATTCGCGCAATTACGTATTGCTTCTTTGGTCACACGTTGGAAACAAAAGCTAATGTAGCTCATTATCGTAGTAATGCTCTAAGAATTTCTCAAATGTTGGCCAATCAGAAGACGAATAACGTACCAAGAATTTAATGTTAGGCACTTTTCGGTCTGCTCTTGCTACTGCTAAAGCCCATGTAGATTGCAGATCCGGCTAACCGTCTGATAGGTTGTCCAGTTTTCATTCAGACTTAGGCTACGGAGCAGAGGATTGGGATTATTCACGGACAGGGTCCCTAATCAATGGGGAAGAGCACCGAACGGAGGCCCTTGGGTCCCCTTGTGATTCACGTGACTCCAGGAGGGGTTGAGCGGAGATACCCAAAGGACGACCAGATGCAGACGACGACGGGCGCAGGCATGGACGATTCCAGATTGAGCTTCTCCGCGCCGCCCAGGTCCAACGCAAAAACATTGAACCTCCGGGCGTTCCCCGTAGGGATCCTAGCCCGAAAGCACCGAAAGGCGGATCCCGACAGAGTTGGACATCGTCGCGCAAGGAATAAACCTCTACAGTATACAAGCAATCATGCAGTTGCAAACCGCTGCCTAGTCCTTCAACCCTGAAGAGATGACACTGTAGTGATGGGAACCGGAAATGGACAGGAACATTCGGGGGAGGTAATGAACATTCCCAAAATTCGCCTGGCGAACCAAGGAAATCCCCGAAAAAGCCATGGGTCAGGAAGGTCGGCCACAAGAGTTGAACCCACAACTTTCCGAATGCGAGCCGCATACGTTACCGCGGCGCCACCTCGCTCGCTAACAAGAGGGTAAGTGGTCTTTTGCAAATTTTACGTTTTGCGCTTCGAAAAGTCAGGGCCTTAGAAAAATAAATTCTAGAAAGTCACATTAAAACGAAATATATTGCTGGAAATCAGTGTTAATATTTTAAGAACTCCCGCCCAGTGTGGGGGTAGCGTGTCTGCCTCACTTTCAAGGGGTCCTGAGTTAGAATCTCGCTTAGGGTTACCCGGATAAGCTTCTTTTTTTCGGGATTTTCCCTTATCCCGATAAAACGAATGGCAAAACATTTTAAGCTGCATAGAACCCGAGATCATTTCACCAATTTCGTTCATCGTAACTAGGTTAAAGAACGTTAAGGTACAAAAAATTCCCATGTTGAAGTAATTAAGTAAGGTTAAGCTAAAGTGTATCTTTTTGTGCACGCTGCCAATTGTAGGACACAAAACAGCAAATACTGCAGAATTGGCATCTTTGGTTTAAATATTTATAGACAGTAAACTAAAAACAATGTTCTACGGATTTCGCTTAAATAGCTACAAACGCAGCCTCGAAGTTGAAAGCCGCACCCGCTTGTCCACTGTCAGCAATTATGGAAACCAACTAATTGTTCTGAAAAAATATTAAATGATTTTCTCGGTAACCACATCTGCTGGGCATCTTGGGTGCTCGTCAAAAACGAATGCTCGACTACATTTATAGTCGTTGAACTAATGTGTTGTTGCTTTTATAGGTGATGATAGTTCTCCATAAACAGAAACCAATTTCACTTTTATCTCCTTATTCATATATTGCATTTCTCTCCAGGGTGAACAGTCTCCAGCTATTTCTGTGAAAACGGCTGATTGTGTCCCTTACAGGTAGTCTGAAAGATCCTTAAAGAAAAACTATGGTTTCGGCATGTATGAAGGAATTAACTTCAGAGGGAGGTTCGGACAGACCTTATAATAGCATTTCAATCACCCGCTCCCATAGGGCCAATATGAGTGTACAGTTAAAAAATGTAAGACAACGGGTGGTATTCAGGCTCAAATTGTACAACAGGTACATTATGAAATTACCAGGAGTACAAAAGTATCAACTAGGGTGCATGGAAGTACACGAGTCAGAAGTGTACGAAGTCAAAATCGACTCCATTGGCCATTTAAAGGAGTGTATCAGGCAGGTGGTGCTCAAAAGCACACCTCGAATGCTACGGGTGTTTCATTCAACCGTGCATCGCTGCGAACTTGCGTGGAAGTTCAGGAAGTGAAATAAAATTTGATTTACGTGTCCTGTATCCTGGGTCTACATTCTGTGCATTGGTTTCAATCTAAAATGTGGTTTTCAGAGAAATGCGTTGAGACTTTGTTCACTGTATAAAGGTCTGCTGGAAAGTAATTGATTTGTTCAGTACTTACGCTTAAGAAGTTAAACCTTTCGTTGTTTCTTCTCACACAAATATTAAAAACTTCATTATATGCCAAAGTTTCTATATTATGAAATCAGGAGAAAAAAATGTACTTTCACTACAATTGCTAATGTCTTTGTAAATGTTTAGGTCCTATTACTACACCCCTTTTAAATAATACAGCGTATTAACTGCAATTTTGGCCACTTTTAATAAGCCACTTATAACTTTTAAACTAATCTGACAGAATTTTAGTGGAACAAATTACTAGTATATTACTATAAACACACAAAAACAAATGCTGGTGCCTGATCTGATAAAGGAGCATGGACAGTTACACCGTCAAGGTTTTAAAATTTTTAAATAAAGTTAGAGGTGGAAAACAAACAAAATAAGCAGTCATCATGTTTTCAAACGTATTTTATACCAAATAAAACTTGAGGAAAATATCGAAGAGAAGATTAAAATAGTTGCAGATGCAAAAACCACTACAAAGCTATTTCTTATCATACAGGGCAATTCTAAATTGTGACCAGGAAAATTCTTTGAAAAGTTAGCTTTGAGTTTTCCCACAGAAATACATAGCCTTTACTTCGGGGTATACTTTTTCTAATTAATGTTTAGCGGGTTAGATAGATTTTCAACATGTGTAACCAAAAATGATTAAACAAAGTGTGCATAAGTTTTCTTGATAACTTAATTTTCTTAAAATTATTTTATTTAAATTACAGTCAAAATTCATTTTATCTTCCTTACAATGTTGAAAATTTAATTCCACAAATATACAGGATTTTTATAAACTCATACAGTTTTATTATAGTTGCATCCACTGTGAAGAAGCATATTCCGAATTACCTAGTTCAAGTTTTAATTTCAAGAAATATACTCCAAAAAATTTAAAAATTCTGAAATAATTATTGAAAAAGAATGAATCAAAAGCTTTGAAAACTGTTCATATAGTGCTTAATATCATTTTCGAAAATTTTCATCAGGTTTCTTTAATAAAACAAATACTCCATTTGTTATCAGAGGGTCGTTTAACTTATTTCACCGGAATTTATTAGTATAAGTATTTTTGCAGTATTCCTGTAATATGTTCTAAAGGAGTTTCAAAAAAGAAACATTTTTACTTTGTCTACCAGGCACCTTGCAGAGGAAATACTGCATTAGACCTAAAGTTTCGATGCACAGATTTCACCGGAAATTCCAGACTGAACAAGGGTTAAAAAATTCGCCCGCGTTATTTGTATCCTTGAACAGTCTGAATCAAATATGAAAAGTTAGATAAATATCAAACCATGTGCATAAGCGCAGTAGCTTCAAAATATACGACAAAAAACATTTTTAAAAAAATTCTCCACGCCTCACACTACCATGAAAATGGAAACTTTTTGAAAGATTTTTATTTTCTCATAAATTGGCTCAAACAATTTTGTTTCCATGCCGTATATCAGGAGGCCAAAGCTCATCGAGGGCTATAGAGCCGATATTGAGGAAGATATGCCATATATTTAATACACGTACATAAAAAATAAAATGCTTTGTCTATCACAAATCCCACATGCGATCCTCTGAGATCGAACCCTGACCACCTTGCTGAGAGGCGGGTAGTCTAAAAGTTCGGCCACGGCACTACCTAGAACTAGAAAAAATTTACCTTACAAAATTGGTATAAAACGCGGAATTTATATCAAATAACCTTTATTGTGGCATCTACAACTTCCGAAATGTGCCTACGGTATTATTAGTTTGAATTTTAATACATTTTACATTTATGTTAAAGTGTTGTCGCTATCCAGTTATTTCTCGCAATGTAATTGAAATAATACGGAGTTTCAAGGCCTACATATTGCGATCGGCTCTTAAAATCTTGCTATCGTTTGGTTTCTTGTATCTACAACATGATTCTGTAATTAAACGATTTCTGGAAAAGTTCAATTAACATGAGGTATATTTAAATAAGTTTTCTCTAAGGATAGTTTGTAGAAGCTGTATATACCCGACAGTGGGTAGAGAAAGCCACAAGAAGGTAACACACGAAGTATTTTTCAAAAGTGTTTAATAATCTGGGGTATCTATGGAGCTACATATAAACTCACTTATTTTCAGTTTTCTGCGAGAGGATTTTATTTTATTTCACATTGACATATTCATATCAATGAAGGAAATAATGTTTCATAGTCTGTAACAGAAGATTTGAGAGAGTAGCTAAATCTGTAGTTGACCTTGGAATGCCGACTGACTCGTGTAACACATGTGAATGTGTGAATCATTATCAGAGTGGTTACGTCAAATATTGGATACTGCAATTTATTAATCGCACCGCTGAACCATCGTTTCCCAAATGGACTGTTTCATCGTCTGTGCAATAAAAACACCTGCTTTGGTTTCAAAGCCAGTCGCCGAGAAATGCTCGTTACCCCGTCGTAATGCTCGTAGCTGGTGCTTCAAAATTATAACACCCGATTTTCTTTTTCTTACTCCATTTATATATGTATGTTATGTGGCCATGTGGGCAATGAGGTTCACTCGTTTACAGCTGTGTAAACGTTTCGGTTGGTATCCCATCTGGCTTTCTTTCTCTCACGCACTCTCTCACTCTCGTTCATATTTCCACATTCTACAATAGTTAGAGAAAAATCCTGACCAAAAAAAGAAAAAAATCCCACGCTCCAGTCGAAATCGAACTCGAGACCTCTGATACCTGATTTATCTGTACATCTGACTGTGCTTCAGCAGTAGTCTCTGATAGCGCCTTATCCTATCAAGGTGAAGTATGATTCGACAGAGGAAATAAACCACTCAAAATGTAAAGACCTCATACACAGTTCCTTCAAAAGTGTCCAAAAGCCCGCTCATATTCTGCTTAGATTGTAGATAAATGTCACACAGATTAGTATAGAAACCAGTATTGTACAGGAGGCATTGGACTAGTTGCAAACCGTCTACAGTATAACTGCTGCAGAATGCCTTTAGAAGATGCATCTGTGAAATTGGAAAAAAAAAAAAAAAAAAAAAAAGTTCTAAAACGCGCGCGCGCGCGCGTGTGTGTGTGTGTGTGTGTGTGTGTGTGTGTGTGTAGGGGAGGCAGCATAACTCAAAAACGAAGCGGCGATCTTTAAGTACAATATCTTCTAAGAATGCAACACGAAGATTTTGAGGAAAGCTCCCCCCTCCCGCCACAAACTATCCTTTATAGAATAATTGTTCGAAATTGTCCATTTTGTAAAAAATGACAAACGATTTCTTTTAAAATGCTGCATATTACTGATATTTACATGGAAAATAAAAACATACATCCTAATTTCTTGGGAAAACCCCTGAAGTCCTGTATTATGAATGATGTTTGCATAACTGGTAAACCGTAAGAAATAGACAAAAACTTACTACACAAAAAATGTAGATCTCGCTGAAACACAGTTTGTTATACAGTTTTTGTAGAGCTAGCCATTTCCGAGATATTCCCTGTTATTGGTTTAAAGTTTAAAATATTCTCAAACAGGAAACCCTCACCCGTTTCATCTTCCCTTTGTTTTACTGCTGGCCTTGGAAAGAGAAACGAATTTCCATGACAATCGCATTGTGCAGCTTTTAAAGGATTTGACTGTCGCTTTAGCTTAATGTATTCCCTTCAAATTACAAAGGAGCAAGCAATAAGATAATTTCTGATAATATTTGTCCCGATTAGTATGATGTGGATAAAATAATAATCTTTTGTAAAAATAGTTGCAGAACAGATAGAAAAATTCACGTGAATGGAGCACATCAGATATTTTAAAACATTTTTCCATACTGAAAATGCAGCACACGATACAATTTTTTTACAGTTTTAAAAATGCTGTGCTGCCTCTCAGAAGTGCTGCCTCTCAGAAGTACATTCAAGAAAATGAACGTGCCCCTTTTCGAAATAATGCTCCGATTTTTAGATATAAACTATTACATTACTTTGAATCAAGAGCTTTGGAGAGGTACAATTAGTGTACACACTTTTAGGGATTAACATAAAAATATCTGATAGAATACATTTCTTTCTGAATTCATTTACTGTAAAACTTGAATTTTTGAAGTGCATACATTAAAAATGCCTCATGGGGAACATTTTTATGGGAGCAATGAATTCTGACAAGCAATTTTATTTAAATAAATAGGAAATCTAGGCTTTTAAGGCATAGCAAAACCATCACTGTTAATGTATGTAATAACAGAACTAAACAGAACTGATATAAAATATCAACGGTATGTCTTACACACCGTTGATATTTATATATTGATAATTTGATACTCACTGTTGGTACATATTGTTCAGATTTAATTCATGCTCACTTGTTTAAAAGTCGGAAAGCTGGAAAAACCAAAAACTGGTTACGGTATACAAGTCACTGTTGGAGCTGATTTAATCGCATTCCAAACCTAAATATCAGTCCTTGCTCTCTTTTTAGATTCGAACAGCATGCCGCAAATGTGCTTTAAAAGCCTTTCTTTGTAATAAATGGTTAACACGTTTTCTTGTCACATATACCCTATAATAGGCTAGCAAGGCAGTGTTGTATTCAATCCAAAATTTGGCTTCGAGATTTCATCGTTTTGAGGTACTAAAAAATAGAATGTTTCGCCAATAGGGCCACATATGTCTTGAGATTCAGTATCTTTAAAAGTTGATACAAGAAGATTCGAAATATATCCTCTATCCCAAACTATCCTTTGAATGGAAAATTCTTGATAATATTTTTTCCCAAAGATGGTTGTTAAAGATTTTAATTAAAATGTCATGATAAAAGCTTTATCTTTAATTTTATGGAAATATATTTGTTTATTAGGAAGACATTTTACGTAATTTCGTGTAATGGGTAAACCATTTCAAAAAAAAAAAAAAAAAATGTAGGAGTCTTTAAAACATATTTTCTGTAAAATTTTCTATGGCTTCAGTCAGATCCGAGTTATCCATCATTATTGGTCTGAATTTGTCAATACCTTTTGTCTTTTTTTAAAAATCCTGTAGCTATTCATTTGTTTCGGCGACGTAATGGAAATAGTATGGAATTTCAACTACAACATGGAGTGGCATTTGACTACCGATTCTGTTTCCTGTATTCATGTACAATGAAACGTAGTGAAACAATTTCTCTGAAGGTTTACTTCGTTTAGCATAATGTAGGAGAGGAAAAAAAAAACTTTCGTAGGAAAAGTCCGTAGTAGTTATAGAAAAAATTTGAGGTGTTCCATTCATAGGACCGTCTCTACAAACTGTCACAAAATGTTTTTAGTTTTTCTACATAATGCTAATCAAAACAAACATTTGCAGAAATGATTGTCTTACTTCCTTCTAAGCGGAAGAGAAATAAGGTAATTCGCTAGCCCAAAAGGCTAGTCAATTTTTTTAAAAAAATGCCGGTCGCTATGTGGAGCAATTGAAATTCGGTTCTGTTTGCACGGCCATGAATAATAGAAAGGAGAAATGAAACGAAACATGACTTTCCGCCTGAGAGACGTTCAAGTAGTTTAAAATTGAAACCAATCAAATGGAATATCTCGGAAACTTAACTCTATAACAAAATGTGATATAAATTTGCGTTTTAACGAGATTTAATTGTTTGTTTAGTAAAATTCTTCCTCTCTCTCTCTCTCTCTCTCGCTTTACCAGTTATACAATAGCCATGCAGAATGAAGCTGTCTCAAAGAATATTCTCAGAAAATTCAAGAAATACATTTCGTTGGCATTGAAAATATCTTACATGAAATAAAAATCGTTAGCCATTTTTGAGACAATCAAAATTTTCGATAAATTTTCCACGTAAACCGTAGTTGGGATGGGGGATTTTCCTGAAAAATGTTCGTGTCGTATTCTTTGAAAATATTAAACTTAAGAACCAATTTTGGTGAAACCGTCTTTTTGTTTTTGAGTTAAGCTGTGCGCGCGCGCACGCACGCGCGCACACACACACACACACACACACACATGGACCTCTCTCTAAAAATGGTTCTTTTATTCAAGGGTTCTCAAAATATGTATTTCCGTTAAATCTCTGTATCGAATGTTTGGGTGGAATAAAATACCTTGTCTACCCACTATGTACTTTGTACATACGTTCTGGAAAAATAACAATGTTTAAAAAGAACCGTTTACATGCACAACTGATAAACGATAGACTAGGGGAGTCATGTGAATGTGCAGATTTTTTCTCCTTTCTGTTTATGCAAAGACAACATAATTTAAAGGCATCACACAGCCACTGGCTTTGCAAACATCTTACTATTACTTTAGCTTATTGTACTCTTCAAATTTTGTCGTACCTAATTTTAACTCGCTTCCAATGATAAAATGAAGGTAATTAGTTCCACCTGCAGAAGAATGTTACTTTGACGCTCGAAAAATGGCATAATGTTACCCAAGTGAGCGGTACCATCTTTGAAAAATGTTGAACTTCATGAGCATGAGCATGAGCATGCAGTTTTCCAAGAGGTACATTATTTTCTTCAAGTGCATGTACAGAGGCGAACAGAAGTATTCAAATGTCAACAGCATGCTACTAAAGCATTACATTTAGCTACCAAAACATAGACAGTAAAATAAACAAATCTTGTCCAAGTTTTTACCATAACTTTATTTTTAATATCATTGTATTTACTTAAATTAAATATATATTTTTGTCATAAACTGAAACAATGCTCGTGGACAGAGCATTCACAGAAACAAAACACAGCATTCTAGTCCTTGGCTATCATGCCTTTCCTGTTAATAACTTCCGCCAACCGCTGACAATAAATGTAAGACGTGCTTGCTAGTTAATCCGATAACGCCCCATGTTTGTAGAATAATTTCTTTGAGCCGTGTTGCGCTTGTGGTGCTTCAGTTCTTTCCAGATGTTCTCAATCGGGTTCAGATGGGCTGACTGAGGCGATGTTTCGAATATATGGGATGTCGAGATGGTCTATAGCCTAGCAAGTTCTGAGGTACACTTAGGATCATTGTCTTGTCGGAAATAATTATTTCCAAGATTTAGTTTTTGAGCGCTTCTCTACAGATGTTCTTATAAACATACTTTCTCATGTCATCAATAAAAGCAAGCTTACCCTTACCACTCGGCGCCATATGTCCCCATACCATTGCGCTGCCGCCCCCATGTTTGACCGTAGCTTCTCTATTTGTAGGGTCCCATTCAGTATTCTTCTGTCTCCAAACTTTTAATCGGCCAATTCTACATGTGCTCTGATTTCTCTCGTGGTTATTATGGGAGTTTGCTTTGCCATTTTCCCATGTTCACTACATTTTTTTTTTTAATCACTGGAACTAAGCTTAGCGAAGCACATTTCTTAGATCGACTGACAATGACATTCCTGCTTTTGTAGCATTGGATCTCTCTCTCTGTCTCTCTCTCTCTCTCTCTCTCTCTCTCTATCTATCTCTCCCTCTCTCTCTCTCTCACACACACACACAGACTGATTTCTGCGTACATTTCACAATATTCTTTATATTTCTCTCCACTAGAGTCGCTTCTTTTCCTTTCCGTCCAATTTCGACTGTGACCACTCGTAACTGAAGTTGCTTACATAATTATGTACTACGTGACGATCGATGTTTTCTAAAGGTACAAAAGTCCACATTTCTGTCGTTCACTGTTTTTACTGCAATTTCAAAAAACGTGTTTGAATACTTGTCATAGGTAACGTGACATTTGAATTGAAATCACAAGTGAAATAATACACACATTTTTAACATAAGTGTACAATGTGGTTGTTTGAAAAGCACGAAAATGCGTCAGTGAAATAAATAGTTGAGCCCTTTTTTAATGAATTATACTAATATTTAAAGCTGCATTTCCAGAGATTTGAAAATTTCTGCCCACTTCTGTATTTTGTGGCTAGCCAGAAATGAAAACTTTCACGGAGCACTGTGGCAACAGTGTAGTTCCACACTGAATAACCGACTACCCGTTCTTAAATGCACATTTTGTATGTGGCTGTGGAATATTTTCGTAGATGTGAAACAAATGGCAGTCTTTCCTTGTGTATCTCGCATTCAACTTTAACTTTATGCATGGTATTTGTGTTAATTTTGGGAATATTGTGATGCCATTTCAAAACTTATTAGGTAGCAATCCACAGTGACATGCAGGGTCACATTCTTGGCCATCATGTAAAAGTAATTAAAAGTGTTGCGCACACGACATCGACATGCCAATCACTTCATAAAAAAAATTAACGTCTCTTTGGACATTCTTATTTTTAGGCATGTTCATGTGAAAATATTTGTTTTTAAAGGTAAACTGAAAAAATAATTACTTGTATGTTCAACGTCACGTGTGGTTTCTTGGATGATTAATAAACAAGAAATCAACAAATTCCCAGATTATGATTCTAACCAAGAAGAGTAGAAATGCTGCAATTACTAATTATCGAGAAATATACATTTTGAGCTTTTGTTGGTCATAATGGCGTCAAAAATATATTTCAGATGTAAAAGGAACACGGACTTTTTTCTGTTATTTTGCTGTCCTGTTGGGCTAAGCTAGACATGTCTCTCAACTCAAAGTCGGTAACCATATTATATACCCCAAATGGGGTTCAACACAGCTTTAAGTACAACGTTTTAACTTTTCAGCAGTATTAATTTAAAGAACATGAAGCTGGAAACATCTTAAAAGGAGTGCAATAGAGTAACGGGTATTTTTAAAAAAAGTGTAATACACAACGCCGTTGCGTTTATGAAAATGTTCAATTTAGTTGCTTTCTTAAGATTACTTATATTATAAAATTATAACTGTGGCTCAGAAAGTTCAACTATGTGTTGTATACACGTACTGAAAATTTCAGCTCTCCTCCTCGCATATTTTCTAAGAACAAAGTACAAAGTATCAAAAAATATTGTTTTGAGAAAACTGATTCTGAAGATACAAATTTTCTGAAAATGTGATGTATGACAGCTTTAAAGGAGTGCAGACTAGCATTCAAATTGTATTTAAATGCCTTAGAAACCACTCCCCAAAAGTGTGTTTTCTGAAACTGGAAGTAAGAGATTTCATTAGTGTCTAAAACAAACAAAAAAAATGCGATTATTTTACGATTTCAAGAGTACCTTATCAATTTTAATAAGGTTAATCCATTTAATAAGGTTAAACCCTTTATTCAGCCAACTTGCCCCAAAGGGTATTAATACTCGAGGTTTCTTAGAAGGAGCACTGCAGACATATTGTTTAAAAAGCTTTAAAAAATATATAGGGATGAATGTTGCAAGGTGCGTAAATACAGCGCCACAATGCATTACAAATACGGTAAAAACTGAAAATCATTAGACAATATCTTATTTAATACGTTTTCTCAACGTAACACGATATTATCGGCAAATGCAGACAGGCACGTCTTGTAGCAGAAGCAAGGCTAACCTTTTATACAGACGTCAGTACGAATTTTATCACGCCATTTTCACACCATCAATGTGCTCCACTCGGTATTCTGACTGACAGCCACGTACGCGTTCCCACTCAATCATTTGATTGCTTCTGTGCTAATCAACATCTCCCTAGTCTGCTCGCCACCATGCCAGACCTCTCGACAAAAATATGCTGTGAAGGCCCCTCGTGTTGCAATTCAGAAATCCAAGAACACTCATTTGAAGCAGAAGAATTTAGTGCTTTCGGTCTAGGTTTGTTTGATCTATTGCTACTAAGGTCCCTGAAAGTCCCTCAAACATATAAGAGGTTGGGTAAGATATGAAGAACCCAAAATCCCAATCCAATGTCGAACCTCTACAAGATCTTCGGAAATGAATAGATATCCTATAAAACTCTCACCAAACTGCGCAAATTAATGTGAACGTAAACTATCCAAATCACTTCATGAAATACTTTTATTTGCAAACACTATAAAAAAAGACCCTTGCATGTACACATACCTTGTGTGTTAGTTTATTTTTCTTGTGATGAAGTTTAAAGTAGATACCATTAATTTGCAGTTGGCAGCCCCAAGGCCGAGCGGTTAGACCGCTCGCCTCTCACCAAGATCCCATGGGATCCCGTGTGATTTTTTGGTGGAACAAAGCGGCGTCTGGGGGTTTTCTCCACGTGCTCTGGTTTCCCCCAACAGTTATTCCACCAACAGCTCCATATTCACATTTCCTTTTATCCACTTTAGAATCATTTTAAAGCACCTTCACTCTCAACAGAAGTTAAGCGGATCACCCTAGAAAGGGGTTTCAGTATGTATAGTATAACGGGACCGCTCCCCCCTGCCACTGGGCAACAACCATTAGCAAACAAGAGAGATTATGTACTAGGGGCGAGAAGCAACGTAGTAAAATCTGCTTCTGGAGACTGTAGACTCTGCTTGCAAATCGAGAATCGCACCTCAGTTAAGAGACCAGCTAAAGAAAGACTTGGCAACAGCGCGGATTGGTTTCCAACCGCAAACCTTTTAATCCCAACCTTTAAAATCCTTTGGCAGAGGAGTGGGGCGTCAGGCATCTACTGTGATGGGACATTCTTCCCCATCCCTCACCAACAGTTGGTTCCGTTGCGACTGTTCATTTATTCCCTGCATAACACCAGTAAAGAACTGGGGCAATATTCTTGTAAGTAAGAACCGCACATGTTAATCGTCATCGCATAATTTGTTGGGATTTGGCTGGAAAAATGTAAATTTTTTTAGTTTACAATATTACCTTCGGGCTCTGCTGATTGCTCACATACCACCTGTTGACTTTTTATGCATTGAGGGTGGGATATACAGGTAAGCGTACCACGAAATTACATCACAGACGGGCAAACAGACATGAAACCCAAATTTCTTGAGTGGAGAGGAATCGCTCATTAGAAACGCATTTACATCGTGCAGTTCCAAACTCGACTGTAAAAATATGCAAGCAAAAGACCTCATAATTATAAGTACTGTCATGACCCATGGAAATAAAGGTAAGCGGATACAAAAACAACAGCTATGCAAAAGTTTATACATTCGCTTTCCATCCCCTTCCCATTTAAATGCGCTGATTTACTTTGGTAATATAAAGATGTCGCTTGTATGGGCCCATTCTAATGTGCAAATAGTTTCCAATTCACAGTACAGTTTATTTTACTTTTTTCCCAAGTAACCACAAAGACCTCTTAGTATCTTCATTTTACTTATGTGATATGACAATTTTATGGGAAATAATAGACTTAACAGAAAATAAGAAGTGATTCATTTTTCTTAAATTGGTACTCTGGGTACCCTGTGCGAGATTAATAAAGTTAGTTCCATAGGCTCTGGGAATTCCATTAAAGTATGCAACACTTAGCAGCCATAGTATGAAGAAAAATACAAATTCAAACACAGTAAGACAACGCAAAATCGAATGAACGCATTTAATAATCCACATGGCACTTTACACCCAGTAGCGACACCCCTGTAGAGGCATGTTTATTCAGGTTGTGATCAACGCTAAAAAACGATCCACCGGCAATCGTAAATATTAACTCAACTCTTATTCAATTTCCTTTGTCGTGGTTGTGTGCGAGTTATTTTTGTTTTTGTTTTTTTACATTCTCTACCAAGTATAAAAAAAAACCATGCAATAGAACTCTTAGCACAAAGTAGATTATAATAGTTTGTAACAGTACTTTGTTGGAAAATATGTAGAGAAAGTCATGTGAATGGATTACAGATGTTTCTAACTAGTATATCGGAATCTAGAGCTTTTTAAGGGTGGTCTTCATTTATTAGAAAAAAAAAACCCTAAGATATTTATATGTTCCTCACTAAACGTAAGCTGCTGCTTCTTTTCTTCGTCTTTTTTTTAACCTTCTCTAGCCCCTTATGTACATTGAACATAGTGGATAGAAAAGGTATTATATTCCACCCAAAAATTCGATACTGAGATTTCATTGGCAATACGAATCCAAAAAAAAAAAAAACAGCATTTTCAAAAAAAGGTCCGTGTGTGCATCTGTGGACAGCATAGCTCAAAAACAAAAAGACAGTTAAATACCAAAACTTGCGAGAAGATACCTTGGTATCTTCCAAGGATGGGACACGAAGATTTCAAAGAAAATCCTCCCACATCAAACTACCCTTTACATGGAAAAAAATTTCGAAAATTTTGTTTTTCTTCAAAATGGCACGAACGATTTTGATTAAAATACTACATATTAAAGTCATTTGTGTCACAAATAAAATGTATATCTTGAATTTTTTGGGAATAGCTTCTGAAGACCTGTTTATTCTTGATGAATTTTGCATAACTAGTAAACAGTAAGAGATACACAAAAAATGTAGAAATACACAATTTATGTCACATATATTTTTTTTTTTTTCCGTGGAGTTTACCGTTTTCGTGATATTCCTTGTTATTAGTTTCAATTGTAAAGTATTTATACCTTTCTCAGATAGGCAGGTCCGTTTTCTTTTGTTCTACTCCTGGCCAAGCAATTTGTAATGACAATCGTATAACGACAGCTTATAAAACATTTCACTATCACTTTAGCACAGTGATTTCCTTTAGTTCCCTTCTACTTATAAGGAACTAAGTAACAAGAACATTCTACTAATGCTTATCTCGATTAGCATTGTGCAGAAGGAAGAATAATCTTGTACAAGAAGTTTGTTTGTAGAGCAACTAGAGAAAGTCTTGTGAATGTAACGCATCAGATCATACCCCCCCCCCCCCAATTGTTCTTGAGCAGCTGTGAAGCCTTCTTATGCACGGAACGAGTCTTTCTTCACAACATTACAAGTTTGATTCTAGTGGTGTCTGACATCGTATCCCACATTAAGTTAAGTTGTCAGTTTTATTTTTATAACAGATTGAGGCAGAGCCTGTGAAAGTTATAGTTCCTCTTTGCAGATCATTCGCGGGGTATTTTCATCACAACTTCTTTCTTCGCGCTCGTTGTTTGGAATGCTTGGCTACTTCTTGGCTGCTACATTTGCCATGCATTTGGCACTGTTTTCTTAGCCAGAAAAACATGCCGCACAAGCTCCAGTAAGCAGCGATTCCCTGATTGCAACCTTTATATGCAGTGTGGGAAGATTTGAGGTGTGGAATATGTCAGGCTATCTATTCTGTTATGGTTATGCTAGGCCAGATGACCTGGAATATTTATTTTATTCCAGTATCTTGAAGTAGTCTCCGCACCTGAATCTTACGCATATAAGAATAAAAACGAAAATGCTATAAGAATGCTTTTCTGAACTACCAGACAATACCTACAATACCTACGTCATGTTTTAGCATTTTTAATTTTTCTTTAGCTGAAATGCAATGATTGCAGGAAGCGTTGAAGAGTCCCGTGGGAAGAGATACCCAGAAGGTGTGTGTGTGTGTGTGTGTGTGTGTGTGTGTGCGTGCACGCGTGTAGGCAGTATTCCGTAATTGGGCAACTATTCGAGGAGAAACAAAAGGACAATGTTCTATAAGCATCATCATTAGTGAATCACTGATTACATTCTCGTAAAATATAAAGGTCGTCTCCTTAGCGCAGTGGTAGCGTTGCTACTTACCAAGCGGGAGACCTGGGTTCGATCCCCAGTACCGGCGTGGGGATTTTTCCCCCGCTGGGAGACCTGGCCCGGGGTGCACTCAGCCTCGTAAGGTCCCTGGGGGGCCAATTGAGGAGCTACTTGATGGAGAAGTAGCGGCTCCAGGTCATGAGAACCGCATTAACCGGCCGGGAGGATTCGAGGCGCTGACCACGTCTCACCCTCCAATACTGCACCCCATCCATGACGTATATAGTGGACCGAGATGGGGGACGCAGCGGTCGGGCGGTAGGCCAAGGTTCCCCGTGAGCTGTCGTGCCATGGAGTTATCTTTTGCAAACTTAAGAGATACTCCTAAAGGCATTTGTCCGACTTTCACTTTGTTACATAAATGTTTACGATTAAACGGTGGTTTTTAAAAAAAAATAAACTAAGTAAATAAATTACTATTACTAATGATAATAATAATAATAATTTAGATCTACTCAACCTCAATTAAAATTAAAAATCCATTTTGTATAATATTGGTGCAGACAGAAGCAGCCTGCCTTAAATGTCTGAAATAACCTGTCGACAAGATTGCCGGAAGCGGAGTTCTAACCCGGAAGTCCCGGGTTCAATTCCCAGCTTGGGCGAGGCATTTTTTTTAACCAGAATTATTCCCTATCCCCCACAGAGATTGGAAGTATGTATTTGAGAGTGAATATGTGTGTGTCTGTGCGTGCGTGCCCCCGATATGATCTTAGATGTTAAAGGGGGCTATATAAATGAAACAATTAAAAAAAAAAAAAAAAATGCCACACCCGTAGCTAAGTCGGTAGAGCACCTACCTGATGTGCGAAGGGTCCCCAGTTCGATTCCCAACTAAGTGTAAGACTTTTTCTATTTCCTAGATTATTCCCTATCCTCCACAGTGTCTGAAAGTATCAATGTGTGTGATGTAGCGATTAAAATTTAAGCAAAACCCAACATCAGTTACACAAGTTAATACAATTGCTGATAGGTAATATGTTGCCATGGGAAATGCCGCCGATAGGACCATGCGCCTAAAGGAGTGATATAAACGGCACGGTAAATTAAAATATTGCCGAAAAAAGCTAATGCGTCAGTGTCACCTGACTGCCCACCTTCACTGTTGCATCTATTTTCATGGCTATTCTATTGAAGGCATGTATTGTTAAAATAAATGCGGGTGCTTTTCAACATAAATGTACGAAATCACATTCAGCAAGATTGTGCTAAAACCAAATCATATGTTGGCAACATATTGATATTCATATTGCTCATAATGCTTTCTTTATTTAGGCACTGTTAAAACAGATTTCGAATGTCTTATTTTTCTATTAATACCAATCATTAGGAAACCTCATTACTGATATGTAGGGCTCGGAAGCTGTTTTCTTCTTCCTAAGCACCAGAAAAAATTCCGGATGATATAAATTCGTGTTCACTCGAGATGAGCGAAAATGGCTTCACTTTATATTGGGTTGATTTAAGTTTGTCTACCAATGATATCTTAGGAAATGTTCATTCTTTTTTTGCATTTTTACTCTTTCGTGGTCAGAACAGATTTTTATAATATTACAGACATAGCGACTATAAGGTGACGTAATATGTCGTGATGAAACCTCTAGCTGTATAATTCTGGCTTTGGTGCTGCAGCAATCGAAAGTTGTCACTACTTATTGATCGATTCTGACATGGAAAAGTTTACCCTGCGTTAGCAGTAACTTTTGTATTCTGACAACACCGATAACGGTGTTATGCAAGAGGATACACTAATTTCTCGAAACGATGCAAAGTGTCGAATAACATTTGGGACGGGTATTAGAAAGAGAGAGAGAAAAAAATAAAAATAAGAACGTTGGTTACCATTGTAAAATACGTAAGATTCTACACAGCGAAACTTTCGATTTCTATATATTTGTGGAAGACTGTTCGCTTGGAAATGTTGCCTATTTCAGCTATCCATTCATGGTATCAGTTGGAGTGGAAATAAGTATATAATCTGCAGAAATGTTCTTCAGCATAAAATATACACGAGTGCCTATGTTTTATTTCTTTTTAGTTATATTTTTTATTTATTTCTTTTTCTTTTACTGCAGTGCTGAAAGCAGTATGTCTAAGACCAAGTAATTTTACTTGTTCTAGCACTTATTACAATGTACGTAGTAGGTAGAGAAGTATTGCACTCCACCAGAGATTTCGATACTGACATTTCACTGTAAATACATGTTTTGAGGAACCGTGAATCCAAAAATTGTATTTTTAGAAAAATGTCCCTGAGTGTGGTCGGTGGACAGCATAACCCGAAACCGAAAGGTTGGTTAAATACCATACTTGGTATTTTAAGTTTAGTACTTACAAGGATGCTACACAAGATTTTCAATAAAGTCACCCCACCCTGCACTACATAGGACATTTTTAAACATTTACGATTTTCCAAAAAATGGCTAACAATTTTGGTTAATACCGTATATTAAAGATATTTACATAGTAAATACAATGTATATCCTGATTTCTTGAGAATAGCCCCTGAAGCCCTCTTCATTCTGAATGACTTTCGCATAACTTTTAAACCTTAAGAGATACACAAAAATTTGCAACACAAAAATGTAGCTCTCGCTGAAACACACAGTTTGTCGCAGCATATAGTTTTATATAAGTAACAATTTCAGACATATTTCCTTTTATTGGTTTCAATTCTAAATTCTTATAACTTTTCCCAAACGTGAAGTCCACTTCAGTTTCCTATCTCTCTTGCTTTACCCCTGTCCATGAAATCGCATAATGAGAACTGCTAAAAGATTTGACTCGATTTAGCTTAGGTATTCTAGTATTTCCTTTCTACTTATAAGGAACTAAGTACTAAGACAATTTCAGTTAATGTTTATGTTTATGTTGATTAGCATTATGTAGCTAAAAGAATTATCTTCTGAAAGGATAGTTTGTTTGCAGAACAGATAAAGTGATGTGAATGGAACACATCAGATTTTTAAACACTGTCATATTTTCATAGATGTAACGTTTTATATCAGTAATTTTAGATCATTATCTTGGAAATTTTCCAGCAATTTTTAGGTAATCAACTTTCCAGCCCTACTGATAAATAACAAGGATTTAAATAAATTGCGGGCAGTAATGCTGTCTAATTACACAAAATCCCAAATGCAACAACAATTCCGGAATATAGTGCAAAATATCTTCAAATATTCTGTTGAAACTACAAGCAGGCCCAAAAGGTCATTAGTTCAATCGATGTTTCAATAAGGCAATAATTATTGTAGCTTTAATAAGTGTGCCTCACTAACATCTAAAATTTAACTGTTACAACACATCTAGGATTATGGTGCTCATCTAATCTTCCAAATAATTAGAGCAAGGGTCTCAGACACCCTTAGAACACCCATTATTTGCAACCAGCAGCAAACCACTTCTACTGTAGCTCATTGTAAAGCACTTTACTTTGGCGCTTAATACGAGCATGTAATTATATTCCGGACCCACTGTGTGTGTGTGTGTGTGTGTGTGTGTGTAAATAAAATGGCGTGTTGTTTATGGACGCTCTTTAACTACGGTGGTTCTCAGCATCCCATTCCAAATTGGGCGTGAAAGGCCGCTTAATTTTGCTCAGAGGCCTCTCTATCAGGCTTGAGATTCTTTTACGTGCCGTAAATCTACGACACGGGACCAACGGCTTTACTTCCATTCCGAAGGAAGCCATGCTAAGGATTTTTACATGTGTGTGTGCGCGCGCGCAAGTGTGTGCGCAATTATTATTATTATTATTATTATTATTATTATTATTATTATTATTATTATTATTATTATTATTATTATTATTATTATTATTATTATTATTATTATTATTATTATTATTATTATTATTATAATTATTATTATTATTATTATTGCTGAAGTTCAATACAAGCCTATTTACTATTTTGCCACATGCAAAGTACTACAGAACCTAAGCACAATCATGCTACCCAGAAAAAAATTCGGGGTGGGGTTTCATAACTAGATCTAAACTTAACAGTGCCCTACAGTTACGGTATTTTTCAGAACATGATAACCCTCTGCCAAAGTTTAAAGTTTGGGATTAGGAAGTGTACGCCTAAAATCAACTCTCGCTGTTGCTAAGTCTTCCGCTTACTTCCATTTAACGGACGCGCGAATCTCGATTTACATGCAAAATCTTCAGAGTTTCCAGGAAACAGAGTTTACTACGTTGCATCCCACCCCTAGTAAAAGGTCATCTTTTGTTTGCTAATGATTATTTCCCAGCGACAGGGGGGAGCGGTCCCGTTTGAAGGCCATCATGTTTTGGAGAAAATTATACCATGTACCTTTTACATGTAAATGCGCTCCTGGGTGTTAATGTTCTCTAGCGAAATTGCTCCATATTGATATGAATTTAAATAAACAAAGCGTGTAAAAAGGTTGGGGGGGGCTCCTCTAAACATGGCCTTGAGCTCAACTGTAACGCTCTTCAAAAAAACCCCTAATGTGTCAGGTGTTGGATGGAGGTGCTTTGTGCACCTTGATTTCTGAAGTGGTGATACCTGTCATGCGTGATGAACGAGAAAATGGATGTGACTGACACAAAAGGGTGTGGGACAGTTCTGCTGAATGATTTTTGCGCATAGTGACAGATCCGCTTAACGCGTCCCTTTCTTAATTATCTTACGTTCCAGGTAGCCAGATTTCAACTGAATGTTTTTTCACTCTCTCCTACCTTCTATGAAAAAGTGAATTTTTGAGAAAACTAAAGCATAATCTCTTCGGTTTTATCGCTCTTACTTTCTCTACCACGTACAATGTACCTAGCAGGTAGAGAAGGTATTGCATGTCACCCAAAAATTCTATGCCGAAATTTCACCGCAAACGGGCGCTTGTAACTATTAGCCGTTGAACGCCCTAAAACCCTATTCATCCATTTACCGGAAAGACATTTTGAGGACCCCTGAATAAAAAACCTTTTTATAAAAAGGTCGATTTGTGAATGTGAACAAAATATCTCAAAACCGAAATAACGATTAAGTGCCAAGCGTTGTTATCAAGCTCTGTATCCTATACGGATACAAGATTTCCAAAATTCCTCAACACCAAATTACAATTAACATGGAAGATTTTTAGGAATGATCTATTTTCTCAAAAATGTCCAAAGATTTTGATTAAAATACCACATACTAAAGATATTTACATGACAAATACAATTTATCTCGTGATTTTTAAGGGGGGGGGTGAGGAATAGCCTTTGAAGTGCTCTTCATTCTGAATGACTTTGGCGTAACTGGTTAACTGTAGAAGTTAAAGCATACAATTGATGTCCGATCATTTCATGTGGAATTAATAATCTGAGATTTTCCTTCTCATGCGTTTTAATTTTCCAATACCTATAATCTTCTCAAATGGGAACACATCATTCGTTTTTCTTTTGTTTTTTTACTCCTGGCCATGCGAAGGGAACCGAATTTCAATATCATCGCATAACGGCCACAATTGTGATAAGTGTTACAAATAATATTACATACATTAGAAAGCACTAATCAACTTGTATAGTCAAGCACCCTTTACAACAATAGTAACGATGACAGTTCAGTAATATAAAGGCTTTGCTGTTCGCAATTGAAAAAAGTTACAGCTTTAGGTACTGGCATTAGCATCTTGATTTCTGCACACCCAATGTCAAAATAATTATAACATTGCATAGAAAACACAGCTTTCTTTGCTCATATCATTACTCAGCATCAAGCATAAATAAAACATAAGAAAGCTTTCTCCTCATTCATCCAACAGCTCAGAGGGTATAAGGACATCTTCAGAGCGAGCAGGATCTATGAGGAACTCGGTCTTCCTTCTTACACGATGCAGTGGCTCTAGGCATAATTTTGAGACGGCAAAAACGTAGCAGTCGTATCCTTTGTTGATAACCATACGTATTTCTTCGGAATAGATTTTTGAAATAGAATCCTCGCTTTCCCTGGCTCATTTCCTTGCTTTACTCGTCCGCATGGTAACTTCACATACTGCTACATCTGATATATGCAATTATGAGGCAATTCATTAAGAACAGTGTTGTTTTCTTTCGTTGAAATTCTTCCCTTGCGGCCTTCCCAATTATACATCGCCAATGGATTACGTTTTTCTTATTTATGTAAGTCATTCGATATCAGCGAATCAATAATGGCTTATCCTTAGTAGTTCCTGTTATCTCCATAATTTTCTGAAAAACTTCAGCTAACAAGTATACTAGAGAATGATGTACTGATGGTCATAACTCATTAGGCAGGTAGTGAATTACTTCAATGCCAGTTACTGGAGCGGAGGGGATTTTGGGAGAGACCTGACCTTAGCGTTCGGGCAAGGGTACTGCGGTGGTGTTGCCATTTACCTTCCGCGAGAATACGATGATGAAATGATACACTCACCCCTCCCAGCGGGGGAGAAAGTCCACAGTCTAGTACCAAGAATCGACCCCGAAGCAAGTGCTCTACCACCTTGCTAACGGGGCGGAAAAAACACTCGCAGTGTGCGGTTACGGGATTGTGATGAAACTTCTTAGTTCCGGTACTTATCTCGATGGGTTAGCCACATTTCATTCATCATAATCATGTCAGCATAGTATTCTTGAAATGTTAGCGAGGAAGTGGTCTCATCCTTGCTGTTTGACATACATTTTCTTGTGCATTTCGTCCTATTTGGGAAGCAGAACTGTGAATATTCACTTCGTTTTGGAAACAATTCGAGTCAAGTATCGAGAAACGTTCGAGCAATTTTCAGCCGTGTTACAGGTGGTTCCCTTTAGCTTTGGTAGAGGCTACAGAAATTACGCCAGATGTAAAGTAGCTGGAACCCTCGGTGAGTGGATTGTTAGTTCAGGACAAACTTGAAGACATCTCTTCCCACTACAATATAACACTATATGACTCGGCTTCCGTCCCTGGAAAAATACGCATTTAGGTATTGTAAAGAGTAGTCCGATAAAGTACTTATGAAGGAGCCCTCCATTTATCTTTAAATATAAAAAGATAACGCTAATTTTGTTTGGAATTTTTTAGACATTTAACTTAAAAACAGGTATATGCTTAATGTTGCATTTGATTGAATGTTTTGCTCTTTCACGTTCCTTATAGAAATGAACATTTAGGCGAATTTCTTGAATTGAAAATTAAGTTTACGAAAAGGAGCAATGAATCTGTTACTTACGTCAGTTTCAATGCATGGCAGCTATCAATAGCATGTCTGTTATACTTCAGGTAGTGAATTCTTGTCCTATATGATATGAAAGATTTCATTAGCTTTAAAGATAATTATTGGGTGTTTGACAGGCCTAAAATTTAGAATCGCATAGAGGGATTTTCCAAAATACGCTCACATATGCTCACCAAAGAACGGAGGACAACCAAGCAGTCGTTGTAGGGTATGACAGTCCTTATGTATTTAAGGTTGCTGCAATTACAATGGTGATGCTGCAATTTGGTTTCATCGTGTAGATTTACTTCCCATTTAAAACTGGGTTCGTTCGTGATATCGCTCTGGGTGGCTTAGTTGGTTAGCGCTGGCCTTCTAATCCAGGGTCACGGGTTATAACCCGGCCCGGACTGATAGTTTTTAAGTGTACTTAAAAGCGATAGACCCATGTAGGTAGATATACTGGCACGCAAAAGAGCTCATGTGGGACGAAATTCCGTCACACTGCCGGCGTTGATATGATCCTGGCAATAGACAGCATCGCTAACAAATATTAAATATTTCTTCGTGGCTATAGGTACTACTTAGAGCTCACTACAATATTAAATTATATCATTATACAATTGACATTACTAACTATCTTTGGGGGGGGGGAAGCAACATTGTTAATAACAGGGGGGCGTAAATTCAAAGATGGTGCTGAACAGGATTTTAAGGCAAAATAAAGGGCTCCCGCATAAGCACTTCCGTTAGTAAGTACATGTGTATATTTAAAGTGCTATAAGTGATGCTTAGTAACCAGGAGCGGAGCATAGGTGGCCTATTGTCATGAGAGGTCCTGAATCCATTTTGAGAAATTGCAGTTTAAGACTGCAGCATCACTTTTGAATAACCTCTTTATTAAATTATTTGCAGTTTTTGTTTCTAGTGTTGGCTGCTTGAACTAACGCTTTGTATATGGTTTTGTTATACTTGTGTAACTCTATTGAATTAGCTGAGCATCTCCTGGGCCTTCTTCCTATATTCAACGCTCAGTTACCGCTAGCTCAGGGCTGTGCTAGCCCCATAAAAGGTCGTTTGCCTTTGGGTACATAACATAATATTATAAGAATTAACTTTTGTAATAAATATCAAGTTCATTTTTGACGGAGAAGTTATTCTTTGCACGAGGATATTGGATATTTTATTCCTAGTTAGACGTTACATACTCACCAACTGTATTATTTTTCTGGGTGCTTCTATTTTGAACTTCCACAATCATTTTCCGGTGCATTGTTTAGGTCGTAATTATGGTTTCATGTTTAAAGGCTATGAAATACAATACCAATTATGAATATCTATGCTTATTTTAATTGGCAAATTGGAGGTCTGATATAACATTTTCTTGCTATCCATTTCACTCTTATATGTTGGCCCAAAAATCTCCATTAGGTGTTCGCAAACAGAACACAGTAACGCGCTTCGGAATTTCAAATGGAAAAGCATCACCCGCAATGCCCTTCCGTAGAGAATGTTCTATTGATCGACTTTTACTAAGTACAACTAATATTGCTTATTTCATTATGCAAGATACTGATGACACACAGGATCGCCTCCCGAAATGCACAGCCACCGATACACTGTAACGTTTTAATTATTTAAGTAGACAGTTGCTTCGCTATTACGTTCAGATTCGTCAAAATGTGTTGAAAATGAACGTTTATGTCATTGAAGTGAACGGCACCTCGCATTTCTCTATCATCTACTGGAGTCCATCCCAGTTACGTAATGTGTAGCTACTATACGCTCATATTTCTTGGGTACTAGTTTTACGGGGAAGCGAGGGCCAGGAGGAAGAAGTGAGAACCCGCCCACCTGTCTTTCCGCAGTGTTGTCTACCAAAGAAGAACTCTTTCTTTTAGGCCCTTAGCCATTATGGTGAATGCGTTATCTAATTTACTGCGAACTAGTTGAATTATTAAACGGAATACAGCAAACGTATATGTGCGTGAAATCTGGGATCTACAGACAGAATGAAACTTGAGCATTGAAGCCATATGACAGGTTGTATCCCTGCTTCATATCTCAATGTTGTAGCTCTGCTGTTCTTTAATAATTGCTCGAAACCTGCTGAGTGAAGACGGGAGCCTAGCCCTAAGAAAAGTTGCGCGCATAGTAGCACGTCTGCCTATCAATAATAATTGTGAGGACCCAAATTTGGACTTGTATTATTAGGTTGGGTGGCCGGGATTTCCCCTTATATTTAATGAAGGAATATCAACTTCTCAGTTCTTTGAACCCTGGATGTATTTACGCGCTTCACTGAAGTTTTAGGAAGATATGTGGCTTGGAAACTTAATTAAATTTTACAACACGAGATACAGGCACTGAGGTCTCCTGAAAGGGGAGAGGGGGGGTGGCTGTGAGCATTTATATATGAATATGAATAACCTAGTTCAAAAGAGAAAGACGGCCGTAGGTAAAAAAAAAAGGCAGGATTGTTGTACTTCAGACTTCCTCTACCCGCTTCGCACAAACGATTCTTAAAAATGCTTATTCTTGTATCTACTTAATTAACATTTGCAGAAATGTACTATTTTCCTGTAGGCACAGTGGAGTTGGGGAATACAGTAGTCTTTAAGCGACAAGTCGAAACTTTTAACGGCGGATCGCTGTGTGATGGTTTTGAAAATCTGTTCTTTTGGACAAGAAAAAAAAAAAAACGAATAAGAACTTCTAGTTTCAGAAACGCCTAAGTACTTGAAAATTGAAATCAATAACATGGAATATTCAGAAATTGTTAAATTCCACCAAAAAGTGTATTCAAAAGTTGTGTGCTTTCACGAGAGTTACATTTCTGTGTACTATGATTTTATCTCTTGCGGTTTACCAGTCTTTAGAAATAAGAGAACTTCAGAGGTTATTCTCACAAAATTTAAGATACACATTTCATTTGTTATGAAAGCATCTTAAACCAAAACTTGATTTTAAATTAAATAGTTACCCTTTTTGAGAAAATAAAAAAAAAAAGTTCCGAAAATGTTCCATGTAAACGGTAGTTTGTGGTAACACTTTCCTGAGAAGCTTCGTGTCGCATCCTTAGAAGATGAACATAATACAAACTAGTATAACCAACTTCTCGTATTTTCAGTTATGCTGTTCAAACATATACACACGGTCACACACAAACCTTTTTCAAAGTGTTTTTTATTCGTGGGGTCTCAAAACACATTCTGGTGAAATATTGACATCGAATATTGGAGTGTTATACAATACTTCGTCTAATTATTATACGTAACAGAGAAAGTAGAAAATACTTATAAAATTCCAGACGGCGATCTAAGAATGAAAGACGAAACGTTGCACTCCAACTACCTATTTCAGTGGAAAATTGGTTCTTAAGCACCAAAAAATTTGATTAAATGTGGATGCAACAAAATCTGTAATACTCTGAATAGATGTGGGTTATGTTATTTTCATGTAACGGTTACAACTGTCACAGGTACAGCGTGATAATCGTTGCATGTAACGCTTACCAATAACGATTAATTATTTGTTTTAATAGTTATCACGTTGGCGTATGCACCATCTACACACGCTCCACGTGTTTACGTGCATTCACTCAAAAGTTCTAGTACTAACCGGCTGAATTGTGCAGATGAACTGAGGTATATGAGAATGTTAATATAAATTTCTTGTAACATAGAAATAGAAACGCAATAAACACATATTTGGCTTGCCAACATTACTGAAATTAAGAATATAACTCAAATACTCTTGTAGGATGTTGGATAAAACGTGGTAATGACATTTTGAAAAGCGATGATGCTATAGAAGAGTAGTAGTACAATGGCTTTAGGGCGCACAACTACAGTGGTTATAAGCGCCCTAGGGTAAACAAAGGAGCTAAAAGTTAAAAGGTATAAAAACAACTAAAACAGAAGTACTACACACGGGTTAAAATCACAGAGCTTAAAAAGGCTACCAAAGCAGGACTAAAACCGAGGGACTAAAAACACAAGCCGGTAAAATGTAAAACTCCGAGATAAAATCAAACCCTACTGTACATCCTGCAGCGGCGGAGAAAATTAAAAAGTCCCTCGCAAGAAACAGGGTTGTCGCCCAGAAGGGTGGGGATGTCAGTAGGCAGACATAGGGACGCACGCAGCACAGTAAAAAGGTGGCACTCCAATAAAACATGACGCACCGTCAAAGGCTCGTTACTCAAAGCACATTGAGGTGCGGGTTTACTACGTAAAAGATGCTGGTGGTTAAAAAGGCAATGCCCGATACGCAATCGCGCTAAAACCACCTCATCGCGGTGGCATGCACGCGAGGAGGTAGGCCAGGGGACAGGAAGGGACTTGACTGCTCTCAGTTTGTTGTCACGCACCCCGGACCATTCCGCGAACCAGCGCGAAAGAATGGCCCGGCGCAGGTGAACACAAACATCACCTGGAGGAACAGTGGTGCTAAAAATATTAGTCAATAAAATTGCAGACTTGGCAGCTGTGTCCGCTTGTTCGTTTCCGCGCACACCTACGTGACCAGGAACCGAAACAAACGACACGCTGACGCCAGCGTCAGCGAGCGATTGCAGGCGATCCTGAATACGCTGTATCAGGGGATGCCATGGATACAGCTCACGCAGACCCTGTAGTGCACTGAGGGAGTCGCTACAAATAATACACTGCCTTAAATCCTATCCCCGGATAAAAACAAGAGCCTGATAGATACTAAAAAGTTCGGCGGTAAAAATCGAGCATTGCCCCAAAACTCCGCGAATTAAAAACGAAAGCACATCCCACACCACGGTCTTCCTTAGAACCATCCGTGTAAATATAACAATGGTTGGGAAACTCGGCCTGTAATTCTAAAAATGCGGAGCGGAAGACTGAAGAAGGAGTCGTCCATGGATGCCAACCCAAGGTGGAACTGGGTGTCGCAACGTAACCAAGGGGGGAAACACAGGCGCTAGGCGAACATCCAAGATCCGAAGAAGCAGACGAAAACGAACTCCTGCGGGAAGCAAGGCAATCACTCTGACAGCATATTGACGGTCAAGAGACTCGTCAAAAAATAACCTGAAAGACGGGTGATCTGGCAAGGCAAAGAGGCGGATAGCATAGCTGCAAAGAAGTAGGTCACGCCTATGAGATAGCGGAGGTTCAGCAGCCTCCGCAGACAAGCTGATGACCGGGCTCGTCGGAAACGCACCCAGTGCCATACGAATCCCTGGGTGGTGAACTGGGTTCAAACGTCGTAAAACCGAAGGACAGGCCGAAGAGTACACAATGCACCCGTAATAAAGTTTAGAGCGAACAAGCGAACGGTAAAGCTGTAATAGCACGGTGCGATCTGCTCCCCAGGATGTGCCACATAAAACACGTAAAATATTAAGTGCGCGATCACATCCAGCCTTCAGAGAAGAGATATGGGACGACCAGTTAAGCTTTCGGTCGAACACCAGGCCGAGAAACTTCACCGTTTCGGCGAAGGGTAGCGGTTCCGGCCCAAGGTGTAGAAAAGGCGGATCGTAACGTTTCCGTCTCCAGAAGTTGACACAAACTGTCTTCTCAGAAGAAAAACGGAACCCATTTTCAACACTCCAAGCGTGTAGACATCAAGACATGCCTGCAGGCGACGCTCCAAAAGGCAAGTGCGCCGAGAGCTGCAATAAATTGCAATATCGTCCACGTACAAGGAGGAGGAAATACCAACAGGAACACACTCGAGAATAGGATTGATGGCGACAGCAAAGAGAGTGACGCTGAATACCGACCCTTGAGGTACTCCGTTCTCCGGATTAAAAACGCGAGAGCAAACAGAACCCACACGCACACGAAATACCCTGTTCATCATGAACTCCCGGAGGAACACTGGAAGGCGGCCACGGCATCCCCACTTGTGCAAGATGCGCAATAAACCAGTCCTCCAGCAAGTGTCATAAGCTTTCTCCAGATCAAAAAAGATGGCCACAGTTTGGCACTTGCGTAGAAAGCCATTCAGGATGTGAGTCGAGAGGGAGACGAGATGGTCAGTCGTGGAGCGGTATCGGCGAAAGCCGCACTGGATATTGCAAAGCAGTTTCTCAGACTCGAGCCACCATCGTAACCGTCCATTGATCATGCGCTCCATCACCTTGCAAACAGCACTGGTGAGGGAGATAGGACGGTAACTGGAAGGAAGTCTACGATCCTTTCCCGGTTTTAAAATGGAACAATGGTGGCTTCACGCCAAGCCTCAGGAAATTCACCCTCTTGCCAAATACGGTTATATAGGCTCAGGAGATAGAGTTTACCATCTGAAGAGAGGTGCTGCAGCATTGCGATGTGGATACTATCAGGGCCTGGGGTGGAGTGCCGAGAAGATGCTAATGAGGCAACCAGCTCTCGTATGCTAAAAAGTGTGTTATAGCACTCGGTGTCAGAAGACCGGAAAGAAACACTCTGAGACTCCACCTCTGTCTTAATGGCACGGAACGCCGGGTGATAATTGGCGGAACTGGACATATTTGTGAAAGTGCTACCAAGGACGTCTGCAACAGCAATCGGATCAACTACAGTGTCAGTGCCCACGAGTAGCCCCGGTATGGAAGTACCAGTCTGCTTACCGGCAACAAGGCGGAGCTTCTCCCACACAATGGATGAAGGTGTTGTGCGATTAAAGGTAGACACAAACGAATTCCATGAAGCCCTTTTGCTATCCTGAATAATTCGGCGTGCCCGTGCGCGTGTTTGTTTAGAATGGATCAAATGCACCAAAGTAGGGTGATGGCGCAATACCCGAAGAGCCCTCCTACGAGCACGAATGGCATCGCGGCACTCGGCAGTCCACCAAGGGACCGGTATTCGTCTAGGGTAGGCAGACGACCGAGGTATTGACTGCTCGGCAGCGGAGATCACAACAGAGTTGAAATGCTCGACCATCTGATCAACGGAGTCGAACTGGCAGTCGCTGAAAACAGCAAGAGCGGAAAAGAGAGCCCATTTCGACTTAGACAGCTGCCAAGACCTCACACGCGAGGAGGAAAGGTGGTGTGATATAAGAGTAATGACACAAGGGCAATGATCACTAGAATGAGTGTCTGATACTACGTTCCACTGAAAGCGGTGAGCAAGCTGTGCAGAGCAAAAGGAAAGGTCCAGGTGCGATAGCGTGGCAGAAGAATCGGAAATGAAAGTAGGTTCACCGGTGTTCAGAACAGAGGGACTATATTGAGCGAAAAGGTCAGCAAGAACAGTCCCGCGCAAGCAGGACCTAGGGGAACCCCCATAGGGGATGGTGGGCATTAAAATCACCCAGCAGAAGAAAAGGTGCTGGGAGCTGTGACAAGAGATGGAGCATGTCAGCGGCGCAGAGGATAGACGAGGGAGGAACGTAGACATTAAATACAGTAAAGGAGAAACCAAGAAGAGTAAGTCGGATAGCAATAGCTTGCAAGGTAGTAGTAAGCGAGACTGGCTGACCGCAGATGTCAGTGCGCGTGAGGAGCATAACACCCCCATGAGCAGTAGAGCCCTCCTCCGGTGTAACATCAAACTGGGAAGGTATTGGTGCAGGACAAATGCATCGTGGGGGGCCAAGATTTGTCTCCTGCAAACACAAAACCAGAGGATTATAGGACCGTAGTAACAGCTGCAATTCGGCCCTATGAGTACGGACACCGCGGATATTCCACGTCAGGAGAGCCAAGGAGCACAGTTAGATGCGTGAAAGGTTACCGAATAATCATACTATGAGTTTGCAGCTGGGATGCAAACGATGGTGGAAACGTAGTAGATGAGGTTAAGGTGGGCGTTTCTTGTTTTTTTACACTCTTTGGACCCACAAGAATATAGCCACTGTCGTCGCCGCTATCCGCTGATGTTCGGGATGCGGAAGATCCCCTACGGCTCGTAGAACGAGAACGGGACTTGGAAGGTTTTTCAGTGGCCTTGAGTTTTTTACGACTGCGCTCATGAGGCGCAGCGACAGGTGGTGTCGGTCGAACAAGCGGCTTACGAGCAGGTTCTGGAGAATTAGACTTTGAGGCAGTGGGTACTATGGATGTTGACTGTAAGGTTGTTTTGCTCGGCGACTGCTCTGTTTGCGTACACGCGTCGGCTACGGGCACGGTTTGTAGTGCAACTGAGGAAGCAGGAGTGCGGCGGAGCGCTGATGCGTAGCCTGAGATGGTCGTAGGCTGCAATTTTTGGAAGCGACGCCGGGCTTCAAGAAAAGTTAGGCGTTCCTTAACCCGCAACTCCTGGATGGCTTTTTCCTCTAGAAAACGCGGACACTGCCGGGAGCTGGATGGATGGTTCCCTTTACAGTGGACGCAGCAAGCGTCCCGAGTACAAGCACTTTCTCCACGAGCAGGTTGGCCTCATCGTTCACATGTAGCGTCGAAGGTGCACCGACTTTGGGTATGACCGAATTTCTGACACCGAAAACAACGCATGGGATTCGGTACATACGGTCTCACAGTAGCGCGTTCATAACCACAGTAAAGTGCCTCAGGTAAGGTGGTGCCTTTGAACGTTAGGAATACCGTTCGCAACGCAACCGACTGACCATCACGTTTACCTAGAAGACGGTACGCCTGACATACACCTTGGTCGGAGAGGTTGGAAACAATGTCTGCATCTGAAAGGCCGTCTAAACAGGCGGTGGTCACCACGCCTCTACAAGTGTTCAAAGACTTGTGCGGAGCCACTGATATGGAGTACGAACCTAACGAACTGGCCTTAATGAGCTTCTTTGACTGGTCCTCTGTCTTGGTTTCCACTAGAAGGGTACCGTCTCTCGTTCTGATAGCATTGATCACTTTACCGCAAATCCGATCAATTTCTCGTTGGATATAGAAGGGACTAATATCTCGCATTGTTTTCTTTTCGCAGGCCAAGGTCACAACTATAAAGCGGTCAAAAGAAGAGGTTTTGCGCGCAGATAACATAATGGAAAGACCCCCTTCCGGAGCCGTCGGCGTCAGCGTGCCATCCGGGGGTAGAGAGAAAAGACACCAAAATACTTTCCGGTCTGTGCCGCCTGGTAGACCCCTACAAGACCGATCTCAAGGAATACCTCAGAAGGAGTTACCCTCCAGCCACCACTGCTGGTCCATACGGGTAAGCCCTTCAACATGTACAACCCGGCTGTAAGCCCCTACCACAGGTATAACCAACTGTGGCTCCCCACTTTAGGCCATGCGGCGTAGTAAAGCAGACATGGATTCAGAGGACTTGTGGTTGATTACACCGGGTTTCCGTTAGCGGTAACACGGCCGGTCCGTAATTCTAACCCAACGAGCAGCGACCGTCGGGAAATTAAAACGGACCGGGCCCCCGAGGAAGCTACGTGGGTGTACATAACGGTATGGACGGGCTCCGCACCTAAGGCTTACACATAGGGGCAGTAGGAAGGGTCCACTCAACCTTCACGCCTGAGACCTCCGAAGAGCACACATGTTGGAAGCCGCGCTGGAACCGTGGGACAGGAACCACGGAGATAGAATAAAGATCCCTGTTGGTGAGGCAGGAGTTAATAAATCTAAAGCCTTAATACTAAACTTGTAAAGAATAAGCCTAGAAGGGGAAGAAGATGAGGCGAGTAAATTCCTTCTCACAAAACAAACAAATATGCACACAAACACAAAACGTGGCTCAGTTGGTGGCGATGAGGATGATGAGATGGCGGCGAGTGGCTCGGGAACCCCCGGGTGCGCCAAACCCGTACCTACCGTAGTAGGCCCCTAACACCATTACATCCGAAAAGCTGCAGATAACCTCAGTTCTTGTAGGTAGGTAGCAAAATGTATAGCTAGTTGGCTATTTTCTCACCAGATCCTATATTAGAGCGGTAATGTTCGTCACAGTATCCTTCGGAGGCTATTAATACTGTATAACGGGATAACTATAGTTCCAGATAAGTGTTACCAATACACATATAGTGAATGCCATCCAGACTTGATAGCAGTTAAGGAGAAAACTAGTACTGTGTATTCGTACATTGCGGAAACAATTATAATTAACCGTTACGTTTTCTAACTATCCCTAACTCTGAATTACCCAAAATCGCCTGTCATTGCGTACTGCGATTAGTATGACACTTTAGGTGATTATTAGTATGATCACTGAAGTATACTGTGAATAAATACTAGATAGTTTATATTTCGCTCTAATTAAACAATTCAAGTGTGAGCAGAGAATGCTGAGTATATTCATTCATATTAGAAGGGGTAAGTTTCTAATGAGCAATAGTGTATACGATGTTTTCGTAGTATGTTCTAGGAAGAATATGACGTTTATTATGCTTGCAAATACAGGTAAACAGCATCAGCGTGATGCGCAGTGGCATGATCTGATACTGTAGGTACTGCATTGCTATCGCTTTAAGTCTCCGCCTCTTACCCTCCCCCACCCAACTCCTTGTACTGCGCAACTTTGAGTGTTCTCGTCTATTTGCAAGGATAATACATTAAATATGTTGACACGTCAAGTTTTCAACAATACGTACATTTATCCTTGAGCTGCAACTTAGAAAGAGACGCTGAAAACCACAGTAGTAAGAGCGTCGGTAAGTAGCAACATTTGCTTCTGTTAATAGGGTCATTGAAGAATGGAATGAATTTCCTAGGGTTGCCCTCTGACCTTAAAGAAGTTTAGGGATAATTTAAAGGGAATAAATGTTAGATGCTAACTAAAGTAAATAATGTGAAGTAATTAAGGATCTCCAAAACTATATTAATGTATATTATTATTAATGTATAGTATTAATATTCAGGCTTCATAATAACTGCTTATAAACTAGCTGATAATTAACATAAGTATGGCTATACTGAATAATAAGTAGTTATGTATTTAAAAAAAAATGTATATATAATATGTTAGTTGTATTACTATTCTTAATTTAACTGAAAGATTTTAAGTGAATTTTGTACATTTAACTCTGCCACCGGGCAGTATCCAATTTGCAGAGAATAAATAAATACAAATTTCATTTTTTGTCGATGTTCCAGTCGACTTTTCTCTGGTTTCCTTTATTCGCTCAGACAACTGAATTGTTGCCTACCTTCAACTACCAATCTCGCTTAAAATAGAATTGCCGCTGATATATTATATCAGTATCACCAATTGTGAAGATGTTTATACGCCATCAAATACATCGAGCAGTAAGATACCGAAATGCACCATATATTACATTTCAACTTGCCATAAATCGAGATAAGATAAACGCAGACAGTAAGCGATAAAAACTGATATCAAAGTGGATACAATCGGCTGCAATCTTAATAGGAAAAAGATAAAACGACACAGGAAAACGTTCTAGGAAAATACTTCGATTCCCTGATACAAATACTCTCTTTGCCCCTACATCATTTGGGCACTTGAGTGTTCTTGATAGAGCAAGGTATCTGCTTTTGGTTCACAACTTCCCACTCTACCATGACACGAAGCCACTACCTGAGGGCATCTTATCACCAAATGCATCATCCGAAGAAAATAAAAACCTGCAGATCTTGCGGTTCAATTAATTGCATTCCTCTTATATTTAATCTCTTATGCGTTCCAAAAAAAAAAAAGACGTGTTTGAAGTTGTCATGTGTACATTGTTCATTCCTGTTGCGGTGATTTTATTTTTGTATATTATTTTCCTTTTCTTGTGTTCTCCAAATCCTATATAACGTTACACAGTGAGCAACAACTTAGTTAATATTAAAACACACACACATAATAATAATAATAATAATAATAATAATAATAATAATAAATGGCGTGTTATTTATGGACGCTCTTTAAGTACAGTGGTTCTCAGCGTCCCATTCTATATTGGGCGTGAAAGATCGCTTAATTTTGCTCAGAGGCCTCTCTATCAGGCTTGAGGTTCTTTTACGTGCCTTCAATCTACGACACGACCAGCGGCTTTACTTCCCTTCCGAAGGAAGCCATGCTAGGCATGGTAACCATTACACCACGGAGGGCGACACACACAATGAGAAGAAAGTAAATCTGGCTTCTGTGGTCTGCGTTGCAACCTATGTAAAGGCCCGTTCACATAAACCCGAAAACGAGAATCGATGTAAATTATAAGTAGGCTTTGGACAAGGCTGTAGTTTGCTTGCATGCTGACTGGAAAATAGTTACGTGCACACAGTTTCACTGGGACCTCCCCCTCTCCAAGCACTGCAAGTCATTTACGAACTCTAAGCAAGAGGTGAGTGATTCATTCAGAAATATTTTAATCCATAGCAATTGTTGTCCACGCTTGTAAGACAAAACTATGAAACTAATGACTTTATCTGTCACAGTACAAATGAATCATTTTGTTCATGCTTATACTTTGTAATAAAACTTTACAGAAATGTATGCTTAATTCTATACCCACTTATACCTATAACACAAACTCGACAGCGTACGGCACTTCCGCTTCTCCCCTCGCCGCTCGCTTGTAAACAAGGTACCAGTATACTAGATGTTAACTTAATCTGTCATGTCTGAAATCTACTTATAAGATTTAGGTACACAACACTCCGGCAACAAAAACCGGAATGCCTATCGATAACTATTGATCTCAAAGTGAAAAGTTGATTTACGCTGCGAGATTTCATTCGTTTTAAAATGACCAATGATATTTTTCACCTACATTCAGCCAACATAATGCAGGCTAGCGTCAAAAAAAAAAAAAAAAAAAAAAAAAAAAAAAAAAAAAAAAAAAAAAAAAAAAAAAAAAAAAACTCCGACTGGTGAGCCCTAGCAGCCGTTTCACGTCACGGTCGCTTAATCTCTACAGTGAAGAGCCTAATATGCAGAATATCTGTGCCACCTGGGACGAGAACGAGAAAGTTAAAACTTCGCCAAGTTTTTTTCTTTTTTCTCTCCATTTGTATAGTTTCCTTTAACTTCAATGTTCATATCGGGGGCTTTGACTTGTGAAACAACTCATATTACTGTAGGTTTAGAACGTTAGGTTAATCATTTTATATCGTTAAACACACGCACTGTCACTCCCACATTCATACTTCCAGACTTTGTGGGGGATAGGGAATAGTTCTGGTTAAAGAAAAATTCCCCGCCCCAGCCGGGAATCGAACCCAAGACCCCTAGATGAGAAATCAGCTCGCTGACTACTCAACCACGGAGGCAGAATGTTCGCCAAGTTTTGTTTCCCGTTCCCGTGGCCCGATAAAGCTTCCTGTCAATTTTGAACGTTCCCATTAAAATACATGTATTTCAACTTTCTTTCTCCTTCTGGTTCCGTTCTCAGTGGCTGTGAACTCGCCTTTATTCTTTAAAGCACACGAGCATTCACAAACGCCTTGAAACTCTGTTCACATAAAAGGTAATATATAGAAATGTAATCAAGTTTCGGTGTGACATTAAGATTTTTATACAAGATAATAAAATAATAAATTAAAGCATTATAAACGTGCTTTCCAAAATAGGAAATAGTACAATTGTACTATCATTAATTCGAGTCTTAAGTAATGGTACTTTGAATTTTTTATCTATATTATTACCATTATTGGTGGTGGTATACCCAGTAAATTGTTACAAGGAGCGTGGTAACACCGCCAATTCGACAGGCTTGACAAATTGTGAGGATTCTCTGAGAGACATTCTACTTTCATTACATGAAAGCGACTGACTATATCAGACGCGATAACCTAGAGCTGGCCCACACCAGATGCATCACAGCTTCGCCTCCGTCCACGTCAGGCATCATGGGAAAAAAAGTAAAACTCTGGGGGGAAAAAGCAACAAAAGTAGTTGTGTAACATGGTAGCTAGGCGGTAACACAACAAGCGGTTGTATATTCTTATGCGGTAGGGAATTCCTCATTAAAAATAGATTACACAAAGAAAATTTACTCACGAAACAAAGAGTTCGAAATCACTGTGGAAAAAAAAAAATGCTGATATGAGTCAAACCGATACTGCGATTCCCGGGAGAAATGACATAAAAATCTGACGTTCCATTTACATGAGTTCCTCTACATCTCTGTAACAAATTATTGTTGATAAGGTTATTCTTCTCTCTACTTCATGCTAATCAACGAACATTAGCAGAAACGGTCTTATTACTTAGCTTCTTTAAGTAGAAGGGGGAAATAAGGGAATACACTAGGCTAAACCGACAGTCAAATGTTTTAAAATGTGGTTGCTGTGGGGCTGAAAACCGATTTTTTGCGTGTCCAGCATTTGACAAGTTCCCGTATGAGAAAATTAAGTATTTTAAAGCTGAAACCAATAACAAGAAATACCTCGAAAGCGGTCAGCTCCACGAAAAAAAAAATTACATGACAAAAATTGTGTGTTTTAACGAGATCTACATCTTTTGTGTAGTAAGGTTTTGTCTGTCTCTTGCGGTTTACCAGTAATGCAAAATTCATTATTACTTTCCTTTATTGTTGAAAAAATAGACTATTCCCTTAAGACAGGCTGTTCCAACTCGACTCTCGGCCACAAAGCTCAGAACAGAGTTAAAACGGGAAAGTGGTAGCCAATACGTCACTGGATAAAGGTCACACCACACTCGCGTCCTACCATTTTCATTTCTAACACTTGATTCAGCCATAATTATAGTTTGCCCTGAATGCTGCGCAATATTGCATGTTGCAGGTATGTCCCTGCATGACTCCCGGGTTACTCGCTGCTCTTTTGGCGCGTACCCAAGATGGGACAACCAGCTTTAGAGATTTCGAACACTCGATTAAATTAGCACAAATAAACAAAGAGTACTGTCATCTTCGAGAAAAACCTCTTCGTCTTGCTTACTATGAAGACAACTCTCATAGTAAAATGTTCATCGCAACTCCAGTTTTTTACTTCCTCTTGCTAAAGGTTGTAGAGAAAGTATTGCATTCCATCCCAAAATTCGACGAGGAGATTTAAACGGAAATGCATGTTTTGAGATTCCCTAAATCCCAAAATGTTGCTTACAAAATAGGACATTTGCGCACGTGTGGGTGGGTTGGTGTCTATGAACAGCATAACTCAGAACCGAAAAGTCGGTTTGGTATTCAAGTTCAGTATCCTACAAAGATGCGACACGAAGATTTTTCAACAAAATCCCCCACAAACTGTCCTTTTCATGTAAGATTTTTCAACATTTTAGATTTTTTTGAAAAATGTATCGATTTTGAATGTATTTAAATGAATAATAAAATACATGTTTTGAGTTTCCTGTGAATTGACTAATTCCTCTTCATTCGAAAGCAATTCCGCATAACCGCGTAGAACAAATAAAGGTTAAGGGATAGACGAAAACGTACTCTTCGAAAAACTGTTATCTTTAGGTAAAATAGTGCAATATTTAGTCAATCTTATGAAGTCCTTTCGGTATTTAGTTATTTCCCACTATTGCATGGAAACACTGTGGAATTTCATGGCCAGCATATAGAGCCCAGTTCAACATTTGATATCGCTATTACCTTTGCATCTATAACCAACTATGTACTGTAGATCTATCTGCAAATGTATACTTCAAGCCCGCCTCTGTAATGTATCGGTAGCGAGTCTCACATTCAAGAGGTTCCGAGTTCAATTCACGGTTAGAAGGAGTTATTCGGATAAGTTTTTGCCCGGGTTTTCCCTTATCCTGAAAGACGAATATCGGGTAACTATAAGATCTATGGACCCCGTGCTCATTTGAGCATCATTTCACCCATTTCATTCATCGTCGTACATGACCTACCAGGCTAAAGAAGGTAAATTATTAAAAAAAGTTTGTTAATAAAGTGAACTAGACAGGAACATATACTGTCGCTAGAATAATTTTTATACACCATTAATAGACGATAGCAGAGAAAGCCATGTGATTTCTATTATCTTATTACTACTTTAAATCCTTAGTACAGGTTTCCCCACGCAACATCACCGTGATCACCCACTCACGCTCTCTCTCTCTGGCTGTCAAACAGTTCCACAATAGAAGTTTTGGAGCGATACAAGTATATTATGGTATTGAAAGAACATAACAAATGCCAAGTCTGGAAACAATGGTATGTTTCACTTCTAGGAATTGAGTGCGTGTCAGTGTGTTAGTGAATTTCCCTGCTGCGGACGTTGTCAGACAGGAACAGTGGCCTGTCGCATTCACTCAAATTGTTTCCGCAACAAAGGAACGTCTCATCCATGTCACGTCCGCATATTCGTGAATCATCAAACTCCGAGCTGAGCCAAATGACTTATCTGGTGCATGTGCAATCATTCTAGAATCTTTGGGATGACTACAGAGGCGTTTTACACAAGTGAAAAATGACAGGTTTCCCAAAACAAAGGAAAAAATATTTCAACTTAATCACCGAATAGAATAAAATAAAATAGTATAAATTATTCTATCCAAATTATCTACTCCTGAATGTATATGCGAGGCCATGCCTTCCACACCACGATGAATCTTCGTCGTCAAGAACACTGAGGGCGTGAAATTAAAAATGAACAAATGCTGTAATTCTGTAGTAATTTAACACTAACGCTGGTGTAACGTAAATTATAGCAGATTGAAAGCATAGTGTTTAACGAAAACTTCATTTCAAAACTATGTATTTTTAAACACGATTTCCTTTATGCACAATTTAAACTGACGAAGTTCCAGTGATATTAGCCCTTAAGTCTGCAAAATATTCCTTTACGGTGCAGCTCCTCTTTTGATGAAACTCATCTTCAGGCGGAGGCATTAGGGAGGTCAGAACCGAGCATGGGTAATAAGGCAGTTGCTGCAAAAATATCTTAATTTCTTCATTGTTTACTCTCTTATTTTGGTTTAAAAATAGCAAAGCTGGCTCTTCTAGTGAATTGCTCCTTTTTTCGTTAAGGAGCTTCAGAGATTACGTTACTTACCGTTCACGGTTTTACGCTGCGAAAAATAGTGAAGTTTCTTTTCGTTCCAAAATCCATATAATTATCCTCGCCTTATCCTCGGCGAGTTGGAATCAAAAGCCTGTTCTGAAAATGGAAGAGGAAGAACTAATAGTATGGACTTAAGACGAAGCAGGAGGGAGAGAATAAGAAAGGGTAAGAAAAATGAGAGACGCCACGTTTAGCGCAATAACGCAAGCAGAGCTGCGGATCCTGCTAATTAAATTCTAACCGAAATTTTACAAGCAATTTTCGATTTTCCGCAAGTAATTGCCACTAACGTGTACAAGGAGTCCAATAAAGTAAAATATCCTGTTTCGGTGTGCGCGTGCGTGTGTGTGTGACGGGTCACGCAAGAATGGTCGAACTGATCGTTAAGAAATTTGTTATACACTCATGGACAGAAATATTCACACACCAGGATATACATTTAATGTTTGCTTATAATTTCAAGATTTATCAACACAAGTGACCTAATTTAATACAAATTATTTTATATGTATTTCTGTTTGTAATTCTATACTTAAACACAAAATAGTAGTGTTTTCGGAAAAAAAAAAAAAAAATCACACTTCAATAACGGACACATTATGTTTTAGCACAAGAACCTAAATTGTATGCTTTGTTATTTAGCACACTTCTAGTAGTTTATATATCCCTTTCGCATGAATAGTTTGTATTGGTAGTCACTTTAGAGAGAAATTCATGTGAATGTAAATAACCCGACTTTTCACTTTTATTTTTGTGGGTCTTTCACATGTCACATATTGTTATCATGGAGGTTAACACTTGATTATCTGAATCCATGGGATTATTGATGCCAACAAACAGCGTTTAGCAAGCTGTTCATGCAGGGAAGACGGAATGTTGATAGGAATTCCAGCTACACGTATGACTCAACATGTTACGCATTACATCCTTTTCAACTTGCGTATGTTTAGTGTTGAGTGCCGACTGTTGAGGCAGTGGAGACCCGGCTTAAGGTTCACTGTGATGTTACGTCTAAAACAACCCGTCACATTTTTGGTCTCTAGTTTTAACAAATGCATTAGATTGAAATAAGTTTTGTATGTGCAGACATTGTGGAAAAATGAAGTAAATAGTGGACACTGCAAGGGCGATAGTTTATTACTTTGATTATAAAGATAGAATGTGTGTACAGTAATACTGTGCATGAATACCTAATGTCCATCAGTGTATAACAACTGAGGTTCCATTTATAAAATTCATGATACGGCATTTTAATTGCCCAAACGAGTGTAGGTTTTAATGATGTGCAAAATAATAATAATAATAATAATAATATGAATCGGTTGTGCTCCATTCACATTACTTTCTCTACCTGTTTAGCAAAAAAACCATTCTTATAAAAGGTTATTTTTTTATCTAGATCACGCTAATCAAGATAAACATTAGCAGTAACTGTCTCATTACTTACTTGTAAGTAGAAGGGAAAAAGGGACTATATTCGGCTAAAGAGATAATCAAATCTTTTAAAAGCTGTCACTGTGTGATTGTCGTTGAAATTCGTTTCTATACATGGCCAGTAGCACATCAAAAGAATATAGACGACTTCCTGTTTCACAAAAGTATAAGTATTTTAAAATTGAAACCAATAACAAGGAATATCCCGGAAACGGTAACATCTAGAAAAAATTAAATGAAACGAATTGTGTATTTTTAAGATCTACATCTTTTGCTGTAGTAAATATTTTGCCATCTCTTACGATTTGCCAGTTATACAAAAGGTATACAAAAGACATTCAAATGCAGAGGTCTTCCGAGGCGATTCCCAGAAAATTCAAGGTATACACTTCACTTGTCATGAAAATATATTCAACATCGATATTTAATCAAAATCGTTAGTCATTTTTGAACAGTCAAAATTTTCGAAAAACCTTCCATGTAAAGAGTAGCTGGGGTGGAGGAATTCCCTGAATATTTTCGTGTCGCATTCTTGGAAGATACTTTAGGCAGCGCACCCTGCTACCACTTTATATGGTGGAGGTGCGCTCCCTGGAAGATCGCGACAGGCTCGAAGAAATCATACACTTTGACATAAAAGTAGAGGACTACACTGCCCCTAAGATCCCGGCCCAGTGCAATGTATGTCAACTACTTATGCACAGAGAAAGGCACTGTTCCAGTCGCAGTCTGTTCCAAATGCACTGGGCCACACTAATCAAGCACGTGCACAGTCCCGCCGGAAAACAAAGTGCGCGTGCTGCAACGGCATCGGGCATGGGGCCGGATGGCGTTCCTGCCTGGAATACCGACGGCTGGCTATGAATCTGCGCAGCCACAGAACGCGACTGAACCCAGTTGCATCAGCATACACACCAATCATGGAACAGGAGTACTCGCGCCTCCCAGCTCTGGCCACTCAACGCCCGGCACGGGCTATGCGAGGTCAACCTGCCCCAACCTCCGTGGCAGCCCCAAAGCCGGTACGGGACATGCGAGGCCCACCTGCCTCAGCATCCGTGGCAGCCCCGCCGCCGGCACAGGCAACCGGTGACATAAACACCAGGTTTAGTAACCAAGATCCGAGAATTACATCCTACTTATTTACATCACGGCCACAAATAATGTCATGCAACAGCCAGGACGCGCCTCATACGCGCCCAGTCGACACCCTACAAAAAAACTCACGGGCGAAATAAGGCCCGAGTATAGCGAGGCAAACGTTGCAAGTAACACCATATGCAACTCCGTAACAAACAAGATTACTACATGGGCTGCCATTAGAAAACAAGTAGAGCTAGTACTGCGAGAGATCTGTGTAGCGGGTAACGAATATGAACCAGCTATCCTCAAGTACGCGGAGTTCTTCCATCTCTTTGCAGCTAATAGTGTAACAACCTCCCGCTAGATCAGGCTGACAAATCTAGCTACTCTTAAAGCCCATCATTATGACGACCATGGGCACTTTTAGGATTATGGGCTTGGAATGCACACGGTATTCGCCGACGGAAGGTCGAGTGCACTGATTTCTTGGAAAAACACAAAATAGACATTGCCCTTCTTAACGAAACACACCTTAACGCCACTGACAAGCTAAACATCCCTGGTTACTTAGTTTACAGAACGGACCGCAACGGGGCGCTGCGATTGCCATAAGACGTGGCATTGATCACAATCAAGCACTACTACCAAATCTCATCAGAACCGAAGCCACTGCCGTCCATGTCAAAATTGATCACATCCGCGTTCTTGTCATATCAACAAACAACCCCCGGTGACCTTGCAATAGATGACCTATATGCACTATTACACCATCACCCACATGTACTCCTAGCTGGTGATCTAAGCTGCAAACATCCGCTATGGAACAGTGTTACTTCAAACGTTCCCGGCAACAAATTACTCCAATTTGAAATTTACGCACCAACTGAGCCCACCTTCGTCCCAGCCCCAGAAGCCAAAATCCGGATGTGCTCGACATAGCCATAGCACGTAACATTACATTTGACATGGACATCACCATCTGTAATGACCTCTCTTTGTATCACTTACCGGTCCTACTCACTGTAAATGTCTCCCTTGCTCATGCCCCCAGACTGCCTCGACACAACTTTAATAAAGCGAACTGGGAACTGTTCTCCACCACAATAGCAGTCTCTTACAACCCACTCAATCACATCTGAAGCAGAGTTTGATCATGCCAGACAGCATCTCGAGAATACCAACTACGCCATCACAAAGGCGGCTCCAATCACCGTACCCGGCGGTTCAGGCCCCGCCCCCCCCCCTCCCGACCTAAAGCGACTTACAGCCCAGCGCAACCGTGCAAGACGCGCCTGGCAGCGCTCACGACACCCGGCAGACCTGCAAGAGTTACGCAGACTCAATACTGATGTACGCGAACTGACTACCAAACACACAGCTTGCCGACGCCTTACAGAATACCCTCGTGCCAAACCCACAACCCATTGACCCCAACTTTGTTCAAGACACACGCACGCTGACTGCTGACTTCCGGACGCGCCCAACGCATAACCCCTTACGCAAAACTTGCCCGTCAGAAAGAGCATGGATAATTAAGCAACAGGAAAGCACCAGGCCCAGACCGAATCCCAAATATCGCGCTTAAGTATTTACCGCCCTGCGCCCTTCAGGCCCTGACGACAATTTTCAACTTCACTCTCCAACATGGGACGTTCCCAACAAGGTGGAAAAATGCCAAAATCTTGCACCTCACCAAAAAAGGCAAAGATCATACCAACCCCCAAAATTACCGACCCATCAGTCTACTCAACACCCTCAGCAAACTCTTGGAGAAAGTCATACTAAAGCGCCTCAATGCATATCTCATCCGCCACAAAATTCTCATCTCCGAACAGTTTGGATTCCACGCCAAGCACTCCACCACCCTCCAACTCCTACGCACTACCGAGCATATTACCTACGGCTTTAACACCCGAAAAAGCACGGGTGCAATTTTCCTAGACATTGAACGGGCCTTAGACCGGGTATGGCACGAGGGACTGCTACGTAAACTTAGCCACTACAACTTCCAAGACACGGCAATCAAACTTATAGCAAACTACCTCCACGACCGAACATTTCACTCATGCGTAAACCACTCGACCTCCACACCCCGACCCATCCAAGCCGGAGTACCCCAGGGTAGCATACTGGGACCGGTCTTATTCACAATATACATGGACGACATTCTAAAGACTAACAACACCACCCTCTCACTGTACGCAGACGACACTGCCGTCATGGCGCAATCAGGCGACCTTAAACTCCTCTCTGTTCGCCTACAGCAAGCCCTAACGCAGTACGAGGGCTGGCTGACTAAATGCCGTATTAAGGTAAACCCAACGAAATCCCAGGCGATAGTGTTCACTAAACGGGTCAAGCACCGCCAATCAGCACGAACCTTGCCCCCCCATAAAACTCTTCGACACCCCCATCCCCTGGTCTAACACCGCCACCAATCTGGGTGTGGTGATGGACCAAGGACTATTCTGGAGACAACACGTACTCAACATACGCAAAAAAGCTAACGCGCAATTGTGTAAACTATACCCAATCATCAACTACAACAATTCATTACAACTAAACATGGGGCTCATACTCTACAAAACACTGCTCCGACCTCTTCTCACTTACCCCCGTCTGGGAGTATGCAACAAAAACACACACGAAATCCCTCCAAACTCTCCAAAAAAGGATCCTCCGCATTATAGCCAAAGTACCCATACTTGCACCGGCCAAACTCCTGCACCAGGAACTGCAAATGCAATGTATCGAACAATTCATCAAAAAGTTCTCAGCAGACCTCTACAACAACTGCGCCAAAAACAATAACCCGTTAATTCAATCTCCAGAAACCTATGAAACAACCTTGAACAAACACCGACGACCCCTCTCACTGTTTGACCGCAACCTCACAAATGACACCCCCGCAGCGACGATTCTCGACCACCTGAACCAACTAGTACCGTAAACACCCTCTTTATTTTATTCGGCACAACCAATAATTGTAATCTTTAGGAAGCCTTCTTCATTCTAAATGACTTTTGCACAACTGGTAAACTGCAAGAAATTTACCAAAATGTGCTTCACAGAAAATGCAGATCTCTCAAAGCATACAATTTGTCCTTTTCAATTTTGTTGTGGAGCTAACCATTTCCGAGATATTTATTATTGGCTGGCTACAATTTTAAGTTCCTACACTTTTTTTCAAACAGGAAGTCATCTGTGTTTCTTTTGTTTCTCCTGGCCATGCAAAGAAGTGAATTTCAATGACAATCGCGACAGATTTTAAAACATTTGACTAACGCTTTAGTATAGTGTATACCCTTAGTTTCCTTCTGCTTATGAGGAACTAAATAATAGGACAATTCTGATAATGCTTACCTCAATTAGCATGGAGTAACAAAATAATAATCTCGTTAGGAAGATAGTTTGTAGAACAGGCAGAGAAAGTCATGTGAATGGAACACATCAGATTTTTTATATAACTGAGACATCGTAGGAGCTAGATAACATAGATCGCATTAGTAGGTATGTACAATCTACTCTACATAAATATACTCTGCTATAGAATTACATTTCGAATGATGATCCACTGCATTGCTTGGGCTGCAACATCACATCGCGTGTGCCAAATATTTCGGATCTGACAAAGAGTGTTGACCCGTTAGGCTGCTCTTACACGAGTTTCTAGACTTCTGCTTATATTCTTTTTTCAACGTACATCACGTGAGAAAAAAAATAGCTATAAGTAGATCCGTTCATTTCTAAGTGCATTTCAACTAACAAGCAAACATTCTCATGGGGCAGATAAAAATGTAATTTTTTTTTCTTCCAGCATGTTTGCAACGTCAAAACAAGTGCTTATAAAAATTTGTACAACGCGAACGCAATTACTTCGCCTGTTATTTACATAAGGGTGGGGAGGGGGTGACGTTTGGTTTCATGTGAGAAATCAAATTCTTACCTTAATTGAAGCTTCTCGGAATTACTACACATCTCCAAATGCTGTTATTATTCCTGAACATACACTCTGCAGTAAGGGTATTCTACTAAAAATTGTGAAACACATTTTCAATGTACTAATTACTGCCACTTTTTTCGCATTTATCACATAGTCATTTCAAATTCTTAAAGCAATATCCATTGTGTTTTGGAAACGGTTTTGGTTTTTTTTTTTTTTTTTGATAATCCAGCCAGCAGCCTACCGTGCTGGAAAAATCCCTCACCCCAAACTACCCCTTACATGGAACATTTTTCGGAATTTTCGATTTTCTAAAAATGGTTATGATTTTGATTAAGATGCCGTACATTAAAGATATTTACATAACAAATAAACTATATCCTGAATTTCTTAGGAGTAACTCCGGTAGTCCTCTTCATGCCGATGACTTTTGCATAACTGGTAAACCGCAAGCAGACAAAAAATTACTGCACAAAAAATGTAGATCTCGTTAAAACACACAGCTTTACATCTACAATTTGTTGTAGAACTAACCATTACCAAGATAGTCCCTTTTATTGGTTTCAATTTGAAAATACTTACACTTTTCACAAACAGGTAGTCCTCGTCTGTTTCATATACGGTTTGTTTTACTCCTGGCCAAGAAGAGAACCGAATTTAAATGACAATCGTATAGCGACAGCTTCTAAAACATTAAGAATGTTAAAGTAGCCTAGTGCACTCACTCATTTCGCTTCTACTTATACGGAACTAGGTAATAAGACAATTTCTGGTATGTTTATCTTGATTAGGATGATGTAAATAAAAGAATATTTTGTAACAATACTTTGTTTGTAGAAAGTTATATGAGTGGAACACATCAGATTTTAAGTAGTATTTAATGCCCGTCCTATACATTATAGCACCACAGGCGGTGGATACTTTTTATAAATGAAATTATAATTTGGGCATAGAAATTTGAGAAAGAACCCTCCCATGCCTAAATTTAGGTTCTCTGCACAGGAAATTATTAGTTCGAAAAAATGAGGAACACTAGGAAAATGTTTCGCCGGTGAGGATTATCCCGGCAGAAGTACAACTTCGTTCACGAGTTGCTAACTTATCATTCTCGGGCACCCGTGCCATAGAAAGAGCAACACTTTCGGCCGAAAAACCGTAAGTTTCTTCAAATTTTAAATTAATTCATTACTTATTTAATTTTCAAGTAAATAAACGTATCCATACTATACCATTTCTACTGTACTATACTGTGTCAACTTCTGGTTGAATAATTCAGCTAAATATTTTATTAATACCCAAATTTACTTCACAATCCCCCCCCCGAAATATATATAACAGTCGGGCGCCTATGAGAAACATTAAAAACCAGAAATATGATGTGTATCATTTACGCAACTTTATCAATCTGCTCTGCAAACATACTATGCTTACAAAAGATTATTCTTTTGTCTACATCATGCTAATCAAGATAAACATTACCAGAAACGGCCTTAGTACTTAGTTCCTGATAAGTAGAAGAGAAATAAGAGTACACACTAGGCCAAAGAGACAGTCAAACCTTTTAAAAGCTGTCGCTATGCGATTGTCATTGGAGTTCCATTCTCTTTTGCCAGGAGTAAAACAAAAGATGAAACAGCCCGCATTGCTACTGGGGGTTATCTTGTCTGCCGCACATTCAAGAGTTTTTCCCCCCTATCTTGAAGATGAATGTCGAGAAGCTCCATGAACCCAGAGATCATTTGGGTATAATTTCTCAGATTTCTTTCATCGTCCGATATGACCAACCAAGTTAGAGAACGTTAAACTAAAAGGAGCAAAAGAAGAAGAAAAAGGTGAAAAAATGAGGGTTTTCCTTTTGAGAAAAGTTTAAGTATTTTCATATTGAAACCAATAACAGCAAACATCTCTGAAATGGTAAGCTCTAAAAAGTATATTACATAAATTGTGTGTCAACGAAATGTACATGTTTTGTGTTGTAAGTTTTTGTCTATCTCTTACGGTTTACCAGTTATACAAAGTCATCCAGAACGCAGAGGACTTCCAAGATCTATTGCCAAGAAATTCAGGATATTCAGTTTGTTCGGAAAATCTAAAATATCGAAAAATGTTCAATGTAAAGGTTGGTTTGGGCCTGGGATTTTCCTGAAAATCTTCGTGTCGTATCCTTTGAAGGTAGAGAACCTTTAGTTTTTGAGCTATGCTGCACGCGCCCGCGCACACGCACACACATATACATACGTGCGCACGACCTTTTTGTATTAATGTCTTTTTTGGATTCAGGGCCTTCAAAACATATATTTTCGGTGTAATTTCGGTATCGAATTTTTGGGTGGAATACAATATCTTCGCTACCTACTATGCACATTGTACATACGTGCTAGAAAAAGAAAGTTATTGTGGGGTTTGGAACAAGTTTCCACAGGCTTAAACTGAATTGTAAACGGCACAGATTATTATACTGATTAATGCACCAGAGTCTTTGCGTAGCACACGGCAAGCTAGTAAACGAAGTGATATATAATCCTGTCGATAAAATACAACAGCACGAACCTATCGACCCTTGTAAAACAGACCAGGCCTCTAAGAAAAATTAAGAAGCTCCAAGTACAGTTAGTAACGAATGTTATAGCTTGCGACAAATCCTGGGGAAGCGGAAAATAATCACTACAACTGCAACTGTAGTGAAAATTGAATTCTGTGTTGCTTTCACGTTGTAGTTTCGCATGATCGTATCTGGAACCATTGTGCAAGCTGTCTCAATGGATGATCGTCTCGAGCATAACAAAGGGTGTTCCACTCACAAGACTTTCTTTACCTGTTCTTCAAACACACTATTCTTACAAAAGATTATTTTATTTACATCATACTAATCAACATAAACATTATCAGAAATTGTGGTATTACTTGTTTCCTTGTAAGTAGAAAGGAAATGAAGTAATTCACAACGCTAAGGCGAGTCAAATGTTTTAAAAGCTGGTCACTATGTGAAACTGTTGAATATCAGTTCTCTTTGCGCGGCCAGGAGTAAAAACGAGAGGTATGAAAGGAAATATGACATCGTTTGCGAAAAGTAGTTTAAAATTGAAACAAATAACAAGGGTTATCTCTGAAATTGTTAACTCTACAGAAAAAAAATGCATGTTTTAACGAAACTTTTTTTTTTTTTTTTTTTTTTTTTTTTTTTTTAGTAAGTTTATGTCTGTCTCTTATGGTTTACCAGTTTGCAAAAGCCAATCAGAATGAAGAGCACTTCAGGCGCTGTTCCGAAGAAATTCAGGATATAAATTTTATTTGCCATATAAATATATTTAATATACGACATTTTAATCAAAATCGTTAATCTTTTTTTAGAAAATAGACAATTTCGGAAAATGTACCTTGCAAAGTATAGTATTGGGTGGGAGGAATTTTCTGAAAATCCTTGTGTCGCATCCTTGAAAGATACGAAATACCAGGTTTGGTATTTATCGCCTTTTCGTTTTCGAGTTGTACACACACACAATCTTTTTTCTAAATTTTTTTTTTTTTTGGATTCAAGGGAATTCAAAACATTATTTCCGGTGAAATTTCCGTATCGAATTTTTGCTTGGAATAAAATAACGTCTCTACCTACAATGCGAACTGCACATAAGTGCAAAGTAAAAATGGAATAAGACAAAGCTTTGGCGTAGGTACGTAACAGCGTATGATTTGCATAATTAGGAATGTTCAAAGTTTAATGCTTGTAATGATTATAGTTTTAAGCGAAAATAAAACCAACAACTAAATGTTGAAAACAAAACAGGTCTATCTAAAGTTGAAAAAATTAAATATTACGTCGCAAGTGCCTAAAAGCATTTTTAGCTATTATTATGCTCCATGTACCTCCAAAATATTTAATCCAACTCTTGAGGAGAGCTTCAGAATGTATCGGCTCAATTCCATTTTTACTTTCTGTACCGAATACTATGTACATACATATTAAGTAGACAAGGTATTGTTTTCCACCCAAAAATTCGATACCGAGACTTTACTGGATATACTTTGCGGTCCCCTAAATCAAATTAAAAGAAAGCAATTTTAGAAAAAGATCCGTGTGTGTGTGCGGGAGTGTGTGTGTGTGGACAACATAACTCAACAACGAAAAAACGGTTAAATAGCAAACTTGGATACGAGGACACGATACGAAGATCTTCATAAAAATTCCTCCAGTCCTAACTACCCTTTACATTGAGGATTTTTAAAACTTTTTAATTAATGACTTAATATATATTATATAATATATAATAATCACTTAACGGTTTCATTTAAAATACCGCATCAAAGACACTCGTATTTACAAAAGTAATACACATATCTTAAATTTCCTGGGATCAGCCTCTGAAGACCTCTTCATTCTGGATGACTTTTGCAGAACTGGTAAACTGAAAGAGGTATACAAAAACTTACTGTACAAAAAGGTACATCCCGTTAAAACACACAATTTATAGCACATACACGTTTGTGTGGAGTTAACCATTTCCGAGATATTCCTTGATATTGGTTTCAATTTTAGAACACTTAGAAGCTTTTCTCAAATGCGATGTTATTCGTTTCTCTCATTTTACTCCTGGCATATAAAGAACCGAAATTCAATCAAAGAGCAAAGCATTTTTTAAAATATTTCAGTATCGCTTTAGCCTAGTGCACTCCCTTACTTCCCTTCTACTTAGAAGCAACTAAGTAATACGACCATTTCTATGTTTAATGTTTATCTTATGATGCAGATAAAAGAATAATAATTTGCAAGAAAAGTTTGTTGCAGAACAGATGGAGAAAGTCGTGTGAATGAAACACGTCGGATTTTAGTCAATAATTTCCTTAATTTGGTACTGCGAGTTGTAAAATCTGATGTTTTTATTCACAGACTTTCTCTACCTGTTCAAACTATTCTACAAAAGAGTATTCCTTTTTTTTTATAGCATGTTAATCGAGATAAATATTAACATAAATTGGCTTATTACTGGTCTCTTGTAAGTAGAAGGATAGTAAGTGAATACATTAGTTTAAAATGATAGTCTAATGCTTCCAAAGCTAGTCGCTGTGATACAATGAAATGCTGTCTCTTTGCACGGTCAGGAGTAAAATCGAGAGATGAAACGAATGGCAGCTTCCCGCTTGAGAAAAGTATAAATATAGCAAAACTGAAACCAATAACAGAGAATATCTCTGAAATGGTAGCTCTACAGAAAATGGCTGTATTTCTTGTGGTTTACCAGCTATACAAAAATAATTCAGAATGAAGGAGACGAGAGGCTACACCCAAAAAATTCAGGATGTATCTTTTATTTGCCTTATAAACATCTTTAATAAACGGCATTTTAAACGAAATCAGTCATGTTTTAGAAAATCGAAAATTTGAAAAATGTTCCGTGTAAAGCGTAGTTTAGGGTGAGGGAATTTTACTGAAAATATTAGTTTCGCGGCCTTAGAATATTCTAAACTAAAATACGAAGTTTGGTATTTAATGGATTTTTCGTTTTTGAGTTATGTTGTACTCACATACACACGCATCTGTATCTAAAAATGCAGGTTTTTATTCAGGGTCCTCAAAACGCATATCCGTTAAAATCTCTGTACCTAAACCTCTGTGGAACACAATACCTTCTCTACTATGTAAATTGCACATATGTGCTAGGGAAAGTAAAAATGAAAATCTCTGAATGAACACGAGTTAATTCTTCTAGGCCAGTTGAAAGTTCTTACTGGTCGTACTTTGCTGAGAGAAAGCGAGGGGGGAGAGGGATAGAGAGAGTTTTACGATGTAGAATTGAATTTATAGAGAATTTTAATTAGATTTAATTAGAAACCCACAGATCTAAAAAATGAGTAATAGGGCTAATGCATTCATATTATATTCTCACATCGTAGTCAAAATTTCCGTTAGGTGATACAACATATATGGAAGATAAGATGTTCTTAAAGCGGAAACAGTGTGCACTGCGGATGTTAATTCTTATTGGTAGAACGTTTTATTTCTGAACATACATGCAAAGTTTCATAAATGGGTTCCAAAGATCCACAGTAAAATTGATACTTTTGAACAGAGTTTTATTTGTAGGACATGGATCAATATTGATGTATTAAGTACACAGCAATTCATCGAATGTAATTGTCTGTATGTGGGCCAGACTCAGCAAAGTCTCACTATTAGGAGTCAAAATTTGTTACTACAGCTAAAGTCATCTCCAGAACAATAATTTCAGAAGTTACTATGTGCACTCATTTTCCCCATTTGAACAATCAGAGAATACAAAAATACAAGCTGAATGCTGAGTTATTTTGAACAACTCGTCAAATACTACGGATCAAGGCCTGCCATACTCGATTTAATACGCATAACTTAGCCTCAGTTAACAGAAGCAGTTAATATATTACTTAATGAGACGTTTATGATTGACATTGGTAAACCAGTGAGATCAGTTTATGAATCTAATAACAGCTGGCATGTTTATTTGACGTATGAACAGCATTAATTACGCTTGGTGTTGGTTGTTGCCTCAACGGATCCAACATCCAGTCCAGTGTGATTGGCAGGCTGAGGGCAGCCCGAGGTGTGTTAGACGTGTCCCTGTTCTCAGAGAGAACTTAACCACGTTCTGACGGGATTGTGGGTTTTGTAGGATGGCGGGTGTGTATTGGGGTTGTGGAGTGACAGGAGGAGGCGAATATTGCTCCTCGACGGTTGGATCCAACATGGGCTTCGGTTGTTACATTTATACTTTGGTCACGTTCCTAGCCAGCTGACTGCACTCGGTTTGTTTGTACTGCTAACCGCTTACTCGGTCCTACCCCATTAACTGCAACTGTCCAATGGAAACTCGATGATGTGGATGTATCGAATTACTCAGTCGATAGGTATGATACATACAACCCCCTGCCGAGTGAGAAGCCGTATTTCAACCGTGACTTGAACGCTCGTGTTAGAGATGCAGTGAAACATTAGAGCACTAGAGGATTTGCTGCATCTCTGGCATAGGGAGGTTTACAAGTGCCCAGATACTAGTCAGCTTTGCCGCCTATTGGTTTAACGTGTTAATATTCCATATGGCCCAAATGGCTTGGTTTGCGACACCTCTGCCCAAAAATTACATCTGCATATATGTAACAATATTAAGACACATATCAAACACAATTCGATGTTAATGAATTTAATACGAAGTAATTAATTGTAATTGATCACTATTCATCAATAGTCACTTTTAATTACCTAGCACACTATGTAACAGACAGATTACTCCCAGAATAAATACTTTAGTTACAATGCTGTGCCTCAGTAATGCAGCTGAACCCATTCTCTTGTTGAAATATATCAACCTTGACTCACACAGCTTTGTAGTAAATGAAAAGGTTGCTATTTTCAGTTTCTAATCTCAGAATAATTTCAAAACATTAAAAATTCCCTCGTTTATATTTTGGCTTACTCGTCATATTAACACTAGTCCAATCCGATGTTGGCGGGATGAGGGCCACCCCGAAAAAATGTCATAACCACACTAAGGAATTCTCAAGCAGCTGGCTTCAGTTGGCCATCCCCAAACCAAAATAGTATATAACTGCGACTACGGGTTACTGACGGCAGGTAAAACGCGGTTTCGAAAGATATATATATATATATATTTTTTGTGTTCCATTCCGTACATCATTCGCATACACATATGGCCTGTAGCCAACCTAGGTTCTATCCCAGGCCATACAAAGTAATAAGTAGTCCTATTTTCTACATCTAGCAGCATACCACAATATTCGGTTCCTAGATCTGCTACGCGTTTTAGATGAGACGAAAGCTCCAGAAATACTTTTAGAACGGGGCATATTTCTTAAAATATATTCATATATTGGATGAGTAGCGTTAGACTTTGATAGTACATCTAATGTCATTTTACTTCTATAGTAATTTGATAGCGTAACACTGAGGTAGTTTATAACTGGCTTTTGCAATAAAGGTGCAATGTACTTTATATAATGTGGATATAAGTTAACAATTGGCAGTTCTTGAATACAGAAATTTCTGATTCATATATGTCTGTATTATCTGCAATTAATATTTTCTTGAATACCATAAGCAACTTTTACTTCTGATCTGCTCTGGTGTTTTGTTATTCATCCATGACGTGCGTCGGTTGGGTACTTCATGTTGTGGCGCCTGGCTTGTAGTTAGAGTAGGTTTGTAATGCGAGTTATTCCAGTTTTCCATGTACCTGGTGGAGACCATTCCGCTGCTCTCGACTACTCAGCTGGTTCGGATTCGATGAGCATTCTCTCGACTCTCTCAGTGTGAAAAAAGTGACAGGAGAGGCTATTTTAGTCACTATGGAATAACACCCACGAATATAACTTTGAAATAAATTTACTTCCTGCTATTCTTACCACAAGCACCGTGCATACAATACCATGTAGTTTCTTGAACATAAGCTTTTAAGAATTTACTTTAGAACCTTTCATTACCTTACGCTGGCAGACAAGTACGTCTTTTATATTAGACTATTTCGTTCATTACACGTGATCGTACGAAGTGACCAATCAAATACATTCGCACGTAAAGTTCCAATCAATAGGAACTCATCTCTGCATTTTAATCGTTTTTTTATTACCCCCTCGTACAATTGTGTTTCTAAATATATCGCACTCAGGTGCATTTGCTTTCTCTCTGAACTAATGCTCGTCTCATAATAATAGTATCAGTGTGTAGTGATATTCCTGTACATAATGGCGGAAGTTCCAAAACGTTTTGGGGAAAGGTCTATCGCTGAAATAGACATACTAATTGAAAATCAAAGTCGCAGAGTACTAAAAACAACAGAGAGAGTGTGTGGAACAAGTTCATAGAAGCATCGAGGCCATGAGCATCAATTTGCAGTGATTTCGGTGCAAATATACGTCAAGACAAATGGGATTTTAGGAATATTATTTATTCTTCGTGTCCATATAGGCTAATTATTGTTATTTAATTCATGAAATAGTTTTATTAAATACAGCTCGAGCTAGAACTTTTCTCTGGATAAATTCGCTTGCAAAAATTTGTTCGCGAATTTATCGATAAAATTTGGAGCTCTCTTTATGTTGCTTATGATAATGTTCACCCGCGTCATTCATACTATAGTCCTTCAGGACCCTGCTGGTTGTGAATCTGACGCACACAGAATATTAGGCAATATTTCATCAGATCATGATTATTTAAAATTTCCCTTATTCGAACGGTCTTCTCTCTCTTTAAAAATATGTTTATAGAAATGTATTCTATTTGTTGTAACAAACGAATCAAGTATTTTAGGTTCTATTACGAAAAATCTGATGTGTACCATTCACATGACTTTCTCCATATCCCTGCAACAAATAATTCTTAAAAAGCTTATACTTCTATTTACTTTATGCTAATCAGAAAAAATTAGCAGAAATAGTCTAATTACTCGCTTCCTTGTAAGTAGAAGCGAAATAAGGGACAACCGTAGGTTAAAGTGATAGTCAAAAGCTGGTTGCTATGACAATGAAGTTCCTTTGTTTATATGGATAGGAGTTGACAAGTTCCAGTATGAGAAAAGTATACGTTTTTCATAGCTGAAACCAAAAATAAGGAATGTCACAAAAACGACGAACTCCACGAAAAAAATGTATATAACATAAATTGTGTGTTTTAATGTGCTCTACATTTTTTGTGCAGTAAGTTTTTGTCCATCTCTTACAGTTTAGCAGTTATTCAAAATTTAGTAAAATTCATCCAGAATAAACTACTCTTCAGATGCTATTCCCAGAAAACTCAAGATATACATTTCATTTGCCACGTAAATATCCTTAATGTCCGAAATTTTAATCAAAATCGTTAGAGCCATTTTTCAGAAAATCAAAATTTTCGAAAAAAGTTCCATGTAAAGGGTAGTTGGGGGTGGGGGGATTTTTCTCAAAATCTTCGTGTCGCATCCCTGGAAGATACTAAACTTAAATACCAAGTTTGGTATTTTACCGACTTTTCGTTTTTGAGTTATCGTGTTCACAGACACACGGACACACGGACACACGCACACACACACACACACACACACACACACGGACCTTTTTGTGAAAATGCTTTTTTTGGATATTGGGGACCCTAAAACATGTATTTCCGGTAAAATCTCGGTATCGAATTTTTGGGTGGAGTGCAATACTTTCTCTATACACTATGTACATAGTGCGTATGTAGAAAGTAAAAATAGGTCTTATTAGGTCCTAATACAAAATTAGGTCAATTTAGGCCCTATAAAATTGAAGTGTAATTACTCGTTGGTACCTAAGTATTAAAATAAATGGAATTTGGAACATAAAGAGGTGACGAATAAATGGTCAGAACCTAAGATCCGGGGATTGGTAATAAGATTCGCTCTCTTCTTCGAGACCCAACTCGTCCGAAAATCAGCAAAGGATATACCGAACTATCGTTGAGCTTCTGCTTCATTGTGCGCTCTCTTGCGAAACGGACATTTACTCCTTCAACAGTTCACATCATAGCGTATTGCTTCAGTATGTTAAGGCAAATTAATGATAATAGCACGTCCCATGTTAATGCATTTTCGACTTTGTTTTCTAACTACAGTTTGTTAAAACATACATCATAATACAGAAATTTCATTCTTTCAGTTTTTTTCTGCCTTTACCCCAAAGGGGAAAAAAAAAAAACGCATACACACATAGGGAGAAAGGAAAGTCATTGCATTAATTTAAACCAGTCACAGATCTCATTATTTGGAACACATTTTGTATCTGTTATATTTTCTATGGCCATATTTTCTAGTTTTCGAGAACATAAATGTCATACGATGCAGCGGCAAACTCGGTATCTAGGAGAATGGGGTGGCATTCTCCCTTTCAAAACCAGAAGAGGATAGCTCGTAAACAGGTTTCACTTCCGCCTGTTGTTTTTTTGGATTAAGGGTCTTGTGGGAAACATCGCAAGTGCCTCCACCTCCCGGTTCAGGTATACTGTTTTCTTAATGTCTGTGAGCCGGTTCTCAAACTGACCTATCTTAACCTAGCAACGTTATCAACGTCTGCAACTGCATCTTGTCGGCAAAACCGTTTTTGAAAATGGTTGTTTCAAAGAACTGCATATCACACATTTACTTCCAAAACTGGATCAAAAATAGACTATCTACCCATCTTACAAGTAACAAACTATACTTCATACATCCTCGTGGAATAAATAATATAATTTCGAAAAACTATTTTTGTTTAGAAAACGACTGATCATAGAACAAAATCTTATTACAATTTGTTTGCTATACCTCTATGAAGTATATACTAGAAGGAATGTACTCTTAATATGTTCCCTTCTATCCGGTATATAATAAATTAAACAATCATTACTTACACACAAACTGCAGAGCCGTCATTAAAGTGCATTAGGTTGATACCAAACTTGAATGCCAATTAAGGTTAATTGACTTGAAAGTTATTTTACATTTACGCTATATATGATTAGACTCACCAGTGAAAAATATCTGGTGTACTTAAAATTGCACTTTGTTTTAAGGAGGTACAAATTAATAAACTTGAGAATAAACTCCATATTGACATGAATCCCAAAACTAACGATTCTTGAGAACATCTACGTTTTACATTAAGAAATCTCAAATGGCACGAAACCAAAGGGAATAATACACTAAATCTAAGACGACTTCGACACAACGTTGTGATTTATTATTATTGTTCTTATTATTGTTACCGTTTTCTTGATCATAAATATAAGCACATCCATGCAACGCTTCTTCTGCTTTATGTTCTGAAAAACGCCTTCATTTAATTTAAGTTCATTATAAGTTTGACTTCTATCACTCGACTTCAAACCGAGACATCGCGATGATTTGGGCAGGTTTAAGGGAGTACTGCCGAGAATATGCCGGGTTCCATTTTTTTCAATAGCTTACTGCCTCTGTTCTGGCTCCATTGGCAATAGTTCATTGCAATCGTCTTCAACGCACGTGCTGCGTTTTTCAGCTGTGTTTCATTGTGTTTTTCAATCTATGATTGTTAAAATGGAACCTAATAGTGAATAACGTTGAGAAACATCCGACTCTTTATAATCCTGAGACCGAAAATTGTAACAGAGATTCAAAAGTTGAAACATATGAGAAAACAATCTAGCCTACAAAATTCCGTTTTCTAATCCTTGTTTCTTTTAACTTTATAAGCTTGACCGGTTGAAATGAAACCTTCCGCGCACAATTCTCTTACTCTTTCCCCTGATTGGCTAACTATACCTTTGAATGCGATAGCAAGGTCAGGCGATAAAAGCGGTAATATCACCCCGTAATGATGTACATATGTAAATTAAATTGAGTTTTATTTATGAAACTGCTACAGTTCTCAGCGTCCCTTTCTATACTGAGTGTAAAAGGCCGCTTAATTTGGCTGAGACCTCTTAGAACTGAAACCCTATGGTGCAGAAATTATGAACAATATGCAACAATACGCAAGAACATGTGACTGGTAATTTCACGATGTCAAGATATTTTCGCGCAAAATGTCAATAATTCTTCCTTGCCGACTTCTCATCCGCAGGTCCCGGGTTCGATTCCCGGCTGGGGCATGAAATGTTTCTTTAACCACAATTATTCCCTATCCCCCACAGAGACTGGAAGTATGAATGAGAGAGTGAATGTGCGTGTGTTTAGTAATATAAAAACGATTAACCTAGCGTTCTATACCTACAGCAATACGAATTGTTTCGCCAGTCGAAGTCCCCAATATGACCACTGAAGTTAAATGGGGCTATACAAATGAAACAATTAAAAAAAATCTTACTATAAAATCTTAAATTCAAATAAGATAAAGTATGCAATAAATATTATTAACATTTAATACTTCAATAGTTAGAACCATGATGTAAACCTGCCTCGTCCAGTACGTAAATAAATACAAATAAAAATATTGAAACACCATTTCAACAACACACATAACTAGGCTTAGTACTCATTATGTATATGTTACTAACACAGGTGAGTAAGTAACGCCGGAGTTAACGGAACAAAAAAAAAAACCCGCTGTGTAGTAGACTGCGTGCGAAGCACGCACTCGCGAGATTCGCGACGTCGGCATAGACACTATATATTTTACATTCATTGGATCATTCACCGAAGTTTATCACCATCATATCTCTAAATCTCTTCGATCACTAGTGCTTGTACGAATTTTGTACTGTGCTTAACGTTTTAAACAGACTTATCGGCATTCACGGAAACAATGGTTACCAGAGCAAGTAGACGGTGCGCACAACTGTTCAAGACTTCGTATATAATTTCACTATCGTCGAAAATAAAGCTAGATATTAAGTTGAACATTAAATAGCGCCTGAAACGCAATAGGAATGCCCAAAAGGTAGCATAACGACTACGTTGTAACGATATTATAAATAAATATTACAAAAATAAAAACGACAAAAAGTAACCAGCTGTTCCGTGAACGATACGAAAGTAACTTACCTAGCAAAAGGATTACAAAAGTAAATACAGAGTTATTCACTGCATGAGGTACCGAATTTACTGCTAGTTAGTAGCTGGAATTCGTAGCCAATATCCAGTGTTGCACTGCCGCTCAACACAGCATAGCATTATCCTTTTGCTATTCCATTCAGAAGACCTAAATGTCAACTAAATAAGTGCCTTGCAGCACATGGTGAAAAATGCTAGAATACTTTCGGTCACCCCTACAACCAAACGATTAGTCTTGATTTATTACATGCAGTAACACTTCATTGCCGCTGTTGTACATAATTAGAACACTAAGAGACTGGGAGTGATATTTTAATTACAATCGGTTAAAAAATCAAAAACTGTTTTTTTTATTACAAATATTTGTTGAAAGATTTGGGCATCTATAGAAAATCAACACTTATCTGTCCCCCCCCCCCTGGCTTCAGGCTCTACAGTCATTTAAAGATCATACAATACACATTGTTTTCTAACATACTATTTCATTAAGCGATGTTTGTATCAAAACTACCTTTTCACACTTTCAAAATACTCCACGCACCCAAGTTTTTATTTAAATGCAACTAAAAATTCTCAGAATGTGCAGAAATATATATTGTAATGTTACAAAGGACAAAACCATCCTAATACGAATAGTATTTTTTCAAAAAATATATTTGTATGAAAAAATTATTAATTTTAGGGGTTAAATTTCGAACATTTTTAAAAATACATATTAATTCAGTCATCAAAGTTTCTGAAACATCCCTCTTTAAAATTGATGTGGTTGGTTCAAAGCTGTAATTCAGAAAATATCAACCAATTTTCTCAAACTTTGAGGCGCAAGGAACATTTTGATTAAGCAACATGTTTAAATAACATGAAATAATTTATCTTCCCAAGTACTTTACCAATTTTAATGAAATTTGGTATTCATATTAACATAATAAAAACTCACAGCAAAACTTTTGAAATTTCACTCACAGCGTCCAGGGTTAGGCAACGTGTTCAGGTCCTTGAAAATAATGTATTCATCCTTCACAGGATTCCGTATGATTTTCTTAGCGCCCGTATTTACAAAACGTATTTATCCTATTTCTTATTTTTCGAAAACGAAATTTCAAAGAATTTCTTCCAAAACTCATTAATTCCAAAAACCACACACTTTGCACTAATTCCATTTTGCATGTGCGTTTCATATGATGAAATTATAGCTAAGGGCACAAAGTTAATCCTAAAGCGTTTATCCTCGTCATTTTCGTATTCTGAAAGAATGGTAATGTGATTATCGTTTATCATTATTTGCAATCGCTATGACACACACGTAAGAACATGCACGACGAATAAACCGTCCTTACAAGAACTCAATGACATTCCGGCGATGTGCTAACACCGTTATGATTCCATAGCAGATGTGCCTAACCCTTATTTACGTTCAGTAGCCCAGGCACGTTTTGGTAACACAACACGATAGATATTTCGTGTCTGCTCGAGCAAGACCCTCGAGGTATTGGATGTCAACACCTTCGACATCCACCAAAATTAATGAATCGTGTAAATCCGTTACAAATTAACCAAATACAAAAAAAAAAAAAAAACTTGCTGGAGCCGACAATCACAATATCTCTAACAAGCCGCAAAACGTAATTCGGGAGAAAGGAAGAGTTTTCTCGTAATTATTGTTGATGCAAAGCTCTTGTATACCTCGCCAGTGTTAGCTGGTGTAAGCCAAAGGCCTGCTGTTTTTAAAATAAGCAAATCCTTTTCAGTGGCTAACATTCCTACCTTGAAATGTGTTTTCTAAATGAGAAAAATACAGTCAGTTCCAAAATCTGTAAACATATCCACGGATAACCCTTTGATACAAAGATTTAAATTTTGCTACCGTTTACAAAACCGTTTTAAAACAAGGAAGCCTTTTAGACGTTACGTTTAAATATGGTCGATTGTTCAGTTTTACAAGTAATAGATCCGCATTTTTAAATGCTTAATTCGCAAAGGTACAGGATATTCGATTCATCCTGGAATTTTCTTTCTTTTTGGTTACTGAATATCTTGAAATACGGTGAATTTACCCACTGACTAAATGAACACTCATCTGGCATAAATGAATAGAAATAAAATTGGTTGTTATTTTACCAAAGTAACGCTATAACCTTAATAAGAGTAATCAATATTTTTTTCTTCTTCTACAACCAAGGAGAGACCCTTCCTGAGCCCGCCTATGATTTTCAGTGAGCAGTGTTAGTTCTTTAAAAGGCTCCTAAAAACATAACTTGAACCTTCTCAAGAGTTCAAATGTCTCAAATGCTGAAGCAGTTGAACTGAAGCTACCAATTTCAACAGACAATAGCAGAAATAGACGTCTCAAAAGTTCCATATTTTTTCATTGGTCAAAAGATATTGAATCTTTGCTAATGTTACTAGGTATAAAGTTATAAAACCACTAAGTTTTAATTAAAAATACCAGGATCTGACGAGCTATGTATTATTTTTTTTGATTCTACACCCATCAACACATCCTTGTAAAATCTGATGTTACAACGGCATGATTTTACCCTATGTCCCATTAGTGGGCACAAAAACACTTACTCAAGTTTATTTACTTCACTTTCATCAGGATAAATATTTATAGATATGTATAATTATTTTGCAAAAATAAAAGAAAATACTGGTAGAATGTTTAAGAGCTGGACGCTATATTATGACTTAAAATGCCAGACTTGCCATGCAATCGCAATAAAAAACCTGAAAATAGAATAAAAGTATTGAATTCGAAATGTTAAAAGCAGATCTTTTTTTTAAAATAAACGATGTATTTGAAAAAGATCCACATTTCTGTGGAGTGGATTTTCGCGCGCGCGGTTATCTAAAAATGCTTTCAGGGATCTCAAAAGATGTCAGGTGAAATCTCAGTAGCGAGTTTGTGGGTGTAATGCAAAACTTTCTCTACTTACTATAGGTAAGCAGTAGAGAAAGTAAAAAGTTTAATAACATTTTACATTTCGTGTTAGGATATCAACATGAACATGCTAGTACACTACACCCCTAACGACTATTACTGCAAATTCCAGTGATGAGGGAGGGGTACCTAATGCTACAGTATTCAACAAACAATGAGTAATGCAGACTGCCTCTGTGGTCTGGTGATTAGCAGGCTAGAGGGTGGGAATTTCTCTTTATTCAAGACTAGCTGAAATACCAAATAGTTAATTAAGATTCAGGCCACCGCAAAGATATGACAATATGAATGCAGCTCCGGCTCAAACTGCCACACTCATCAACATTTACAGAGAAAATCTCAGTTGAGAAATAATACCAGTTTAAGTAACGTCAATATGTCCCTGTTTACAGTGGCAACCGATCATAAGGGGCACAGGGTCACATGCCCTCCCTACAAAAATTTCCGACACTAATTTCTCCATTATATTATTAGGTAAAATGCCATAATCTATAACGATTTTTTTTTTTATAAATTTATACCCACTTTGAATTCTTTGAACACTGCATAGTTGTAGTGAAGCTGGCTGTTGAAAATAGTAACCGGCCGCATTTCTTGGACACAAGCGTTTTTGTGGTCATCCTGTGCGCACGTAGAGAAGAACAGTACTTTCAGATGTAGTTAATTTTTGGGTGCGGGGTACAAGAGACTGCTCTGAGGGAAGCTTCTCTTAGGGCATGAGAACCTCTGTGATTATTTGCCGCACAAGCGCAAAGAGGAATTAAAAACCGACGAGCAAAACTTAAAAGTTTGAGTAAAATCCCTGATAAAACTTTTCAGATAAAACATCTATTCACGTGTAAGATTCAATAATAGCAAACAAATCTTAAGTTTCAATGTCTCTTTATTTGAAAACAATGTTGACATATAAATCTCCGGAACGAAATATACAAAAAGAAGTTTATATGGGAAAAATTCACAATGTTGGTACCAAGCATAAGATAACGAATGCCTGCACGCCATCGCTCAGTGTGTAGAAGCAGCGTGTAAATAACTACCGTAATTCTAGAGGCGAAATAGATTCACGACTTTTTAATGGTTCTATTATATAAAATCTGTTAGTAGTAGTTAGGGTTAATGTTTCCTTCCTAACGTTCTACATTTTAAGTTTCATTTGAAAACAGGTAAAGCCCAAATAACCAATAATTGAGTAGTTTGATATTATGGACGTCTACAAATAATAAAATCGCACCTTACTTGCGATAGATGATTAGTGACGTATTGTGAAAATGAGTGCTGAGAGTTACAAATATCCACCTTAAGAGGAAACTGATAAGTGGTGAAACAGTGCCTTGAATGTATTTCACGTGTAAGTGAAACATAATCCGAATGTGCTGGAGAATAATTTGGTGAAATTAACTGCAGAATAATGTGCCGATATATCAGTTGTTTGCGTTCAAAGAAACGGCAGTGTTAAAACTCGCCTGAAGAGAGAAAATCTTAAACACTCAATAAAAGTTGGCAATGGTTTGTTACAATTAGTTATAATGAAAATGCTTCAGACAAAAACAAACAAACAAAAACAGTAGTTATAATTTGGTGGTGGTGGTGTTAAATAGTTGCATGCATCGACGAATTGGCTATCTGTATGACGTGTTCAATATCCCCGGGCCTGGCTCGAAGATGGGACCGGATGAACAAACAGACCGACAGTTAATACCACGATCACGATTTATCTTTTGCTAAGGATAGTTTCCACATGATACAGAGAGAAAGGGGAGCTTCGTTTGTAAAAAGAAGTATCGTGTGGAATAGTATTGAAGGCTGGAATCTTTTAACTGAAGTACATTAACTGTAAAGACCAGCTATGCATTAATTTGCAGCAGAATCACCTCTCTGATAATGTTGTTGACATGTGATAAAACATATAAGGTGCCGGTTCAAGGTCAAATAGCTGGGAATATGTAACGCAGGGTTGCCAGCTTGACGGATTTTCCGTCAAATTGACAAATTTTCAAGTAGTTTGACGAGAAAATTTTCGTTTTGATGGATGATTTTTTACGGACATTATTGGCAATTATTAATCTTATTTTGGTTTTCTTTAGAAAAACTGTCACGGATGTAAATCTTTGTGTTAAGTACAAGACAGTGTCTTGTTAAGCAATGTACACAGTTATCTTTTATTTAGAATTAACAATAACATACATCTAGGATGACTGAACAACTCCGCAAAGATAACACTGTTGTATATGGCCACATCTGAATCAGTGTGAATTCTGAATGCAGAACTAATTCGGTATTTCATTGAGGTACTTATTGTATGTTTAAGTTATTTTATAGTGACGTTTCTTCTTTTGTTAATTGCCTTTTGTGCAGAAGGCCAAGCGACATGTACAACATTTTAGGAAAAAAGGTTAAATAATGAACAATTAAAGGAATGGTTGATAGAGGTGTCCGGCGAACCTAGTAGTGCGCGGTGCAAATATTGCCAATGCAACGTGAATGTGTGCTTGTCAGGTTTACTTTTTCATGGAAAGAATAAGAAACATTTAAAAACACTGAACCCTTTTTTAACTTCACAATTGAAATTGTCATTTCAGACTATCAAACGCACGTATGAACGTGCAGCTGCAGAAGCTGCTCTTATATTGTTTGCAGTTAGATCCCTTGAGCATCTTTCAGATCTAACCAAGATTTTTTTTTTCCAAAATGCTGCCGTTGAGTTTTAATTTAAATTTTATTTTTGAAAGAAAATACGGACATTTGTAATTTTGAGGGATTTTTGTGTGTGGTTTGACGAAAAAAAAAAAAAAAAAAGTGTTGGCAACACTGATTAGCGTTCAGTTCCTGACTTCAACCAGAGTTGCCGAAGTATTTGCTCAAGCCAAGAATCGAAGGAGGTACTTCATCTACAAATAGAAAGGTTAGTGTCTTAATCACAAATTAGCATTGCATTTCCACTGATAGTTTTTATTATTTTAGTCTCGTCATCCGTGACTTAGGGGTTTGTTTGTTTGTTCATGCTAGCCTCTGGTTCCCAAGGTTGTGGGTTCAAACCCGACTGATATTTTTTTCAGAAGGCAGTGCTGTGTCGTAAATGTAAGGCACGTAAAAAATAAACTCAAGCCTGATAAAAAAGCATCTGAGCATATTAAGCAGTCTTTCATGCCCAAAATAAAATGTGATGCTTTGAACCGCAGCAGTTAAGAGCGTGCATAAATAACACCGAATTGGCCGGTCCCCATGGCCGCGCTCGCCAAGGCTGGTGCTTCGTAGCGCTGGGGATCGTGGTTCGAGTCCCGCCTTGGGCATGGGTGTTATATGTTTGTGTTTAAGTGTGTGTTGTAACAGTAAGAAAACAGCAATCCAGTAATAATACAGAAAAACAAGATGAAAGAAACATTTAAATAAAAGTAGGGTATACAGTGCCGGAGTCCTGATCAGACTCCGGTACCGTATTTAAAAAAAAGAAATAATTTTAATCAATCTAAAAATTGTGCCCCACCAGGTAATTTAGCCACGAGCCGCCACTGCTTGTTTATTATTCGGTGGCCAATATACATCAAACTACCAAAGAAAACGCAAGAAAGAAAGAAAAACTGACAACATGAACATATAAGAAACATCATCTGGGTTATGCTGCTACTGCTGCTATCCATGCCCACGTATTTTATGTAACCTGGTTTGTTTGTCTTCATATAAAGCATTACAAGATTCCCATAAAAGCTTCTGATTACAACTGAGTGTCCAAAAATCGGAGTACGATCGCAGAATGTGTGGATGTTAGCATGTTATTGTAATCAATGCAACTGTGCTAAATCCTTTTGTTATTTTATATTAACAGATAATAAATAATCATATGCTGATAAATTAAATGAAATATTTTGTACGATTTGATGTTGCTGTTATTTAAGTCTAATATAAGGCAGTTCAACATGTTTTCAAATCTTCAACTATGTGATTATATCGCCTTTACATTAGTGCAAGCATAATAGCTGTTTGCAATTATATGACTGCTTTTATTCCATGATCAATGTCAGATAGTAGATTAATGAATGTGTGAACATGCTGTTACTTTGTGGGGCAATGAAAGCCTAAGTAGGTAATTATTACTTTCTCTACACATACTAGGTACATATTTATAGAGCATATATTCTATTCCACCCAAAAATGTGATACAAAATTTCACCAGCAATACATGTTTTGAGGACACCAAAATAAAAATTATGTTTACAAGACTGTTTCGTACAGCAACAGTTTTTAAAAGGTTTGACTATTGCTTTAGCCTAGGGTATTCCTTTATTTTATGTGTGTCGGAAATTTTTCTTTTCTCAAATGGCACCAACAATTTTTATTAAAATACTGAATATTTAAGATATTTGCATTACATTTTCTCAAAAATGGCACTAGCAATTTTTATTAATAAAACTTTATATAAAAGATATTTACAGTACAAATAAAATGTTTATCTTGAGTTTCCTGGGAATAGGCTCTTTAATTCCTCTTGATTCTGAATGACTTTTGTATAACTGGTTAACTGTAAGAGATAGGCAACAGCTTATCTGTATAAAAAATTTAGCTGTTGTCAAAACACACAAGTTATGCCCTTTACATTTTTGTTGTAGACTAACCATTTCCAAGGTATTCCTTGTTATGGGTTTCAATTTTAAAATACCTATACTTTCCTCAAATAGAAAGTTGTTCTGGTTTATTTTGTTTTACTCCTAGTCATGCAGAGAAGCTAATTTCAATGAAAAATCACATAGCGAGAGCTTTTAAACCATTTGACTATTGCTTTAGCATAGTGTATTCCCTTATCTTGTTTAACATGGAGTAGAAAGAATAATCTGTTTTAAGTAGCTTGTTTGTAGAATAGCTACAGAAAATCATGTGAAGGAATACATCAGATTTGTTTTTCTTATATTGACAATGCTGGAGCTATTATGACAATAATTGAGAAAGATATAGATGGTCTTGTTAGCTTTTGTAGGCATTACATATGATGGAATAATTAATGCTGTGAAATAGGACAGAATTTTGAATTCTAAGCTGAGTGTTAATATTTGCCTTGTGTCTAAGGTTATCTGTGCCAAGTGTTGTTGAAATCAGAGCAATGATGTAGAAGCACGCACACACACACACACACACACACACAGACTTTTATATAATAAGGTTAATCCATATCCTCCTTAGAGTCCAGAAGTATAAATGAGTGAACAGGCATGTACATTTAATGTAACATAGATAACACCACTGTAAAACAAACATCACTACCAGTAAGTAATAACATTGTTCCTCTGGTAAAAGGTGCCAATATGATCTGAGATATTAAAGCCAGCACATAAATTTAAATAATCAGTGTATTTAAACGTTTTGCTGTTCCTTATTTACCAGTCTAGCAAACATATTTTGTGTATTTCAAATGAATAATCCCTTATCATGAATTAAAGATATCAATGATGGCTAAAACGCAAAAGAAAATTGTAAAATTGCAACACCAGGATCAAATAAAGGTGAAATTGAGTTTTATTTATGGATGCTCTTTAACTATTATGGTTCTCAGCATCCCATCCTATATTGGGTGTGAAGGACTGGAAATTTTGCTCAGAGGCCTCCATCAGATTCAAGATTCTTTTATATGCCATAAATCCACAACATGGAGCTGCTGGCTATTCTTTGCTTCCCTTCCTTTTCTAAGGATTTTTACGCCTGGAAAAATCCTGTCCTCCACCAGATACCAACCTGCAAAATCTGGAACAGAGGCTAGCTGGAAAGGCTGTGGAGGATCAGCTGAAAATGTTTTCTGCTCAAAGGGAAGTACAGTCTTACCATTCAGAACCCAAGGATCATTAATCAAAGAAATGGCTGTTATTCATTTACAACCATGGCAACAACACAAACATTTTAAAGTGTGACCTTTTAGTTTTGTGTGTGTGTATCTTTTTTTTTTTTTTTTTTAACACAAGAATACTGTCTGTTTTGGTATGAAAACAAACTTTTCTACATACATAGTTTGATACCACTAGAAGCATTAAGGCAAAGATAACATTTAAGAAAAACTATTTCTTTTTCTACCAATTCCTGAAAATGTAACTACTCATATAATACAACTTTGCCAAGAAACTATTGTAGTTCTTTTTCAGTTATATAATATGTATAGATCAGGGACTGGGCACCCACAGAAACATCATGGCAACTTCACTTAGGAGTGCACAAGTAGTCAGTGTACAATGATTTGAATAAGGTGGTGGAAGAGGGGGTAATGGAGAGGAAAGGCAGCTCCCACCCCATGATTTAGATTCAATTGAGTTGGACATTTCTTTAATTAACAGTTATTATAAAAGTTTTCAATATTTTTCAAAATATAATTTTATTGTTCTTACATGACATAGTTAAGAATATAAATTATTTAGATTGATTGCTGCAAGTAAAAAAGGGTAACTCTCTTTAATTTAATTTTCTTAGAAAAATGCATTCTATGCTAAATTATAACAATTTGTACATATTACCTTAAAAATAAATAATGTTTGTATATAGCCAAGATTCACACCACTATGTTTGACTATTACCATTAGCTTCTAACAAAATTCAAAGTGCTATAACCAGGCTTTTAGTTTAAGCAAACACTTTCACATGAACATTTGATTGTTCACATGTTTGTGTATCCAAAAACATGTGGTTTAAATCCAAACCATTAAAATCTTTACTGTCCTACTCATGGCTGCTATTAAATAAAATGTTGCATAATTAAATTTTAAGAAAGTATATTATTAAATGCCGGTATACTACATTCTTCTTCATGTACTTGTAAGAGGACCTAAAGAAATAACTTGAAACATAACAGCTCAAAACTTACTCACTGGGCCATAGTTTTCTATTGTGTTGATCTTGAAGCACTGTATAACCTTCAAATTTTAAATTGATTAACTAAGTTAAAATATTCAAGTTGCTATAACATGCCAATAGCTAAATTAACTTTACATGTTCACTATAGCTTTTTAACATGGGCCAAACTATAATATCCATGTTCCTGAGAAGCAAGAATGTCAAGATAAAAGTATACATACACATGCTATTTGCAAAATGAAATCTAAAAATATTTCACAATGTCTATTTTAACTCAAAACAAGTAGTGGAGTAAGTAATGCTTCAAATTAAAGAGTTACTTAAGCCAGCATTATGATAAACTTTACTTAACATTATGGGACATAATTATAAATTAAGTAATACTAATAAACTGAAAACCTGTTAGGTCAAACTTTAACTTCATTTTACAGCAATTACTCTTGATTGCTAGTCTTTAATTACTTCATGCTACTGTTTCATGCCGATCAGTTCTGATTACCACATCACATCACTTAACGTGAGGCAAAGTTCATCTCTCCAAAATTTTATTTTATGTCATATTAAGCCAACCCTAACTAGCTCCACTTGATAAGATTTCACTTTACATTGCACTATGTTAAGTTCATTGTAATCCTGGAATTACAGGAAAGTTCATTAAGACATCACACAGTGAGAAGCAAATGGAAATGTAACTAATATGAAGACAAATGATGACAGAGGCAACACAAAAGCCATGACATTTGGTATCAAGTTTAAAACTATTTTAAGGAATATATTGTTGCCACCAGGAATCTAATAATGTTATTGTAAAGTTGAAAGTTAATCCCTCAGAGAGATACATTATCAGCATTATGGAGTGGGAGTTAAGTATTCCCAATGTGTTGAATTCTTTATCCTGGCTGACTGGAGTTTTACACAAAAATTTTCGAAGTTCCCTATGAAGCCCCTCTGGTTAATTTAAGCTTCTGTCAGTAGCAGGAATATTGTACCTCTTGTTGTTGCAGTTCAGAAATGAAGAGCTTCCAACATTTTATTGAAAATTTTGCAGTGAAACCATAGGCTGCTGTGGTTTGAGGCTACAACATTTAGTGTGTTTCAGACTGAGGTTATCAAAATTTAGGTTAGTGTGGGTACCTGAAAAGGATTCAAATAACCTGTTCTTTCAGATTATACTTGTTTCACTTGGACTGGCAGTTTCTTCTGTGTATGTACATTAAGAAGAAAAATGAGTCCATGATTGACGTTCTGCAATGATTTTTCATAGAAATTGTCTTAAAAAAGGTGGGAAAATGGGTTCCAAGCTTGCCAAGTGTTCACATCTTCTCTTAAGCTTCTAATTTAGATATTTTCATGGCAGTTATGTTTACTATGTTTTTTTTGTGTTTGGGAGGGAGCCTGGATGCAGCAGATTAGTGAAAAAAAAAATATGTTGTGCAATCCTGTAATGACATGCACAGCACTGGCTTCCTTTTTGACGACAAATGTTACACAGGTTACTCTACATACCTCCCTGAAAGTGTTGCTGTGAAACACAAACCAACATCCTAAAGGTTTGAGTTGTGTATAAAGGTATATTTTAATTAAAATACATTTATGCACAACTTAGAAAGTGACTGCTTTAACATCTACTCTATATATGATAAATTAAAAAGTTCAAATTTGGAGTGTAATATATTTATTTTTGGTCAAATTTTCAATTAGGTACACTCCAAAAAACAATCATGAGCTAGTTAACCAAAGATATGGATAATGGTTCATCAAAGGTGTTCTGGGCTGCACTGTGGCTGAGCAGTTAGACCACTTGCCTCTCACCAAGGCAGCCCAGGTTTGATCCCAGGGAACCACAAGTGGGATTTGTGGTAGACAAAGCAGTGCTGGGGTAGGTTTTTTCTGGATTCTCCAGTTTCACCCACCATCACTTCCACTGCTACTTCACCTTCATTTTATGTATCATCAGTGTCATCGCCTGCAGTGCCAAATATAGTTAGAGCAGGCGTTAAAAGTATGAAGAAAAAAAAAAAAAAAAGAGGTGTTTTGATAGCCAACCTGTCATGCAGTAAATTATTAAATCAACCCCACATAAGCCAAATGTCATTGTTGAGTATAAATGAATACCTTTGATCTAAATCATCAATAACAAGTGAGTCTTCACAATGAAAACCAACCCTGAGTCCAAGAGCAAACTCCAGATAGGGTAAACTACATAGATAAGGCTCTGTCCAGTGTTTCCCTTATCTGCATATTTTGCCTTAGGAAAATGTCATTACCATTTACACTGGATACAGCAATAAAACTCTTTGGATTAAAAGTAACTTCTACAGTGTCTTATAGCCTGGATATAATTTGGTCCAATTAACCCCCCCCCCCCGAGATCTGATACAGACAAAGTAAACCCCAAATTATTGAAAACAGTGCTATCAGCTTCAAAATTTACATTACCTCACCTAGTGCACTAGCTGGCAAAGAAAGCATTCTTTCTGGAAGATCTAAGATGTGGGATGTTGTTACCTTATACATCCAATTAAGGTAGGGCTCTATTTGAAATACAAACAAAGCAAAATAAAATATGGCAAGACTTTTAATACACATATGCCATGATCTATGGAGACTGGATGAGACTTTCTATAAGGCATTTGCTGACCAGATTTGTAGTGCATGGTTCATACTCCAAATGGTACAAAAAAGTTTAATGAGCCAACTCAAGATTGTATGTGAATGTGGAGTGCAAAACTATGCAGGAGATATCATGCAATGGACTGCAGAAAAAGGCCAATATTGCTGGCCAAACTAAGCCCTGATTAAACTATAAATGCACATTGTCAATATTCTAAATGATTATGTCATTACCCTAAATTTCATTCATCATTTCTGCAGAGTTGAATAGTTAAAAGGGACCTTAAAACCAATGTAATTAAAGTAACCAGTATTGGCAGGAAAAAAAATTAAACCCTATATACACTTGTTTAGTATGTTCTCTGCAGGGTTGAAGATAACCTCAATAGTTAGATGTTTCAATTTTGTAATGAGATAAGGAAAACTCGGGTGACATTGCAGTTTGTGTCTCCATTACACCCATTATTTTGCAACTATATTTCCATGTAAATCTATTCTAGAAAGGTCAAGCAAAATTTGTTGGTGAGGACTTCACATACATTACCTATACTATTTAAGGTGCAAAGGATATGTATAAATGTTCTAGTTATGTGACCATACTGTGTTGTGTGTTCAATATCCTTGTGTGCGCTTGCTATGGAATCTTATAATTAAACAAAACAATGCAGACGAATGCTTACTTCAAATTCCTCCCCCTCTCTTTATGTGCCACCGCTATCAAAGGCATTAAAATGCTCCTTCAAAGGAATAAGTGCCCTTAACTTATGTGCGGGGGGGGGTGGCGCTTTGCTCTGGGACCGCATAGAATTTTATCTTCATTTTCCATTTAACCTGGGGTATAGTAAATTAACATTTCTACTCATAGTATCACAACCTTTATCAATAATCAATAAGTTCTCTTTAAAAGCATCTATAATTCATAGTGTCAACTGTCATTCGTTTATGCAAACCGATTCGTCGAGACCATTATTAGAGGCACATGTCAACGTAAAATCTACAATATCTGGATTCTCGGGGATCTTTTCTTTTTCCGTCTGCATAAACAACCAATGCATTTAAGGTGGTAACAGCATATGTAACGACTTATTCAGTAAGTTGCAGTCGTAATTTGGTATATCAGCAACGTATCAAATAAAAAAAAATCTGAATTCTGTTATTACAAAACAAAGAAACTTGCAGAGTGACACACATGTAAAAGGCTATAAAAATATATCCATTTTCTCCCTTGTAATCCTCAGGCACTTTCTTAAATGTCACTATACCTAAGCTTCTATTTTTCTTAACTTATGATTACGGTGTGCTGTGTTTTAACAGTTAATCACTCACCAAATACGCGTGGGGCCAAACATGCATAGAGCTATTAAGATCTTTAAACTAACCTGTTACGCCAGCTTGCAGAACTAAATTGGTTGAATCACAATGTTGTCAAGTTCCAGATTTTCATCTCGCGTTACTTGACGATTAATGTTTTTTTCTTTTTGGCATTCACCAGTAGTGTGAGGAATTGTATAAGAATACAAAAGTTCACTTAAATTTACATTTATCAACAATTTGTTTGGAGTTCGACAGTAAGATTGAATTCTAATTACACTTCACCCACACTGTATCAGGTGTAAGATACATGTAGTTACTAGGTACTCCTTTGCACGCATTCTTCGGGCTGTGGTCGCGTGTAAATAAGTCAGAGATCATCCTAAGAAAGACTAACCAGTTTAACCTACTAGCTGAGCATTTTCTGCGCCATCTGGACAAACAGGCCAGAACCATATCAGTTAAACGAACCAGAACCATAAGTTGTGAAGAGATGGCAGCAGAAGGGTTATTTTATTAAGTACACGGATACACAAACAAAATCATTACAATTATTAACTTTCTACAAATGTCATACATTTGCCCAAAGCAAACAACATTATACAAAACATTTGTTAATCTTAAGTGGAAAATGAATGCACTTTTCCTGAAATAACCGAAATATTTTCTTTGAGTTTTCAAATTCATAATTTTTATAGCGGTTAATAATCGAGATGCTCGATTCCGCCGCACTTTAGACATACGAAATTTCACATTACAGGATTTGTTGTATATACTAAGATTGTAAAGCTCAATTAATGATAGTCTAAAAGTGGCTTAATTGTAAGTACCTGATGAGTCGACTATAAACATATTCAAGCGAACTGTGATTCACTTTTGCCCTCTCCAATATCCATCTTTACGACCGTGTATCTAAACCACAGGAATGGCCACTCTTATCATTGATTAATACTTTTGAATAATAGCTCATTAGAATAAGAGTATTAATAGATTAATCTGCTTACTCACTTCGGTGCGCTTGCGAGGGTATATTATGGCTATGGGGGCCTCAAAGTTTGTAAATTGGTTCCTTAGGAACGCAGAGGAATAGCTGCGTATGAAGGAAGTATAACAACAGAGTATGAATCCTTCGATTGATACTTATTTTACGAACTTCTTATTCGATTATAATATGATTAAGCGAAGTTTGTAATCGGCATTTGGGTGATGTTAGCTGGTGTGTGATAAACGAGCCTCCACATGTGCAAAGAGCACACAAACGTGAGCAAAACCTGCATGCAACACTAATATTAATAACATGATTAAACGCCGAGTAAAATACTCTATTGATTCAATACCATATTGCAATTATAAACAACATCATAATGCAGAACACGCTTGCTTTTCAATAAAATACGATGGAGGGAATGCCGCATGTAAACTGGCGACATCTAACAGCTGAGGCACTGAACTATGCGTAAATATGTAACATGACAACGTTAGGTTATCATTTCAAATATTAGAAGGCGACATATTATATTGTAATGTGACAACACTGTACAGTGTTTATCAACTGTAAAATAGCAACTTCCAGCTTTGTAACGACGTTCCCGAATCAGGCGGATCCAAATGTCCATTTCCACTTATTCCAAAGATAGCCAATTCAATGGTATGGGTAAAGTGTCGTATAGAGATCTTTTTTCAAACCTTTTGACCGGAATTGCTTGGAACTAATAAATGCGTCGATAATACAACAGACATCTATATTGACCGGGCATATCGTGTGGTGGCACCACTAACGTCCTCACCCCAATCGAATTTTATTTACGGACGCTCATTAATTGCTGTGATTATTAGCGTCCCATTCTATGTTGGGCATGAAAGAGACCTCTTTATTAGGCTTAGTCGAGGTTCTTTTACGTGCGGTAAATCTACGACACGGGATCGGCTGCTTCAGGTCCCTTCCAAAGATTTTTACGCCGGAAAAAACCCATCGCCCCCACCGGGTTTGAACCCGCAACCTTGGAAACCAGAGGCTGGTACCCCTAGACCACGGAGGAGTTCCCCCCCCCCAACCGATCTATCTTCCTTCGTGTACAGGAATTAGTTGCCAAACTTCCCTCGAAGTACGCTCTCACAAATAATAGTTTACCGCGCATTTCCAAGTAGTTGATATAACATTTATGTTGAATAATTGAAATGTGGGGTAAACTATTGATCAGTGCGCGAGATTGACTTAGAAAATAAGTTCGGCGGTTAATTCCTGAAAATGAAATGATCAACAGGAGGAAACCCCTGTTTATTTGACCTTTTCTCTGTTGCATATCAAAATTATAAGGTTTTCAAATAATATTTACATCTTTAATAATCAGATGAAGAGATACTGAGCAATTTAATTCAGTTGGAATTGTGCAGTATATCTTTCATCCTTTCCCTAAGTTAGAATTTCAAATGCTGTTATTAATTGATCACAGTAATTATAACTTCACGGTGAATTAATGTATGTGAAGGAAAACAGGATGGCATGCCAAAGGCTATGTAATGCAAAGTTTGTGTACACAGCAAATTTTTAATAATATTTTAAAATTCCATTAAAGCAAGTGTAAAAACGACATAGATATAGACATAAAAACTGTAACTGCCCTCCGCGCGATGAGTCACTTAATTCTCAGGCGTTTATGCATAGGTGATATGAGAATAAAATTTGCCACGTGCTTCCCTTTCCTTTGTGCTCAAGTGAGCATGGCAGCCATCCGCTCACCTCGCAGGTTTGGAAACCAATATTTCAGCAATCATTGTAAGCTAACGTGGAAATTCAATTTCAGTAAACTTACAGAAAATATATTGATATTGTGTTTCGATTAAGTAGTGGACCTGAAATAAAGCGCTCCTAGTTCGGTGCTTTGCTTACAAAGATAAGCTTAATCAGCAGCAATTATGTCTGGGACTAGGGTAGCTGATGTGATTAAAGCGTGCTTCTGCAGAATGACGAATAATTCGGCATTTGGATCGTATTCCGTGTTAGGCATGCTTTTTTCTTTTCTTGTTTTTTATTTCGTTTGGAAAATCATTATGTTCGTGACCTGTGCGAAATATAAGTTTGGCAGATTAATGGAACCTCTTTCTGACAAAACTCATTCTATACAACAGCAAATTACGTGGTTTATCTTATTTCGTATATCGTTGTAATATTTACCGCCGTCTTACGAACGCTGCAACAGGACTGAAATTTTACAACTAAATGCTTTGTAAAATATAAGTTACAAATGCTGCAGATAAAACAAAATTACTCCTAATTCAACTGGCGAACATTCCTCCCAAAATATATACTTTCCTTTAGACACACACATTCAAAGGCATCTGTCTATAATTCTCGAATACTATTACAGATTAAAGGGTTTATTTCGGCCAGGCATTTTTATGTCAAGGATGTAAGCACGCATTTATATCTCCTACATATTGAAAAGTCATGCTAGATAGGAAGGAAATTAAAATATTACGCACAAAAACGAAAATATTGTCTTTGAAAATGTTGATTCAATTCATCATGATTACATTCCTTTATAATTAATTATACAGTGATATGACACAAATACAATGGTAAGTGAGAATAGACCTCAAACGTATCGAAAGCAATTGAATTTAATATATTATATACCATAGAAAAACATTTAATAGAATAAAAATTGTATTAACAGTCACAAAATGCATTCTAAAAATAGCAAATTCCAGCGAATTAATGGTAAATGAAATAGAGCACAATGCAGTCATGGACTACTCGAACGTGTAGCAACTTTTACACCTAGCACGTCATGCCCCATTACTGGTGTCTAGGAGTGTGCTTTTATCCTGATTCTCCTTTCCTGGTGACAATAGCTAATCTAGGAATTAAAGATGCTTATTAATGTTCCATTTCAGAAAATATGCACACAGTAGGTGAGGATCGAACCACCACCTGCTGGCAATCTTGAATTCACAGATAGCGATGCACCTGCCTCGGCTATTTTGAAATTGTGAAGTAACACTCTCTTCACCTAATATATGGTGTTACACTGCTGCTAACTGCATAAAATTTCCTTCCAAGGTGTCAAGTTCAAAGTACCCTGAGAAATTGTGAATATTTTTATTCTATTTATAGGTATTAATTACCTACATTTATTTAGGGGATGAAAAGAAAATTACATAGAACAAACAGTAATTTCGTAGTTTTCAGTGTGGGGTATAAGTTCCTTTAGATGCTTATGTTAATGCCAGACAAATGAAGATGAAATACTTAAAACTATAGAATAATCATTACATGTTCCCGTTGATAGACATTTATAAAATATTGGATAGATAGATACTGATGAATTCAATGCCAGAACCGGGGATTGCTCCCTATTCAAATCCCGAGTATGGTATTACTTTTTCACACTACCTATCCTACTCCAATCCTACACACCACTTTTGTGGAAAAAATAATATGCAAACATTGTCCTTCACATTCATTTTCATATATGACGGGAGATTGAATACAGAATACATGGCGATTTACAGGCACCATTGATATTTTAAGCTTAAAAATATGATAGATCTAATAAGTATTGTAGTTTAATTATATTAACTTCATAATCAAACCCTCCGCCATGATTAAGCAGGGGAATAATGCTTTGCAAAGTAGAGGTCCAAATGAAATCTTGTTTGTAATAAATAGGTAGCTTTGTCTTTTTCGGGTGTCCATCATGTCCTAGTTCATTTATTTCGAGTGCTCACAATGAGTCAAACATCTTACCAGACAATTGTAGAATAACATAATTATTGGTAGTATTATATTCAACAGGAGAGGTAATATAAAAAAAAAGTATATGTTAGTTTCGAACCCATGTAAATTCTCTAGAAATCCAGAAAACACTGACATTGTGAGAATTATTTTAAGATTTTGGCGCTCTTTGCTGCTGTCAACTCTTAACAACCACATGGAGAAAGGCCTGCAATGGATGTTCATCGAATAAATTTGAATTTGAATGCTCTTATTTTCTAATCAACATCAAAACTATTACATTGGTTTAATGATTTCTTCATAATTTGGCCATCATTAACAAAAAACAAGTAAAGGGACTTATACCATACACTGAAAACAGCGATACGTTGGTTTCTAGATAATCTTTTCTTTTTATCCTCGAAATAAATTTAATTAACATCGAGAAACAAAGTAAAATGCTTGCACCATTTCTCAGGGAACTACAAACATTCTCCTTGCAAAGTAAGCAACAGAGTAACACTTCATATTATACAGTCGCGGCTCATGGTTTCAAAATTTGAGGAGGCTGAGAAGTGCCCAAGTAAAGATGACAAAGAAGGAAAGAAGGAAATTAATGAATTTAGAGTGAAGGACTCTCACTATCTTGGAGTTATAAGTAAAAACTTTAAATTTTGTTTTGGATCTCCTAAAAGTGACTATTGCTTAACTTGTTTGCATCTAGAAGGACTTATTAAATCTGAGAAAAATGCTAATGATAAAAATGAATTAGAAATTCAGAAAAGAGTACACCAAGCAAAGGCACAAGCATTTTACTCTCTCCTGAAAGCAGATAATGATAGTGTCTTGTTTATAACCATTGACTGTCAAAAAAACTTACTTTTGCCAAGATTGCCTGATCAGTCTACTTACTTCAGTAGGCAGTATTCATTTTATAATTTTACATTAGTGTCAAGAAGTTCAGCCAGTAAACTGACAAAGGAAAATGTTGCCTGCTACACTTGGTGTGAAAGTGGTTTTCCTAAATATGCAAGCATAATCTCTTCTTGCATCTACCATCACCTAAGGAATCTGAGTTTTTTTTTTTTTTAAACAGTACCGGAGTCTGATCAGGACTCCAGCACTGTATCCCCATTTACATTTCCCCCTGTAGGTTTTACTGATTACTGGTTTTACAAACATAGACACATTGCACAAACATATAACACCCATGCCCAAGGCGGGACTCGAACCCATGATCCTCTGCCCACGAAGCACCAAAGCGAGACGCTTTAGCGAGCGCGGCCATGGGGACTGGCGAGTTTGAAGAGAAAACAGTGGTAAAGTGTTTTGTAGCTTGGAGTGTTGGGCAAAACAAAAACACCATACTGATAACTATGCTGGGAAAGTGGCTCATAACTGCTCCTGAACAAATTGATCATGTATTAATAACATTTCTGATGGCTGGATATTCTTTTATTCCACCAGATTGGTTGTTCTGCGAAATTGAAAAAGACCTGAAAAGGGGAGATAACTATCCTTCAGCCTGAAGAGTATGAAGAGATTCTCCAAAGACATGAAACAGTAGTCAAAGTAACTAATATTCCTGTTTGATTGGAAATCTGCAGCAGTAAAAGTGCTAAGAAACCCAACAATGGCATATTAAGTTTAACCCAACAAAAATAATCATAAAGAATAAGAAAACTTTAACAATGTAGTGATTCAAGATAAGGTTTTTTTATAGACGCACACTAGACCACAAACTTTATAGAGAGGTGATCTTCTGAAATCTGCCAAGGTACATGATGTATGAAAACTACTATCAAAACATTTTGGAGAAGAATGGAGGAACAATGAGCTGCTTCAGTTTTATTCTGCTTTAGAAAACCAAGATGATTTAAGAAGTGAGATTGAAGAAAATTAAGACAAAATAGTTCATGAAGAAGAAATGGACACAGATGTAGTGTAAAATAAAGGAAAAGTTTAAAAATTTAGATGTCATATTTTTAGTAACATGTCTTGAATTATGTTGCAATGAAGCAACACCTTGTGTTATTGGGTATTAAAATTAACTTTTTAGATCACTCAATGCATAAAGAAGTTATTTTTATATTACATCAATAATAGAACCTCTTAGTGCTACCTATAGTTTCAAATCATTAATTCCTCAGTTTCAGCAACCCCTGAGTCCCAATTTTGGTATCAAACCCTGCTATATCCAATTTTCCTCAAATTTCTGAAATATTTCAAAAACCATATTCCAGAAGTGTTTTATGTTCTAAAATTTTATGTTAAATGACTCATTTAACATTAAAGTTAAGTTACTTTGGATAATGGATTATTCTGGGCAGTTCTTTGCAATTATCCAAAAAAATTAGGCAAATGGATTTGGCAGCATTTCAATTCTAGGTGCCTCATATATTTGCAATAACTTTGGTTATGATAAAGTTCACAAGTACAAAGTAAACAAATTATTATAATTAGCATATATTGCACAATGAAAAAAAGAACAACATTAAGAAAGTAATAAAATGCACCATCCATGTAAAATCTCCTTATCTTTGCAACACAAGGAATGCTACTCTCTTCTATTTCTGACAACTTTCCGCAGAGACAATGACTTCTTGCAGGGTAATCAATGCTGATAAAGAAAAACTGTAGCTTTAAAAACAAAATTTAAAGCATCAATGAATCTTTCTATCTTTGCTGCAGAGCAAAATAAGTTACTGCCGCTTTTTGTTTGTCATTACAGGTCCCATTCTGCAGAAGTAGGAAGGAGACTGGTGCTGGCAGAAAACTATTTTGGAGTTTTTTTTGTTTTTTTTTTGTTTACAAATTCTGTATATATTTAAACTCAAATGTAACAAAATTTCATTGCATTTTGACAATGCCATAGAATCTGTATTTCTTCAGGCTGATAATAAATTTATCTGTCTAAGTGAGATACTATTTCTTAATCACATGCAATGGCTAAAAGACATCTAAAAATAACCATATTATTTTAAAGAAGGGCTTTGGGCTTATGTTAAGAGATTGTGAAACTTAAAAGAAAGATGGAAGCAAAAAAAAAAAATATGCCAATATGGACAATGCAAAAAATCATGAAGCAGAGGCATAGCTAGATGGTCACTGGAACCTCCACCCCTTGCTAAGAGCATTAATTAGGAAATCCTAGAAAAATGTAATTTTTTACTTCAATTTCTGCACTTAATATTGTTTTTTTAATCTTTCAATTCAATAGTTAATTTATTTATTTGGCATTTGAGTTTTTGATTTTATACAAATTTTAGAAAAGATCCCTGCAAGTAACATTGTTAATATTTTTCTGCCTAATTGCTTTGTGCAGACACCCATTGTTTATCTCAAAGGAAATGATGCACTGGACCCTAATGAGTTTCAGTAAAGTGATGAAGGTAATGATGGTGAGAATAAAAGCAAATTCAATATATTTTGTAATGATATGCAATCATTTTTAGTAGATTAAAACACAATAGAGCCAAAGAATTATTTTGTTCTTGTAATGTTCTGCAATTCAGCACAATATACACATTTTTATATGCTTGATGTTGCTTCATTAAAGACATATCTGTGGCCAACTGAATAGCAACCAAAATTTTAAATTGGTGCTTGTTTGTAATTTAAGAATGTCTTCCTTGTGAGATTGCCTCAAGAAACAGTTTTATAAAAGGGCTGCAAATCAGTTTTAGCTGCTCACTATAGTGCTCATTATCACCAAGCTGATAAAATGTGTTGTGAACAAATCCAAGAGGAATGCAATTTTTAATAGCTAACTAGGAATAGAAAATTAAGTTTAACATAGCTTTATAGGGGTAACACTGCAAATGCCACTTTCATGACAAACTTTGCAATGAATGACCAGAATTGCAGATGAAAGTAGTGTTTTTAAGTTTCTCTTGTAGTCCTGTTAACAAATTGTTTGAGGTTACAGAAGCACTTACATGTCTTGAAGGCAAATTCAATGGGTGGTGTGAATAAAATACCTATAAATCTTCTGTCTCTCAAATTGACATGCATATCTCTGTAAATTTTGCATTTATTAGGTCGAGTTTCTGAGCAAATCCATTAGTTGCTTACATATTTGAGATAAAATTGTTGCAAAGAGTTTATAAAAGGAGAAAAAAAGGGGGGGGATTTGCAATAATTCAATTTATAATTATTCTGAATATCATTTTGAATACCAATCAATACAGGAGCTGGTAAATGCATCCTAAGAAGCAAGTTTTTATGAAGATGTAAGCAGAAAAATTTTCGATTAGTAAATGATCCAGGATAGTAAAACTAATGTGATATGTCTTTATGCACACAAGTAAACTGTTTTACAAGTTACTCACACAATTGCAATAGAAGCAAGAAGGCTTAAAAGCCACAGCCACAGTAATGCACACTATGTGCACCCCTTTTCTTGGGCACTCAGCTCTCTAGTCTTCATTCAGAATGTTTCATGCAATTTCAGAAGCAGAACAGAGCAACAACATTGAGACATGAAGTATGCTGTATACCCTGATATCTATTGGCTACAATGCTAAGGTTTAATTCTGTCTGTAGACTGCAGATTCATGCACATGCGCAGTGTTCTGTTTAACAATTCAGCTAGTGCATGGTAAATTAAATAACCTGTTCAGCATAATGGATGAGGGCCTCAAGGAAAGCAACTTTCTTTCGTTGAAACACTGCAGAAAGACAAGCAGGTGATCTCTCTCTTCTTTCCCTAAGCCCCTGCTTCCCTGTAAGTGACCAAGAAAAAGTTGCACGCATAGTACATTAGTAGGAAAGAAACACAGAAAATCTTCTGCTATTGAAGAAGGTGATTTTATTCATTTCTGCAAAAAAGAAACTCAGTTGTACTGAGGCAAACGCACAAACCAAAATACATTGCAAGCATCAATTTTCAAAAAGCTTGTTATGGCTGGACATAATACTATAGGTGCACACTTAGAAAATGCTAAAGAAGAATTTACAATGTGCAATGTAAATCAATACAGGAACCAGATATGTGCAGCTTAATGAGATAAAGCTGAATAAACACAGTGATCCAGAGGAACACTGCTCTTATACCAAAAGAAGAATTGCAAAATGTGTTCTCCTCCAATTATACTGAGAAATTGATTCTCCAGATCTTTGAAAATAGCATTTTGGCAACCTATATATGATTTATATTACAGCAAGATAGAAATGAGTAATAATGTTGTTTAAAAATAGTTATTTTCTGTTCCTACAACCATGTTACATAAACTCAAACAAATTCATGATGTTAATGAATGTAATAATGAAGTTATTTAACTTTTTTGATTCAAAACTAAATATGATCAATGTAAATCAGTACAGGGATCAAGCATGTGCAGCTGATAGACCAAAGCTGAATAAATGCAGTGATCCAGAGGACACCACTATTGTACCAAATAAAAATCTTATGTTCACATTCTAAATATCACAAAATGTGTTTACCTCCAATTATACTGTTACTATGTGTGCCCTGTGGCCATAATTAACATGTGTCAACGGCTTCCCTTGCAAGTCATAGCCGATTGTTGGCAACCATTGTTACACCTGCATTAGTGGACACATGTGCCAGTGGCAAGTTCTTTTGACATTGCAGCTGTGATAGTCATATCCGTGCAAGTGGACACGTGTGCTGTCAGAAGATTGCCCAGCATTGTTACACATGAGCAAGTTTGTGACACCTGCACTATTTTGTACATGTGATGGCTTCTGGAAATTTTATGCATGTGACCAACAGATATTAAAAAGGGGAAAGAAGCATGCCCAGAGTTCAGTTTCAATAGGAAATTTATAGCAAGCAGAAGTAGTTGTCGCAGCAAACTTCAAAAGGAACCTGCATGGCAGAATTGTTACAAAAACATTGAAGAAAGAGCACTATTTGTGAGTAGCTTCTGATTGTAATCAGTTTGTGGCATAAACAGAGTTTTTGTTGCAGAAAGAGAGCTTTTATTACAATACTGAGAGGTTAATCTCACAATCTTTGAAAGCAATGGTGTCTTAGCAGCCAATATGATTTTTATTGCTGCAGGATAAAAATGGTATTAACGTTGTTTTAAAAAGTTATTTTCAGTTCCTACAACACATGTTGAATAAACTCAAATGAATTCATGTTAGTGAATGTAATATGAAGTTATTTATCTTTTCAGATTCAATACTAATTGTGATTGCTGAGAGCATAAAAGATGAAGGGAGCTTTTAGACTAAATCAACAACTTGACTACATTCTTCATTTACGTATAACCCTTTGAATCATTATTTACTGCTAGAAAACAAATAATGAACCATGCATTTTGCAGTAAATGAAATGCCACATTTTGCTGGTAATAAAGTGTTTAAAATTCATTAAATTTCTCTATAGGCATGAAAGAACATTACAACCCCCTCCCCTTTGTGATTTTTGAAAGGAAAAGAAAATATATAGTTGCCCCGTAATAGTAATAATAATCTGTACAATCTTTCATCTCCAGATCTTCTTTGTCCCTAGTTTCTAGAATTTAAAGAATTACTTCTCTATATTGAAACATATAAATAAAGAAACATAAGTATAACATGGGAAAGAGAAATATATATTGATAAAGCAAATAATGGACAAAGTGTATCGCATGAGTAAGAGCAGGAACGTGGAAATCAAAAGGGCTAAGAAAAGTTATCCCACAGAATCAGTGCCTTATTTGTGGAGGGAATGAAGATATTTAACCAATGGTGGCTTGTGGCTAAAATGGATCATGTGCTACATGTAACATGAAAAACGAGTTCATGAAACAATTAAAATTCACCTAATTACTGATGAAAAATGTACTCAACCCACTGATCTTTAAGCTTGGAAAATTTGTTCATCACATTGCTGTTGAAATCATCTATGCCTTGAATTAATTTCTTCTAAATTCCCAATATAACAAGTGCTGATGTTCTTCTGTCATCGTATTTCTTAGGAAGTATTTGATCCTTGAAGAGTAGGAAAACATCACTTCAGTTCTACAGTTGACACTGGATGGTTACCAGGATTCAGAGGAGCTTTGTCAGTTCCTGAAAAACTTTGCCCAAATTTTCTGACAAAATACATCTTAATAATGGAAAATTCTGCCTATTGTATAAGACAGGAAGCTGTTTTTAAGCCAGTTTTTAACTAAAGTACTGTAATGTTGAACCAGACATCAAGCACTTCATCAGAACACGTTTTTAAATATTGTGGAAGGTTCTCACTTTGGATAAGGTTTTCTACAGAATGGCGATGCAAATTTTGGAATCAATTATAAACCTCCTGGGTGATATGGTCACAAACTTTCTAGCGTTTTATTGTCCAAAGGTAGTTTGTTAATTTCCGCATCTTTGTTCCACATTCCCATTTGTATCTACTTTCTCCCTTACACTTTGCACTACACTACAAAGCTCTGAAAATTATTTCTAACTTTCAATTGATCTAGCTGTGTAGCCTGCAACTATTTATACAAGATTCTACATGGAACATAATTTCATTAAAGAATGAAAGCCAAAAATTGAATTCCTCATCTTGCAAATTTACTTTATGCCTATTGCCTCTTAAATGCTGATCTTTAGATAAAGAGATCTAATTCTGAGAAACATTCAATTAACAAGACTTTATGCTCTACACAGTATTCATTGTTCATTTAAAATTCCATCAGATTGGAGCACCAGTAGTGACCCTTCTAGCACTATTTATTCAAGTGCCACTATTTCTTGCGGAGATTTGTTGTGCTATTAAAAAACAAAAAAAGAAAGAAAGAATCCTTCCTATGGCATACCATCATTTTTGTACCTGAAAACAACTGTGTTCTGGAACATATGTAGCATCATTTGCCCTTATTGTAAAATATTCTGCTTTATTAATCTCATCTTGAATTTTACCAAGGCTAATTTCCAAGATACATTGTAGCAGTTCATTTTCTGCAGTTTTTAGCTTACCTTTAAACTCATTATTGGAATTATTGTGCTCTTTTGTGGCATTATTCAACTCTCAAAGTCAATTAGTACATGAAAATTCCAGGATTTTCTGATTCCTCAGTTGCATTGTGTTCACACAGAAGCAGTCTAATTATTCTTGATAGGATATGTTTACTCTTTTCAACTTATTTGTTATACATTCCATGTTCTCATTGTAGGCCTGACTAAACATAGGTGCAATATTTCTGCTCCCTAAGGCATTGTGACACTCACTCTATCAATATGCCTTGTATTGCTCTTATGTATTCATGTAGATGGCCAAGATTAGTAACCCCAGTTTTAACTTACGGGCCTGCATTACCAATACATATAGTATGTACTGGATTGTATTATATTCCAATCAAAGACTCAATGCCAAGATTTCACCAGAAATGTATTTTGAGGCACCCTGAATAAATAAATTAAAAAGGAAAAGGCACTTTTAGGATAGGTCTGTTTGAAAATCTTGATTTCTTTTTTTTTTTTAAATGACTCTTGCTTTTGATGAATATACCACACCACATGCTTAAGTTATTTTTATGACAAATGCTGCAGCCTACATTAAAGCATTGGTAAAGTTGTGTCTTGCTCTTTATGACAAATGTTGTAGCATTTATGCTGATGGTGTCAAACTTCTTCATAGCAATGCTTGCCCCCATATTGCTGCAGCTGTGTGTGAGGAAATCAACAAATTTGGTTGGGAGGTGCTCCAGTAACCTCCATATTGTCTGAACCTGGCACAGTCAGACTTCAATTTGTTTGGTCCCATGAAGAAATTCCTGGCTGATGAGCGCTTTGCATCAGCTTGAGGCCTGGCTCCTGCCAATATAGATTGCATAGTTTAAGGCACTAGCAAGCAATGTAGACTGCGCATATTAATGGAAGCCAGATATATTTGCACATTATTTTACATCATATCTATGAAAAATTAATTGACAGGTTACAGCTCGTAGTCCTTTAGGGCCAGCCAACCCTGAAATGAACACATATTAGAGACTAAAGCGACTGATTAGTGGAGAAAAGTAGACAATTAACTGAAATGGTTTAAATTGGATAGAAAAATAGTTTTGATTAAAGTCTTCAGAAAGGGGAGTAAATACACACAACAGTTCTTAAGCAAAGTGATAGAAAACTGGAATTGGCATGTTAAATGAGTTGTAGCTGCATGGTATACTTTAATACTTTTATAAATTTTAAGAAACCATTACAAATTGTATACAGAAATATTGCATACCACCGGCTAGGAACCTGGGCTGAATGTCTGGTCTTATTCTAGCTTAGCATAAATAAATAAATGTAAAAATATATATTCAATTAGAATAATATGGACAAGGTTTATAATTATAATTTTTTTATCAATACTATGATTTTAAATATTTAATTGTAATATTTGCTTTGATTTACCTGCTTCTATGGATTGATGGCCAGGACATTATGAAACAAAATTTATGCAATAAAGTTAATAAAAAGAAGCACTATTAAGCATAAGTTAAATAGTTGACAGGCAACAGCAGCTGTATTATGTGCATACCTTTAAATACATAAAAGGCTTAAAAATTTTGTCTCTAAACAAATATGTTCAACAGCTATAAACATTGTTGCTAATAATTAGAAAATATTCTACCTCAAAGCTTAATGCTTTTGTAGAAAGTGGAGGCCTTTTTTCTAGGTCAGGTAATAAGTTCATCCAATTCTGTTGTTTTATCTATAACATTTAGTAGTATATTATGTAGCCATAAAATAAATTTAAGCTTAATCACATGTGTAAGCATTTAACATTTTTATTAATGAATTATTTCCCTACTTCTCGCATATACTGTTAGGCATTTTGTTCCATAATTTAAGTATGTTTTCTATCTCTCAGATTAATGATTTCTCGAAATATGTCATATTTACCTCTTTGCACACAAAATAAATTAATTTACAAGTAAATTACTACAAATATACTTCAAGTTTACTACAAATAGAGAATGAAAATGCTAATCCTAGACTTTTAGTATAACAGTAGGTTTGTGTTCTCTAAACCACTAAGTTCAGAGTAATGTAAAAAAAAAATAATAATAATAACATTTTACTTGTGAAAAGCTAATTTTGACCAATCGCTTTACAAGATACAACACAATTGCAACTAACATATTAAGGATTTCAAGACTTCTTATCTACATTATTCAAACAAATGATTGCCCAATCTAATTAACCGTACATAAACAATGATATTATTGGACAAGATTATACAGTATCTTTACACATGCTGACAGAAGAGTAAAATTATTTAAGGATATTTTATGTAGCTTAAGTAACACTGATCACTACTGAACTACACTCTGTATGCTTTCCTTGGAAGCTAAAAAGGCATTGTACATCTTATAGCATGTTAAAAGCTCTTCTGATAAATACAAATCATCAAAATTAATTGTTCATGAGAATTATAAGCTCTTGTAAAGCTCATTTCTACAATTTCCTACACTTACATTGCAAAATTTATTGTAAATTATGTCAATAACAATCTTCCTCATGGAAACAAAAGAATTAATACATTACACTGAGAAAATACATACTAGCTGAAAAGATTTAAATGAAGAGTAGCTCCAGTTAAGTTAACCTCAACTAACAAATGAGACAATAAGCAGAGGCAAATTTCATTCTGTAAGTTTGTAAAAATAATTCTTGCTCATTAACATATTGTAATACTTTCCAGACAAAAACAATTTTTTTGTTTTGTTCAGAAAAAGAAGGCAGTGATGAAAGTGACAGTTATACAAGTATATTGTAATTGCTCAAGCTAGATATTTATATCATTGTATGCATATCTCTGAGAACAAGATGTCAGGCTATGAATCAAAATTTAATGCAAAAAATCTCTCTCTTAATCCCCATTCTTACTGCACATGTCACAACAGTTGGTGACACTGATGATGGATAAAATGAAATGACTGGGAAGGGAAATCTATAATCATTGCAGGCCTAAGTTTACGGTGCCTCCTCAGCATTTACCAGTTGTGAGTCCTAAGGCTATATGTGATGGTATTTGGAATCTTAAGGATTGATTGCCACAGAAATTTTCTACTCGGCAAGCATTGTCACCAATTTGGACTACTGGAAACATGGTGTTACCACAATACACTGGACTGCTTCATATGGTATGCAATTTTATAACAGTGTTGTTGCCTTCTGTGGATTACAGCTGTTACTGCTCATGTCACTAGGTTATCACTGCTATCAATTTCTTTCATCATACCCATCAAAAGCATTTTGTAACATCATATTTTGTTAGCACATTTTTAAGCAGACAATGATAAGAAAATTATGCTTATTTAATAATGACAGCAGCTGCTGGGGCCAACCAATATCACTGATGTCCTGGACTTTGACCCACAAAGATTGTTTTACAGGGTTAAGGACCAGTTCTACAATGTCCCAGAAAGCCTGCCTATAGTTACTCTCCAAATAAACTTTGCTGGCTGATAAGCAATTGAATCGATCGGAGCTGAAAGGCATTAAGTCAAAATTGGGCTTTTTTATTTTATTTAGCATTATGTACTAGTTAGGCAAGACTGATCGTTCAGTACAGGAAAGAATTAAGTCGGCTTTCTCCTTGTACAAAAAACTCTTGTTATTGGTAAAGCATACAAAGGAGCAAAGCATTAAGTCATTGCCACAGCACACAAGGTTAAAGGTTAACCAACCAGGTACTGTGTTCCAGTTCCTGCCAATTTCACAGCATTCAATAGCAATATTTTAATGCAATGTGAGTCAATAGTTTGTGAAACTTGTTATAGTGAAGGGTGTAATAATCTCGCCTAAACGAAAGAGGAATGATTCTTTGCTCAAGAAAAATAACATTAAACAATCTATTACTAAAGGTTTGGCATATATTAAATATAAAGGCAAGCTTGTCAAAGAAAAAAGAACCAGAGAAGTTTTGAGGTATGTTGTTTTAGTATGATTTCCCATGACCAGTTATAGTCTGTATAAATATTGCAATGATCTATTTCTAAGATATAATTTTCATTTCGTTATAGGTGCCTAAATGTTGTTTTGAGAGAATTAGCAACGAAAAAATTAATATTCCCACAGCATTTCTGAAGCTTCCCAACAAATATGCTCAAGATTTGTATTTATATAGTCATATTAAAGTACATGATATCAACGCAGACCACCCTTGCCCAGTACAGATGAGCAGATAAAGTGTTGCACTAGTTTTAAATATTCTGTAATGGTTTGAACAAAAAGGACTTTAGTTTGTCTAAAAACTTTCCATAGTCTCCATGCAGTTGGCATGAAACAAGTATTTATAGTAACTTGTGCTTCATTATGTGGAGCAATGCTGCAGGATAAACAAGGAAATAACTCTAAAGGAAACAAACTTTCTACCAAATCAACGTATGGACTATAATGTGAAAAGTACATAGATACACATGTTAAATATGATTTTTATAGACAGTACTTTTGTGAAAATTTTGATTACAAATATGGTAGGCCACAAATAGATGTTTGTTCTCTTTGTGAGGAACTTAATGCAAAACTAGAGAGTCCTCATATATGTGAAAGTTCAAAAGTTGCTACTAAGGCAGATTTGGCATTTCATATCCAAAGGAGTCTCAAGTTTTATAATAGCCTGAAGGAGAAGAAGTCCCATTGTCTTTAAAATGAAGATATCGCTGTCATAGCCTTTGACTTCATGCAAAATTTGCCCTCGCCAGAAATTCCAGTACAAGAAATTTTTATATCCATCGGTTGTGGGTAAACATGTTCAACATTCACAATTTAAAAACAACAGCTCTATAGTGTACCTTTATCATGCAGGTGTTGATGAGATATTGTTTTCTTTATCACTATGTTAAACATTATGTCTCAGACTCACTGAAACACCTTACTTTATTTTCGGATGGATGTCCGGGACAAAATAAAAATCATACTGTGGTGAGAGGGTGTATGGGTTTGACTGCAACAGGTAGATTTCACTCAATTACCCATAATTTTCCTGAACATGGTCATTCATACTTACATGTGATAGAAATTTTGGTGTATTCAAAAAGAAAATTACCAGTGTTGACAGAGTGTACACCCGAAAAGAATATGTTGAAATTATAGCCAATTGAAGAAAGGAACTGGCAGTTCATGTGGTGGAATTTGCTGAGATTTTGATAAATGTGGACCGTACTTAAGAAAACTGTTGTATCCAGGAAAAGTGAAAAACTCTCGAGGAACATGAAACAAGCATTTTCTCCTTCAAAATTCAAGCAATTTTGATATAACAGAAACAAGATTTGATAAGTCGAAGCATCAATCTGCATTAACTCTCCAATAAAACACACTTTTTTTCTTGGTAACCCTTCATTGTTAATGAACCCCACCATGCCTTCGGAAAAAGCATATAAGGACAAGGTACTCATTAACATAAAAAAGTTACAAGACATTGGAAAGGTTGTAAAATATGTTCCACATGATGCACAGCATTTTTATAACAACATTTTAAAACGGCCAACATAACTAAAAGAAGGGGAATCCTTATAAGGTCAGCTGCCATTAGTAATTTCAAGTTTTGTAATTTAGTATACATACCTAACCTATGTAACATGTATTTTACTAACAATCTTTATAATGAATGAGGGTGGTTACAGACAAATAAAACAAGAATGACATACAATTTAAATATCCAATGCGTTTATGAAGTGTAAAAGAGCTGCCACAGAGCTAAAAAGCATTAAGTCAATTTGTCAAAATAGTTTTTCAAAAGTTTATGAGGTATTAAACTGGTCTCTCTATCAAGACATACACAGCCAGAAGAGTTATTCTATAGATTAACATAAACAGTCAATCAATTTACTTGATTTTCTGGACGGCATAAAGTTTTTTCCTTCTCCTGAAAAGTTGCAAAATCTGACTTAATGCCTTTTAGCTCCGACAATGGACTGAAATCCTATAGGAAAATTTGTGATGTGTTAAGTTTGCCTGAATTCAATGGAAACACTACAATTGGAAAATCTGAGAATGAGAGGGGAGGTGGGGACACCTTGCAAAGCAGAAAACAACAAACAAAGTGAAAGTTAGTGTGTATCGCATGGTTTCTTTTGCCATGGTTTCAGAACAAAATGAGAGACGAACTGAAGTAAGGCTCAAAACTGCACTCATGGTAACTGCTAAAACCTGTTAAACCTTGAAGAAACATACACAATTGCATGAATAAATGGATTTTCAATATAATAGGAGAACCAAAAAACAAGAGATCCAAAGCAATGGATGGAAGTTGAGTTATCTAATTAAAAAATGCAGCATGAACATCATAAAACCTTTATAATACATTGTAAATGAATCACTTCAAAGTGGCACATTTCCGAGTGAGCTAACGATAACAAAAATAAAACCATTATTCAAGAAACGTGAAGCTCAGGATCCAAACAATTACAGGCCAATAATGTTACTTTCAGCCTTCTCCGAAATATTGGAAAAAATTATATATAAGGGATTAATGAAATTCCTTACTAAACATAATATAATTACCAGTTGTTAGTATGGATTCAAAAGCAATAAATCAACTAGCTTAGCAGTGATAAATTTTGTTGATAGTATTTATGATATACTAGACAAAAGTGAGGTTGGTATAGGATTATTTTTGGATTTATCTAAAACTTTTGACATGGTGGATCACAAAATTCTGCTGAACAAGCTATATAAATACAGTGTAAGAGGAATTGCTTTCAACTAGTGTAAATCATACAAACGAGAGAGCAGGTAGTCGAAATTGATGCTGGAGATGTGAAACTCAAGGAAATTAGAAAGAAACTCTCAGTAAAAAGACCTGTAATATCAGTTCTGCAGGGCTCTATTCTTAGTCCTCTACTGTTCCTATTGTACATTAATGATCTACCTTTATGTCTTGAAAATATAACACAAGCCAGGTTATCACTATTTGCAGATACAAGCATTTTCATCACAGGAAAGAATGATGAAAGTCTCTAACAAAGCTCAACTGTAGTTGCAAGGAAAATCATTAATTGGTATAAAGCCAACAAACTGGTTGTACAGGTAAAGAAGAAAAGTTTGTCCAAAAGCAGGGAATCCCAGCATTCGAATAAGTCCTAAATTAGTAAATTTTGGACATTAAACAAAATTTCTAGGAATCCCAGCATTCGAATAAGTCCTAAATTAGTAAATTTTGGACATTAAACAAAATTTCTAGGATTATGTATTGATAAAAATCTAAGTTGGGACAAATACATAGAAAAACTATCAGGGAAGCTGAGTAGAGCTTGTTTTGTTCACCAACTAAAACCTTGAGTATCATTTACGGTTCTCAAAGCTTGTTACTTTACTTACTTTCACTCTTTACTGCAGTATGGTTTACTTTTATGGGGAAAAGCTCTGAATAGCAATATAATATTTGAACTTCAAAAAAGGGCATTAACAAGCCTATTTGGTATTCCAAAAAGATAAAGTTGTAGGGAACATTTCTTGAATCTCAGTATTCTGACTTTACCTTGTTTGTATATAAAAGGGTTATTGGTCTACATGAAGATAAATGCAGAAAATTACAGCACTAGTGGGGAAATTCATTCTCACAATACATGCAATAAGGACAAGCTACACTACACCTCACACAAAACCAAACAATTTGAAGCTTCCTTAAAATACAATGGCTTAAAAGTATATATTTACCAGGGAACTTAAAAAAATATATCCTCTATAAATAAATATAAGTTTTTACTAAAAAAATAGTCTTACTCTTTAAATGAATATGCTGAATACTGTAAGGGGAAGATTTAAACTAGGTATTATGGGAAAAGTTGCAAATATACTTTTAAACAGCTGTGACTATTTAGATTTAGAAGCCTGCCAACATTATAGCACTGCACTATTGTGACTTATTTAAAAATACTGCCTTGAATCCTTGTTTGTTTCATGGTTCCTATCCACCTGAAGAAGGCACCTCCACTAAAGAAAGGGGAAATTTGATGACGGCGCTGAAGACCAGGATCATACTTTTTCAAATTTAATATTAAGTTCAATGTTATTATTAAATGTAAATGTTTAAGAATGTAGTCAATGTTTAGAATTTGTTTTATATCTTTTTGACGAAACCATGAACTCTATTGTAATTCTGAAGGTGAATAAAATTATTTATTTAATAAAAAGTCTGATCTGCTAAACTGGAAAAAATGTTGAAGTCAATTCCATCAGTATATTTATATTTTGTGTATTAACGATGCTGTCAACCACTAAGATCATAAGTGCTGCTGGTATGCTGAAATTTCATCCTGCAGGAGTTCCTTTACATGCCAGTAAGTTTTCTGACATGGGGCGGTCACATTTAAGCATACTTGAAAATTACTGGTCTGGGCCAGAGTTTGAACTTGCGACTTTGATATCAGATGATAAGAATCACATCAGGAGTTCACATAAACTTTCCTCTATGTTGGTGGCTATTTGCTGATGTATTTATTTCCTTATGCTCCTCCTTCAGTTAAAATTTGCAGTATTATAATATAAAGTGAGAAAATTAGTATATATGCATATGGGGGTTAATCTAAAGACTTAAAAGATTTTGATAATTCTTTCAAGATTGAAAAGACAAAGTTTTTGTAATGGACATTTACAGACGCAAGATTTTGTGTTGACAATTATTTTAAAAATTCATATTAATAATTTTAATGAGTGGTGCTTTGTGTTGAATATTTCACCATAATATTGTATTAATTCCATGCAAATTTTGGGGTAGGGTTAAGAGTAATGACATGACTGGAATTAAAATTAATGAATAACTAAAGGAACATTTTTAAAACTCCTCATTTCCAAATATAAACCTTTGGTTTCAAATATGTACCATGAATAGAATAAAAAATCACATATCAGACATCACCAGACTGCAACATAAAAGTTACATTTTTTTGTTTTTCATATTTTTTCTTCTGTCCTTACAACCAGGTTATACCTATGTAGAGAATAATTTCTCACTGTCAGCTTTTAATACTGGTAGCCAAAAATATTGATGGGACTTTTCACAGAAAACGTGGTAAGAATCACCTTTTGCTTTCAATGCAAAGAGTGCTGTTACTATATCTAATTTGTTACCCTTATACAATGGCTCAGCTATTCAACAATGGCCAAAATTTTTTGTAATAAAAAACCCTTTGTTTTTATATGCATTTCACTTGCACCATGCCTCTTTCATTCAATTCTTATGATACAGAATTTGCACATCACTAGCACTTATATAAAAATCCTTGTTTTCAATATTGTTTAATGTGGGAGGCTGCACTAATTTCACTATACCTTTCCATTTTTAATCTTTAATCCATAAACATACGCAGGTGGTCTATGAAGGAAAACATTTTCACATTAAAACAATATCTGATAATTGCTTCCAAAAAACCTATCTTCTCAGCATGAGCATAATAGGAATTGCTTGATATGTTATACCTGGTATTTCAACAAGCACTTCCAGTTGCTTAAGATGAACAATTTTAGGGATATCCTTCACAAACCAGCCACATACACTGATGTCAATTTATTGTTAGCTCCACTTAGTTATTCCAATGCATGCACGTATACAGTAATATTTTTCTTGCTTGGTACCTTTAGTACCTTGTATATATTGTAATTGCTAAATTCTTTTCATCGAAATCCTAAACATGGTTTCATAACTTATAGTTTCATTTTATGAAGAGATAAATGTTAGTTTTATTTTTGAATCTCAAAATAAATGCAACCTTGTCCAGCATTTTAGTTCCTCTGTCTGGGATGAGAATTAGTTGAATTTAGTTCCCATAATAATAGTTAGTAGTTCATATTATCAGTGTACAGTAAGAGGAAATAAATTAGCATTTAAAGAAATGGCAATTGCATATTGTCATTACTTATATCCAAGCTTCACGTTACTTCTGTATAACTTCAATCCTATAATCAATTTGATTCCAGCTCTACCACACTATGAGTAACAGAAAGGGACCACTAAACCAACAGTCTGCTTTTAACTATTAGTGCAAGTTTTAAGGAAAGACCTAAGCTATTAAAGAAGAATTGATCAAGAATACTTCATAAATTATGAGTTGTGCCTGTTTTATGCAAATCGGTCTTCAAACCAAAGGATTCACTTCTTGGTCAGTTTCTTCCTCAATGGTCTTGTCTCAGTAGGTACACAAATTTTGTTATTTTAGCATGTAGAGCTACTCTCCTTAACAGTATATCTAACAGCAACAGTGATAATGGTAATGAAATCTCAGTTATTGCGACTATATTCAGAGCTTTTCTCTTTTTAAATCATTTTGTTTGTTCCTCATTTTAAGAACAACATTTAGAATGTATTTACTTCTCATTAATTCACATAGTTCAACGTGGACGGAAAATTAAGGCTATGGTTACCAACCATCAACTGAATAGGTGCTCATAAAAATGGGCCAAACATCAATTTATCACAACAAAGGAAAGTCAAAATTTGCAAATACCAATCAAACAAATTGCCGATAGATTGTAGCATACTAGAAATAGAATAATAAAACAGCCATCTTGCATAATTTTTCCTTTTTTTGTGACCTCCTGTCTAAAAATGCAGTCTTCTTTTGTTATAACAAAAGAAAAACTGGCATGGTTTCAATAAACTGTCATAAAATTATAAGATTTCCTTAATTAGTTAGACAAACTCGGAATGTTTGGTAGTTTCTGCAATAGAGCAAAGCATGTAACTTTTGTTTTTTTTAAATTGATGGTTAATTGTGAGGACATATTCAATTGCACAATTATTTCTAAAAATATGTTTTCATTTTTATCCATAGGCACTACAGTGTTCTGGATGGCAAGATTCAAAATGTTTTTAATTACATTTTAATTTCACAGCTTCTTATCACGTGTAAAATGGCCTCCCAATTATTTAACATGAATAATCAAAAGTATAATATACAATATATATTATAAAAAATAAATTTAAAAAAATTAACAATTATCATACATTGGACCTCACCCTACAAAACTCTTAGAGGCTCATTAAATGCAATTTGTTTTTAGAGACTCTTCTCCCACAATTCCAATGCTATGAAGTACTAAAACAGTGAAATGAAAAGAAAAGAATATATATATATAGTTTATCTTTATTTATTAATGCAATTCTGGGCCTATGACTTTCTTTTAAAGCTAGCTATTGTGCCAAGTATGTGAGCTGAAACAAAATTCACATTGTGCACACTCTTTGGGGAAAAGTGGAGTATCTATACATTCTAGAATCAACACCATTCCCTTTGTCACTCCGTATAATAACTGCCTATCATACCTTTTATTTCCAAAGAGTCTTCTAAAATCATATATCTCATTTTTCAAATATCCATGTTTGTGTGTGCAATGCTATGAATGAGTTCACTTTGCTATGAGGCATTCAACTTTGTGCTTAAGAGACACTAAGTGATCTCAATTCCTTTCTGGACCTATAAACATAATCTTACAATGATTAAAAAGTCTTATCGTCTGTTGGTGACCATTTCCCTAACCTGCTGTGTTAACCATTCTACACCCTCCTGAAGTCCTTCACCTGTTAGAGCATTACTGGCACAAATATGCCATGGTTTATCCATAATTCTCTCTAAACCAAGTCCAGCTGCAATTTTCACACTTGAGAGAGCATCACGGAGATCCATTTTATTGGCAAAAAATAAAATAGGTAGCCTTCGCCCACATATATCTGGATGCTGAAGCAGTAGATCCAATTCTTCTCGCACTACAACCAACCGCAATCGATCACTGCTATCTATTACAAATATTATTCCTTGACAGTCTTTATAATAGTGCTCCCAAAGATCACGATATCTACCTTGGCCAGACATATCAAATGCAGTGAAGCCAACATTCTGATCTGTAATTAACAAAAGGAACAGCATGTTACAAAATGAACAAACTAGTGTAATTCAGATATCTTGGAGTTCTCTGTGGATTTGCACTAAGGTGCTGGTAACTGATTCTCCACTATCATCTGCTGCATGGAAGGTAATTTTAACTTTACATGAATGAATTTATGCAACTTCAAAGTAACTTTAATGATACATAAAATGTTATCTCTATAAAACACATCTCTATTATCTATACTGGTAAAAATATTAAGTAACACACTGGATATTGCTATATTATACACTAAGTTCACTACTAACTACTTTCTGCACTCACTTTTACTTATATATACCAATTTTCTACATAAGTATTTTTAACCAGATTATAAACTTTCCTAATAATTCACCTAACATTCTAATCTTTTTTATATTTCTAAATTTCATAATTCTTATTTTAATTATTTCTCTTCATAATTATAGCCACCTAGCTGGTACTCATTGGTCCCTCCATAATTTCAGCTATTCATATAAAATAAAATGTAGGTCATTTTCTGCTCCCCCACATAATACACATTTCTGTATCCATTTCACCTTTTATACTCCTCTCTTCCTAATTTATTACAAACTTGAATATATTTTCCTCTCCCCCATTTTTTTACTTTGTTATATAATACTAAGGTTCCCTTATCCCTAATACTGCTAAAAATATCTTGAATATCAATATTCTCTTCTCTTTGTCGGTCTTTCAAAACTCTCCCTCTCCACAAATTCCTCATGCCAATTTCCTCTATAAATTCTGTCATGATGAAGTCCAATTGTCACCCACTATTGTTTTCTCCTGCACAATCATACAGTGTTTTACAATATTTTGTACTTCCAATGATGTAACCTGATGTCAAAACTTTATCAATCTTTCAATTATTAGATCTCTAATTCCCCTTCTATCCAGCTCCAACAATCTACTGCATTTGGTGATGCAACTGGTAATCCCATAATTAACCAACAAAAGCTTCTATATATTAAATCCACTTTTAACCATCCTTCAGTGAAGATTATTCAGGTTAAGATGGTGAAACTTCACTTCACTTATTTTAGTTGTATTAAATCTGAACATAGGTGTTTAATTTGTTACATGCTCAATTATCCACAATACCAGCCAGGAACATATCTGAGAGTAAAGAAAGAATCTGTGGAGTAGGGGGATACTTGTCTTCTAGCTTGACAAGGTGTCACTGGGACTAAAAGGATAGAAGAGAGATGGCTGTGGTTTTACAGCTTTTTTCTATCAATCGATATGTATATTTACAACCCCTTGCTATGACAAATAAATGGAACTTAATGTGCCAGGTGTTATCAGAAAGACCTGTTTTGAGGCTAGTGAATCTACAGTACAGGAATTTAGTGAACCACAGGAACCCCCCTGCAGAGTCTAGCCCATGGGTTTATTGAACTCATGAAACAAAAGCAACCTTTTGAATGTCACCCAACCCCTTACCTAGGGATGTTTAGCATCACCATTCCCCCTTCAAGTCAACTATAGTCTACAAAGGTAGTAGTACTTTTCACAGCATTTGTAATCACTACCAGAATTGGGAAATTTTGGGGTTTACAAGGTCACATAGAGATAGTACATCATAAAAATAGTTTTCTTCTTGTCTTAAACAAATCTCTAGTAACTTCTTGATTAGCTGCCTGAAAAGCCTCTTTAAAATTACTCTCATCAAGTTTTGCCCAAGTATGTTTTGATATCTATTTAAAAAAATTTGATACCAGCAGATGCTGCACTTTTAAAATAACAAGGTAAAAATTCTGCTTTTTGACCATCATTCCAACCTGAAAAGAAACTTCCCTATGATGTTTACCAAAATTAACCTTTTGGATAGCTTGATGATGGGAGATGGTTTGCACATGTTCATAAGCCTTCTGTACATATGCTAAAGTTTGTCCAAAAAAATATCATTAGAAGTAGCCTGTAGTTGCACCTGATATGGCAGGGTTGGTTCACATCCATGTATCAAAAAGAAGGGTGTATTTTTCGTTGTTTCCTGTACCCTAGAATCGAATGAGAACACATGTGGTAACACTCTATCCCAATTCTTTTGATTAGCATCCACAAAATGACTTAACGTACTAACTGGTTTGATTAAAGCATTACTGAACATTTTTATTACTGATTTAGGTTCAGATACAATTTTTTCCGTCTGCCAGAAGCTTATATTCTAAGTGGTTTCTTTTATGCTTAATTTAATAATTTACTATTTTCTAAACCATTTTTGGTTTGTTTGCAGTTGCAAATAATTTATCACTGTACAGTTTCTTTGCCCCTCTGATTATTATAAATTTGTTTGTAATTTGCTATGTATAACTTTATCTCTTCAGACACATTACCCTTCACCATTCACTCATTCTGTTACTGGATATTTTAATTCAAAGGTAATCCAGTTCTGTTAAAGCTCACGTTTTAGTTTTACATTTTTGAAAGGACATGCTACATTTACATAGTATTTAAGCATGCTCTCGAATTCCACAAAACCCTCTTCTACTATATCCCTTCTATAAATGTTTTCCCATTTCTTTTAAAAGCAAAAAATTTAAATGACTTAAGATGTTCTTCTATACAATGCCTATACTGATATGAGTAGCCTTTAATCTTATTTTAATTCCTTTAATTTGTATAAACATTTTTTTACCATAATGATCAGATAATAAGTCTCTAATTTCAATACTGAAGTCTGTTTTATGAGTGTTACCAACAAATTTATCTGTTGCTGATTTTGTTGCCTTTGACTCCCTAGTGGGCAAGGTTATAACTACCTGCATACCATAAATAAGTAAATTATTTTGTTTGTTTATTTGGATTTTGTGTTAGATGATATTTGTTCATGTCCCCAGTTATTAGTACACTGACTTGCTTTTTATGAAAATAATCTAGGACTATATCAAGTCTTTCTAAGAATACTAGGGATTTCTGTATACACATATAATTATAGTTTTTAGCCTTTGAGCTCCACAATGTAAATCTCGGTGCAATTCACATGCTATATATCTAGCTTATCAAACATAAATTTTATTTGCCTTAAAAGCAGTCAACCCCAAGTTTATTACTTCAAATTCTACAATAATAGTCTCTATGTTCCTTGAGCACAACATATAATCCATCATACTTTGCCCATATTTATTTACAAATATTAACTCTTTATAAATAGCATTCCCCTTCACAACATTATACATTATTATGTTGTATTCTTCACAAAAGTCTATTAGTCTGTAACCTTCTTTATTACATATCTTATCTTTGCTATTCCTCTTCACTATTTCTAGCTTTTCTTCAATCTCCCTCATACTTTCAAATTGTATTCAAGTGCTCTATAGTAACCACCTCAAATTTCAGATATTTGTTATTCACTTCATCTGTATCCTTACTCGTTAAAAAGACTTTGGTGGTAAAATTGAGCCACATTGTGGGTTATAGACGACCTTGATTCCCAAATTACTTCCTTCATTTAAAACTTTTGTAACAACACCTGCATCACAATTATCACTCCTCTCTGATCCATTCTCAAGTTAAACACTTTCTCCTTCCTTATAAAGACAACTATTCCACTTAATGCTCTACTTTTCACTTTCTTTCATCGCCACATTGTCATAGCACTCAGTCATTTATTGGACTTTTTCCAATAATGAATTTCCCCATAAATACAAGCTGAATAATTATTTAAGATTATTAAACTGAATAATCTTTTTAACTCCTTATTTTATTTGCTTACCATTTATGGTAGCTCTCCTCTTCTATTTCCAATAAACTCCCACCTAGAATTGATACTATGGTCAAACCCTGGTTCTTCTATACATAAAATGTCCAGGTTACCCATAGCATCCCTGTCTAATCTTCTCAAATCTTCACTCTAATGTGGAGGCAGGACCATGTGTATCATTGGCAACACCATCACTTTCGTTTCATCACTGTGACATGTTTGACTCCTCCCCTCTCTGCAGTCAGCATCATAGCATGTCACGTACTACATCACTTGATCTTCCTATCATCTGCCTCCTCCTCCTCCCTGCTGTCATGTTGCACATAGCTACTCCTCCCAGTTAACTAAGAATCTCATTAAAATACATGGCTTCACCTGAAGGGGATGCCATTATGTCATGAAAACCATCCCTTCCTCTTTCCCCTACTCCAGTCAAAACCATAGCAATGGTAAAGACATTCGTAAGGAACAAAACAACCACACTTATATTCTAATGACACAAATTTCACAAACTATACCGATGCATTTGAGTTCAGAAATTATTTTCAGAACACCAAAATAAACAGAAAGCTTCAAATATTTTGGAAAGATGAATGCAAAACATTCCATATTTTTTCTTTGATGGGACTTTCTGGTTATTCTTTATGTCAGAAAAACTACGATACGATAGCAACATCAGGTTTCTGACTGAGGCAGTAATAACTGATCTAGTTTACCCTGCTATAAGTAAGGAAAGAAATATGAGAATACAAAGAAATTAAAAAGCAAGGCTTAGCTTTATAACTCACAGAGTAGAAAACCATAGTTTGCACTTTTCTAAAATTAACATTAATAACAAAAATTACAGTTTCCCTCCATGTACTGATTATCTTTGGGTTCCATTAGTGCTGGATATGTAATTCAGCTGTCACATTTTTAAAGTAACTTCTTGTGAGCTACAAGGAATAAAACAACAATTTACAGACACACAAAAAGTTGTGCAGCACATACTTAATATGAATAAAAATTGCCTACATTTGAAATATTAATTTTAGTATCTGTTTCAATGGTGAAATATTATCTGAAGACAATGGTGTCTTTGAAAGCCTTCATGGTTTTGAAGGCTTCTTACTCACTTTTGAATTTTTCAACATTGAATCCCACAGTTGGAACAATTTCTGTTGCTTTTTCTTCCACATTTTTAAAATGATTTATTACTGTAGATTTTCCACTGTTGTTTAAACCAACAACAAGAATGTTAACTTCTTTCTTCTTAAAGCCTAACAGACTAACCAATTTATCCCACAACCCCATTGGCAGGCATTTGCAATATCTGGAAAAATAACATTACAACATTGTTAGACATACCTATAGCAGAGAGGATCCTGAATAACATAATCATCAAACTTGACAGCTTGATAACGTACATGCCCTACAAATATATAGGAAACAATCCCTTCTGACATTTAATATAAATGGGTTAAACAAATATATGACTAAACTAAGTTATTGTGCCATCAAAAAGGAGTGCATCATAAAGCATTTTAATGGTAATGCTCTTCCCCTTAACATAAATGTTTTAGCTAACACAGAACATACTTTATATCCACTCTTATTCTGCATGTTAACATTTATACTGTACAATGGCAGTTCAAGATAAAATCTATTGGAAAAGTGATTCTAATTTCTAACACTAGACTCTGTGTCAAGACTAGAAAGATCCTCACATAAACAACAAAAGTCTGCTCCGGACTCAACTCACCACTGTTTGACACTACAGTGAGCACCTAAGTTTTGCAACACTAAGTGTAGCAGTGTTAACTTCTTGACAATACACCAAGTAAGACATTCCCAGCAATGTATAAAATCTTACATAATTATCTTATCGTCCAGTAGCATAATGGTTATGGTTTGAGATTTTCTCCTAAATATCACAAAAGCAATGCCTCTTACTATTTCTCAAGATATGTATTGGTTATGTTTCAGTTCGACAGATTCACATAACTCCTCCACAATGATACATTGACTGCTTTTAAATTGCCTGCAAGTGTTCTGAGCTTGCCACTAATGTCATAGGCACAGCTAACACGATTTTCAAAGTTTGTTGATTAACTGAATGTTTTTTTTCTAAATTATTTTGCAACATAAACTCTAACAGGTCTACTGCTCTGGACAGTGACTGAAATTCTCCTGCAGAATAGATGGATACAAGTTCATGCGAAAGTTTCACTTTGTGAAAGAAGCTGTATATTGACCACATCCTTTTTACTACATCTTCTGGAAATGTTGAACAGTATTGTCTAAACATGTCTGGAGAGAAGGGGTTTGATGTCATAAGGTGCTCCAAAAAACTAAAGCAGGCTTTAGTTTCACAAATTATAACATCACATACTTAGTTTTAATTTAATTGGAGTCGAGTTTACACACATGTGCTTCACAAAAACTTACTTATGCAGCACTAGTTTCGCATGCAGGTTGCATGCATTGTCCACTGCAGTCGAGTTGAAAGAAGTAGCTAATGTATGCATAACTAGTGCTGCATAAGTAAGTTTTTGTGAAGCACATGTGTGTATACTCGACTCCAATTAAATGTGTGCACAATAACTGTTTTACTGTAGGCTTTCTAACTTTAGTTTCTACTCATTCCTCATATTTTACATAAGCTTCTAATTCATCTAAGCCACATATGCACTTGCTTAACAGAATATCTTTTAATTTTATTTAAATTTAGTTTTTGAAACATTAGACAGGGCTTTGAGCTCGGCAGCCTGATATACAGTGCAATCCCTCTGATATTGATATCCTTATCACATATGCATGATAATGAAAGGATTCATTTGCTTTTAGATTAAATATATCCTTATGCATTTATTTTGCTGAATTAGTAAGTGATGCATCTGGCTTTTGGCACATTAACGATTAATAATACCTTATGCTATTACTTCCAATTTATTGGTTATTCTAATAGAATAGAGCATTACAAGATGTAATAAAGCTTTTTAATTCATTACTGAATACAATATGTAACCTCAATCTTCAGGATTTTAAGAATAGAGTCTATACATGACTAATGGAAAATGCTGTATAAAGTATACAAGAATTTGAAGAGCTGGATGATGACGATGATGATAATATATGAGCTGAAATTTTGTTCTACATATGTATAGATAAGGAGGAAACTGTGTACACTGCTGTAAGTGACAGTCTGTTGTTAAATTTCTATTTTACCAATGACTGATAAATTAAATTGAAAATTGAAATTGTTTATGTACGAATATTTTGATATAAACAGAATTGTACTTTGAATATACACCACTTCAGCATGAGCAACAGTCACTCGTATATCTGAACTGGAGTTCAAGTCAAGATTATCTGATTGAATCTAGTAAAGTTCAGTATATGCTATGAAAAATACTTACTTTTCAACAAAAACTCATAACAATAATGGCAAGGGCAAAATAATGCTCATTGTAAGCCACTATTCGAAATATCAGGTATTTTATCATTAGCTTTAATCCATTCTAGTTCTACTATTAGTTGAAGAAGCCCAGATAAGTTCATCCACATTTCTTCCATACCTATATGACACCTTAGTTAATCAGATTATCAATTTAATTTGTTATTTATGGCTATAATATTTACAAACATGGAATTTAAGGTAGTTACATTTTATAGGTTTACAAAATTAAATGGAGAAAGTTTAGTACAATTATGTTTGAATGAATGAACCCCTTTTCTGTTTGTAAGGTGTTAGTGATAAGATATAGTTTTACTGCCAACTTCAGCTTATCTTTATTGTTCTGCAGTTCCTGGATAGATGATAGAAGTGAATTAAATGCTGCTATAATGTTGCAATCTGCTTTTTGAATTGTCATTAAATTATTACTTGGTGTAGTAGTGTAGCCAGAAAAATATTATCTAGGGGGGAGGGGGTGAGAATAGGGATATATATTGTAATTATGCAGAATTTCGGCCGCTCTAAATATTGAATAAAACCATGCGTGATAGATTTTTTATTTCTGACGACGATTTCAAAGGTTTTATTTGTCGGAAAAGCTTGATTGCATGCTTGCAATGGTTGGAATTTTGCGTATATGACGGATATAATTGTGTATGTGTGTGTGTGTGTGTGTGTGTATATATATATACACATACAATTTATTTATTTAAATCTGTTTAAAATAAAATGAATATAAATTAATCCTGAGCATAAATATAAAAAAAAAATAAATGTTAAATCCATTGCAAAAATTAGAATTACATTACATCTTACTTTCTTTTTTTTTTTTTTTTTTTTTGTTTTTTTTTGTTTGTTTTTTTTTATGGGAGGGATTCCAATCCCCACATCCCGGGTGCGCCAGTAACTTGGTCCAAGTCTCCTTTGATATGACGATTCACTTCATCAAATGAACCTACCTAAAGTTAAACATGGGTTCATTTCTCACGTAATCTACACCCTTAGCACTTGCAGACCTGACTAACCTTGACATTACTGCACCTAGAGAGTGAAGTGATACATTTGCATTGCAACATAGCATCTTCAAACATAAACTGCATAACTGTCTGCCATGTAACTTTAAATTCCTTGCTAAAAACGAATGTTACGTTTTTGGAGTGATTAGTGTCTGACTTGTTGATTGTCCCTCAAGTGAATACCGAATTTAAGTAATGAAGTGGAAATACAAATGTAGTAGCCCAGGTTAGGTTCCGTATATACGCACCCTTGAAAATAAGGTAATCTTGCGCACCAGGTTACCCTATCATGGCGGACGCTGTCAATGCGCAATACGGAATGCCAACATGCACATTTAAAAACCACTACGTTTATGCAACAGTAGGAAGAAGTTGGTACTATTCGTCAAAGTACTGTTAGGTCAAAGCAAATTCGTTGTAGTACACGGAAGTTATTAAAATATCGGCAATTTAATAAATGAGTCAAACAAAACTGCGAGAAATTATTCATAATGTACGAAAAGGAAATGTTTAAGAAAATAAATATACTATAATATTATAACAAATATACAACTACAATAAAAAATGTAGTTATAAAATATCAGCAAATAGCTATAGGAAGGGTACTAATAACAAATATAAGAGAAATGATTCATAGTGTACGAAAAGGAAATGTTTAACTAAAATAAATATAGTCGCCCAAACTGACGAAACAAATAGCATAGCTTCCCCATTCCCTGACGATTTCAAATATATATTCTCTCTTCAGATGGCGCTGACTCCGTTTATTATGCCAACCAAAAACAGTAATAGTTCTGATTTCCGTCTATTTGTTTATTTTAAGGTGTTTAAAATCTCGTGGTCCTCAATTATACGTGTGCTCCCCATAGTGAATACACAGCAAGTGCCTAAAGAACCAAATCTGCGGAAGAAATACTTCGCGCCACGAAAATTAAGTCACCACATCCAGAAGAAATAAATCGCGCCAAATAACAACCTACACGCATTGAAAACTATTTGCTAAGGACCTTAATGATTTCTTGGTGTTTTTTGGGGTTATGTTGTCACGCGAGGTTGCCTGCCTGGCGTTGCGCGTTACCCGCCATGACACGGTAACCTGGTACGCAACATTACCGAAAATAATTGTAATATAACGTGTATGTAACCAAACAGGTACTAAACACATACTTGTTGAGTTAAATCACGTTCTTTTGTAACATATGGTATGATTGTCTTCAAGGTAAATTTATTGCCTTATGGATTTTCCAAAGCAAGATAACCCCACTTTTCCACTGCCAGCAGCGCACCTCACAGTTGTCAACAAGCACACAAAGAATTTTTTCGCCATCTGTATAAAGAGACCAGAACTACGTTATTTCAATTTTCTATTTCTTTATTATCTCCATTTGTAACACATAATTTACAAGGATCGTCATAATGATTACAAAGCTAAACATCTAGTATAAATAATAACATGAGTATATACACTTTATAAAAAAAAAAAATACAGGGGTGCCATCATACAGCATAACTTATTTAATTTAACATTTTATACTCCTCTATAGGGTAAAATACATTTTCTGAAAGATACTTTTTAATTGCTTTAAGTTTACAGTTTTATTCGGTTATCTGTTTTATTTGTTTAGGCAAATGATTGTACAAATCTTTTGGTTCTACCTTCTATACTTTTGTTACTTAACGTTCCACTTAGTCTGTTAATGAAATACCTTTGTTTCGTTCTTGTGTCATGTTTGTGTATATGCATGTTTTTATTTTGATTGCTATGATTTTTATTGAGTATTTAATGCTTTCATATATATATATATATATATATATATATATATATATACAGTGCCAGAAATGTTAATATATTTAGTTTTTTATAGGAATTTTTACAAGTATCCGTCTTCTTTAGTTTACATATTATTCGAATGGCATGCCTCTGTAGTCTTAATATTCTTTGCATTGTTCTTTTCTGTGCATTACTCCATAATACAACACCATGGCTCAAATGAGAATGTATGAAGGCATAGTATATTTGTATTGAGCTATCTCCATTCATTTGTTGCGTTGCTTGTTTTAAGATTTATAGTCCTGTATTTCTTTATTTATTTATTTATTTTTTGCTATTTTTTCAATATGTTTTTTCCAGTTTCATCTGTTATCTATAATTAATCCCAAGAAGTTTGTTTCTGTTACTTGTTGTATTTGTTTATTGTCTAGGACTAATTGAATATTGGGTCGGGTCTTACATCTATTCTGTTTTGTTTGTATTTATTACCATCCCTAGGTTTCCTAGCTCTTCCCTAATTTTTTCAAGTAGTATATTTGATTTATCTTGTACTTCAAGTTCTGTATTTCCCCTTACTATAATTGTGGTATCATCAGCATATCCAATGGCTATTTCACCTGCTTTTATTATTTTGAATAAGCAATTTTACATATATAAGGAATAGATACAGCCCCAGCTTCGATCCTTGTGGATCACCGTGAGTCACTTTGTTAAAAGATAATCTGATTTTATTTAGGTTACCATTTGAATTATATATATATATATATAATTTCCACACATTGTTCTCTTTTTTGTAGTTAAGATTTTAGTCATTTTAATGGTAGGCCGCGAATGCCATAATTTACTATTTTAGTTATTAATTTATGTATATGTACACAGAAAGATTGCGATAACGTATTCCTTCCTGTGTATTGCATTTATGAGGATGCCATTTCCTTTACAGATAACTTGTATTGTTGATTTCTTTTTCTTGAAAACCGAATTGGTACTCTGTTATTATTTTATACTTGCTGCAGAAACTCTATAGTTGAGTTAAAAACATTCCCTCTATTATTTTGGAAAATGTTGAACATAATGATATGGGTCTATAATTTTCCATTGCATGCTTTGAATTTTTTTCTTGTATATTAGTCTTACTATTATTTTTTTTTAGTGCATTGGGATATGTACTTGTCATAAAAGATTGATTAATTATATGCGTCATTGTCTCTGCCATTTCAGATTTACTGTGCTTAACCATTTCATTTGTAATTCCATCTAACCCAAAAGATCGTTTACATTTTAATGAGTTTATCTGTGTAATAACATCTTCATTTGTTATTTCTCGTAACACCATTGAGTTACATATACTATTTTCAGTTGTTTGCTGGTTTTGACCTTGGCTGAGGCCTAAAGTTTTTACAATATTGATGTAATAATCATTAAATTTTTCTGTTATGTTTATTGGGTTTTCTATTAATCTATTGTTTACTTCAATACATATCTTTTCTACACATTTTGTATCTTTTCTTTATGTGATGCTTCTATTATATTCCATACTACTTTAATTTTATTTTCTGCATTTTGTATCAGTATTTGGTAGTGCTGCTTCTTTGCTTCAATTACTACTTTATTGAGCATTTGTTTGTAATTTTCTGTATATGTGTATGGTTTATTGTCTAGTTTTGGATGCTTTAAGCTGTTTAGGAATTGTATGCGTTTTTTTTTTTTTTTTAGATGTTTATTCCTTTGGTTGACCAGTTTCTACTTTTCTGCATACCACAATTTATTTTGCATATAGGTATTACTGTGTTTAAGCATTTTTCTAAGATTTTAGCAAAACATTCAAATTTTTCATTTAGTTCACATTTTTCATAGATCTCTTCCCATTGTGCTTCTTTGATGTAGTATCGTAATGCTTCTAGTGTGCTTTTGTTTACTACAGTGGCGGCTCGTGGCCAAATTATCAGGTAGGGCACAATTTTAAGATTGACTCAAATTAAAACAAAATTGAATGTTATTTATGGACGCTCTTTAACTACTACGATTTTAAGCGTCTCATTCTATTTTGGGCGCGTAAGATCACTTAAAATTGCTTAGAGGCTTCTTTACCAGCTTGAAGGTTTTTTTACATGCCGTAAACCTACGACACGGTATCAACGACTTTACTTCCCTAATGAAGGAAGGGATTTTTACGCCTGAAAAAAAAATCAGCCGGGTTTGAACCCGCTGCCTTGAGAACCAGAGGCTAGCATCTTACCCCTAGATCACGGATGACGACAGACTAAAATTATTGGATACTAAAAGCTATCAGTAGAAATGAAATGCTAATTTGTGAATTAGCATTCACCTTTCTGTTTGTAGATGAAGTCCATCGTTCGATCCTATGCTTGAAAAAATGCTTCCATAGCTCTTTGATTTAAGTAAAAAACTGAACGCGACATGTTCCGAGAACTTTGAACACGAACCATCAACTTTACTGTTTACCATGTGTCAACAACATTATCAGAGAGGCGATACTGCTGCAAATTAATGCATAGCTCGTCTTAACAGCTGATGCATTTAGTTTAAGTTCCTAGTCTTCAATACTACCTTACACAACTTTAATACCTTATGTATGTCAATTACAACGTTCACGATGTTTCTTTTCACAAACGAAGTTCGCTTTTCTCTCAGAAAATTGTGGAAACTCCTATTAAAGTAAAGTAGATCGCGATCGTGATATTAATGTCTTAAGCATCTCCTTTATAAGCAATTGTATACTTTACAAACCATGCCTATCTTTCGCAACAGTGTTTAGGATTCTCGAGTTTTAACACTGTCGTTTCTTTGAACGCTAGCAACTGATACATGGGCATATTGTTCTGCAGTTAATTTCACCAAATTATTCTCTAGTGTATTCGGATTTTGTTTTATTAACACGTGAAATACATTCAAGGCACTGTTTCGCCCCTTATCACTTTTGAGGTGGACATTGTTACGGCACTCATTTTCACAGCACTAGCCACTAATCACCTCTCGCAATAAGGTCCATTTTATTGCTTGTTCACGTCCATAATTTCAATAAATATTGATTATTTTGCCTTTTCCTGATTTCAAGTAAAATTTCAAATCTATCGCGAATCTATTTCCTAGTAAACTTAGGGTAATTACACAACACACTACACGTACGCCCTGAGCATTGGCGCGTAACTTGTCGTCTGCTTGGCAGGGAGGACAGAATATCTAGTACATGCCAAGTACCAACATTGTAAATTTTTACACATAAGCTTCTTTTTGTACATTTCGTTCGGGAGCTTTATAGATCAACTTTGTTTTCAAATAAGAAGACATTCAAACTTAAGAAATGTTGCTTATTATTTACTCTTACACGTGAAGAGACCTTTGGCTAAATATTTTTTGTCAGGGATTTGACTCAAACTTTAACCTTTGCTTATTGCCGGTTCTTATTTTCTCAAGCGCATGCGCAGCAAATGACCACAGAGGCTTTCGTGTCCTAAGAGAACCTTCCCATCTCGGCCCTTTGAAACCCGCACCTACAAATTAACTACATCTGAATATATTGAATTCTGCGCGTGCGCATAGGATGACAACAAAATCGCTTGTGTCCGAAAATGCGGCCAGTTACTATTTCCGACAGCCGGCTTCACTACAACAGTCCATGATGCATAGTAGGTTTAAATTTATATAAAATGCATAATAGATTATAACATTTTACCTAATAATATAATGGAGAAATTATTCGCTGAAATTGTTGTAGAGAGGGCACGTGCCCCTGTGCCCTAAAAGCCCAGCCGCCACTGGTTTACTATTCTTTTGGCCTCTATTAATTTTTTAGTTTTGGGTTTTAAGTTACCTAATGTTTTACTTACAATTTGTTGGTCATAGTGGTTGCTTATTCCATTTTTTATTATTTTAATTTCATAACATTACCTATTTAGGTTTGAGAACATGAGGTCCACGCATGTTGCTGATTACTTAGTTACTCTTGTTGGTTCTATCTCTGCCAGTGCGACATTATTTCTTACTAGCATTTCTAATAATAGCCTTTTCTTTTTGTTTTCTATTAGAACATCTATATTGAAATCTCCTGTTACTATGGTGTCTATTTTTACTTATACTGTTGAGACATTCTTCTAATCTCTCGAGAAAAATTACTTTGTTTGCATTATGAGGACTGTAGATCCCTATTACTATGAAGTTTTTACCTTTTTGCTTTGTTTCGATTGCGGCAAATTCGCTGCACCTTTCTTCACAGAATTTTTTGCAATCTATTTCTTTGTATTTAATTTCTTGTTTAACGTAAATTACCACCCTCCCCAATTTTATGATTATTTCTGCAGTAACTAGCCCCCAATGAGTAGTTTTCATAATTATTTACATTTAATTCCTCTATTTTTAGACTATGCTCTGTAAATATTATGATATAAGGTTGCATATTTAGAATGTTTTTATTGGTAATGCTTTGAATGTTTTGATGATACAGACTAACCCTTACTTTTTATTACCAAATTAACTTTTTGACCTAACAGATTTTGTGTGGCGAAATTTGTACAATCATTTGCCTTACCTTTAGTTGTGTTTTCTTCTAAGTTAGTTGTACTGGACAAGTTTTCTGTGCCCCCCATTGCAATTAGTTTCCCTGATCTATGAGCCAGTTGATCGTAGCTGTGCACCTGTAGATGGTATTCTTCATTATTCTCTGTAGATTTGCCGTTTCCTTTCTGCTTAGGTGCAGGCCGTCTCTCCCTATACAGTCCATTCCCATTTGCCTATCTACATCCACAAATACACACTTTGGTTTATCACACATCCAGCGTATATTTTCGTTTTCACTGCTTATAAATGTGAAATGTACATCTCTTCTTTTCACTACACCATTTATAATAACATGTGTTTTCGGTTAAATTTGTTTTATGCTCTTTGCCGCACAGTATATATCGCCCATAACCTCTTCTGGACAAGACGCTTGCTTCATTGTATTTGTTCCCACGTGCAAATATATTGAATTTGGTTGGTTTTGGATTCCTGCGTTCTTCTTTTCAATTAGGTTTTCTAGTTCCTTTGTCTTTATTCCACTGAACACGCTCACTTTGGCCGTTTTTGATAAGCCGACAAGCTTTATTGTCGAAGCCCCTAGCACTATTACGTCTTCTTTCGTCTTCTCTATTTCACTTTCATTTTGCCTCTCATTCATTGAGAATTTTATACACAAAAATATTACAATTAATAAATCCTTCTATAAATCTGATACATTTATTAACGTTAAGTTTAAAAAATATGCATTTTTCTGAAATAACGGGCAAATTTAATAGCATGTTGCGGCCTTAAATCCAACAGAATAAGAGATAGGTTGGCGTCAACTGTTAAATTATGAGGACCCAAAACTGCGATGTACATACTAATTTTTGAAGCGGAATCGAAATTCCGATTTTGCCGCAGATAATCACATCTCGCGATCTAATTCCTTCAATTTGTATCATATAACTGTGCCGTTAATAATAATAATAATAATAATAATAATAATAATAATAATAATAATAATAATAATTTAAGGGGACCTAGGATAGCTTATATTGATTTTCTACAATTTTTATTCAATCTTTTTGAAATTTTATATGTCGCTTCCCATCATTACGAATAGTATTATGTGTAGGTTTCAATAAATTTTATTGAGCTGTTTTTCATATATGAGTTATTTTGTGTTTTTCATATAACAATATTTGAAAAAATATAAAATACTCCTTGCGGTACAAATTTTCTTTTTGATCAGTACCATTTGGTCACATTAACCTTTGAACTACTAAGAAGTAATCCTAGTATGTTTTTTTTCATTCTGAGCATTGAATAAAAAATTATTAATTATAATCATTAATACAGATATTTCAGCAAAAAAAAAAACTCAAAATTGTTGGGATTAATTGCACCACAGTGGCCAAGTTTTACATGGTTGTCCAAAAAGGATACTACAACTTCTTTAGATAGTACTGTAGAACTATTGTACCAAGTTTCATGCAAAAGTAAAGAAAACTATCCCACATGGGATATTAATTTATACATTAAAAATGTCGTTCTGAGAAAACAAATTTTACACTGGAAAAATTTATTCCAGCCTTTTTACCTGGTGTAAACAGTTAAATTTTTCCAGCACCATAGCTCTTTCCCTCCACCTTCTTAGTCTCCTCTACAGACACTTTCAACATCTTCTTCTTCTTTCTGGTGAACTTCAGCTGTTCTAATGTGGAGCGACGACTTTCATACTTTCTACGTGAATCTCTTTTGTGAGCAATTTTTCTTCCTAATTCTATAATTTCTTCTCCAATTGAACTGACTTTTGTTTCTTGTGAAGCAATGTATCCCATATTGTATTCAGAATTGGCATCAATAACTGCTATATTAACCTTTGTTTCCAGAAAACAAAGTTTTCTCCAGTTATAGTTTTATGTCCTCTAAGTCACATGTTATACTTTGGAGCATCTTCTCCCAATTCATTTGGATAAATTTCAAAATCAAGAACTAATCCAGTTAAAATATCAGTCACAATGACAATTCCATATAGAGATGCGTACCCTCTCTTGTGCCATGTATCGTTCAAAGAAACAGCTATATCAATTACTTTCTGATTTATATTTTCTGCATTCAGATCCTCATGGACCATACGCACTGCTTCTCTTGATTTGGAAAGAACATTTTCCTTATGCTCTCTGATTCAGCTGCTAAGACATGCATATGCTTAGTGAATGCTTGGGAATCTATTACATCTAAATTCATACACATGCAAAATCTTTCCATTGTTCTGTGACCACCACCAATTTTTATGAATGACTCCATATATCTTGTATTTGCATCAAATGCAACTTTTTTACTTTTAGAATCATTGTTTACTTTTGGGCTGGAGTACACATCTGAAAATATTTTGTCATAATTGTTACATTTTACAGTAAGCTTACATGCTAGGCCCTTGTTTTCTCCTGTTTATATAATCAAAGACTTCTCCCCCATTCATCACTATTATATTACTACATAGCTCATTAAGAATTTACGAATGTAGTAAAATTTATTTGTTTTCACATAGATTAGGCTGTGTAACTGATAATATTGTTCGAAAAAATTTGAGCTTTTTGGCACTAGTAGAAATTATTTCATGTGTACTGGCATGTTTGGACAATATATTATGTAGGACTGCAGTAGATAATGAGTTTTCTGTGCTAGCCTTTGCACCTATATGATCTTATGGCAATGTTGATGGACCAGTTTGTGGTTCTATAGTTTCTTTGGGAATGCCCTTCCATCTTTTTTCATTATTATTCATAGCTTTGAGTTTCTTTTTACTCTTCCTACCTGTGGGTTTCCTCCAGCTTGCACTGATTGTATGCATTTCAAATACCAATAAATAAAATTCTAATGCACTGAAACCAATAACCTCACAAAACCAATGTGTACGTAAACATAACTCATAATAATTAAAACCTAATTAAAAAGGTAAAATGTTATAAACAAATTGTAAACATACTTAAACATTATTATAAGCAGCTTTACTGGTATGAAATTACATGTATAGTTTTGATTCTAAAATATTACGGTTTTATTGTGAACTCTTCATCAAGTTTTGTTGTAGTTGCAGTAAAGGACACCAGATGGAAGCAAAAACCAATACTCAGGGATTATGGTGAAAATTTGGACAAATTTTGGGCAGAAAGTACTTATCTTTGAAGTAGGAACAAAAATGGGCGTGGCAGCTAAACTGCCTTGCAGGGTTTCTTAAAAATTGCTGCTAAACCCTTTAAAAAGGTTTTGACCACCATACAACTCAGTTAAAGGTTTGAATAACATCATAAACAATTAATTTTTGCAGAAATCAAAAAATCAAAAAGTTTGTCCATTTTGGCTAAAACATCTGTCGTAGGTCCCCTTAAGTCGCTTGAACTTAATATTTATCGCGACTATACAACCATTATATAATAAAAATGCACATTCATTAATCATACATATTTTATCGTATCGTATATATATTAATGTGCTTAATGTATTTAAGTATCATTTCTTGAAACAATGCATTGCTGATGGCGTCACAGATATCCGAAACTTCACAATCGTCTTGCCTTCATATGATGGCAGGTTAGAATCATGTGAGCAACAGTAAGTGAAGAATTACGAAATTACAAAGTAGAGGAGGATCGTGAAATATGAGATAGGAATGGGTTGATTACTGTATGCCCTATGCGTAATCGTGTGAGAGCATCTTAGTCGTTGCGAGGAAGGGAAATCACTGGTTAGTTAGGGGAGCGACGAGAGTGGACGTCATGAAGCTTACTTGTAAATGCGCTGTTCCATTGCTGCGTCCATATCTGCATAATCCTCTTGAGGATTTTGCTGAGAGGGGCACAGTGTGATAATCTACACTTCTTATGAGGACGTTTGGTGGGTTCTAAAGCCGCAGTGTCAGCTGCCTCGTTCACTTGGATGCTTTTTTTTTTTTCAGGGGAAAAATCCACCTTAAAGACTGGCCCGGGCAAGCCCGGACTGTCGGGGCCTCCTTGTGTGGGCATACCGACTAAAAAACTCCTCCACCGGTGTTAAAAGGAAATAAGGTGAGGGTGGATCTAGGTTCTGTTGAGCCTATTCCGGAAAAGTCTTGCCGTCTCTGGGAGCCGGACTGTAGGGGCTGGTTCCTTCGGTTTTCCCTGGAGGTCTTTTATTTCCTCTCTGAAGAGTGTCTGGACCGCTGTGATGATGAATGTCTCACTCGGGAGTTGTTTAAGAATACTTTGGAGAGATGAGCCTGATGCATCCTGGTATTCCTGTAGTCCATCCTCCAGGGCTATCAGCTTGGCCGTCAGTGTCAGTAGCTCCGAATGGAGATCCTGAATAGTCTCACTTAAGCCCTGGACTTCTCGTAGACATGTGTCTGAGACTGGTGATGAAGTAATTGGTGACTGCGCTGGCTGTGATGGTAGTGAAGGCTGAGCTGGCTCTGCTGGTGTTGGACTCTTGAGTAGAGGGGGCACTGAGCTTGCCCGGTGTAGTGTCCGGTTCCTCCACAGAAAGCACAGAACCGACAGTGTCTGCGTAGGTCGTGCCCAGTGCATTCTTCGGTGGTGGTAGCGGAGTCACAAACCTCCTGGCTGTGACCGTGTCCACAGCAGCGTCAGCAGGGTCGGTGGCGTTCCGGTCGGCTAACCTCAACGACCAGTCATGGCCCTAACAAGGGCAACCCTGTCGCCAAGGCAACTTCCAGGCCTGCCCGGTCCGCTAGCTGCAGTCGTACCAGTGGTGTCGGTCAGTCCCCGGTCGTTGTTGATGCGGGTGTCCCTCACACATGAAGGCCACTGGGACCTCAAAGCTGCGGTGATATGTCGGGCCGAAAGGTCCCGATGAACTTCCCAAACGACGACACTGTACCGGGGCGGCGGCGGCGTGGAGCACTGCGATGGCGACGGATACGACTGCATTCGCGGTGAATATGTAGCGTCGCTGCCCGTGAAGCACGGCAGCAGGCGGTGAAGATGCCGGATAGGCTTCCCTACCGGCGGATACCGGACAGCGGTGGTAGTTCAAGAGGCAGCGGGTCTGCGCTGATGCTTCTTCTTCGGCATCTCGAAAAGAAGCCCTGGATGCCGAGGTGAGGCGGAATTCAGATAAGTTTGACATGTTTACCGGATTGAGTTGCTGTATTGTACAATATTAATAGTTTAGTAACCAATGTGTGAGGTGAAGAATTTTGGTGATGAAATGCTAATAAGGTACTCGAGAATATGACAGGAGTTATACGGTGTGTTGTCTAGGATATATTCTAGAACAACGCGGATTTCATATAGGTCATATGTGTAGACACTGAGGTAATTGGGTAGACTGTGTAGTATCATGCGGTCAGGAAACACTAGTGCGAAACCGCAGTTGTCTATAATAATTAGAGCCATCAGCATAAATCGGAAATGAAGATGAATTTGCTGTTTCTCTGAACATACTTCGCAGAATAGAGTTCTCAGTAGAGGATTTACTTTTTCTGGACATAGAGGTATCCACTGAAGGAGGCACGACTTTCCATGGTGCTATTAGTGGGTAGCAATAGACAATTAGTTCATATAATGTGATGTTAAATTCCTCTATATATTGCGAGAGGCGATCAGAAAAGCTGACCTGTCGAAACTGATTCTTGGCAGAGCTTGGTCCTATGTTAGCAGGAAAAAATTAAGGGTTAATTGCTGGTGCACCTTATCTAACCTTTACACAAACAGTAAAAAAATAAATAAAATAAAAAATAAAATTTTCCCTCTAATGGCTAATAACGGTTCTTTGGCTTCTATACAGACTTTCTATAGGGCAGGTACAAAAGGCTACTAATGTTATTTGTAGTGTAGAGTACTGCATGGTACTATGCCTTGCATTTTAAGAGCAGAGGATTTAGCAACTTGGTAGTCGATACATCCATAGTCAAGTGTGGAACGGATGGAGGTTTTGTCGTACGCATCAAAAAGCTAAGATCATCTCCCTAATTTTGTGCAGCTCATGTTTTCAGTATGTTGAGGCGACGTTTGCAGTTGGCCTTAATAAGTTTAAGGTGGGAAACCCAGGCGAGTTTGCCCTCAATATGCAATCCAAGAATGCGAACTGTATTTGTAACTGGCAGACGATGAGCTCCCATTAGTAGTGTGGGTTCCTGAAGATGAGTACGCTGTTTGGTGAAATCAGCTCACTTGCTTTTAGGAGATGAAAATTTTAAAACTATATTACCACTCAATTATTGTAGTTGTTGTTATATAAGCATCTGGTTAGCTTTCATAGTCTTTCCCTTATAGAACAGCACTAGGTCATCTGCGAATAAACATATCCTAAAAATACCCATAAACATACAGGGGAGCGGAAACATGATATCACACTGTTTATGGCCACCAGGAACAGCGTCCCCCTTAATACTGAGCCCTGAAGTATGCTAGTGACCTGCGAGACGCCTTTGAGAGTTGTCCATTCGCTCTAACACGTAGCTGGCGGTTCTGGAGGAATTTACAGACAAAAGCAAGCATGTTACCACTTATACCTTTATCTTTAAAATGTATGTAGCCACGCCAGACCGTATTGTAGGCTCGTTCCATACCCAGGTATACGGCAAACAAATGCAGTTTTTTCAGAAAAGGCTTCATTAATTCCATTGCAGTCGTTTATTTATTTTCATTTCTAGAAGTTTGCACATCATGCAAATTATAGCTATAAGACGAAAATTGTCCGGGATATTGTGATTCTTATTTGATTTGGATATTGGAATTACTAGTATGGTATGCCACTGATCTGGAAAACATTTGAAAGACCAGAAGTAGTCGAAGACATGTAACATATAAACGATCACAGTGGTACGTAAATATCTGAGTAGATCGTATGTAATATTGTCAGGGCCTGTCGCATTGATGTAAGGCTTCTTCAACCTCCTTAAAAGTTAAAGGTTCATTGTAAATGTCGTCCTTGTCCAAGAATATCTCGGAGATATTTAGATCACTAGAATTTCGTTTGACTTCAAGATGTTCTGGCTGAATTGTAGAATCATTTGAAATGTTTGAGAATATGGTAGCTAGCGGGTCAGGCATGATTTTAGGACCAGAGATGAGAGAAAAGAGGAGCTGGAAGTTTGGCGATGTGACATTGTGGCAGTTTGTCGACCAATATGTTCGTTTGCTGTTTTAACTCTTCTACGAGCCGCGGCTGGGAGTGTTTGGAGTTCTAGTTTGTTATCTGAACTTGAATATCTCTTGTATTTGTAGTAGGCTCTTTGCTCCAATTTGATAGCATTTCGGCTGCAAACAGAAATATCTCAGAAGTGTTAAATATTTCATCGGAAATACAGATTTTAGGGCCATCTGAAATAATAATAATAATAATAATAATAATAATAATAATAATAATAATAATAATAATAATAATAATAAGAAGAAGAAGAAGAAGAAGAAGAAGAAGAAGAAGTAGTAGTAGTTTGGTACTTAAATCCATTATCTTCCAAGGATGTGACGCGTAGATTTTCACCTAAGTCCCCCACCACAACAATCCTTTAAATGGAATATTTTTCGAAATTTTGGAGTTTATTAAAGCGGCTCTATTTCTATCCGTACAATACAATATTGACTGAACAATTCTTTTTGAATTTTAATAATTTTACCTAGAGGGAAATTTTACTCCTACCCATGTACAGACATTACCAAGTACGGAAGGGTTCTATTCCTCGCTACGAAAATGGAGTATTGTGAACATCTTTATATTTTAGGCAAAATCGCATTACACTCACATGACTTTCTCTAGCTGATCTACAAAAGATTATTCTTCTTTCAACAGAGATAAACAATAGCAGAATCTTTTTCTTATTCAAATAGAAGGGAACTATAGCTATGCGCTATGCATTGCTTTAATTGCTGTCTTTATGCGATTGTCATTTTAAATCACTTCTTTGCTTGGTCAGGAGTTGAACAAAAGAAAAACGGACACTTCCTGTCTTTCTCTGCCCGTTCCTCTTTCCCTCACAACGCTTACTCAGCCCGTTCTTCTTTTACACTCAAATCGCATCGCCTTCTCGGCCCGTTCTTCTTTTACGATCACATCACCTTTACGGCCCATTCTTCTTTTACGCTCACATTACCTTCACGTCCCGTTCATCATTTACTCTCTCATCACCTTCTCGGACCGTTCTTCTTTTACGCTCATATCACCTTCTCGGCCCATTCTTCTTTTACGCCCAAATCGCCTTCTCGGCCCCTTCTTCTTTTACGTTCACATCGCCTTCTCGGCCCATTCTTCTTTTACGCTCACATCGCCTTCTCGATCCGTACTTCTTTTGGCTCACATCATCTTCTCGGCCCGTTCTTCATTTACGCTCATATCACCCTCTCGGCCCTTTCTTCTTTATGCTCACATCGCCTTCTCGGCCCGTTCTTCTTTAAGCACACATAGCCTTCACGGCCTGTTCTTCTTATACGCTCACATCGTATTCTCAGCCCGTTCTTCTTTACGCTCACATCGCCTTCCCGCACCGTTCTACTTTTACGCTCACATTGGATTCTCGTCCCGTTCTTCTTTTTCGCTCACATTGCCTTCTCGTCCCGTTATTTACGCTCACATCGGCTTCTCGTCCCGTTCCTCCTTACGCTCACATTGCCTTCTCGGCCCGATCTTCTTTTACGCTCAAATTGCCTTCTTGGTCGATTCTTCTTTACGCTCACATCGCCTTCTCGGTCCGCTCTTTTACGCTCGGCCTTCGCTCCCATTGCCTTCTATCCCCGTTCTTCTTTTACGCTCACATTGCCCTCTCGGCCCATTCTTCTCTTACGCTTACATTACCTTCTCTGTCCGTTCTTCTTTTACGCCACATTGCCTTCTCGTTATTTTCTTCTTGTACTCTCACATCGAATTTTCGGATCGTACATCCTCTGCACTCACATCGCCATCTCGGCCTGTTCTTCAATTACACTCACATCATCTTCTCGGCCCGTTCTTTTATGCTCACATCACCTTCTCGACACTTTCTTCTTTTACACTCATATTGCCTTCTCGCCCCGTTCTTCTTTTATGCTCACATCGCCTTCTCGGCCCGTTCTTCTTTACGCTCACATAGATTTCTCGGCCCGTTTTTCTTTTACGCTCACATTGCCTTCTAGGCCCGTTCTTCTTTTACGCTCGCATTGCTTTCTCGGCCTGTTCATCTTTACGCTCGCATCGCTTTCTCGTCCCGTTCTTCTTGCACTCTCACATCGCCATCTCGGCCCGTTCTTCCTCTACACTCACATCGCCTTCTCGGCCCAATCTTCCTCTACACTCACATCGCCTTCTCGACCCGTTCTTCCTCAACACTCTCATCGCCATCTCGGCCCGTTCCTCCTCCACACCACATCACCATCTTGGCCCGTTCTCCTCTACACTCGCATCGCACTCTCGGTCCGTGCTTCATTTACACTCGCATCGCCTTCTCGGCCCGTTCATCTTTACACTCACATCGTCTTCTCGGCCCGTTCTTCTTTGACATTCACATAGCTTTCTCTGCACACCTTCTTCTTTTACACTCACATCACCTTCTCGTCCCGTTCTTCTTTTACGCTCGCATCGCTTTCTTGGCCCGTTCATCTTTACGCACGCTACGCTTTCTCGTCCCGTTCTTCTTTCACTCTCACATCGCCATCTCGACCCGTTCTTCCTCTACACTCACATCGCCTTCTCAGCCCATTCTTCCTCTACACTCACATCGCCTTCTCGACCCGTTCTTCCTCAACACTCTCATCGCCATCTCGGCCCGTTCCTCCTCTACACGACAACACCATCTTGGCCCGTTCTCCTCTACACTCGCATCGCACTCTCGGTCCGTGCTTCATTTACACTCGCATCGCCTTCTCGGCCCGTTCATCTTTACACTCACATCGTCTTCTCGGTCCGTTCTTCTTTAACATTCACATAGCTTTCTCTGCACGTTCTTCTTTTACACTCACATCTCCTTCTCGTCCCGTTCTTCTTTTACGATCACATCGCCTTCTCAGGCCGTTCTTCTTTTACACTCACATCACCTTCTCGTCGCACTCTTTTACGCTCACATTGCCTTCACGACCCGTTCTTCTTTTACACTTCAATCGCCTTCTCGTACCGCTCTTCATTTACGCTCGCATTGCCTTATCCTCCCGTTCTTTTACGCTCGCATTGCATTCTCGTACCGTTCTTTTACGGTCAGATTGCCTTATTGTCCCGTTCTTTTACGCTCGCATTGCATTCTTGTACCGTTCTTTTACGCTCACATCGCCTTCTCGTACCGTTCTTCTTTACGCTGGCAGTGCCTTATCGTCCCGTTCTTCTTTTACGCTCGCATTGCCTTATCGTACCGTTCTTCTTTTACGCTCACATTGCCTTCTCGTCCCGTTCTTCTTTTACTCTCGCATTGCTTTCTCGTACCGTTCTTTTACACTCGCATTGCCTTCTCGACCCGTTATTTTACGCTCACATTGCCTTCTCGTCCCGTTCTTGTACTCTCACGGCGCCTTCTTTTCTGGCTTGCGCAATCTTGCACCATCTCCGGTCGGAGTGCTGACATCGCTTTCTTACCCGTGTGAACAGCTCCCCCCCACCCATCGCCTTCTTGCCCTTCTCTGCCACATATAATTGCAGCATTGGCATGGGTCGATTTCACCTCAGTCTGCATCTCGTCATGGCAACCTCCAGTAACATTCTTCGTTATCTGAACCAAATGGCAGAAACCCTGCCGTTCATGTCCATGGGCGAGCCACAGAAAGGACGCCCTTACAGAATCCAGGGGGCTAGAGCAGTCTCAACCAAGTATGGTCGCAAGGTCGCCGTTACTATCAACAACCGAGAAGTATTTCTTCTTTCAAACTTCGACTCCATGTCGCAAGCCGTCATCGACGAAATGAACACCGTGCCGATATGCCTGACTTACGTCGGGGAGGAGCTACAGCAATCAGGATTCGAGAGACGCATCTTCAAATTCTCTTCTCCTCGTGACTATCAACACCGTTCCAACCAGTACTCAGATTTTGAATAATATTTCCTTTTCATTGTCCTATACCATGTCCTGCAAATCTGACCCTGTCGACATCCATCCCAACCTAATGGCCAGGATTTTATTTGACGTCGATGAGACCGTTAATGCTGCCGGCATATACCCCAGGAAGTGCCGTATCGTCTCACAAGAAATCTCCGCCTTTGGCGTCCATAAAATTGTTACTATTAAGTTATCCTCGTCCGATGCCCACATCGTCAACGTAAGATTCTCGGCATGGAAGGCTTCGCCGTCGGATCCTGATGTTCGATGCACCGTCTTCATGGGGCCCAACAAAGTTTCAGCCATTGACAATATCGTCACCTCTTCGGGCCTTTTACATGCTGGTGATATTATTCGCAATTCAATTATTGCACCTGTATATGTTCCTGAAGTCAACGCAGTTGTCGACCCCAATTTTCGTCACATTCATCTAGCCTGTGATGCCCATACAAATCGTCCTCCTTGTGAAACTGTTTCCCCTACATCAAAAACATTCATAAACATTATTATTTATCGTGTGCTGAAGACCAGTGAGCATGTGATATTCAAATGACAAAAATAGATATAAACAATTTTGAATGTGGTTTCTTAAAAAAAAAATCAGTTTTTTGCATGTATTCAATATTGTATTGCATAAGAATATGTAATAAATATATATGTGATATGAACTTGTTGTTTATTAGGTTTTTCATTCGGATTCCCGATCTTCTTTACGCTCACATCGCCTTCTCGGCCCGTTCTTGTTTTACGCTCACATCGCCTTCTCGGCCCGTTCTTGTTTACGCTCACATCGCCTTCTCGGCCTGTTCTTCTTATACGCTCACATAGCCTTCCCGGCCCGTTCTTCTTATACGCTCACATTGCCTTCTCGCCCCGTTCTTCTTTTACGCCTTCATTGCCTTCTCGCCCTAGTGTCGCGTTAATCCACCGCATTAAGAAAATGGCGGGAAATTTGAAAATTGCAAAGGTATGGATCAGCGGATTAACTCTTAATCCATTGTCCCCTTCTTCAACGGATTAGGAGATAATCCGATGAACCACACCTTTGCAATTTTCAAATTTCCCGCCATTTTCTTAATCCGGCGGATTAACGCAACACTAGCGTTTAATCCCCACCTGGTGGCAGGATTATCGTTATTCCATCTTGCTAAACCGTAGGTCACCACTTTCAAAAGCATCTGGTATGAAAAAAGCAACGTCTGGTGATAACCCTCCATTTTCCCCCTCCATTTCTTATCCCTCCCTCCTTCTCCGTTCCAGCACTTATACCACAGCATGGGTCGATTTCACTACAGTCTGCAACTCGTCATGGCAACCTCCAGTAACATTCTTCGTGTGAAGACCAGTGAGCATGTGAGATTCAAAGCAAGCTAAAGACAAAAATATATGTAAACAATTGTGCATGTGGTTTCTTAAAAAAATCAGTTTTTTGCATTATTCAATATTGTATTGCATAAGAATCTGTAATAAATATATCTGTGATATGAAATTGTTGTTGTTTATTAGGTTTTGCATACGGATTGGCAAGTAGGATTATCGATAATGCTGCTTTTTTTCTACGCGTACAGTAGCGTTAATCCACCGCATTAAGAAAATGGCGGGAAATTTGAAAATTGCAAAGGTATGGATCAGTGGATTATCTCTTACTCCATTGTCCCCTTCTTCAACGGATTAAGAGATAATCCGATGAACCACACCTTGGATTTTTCAAATTTCCCGCCATTTTCTTAATCCGTCGGATTAACGCGACACTAGTGCTTAATCCCGTCTGGTGGCAGGATTATCGTTATTCGACCTTGCTAATCCTTATGTAATACTACTGACGCTTTACCTACATTTTTTACGGCTAGCTCATGATTTCCTCTCTGCTTCACGTAGGTTCAGTAACATACTTTTCTCTTTCTTACACATGATTATTATAAAACTCATATAGTTTACAGCATGTCTCCTTATGTCACTTCGTTAGTTGCGGCGTCACCTTCTTTCTTAAAAGGCTTAAGTAAGTATTTATGATAGCGACCTATTAGTTTTCCAGTGTTTGGTTCTATTAATTCATATATGTCAGTGCTGAAAGTTTTTGTCACAAACGGACCTATAAAATACTTCATTAATCGCTGGCTTTCCTTTTTGAATTTATTATAGAGTATTTGGTCCCGGCAGAGAACAAGATCTACTCTAATGTCCCACTTGACACCTTTATTCCTTTTATTATACCGTTCAATACGTTTGATCGCAGCTCTTTTCAGCGTTCAGTCGCCTTGCTATACAATTCCTGAGCTTCAAATGTGAGTTGGTGAGTTACAGGCAGTGTGGGTGGTATGCAGGTATTTATTGTATTCATAAGTTGTCCACACATTAATTCTTTAAGTTTGAATCCTGTTACAGATTACAGAGTTTTATGGAGTAGTTCCTCTATTGGTTTACATAACTTATCCATCGTGAATGTTTCTGATTAATTAGTATGCGTAGAAGTACACCAACTTCTATAATAAGCCGTTCGCAATTTTTACTGCGAAGATGATATTTTGAACAGTAGTAATGCTGAATATTGCTATCTTTTAACCCTTGTACAAACACATTGCCTCGAAATACAGTAGCATTATCAGTTAGCACCACTTTAATTTTGCCTTCTTCGGTCACATATCTTTGTAATAGTATTTTTATGCAGGATTTGCTGTTGGTTGCCTTAAGTGGACATAGTCGCACGTGTAGACTGTAGACATTATAGCATACAAACAAATTATTGTATCTTAATTGGGATCTAGGGAGCGGACCGGGCACATCTAAACAGATAAATGGACGAGGTCCGGGTCGTAAAATGGCGTGCGTCTCAGTTACATATTTAACATGTTTTGTTTACTTTGCTGACAGACCACATAACAAGATACAATTTTCTTATTTTTTTCAGAAGTTTCAATACATACATGACTTCTAAAATACTACTAGTGACTCTATCAGTGCCGGCATGAAGTAATTGTGCATGAAATTCCATGATGATAGCTTTTTCCATAACTTTGGGAATTATCACCTTCCGTTTGGGATTATCACTTCCGTGACATTTATATAGTAGTGCATTATATCTCGCGACTGAGCTATTGGGGTTTTCATCTATAGGGGGAGCATTGTCATATTTTCTTAATGTAGTGTCAGCCTTTTGTAGTACGCTAATTTCCTTAATTTCTCTTTTAGTCTCGGCGCTTAAATTAATACTTACGTTCATTATTTGAACTTCCCTATGGAGATGTGAACTACTACCTGGAATTTCACAAATATTCTTCAATCTCGACAGTAAATCTGCGAACGTGTTTGTCTTGCCAGGTACATGTACAACGGGACACGGCGTGCACATAATGTGATAGTTTTGTCGACAACAACTTACATTTTTTTATTAACTTAAGACTAAAGTAGTCAGAGTACACAGTGACATGCTTATTGTAAATATATGTTTTGAATTTAATTAGGGCATAGTAAATAGCACCTAATTCGAGCAAAGTAACTGAAACCGTTTTCTCCGCTGTAGTGAGTCCTCTAGATGCGGTAGCTACAAGGTGAAGGTCGCTGTGCTCGCTGGTCTGGGTAAGTATACAGCCGTAGCTGGACATAGATGCGTCAACATAGCGATATCGCAAGCGTCACGTGATCTCTCTATTAATATAGACTGTGAGAAAAGTCGCTGCACCTTTTCATAACATTCCTGGAGTTGCTCATCCCACCTCCATTTCTTATTTATTGAAAACCATTCTCGGCGGGAGCGGTTTCTGTCACATATTAAGGAAGAAAACGGCTTATATAACTCCAGAACTGCTTAATATTGCGGGGTGCAGGGATCTCGTTGATTGCTTTTATCTTCTCAGGATCAGGGTACGTACCATTCTCTCCTATAACGAAGCTTAAGAAATTTACTTTTTAACACAAAATGCTGATTTAGTGTGTAGTATTTGAACACCTCGTTTATTGGTCTGAGGAAGGTTGATGATGCAGTCCTACTACTAAAGGGTTAAAAATTAAATTATAGACTTTTCCTCTGAATTAAAAGCTAAAGTATTTTCGAACATTAGGATGTAAGGGTACTTGCTATGTGGTCAATGTCGACATATATTGGTCCATAGACATCTTTGCAAGTGTATGATTGACACTTTCATTCTGGAAGTGTTCAGGTTCAAGGTATCCATTGAGCTTTCGGGCATCAAGTGTGGCTCTTAACTTTACTGGAGTTTCTTTTTTCACGGTCCAGCAGAGAGCAGAGATATACTGAGAGTTTTCCTCTTGGATAATATTATCTCTTATCATATCGTCAATGACCTCCTGGGCTTGTTCTTGTAAATCCAGCGAGATATTGTCATACTTATGAAAGAAAGGTTGTATAGCGCTAGCATCGAAATAATGGGTATAGAGCTTACATAACTCCGGGCGATCTGTAAATACACATTTATGATTCCTAAGTACATAAAGAAGATTGTGAGAATTTCAGCTTTTCGACACTTAGCAATTAGTTGGTCAGTTATAGATTCACTTTCCTTACTACCGGTCGAGGTAGGAATTCTTGGAAAGGACAGTATTTCCTCTCTAAGTGATGAGGGTTTGACAGCTGAACGGACGCTTGCTGGATAAGCATATCAGAATGCAGAAGGTCGTGCTCGTCTTGGGAGATAGGTATTTCGTCCTGAGAAGTTGATAGAAATTTCGATGAAATGATGCCATTGTTGACAAAGAGTCTGATTTCCCTTTTTCCAAAATCAATATCGCCATTGTATTCGACAAAGAAATCAGACCCAAGAATGATGTAATTGTTGAGCCTACTTACAACAAGGAGCACTATTTCGAAATTCTGGCACTCTATATAAATATTTAGTAAACACTGTAATTTTATAAGTTTGCTTGACTTTATCAATGGCAGCCAGACATACAAGATTGCTCGTAGGTAGAACACAACATTTACATCCATTGTCAACCAATTGTTGATAGATCTCAGTAGAGGTGCAAGAGCAAAATGCTTCACTATCTAGAGATGCTTTATACATTTTGCTGAAAATTTTCACTAAAATATAGGGAAATTTAAGATGCTGGTTCTCCTTCATTGTTTCGTGGTGCATTATTTTGAAGGTTGATAGACGTGCTACCGGAAGTGTGGAATGGTATTTTGTAGATAGTTTATGTGATCCGAGGACGTTCCCTTTCGTGGAATCACTTAAATGTTTTCCCGCGATTCATTACTTCTATTATTGTTGCTCCGGACTGATTCGAGGTATATTTCTTGAGGAGCATTATTGAAGTCCTTGCAAGATGACTTACTCTCTCTCTTTCTGGAGCGTTGTGTGATCTCTCGTCAGATCTATACGTCACGTGCTCGCGTCTGAAGGAGTTCCTGTGCCCTCGTGAGTTGTTCTGCTGACCAGTTCCTCTATGCCCACGATAATATCTGGAGTTTCCTGCATCTTAATTATATGAATTATAGGCTCGGTAGAACTGCATCTGGTTAATCTGTTCAGGGTTATGGCTTCTATTTTCCCTATTATAATTAGACTGGGGAAGCATTCGTTCATACCGTTCTCAAGCATGATTCCTTCCAGGGGCGTGATTTCGGGGATTTCCTCGGGTCTGTCAGCATAACGTTGCATAGGGCTGGAAATGCCAGAATTACAGCCTCGCTCAGACTCAAATTCCTGGGCTAGTAGTTCGGACAGTAGATCAACCATCGTGATGATGCTACAAGGCCTAGCTATGAGTAGGTAGTTCTGAATTCTCAGAGGGAAATGATTGGTGATCAACTCAATGACATCCGGCTCGGAGACCTGTGGCTTCAGATGTTTAATAAATTTGGAACTTTGAAGAACATAATCAGACATGCTCATGTTCTCCCTGTGAGAATATTGGCCACAACACAGTTTAGCGCCTATTTTCTGCTGTCTGGTGGCGTTCCAACAACGATACAGAAAAATGTGCTGAAAAAATTCAAAAGAGTCTTGTCGTGTCATCACTATTTGCACATACTCTAATGTAGGGGTTTCTAGACATTTCCGCAATATCGTCATTTTCAGCTGTTCGGGGACATTCTTGATTATGAAGAATTCATTCAGCTGATCTAGGAAGGCAATGGGAGAGTCATTATTCTGATCGGAAAAACTCAGTAGAGGAATGTCAATGAAGCTTCCAACACCTGAATTAGCATCCCCCCTGACATGTATTGATTGGACAGTTAAACGGATGGAGGAGCATAAACTTTCAAAACACTATTTTGTACATCCCTGACATACCCAAACTGATCAGTCCTAGTGGAAGTTGTGTTAACGACCTGCTTGTAGTGGTCATACAGTGATGTACATTGTCAATATTTGCGTTCCGACTGGAATGAGGAGGACCTGGGGTGTTAGACTTACTTTTACTATGGAGCTGATTTTTAGCTCTTTATAAGATTTCTCGAGGGTTTCCTTGTCTTTATGGGACTGGTCATTAGTTTCTGTTATCTTGTTTTCAAGATTGACCAGATGTATCTGTAATCCTATCTAACTTACAATCTATTAATCAGATATCCCCCCGTAAGCTGGTGCGGATTAGTGACATTTCATCCCTACATTCTGAAACTTGATCTGCAAGCTTAATGCATTGCTTAATGCGGGCTACACCAACTTTCTCTAGAATTTCATTTTCTTTCTTAACAATTTGGTTATCTAATCGTAAAGAAAGATTCTGCATTTACACAGTAAATTCTGATTTATACTTCTCAATGTCCTTTTTTTGTTTTTCATAATTATATTTAATCTCCCCTTGTAATTGAACTTGCACCTGTTGTAGTTCTCCATGAACATTTTGCAGCTTTCCCTGAATACTGTTCATCTCTCCTTAGAGATAATTTTGCTGATTCTGTAATTCAGTTTTCATCTCCCCCTGAATATTTGTAATCTCTCCTTGGAGATCCCTTTGCTGGTCATGCAGGTCACTTTTTAGCATTTGAAATAGATGAGCAAAGTTTTGTGGGGATGGTACACGCGTATTTTCATCTGGGGATGCTACCTGTTTGTTATGCTGTTAATCGGGTCGAGCAAAACAGAGTTTAAGCTTAACAACGTTCGTCACCTTGCTAGAGATCTTTAACTCCAGGTTTAACACATGGAAGGGGATAATCACCTACAATATCTGATTCAGTTGCATTATTTAGGTGGTTTTCCTCAAGACTGACTTCACAATATACTGGACCTGACCTTTTCCTTATAATGACTCGGTTATTCCGGATTAACATAAACGAAAGTATACATAGTGTTAAATATAACACTTATAATAATACAATTAGAATGACCTGAGCTGCAGAGGTGCTGAATGGTGACGGTTGAACACTAGAAAAATGTTGCACTAAACACTTCACTATGGGAGGAACACCAATGAAAATCTAGCCGGTCGTTGTGGGATGAGGCTTAAGTTCAACGGTCTTAGTGGTGTAGTCGTGTGTTAGACGGACCTTACGTTCGACGATCTGAGTGGTGTAGTCGTCACCCTTCCTTGAGATGTCTGGCCAATGTGGCAGTAAACTCGAATTTCCCAATGTAGATTTGAATCTCGATGCAGTCACAGTTACTCTAGGAAGTCGTAATATCATTTTTTCGACTCCAATTTGTGTCAGCTTCTTTGTCTTAGTGTTTGATAATTGTCCCTACGTTGGGCGCTAATTTGCGTCAGGCCTTTTTTTTTTTTAAATTAATATCTGTTAATTGTCGGTCAGAGGTAGTGCGGTGAGTTGTTCTGTGAGTATGTGCCAGTACATACCTTAATCTTGTTTTCGATGGGCTCCGGTTTCCTCAGCTGTAACCCGAGCAAACAGCGACTACTGTCTCAGGGGGAATACAAACACTAGGTAATGTAGGCACTAGGACAGATTTCTAAAGGAAAACTCACTGAAGTTCTGATTGATAAATTATTATTATTAGTATCATTGTTCGATACGTGGTGGCACTAACTTGATCCAAGCGACGATACGCAAATACTGAAATAAAGAGCTGTCTGTACAAACAGTGTGTGAGCTTAAGAGCAACGTAGTTCTGGCATGCATACTTGTCGACCCAATCTTGTGGAATGCCTTGAGCATTGGTTGGACTTTCTTAGAAACCAAAAAATATTTTGAATCTGATGCTTCTCTTTCATTGGTGGAGAGTAGAACACATGATTCCCTCGTGATACCCTCATGTGTACATAATTTCACGGGAAGGTTGTTTACCCGGGAGGTTGTATTTGGTTCCCCAAGACGAAAACAGGGTACTTTGACAAAAGAGCGAGGAACATTTTATGGTTGTTCGCTACAAAGGCTTGACTTTGTTTCGTCTATAGAAATTATCTTCCACCAGCGGCGGCTTCTGTGTAGGAGCACAAGAGCACCTGAACCGCCTATATTTCTTAGTGGATCTCCTTTTTCTCTTTCAGGAAGCATTTAATAAAATGCGCTATCCGGTCCACTTGTTTAAATATACCGCATTCTGCTCTTCAGATTGAACGCAGCCGAGAACCCCAGTATGTGGTAACAATGTTTGTAGCACAGGCCTCTTGTGCAAGTGTATAACTAACGTTTAGTAAATCTGCGCTTGTGCGGGTAACAAAACAGATCGGAATTTTACAGCCAGAAATGAGCACAGTGCAGTCCTGCTCTTTCGCTCTCATTAACATCACCAGGGTTCTGTTTATCATCGGGAGGTGCTACTATCTTTGAGATTTAGCTGAAACTATCCGGAAATGCAACTACATTTGATGAGATACGCTATTTTTCTTAATAATTTGCAGATTATGCGAGAGCTTGCTTAAGACTTGCATGTGCTGCAGTTTTTCTAAGTTGTTTCTGATATAATGTGATTAACTTACTGTGACAATACTTTATTGATTAACAGGTGAGACTAGCGTGGATTTTCTAACACGTTTTAAACATAGTGTTTTATTTTAACAACAATATTTCTCTGTGTTGAGCAACTGACCTTGGGGTTCTCAATTCTTGTGACTTTTCAAAGATAGCCATGAATTTGGTGGACTCGATATTAAAAAGCCATGATAAGCTTACATATGAGGAGCAAATAGAAATAAAACGACTGGGACGTCCGCAGCCCGATTTGCTAATTGAGCATGTGACAAAAACTTAATGGCCGGATTACAGACTTAAATTTAAAAGCAATGTATACGCAACATGCAAATGGCTTTGCAGTTGCAGTATCAGAAACTCGCTGTTTTACTTTCCTTGTCTTATGTTTAGCTCCAATGAGACGAGTAACTGGACAAGAGTAGGATGTGCCGAACTGGTGCATCTGAGTGAAAAGACAAAAAAACATGAGAATTCACATGCTTATAAGAACACAGGTATTCGATTCTACATGCTTGGTCGTGTGTATATCAGCACTCAACTGGACAGCGCTTACAGCCATCCGCTAAAGAGACAAAACGGGCAAGTTGACAAAAATAGGTACATTCTCCTAGGCCAATTTACTGCGTAAAATTTTGTGGAGCTTTTGAACTAGCTCTAAGTGGTCATGATGAGCGGGATAATTTTGAAACCCCCGGAGTGTTTCGTGTAAGCTCTATTGATATAGCAATGTGAAAACACTTAGAAAATGCAACCATGTTCAAAGGTACTTCAAAGACGGTGCAGAATAACATCTTCAACTGCATGCTTGCGGTGTGCAGGAAAATTATATCAGAAGAAATAAAGGTAGCTCATTACTTAGCAGTCAATGCCAATGAAACGACGGATGTGTCCACTCAGCAAAAACTCTCTATTGTGTACAGATACGAGATGCAAGGGTCGGCTGTTGAGCGTTTTTGGATTTTTTTCAATCCTGTTGCCCAAAATGCTCCTGCTATATCTTTGGTAATAAACACAGAATTGCTAGAGCTTATAGGAGAACAGAAACATAAATTATTGGGTCAATGTTACGATGGTGCTGCTGTTAGGAGGGCAGTACAAGTGGAGTTCAGGCGAGAATACGAGCTGTGTACCCTCACGCATATTATATACACTGTTAGGCCCATAAATGCAATTTGGTTCTGCAGAAGGCTGCTGCCATGAACAGCTCTTCCAGGATTTTCTTTTCAACACTATCAGGATTTCGTGTATTTTTTTCAAGATCTTGTCTAAGAACCAAAATACTTGACAGAATTGTGTAAAACAGAGTTCCTGGGCTAGCAGCTACACTCTAGATTTGCAACATTCGTTCAGTGAATGTTGTGTATCAAAATAAAGGACGTCTCATCCAGTGTCTGGAGGAAGTAAGTCTGCTTGATAATATTGGTGACAAAACAAGACGTAAATCAAGCGGCCTCTTAGCACTTTGGAGGATTCTGTAAGCACCTTCTGGTTGGAATTCTTTCATAGTATAATGCCTCAGGCGGAGCTCTTATTTAAAGATTTAAAGTACTGCAACACAAACAAATCGATGCTGCAAAAGCAAAACGGTAATTAGATCGCTTCTCATCTGCTGTGCAGGAAATTAGAGACACTGCACTTATTAGATGTGAAGTTTCCGAAAATCGAAAGAGAAAGAGGCAAGAAAATCGAGTGGCAGAAGGAAAGGAATTGTGCGACACGATACTTAGTCATATAAATGACAGATTTTCATTTACCGATGATTTAGTGGCTTTGAGGCTAGTTGATGTTGCTTCTTTCCAGACATTCTCCGAAGAGTTTCCAGAAAAAGATCTCGTCACTGCTGTTGAAATCTACCCATGGTTGCTCAAGTCACAGCTTAAAACAGAACTTTAAGTACTGTACAACTGGTGTGATATGATGGACGCTGAAGGAGCTTCATCTATGTTGCAGTTCATAACAGAAAACAACCTCAACGAAGAAACTTTTCCGCAATTAACCGAGCTACTGAAGATTGTTATCACTACGCCTATGATTACATCAGAACCAGAAAGATGCTTTTCCACAATGAAAAGAATTAAAACCTTTACGAGGAATAAGATGGCTGAAGACCGACTTTCAGCACTGGCAATGCTTGCTATTGAGAAGAAACTGGTCAACAACATAAAATACTTTAATCACCGAGTGATAGAATCGTTTGCACACTTAAAAAGCCGGCGCGTGGAATTTCTGTACAAATAGGTTTGGTGTCCATTGCGTAAATATTATTCTCTGTAAATACCATTCTTCACATGAACTATATCAAAGGACTTCACCCCTTCATCACCTCTGGGAACCTCATATTGCTGTTAACTCTCGAAGACTAAGAAATTCAATATCTTTACAATACTGGGCGAGTGACGATTTGTGTAACAAATTTATAATTCTTGGTTTTAGGCACTATCATTGTTTCTAATATTACTGGATTTGATGTTGCGGCGACGGCGGCGATAGTAGTAGTACTAGTAGTACTAGTGGTAGTGGTGGTGGCGGCGGCGACGATGCAGGGGCGGAAGCGGTGATGGTTGTAGTGATATTGGTAATGTGCTGATTTTGTGAACACCTAAATTTTTAATCCACGAGCCGCCACTGTCTTCCACGTAGTGGGTGCTTACACAAATACATCGCCCCTCGGTGCAAAACTCAAGATTTCTGTCCGTACATTTGCTTTGAGCATTGGTAGCTTACACATTTAATTAAAGATAAACATGAATAAATTAATAATGTTTCAGAGATAGCTGTGACAGATTAATACATTAATAGAACATAAAAAAAAAAAAAAAAAAAAAAAAAAAAAAAAAAAAAAAAAAACCCTTCAATTTCCTGGGAATAGCCTCTGAACACCTTTTCATTCTGGATGACTTTTGTACAACTAGTAAACCGTAACACACAGACAAAAACTTACTACACAAAAAGCACGCAATTTATGCAATATACTTCTTTTTTTTTTTTTTTTTTTTTTAATGTAGAGTTGAGTGTCCGAGTTCTTTCGTATTATTGGTTTTAGTTTTAAGCTACTTAAACCTTTCTCAAATGGAATGCCACTTTTTCGCCGCTCTTTTGTTTACTCCTAGCAAGCAGAGAACCAAATTTCATTTGTTTCGCATAACGGCTGGCATTCAAAAGATTAGTTTACCGCCATAGCCTATTGCATTCCCCTATTTCTCTTCTATCCACAAAGAAGCAAGCAATAAGACCATTTCTGCTAATGTTTATCTCGATTAGCATGGTGTATAGATGAAAGAATAATCTTTTTAAGAAAAGATAGAGATAATAATGGGAACTGTGAATGAAACACATGAGAATTTTATTTTAAGTAGAACGTAATATACTCTCCACCATCCATTAATGTAATACGACCACATTAACTAGTTAACGGAGTTAGAGTTATAATAAAAAAACCAGTAGCTGCGGCAAAATCGCCTCCAAAATAATTGTATCTCTAATAGTATTTGATACACGATTACCTCAATATTAACGTCAACCACATCTAGATTCCTATTATTCTGTTAGATTTAAGGCCACAATACGCCGTAACATTTGCCCGTTATTTCAGAAAAATGCATACATTGTATACTTAAGGTTAATAAATGTATCGCTTAATGTTTTCTTTTTACATAGGGGTATCAGATTGTAGAAATTTTTGTTAATTGTAATATTTCTGACGGTTTTTCTGTAAAGCCTTCTGCTGGCACCTCCTGACAACTGACGGAGTTCTGGTCTCTTTATACAGATGGCGGTAAAATTCTCAGATGCTACCTGGATGCTACCAATGCTACCATGATGCTACTTACGTGCTCGTCATCTACGAGATGCGCTGCTGGCAATGGACAGTGAGGTTATCTGGCAAAGGAAAATTCCTAAGGCAATAACTTCAACGTTGAAGACAGTCATCCCATATGTTACAAGAGAACGTGATTTAACTCAACAAGTATGTGTTTAGCTCCTAATTACATACACATACGTTATATTACAATTATTTTCAAGGGCACATATATCACCGAGCCTAACCTGTACTACATTTGTATTTCCACTTCATGACTAAAAGAAACTCGGTATTCACTTGAGAGAATATTGACAAGCGAGACACTAATCATTCCAAAAACGTAACATTCGTTTCAGCAAAGCAATTTAAGTGTGTGACGTTAATTGATAGGTGGTTATGCAGTTTATGTTTGAAGATAATATGTTGCATTGCAAATGTATCACTTCAATCTCTAGGTGCTTTAATGCCGAGATTAATCAGGTCTGTAAGAGTTAAGGATGTAGATTATGCCAGAAATTAACTCACTTCTAAATTTAGGTAGGTGCATTTGATGAGAGAGATCATTGGAGCAAAGAGGCAGGACTTAAATCAAGTCCGTGGCATAGCAGTGGGGCTGGGGATTGGAACACTGCCTTTAAAAAATTTAAAAAGCAATCGAAAACACTAATTTTTAAATCCAATTTCTGGAGTTAATCTAACATTGATTTTTATATTATCACTTTATTTTAAACAAATTGTTTAAAAAAAAAGATCCCTATACATATCCCCTCCCTAGTTCATATTCTTCTGGCTACACTACTACCAAGTTATAGTTTGTGGGGATTTCAAAAAGAAATTGCAACATTATAGCAGCATTTAGTTCACTTCTATCAGCCATCTATGAACTGCACAGCAACAAAAATATGCTGAGGTTAGCATTAAAAGTATACCTTAACACTCACACCTTCTAAACAGAGATGGGTTTCATTCATTCAAACAAAATTGTACTAAATTTATTATTAGTATACAATGGTTCCACCATTTGGCATTACTTCTATACGCGGGTACTTTTGTTATTTCGTCATTAGAGCCGCATTGTAATTACTTACTGGTCTGTTATAAACATTTAGGACCCTAAGCTGCAAAGCATAGCCCAACGTGGAGGGCCCTAAGCCGCAATGCGTAGCCGAGGGATATTTTTTATAAGTTGAGGAGTGTAGCAGTTGCGGTCGAAGGCGACAGGATGTAGACGAATCTGTGAAGCTAAAACCCCAATGTTCCCAAGAAGTCAAAATTTTGGCAATCTGGCAACTTTCACATCTGAACAACTTAGCACGTGTGTGGGTGCCGCATGCATGTCAGTGTATGGGTGGTGGAACCGTATTATAGCTTTACCCTAAATTTTCTCCATATAATTTTGTAAACTTACAAAATGTAAATACCTTAAATTCCATGTTTGTGAATATTTTAGCCGTAAAATAAATTACCATTGATAATTCTAGCTTATTAAGTTGACATATATGCGTAAAAGAAACATTTATAAACTTATATGGGTAGCAATTAAAATAAAAATAATTATAAGTATTACTAGAACAGACAAAAGTTAGTGATAAAATACCTATATTTTGAATAGTGGCTTAAAATGAGCTAATTATTTTGCTCTTGCCATTATTGTTGTTAGTTTTTGTTGAATAGTAAGTAGTTTTCATAGCATCTACTGAATATTACAGACAGATAATCTCAACTTTAACTCCAGTACAGATACAAATGTGACTACTGTTTTTTGTGCTGAAAGTGATATAGGTATATTCAAAAGTACAATACTGCATATCTCAAAATGTTTCTACAAAAACATTCTTATAATGCTCTCTTCTATCAGAATACAAATGCATTGGAAGTAATTTGAGCATAAATTATTATGTGCTTATTTTGCTCTGTTATCGAGCAAGGCTTGGGGACATTGAACACTGTCACATAACCATTTTTTTTTTTTTTTCCCTACAATAACCATATTATACAATTACTCACTATCAATACTCCAGAAAAATAGTAAACAGTGCTTTTAATATCATGCAAGATCAAAACTAAAAGGATGGAAAAGCATGCAATCCTACTGTCCAAAACACCAGACAAATATAAAGATAATTTAAAAAAATTCCAACAAACAATATATGAAATACATTAAAAATTAGTACAATGACACATTATATTTCCCTTATGGCAGAGGATGTTTTAGTGATCATCCATAAACACTCTTATCAAGTAATAGGCCTTGCTGCATAGAGAGTGTGTTTCTATTTTTCCCAAACATAATAATTTTAAGTCATTTGGAAGGGCACATTTGAATATTCTGACACATTTATGGTGTACTCGTTTTTGGTAACAAGTTAAGCTGCACTTGGTTTGTGGAAGTCTATTCTTGGTCTAGTATTTATATTTTCTAGATTTACATTTTTTTGCAAAGTATTCTTGATTTTTTATTAAGAAACACACGAACATGTAAATGTATTCACAAGGAAGTGTCAAAATGTTCAGCCTTTGAAACAGGTCCTTACAAGGAGCTGTATTGTTGATGCCGTACATAGTTCTGTTGACTCTCTGTTGTAAAATAAACACTTGTTTACTTTCAGCCAAATTTCCCCAAGGTATAAGACCATATTTCATTACAGTACAAAAATAAGTATAGTATACCTGCTCTAATTTACAGATTAAACAAAATGAATTCAATGATCTAAGTGCAAATATCGCTGATCTTAACTGAGGTATCCTGTTCTCTATATGAGCTTTTGTTTATATATATACTTTTTCATAGTTGATCAATTTCTTTTGCTTAGAAATAACCAAATTCATAATTGTAACACAAGAAACAATGAAGATTATCACAGATGTAAGACCAGTAAATGTATATGTGATAAGGATATCAATATCAGAGGGATTGCACTGTACAACAGGTTGCCAAGCTCAAAGCTTTGTCTAACATTTCAAACACTAAACTTAGAATCAAATTACAAAACTTTCTGTTAAGCAAATTCATATATAGCTTAGATGAATTATACACTTACTTAAAATATGTAAATAAATGTAAATAATGACATATTAAGACTTTCTACATGTTTAACATAATGTAATGATACACTGGATCATCATCATCACTTTGTCTAGCTAAGCATTAGCTTTGAGTAGATGACATTATTTTAAAGTTGCTAACAAATCTTTAGTATTGTTCACTTCTTTTTTTAATAAGTCCCAAGTTGAGGAATAAACAGGTGACACACTATACATGAACGCACAATATGTCCTGTTGCCATTAGTACAACTGTATTTATGTTTGAATTTATTTTTCATTTTAGTTTTATTCTTATTTTTTGGGTGCAAAGCTGAAGAAAGTAGAAATAATGTTGTTACAGCATATAGCTTTAAGCAAAATATGTCATATTAAAATACTCCTATAAATTATGTAGAGTGAGTAAAAATACCACATAATACCAAAATATATTCAACAATATGCAAAACTTCCACTTGGGGAGCCCATCCTACCAAAGAGTGATCAAGTCACTTCCTACCTGTGTAAATGTAGTAGAATTCCGGGAGTAGATGTGGACAATTTGAAAGCTTTTAAGAAACCCTGTTTGCCCCAAGTAGAATGTTTGTTTTTATAGTACATGTAACAATGCTATGCAACAAAACAGACTATTTTGCCAGAGATACCCATGCCCAATGAAGGAATAAAATTTGTTGGATTGGACCCAAGTCTGCTAGATATGGCAGAGTATAGACTTTCCTTTTCCTTATTATTTACATTGTTAAGTCATTTACAGTTAAGTCATTGCAGAGTTGAGAAAGTGGCATCACAAATCCCTCAGCTAAGGGTCCATTGGGCTTTGTTCTTCACAGATCCCTTGTCTATGCCCTGGGCCATGACTGCACCACCATCCTTCTAAAAACATCCCTCAACTATTTTGCAACTTAGGGCCCCTCAACATGGGACTATGCTATACAGCTTAAGGCTGTTGGTAACATCACCACCTGGTGGTATATGTAAGTCATTTGTTAGCAACACTACAAATGTGGATGGCACCACCAGCAGAGCCAGTGCTCTGCATGTGTGCATGGACAATAGAATGGCAAGGAGAGTAGCAGATCCTGCCAACCCAATTTCTGAGCAATTTCAAACCTCTGTTGGCAACTGTCAGGAGATGTATTCAATAGGCAGCTGCACTTGTGTGGACAAGATGCTAGTAAGTTTCTGGGGAAAATGCAGATTCAAATTTTACATGCCTAACAAACCTGCAAAGTATGGCATCAAATTGGTTTGTCTTAGATGCCCAAAATGAATATTTCCACAATGGATATATCTACGTAGGGAAAGATTCAGATGGATCTACCTTTCCTCATGAAGACAAGACAATTTTCAAAACCAATTCAGTTTGTTCTCCGATTATCCAATCATCTTCAGGGTTCAAACAGAAATATTGCTGGAAGAAATTGGTTTTCTTCATTTGAACTTGTTCATGTGCTGAAAGAAAGAGGCCTAATGTATGTTGAAAAATAAGAGGGAAATTTCAAAGGAATTCCAGCCATTAAGAACAAGAACAGTCGGATCATCCCTTTTTGGTTTCACATGAGATAAAACCCTTGTATCCTTTGTTCCCAAGAAAAGTAGAGCTCATTTTGGTCTATAGTATGTACCACAAAAGTGTCATTGAAGGCTCAGGAACACCTGAAATAATTGAATACTATAATTTCACTAAGGGCAGGGTAGACTCTTTGGATAAAAAATGTGCTAATTACTGCACTGGACGTCATACCAGGAGGTGGCCTATGGCACTGTTCTTAAGAATATTGTACATGAGTGGTGTTAATTCATTTATACTCTATCAATCCTATAAAGAAAGTGAGCGAATTAGTCGCCTGTATTTCATGAAGAAACTAGCCAGTAATCTTGTGAAACCAGAGATGGAAAGAAGACTAGCAAACCCTCATGTAAACCATGAAGTAACTGATGATAAGAAGAATCCTTGGCATTAGAGCCAATCATCTGGATCATACAGAAGAAAAACTACAAACAAGGAAAACTTGTTGCCTGTGTGATTCAAAAAAGAAGAGGAAGATAGAATATTTCTGCCAGATTTGCAAGAGACCTGTGTCTGCAGTGTGCAAAAAAAGTGTGTGTCTCCTGTGTGCAAGAACTGTGATGCAGAACATTAGGGTGTAAAGAACATATTATTTTATTTATGAGTTCATGATTGCAATTGATTCCCATTGTTAATTCATTATAATTTATCACACGTTTACTTATAAAGGTATAAAAACTGAGAAAATGATTGTAAAAACAAATTCATGAACAAAAGTAAAGAACAACTTGCAACTAGTATATATTGCTTTATTAATTGCTATAATAATACGTAATAATAACAGTGCTGTGTATCATTGTATATTTTAGCTTTGTTTTAAAACTGTATTGTTACACAGTCATAAATCTATTTCTTTTATTCATATAAACATGGCCCTACTGTTCAAGTGTGAAAACAATTGCAGTTACAGGTATATTGTTGTTTTTCGACTTCATGTTTCAGCTTAAAATGTTGCAGCAGAGATTTGTATGATGTAATTATGTGTTTAATATTAAATATTATGTATATTATATTAAACAACTCTTCAATAATAACCATTAATTATTCTGGCCTCTTAAGACTGCATGTCTGTAGGAGCGCTCCACTTATTGCATGTCTGTAGTTATGGGTTAAATATTAAATCTTCTATCCATTTTTTTTGTTTTGTTTTGTTGTTTGTGTCTTCATAAGTTTATTGATTGTGTAAATTAGTAATAAGGTTGAAATGGCTGGTATTAATGTCTCACCTTTGTAACTAACTAGTTGCCTCCATTCTTTTTTATCTCCTGAATTAGTATTGATCTTTGGTGCCTTACATCTGTACATTCTTATATTGTACAGTTAACCATTTGTTGTCCTCTACCGCATGTACATGTTGGATCTTCAATGATGAATCTGTGGAGATAAGCTATGTTTCTCCTATATTCTGTGAATTCTGGTGATGCAGGTAAGCTGACTTTCATTCTTCTAATTACAGTAAGGAGAAAGAATTTGGTTATAGCACTCCATCTGTTTTGTCATAATTGTCTTCCAGTCTTGATTTCTTTTGTAACTGTAGTTTTTGGTATTTTGGTATAGACAGTCTCTAGTTCTTCATAAGCAGCAGATTCCTTTGCTAGTTTGTCTGCCTGTCCATTCTCTCTGTTTCCTATATGGGCCTTCACCCAAGCAAAATGTATTTTGCATCAATGGTTGTTTTCAAGGTCTTTTATAGCCTTCAAGATGTTTTCAAAATAAGCTAATTTTGCTGTTTGTGTAAACTGCTGCTTTTTTTACATGTAAATTATCTTGGCTATTTTCAAGGACCTTCAACATTGCTATTTGCTCAGCTTGATTATTAGAATAGTTGCTATCTAATGTATAATTAAGCACTGGTGAAGTGGGACTTCATCTTTGATTATGGCAGTTATAGGTCCTACTTTATCTTCTATTTTACTCCCAATGCTGTATATTTTTATAGTATATTCTGTATTGTTTACAGTTCTGATATTCAATGCTTCTGCTGGATGAATCCAGTGGAATATATTCCTGTGGGATTCATTGTATAGTCTTGCTTTTCCTGTAATTGTTATATCTATTTGTAGAATTCTTGCTATAATGCATGAAGTGTAACCTTTACTTATTTTAATATTGCATAACCTTTGAACTCTATAGTTGTCTTAAATTCTTCCATGTTTTAATTCATCTTCCAATATTGGTGATTCATATGTTAAAATTAATTCTATTGCTCCTTTGTATATTGTCCTCCAAGTCCCCATTTGAGTTTTGCAGATTTTGAAAGCGAGTTTATAAGATTTATTGTGTTATCGTATAATAGCTATATATGTGTATCATAGCTGAATCTTCTATCAATATTAATTTCCAAGTACTTTAGCTCAGTACCCTGTTGTAGAATCTTCTTGAGGTACATTTTTTTCTGTCCTTGTAGCTATTCTTTTTCCTTGAGACCATCATCACTTTTAATTTGAACTCGTTAAATCTGATCTTGTTTTCTTTAGCCTATTGTTTGATTTCCTTGACATCCTGATTAGCATAGCTTTCAGCTTCCATTGCACTGTAACCTTTTGTCATCACTAACAGGTTATCTGCAAAAACAGTAACTTCTATCTTGTTGGTGAATTGTAGATTAAGCAGGGGATTGTATCTATCGTATGTTCCAGAAGCCTGGTCCACAACACGATCTCTATGGACAACCCCTTTTGATTTCCTTTTCAATTTTATATTTGTTGATGAATAGGCTTGCTGTTCTGTTCTGGGTATAATTCTGTGATAAGGCATATCAATTCTTAGAACACTGTAAATTACCTTAAATTCTTCAGAATACTGGGTCACAAAGCAGCATCAAATGCTCCTTGAATATCTGGGCTTATTCACATTGTTTATAAAAACTATTTTGCTGTTATTACTGCATTTATTGTACTTTTTTGGGCTATGAATCCAAACTAACTTTTGTTCAGTAAATTTCTAGAATACAGTTGATGGAGAATCCCTTCTATCATGAACTTCTGTAAGACTTTTCTACCTTCATTCAGAAAACTAGTGGGTCTATATTTTGTTACACTGACAGTTCTTTCCTTACCAGATTTGATATTATTATTGGGTGCTTCCACTCTTTTGGGAAGTTGCTTTTCCAAAGACAAATATTGTCTTTGTCCACCACAGAATAGAGGAAAGACCTGGAATTTTCTTTGGAGCATCTCACTCCATCTTCTCATGGTGATCTGTCTGGTTGAATTTCCTTACCACAGTAAGGATCTATTTTTGTGTAAAGTCTACATCGTCTTGTATTCTCAAAGGTTCAATAGCTTGTCTCCTTAGTTGTTTGTGCATTTCATAATAATCATGTTCTCTGTCTTCTTGGACAAAATAAACCATCATGTATTCTATTGTTCTTGCAGTGTCAGTATAAGTTCCGATGTCCTTATGGAGAGTTGTAATTGTACTTTGCCTTTCTAGTTTATTAGCTGCTAATTTGTATATAGTATCCCATATGTTGGAACCTTCTGTGGTGCAACAGAATTGTTGCTATGATGTTATTTTTGTTATATTAATTTTTGCCTGGTATTATGTATGACTTATTTCTTGTAAAGAAAATTATTGTTTTGTGCTCTTTGGTGGTGACTCCTAAATGTATTTATTTTCTTTTGAAAAATTGTGAACTTAGTTGACCACCAAGTAACAGATTTTCCATTGTGCTTAATTATCTTCCCTGTGATTTTCCGAAAAGAGCCCTTACATGATTATACAATTTTGTAGATGATTGAACAGCAGTTCATTACCTTGAAATTATTTTGCTTTTCAGATGGCTCTTCATCTAGCCCCTTAAAATCCATTTTATACTGAAATGTTGACTTAAGATGTGTAGCTAATAAGCCCTCTGTTTTTGTAGTGTGTTTCTTTAATTATGTATTTGACTCGGTGAAAGGTATTTGTTTTGGTTCTGTGCACTTTACCTATTTTGAAAGATGGAATGGCTCTTCTCCTTCCCTATGTCCCCTGTTACGTGTCTTGGGGGTATATGTTTAAGATTGTGAGATCAATCCAACTTTTGCCTCTTGTGGTCTCAAGTGATGATGTGTGTGCATGTTGAAATGGGCTCCCTATGCAGAAGATTATCTGTTAAATACTGCATTAATCATAGCATAATACTTACAGCACACATACCTGTCACTACCAAAATGATCATCATTGTACATAATGATAAGGCTACTTGACCTGTCTTTAAAGTACTTACACATTTCCTTCATGTAGATAAATGCTTCTAAAGCCTATCAGAATAAGTACATAAGCCACAGGCTGTCAAAAGATCAATCTGTTAATTCAACATATAAAAGATGTGAGTCTACTGTTAAAGCTATTTTTATATAAGAAAACAATAAGAGCATTAAATTCAGTCACATTCCAGGCCAAACTGGAAGAAACAGGCCACTTCTTAGGCTACTCTCTGCCAACATTTCGCTGGCCCAAGAAAGAAGCTCAACACAGGTTGCAGCAAAACGTTGACAGAAAGAAAGCATAAGAAATGATGCGGCCTACACCAGAAGTCAAAATAACCAAAATGGACTATGGTCATGGAAGACTGCAGATATAACCATAGAATTAAATGTTTGCTGTGCTATAAAGTGTCCCTTGCAATGAAGAAGAATGTTAAGCAACATTATGACAGTTGTCATAACGTCAGTTGATAATAGTAGGAACATATAAGTTGTTATGTAGTAGGGGATGTTGCTTTATTAATGGCTATTGCATGAATAATAAATTTTGGAAGATGAAATTTCAGTTATTTGTATTCTAGTTTAGTTGGAAAAGTTACTTTTGAAAAACTTAACTTTTGTGTTCTATGAATGTTTTTGTCATATTTTCATCATTAAGATGAGACCCTTAAATTTCAAACCTTCTAAAGATCCGCCACTGTTTTAAACATTGAGTGTTGCAGGTAGCCACAATTTAAAAGTACGGGACATCTCTTGAAATCCCTACACCTGGATTATATTGTCAAAAAGCATGTTGCAAGGATAAACAGTTTTTAACAATCTACAAAGCCCTTCAAATTAAAGCAGTTAAGTTTTCTCAGAACTGATAAATTGCAAATGAACTGTGCCTTAAAGGAATACAAACTTGAACTTAATATTAAAGTGCTAAATTGGTTTGCAGGCATGTACAAACATCACCTGAATGTCAGTAATATGATATTTTGGATGAAAGATTCACTCAACTTTATATGTACTTGTTAAGTAGGTGTAATTAGAGAGTGTGTGAAGAATCTGTTTCCATCTTCCCAGCATTAAAAATTACAGGAATTTTACAAAATTTAGAGGATGGTTTACTGCTGCACATTATCCGGGGCTCAACATTTTTGTAAGTGTTCCAAATCAGAAGTGTTGTGAAGTTTTCTTATGTTACAGATCACTTTGTTTATTAGAGCCCTTAGAAAATGATTTGCATGCCTGGTGTAAACATCTGTGTAGAAGTCAACTAAAATTAATAGATAAATTTGTGTGAGTGTTTATTTTTGGAATAAACATCTAGCACTCAAATTGTCTCTCTCCTGCAGATTGCTCACGGTTCCAAGAAATTCAATACAGCTTTTGTCATGTGATGTAGAAGAGCTGCAGCTCAGCACATCTCAAGGACACTTCAGGAGAAGCAGATTTCTGAGATAATTGGTTGGTATTAATGACAGCTGTTAGTTACTATTTATCTTATAGCCAACTGCTTTATTATAGTCTTAGATATGTCAAAAGTGTAAACAACCAAAGTTTCCAGAGCTGGAAACCTGGTCTGATTTTAATTAACACCAGTAATTTAAATTACCAATATATGTTTTGAAGCTGCTCTCTCCGTTTGCCACTCTAAAAAAGGTAAGTCCAGCATGGATCTACAATTTGGCAACATGGTAGCCTTCAGCCCAATGGTAGTAATTTGTGACTGTTAGGGTTATAATAATAATAATAATAATAATAATAACAATAATAACAGCAACAACAATAATAATAATAGTAATGTTTATTCCATAAGTTTCACAAATTAGTATACATTTCTTTATTTACTTATTACAATGAGTTTCTGTTTATTCTGGGAACAACAGATTCAAACCCGGAGGTTGTCAAGCTGTTGGGTCCTGCTTATATCTTAAATCTAATACATGCTACTTACTGTTTAATTTTCTTCTTCATCCTGCTTACTAATTTTCTTCAACCATTGAGCTCTTACTCTACTTTGTCTCCTCTGTTCCAATCCTAAAAATTTTCAGAGTATCTGCACCATACTTCTGAGCTTATAATGCCTTTTCTAACTGTAACCATAGGTTCGTTTCACTGACTATCCCCCCCCCCCCACTTGTTAGTTTCCAAAAGATGTTTGTATCCCCATCTTTCAGTTATAACATTTTCTTTTTCCTGGATGTCCTCTGTTTTCCTCCATTTCTTAACTCCCTTAGAACCCTTTGCTTTGTCTTGTTACACTATGCAATGTAGTACCTTCTCCTAGTATTTGGTTTATTTTTTGTGCCTACCTTTTTGACTAACTCATCTAGTTTTAATACCGCTTCCTCAATTTTCTTTTCTTCAGTGTTTCCGCTGTATCTATTGCCCTCAGCATATTTGACTGGTTTCCCATCTCCAGAAATGTTTGTGCTTTCTCATCCCTCCATTTATATATTTGAATTTATATTCTCTTTCATTATTTGTGCCTCTGTATACTGCCCTTAAAGGAAAATAATTACTAGAACTACTACTGAGCACCTCAAATTGCATACATATTTATCTAAATCTGATGAATATCAAATATAATCTATCATATTCTGTCCATGTCTATTCATAAAAGCAAACTCCCCTAAGTCATCTTTTCCTTTTACTCCATTGCACATCACAAAGTCAACTTTCACAAAGTTCTATTAGCTTCTTGACTTTATTATTAATACCTTATCTTTGCTCCTTCTTCTATTCACCTCTTTTCCTAACACGGTTAGCTCTCCATCAAAATCTATGTACTATTTTCTAGTTTCCCCAACTCTTGCATTGAAGTTGCCCATTATTATAAAACCTTTGTATTGTCACTAACCCATGCAGTTGTAATTGCTGAACACGTGTGTATGGCTTGTTTTGTAAGTCATAGCTGATTGTTGGCATCCATTGTTACAGGCTGCTTGTTCCTTCTAGATGAATGACTTTCAGCGAAGGTACAGTGAGCTAGCCTACCCTTGATAAACAGGTCAGAAAGTAGTTTATGTTACAATAACAAACAGCTCTGCTTCCTTATGATTGTGTTTTGAGAATACTCAGCATGCAGTTGACTACAAAGTATTGTGTATTAAGGGTTTATGATATTGTCAGTGTTTTAATGAGAGCTGCTTAGTTATTAATGTGACAATGCCTCCTATAGTTGCAAAACTAAAAAGGAAAATCTGTTCATAGTCAAAGTGCAAAAATTATGCAATGTGGCTGTGTACTATGTTAATCCCAAGTTTACCTCCAAAATCTGTTCCTATCATAATGCACAGTTAGACAAACCTCTAACATCAAATTTTTTAAAAAAAGATATGTAGTCCTGGCTACAAAATCACAACATTCCCTTTCATGAGCATAGCATGAAGACACTATCGTATAATGTAGTTTTAACCAATAAACCAGCTGAGAAGAATCTGATGTGTTCCACAACGTGTAGCTTAGCGTCCTTTAACCTGGTTGGTTATATCAGACAGTGAATGAAATTGGTAAACTGAAGCTCAAATGATCTAGGAGTCGATGGAGCTTAAAGTTACTCAACATTCTTCTTCCCAGGATAAGGAAAAATCTCAAAAGAAAACCTTATCCGGGCATCTCGCCATAAGCAAGATTTAAACTCACGACCTGTTGAATGTGAGGCAGACACGCTACCACCACACTACCCAGGCAGGCTTAACAAAAGGTTATTCTTTTATCTACTTCATGTTAATCGAGAGAAACAATAGGAGAAATTGTCTTACTACTTGCTTCCTTGTAAGTAAAAGGGAAATGGGAATGCACTTGGCTAAATCAACAGTCAATTCCTTTAAAAGCTGGTTGCTATGTGAAACAATTTAAATTCCGTTCCTTTGCTTGCCAGGAGAAAGCAAAAGATAGACGAAAGAAAGATGACATTCTGTTTGAGAAAAGTTACGTAGTTTAAAATTTAAACTAATAACACAGAATATCTTGGAAATCTTCCACTTTATAGCAAAAATGTATGTGACAATTTGTGTGTTTTAATGAGATCTACATTTTTTGTGTATTTCTCATGGTTTATCAGCTGCACAAATTTCAGAAAAATTAATCCAGAGTGAACAGGTCTTCAGAAGCTGTTCCCAGAAAATTCAAGATATGCATTTTATTTGTGATGTAAATATCTTAAATGTATGGTATCTTAATCAAAATCCTTATAGACATTTTTTTAGAAAAACAAAATTATCAAAGTTTGTTCCATAAAATGGGTAGTTTGGGGTGGGGGTGTTCTTGAAAATATTCATGTCGCATCCTTGGTAGATATTAAACTTAAATACCGAGTTTGGTATTTTACAGCTTTTTAGTTATTCAAGACATACACACAAGCATGCAGACTTTTTTCTAAGAATGTTTATTTTTTTTTATTTTTTTTTTCCTTCAGTGGACCTCAAAAAATATATTTCAGGCAAAATCTTGACATCAAAATTTTGGGTGGAATACTATACCATCTCTATCTACTATGTATGTTCTACATACATGCTAGAGAAAACGAGTACTTTATTGATCAAATATTGGCTGAACATCATCACACAGCTTTAAGAATCCCACATACCATCCATACCTGAACTCCATTGAGCTAATACGGGGAGACATAAAGCAATGGGTAGCTGCCGAACACATAATGTTTGTATTATAAGATGTTGAAACTCTATGCAGGCAAAGATTTCAATAAATTGGACAAACAGAATGGCAAAAGGCATGCCATCATGCCGAAAAATTGAAAAGGATTACTGGGACAAAGGTGCCATTGTGGAAGAAATGGTTGTGAGGATTACTATTCAAGACAATGGAATGGGGAGCAGCAATGAGGATAATGAAAATTACAGCAATGAGGATAATGAAAATTACAGCAATTTGGAAGAAGATGATGAAGGAGAAATGTCAGGAGTAGAAGAAATACAAGGAAATTAAGAGTAAAGAGTAGTGTAAGCGGTAACCAAGGTTAAGAATGAATACATGTGGCTGACATCACTGGAAGTGTGATAATTTGCTTGTAGTGACTTGTACTACTGTGGTGGAGAAACATGAGATTAATGTATACATTTGAGTGTGTCAAGAACTATTGCACAGCATGTACATGTGCCTTAGTGAAAACGTTTAGCAGTGGCAAGTTTTTTTGACATCGCAGCTGTGATTGTTTCACCTGTGCAAGTGCACACACATCTTGTTGGGAGGTTCTTTGACATTGAAACCTGCATTGTTACACCTGTAGTGGTTGACACATGCAACTGCTTCTAGAAGTTTCCAGCCACGTGGCTGAGAGATATAAAAAGGAGAACAGAGTGAGCCTAGAGTTCAGTTTCAACTGGGAATGCAAAGCTTGTAGTACTTGAGTGAGTTTCAACGGGAAATTAGTAGTGTGTTGTAATAGCTGCTGCTGCTGCTGCGAATGTTGATAGGAACTAGAGGGCAGAATTGTTATGAAAACATTGAAGAAGAAGAAGAAGAAGAAGAAGATTTATTTGTGAACAGATTCTGATTATAATCAGTTTGTGGAAGGAATAAAGAGTTGTTTGTTGAAGTAAAAAGATCTTTTGTTACTTTGGCTTCAGGAGCGGGAATTTAACATCACAGTAGAAGACCTGATGAAAACTTTACTTCCTGAAATCAAGAAAATGAGAACAGAAATAAAATCAAGAATGGAAAAGATGGACATGAAGTTGGAATCCTGAATAAAGATGGAAGAAAAAATGGAATCCAGCATAAACAAGATAGAAGGGAAAATGAAATATGGGATGGAGAACCTGAAGGAGGTATCAAACAAAACCGACAAACAACAGGCCAACATGAAAGGGGATATAGAAGACCTGGGCAGAAAGATAAGAACCTTGACCAATGTGTTAATGCCCCAGATGGAAGAGTAGATGGAAGAGCAAAAGAACTGAGCATGATGATGGAAAGGGTGCCAGATGGAAGGCTGAAAGACTTGAAGGTTGAGACAACAGAATGCAAAACAACTTCTGCACATGTCAAGCCACCCAAGTTCGATGGAACATCCATATATGAAGTCTTCCACTGACAGCTTGCCGCCATTGCCACCTACAATTGATGGTCAGCAGAAGAGGAAGCCACACAACTGATAACATGCTTCCAGGGATGGAAGGCAGAAGTACTGAATACGATTCTAGCGTTGGCAATGTCCAAATAGATCTGGGAGGCCTTCGAGAACCACTTTGGGAACCATTGCCTGGTGGCAGCCTACTGCAATCAGCTTAAATTTAGGCTGCAACTCCCAGGGGAGAAGATGCAGGAATTTGTTTGGCAATTGAAAAGCTGGTGAACCTACCACCTAATTTTGTGTCCCAGGAAGCCACCTACTCCTTTGTCGACAGTGTGCATGATGCCAAAATATGACAGCACCTTATGCTCTGTATGTTATAAGGCAGCACTAAGGATGGAAGAGGCCAAGACAACTGCGCTGACCTTGAAAATAGGGAGTGTTTGCTACAACAGGGATAGAGAGGCTATCCAGGGGTGTGTGCTAAGGGTATAGTGAACCAGGACACATTGCAAGAGACTCCACAATAGAGCCGACCAGGGGGGCACATCGAGGCTGTCATCACCAACATCTGGAGTGACATTACGTGCCCTAGGCAGAAGAGAGGATGATAGCCTCATCGTTGACAGCTGGTTACAATGGGAGCCATGCTGCATACTAGTAGACACAGGTGCAGTTGTGACATTAATCAGACCTGATGTTGTGAAAGGCTTGCCGACAAGAACACCCAGTCGATCCTACCAACTGATGACAGCGTTGGGCGACATCTTACCTGTGGAGAAGTAGGCCCTGCTGGAATTGACATTGGGAGGATGTGATATTGGGACTGGATGTCCTGAAGTGTCATGATCATCAGAAGATCTTTAGAATCAGTCGAACTGGGTATTGTTGTGGAGCCCCCATAAACATCTGGGGATCTGCAGGGTGATCCTGAGAGACAGATGTAGTTATGCCCACAAGAAGCAGTAGTGGAGAAGGCGCATCTAGAAGGTCAATGGTCAAGGAAACTGTACTGGTCACTGGACCAGAATACACTATTGAATGGATTATGTGTTGCCTGGGCGTTGTTGCCTTGTTAGGAGGAAGTGTGCATGAGACTACTGAAACCATTGGACACAGGCCAGGACATCCAGGTTGGGTTGGAGTTAGGAAAGTGTGAGCTAGCAGCGAGTGTATTGCCACGCAACAAGTCCTACCAGCCAGCACCATCACAGGTCCTAGGTCCCCAAATGAAAGACTTGCTGAAGAGAGCAGCTGGACATCTGACTGCTTCACAACTGGCATCTACTTAGTCAATACCGGTCTGTCTTCAGTGAAGAGAACAGCAATTATGGCCACACTGACTGAGTACACCATAACATCAACACTGGAGATGCCGGACCTATCTGACAACTGCTAAGATGTATTTCTCTGCCAAAATAGACAGAGCTCCAAGACATGCTGGAAGAATAAGATATAGGATAATCATTGAAGAGTCCGAAACGCTTGATGCTCCCCTGTAGTCTTGGTGAAGAGAGAAGAATTGTGAGCTACAGAAAACAGAATGCCATCACCAGAAAGGACTCTTTCCCTTACCCCCCCCCCCAGACTTATGTCATCCTGGACATACTTGCTGGTTCCCAGTGGTTCTCGACTTTGTACTTGAAATTAGGATACTGGCAAGTGGCCTGAGATCATAGAGATAAGGAGAAGGCTACATTCTTGACTGGCCAAGGGCTTTGGCAATTTAGTTAGACCTTTGGCCTCTGCAGTGTGCTAGACATCTTTCAGTGTCTCATGGAATTGGTGTTGAGAGGTTTAACTTGCAGTGCTTGTTTGCTATATTTGGATGACATCATTGTCATAGGCCACAACTTCAAAGACCATCTTGAGAACCTGACCAAGATAATGCAAAGGCTGCAGGCAGCTAACCTGAAATTGAATACAAAGAAGTGCCAACTCGTCTGCAAGGAAGTGAATTATTTGGGCCACATAGTCTCAACATTGGAGGTGGCCCCAGACTCAGAGAAGGCTCGAGTAGTGAGTCATTGACCATGCCTGAAACACAAACAAGAGCTGCAAAGTTTCCTGGACTTGTGAAACTACTACTGGCAGTTTGTCAGAGGTTTTTCCAACATCACGAAACCCCTCACTCATCTGATGGAAGAACACCAGCCTTACTCATGGTTAGAACAGGCAGAAAGTGAATTCCAGGTGCTTAAGTCAGCACTCTGCAGTGCATTATTTTAGGATTTCCACAACCTGGTGATGACTTTATTGTGGACACTGATACCAGCAACACTGGCATTAGAGGTATTCCATCCCAGGTCCATAATGGCTAGGAACATGATATAGCCTACTACATCAAGATGCTCTCCAAGGCAGAAAAGAACTGGTGAGAGCTCCTGGCAGTAGTGAAGGTGCTGGAGCACTTCCATAGGTACCTGTAGAGTCAGTCATTCCACCTGAGGATTGACCACTCTGCCCTCACTAGGCTATTGAGCTTCAAGAACCTGGAGAGCCAGACAGTTCATTGAGTCCAGAGGCTCCACATCAGAAGATCGGCAAGGAATGAGCCACAACAATGCAGATGCCATGTCTTGATGACCCTGTTCAGAGGAGTGCAGTCACTGCACCATTGAGAAAGAGCATACCACAACTGTCCATATCATTTCAGCGCTGCCTGTAGCTGGATGGGATAGAGCAGGCCTGAGAAGGGAGCATCATAAACCACTTGCACCTGTGGATATAAAATATTACTCATCCCCAGATTCCATGTGTCGAGCAAAGGGTTTCATGAACCTTTGTAAAAGCTGTGTTCACGACACATATGCAGGAACTGCATAGAATGGTCCATGCCTGTAGGACACAATGATCATGTAAAGCTACTGAAAGCAGAACACAGAATAACATTGGGGTAGCCAAGTAGCTAAAAAGGCACTGGGATCCTAGGTTCAAATCTCACAATACTTGTTATTTTTTATGATGGATATGTAGAACATAATATTGCATTACTATAACTGTAGCATTTGAAGTACCCATTTTAAGTAACTAAAGAAATAACTGCTAACAAACTGTTATGTTCTAGAACTAAAACACATGAAAAATAAATAATATTGGGTGTATGAGCCCTCAGCATGTATAACTGCCCTCTGTCTTTGGAGCATAGATAGCAAAGAAGCTACAATACCCCAGGCCTCTTCAATTTATGCCTAAAAGCCATATTTTGTCATTTGTGCATCTGTAAGGAAATTCAAGCACAGCTGCCTTTTCACCTTAACCCACATATTTCCAATAGGGTTCAAATCTGGTAAACAGGGATATCCTACCTCTCTGAGAACTAATTTGAAACCTTATGGTATGTGTGAGCAGGATAATTATAATTATCCTGTATGAATCTAACAATTCTATCAAGATATCTTATCCACAGAGGGAATCAGAATATTCTCAAGTATTATGTACACTGTTCAGTGTATTGTTAGGCTGCCACAACAGGATAATTATCCTGTATGAATCTAAAATTCTATCATGCCCTCCGTGGTGTAGTGGTTACCATGATGACTTCCTATACCCAAGGTCGTGGGTTCAAACCCGGCGGAGGACGATGGATTTTTTCGGGCGTAAAAATCCTTAGCATGGCTTCCTTCGGAAGAGAAGTAAAGCCGTGGGTCCCGTGTCGTAGATTTACGGCACGTAAAAGAACCTCAAGCCTGATAGAGAGGCCTCTGAGCAAAATTAAGCGGTCTTTCATGCCCAGTATAGAATGGGATGCTGAGAACCACAGCAGTTAAAGCGCGTCCATAAATAAAACGCCGTTTCATTTTTTATCAAGATATCTTATCCTCAGAGGGAATCAGAATATTCTCAAGTATTATGTACACTGTTCAGTGTATTGTTAGGCTGCCACAACACACCAAGACTTTCCCTAATATCTATCCACAACAGGATACAGATATGCGACCATGATGAAGCTGTGAAGCCATGTATTCTTTTATCTTATTGGGACTCCTGTGGACGGTATACAAACCACCTTTCCCTTACATATGGAAGAAAATATCACCTCATCTGAGAATATCATGCTACTCCAGTTGAGTTGGCATTTTTCTCTGCAAACACCAGGCAAAACAATCTGTGATCGTCTGTCAGGTGTTACTTTTTAGCTGCCATTTGTGCACGAAGTCTGCATGTTGCAGTGCTGTTAAACTGATTCAGGGAATTGTGAAACTGCCATCTTTTCAGAAATAGTTTGAAGAGGGTTCCTTTCTACTAAAGGTTCCTTTCTACGTTTTGGAAGTGGACACATGTCTTCCTCCAGATGGTGTTCCCTGGCTAATCTTGCCTACTTCTGTAGTTGCAGGTACTCCAATATGAGCTGCAGCTTCACAAGCAGTAAAACCTGCTACATTGACTAATGCAGGAGAGACTTCCTCCTGGCTGTGTCCTTATATGTGCATTCTGTAAGTGTGAAATGTGATATGATTCTCAGAAAGGGAACCTTTTTGGGCCTGATATATTTGTGCACCCTTCTGTGTATCACATGGTTTCATGTGCAGCATGTTACAGTTAAGTAGAATAAACCGTAAAGAAGTATTATAATAACCATTCTATTATTAACTTTACCAAATGTTTTGTACAAAATTTAGTATGTATAAGCAGCCAGTATGTGTTGAATAAACATTATTAAGAGAAGAATAAAAAGTGTTTGCTGCATGCAAGAAGTGAACCTATGACCTTAACTACAGAAGTACCCTATGTTTTATCACAACACTACAGTGAAAACATATGGAAAGTAGCATGTTTAGTAATACCCTAAATGGACTTGTTGCAGTGACTCTGCAAGTGTATTGTATATAGTGCAAATGAAGCATTGTGCTGTGTAGGACTTATACGAACTTGGTGTTCAAGACATAGCTCACTATTTTGGCCATGGGTGTACATCTCTCTGTTTAATAATTTTTTATAATTATGAACAACCTAGCAACACCACTTTATCCACTCTGCAGGCTTCTTTCCATAATAATATGGGTTATTCTGAATGTAATATTTTAAAATTCCATTGCTGCTTAAAATATGTATAAAGTTGTATACAGCATTTGTGAATATAAATTATTGTATGCTGCAATAAAATAAAGAATTTATATCTACAAAATGGGTTTAGATACATTATTCTGAAATAAAGGGTTCCAGAGTAGCTATGAGCATTTAAAGTGGCATAAAATGAATTAATGCAATAAATTTCTCATTCAATACCATGACAACTGTAGGGTTTTAGTTGCTATTTTTTGAAAAATTGTCTTCTTTATTACCCTGAATTAATATGAAAGCCTATAATTGAAACCAAAAGTGCAGGATATTTATTTTTTTTTTCACACGATAACTGAAAAGAATCAAAACTGAAAAGTTCATAGCTGAGATTTGAATCACAGATCTCCTGGTTTCTGTCCATTTGCTCTGAGCCACCTTGACAGTGTGCTGGTACAACATTAAATGCCCCAACTTACCAACTAATATTTTTTTTCTGATAAACAGTAAGGAGATCTCAAGTCACATCACAGGAACTGGAAGATCCATTCAAATCCTAGCTATGGCATTAAATCTTTCAGTCCTGATTTTACCTTACAAATATTGCTAGGTTTTTTGCCATTCAATTTTGTATGGAATGTCCCATAAGCTGAAAACTTTCAAAATTATGGATTGAAGCATTGTGCATACTTGTTCTGCCTCGCTGTATGTTAGACAGGGTGTAAATTAATAACACTGCATGAATTTTACTGGCAGTAGATGGTTCCTAGCTGAACAATTTGAAATAAGAAACCAATGGTCCACAAGATCAAGTTACCATGTTATACATATTCAAAGTAATTAGAGATTGGGATCATTAAACCATAATCAAAAAGAAATATTGGTCTGCATTTCAAATGAAACTAGAACTTATTATGCACTTAGAAAAACTTTTCTTTTATCTCTCTGAAGAAACATTTCTAAATTTTAAGATTACCAAAATCACTTAAATTGCAGATCTAATATGGGGCTGCATGCCTTTGCAGTGGATAACAGGTTATGGCGAACGGCTGAAGAAACTTAGGGAAATTCTGGTAGTTGTACTTTGGCTGCATGATTAGGTGGATTCACTGTGAACCTGAATAAACCTGAGAAATCAAAGTTCAAACCCGGATATGGCCAAACATTTTTTTTCCATTTATTTTTCATCTTGTGAGCAATATGATGCTTATGCCTTAAAATTGCAAACCACCACCATCATTTATAATGCACAGGATTTTGCCTTCTGTTGCTTCCTCTCACATCTGATGACTCTGGCTGGAGAGTTGTCTTTTGTCATTGCCCTGAAGTTGTCGTTTTGTGATCAGCAATAGCACAATGAACTACAATTCACCAAAAGAGGCACTGAGTGCCCGTGGTAGCATGACAAATGCCTTATGCTGCCAATAGATGACTTTGATCCCCTGGCAGACACTAACACCACAGTATGGTAGTTGCTCTTACTTGTGTCCCGTAATCAAGTCTCCCACGTTTCATTTCCTATTTGCCTTTTGCTCATAACACTACATTGAAACAGTTAAATAGGTACTCAGGGAGCAAAATTAAGCTTTTGCTGAACTTGCTGATTTGCACCTTGTGCATGGTGAAGCAGAATGTTGTTTTACAATAGCTGCACTGATTTACAGCGAAAGTTACCTCAATAGATGGCAGCCCCATTGGACTACTTTTGAATCTGTAGTTGGCATTTGCAAGAACATGGTTTTGTGGTGCTGAATAAAGCAGATTGCAGTGCAAGACGTACCTATTGCACTCCAGAGTTTGAAGAAAATGTATTGCTAGACTGGAAGGGGAACCAACAGCACTTATGCTACTGTATGTGCAATGGGCATCAACTACACAAGTGTTGCATGAGGAGCAACTCTACCCCTCCCAGCTGCAAAAGGTGCAAGGCTTAATTTTGAAGGATTGTAATTTATGCCTACAGTTTTGTGAATGGGCCTTAAGGCAGCCAGAAGACTTATTTTTACTAGGGATGGACCGATTCTTGATTACAAGAATAGTCACATATGGGCATATGAAAACCCTCATGCTATGATCAGAAGAGCCACCAACCACAGTTTAGGTGAACATATGGCATTATTTTTTATGTCATTGGGCCATACCATCTTCCTCCTCGACTGCGTGGCAACACTTGTAAAATATTTCTGAGTATGTACTGTCAGTCCTGCTGGAAGAAGTGCTGCTTGATGTTTGGGCTAAACTGCATTTCCAACATGATGGAACTCCTGCAATTTATGCTCCACTACTACACCCCAGAGTCAAAACAACAGTCAAAACAGTGGAAGCATGCTGATTTTCTGCCATCAAAAAAAGCAAAGGCAATTCTTTTGGCCGGAAAGGTGATGGCACCAGCTTTCTGGGATGTGAAGCATATTCTGTTTGTAGCTTATCTCCCCAGTGGGCAAACAAATACTGGAGAGTACTATGCTAACCTCCTGGACCAGTTACAACAAAATATACACGAAAAAAAGGCCAGTTTTAGCAAGGAAGAAAGTCATCTTTCATCAAGACAATGCACGCCCACACACATGTGCCGCTGCCATGGCAAATTACACGAACTGAGGTATGAATTGTTGCCACACCTACCTTATTCACCTGATGTGGCTGTGTCTGACTTCCGTCTCCTCTCAAAGCTGAAAATTTTCCTTGGTGGATGAAGATTCACTTTAAATGAAGAATTGATAGCCAGAGTTGACAACTGTTTTGCAAGCCTTGAGAATCTCATTTTCGAGATGGGATCAAGGCATTGAAACTTCACTGGACCAAGTGCATTAATCTACAAAGAGACCATATTGAAAAATAAAAAAGGTTGCAGTGTCGTAAGTACTTCTTTTTTCTATTCTGTTCTGAGAACTTATCTAACCACCCTCGTACTTATAAATTATTTACATTTTGTAGGTTGTTGGTTGATTTTTAAGTAGTTAATTTAAGTACATATTAGGTTTACAGTATGTATCTACTGTTTAGGTTTTGAAAATGTAAATGATAGTTTAAATAATTTGAAATAAAAAGCTTAAGCATTGGTTAAATGAAAAATCACAGCATAACACAATGTTTCCTGTAAATCACATTCAACTAAGTGAAGAAAGAAAGAAAAAAAAATCTGCAATCATGGGGATTCAAATCTGCAATTTTAATGCGCGTGCACGTTTGTATTCTTGCACCACAGCCATTATAGTAAACAACAGGCTCCAAATTCTTCCACTTGTTTTCTAAACATGCCTTATAGTTGAAGTGGGCATGATCAGTGGCGTACATGCAACCTAGCAATTTTAAGGCAAAACTCTTGTACTTGTATCCTTAGACCATAGGATTCCTATCTGAAATTGATTGTCTAAAAACTATTACCAGTAAAATTCCTGCAGCATTAGATCATTTACACCCTGTATGATGGATGGTTCTGCCAAGTTCCATTCTTATTAGAAACTGCAAAAATTTACTTACCATATTTAAAATGTAGTTAACTATATGTGTAACCTATAAATTAAGCCTCTTTCAGGGTTACTATTGCATATAATTTTATGGTTTTATTTGTATATATCTTTCTCTATCTACTTAAAGTGCTGGTGTGGATATAACATTTACTGCAAAGGCAATCTGTTTCTAATGGACTTTTTTCTGCATGTTGTTTTATAGCAATTGCTCCAAAATGTTATCATTGTAGCTTCAGCATATAAAAAGTTAACATACCATTACATAAAAGTAAACATTGAAAGTAGTACACATGAAGCAGATTAGTAGTTTTTTAAAAGTAATATTCAAGTTTAATATTTTGCTGACATATGAGTTAATGTGAATGTTATAGCTATAGCCAAGAGTTCTTGTTTTTAACAATAAATGAGAAAGTTGTTGAATTAAAATATAAAATATTTTTATGCATTTGATACAATTTTGAAATGATGTACAGGTTTATTTTTTTCACAAATTACGTGAAAAATGAGCATTTATTTCAAGTTACAAAAACAAAACTTTAATTTAATATTTACATCTTAATACTATGGATCTAAAACTTATGAAACAGTTACAATGAAAATAAGTTAGCAGTTACATTACTTATAAGGTACAAAGCAAAGTCTTGTCTCAGAAAATTACAGGTTGGTAACAGATCCAGTATGAGATTTCATTTGAAAGAAAAACCTGTAGCTCACTTGTTTTATCCTCAACTAACTCACCGAGAGCCAAATGTGAAATGTTAGATAGTGATCAGCTGATCACTTTGAAAGCAGAGTAGGTGCACTTGCATAATGCATGGATTCCAATGTTAAGAGATATAGAATAAAAGAAAACAATAAAAGCTGTATGACTTGATTTAAATTAGACTTCATTATGGGAAAAGAAAATGATGATATAATAACTATAAAAGCTTTAGATTATTTGTTTGAGCATTAAAGGTTAGGTACTTAAGTACCAATGATTTAAATAATGTAATGGCAACATTTAATCAACTACATGCATTTAAAACTAGCTGTATGTATTAGTTTTGATGTGCTTCTTTGTTCAAAGAACTTTGTGTCATGGTTGAACAGCTAAGTCAGGCTGGTTACAGTAACTATTAGATATGGTAACAGCACTCTTGGTGTTTAAAGGAAACAGCGAGTCTAGCCACGTATTCTGTGAAAAGTCTCTTTATTGTGTTTGGCTGCTGATATCAAATACTGACAGCCAGGGATTTTTCTCTAGTATAACATAATTGCAAGAGAACAGAAGGGCAACTATGAAAAACAGGTGTCACAAATTGCATGTTTCAGTTTGGTGAAATCTGATGTGATATTGATTTGAAATAAAAGTTTTGTATTTGGAAACAAGGGTTTTAGCATTAATGTTACTTGAATAACCTACTGCTTTTAATTTCAGTCATGTAATTATTATGCACACACCTTTTCTTGGGTACTGGTTTTACAGGGCAGTGAGAGCTAGTGGGAAGAAGAGAGAGAGGTCTGCTGCTTTTCTGCAGTAATCTCTTTCTTTGAGGGCCATCAGTCATTATGGTGAATAGGTTACCACAAACTAGCAGAATTATTAAATGAAACATAGTACATATGCATGTGTGTGAACTATAGGATCTATAGATAGAATGAAACTTTAGCATTGAAGCCACGATATGTAAGTGTATTTCAAGTCAGTGTTGTCAATTTGCAGTGCTTCTGAAATTGCTTGAAACTTACTGAATAAGGACTAGGGATCTGAGTGCCCAAGAAAAGATATACACACAGTACTTATTAATCCCACCTGAGAATTAGTACAAAATGTATAAGAATTTACAGTAAAAATATACAACACAAAACACCTCTAATTAAAAGTATTAATGCAATTTCATAAACTAATTGTAAGCCCAAAATCTTGCCACATTATAAGTGGTGCAACATGAACTAATCCTCAATACCCCCACCCCGCCCCAAAAGGAGGTTAATTTGTGGAGAAGCTCAGCATACACAAAAGAGTTATTTAATTTGTGTAAAGAATCGCATATGGAGTGGTCATGTGGTTAAATCACTCGCCTCTCACTAAAATAGCTCAGGTTTGATTCTAGGGGACTGCATGTGGTATTTATGGTGGACAAAATTGTATTTGGGCAGATTTTTTCCAGATTCTTTGATTCATTCCACCACCTCCTCCATAATCACTTTTCCTTTCATCTATTTCACTGTCATTTAATATTATTTTCTGCAGTCTTGTATCACCCTCCGTGGTGTAATGGTTACCATGCTAGCTTCATATACCCAAGGTCGCGGGTTCAAACCCGGCGGAGGACGATGCATTTTTTTGGGTGTAAAAATCCTTAGCATGGCTTCCTTCGGAAGGGAAGTAAAGCCGTTGGTCCCGTGTCATAGATTTACGGCACGTAAAATAACCTCAAGTCTGATAAGAGAGGCCTCTGAGCAAAATTAAGCGGTCTTTCACACCCAGTATAGAATGGGACGCTGAGAACCACAGCAGTTAAAGAGCGTCCATAAATAACACACCATTTCCATTTCTGCAGTCTTGTAGTAGGTATTGGGGTGCTCACCCATCCTGGATACTCTCTCTGATCCAGAGTCCATCTGCTCCTCAACAGAAATCTAACCTCAGGCACTGGCTTGTAAGTCCTCCTTACAAGGAGGGTTAACAGTGGAAGAAGAAGAACAATCCCATTTGATATATATTATAGTATATTATAGTTCAAAACCTTGGAAAAATGCAGCAACATGTAAATATTCATCTGCCATCACCACATTGCCATGGTATAAACAGCAGAGATTTTATTTCTAACTTCAATAGCATGCAGTCCACGAAGAATTAAAGTAACCAAATTTTGGCACACTGAGTTAAATACCAACATGTCATGAAAAGAAAAGAAAAAAAAACAAAAAAAAAAACACTAAATTGGTCTAGTATATGTAGAATATGACATAATTCAATTGAACAAATTGGAAGAACTCTAATGAGATCCTGGAGAAATATTTTGAAGCATGGAAGTTAGATCTATGGTCTCCAAAGTTTCTGCAATAGCATATTATCTGTAACCTTCGTGCATAATTGTCCAGGAGCATGAATGGGAAAGAAGTTAAAACACTTGTATATCTACAGTCCAGAAATGCTGACAGGAAGGTTGGTAAAGTTTCTTGTTTGCTGTCCCCAAACATAACAAACTCTCAGTATCAAACATTAGATTATTCATCAGTATTTGGTCATTATATGCGGTGAAAGCACTCATATCTGTGATCCTATATGTCCTAAATAAAATGTTCTATAAATATAGTAATCACATTAAATAAACTGAAATTATGAACATTTGAGAAAGAAACTCACTGAAAGGAGGTATAGGATTTGACCTTGATTCTTAGTGAATGCTAACAGCATATTTTACCACTGAGCCAATACTTTAGGTGAAAGGAATAGCTCTTTGACAAACTCTCCTAGGATGTGTATTATAATCGGTCAGTGAGATATACTCTTTGGATACAGCAAAACAGCAAGTAACATAACTTTGAAAATGTGAGAATTTACCACTTGGAATCAGTGTTTTCCCATTATTTGAGAAAGGATTATTTTTTTTTTTTGCATATTCTTTGCTTTGCCAGTAACTATACTGTAATATCCTGTCAAATCAAAAGTTCCTTATAACTTCTAAACTTTGCTCCATAGGCTACAAATGTTCTATTGTTTGTAGAGACTACTTACTATTCCTTAAATTAGTGTATTGAATTATGTAACACTGTGTATGTGTGTGTGTGCGTGCATGAGAGAGAGATGTGCAAGACCACAATCTTTTAAACATAACTTGCAAAACAGTTGATAGAAGAGTCATAAAGAAGAGAAACCTAGGAATGTAAACCAATTTTAGTGGAATTTGTTCTGGCAAACAAACAAAAATCATAAACTTACCTGAAGTACATCTTTTCATTAAACTAAAAAGTTCTTAGAATTATTATTCTGTGCACTTTCATAGTAAAACATTGCGCTGAATACAGAAACCTATTCTTTATTAGCATATTATGATTTTATTTCTATAACATTTTTATTAATTGGCATGTTATATAAGGAATTTTTCTTTCTTTTTATTGCAGATACTTGTGACTGAAAGGGAGGATAAAATATGGAAGTTATTTTCATCCAGATTATTTGTCTTGTCACATTATTTGTGGCAATGACATTACTTGGTATTATTCCGGTACTTATATTGCAAAAGAAAGTGGAAGTTCACCTCAGTGAAAGGATGACAATCTGGATATCATTTTGCAATTGTGTTGCTGGTGGAGTTTTTCTTGGAATGTGCTTCCTAGGATTGTTTCCCTATGTGCACGAAAAATTCTCAGAAGTATTGCAACAAGCCAAAATAAACACTTCATTTCCTTTAACAGAGTTTGTCATTATCCTGGGTTTTTTTATTATATTTTTATTGGAACAGATTGTTATGGATGCAAGAAAAATGCACAAAGAAAGCCGTCCACCTCAAGATGCTGTACTTCTGTCTCGTGTGAGTATTGATGATAGAGATGGGAGCTTGGATGAAGATGAATCTTACATCAGATTATTGCAGTCTGATACACAGGACCAGGAAGTTTGTGATGTGGGCGAATCTTCTGCATCTAAAACATCTCAGACAGGACAGTTCGGAAATTCAGAGATGCAATTCCACAAGCATGCTGGATTCTCAGGGCACTGTGATAGCAATATCACCTTCATGGTAGGGAAGTCTAAAGGGTTGAGGCATTTGATACTGCTGCTGGCCATTAGTGTTCACTCTCTCTTTGAAGGGATGGCTCTTGGGTTGCAGTCTACTAGCACTAAAGTGATGCACCTCTTTGTACCTGTACTCTTTCATGAACTGCTAGTTGCCCTTGCTTTGGGTGTCAATATAGCAAAATTAAACCTTGGCATCTGTAAAAGCCTGCAATACATTCTAATTGTAACAGGAAGCATACCTGTAGGCATTTTGTTTGGATTAATAATTCGGACAGCCCCTGGCTTTGCAGGAATATTAGCTTCAGCTATTTTACAAGGCATAGCTGCAGGAATCTTCATACATGTGACATTCATGGAACTTATCCCAGAAGAACTCTCAACAGAAAAATACAAGTTAGTTAAAGTGATATTCTTTTTTTTGGGGTTCCTTATAATGGCTCTTGTAAATTTTGCTTTAGGTGATCATTAATTATTATCTAATACATAGGCTGTTCATGTTAAGCTGTTATTTTCATGTGATAGTTACAACTTTTATGGTTACATTACATTAACGGTTGCAAGTGATTGTTACAATCTATAATTTTGATTTTAGTGCCACACACATTATTTTTCTTATCATCACTGAAGCAGTTACGTTGCCTTAAAATTTATAATTTAACAGTTTTTAGCAATAACCAGGAGCAGAAACCAGAATTAGAATGACAAAGATGAAATACATGTATTATATTGTATTATCAATTAACAGGAAAGTTTCCAGGACCTCAGGAAAGAGAAGGGAGAGTTTGTCAAGTGTTACTTTTTCATTCCAATTCTGGGGAACAGCATATTAGACACTTCACTGTAGAAATTATTCAAAGTATCATGACATGAAACAACCATTAGAGCTCTCTCTAGTTATAAGGTAGAAAGATCAAATCAGAAAGAAATTCAGAAATTGTGCATTCTGATTTTGAGATTCATTGAGCATTGATTCTTTTAACGAAAGCCATAATTGTAGTTTGTGTATACACAACTCATATTTGGCTATTGCCTCAAAAATAGCAAAAGCAGAGAATAGTATAAATTAGCAGAGAACAATAAATAACTTCACTATTAAAAAGAAGTGAGCTTTGATAAGACTCTTTAGCAAGAGGAATCTGAAAATGGCTCTGTTTTTAGAAAATGTTTGCTGTCAGATTTTGACACTGCCTCACCTGCATTATGTTGGTTGAATTAGAAGCAGGTGAAAAAATATCATTGTTCAGTTACAAAACAAATGTCCCAGTACAAAAAAATGGAATTTCCACTTTGCTGTCAATATGGATATAATATGCTTCCCACTCTCATTCCCAGTGCATTGTCAAACAAAGGGGTGCATATGTTTTGTTCCTGGTTTGTGTTTTGCATTTATTTTGAATCAGCCTTAAGAATTAGATGTAGTAGCAGTATTTTGAGGCCTACTGATCCAATCTTTACCCTTTACCCTTTCTTGTGTTTTATTTTGTAATGATACTATGTCCAGACACTGGTGGATATTCTCAAAATTGATTACAATACAATATTGGAGGTCATATTAATGAACTGATCAGATGTTCATTTTTGTTCATGTAGTAAATCAGAAAAACACCCTTCAGATATCCATGGGAAAAGGTAGCAGTAATGAACATAAATGGAAAGTGCTGAAGTGCCTTGTAAGAGTATAGTTCTTTAAAAAGCTCCTCAGTTGCATGGAATGAAGTTTGCAGTCAGAGATCATGTGATTTATCTCTCCTCACTGTCCACATTGGTATGGTTACTTGGATGAGCGCGTTACTGCATTGCAGTATGAGATTCCTGAGGATGGATTCTGGTTGTGACTTGCTCAGGATTGCATTGATTTCAGGGCTGTTATTCAATGGGACTGATTGGTTTCAGTTTCTATTTAAAACCTTTATTTTCCCGTCACCTTTTGTGTTAATTATGCCTCATCACATACACATGGTGGTATTGCACATCATAATTTGTTGCATAATTTAGCAACTATACTACACTATGTCATTTTACTGACTCAACTCGGTATTTTTGCCACCCCTGGAGTTACTGACATCAATGTTACACAGCCGACTCTCCATTGAGAAGCGTAACGGCAGCCTCCCAGTTCCTGTCCCGCTGTCAAACTGTAATATTCAGTGGGTTCATAATTTTCGAGCCCCATGGTCTCACTTATTTCACATAATCCAAATCAAACTGCCATTGTAAACTATCATCTTCTACACAAAATTTCACAATTTCATCCTTTTTGTTTATTTGCACATATTCTACAAAGAAAGCAGCTTCATCCTGTAATTTGAGTTCCCTGCATAAAAAGTTCAACTATCTCACCTTCAGGTGTTGACACTAATTGTTCCTGTTGATAATCTGTCTTTACCCTCATTACTGTTTAGAAATCATTACCTAATAATATATCGAATGTGGAATATCAGAAAAATAACTTCTAGCTCTGCATTATCTGTATCCAATGTTGCTGTTTTATGTGCTGTTTATTGGAATGTGCTATCGCCAATGTGTAGAATACATTTTTCACTGATAATATCTGCAATTTTAGCCCTCTCCCTATTAAATTGCTTTATTTATTTAGATTGCGATTCAGTCAGTATCTAAACACACAAGAACAGTGTCAAATTCATACAGGTAATACAAAATGTTGTTGTTGATGTTATTATCATTATTATTATTATTATTATTATTATTATTATTATTATTATTTATATACATATCGTATACACACACATACAAAATAATCATTTACTACTTATGCTTGTTTACAAATTTGTCAATGTCATGATAAGCTTTTTCTATTAAAAATTTATTTAGTCTTGTTTTAAAGTTATTCTCTTTATACAATTTTACTTCATTTGGGAGGACACTATAAAGCTTTATTCCCATGAAACTAGGCATCTTCACAAATAAGTGTAGTCGATTGGGGATTCCTAGGTCATCTTTATGTCTAGTATTGTGACTGTGTCTGAGTTGGTTTCTAGGAGGAAGTAGAATTTTCTTAAATACAAGACAGTGTGATAGATATATAGGCTAGGAAGAATTAGTATTTTTAAGTGTGTAAATATCCTGCAACAAGACTTATTGTATTTAAGATTACCAAGATATCTAACAGCTTGCTTCTGTAATACAATGTTTTTTTTCTAAAGTTGGCTACAGTTGTGATTCCCATAGTTTAATTCTATTTGAAAGATGTGAGTGGATTAAGGACTAACAAATCATTTTGGCAGTGTCTTTGGTTACATATTTTGCCAAGTATTTGAGAACAAATGGGTGTTTACTGATGGTATTTCCTAACTCGATGTGGTTTGTGACTGAAAGAGTTTTGTCTATTGTGACTCCTAATAGTTTTACTTCAGTTGCTATTTTGACAGTATTTTTACAAATGCTGAAGTTTATCTGGAAATTAATGTTTTTGTTCCAAGTAGCATTAATTCACTTTTGCTAGGATTCACACACAGATTCAAGTCTCTCAAGCATTGCTGAACTTTATATGTGGCATCATTTAAAGTGGTATTCAGTGCAATGACACCTTAGTGCCACACAGTTACTGTGGAGTTGCCTGCATATTGAAATAATTTGGCATTTGCAGGTACAGTACATATGCTACAAAACTTGGCCAGCTGGCGCACAGTCCATCTCCTGGTCATGTGCTGTACGATTTTGCTGGCAATCGCATGGTTCATCAGTTAGTCACACAAGTGTGGACATCGAATCATATCTCAAATCACATTAACAATTATCAGAATAAATGCAAAACACACCTTATCAGAGGAAATGTTGGAAATGCCATCCATCTGCATCAATGCATCTATGGCATCTTCTGAGGAAATTTTCATTCACATGCATTAGTTCAGCTCCCAAAATAGCATTAATTTCTGTCCTGATGTTTTGTTTTAATTTTACTGGTATGTGGAGATTAGTTTTGTACACTCTATTTTTAAAGTTGTCCCATAAATAAAAATTGTGAGCCATAAGATCAGGGGACCAAGCAGGCCATAATCGCATACTAATCATTCTATCCTCAAAAATTTCCACAATAAATTTTAATGATTCATCAGCTGTATATGCGGTGGCAGAGTCCTGCTGGAGATATCATGTCTGACAGTCAAAAACATGGTGCCAGTATATTATTTCAGTATCTTTCTGCATTTAGGGTAGACCTACAAAAATATAGGCCATATTATTCTGTATCCATTTATTGCACACCATACCCTGAGTTTTTTATCATGCAGTGGAGTTTCATGAACGAAATTGGGTTTGTATCGTAATATCAGTTGTGTTGTGATGACACATGACTATGCTTTGTCACTAAACGATATCAATCATGGATTGGTTGTTCCATCATTAACATTCCTCAAAATCCTGTTGCAGAAATGTACCCAACTGGTGATCATGTGGTAGTAATTCCTGGACAACAGTAACCTTGTATGGTTTGAGTTTTACAAGTTTAGTTGCTTTCTATGCAGAAGCTTACAAAATGTCAGTTAAGACACCTAAGATTTTCAAGGTGACCACTCTAACCTTGATCCAATTTCTGCTCTGTAAGCACGTGCCTTTTTACCTTTCTTTTCCTACCCATTTCCCTGAATTTATTTGCAAGCAAATAAATAGCCTCTCTGCTCAGAACACACACACCAGGAAATTTAGTTTAAAATTGCCTTACAGCCACATTTTGTGGTTCTGTAATCTGCAATCGAGCATTTTGAAAACACTTCAAGCAAAGCTAAACACTTCTAAACACTCCTAATATTATTCACTTGTGAACTGGACTAGAGTAGAAGTAAGACTGGTGCACGTGTGACAACTAGAATGGATGTAGCACGCACAGGTTAGGGAAATGCAGTGAAGGTCTCATGGACTATGTACCTGCCAGCCAAATTTTGTAGCATATGCACTGCATAAGATCATTAATGTTTTGCATGCATAGAATAATAATAAAAGCCCTAAAATGGATCCTTGTGCCATTCTGCAAATTATTGTCATAATTCTTTTGTAGAGAATACATTAAAGCATTTTAGATAAAGCAGGTAAAATAGATAAAGGGCTGGTAATAATTGATGTCCTCTTTATTCCTTTTTTTGAAAGCAAGTATAATTTTAGCAATTTTCCAAACATCGGGGCATATACTAATTTCTAAATATGAGCTTATAATTGTTGTGAGGAGATCTGCTATTGTAGTTCCACAGGCTTTTATGAGCAAGCTAGGAATGTTATTACTTATACCATTATGGGCTTTCAAAGATTTGATTACTTCTGATACTTCTGTGCATCTGTAGGATAAAGGTGCATACTAGAAGTAGATTTCAATTTTCTTGATACTCCTATAGTACAGCAAGTATTGGTTACAAGATTGTTATTTTTAGATTACCTGTAATGGACACAAAATGGTGATTAAGTATATTAGCCACTTGTGTTGGTTCTTTGACAGTCTTATTTCTTATTTTGATGATTACATTGTTAGTGGTAGCAGGGGGTTTTCAAAAATGTTTATTATTTGCCAACTAGTTTTGCATATATTATCAGAGTTAATTTATTTTATTACTGATGCTATTTTGTTTGGCATCTATGTAGTGTTCGTCATAGGTATGTTTTATTCATTTATAACTATCTAAGTGAAAGACATATGTTTCTGCATGCATTTGTCAATTTAAGCCGTGTATGTCGGTGTTTACTTTGAATTATCATCCAATTCTCTTGACAAGTGTTTTTGGGGATACCTTTTTGATAGGTCTAAGAGGGCAGTAAAGATCAATATAGCAAGTATATAATATGAAGGCATTTAATTTCACATTTGGGTCTTGTTTTGAGTAAACGCTGTGCCATCTATCTTTAGTGAGGGCTATATTTAGCATCTTTAGATTTTATTCATTATAAGAATTTACCAGTTTGTTGTGATATTTCCAAATTAATCTATCTATCCATCTATCTTTAGTGAGGGCTATATTTAGCATCTTTAGATTTTATTCATTATAAGAATTTACCAGTTTGTTGTGATATTTCCAAATTACTTTCAGCACTCCCAGATCTTGCAGAATGATGTGCTGTATGGTCAGATATACATGAGTGGAGAATTCTTTTGTGATATTGTGAATTATCAAGGTTAGTGATAATATCAATTCTGGTACTGGTTGTGGCTGTAATATGCATAGGTACATTTATTGTTGCCTTCAGGTTGTATTCATTTAATATATATTGGAGTTTTAGTTTATAGTTCAAAATTTTGTAGGAAATCAATGACCAGTAAATTCTGCATGACCCTCAACTGATTTGTTTTGGGTCAATTTTCACTTGCATTATCTTCTTTGGGGGAGGGGGCATGTGGATATCAACACCTCATATTGTATAGTGAAAATTAGTGGTTGGAGTAGTCAAATTAATACTGTTGAATTTGCAGCCTAATTTTAGGCTGCCATCACTTTAAATAAGGCTTTCATTCAAACACAATGTTGTAATAAGCTGATATAATGTGCTGTGAAAATTAAATTTTGTTATATTTTATTATTTCCAGACCTTTGATTGTGGCACAATAGGCAATGAAAATCTGTGTTTTTTTCTCCATGCATAGGACATTTTTTTAAATCATGTCTTGTGCCTTTTAAATTCATGACTCCAGTTCTAGTCCAAGGAAACACTTCTCAACCTGTTTATCACATGGTTCTATATATCCATTTTGTTGTATTTTCCTATGGAGTAAATTCCAAGTAATAAATAGCATGGTAACATGTCTTCTAAGTGTGCTATGATAACTGAAGTTTAAATGGAAGACCTGTCCTCCCACCTGTTTCTCAATATTATGGCATTGTATATATAATTTTGTGATGCTCTCTTGTGGACCTGTACAATACCACATAATTGATTCTAGGTAACTAGTTCCCAATAGATCAAATCTATGCATTTACAATGACCTAAGATACTCAGACTGAATAGGTTACTTTCTGTTGAGGTTACTTTTTGTAATCATTACATTACCTTCAGATCAAATTATGTTAATATACCTTTTACCATATGGTATAGCAATGGTGTGCAGTGAATGTAGGAAGCTACTGCCGAGACTGAGTAATTAGTGACTTTCTGTCTGCAATCTTTTGTAACTGTAGTTTAATTAGCTATTTTCTCTCCCCATTACTTAGTAACCATTGTAATGTAACCATACATAATCTTTTGCCCATCCCTACTAACCTGTTATTTTTCAAAGAGAAATTGAGAGTGAGTGAATATTTTTGTTAATTTTAGATGACTGAGAGACTTACTGTGTTTATGGAAATGCCTCAATGAAAATATTTATTTGTCATGTAAGTTGCCTTAAAGCCTTTTGACTGTAAAGTTTCCATATAATCTTAGGGAGGCTATTTTAGTTGTATATCCATGGTTGTTATTTTCAGCAGCATTCTTGGTTGCCATTACCAAAAATAGAGTTGTTAAAACTACAAAAAAAGTTACTGCATATTGTTGTTCACTGGCCATTGTAATAAATGTATAGCTATGGAAGAACAGAAAAAATATTTTTGGTATAAGGGAAGTTCATTTCTAAAATAGCTGCTTCAATAAGACATAACTTTTACTAGGTCAATACTTAGAATCACCTTCACACCTGTAAGTTTTATCATAGTTCTAGTATGAATTGAAGGCACGCAGTCAAAATAATGTCAATTGCAATACATCTCTTCCTGTGTGTAAATAGTGCTGAATATAAATGAATGCTAATATTAATGCTAGATGCACTACTCAATGAAATGTATAGATACACATATTAGGGTTTAAATGAATTGAGTCACCTTTTTTTTTACACTTTTTGCTCCACTTTGCCTTCTTTTGGGAAGACCAGTTTCAGGGTACCTTAATCTTATCGTCAGTTACAACATTGACTGATGCTACATACAACAGATGGCTGTGTACAGTCTGGTGTTGTGCTGTCCTCTACTCTTGTCAATAGGATATCATCCATGGCAGGGACCTCAAAATTTATACAGCAGATGACGTCATCCTAATGACAAGAGTAGAGGGCAGCACAACACCAGGCTGTTGTATGTAGCATCAGTCAACGTCGGAACTGAAGATAGGATTAAGGTACCCTGAAACTGGTCTTCCCAAAAGAAAGCAAAGTGGAGCAAAAAAAGATGACTCAATTTGTTTAAATTATGGTGCTCCACTGCCTAAAATACTTCTTATTGTTTGATGCATATTAGGGTGTTTCAGAAATTACTATCCATTTGTCATAATCCCATTTAAACGTTCTCTTTGTGCTATTAATGGTTCAGTCAGGTGGAAACATTAAAATATAGTATATTTAAGAAGCGTCTTGTGCATTCCAACACGCAAATCTTAATTTTCAGTGGGAGCACAGTACGTCTTTCCCCACATGTTAGGTGTAATCTTCAAAACTAAAATTCCAGTTTGCTCCTTCATGTGACTGGTATTGCATATTTTGATCCAGTTATGGGCCTCATCTATTGAATAGAAGGCTGCAGCTGACTGGTTGGGTAAAGAATTAAGTGCTCATGCTCAGTATAAATGCCAGAAGGGTTATCAAGAGATAACAGACTTGTTTTTGAACCTTCTTTCTCCCCAGCCCCATATACTCTAAACTCTCTCAAAAGCTCCAGTGGTTATATAAACATGCATGTGAGTTAGTGACATAGTGAGTTCTTGATGCATCATAAAGTAGTGGTGTTTAAGTACATTCTCTGAGTGATGTAGCAATGACAGTTGTGATGCACAATGAGTCCCACTAATGCAAGAGATCAGAGAGGTATTGTGTTCAACCCCCAGCGAATTAACCATCCAAAGAAGAGGCTCTTCACAAGCATTTCATAATGTTGTAAAGAAAAGTGAGGTAACCAGGAAAATTGAATAGGATTACGTTAGTGAAGTGACAGTGAAAACTGAATAAAGTCTCACTGTGTCAGGAGTGGGATATAAAAGATAAGATGGTGGAAAGCTTTAAAAATTATTGGCCAGAACAAAGGAAATGGAGACATAAATTACATTTGGAACGTAGAAAATGGAGAGCGCAATGAAGAATGTAAGTTCCAAAAATGGAAAAATGGAAGTGAAATGACAACAGTGAACTCTGCAATGGAGAAGATGAAATATGAACTGGGATCTCACATTTGACACTGTAAAATCTGGGTTAAATGCAATGGTGAAAGACAACATTAAAGGAGATAGAAGAAATTAAATCCTAAATGGAAAGAGGCACCAATGTGTTGAAAGGCTGTCTATGTCAGCAAGAAAAACCATTAGACCAGCAGATGAAGTAAAATATGGGAACAATAAGCAATTAGACCAATAGTCAAAGGAAAACAAGAAAATCATGGAAGCTGCAGTTGGGAGCTGTGTCATAATCTAGAAGCTAAAATCTGTGCCACAGTTGCAGTGTATCCCACAATTCTGGGATTGCCTGTGATGCAAAACAGTGAAGCCACCAATATTTGATGGCACTTTGTCCTGGGAAATGTTTAAATGGCAGTTTGAAGCCCATTCCTGCCAACTTCACATTGTAGACTTCTGACTTCACGAAAATCCCCTCAAAAATGCCTACAATTGTTTGGGAAATAAGGGAGCCAAAAATCTGACTGGGCTTCTTCCTATTCACATACAAATATGTATGCACGTTATATAAACAAGGAAGCCCAAGTCTGACTGAACCTCTTCTTATCCACCTACCAGGAAATGATTTGTGCAAAGTCATGAACTTTTGTTGCAAAATCTGCTGCAACATTTTGTGGGAAGACAAATGTCCAGAATCCCATCAACAATAAGTTACACCAAAAATGATTGCAACTTACCCAAATAAGATAATGAATAGTTGTTCAAAAGAAAAAATGAGCTGTACATCTTATTTTTTGTTATGCACAATCAAAACAAATGTTGTAGAGGGTAGGGGATCCACCAGTGGATTTCATGAAATTAGAGGCTTACAAAGTCAAGATACACATTATAAATAATCTCGAGGAGCAGACTGTAGCTACAATTGTGAAGACTTCAACCCACATGTTGAAGTATTGTCATTGAATCTTTGGGTTTATTTGTTGTCATATAAGGGAGCATGTCGAATGTCATTAACTTTGAATGTTTCCAACTGAGTTCATCGTTATAGTAAAAAGAGAATATTTAAATGGGCTTATGATAGAAACTAATAGTAACTTTATAAACACCCTGTGTGTAATTGGTGCAAGCATGTGTACATTCATAAGCCTAAATGAATTTTCAAGTTTTCATTACTGGCATTAATGGTGACTACATCAGTTATGGGTAAACCCCTAACTGCTTGACATGCAACACACAAAGTCAGCTGACACCACTTATTTGGGAAAAAATATACATTTATAAAAATAAACACAAACTTCAAAATCCTGGGTGAAAATGATTTCAGTATGCCCAGCCAGGAAAATGTCATCCATCGGCCACAGGAGGAAACATGCTATTGAACCCAGGTTGAAAATGGAGACATGGTCTTTGAAACATGTCCCAGTAAGTTCTGGTTATTTTGAGTCAAGAGAGTAAGAATCATCCCAGTTTTAATTATATAATGTCTAATGTACATACTTTATTTGCATTTCTTCCCTGTTGCTAAGCTCATTTAAGTGTTTATTCATTTATTTATTACCTTTTAACAAGATGCAAGTCCCAATAACAGAAAGTAATTGTCAACAAAGAAGGCCAAATTTTTATATGCAGGCTTAGAATCTGCCCGCCACTGCTTTGTTAATAGGCCACATCATACATGAGCATATACCTGTCACACACGCTGAATTTCTACAGCAATATTTTCTGTCTTGTCTGGGAAAGTAAATGCTCATGCCTGCTGTACATGATAATCATAGTGAGTACTTGCCACATAAGAACACATGCACAATGCAAGTTTGAGGGAAGAATAGAAACATACTTCTGCCGTTCAATTTATTTTCTGTAAATAAAAGTATATATTAAAAAATACTAGCAAAATTTTCAAATTATATAGTAACACTAAAATAATACCATGCCGAGATAATTTGATAGGAAATTGTACATCAAGACTAGATGTTTTACTGCAATAGAAAATTATGTTAAATATTGCAGCTACAGACAACTTTAAGAAATCATTTTCTTTAACAGAAACACCTTTTATAAGTATAGGTTTAAATGCACTTTTTTATTACTATTATTATTTCTTTCTTTTTTTATTTATTAAGTTTTTGGCAGATTTTCATTTTAAGCCACTGTATAAATTCTGTTGTTGCCATAGTTGTTCCTTGTTTATATTTCACTTTTAAGAGGAAAAAGCAGAGAACGTTACTTTATGTAATGTTATCATGAAAGCATTCATTGTCATTATTGCCCTCAGATTTGTTTACGCTGGCACAGTTGAATAATGATATGGTTGTACAAATACTGTTTTTCAAATAAAACTGTGATAATGCTTTTGATTAGTTTCTGTAAGGGCATTGAAATCTTTTTGTTATGTATATTCTTGTTGTTTATGTTGTGCACAAAGCAGTAATAGATGCAATAATTGTGTTTTTAATGAATAAAATGTAAAAATATTTATTTTTTTCTTTCAGAGTGATGCCAAAAGAAATGTTGCTCTTAGTGCATGTATGGTGTCTGAAATTCAATATATTCTGTTAATATCTCTTCTATTGGTTGTAAATGTTAAGTTCTCCTGTGCTGTAAAGACATGAAATCATAGATACAAATTGATGATGTATATAGTATATATGGTGTTAAAAATGCTGTTTGTAAGTTTTAAATGAGATTGACATCATAAAAATTCAGTTAACTACATCCTGAAGATGTTTTATAGTTTATTCTATCTTTGACTACAAGTGACATGATGTACATGTTTTGTTGGTAGAAAAGTTCAATCCTGGACGTAGCTCTTGTGCTAGAATTTCTGTAATGTACTAAATTTTCTTTTTTTCCTAATATATAAAGTATTCTGTTAGTAAACTATATGTTTCAAATAATAACCAGTAGAATCATAGGTGCCGACTTAGGCGTATTTTGGAGGGGCAAGAGTGTGCAATAAAGTTGAGTATTGATAAAATAATTACTGCAATTATTAAATTAAAATATACTTAATCAAGATAGTATAGAGGCTCATTAATGACTGAGGTTCATTAATTTAAAGCTTGAAGAAAAACAATGCCAGGTCTGTTGAGTCTAACTATTTTACAGGACCTGTGAAAGAGAGATCTGTGGTTCAAATACTACCAGGACCATCCTCGCTTGCTGAGGTTTTTTTTACCCCCCCCCCTTTTTTGGAAGGGGGTGGGGATCCTCAGTCACCTTGCAGTCAAATGTTAGGGAGGTACCCTAAAATGATGCCTGAATATTTCCTTTCTTAATTAACATTCATTTCCTGTATCATCAGTGTCCACCGCCTATGTAGTCAGAACGATCATAAGTTCATTCCTGCTTATAAATTTGTTGCCATTGAAAACTAAGTACATGCCTTCTTCATGAAAACAATGAATGACAGCAACAGAGTTTAGTCCAGGCATCACCAACTTGTTTGTGCAGTTGAGTCTTGACAGTAAAAGGGCTTTCTTTCGAATTGTGTTAGATCCCAATTAATTACCAAAATGCTTGTTCATTTTCAGTGCTATAAATATGAAAGTTTCTCATTACAAATTAATTCTCATACTGTTGGCATTACAATGTGATTTCAATGATATTGAGTAAGTTAAGGAGCTTGTTATTTTACTACACTAATCCTATAATAATTGTCATTGTTTTGTGCAATTATATCTATTACAGCTACCAATTACTTTCAACTCTATAAAAATATGCATATATTCATATCACAAATATAAATATTAATGTAAGAGACATAATATGGCGTTGAAGAATTGTTCTACTGATCATGAACCTACAATCTATTAAAAGGTTTGATAAATACAAATGATGATCTTACTAAAGAAAACTTAATTAATAAACTGTTGTCCCTAAATAAAGGCACAGGACTTTTTAAACTAAAACAATAGTGATAGGAGATAATATGACAAACCCTAAGGTTTCAGTGTTGGGGCAAGTACAACCCAACTCTGTCAACCTGTAAAAGCAGGTTACTATTTCAAATGTAATATTTTGCATACTGCCACTATACTGAAGGAATTGTTTCTTCCTTCTTTCTGTGCAGTTGCTCATGCAGTGCACAGTAGGTGATTCATAGAAGCATTAAACAAAGTTGCTCTCTCTGCTTTACCCAGTGAGCAACAAGTTGGTGACACCTGGCTTAAATGCATACAAGAAAATTCAATATGGAGTCACATAAATCACAAAAATATGTGAGACTTATTCAAGTGCCTAGGTTCAGAATTCAGAAGCCTATTGAGGGACAGACGAAAATTGAATCAGAGTGAAACACCTGAAATGAGGAATCAGCCTGTAGCCAGGCAGGAGAGGTGAGGAAGATGATATGAAATATAGGCAAAATGGAGGAAAGGGAAGATGAGGCGGAGAATTGGTGGAATGAATGGCAGGGAAAACTGAAAAACCTGGAGAAAAACCACAAATCTCCCATTTAGTCCCGAGATTGAACCATCTTGCTGTGAGACAAGCGGTCTAACCAATTGGCCACAGCACCACTCCCTCACAGATATTAAAGATGCAACATAGTTTTCTTTATTAGATAGTGAAACTACAGTTGTGTGAATTCAAGATTTATGTGCTCTGATGCTGATCTGATGCTAACTAAAACTGAAGCCTAGGTTCCATCACCATTTGCTTGTTTAAAAGTTGAACTCTGCATTTGAAATAAAGCTTTCCTTTACAACTTGTTTGATCTATTTAAGCATTTTTATTCTTTAACAAGAAAAATATCTTGGAATTTTAGGGAGGTCAGGCCCTTTCAGTGAAATTATTGAGGGGACAGTGCCCCTGGCTTTTTAAGTTAGGGGAGCAGAAAGTGCCTTGTCCCTCTTAGTCAGCACCTATGAGTAGAGCCACACACTCCGAACAGGCAAATATATACTCTTACTTTTGCTCATAATGACTTTTTATCTTGTAAGTGAACACACTCATCAATATTGCAAATATTTTAATTTTAAAAACTTTAAATTTTAAAATTATGAAACAAAATGTGACTTTTATACTACTAGGTTTCATTTATTTACCAGAGTTCTTGGTGTTTTATTATTACTGTATAATGTTGATTAAAGATTATATGTTTTGCATATTATGTTATTGATCTTAAAACTAGACACCTTTTGTTCCTCTTATTTTGGAGAAGAAAGAATCATCATATGATTATGACAAGCCAACATGCATACAAATGTCTCACAGAGGTGCACAAATTTGAAAATTACTTCTAAATAACTAAGAACACTAAAGCTTGGCTTATGCTCCAGATCAACATAGCATTAGTATTAAATCACTTTTTATGCGTAATTTTAACTTAACATTTTAAACAGCCTAAAAGCTTTGCAGAGCTACCATGAGTGAGATAAGTTCTGTTTTGAGGAGAAGAGCTTTTATAAGACTTTTTCCACATGCATTAATGACATATCCCCCAGGTTGTAAAAATCAGCCATGATAGGTGATTTTAGAACTTGTGAATAATTGTACAAACAGTAAGCATTTACCACAAGAAACATTGAGCAATGGATTTGCAGTAGTTTTCCTACACTTTGAGTGAAGGGCAGAATGATTTTATAAAGTATCAGTTCAAGAGAAATATCAGTACAAAAATAGAGAAAAAGAAAAGTTTTTTAAAGTAACATATAACCAACAATTGCATTAAACCTATGTAATTATACCTGCTGTATATATTGCCACTGCTTTCATTAGAAACCACTCAAGTTAAACAAAAAGTGCAAAGGCTGCATGGAGTAAGCGCAATTTGTCTGATCTTAATATACTTTGAAAAAGGTGCATGAGAATGTTTTTCTAGTCTTTATTCTGCTCATGTTACTCTGTTTTGTGCACGCTGCAGAGTGAATAATTGTGTTGTTGGAATAGGAAAGTACTATAGAGGTCATATGCTATAATTTATTTTCCAAGATTATCATTAAGTTTTGCATAAAGTGAAAATATGTTATAAAGCATTTGTGTAAGAGACAGACATGAAGGAGCAAGGAAAAAAAATGTTGTGGTATAAATAAAAGTTCCTATTAAAACATTATACAGAGCTTTTTAAAACTGATTTTGGTAATCAAATGTTCAGCAAATATAAATGCAGCATGTTTTTTTCTGCTACATTTTTTTTTCCCCTTTTTTTTTTTTCACTTTCTTCAAAATGTGCCAATTACTATAGTTTCCAGAGTATACAGTTGGTAGGCACTGCTTAGCTTTCTCATTTATTTATTAATATTGCATTTCAATTTTTGAAGACCAAAAAGGAAAAACATTGTCTGAATTCATTAAAATGAACATTATGGCAGTATTATTCTGTAGTACTATAACTCTAATATGAAGTGGTTTAATATGCTTAACTGACACTGTATTCTTTAAAGAAACAATTGTATTAAAGCTTCAACTACCAACTGTTAACTTAAAAGGAAGACTAAAGCACTGAAATAGTTGTAATCATTTTAAACAAATGGGGTTCAGTAATATACATCAGTCATATAACTAAGATTGTTTATAAGCTAAGTGATATTTGATAAAGAATTAAAAGTGTATGCAGACTTTTGTTTCACTTAAAATGTATGCTCTGTTTTTAATAAATATATTTTTCTCAGTGTTCAGATATGTCTCTTTTACTTCACCATGCAAATCCTTTGAACGACCAATAAATGCAAACATCCAAACCAACGTTTATCAAGTGTATAATAATTTTGCTGCTATAAATGTACTTTGTGCAAGCAAGTACCCAAAGTGCTGACTGGGCTACATCAACTGTGTTCAAACTAGGATCATTCTATGCCAAATCAATGAAGGAAAAAAATCTCCAATTTCAGTGAAGTTTTATGTACCTGCTCCTTTACGTAGAAATTAAGCTAATATAAGTTTTGCATACAAATTCGTAGTGATTTCAGCCACAGATTTGTTTTACAAATTGAAGAATATCCAACAGTTAATTAAAAATGATGTAATACCGCCATTCTTGTTATTGAAATGTCTTTATTGATTAAAAAGTTGGTTATAAATAATCTTTAATGCATTGCTGCAAACAAATCACTTGATGCTTTGGTACATAGACAGATGACAGCCCTCCAGGTTCTTGAAACTTAAAAACCATGCAAGGGTGGAGTGGTCAGTCCTCAGGTGGAATGACTGTCCATACAGATACTGTGGATATGCTCCAAGGCCTTTACTACTGCCAAGAACTCTCGCCAGGTCACACAGTAGTTCTTTTTTGCTTTGGAAAGTGCCTTGCTGTAGCGCACAATTACCTACTCTTAGCCATCTTGGACCTGTGATAGAACCCCACCAATGCTGTCGCTGGCATTGGTGTCCACAATAAATTCTTCATCAGGTTGTGGAAATCCTAAAATAGGAACACTACAGAGTATTGACTTTAGCACCTGGAACACGCTCTCTGCCTCTTCTGCTCTTCAATCAGACGAGTGAGGGGTTTCAAGATATTGGAGAAACCTCTGACAAACCGACACTAGTAGCTACATAGACTTTGCAGCTCTTGTTTGTCTTTTGGGCGAGGCCAATCTCTCACTGTCTGAGCCTTCTCCAAGCCCATGGTTACCACCAAAGCTTCTGGAAGAATCCAAAGTTACATTCCGAAGTTTCTAGTTACCAGTGCATCCCATTTCTTGTGTTATTACACCTTCCAAGGTTTCCAACTGTGCCACTCGCATACAAAGCAAACCTGAGAGCAGCAGCACATTATTGCTGTGACAGCACTGTCATATTACTGAAAACTGAATAAGGTCTCATTTTAAAGCTAATGAATCATTGATATATTATCAAATTAACTAAAAGTCCTTTTTTAGTATTCTGAACATTGCTCCTTTTTTCTTAACGTTCAATTTTTGATGCATCTCCTTAATAATTGCAATAACTTGTCTAATTGATCTATGCATATTACTTTTAATTGCAATAAATTTCAGTCTGGGGAAGCATAGATATTTTGAGCAATAAATAAAAGCTTCCCTGAAAACCGCACACCTGTTTAACTTCACAAAACAGTTACTTATCAACAGATACATGCCAATATTCCATGGTGGAAGTCCTGGCATCTCTGAGTCATTCAAAACTCAGAAAAATGAAAACATTTGCTCTTTGCCCACCCAGTTCAAAACATTTTTGTGCCTGTTATAGTGATTAAAGTGAAATTTTGTTTTAAGGGAACTGTTTCCTGTAATCTTTTTAAGAAAACAGGACATACTAATTACAGAAAAAACTTAACAGTATTGTTCTGCTCATCAACAATGCAATTCCAAATTTATAAAAAAAAGAACAAAAACTATGAGAAACATGTTGCAAACAAATAAAAGTGCAAATAGATGAACTTGAAAGTGTACAAAATGTTGCATAGAATGAACCTGGTGATGAAGGTCAATTCCAGTGCAAATTTAAGTGCAATAAATACCAGTCATATTCATCCAGGTGATTTCCCTATCAAATAAAAAGGATTGCAAGAGAAGCAACATACCAAAAATAAATAAATAAATAAATAAAAAGATCAAAAACATCTTGAAAGCAAAGAATTTAAAATTTATCATAAGTCCTGATTTGGAAATTTTGAGTCAGCTGAAAGGAAAGTTTTGATATTTAGTGAAATATGAGAATTTTAATTGCTACCTTAAAGCTGGAGCATAACTAAAATTAAGGAGTAGTTTCTTGCTTCTGAAGACATAATTTTAAGTACTGGAAAATTGGCAAAAGAAAAGGGCATTTTGTCTTCACCAAATCCAAAACAGGAAGAACTTTAACCATAGTCATTGCTGATAAATTTAAGGAATTATATTGTTTTGATAATGTAAGCAGAGTAATGCCTGGAAATAGATTGTCACAATAAAATAAAGTAGGCAAAAAAGACATGAGCAGAAAAGGTTAATTTTTGGGAAACTTGAATGAGCTATAAGTATCATTTAGAGTTACCTGTCTGGATCTAAAAATAAAATTCTCCAAATGCACAGTTCTAAGATCAAACTGCTGCAATTTAGTAGAAGTGGAACATGTGCTTTGTTTTTTTGTAAATCATAATGTGAAACTTGCAAAGAAATTAAAATAGATGCTCCTGAATTTCTTAAAAACCCTTCTTTGTGTCTCCCTATTTATCAGCTAGCTAACATGGTGTGCAATTCTCCTCAGATTTTTTTTAATGTCAAGAATTATACTTGTTCTTGTATAGATACATATATCCAGTAATCTATCACATAAGAGGGTCGAAAAGAAGGTGAAACATAATGGATATTGGCATCTTTTTTACCAATAACTTTGCAATTAGCGTAAAACATATTGTGACTAATTTTTATTTCTGAAACCCAGTGTTGTCCCAAATTGAAACTTGCACAGTTGAGTGAGTAAAATACATCTAATATATATTTTTATTATTCAATTCTAAGTAATGCATTTTTACATGAAAATATTAACATATAAGTAGTATTCTAATGAAAATTAATTAGTACCTCATAATCAATTGAAACAGTCACATCTTTAGTTTATAAACAAAATTTTTATCTTGGGTATTGCTGAGATGTTTCAGTTTTAGTTGAGAGTAGAGCATTATAAAAATGTAAATATTTGAATAGCTTGTGGAAAATGTAAAACTTAGCAATTTTATTTAATTTTTAAGGACTATCAACTCGTAAATTTAAAAAAAAATTCTAAGTGGGTCAGATTGAGGTCTCTTGATTTGGAAACGAATGACCCACTATGCAGATTGTTTTCTGCACATGAATTGTGACTACAAACATGCATTACTTCCCTAATTTACAATATCTATCTTACAAGCTATGATGAATGTTGGCATGACTGCTTTTATCTCTCCATGAATATACTTCTATTTCTCCCTGTAGACATTCACAGAAAACTGATTGTTTCAACAATCAGCAGAACTAACAGGTTTGTCAACACATTTAAATGAGATAAGTAATATCAGGGCACTTATATAAATAGAAAAAATCCAAAATAAAAACCAAAGCCATAACCTTATACCATTTAGAGGACAGTATGCTCAGTATTTGCACATGTTGCCATGAGGGGAGGGAGGGGAACTGAATTTCTTATGATCATAAAAGAAGAGACATGGTGGTGCTTTCTAGTGAGTGTAAGATTGTAAGTATTGAAAATCTCATAAGCCCTTAGAGTCACAGTGAATTAGGTGTTTAGCATCTATGGATGCAAGAGAGGAATTGCTCATCTATAATTCCCTCCTAAGCTTATATGTGAAACTGATCCAAGCAGTTATTTACACATCACCACAAAACAACCTCTTCCAATACCAAGATGAGCAAAAGGACATAAGTTTATGATCTGCTGTTTATTTTGAGACATTTTTGAAAGTATCTCTTAAATAAAAAAATTGACTCTTAAATTATTTTATTGTGGTACCTTACTACATGAATTACTATGTTTCTGAAAATAGAAGCTAGCAGAAGATTAATAAAAGAATATGTAGTGAGGGTGGTGTCATGGCTGAGTGATTAGACTGCTTGCCACTTGTCTAGGTGGCTCAGGTTTGATCCCAGAGAACCACATGTGGGACTATTGGTGGATGAAGCAGCATCTGGGTCTTCCAGTTTCCCCCTCTATTCATTCCACCAACTGCTCCATAATCATCTTTCCTATCATCCATTTCACTGTAATTTCATGGCACCCACTTCCTCACTTTCATACTGGGCATCGGGCTAATCAACCATCCTGGCTTCTCTCTGATCCACAGCTTCTGCTCCTCAACAGGTATCTGACCCCAGGCACTGGCTTGTAATCCTACATATAAGGAGGGTAAAAAGAGAAAGAAAGAAAATTCTTCAAGTATAGGATCTTTCAACTATTACATTATCAGCAGATTTTAACAAGGTTTCACCCATACAAAATTTTTTGGGACAATCTCATATTTTGTAACCTTTCATATTGTATTGCATGCAACAGAATTTGTTCTTTTTCTTTTCATTGCTTTCTTTTTAATCTTCTCAAAGTTTAAGTCAAACAATATTCATTGGCAGCATTGCTTGGTGAAAATTATTCTCTCAACACTTCTTCCCCCCTCTTAAGTGCATGACTGAAATGTTGGTTCTTAGGAATCTATTATTTATATTGTTCTAGTGTTCTTTTATGGTTGAAAACTAATATAAGGTGTGCATAGTAACAGGAATAAATACAGTGGTCTCACAACTCGGTTTCATAATATGCTGCATTCTCAAAATCCTGTAGTAGCACTTATTTTGATACTTTTGTGTCTCATTCTTTGCGAGGGGAAAATCACAAGTAGGGCCAGATTTTTAGGTGACAAACCTTCATTTTAGGTTTCTTGCATGCTTAAAATAGGCTTTTTTAGGTTTGATTCATAGATCAGTACAGGCAGCAATAATTCTCCATTATTCCTAGTAGTGTTAGATTTATTTATGAAGTTTTATCACAAAAGTTTACAATGTCAAAAATATCCATAAAAGGACAGAGAACTATTTTACTTTTTTTTTTTTAATAGCATTGCAATAGACAAGTACACATGCACACAAATTTTGTGCCGTAAATAGTTTCCTATTATCATGTTACATATTCTGTTATGAAGAAAAGGTTCTTTCAATGGAAAATTGAATCCTTGGAGTGTATGGCATATATGCTAATACATCAGGTTCTAGGAATAATTTTCCAGTATTTTTCTTTTATTAAATTGATAACATTCACATCTCCAAAACCACAATGTATTCAAGAATCTTCTGCAGTTTAGATGAATATTCAGCTGTCAAATGTTCAGGTATTTCTTTTCTGGAAATATTACCAATGATATACAGAGCCATTGAGTTGCACTTTCCAACCGGAGAATAGCTTATGGTATAAAACAAAGATGTGTCTTACTTATTGTATGCAAAGGAAAACACAAAAGTGGGACACTAGATGGTCTTGGTGATGCAGAAAGCATTTGTTTAATTCAAGTCACTGACAAGTGGGCAAGCTTCTTCATTCGAAGAAAACAAAACAGCTATTTAAGTTATTTTAGTTTTTTTAAGTGCAAATTCACACACTCTCTTCAGGATGTGTGAAATGAATATATATCTTGAAATTGTTGATTAAATAGTGAGGAAAGAATGGGTTAAAATGTAAAGATCTAGGTCCTGGTCCTAAGTCATAACCAGAGCTAGGAAGTTCCTACCATTTGCCGTACTGTCATACAGATAGCAACCAACCATCTCACCTCATCAAAACAAGTCATAGATACCTGTGGAGAGGTAGAAAAACTGTTATCAAGTAAACAATACTGTTTCCAGAGAGCAAAAATTACTTATGAGACTATTTAGATCACTATGTACAACATACAAATTGTTGCATATATAGAGGCTATGTTAGTGATTTCCTTCTTTACATAGTACATTATGAAAACACCCAAGCAATTATAATACGGATTGTAATATTTACTGATTGGATGTAAAATAATATCCAAATAATAAAATTAATTTCTTAAATATCTTAAACTTTTACTAGGTAAAAACCAAAGCAGGAATGAAGATAAATCTGTACTCATTTTAACCATATTACTGAAAACAATATACTTCTGAAACCTTTCAAATAAAACCTCATTCTACGTTCCGACAAATAAGATTTATAGTATAAAAAAGTTTGTTCCACTTCGCATGATGTGATTGTGACATATTTGAAATATTTTATCAGTTCTGTATCAGCATCACCAAGCAAATAGCATTTGTAGGGATTTAAAAGTGCAGCTGATATGTGATATATCACACTGAACCCTGCATTGCTTTCAATTATGCTTTTTATTTTCATCTTTATTTTAGGTTGGATGCTCGGGATTAATAGATCCATCTTGACAATTCTTCTATATGCCACACAGATTCAATCAGCCTCCTATATCTGAACTGTAACAGTGTGATAGTTGTGGGCAACTTTTTGAACAAATTTGCAATCAATAACATGATTCTGTGAAGCTGTTCTGTTACTAGACGTTTGGAAGTTTGTATACCAGAACTGTCATCGGTTTCTAAATAGGTACATGAATATGTACACTGCTTGAAAACTTACTATGGCTATAAAATAAATTTTGCTCACATTTCAGCAGAACAAATATGTTATTAGAACGCCTTTCTTCCTACTGACGTGGCTCTATGTTATACAGTGAAAGCTGTTTTGCAGTAATGGGTTATGCTCTACGTTGACCTTTGCTCATGCAAGTAGAGCTGCATGTTATTGCCAACCCTGGCCGCTCTTACTCTATATAAGGAAATTGGTACAAACTTCCTTATGCAGTGTAAGAGCGACCAGGCTTGACAATACCATGCAGCACTATTTGCATGAGGTCAATATAAGAGTGCAGCCCATTACTGCAAAATAGCTATCACTGCATAACATATCGCTTGTGGTGCCACAAATAGTAAGAGTAGGCATTAAACACTACAAAAAAAAAAGAAGAAGAAGATGCATATCATAGAACTACGTTGGTAGGAAGGAAGGCATTTGAATAACGCCTTTGTTCTGCTCAAATGTGAGCAAAATTAATTTGCTTTACAACCATAATAAGTTTTCTAGCAGTGTACTTATTCATGCGCTTATTTAGAAACCAATGGCAGCTCTAGTATACAAACTGTAAAACGTCCAGTAATAAAACAGCTTCACAGAAACATTATTGATTGCAAATTTCCACACTGCTACAGTCCATAGGTGCAGAGCTGAACTGAATTTGTATGGAATGTAGAACTGTCAAGACGGATCTACCAATCCACAAGCTTCCTACCTGAAATAAAGATGAAAATGAAAAGTATAATTGAAAAGAAAGGGTTTAGTGTGATGTATCACATACCAGCTAGACTTTTAGATCCCAACAAATGCTATTTGCTTGGTGATACTGATACAGAACTGATAAAATATTTCAAATATGTCCCGATCAATCATGCGAAGTGGAACAAACTTTTTTGCATTACAAATCTTTTTTGTCAGAATGTAGAATGAGGTTTGCATTTGAAAGGCTTCAGAAGTATATATATAGTTTTCAGTAATACAGCTGCAGATGGGTAAAGATTTAGTTTAATTCCTGCTTTCATTTTTACCTAGTAATATTCTGAAGATATTTAAGAAATTAATTTTATTATTTGAACATCATTTTACATTTGATCAGTAAATATTGCAATTTGTGTTATAATTACTTTGGTGTTTCATAATATACATATGTAAAGAAGGAAATCAATCAGAGTCAGCCTTATATATGTAACAAGTTGTATAATTAATGATCTAAATAGTTGTGCTATGATGAATGTCTCATAAGTAATTTTTATTATCTGGCAACAGTACTGTTTACTTGACAACAGGTTTGTTTATCTCTTCACTGTGTGTTCTTATCGATGATTTGTTTTGATGTGACAAGTTGGCCGGTTGCAACCTATATACAGAACAACAAACGGTACGAACTTCCTAATTCTGGTCATAACCTTGTAGGTGAAGGGAAGGGAGGTGAACACACCTAACTTCCAAGGAAAATTATGTTATCTCATGAGGGAGTACAAATCTTGAACTGTTAAGGAATCTCCAGTATATTCAATGAACATTTCATTAATATAGCTAAAATGTTATTAAGTTCAATAGGTAGAGTTTCCTTCAGTCCAATCAGCAGTATTGCTATAAATAACAACACTATATTTCTAGCTTTTCCAAGAAATTTTTTACTAAATATCAGATTGATGGTGGATCTTCCATTACTAAATTCAGCCTAACGTTTCCCCATAATTTGTTCAGTATACTTTTTAGCCTATTATTTATACTTTTTTGTAATAATGATGTTCCTATATAATTTGAGCATTGTAACTTAACTCCTTTATTTTTACAGACTGGTACTATTATGTTAGTTTTCCAATAAATGGATCTTTCTGTCCCGACCGTATTCTTGAGATTAATTTTTTCATTGAGTTTAACAGTGTTGTCTCTCCTGCTTTATATAGTTCAAAGTGGATGTTGTCCATACCTGGTGTTTTATTGTTTTGCATGCTTTGTACAGCTATTTCTATATTCATTATGTCTGGGGATCAGTTTCTCTTTCTGGAAAGGGCTATCCATCATATTGTCGATTATTTCATAATTTTGTTCAATCCTGACATTTCCCACTATTGTGTTATTTATGAGGTCTTGGAAGCAAGATTTCCATCTATTTTTTTATACCCTCTTCATTGATAGTGTTTCATTATTTTGACTTCTGCATAAATTTATATGGGTTTTAAATCCTCCTGTGATTCTTCCAATTTCTTATAAGTTTTCTTTAATTGTTTATTTTGGATAATTTATTCAATTTTTATTATTATTTTATATGTGAACTGCTTTTTCTTATGTCTGTGGATCTTGCTTGCTTCTTTCCCCCTTTCTTCATACCAAGTTCTTTTTAATCTTTTTTGGTCTCTAACCTTCTTATATGCTTCCTTTTTCCTGTCAATTTACCATTTTATAGTCTGCATCACACCATTCTCTCTCTGTTTCTTTATATAGTTTAGCATCCTTTAACTTGATAGATCATATTGGACAATGAATGAAATTGGTGAAATTATGCTCAAATGAGCCCAGAGCCCATGTAGCTTAAAGTTACTTAACAGTTAGCTTGTCAGGATAAGGGAAAACTCTGGTAAAAACCCTTATCTAAGTAATCTAACCTAACAGAGATTTGAACTTGGGACCTCTTGAATGTGAAGCAGACACGCTACCCCACACCATTCGCTCTTGTCCTTCTTTTGCTGATGGCCAAGTATTTGTTTAACTAATTGTTTAATTGCGTACTTAATTTTTTCCATTCTTCTTCAAATGAATTTCCAACTTCCATGTCCGCTGGTTGGTTCTTATTAACTCTAAGATATTTTACATGCTTTAGATCATACCTCAGATCAACTGTGTTAAATTTGGGTATTTTTTGATTTTGAAGTGATCTAAGTCACAGTTTGCTTCTCTGTATGACTTTATATTGATTATGCTGGTATAACTCCTATCAATTGATATGTGATCAATTTGGTTAATGGTTACACCATCCAGTGATTTCGATGCTTGTTTATATACAAGGTCAGGTATAAGCGAGTGTGGGAACCACATCCCAGGAGGAAGGAACATGGAGAGGTACTGTGACATTACTTAGCTACCCCTCTATCATAACAGTGGCATTATGCAATTCTTAGTTTTGAAAATCTAGAAATGCCTATTTATTAAAATGGAAGGTACGAATTAAATCACAAATCAAAATAAACTAATTCAAAATCTTCTCGGGCTTCTAGCCAGGTAAAAACTTGGCTTTACTAACACCAAGATAGTGGCAAAGTGTTCGAACTACTGGGAAAGGAGAGTAAAAGAAGCTTTAGCCATCTCATCTGAAACAAATAATCTAAATCACGATACTGGCCTACAATTAAGTTCAGCATGGACACCGATGTTAAAGAGCCTTAACACCTAATCCTGTACCTGCAGTCTTCCAAGACTTATTTCAGCAGGTGCGTGCTCCAACACAAAACATTAGTCGAATAACTGCTATAAATAGTTTTCTACGAAGTCCGTGCCCATGTCTCAGTCATCTTAAATACCAGGCCATAATATCTCGCGAACCAATCAGATGTTAGCTTCATCCCAGCTCTTATAAATACCAGTCTCCGCAAGCTCAAACCATCAGTTCACCCTGAAGACGAGGAAGATGCACTTCTTCGAAACGTTTTTATATTTTTAAAATTCAGGTGTCAAGCCAAGTTTTTACCTGGCTAGAAGCCCGAGAAGATTTTGAATTAACACGTCGCCAGGAAAGCTTCAGTTCTTATTTCAAAATAAACTAGTTTACTCATTACTTTTCATACAAAACAGGTTTGAAATTCAAAATGTCTGATACTACTATAAAATTCATGAAATAAACATAATATCCCTTATAAATTTGCTGTAAGAATGACTAGCAATACTCAATACTTGTGGTTTATTGAAGCAGTAGCCCTCATTGTTCTTAAAGGCACATTAAGCTATATTAAAAAGCAAATGTTTATGATAAGTAATCTAAATTATTCTTGTATACGTATTTGTTTATTTTAGTAATAACAACCATTTCCATACAAGTATGTGTGCAAAAGAAATAATGGGGGATGATATGGACCTCATAAACTATGTAAAGGCAGAAGTGCTGGATGTTTAGATTATCATTAGTGGTGTGATAAGAAGACGTAATGTGACACAAAGAAAAGTGGCAAAAATAAACGAAGAACTAAACTGGCTGTGCTCCAATAAAAAGTGTACTTTCGTGGATGGAAATTTCTGGTTGGGAGAAAATGATATTGGAAGGGATAGGGTGCATTTTAACTGTGTAGGCACATATAAATTTGGAAATCTTCTGTGTGCTGTTATTTCATCAGTGCTAAAGGGAAACTGATGAACTTTGTGGTGGATAACAACTCGACGAGAAGAAATACTAACCATGTCAACAAGAATGAAAATGCAGTAACAGTAAACAAAGAAGTGAACCCAGATGAACGATGCCCTGACCTCAACACCAGGCTGGATGTGGGATGCTGGACGTCAAGCTGGATACTGTCTCTCCTAATGCAGGTAATGTTTTCAACCACAATTATATATTTAGCCTTATGCATTTAAATGCGCAATGTGTTAGGAACAAACTGCATGAGCTTGAAGTCATTTTATCATCCACTTACAAACATGTGAATGTGATTTGTCTCACAGAACATTGGCTTAATGAAGATGAATATCCCTTGTATAGTATTCCAGGTTATACTTTTGTAAATATATATTGTCATTCTAATAAAAAAAATGGAGGTGCTGGTATTCTTGTTAAAAATAATATACATTCTAAAAATAAAACACACACAGCACATCTAAATGATGAAACAAATTTTGAACATGTCACAGAACTAAATGTGGGAAACATAAAAATTCTCCTTGTCTGCTTACATAGGTCACGCAGTGGATTATTCACCAGTTTTGTCCAGAAACTGGACATGCTTCTGTCCATACTCTCATGCGAGAAAAAATATATTGCTATATGCAGAGTTCTAAATGTTGATTTTCTTGTTGTGTTCTGCAGAAAAACAGTCTAATTACTTTGCTTCAAACTTATAATCTGATGCCTATTATAAATACAGCAACAAGAATCAAGTTCCAGTAGAACATGTCTAGATCAGATAATTATTAACGCTAATGCTCTACCTTTTACAACCAGTAATATCAGGATTGGTATATCTGATCATAATGCTGTCTTTCTTCAACTGCAGCCACCACCAAGCAAAATAAAAGGTCAGATATGTCAAAATGAAGCTTTTTTGAAGCGTTGTCTCTCAACTCTGAATATAGATTACTTCAACTTTTATTGAGTAAAAAGGATATGACGAATGAGCAGGACACTAATAAAAAGGCAGGTATCTTCATAGGCTGTATAACATACTATTACAACATTGCTTTTCCTTATAAAAAATATAATTCACCACCAAAGCACTCACAGTCTAGAAATTGGATAACAAAAGGAATTATTAAATCTTGCAACAGGAAAAGATTTCTTCATGAACTGCATAAAACTAGTACAGACCCTGCCTTCAAAGCTTATTTTAAACAGTATTGTAGTATTCTCAACAAGGTGGTTATAGAAGCAAAGAAAAGGAGTAACAAAGAATTTATTTTAAACAGTGATAATAAAGGCAAGGCTCTTTGGAATGTTGTAAGAAGGGAGGTAAACACACCTAACTATTCTAGTAAAATCATGTTATCTCATGGTGGAGAACTAATCTCAAACTCTCAAAAAGTCTCCAATATATTCAATAAACACTTCACTAATATAACTAAAATTTTATCAAGCTCAATAGGTAGTGCTTCCTTAAATTCAACCAGCAATATTGCTGTAAATAGCAACACTATGTTTCTCTATTAAGTCACAGAGGATGAAATTCTGAAAATAACAAGGAACCTGAAAAACAAAAACTCTTGTGGCATCAACGAAATTCCAGATTCTCTGGTTAAGCAATGTGTACACCACCTCTCAAAGCCACTAATGGATATTTGTAATGTCTCACTTGAAACAGGATGCTTTCCAAATGTATTTAAGACGGCTAAAGTCAAACCTTTATTCAAGAAAGGGAAAAAAAACAATGTAGAAAATTGTAGGCCCTTTTCCTTATTATCTGTCTTTTCAAAAATCCTGGAGAAAATTATATGTAATAGAATTGTTCCATGCTTAGAAAAGCATAAGATTATATCAGAAACTCAGTTTGACTTCAGGAAAGGAAAATCAATAAATAGTGCAATTTTTTCTTTCATAGAAAATATCCTTAATGCTAAGGACAAAAAAGAGCAAGTAGCAGGTCTATTCTTAGATTTAACTTAAGCATTTGATACAGTTGATCATAATATTCTGATACAGAAGCTTGATGCCTGTGGTGTCCAAGGATTAGCCAACAAATGGTTTGTCTCCTATCTTGAAAACAAATACCAAATTGTTGAAATAGAAGGTGTTCTTTCAAATTCTGCTGCTATAGAAACTGGCGTTCCCCAAGGATCCATACTAGGACCAGTTCTATTTTTAATCTACATCAATGATCTTCCTTCTCACTTATCACCCATCAGTAGTGTTCTCTTTGCAGACGATGCAAACCTTATTTTCAGAAGTAGTGAAGAAAGACTTATCCAAGCAGAAATCAATTATACTACCACTAAATTGCTGAAATGGATGACAAGTAATAAACTTCATATAAATATAAGTAAAACTGTATCTCTTAGTTTCAATCAACAATTGGGAGTTCATAATCCTGTTCAAATTTCAATTTTTAATACATTGATTAATGAGAGTCATTCTACCAAGTTCTTAGGGATTGTTCTTGATTCTCAGCTCAGTTGGACAGAGCATGTCAATTTTCTTACTAATAAATTAAGTCGTATATGCTATGCTATAAGGCTACTAGCTAAAGCGTGCAGCTTAGATGTCCTGAAAACAGTGTATTTTGGTTATATATATATATATACACTCATTATTGTCATATAGAATCGCCTTCTGGGGATCTTCCAACAATTGTATTAAGGTGTTTAAACTGTAGAAAAGAATAATAAGAATAATCAAGCAAGTGAACCAATGTACCCCAAGTAAACCACTTTTCTTGGATTTAAGAATTTTACCATTACCATGTATTTATATCTTAGAGACAGTTTCTTTTGTACATGACAACAAGAGCATTTTTAAGCTTAACAATGAATACCATTCTTGCAACACAAGAACATCAACAGCAATCCATCTCTAACAACACAGATTAACTAAAAGTTTAAATTCAGTTTCCCACAAAGGTGTTAACTTATATAATAAACTCCCTGATGCTACCAAAGTTCCACAGAGCAAAGCATTTAAGAAGAGGGTTAAAAGTCTACTCCTAAACTATATGTTTTATTCCATTGATGAATTCATGAATACATCTTTTTGATTATGTGCTATAAATACTTGTTTATTTGGAAAACTTTGCCACATCAGCCATCCAGCTATTTATGTGTAAATAAGTTAATTTTTCTAACACTGAAACATTGTTTGTTGCATGGGTCCTGTTCATCTGAGGATGTACTTCGGCACAAGAGAAACCTTAACGACTGCCTCAAGACAAGATTAGCTTAACAACAGTTGTACTCATTTTGATCAATATTGTAAAATATAATGTATATATAGAAGTGTAAAAGGTTTGTTAAATTATGTATTATTTGTTTTTGACGAAGCCATGAATTCATTGTATTTCTTAAGGTGAATAAATTCTATTCTATTTATTTATAAATTGTAATTATTTTTAGGTTGTGTTGTATACAGTTGTAACTTTGTTAGCAATTATTTGTATCGTTTACTATTTCAATTATGTGTTTTGAATATCCTTTTATTGTTTAGTATGCATTGCTCATGGTAGCTTCCATTTAGCTGGATTTGATAATCTTGAGTTTATATATAAAATACATAGTAGATTGCAGCATCTTCCTATGCTATAAAATATGAAAGAACCATTCTTCCTTGAATGTCTGACCAACTACGGTGGAATGCACCTCATAATTGCATACATAGTGTTCCACCACTGGGGTGTTTGCCATGTAGTGACACAGGAGATCAAGAATGCTCATGCCTGGTGTATGTCTTTACATAAAAAACAAGTTGAAGATATCACCATATTTTTCTTAACAACAAAGTTCACTATCCTGTATCCATTGTCATTTAAAAAATAATCAGGTTCCTTTTATTCTTTGGTATATCTTCTATCTTTCAATTTTAGTATTTAAGTCATCTGTGATTATTTGGATATCATCAGAGGGGCAGCTATCATATGTTACCTCCAATTTACAATAAAAGGATTCCTTTTCTAACTCCAGATTTTCTTCTGTCACGGCATGTGTATTTATAAAACTTACATTTAAAAATTGTGTTCTTGATTCTTAAAACATATTCTTTAACCAATGGCTTTAAAATCTGGGACATACTTTTGCTTTTACTACCCAGTATAAATGCTACCCCAAATTCTCTTTTACCACTATAGAACAAAGTGAAAGGTTTTATATCCATTATGTCAATTTCCCTCCCATTCTGTTTCTCTTGCAGTGCAGTGATATTTAGTCTATATTGTTATTTTGAGCAAGCAATGTTAATAAGTTCTCTAAGGTTCACCTCCAAGCTTCTCAAATGGCTTTAACCAAAAATTAATAGATAAAAAGGTTCAAACAACAGATATCAATAATTGAAACCACAAAAATTAAGCCCACCAATAGATAAACCTTGCTTCAAAAACTTTACTTATCACCCAAAATTACACCACAAGTTTCAAAAAATATTCAAAAAACATAAAATCACACTTGCCCCCCAAACTAAGTTCAGCCTACAAAAAATGCTCTGCAACAACCAAAAAGATCAAATCCCAGAACACAAAAAATCAGGAATCTACAAAATTAATTGTGCAGATTGCAACAAATTTTACCTTGGTAAAACAAAAAGACACCTTGAAACAAGACTTAAAGAACACCTGAGAGCAGTAAAATACAACAAACTGACAAATCAGCCATTGCACACCACTTTTGCTCTACTAACCATGAAATAGTACTTAACATACACCTTATAAAACCTGCCAGATATGCAGCAGAGCTTGACGTTTCGGAAAAAATCCACATCATTAAAAACCAATGCCATGTATTCAACTCTGAATTGCCGCCACAAAATATATTGTGGAGGTTTGTCACTCAGGGACCGTGAAAAAACATCTTATTTAAAGTGTGCAGTAACAAATTATGTAAATTATTATTTTGTTTTGTTTTTTCAAAATGTAGTGTCTATCGATAATTACACACATTGCAGTTGAAATTAATGCAATTTTTCCTTGTTCACTATACACAAAATAATATCATTTGCCATGTTTTAATTTACATTTATGCCCTTTTTTCCTAGGGCATAAATTGCAACATCCAACATTGGCAGTCCCATGCAGAGATTCCATCGAACTTAATTGCTGTGTCACTGGGCTTGCATCTTCTCCAAACAATAATTCCTTTATTGCTGTTCCCATGTTTTGGGGCATTCCATTCATCCTCTGTATTCTTTGCTTCGCAGAGGTTTGTAAGCTCTTGTCCTAAATCTAATAGGTATACATTATCTTTTTCTGTCATGTGCAAGAGTCTTTCAGTGAATTTTTTGTCTTCCAAATAACATAAGCATTTTTGGCTGCTATTCCATAAATACTCGTTTATCATCAGAATCCTTGATTTTATTGTAGTGTAGAATAATATTAGGGTTGAATTCCTCCTTTTCTGTGCTGCAATTGTCATCATGATCTTCAGAACTGAAAAGGATTACTGCCTTGTTCTTTTAGGCACACAGGATACCAGGGTTAGATTTTCATTGAATGCAAACATAAATCAAAATTATGGTTTCATTGGCATTGGTTGAAGTTCACATGGGCTTTTTTTTTTTTTTTTTTTCTGAGACTATCAGTCAAAGTTAGCCCATTTCAAGAGCTCCTGTGCAAGTACAACACTTGCAAAAATGTTGTGTGTTGTAATACATATCCAGTTCTTAAAGGAGATGTAAAATACATTATAACTGTAGCACCTTGATTTTTTTACATAAATCCTCTTTTCCCTGTGTATACCTGCAAGTTGAAAGCATCCAAAATTTCAACATTGCAGAGGACCCAAATTGTTATGCCATGTCTAGCTGGCTTGGACTTTATATAAACCTTAAATGGGCATTTCCCATGAACAGCTAGCATTTGTTCATCCATTGTCAAATGACTACTTGGATAATAGTGTACACAACATTCCTGTGCAAAAGTAAATATTTTTGTAATGCGCAAAATTTGTCCATTTGTCTCCATTTCTCTATTGTGGTCATGTCATTGAATCTGGCATAAGAAAGAGGTTCTGAAAACCTATTTCTCGAAAATGAAGTGGGGAGTATGTTCCTTTGGTACATGGGATCCTTGGACCATAACACAGGAAGTGGTTCTCTCTTAGCTTTTAGTGCTACAAAGAACCTTAGAAAATGAAACATTTCTGTTGTACTTGTAGGGATCCACCGAAGTTTGTTAGAATGAGTCACATTCCATCATTTATAAACTATCTCTCCTTTTCGGTTTGTGTATTTTAAAACTTGTCCATTATTTTAGGTGTAATGAACAACACGAAAGGCTCGAACATCAAAGGCACATCCTGGAAGTCATTCTGAAACTGCTAGATTTACACAAAATATCCTGTTTCTGTCACCTACTTAGTTGTTCGAACACGATTGCCATATTATTTCCCTTTTGCTGTAGGACTCTCCAGCATTTGAATCTCATCAATCACTTCTTCAAAGTCCCTTCCTTCAATAAGGTCTTCAGCCATGTCCATTTCTTCCACATTGTTTTCTATTTCTGAACACATGACTTCACATCAGTACCTCTCACTGCTTCAATTATTTGCATTACTTCTTCTATATCTTGTTCATTGCATAAATTGCAAGTTTTTTGACATGTTCATTTCACAACAGGATGTGCTATAGCAACAGAACTGAAGGAAATGACTAACAGAGAAAAATGTTTGACTGCATATTATTACGCGCAACAATGCATATCCATTTCACTCTTGAACCACATAACTTTCTACAATGTACATTTATCTTGTGACTGGTGGGGTACCAAAGGACCACAATAAACATTTCAATTATTATTTATTATATGAATCCAAACAGTGGTAGTGTTTATTGATGACAGTTTAACAATATTACATAATCATTATCTCAAAAAATAATAAAAATAGTCATATTGGTGTGCAGAAGGCTAACCTCATACCCAACCTGGAGAGCCAAGGAAAGTTGGTTTTGAAGACCTGACTGCTAGTGAAATGCCTTTATTTGGCTTAAGAAGCACTTCTTGCCCCTGAGTAGTAGTTCACCTAACTGAACCTTTAGTTGTTTTACTGCTGAATATTGTAGTTATGTGTTTTGGGGGGGGGGGGGGAGGGGGTAGTGTTTAACGCCCGCTTTTACTGCTCTGGCACCACAGGCGATGTCACTGATGATACATGACGGAGGAATGAGATGGCAGGGAAACCGGAGAACCCGGAGAAAATCCGCCCCTGCGCCGCTTTGTCTACCACAAATCTCCGGGGTCGCTTGGGCTCGAACTCGGGCCGTCTAGGTGAGAATGGTCTAACCATTCTGCCACGGCGCGGCCCCGTAGTTAAGGTGCAATGTGTTTTCTGAAGAACATGAATGGCCTAGATAAATATAATATGGTATTCTTATTGATAATTTTGCTGCAGGAGTCAACGTGTCATGGCGGGCACCTCTTTACATGAACTAAGTATCCGCCACATTGTTTAATGCTTAATTTGCACATTGTGCGCTTTTCGTCTTTCATTCAAATAGTGCGCCTCAATATGGAGAATTATATTGCAATAGATTCTCCACGGCCAGGAGGTAACATTTACTGTACACAAATGGTGACGTCAGGTCACCGTAAACAACATGGCGGCTTAAAATAACACTAGCTTTTCCTCAGCATGTCTTTATTTATTTATTTTTTGTACTATTTTTCATAGGCTGACACAGATATTTGTATTTGATACCAAAGCATGTCTTCCATTTTTTTTTTTGTTTTTTTTACTATTATTCATAGGCTGACTCACACATATTTATGTTTGATGCCAAATGTCTTTATTTGATAACAAATATTGGTCCCACGGCAAGATAGCCGTAAGGGGGAGCCACAGAAACAATTATCTCTCTCAACCTGTTTTAAAACTAATAATGTTCAACTTAAGAGGCAAAAGAGACGCTGATATCTTAAAATAAATCATTATAGATAAACATAAATAATTCGTTTTATGATTTACTTTTGGAGCTAATAGTAAAACAGAAGTTTAAAATAAAATGTTCAAAATGTACGACTTCATTATGTCTTAGCAGTTTGCAATCACAGAAAAAATTAAGTTTCAAGTATTATCTTAATGAACTGATAATAACCATTTGTCCAACTGTGAAATAATGATCCTAAGAAGTATTTCAGAGTGCGATTTGTTATCTCGGCTTCTACAATGAGCAGTGCTGCGAGTAACATTGCTGCCACAATATTTAGGAAAAGCTTGGATGGTTCCCATACAATACAAGGAAACAACCTAATTTATACTGATATTGTAAAATGAGAAAATCTGTGTGCGAGTGTGTGTGCGCGCGTATGCGTCCCTGTGGGCTCTTTTTATTCATTTATTTTTTTTAACTGAAAACCACAAATCTGATTTTGTATTTCTTCACCGTTGTAAAGCCCAATGGATGTGTCGAATATGGGGCTCTAAGTACATTATAATTTTAATTAATACATAATGGAGTCAAAAAGCCCGTTTACTTGAATAAGAACACTTTGTAGTTATAAAAGAACATGCTTGCAAAGAAGGCCTTGAATGTAGTTGCGAATGCCATCGAATAGAAAATAGTTGCGACTCCACAGAATATATGTAAATAGTTGCTTCACAGAATTCTTTACAATTAAATACAACGAAGGCGGGGTACATTTTATCTAAGAACTGGACCGCCAGAGAGGGCGACCAAGCAAACCGTCGACTTGGCAGACTTCCAGTGTCCACGGTGAGTGTTCTTTCCACTGAACATGCATCCACACCATCTATCCGGCACCGCCTACATTACGATCCTAAAAGCATACCTGGAAGATAAGAAGGAAACAGAATGAAGGGAAAATTATGGAAAGGAAATCACGGTAGACGAGAAACCACCACGGTATTCACCTACAAGCATCTGGAAAATCAAAGTTTCAATTATGTTAAAACTTGGTTTTCAATACTGTGTTTACGATTTTTTAAAAGTTTGTTTTTATATAAAATGTAAAATTGTATATGTTGTGATTAGGATTCTATAGAAATTTTGTGTTTATATGCCAAAACCCCTTCTTCGCTACTTCTGTGAAAATAGCTGTAAATGCTTAAACTCTGATTTTTAAAATAATTAGTATGTCATTTCGTGGTGCATCCTACTACTTATTTAGTTCGTCAACAGAATAGTAGTATTTGTTGGTATTTAATTCTAATGAACCTAATAAAATATTTTACTGCAAGCTCAGAGGTATTTGTGTACCACCATCAGCCATGTTAATGTCACAACTGCTCGAGCTTATCTCCCTGATAATAGACTTATTTTGTATCTAGTAGTATCAAACTGAATCAAGGGTAAAACTGCCTCATTTGCATGTTAATTCTACAAGTAAACCTTATTCATTCTTAAAGTGTGGTGACGTGATTCCCTAAAATATTATTTTCCTTTTCTTTTTAACTTGGTAAACGTTAGTGATCTATTGCTTTTAAACAGGTCTTGCCATTCCTTCAAAAATACTCAAAGAATACGCTTATCCCAATTGTTAACACCAAATAACACAAATTCCCTTTTATAGCAACTGGCTGCGCCCTTGGCAGGATATGTTTAGAACTGGATATATGAAGAGGAAAAGTTTTCCCGAAAACACATCTGAAAAAAGTAATTGAAAATTGGCAGTTCAGGATATATTACATAGGTACCTACTGCATATGATATTTTGTTAGTAGGAACAGCGTATTCGGTTAAGTTTGCAACTTTTTTGTGTGATATCTATATTTTTAATGATTTAAATTCATTTTGGACTCGGGAGGCGTAGGCATCAATGATGATACGGTTTCTTATAATTGTTGTTCATGCTTATAATCATTCAAGCTACCTTCTTCCAGTCAAGCCTGTAATAAGCATGGTGATTGGTTTCGAAAACGTGTTCAAACGTAAAATGGATTCATTAAAACTCCAGCAACAAATCACCCACTTACTTTGGTTTGTGAAGCCAAAGGCAGAGGTTTGCTCAAAATGTTACTAAATCGGATAAGAAGTTGATGTTGGCTATCATTTTGAAGCCACAGAGGTAGCCCAAGCAAATAGTTTCTGTTTTCGCCGTTATTAGTTCATAAAATGCCTGCTAGGTGGCAGACGTTTCACTAAATATATCCAACCGGTTTAATACATTTTTAGGGATTAATTAAGATGGATAAAGCATGTGAGCGACAGATGAAGAGTGAATAACTCAAAACTATTAATATAAACCTGCCTATCATCAATTGATTAGAGTGGTGACGATATTTATTATCCATTAGGGATGAATTTAAAATCTTGTAGAGGGCAGTAGTTTCGATTTTCCGTTATTTGGACTGGCTATGGTTGGTGAACGTCGACTCACGTGATTAGTGCATGCCCATGCGTGGATTTCAAAACAAACATGGCAGTTGAGTTTTGAAGTCTGTAGGTAATGCTCGATAGTTGCGCGCTGGTAATTTTGAAACAAACATGTTTCAGCGTGCTCAAAATTAATCACACTAGTGGACAAGCTATACAGCCAAACCCCCCATACTTCAGTTAGGCGATGAGTAGAGGCATTTACTGTCGAATTTCAACAAATTTAGCGAATCTACCGGGAAATCTTCATTATTTTCGTTGCCCTAGCGCGTAAATGCTGGTCTGGTGGCATTTGTATTTCTATAAAAGAGAATGAAAAACACCCGTGCGTGGGGACTGCTGTGCTAGTTATGGTTTTTAGTAAACCCTTTGATACAGGAAAAATCCAAACCGAGAACAACTGACGAATCAATAACCATATACTCAACGTGCATGCTGGGGTGCACAATTTTATGCGTTCTTTTCACATTTAGTTGCATTTGTATCAAAAAATTTTAAGTGCGTTAAGCTTTCTAATTTCTTTTAATTGTATAAATATTTGTGTGTGTGATGTGAGTAACACAGTGCTAAGGAATTATTGCGCTCTAGGGAGTGTTAAAATCATGAGAAGTTCTCTCAATACTTATTAGCAAAAGCTTTTTAACCTTTGTTTAATAAAAGCTGTGTTGTGTGTGAAATTGTAAGGAGTGTGACTTCTTTTAGTGATCTATCTTGAATAATCCTGCGTTGTATGATTAAAATGGATGAAGGCAACGAAGTTTTGGTTTGTGCATCGGAGTACGTGAAAGGTAAGGCATTATAAAGCTGATATATAAGTGTAAATTAAATTTGCATTTTTTTATATGTCATTTTTTTTGTTTTGTAAACATTACGTAATCTATGTGCACCTATGTCATCCTTATACTTACTTGAATTCTACTATTATTGCAGCTTTCCTAGTCTTAATATTACTTTTTCGTTAGTGAAATAATATTCAATAGTGTCTTTCAAAATCATATACACTGAGCTATTTTTCTTTTTTTCCCTATATCCTTTTCAGTTTTCTTTCTGCTTGAAGTTCAAAGACCACGGTAATCATGTTACTAGTCGGTAAATAAATATAAACATAAGTAACTTTAAGTAATCTAAGATAATTCTACAACACTGTGTATGAGAAATAATCAGAAATTAATTGAAGTTGTATAATTTAATGATTTTTAGATGTTTTGAAGTTTCCGGTATTTTGGCGGCAAATGGAACGCCCACGAAGCAACATTTGGATGCGTTATACCTTTCCTCTTAAATCAGTCCTATATAAGAATTGAGGCAAATAACACTGGATGTATGTAATAGGGGTTTAATTTTCTTTAGCTCAAAGCTGGGAATACAACACCTCAACTGAGGGTCTTACCAAAGTAGTCCTGTTCGCAGCAAGATATTTCCAAGTATTGCTTATATAGGCATATGGAACGGTTGTTTTGATTGCAAGTTTTCACATTTACGTTTAAAGTTTGTCGACTGCAAGAATAATTTTAATGATGAATTTAGCTTTAAGTGGGTTTTGGAAGTCAGAGTACCGCGTTAATAATTTCGAAAGGGGGTTCCGTTAACATAAGCTGTTGCGTGCACCAAAATGTTGCTTGAACGCTAATCGTTGCGCGAACGTTCACAAGAAGGGTAAGGTGCAGTGGGTACTATCGCCATGTGTTTGGCTGGTGCATTCATCTAGTTTTTGGAACAATATGAAAGGTAATTAATACCACATAGGACAAAATACTGCATTTCCGTATTTCGTTAACTTCACTTTAGCGACCACGAGTGTTTGTTTGAATTCCATTTAAATTAAGCACAGACTCCAAATCAGAATTACATTAACAATAGTGTGTGCTAAGAAAAAAATCTTAAGCTTTTATAAACAACATTCAAAACTCTTCAAGAACTTGTCCAAAAAAAATCTGACGAGTTCCATTCACATTATTTTCTCTACCTGTTCAGCAACCAAACTATTCCTACAAAAGATTTTCTTTATCTAAATCATGCTAATCGAGATACACATTAGCAGAAATCGTCTTATTACTTGCTTCCTTATAAGGAGAAGCGAATACACTAGGCTAAAGCGATAGTCAAATCTTTTAAAAGCCGGTCAAAAGCTGTGAAATATGTATTTCGGTTCGCTTTACATTATAACTCCATGGCACGACAGCTCACGGGGAACCTTGGCCTACCGCCCGGCCGCTGCGTCCCCCATCTCGGTCCACTACAGACGTCATGGATGGGGTGCAGTATTGGAGGGTGAGACGTGGTCAGCGCCTCGAGTCCCCCCCGGCCGGTTAATGCGGTCCTCGCGACCTGGAGCCGCTACTTCTCCATCAAGTAGCTCCTCAATTGGCCCCCCAGGGACCTTACGAGGCTGAGTGCACCCCGGGCCAGGTCTCCCAGCGGGGGAAAAATTCCCACGCCGGTACTGGGGATCGAACCCAGGTCTCCCGCTTGGTAAGCAGCAACGCTACCACCGCGCTAAGGAGACGACCTTTGCTTTACATTGCCAGCGGTAAAAATAAAAGAGATGAAACGAAAGGTGACCCCGTTTGAGTGAAGTTACGTAGTTTAAAATCGAAATCGATAACAAGGAATATCTTGGAAATGGTAAGCACTACAACAAAAAACTGAGTGTTCCATTCACATAACTTTCTCTAACTGTACCATATACAAATTATTTTTACAAAAGATTTTTCTTTTATCTGTCATGCTAATCTAGATGAACATTAACAGAATTTGTCTTATTACTTGCTTCTTTGTAAGTAGAAGAGAAATAAGAGAATACAATAGGCTAAAACAATAGTCAAATCTTTTTAAAGTTGGTCGCTATGTGAAACAGTTGAATTTCGGTTCCCTTTGCATGGTCCGGTTTGAGAAAAGCATTACTTCAAAACTAAAACCGATAACAAAGAATATCTCTAAAACGCTCAAATGTACAAGAAACACGTATGTTACATGAAGTATATGTTTTAACGAGGTCTATACTTTTTCTCTGCCAAGTTTTTATTTATCTCTTACGGTTTAGCCCTTATGGAAAATTTTGCAAAACTCATCCAGAACAAAGAGGTCTTCAGAGACAATTACCAGAGAATTCAAACTATACATTTTATTTGCGATGTAAATATCTTTTATATATGGTATTTTAATCAAAATCGTTTTAGCCATTTTTGAGAAAATCAAAATTTTCGAAAAAAGTTCCATGTAAATGGGTAGTTGGGGTGGAGGGATTTTATTAAAAATCTTCATATTGCACCCTTCGAAGATTCGAACTTAAATACCAAGTTTGATGTTTAACCGACATTTCGTTTTTGAGCTATGCTGTCAATTGACACAAACTTTTTTCTAAAATTGCTTTTTTTGGCATCAGGGCACCTCAAAACATACATTTCCGATGAAATGTCGATATCGAATTTTTGGGAAGAATACAATATATTGTACGTACTGACTTGAGAAAGTAAAAATATATATGTCATAAATTGTGTTTTAACGAGCTCTGGGAATAGCTTCTGAAGACCTTTGCATTATGGACATTCTGGATGACTTATGTGTAACTGGTAAACCCTAAGCGATAGAGGAAACTTTACTGCACAAAGATGTAGATCTTGTTAAAATACACATTTTATGTCATATATTTACTTTGTCTATACGTAGTGTATAGAGAAGTTATTGTAATCCACCTAAAAATTCGATACCGAGATTTCACCGGAAATACATGTTTTAGGACACCCCGAATACAAAAAGAACATGTGTATATGTGTCTGTCTGTCTGTGCGTGTCTGTGGGCAGCATAGCTCAAAAAACGAAAACGCCGTTAAATACCAAGTTTGGTATTAAAGTTCAGTATCTTCCAAGGATGCGACACGAAGTTTTTCGAGTAAGTCCCTCCACCCCCAACTACCCTTTACATGGAAAATGTTTCGAAAATTTTGATTTTTCTAAAAAAAATGGCTCTTTAACGATTTTGATTAAAATATCGTATATTAAAGATATATACCTGACAAATAAAATGTATATCTTGAATTTTGTGAAGACTACTTTATTCTGGATGAATTTTACGGAATTTTGCATAGCTGCTAAACCGTAAGATATGGACAAAAACTTATCACACAAAACATGTAGAGCACATTAAAACACACAATTTATGTTATACACATTTTTTTCCTGGAGTTGATTGTTTGTGAGATATTTCTTGTTTTTGTTTTCAGCTTTGAAAAACTTGTACATTTCTCATACAGGAATTTGTCAACTCCTGTCTATACAAACAAAGGAGCTTCAGTCACATAGCAACCATCCTTTGATGAATACTTTAGCCTATGCTACTTCCTTATTTCCCTTCTACTTGCATGGAAGCAAGTAACAAGACTATTTCTGCAGACAATGCGACCGTTGCTGCTAATATGTATCTCCATTAGCATGAATTAGACGAATAGGCTTATTAGCAATAATTTGTTACAAAGATCTAGAGAAAGTCATGTGAATGGAACACATCAGAGTTTTTTTTTTTTTTTTTTTTTTACTTTCGAAGCTTACATCAGTGGAAATATGAAGTATACGACAGACGTAAGGTCAATATTTTGTTTACATTTGATTTTTCGCCTGTAAATTGAGAGTCTCAGTGATCTAAAAAATGCTATCGTATACTTCTCGAATATAGTAAAACAATGAAGGTCAAAACAGGCTTCTTCATCGACGTAGAATCCGGAAGGAAAAGAGAATAAAATGGGAACGTCTGTCGGCATTCGAACTTCCATACCTCAGTTTCAGAATCCAACGCTCTACCAAACTGCTACTATGGTGTCGAGCCCGAAATTTCACACAAATACATTTGACTTATTCTTAGGTTATCTCAGCGCTAGAAACATTCAAGTGTCCAGAACTAAATCCATTTTCAAAGAATGCCGGGGATCCATGAGTTGATATTTGGGAATTTTACCATACTTTACATCTTGTACAGCAAGAATTTAAAAAGCAATATCAGACAAATTATGCTCTGTAGTGCTTGATCTCAGTGAAATTAAAGAAACGTATTTTATTCTTTCGTTCAACCAGAAACGATTTATGCTTGCCCGTAACTCTGCCGTACTCCTCGCAGAGTAACCGTTACTCCAGAGAAGTAACTCTGAGAGCCTTATGGTTTGTTTCAAACTAGTAAGGTGATATCAGAGGATCTCGACGTCGTGTCTTATTGTCATGGGTTTGTATAGGCATTATGGCCGCCGGTCCCTGTGGCCGCGCTCGCTAATGTGCCTAGCTTTGGTGCTTCGTGGCGCACGAGATCATGGGTTAGGGTCGCGCCTTGGGCATGGGTGTTTGTAAATGTGTGTGTGTGTGTGTGTGTGAATTTGGAAGACAAAAGCAAATGGTTAATTAAATACAAAAAAGGAAATGTAGGGAAACTGGAAAAGGGAAAGGGAACCTTAATACTTTTCTCAGATAGGAGGTGTCCTTTTTTCTTTTATTCTACTCCTGGCCAAGCAAAGAAGCCAGTTTCAATGACAATCGCATAACGATAGATTTTAAAACATTTGACTATCGTTTCAGCATAGCGCATTCGTTTAATTCCCTTCTACTTGTAGGAAACTTAAATAATTACATTCTGCTAATGCTTATCTCGATTAGCATGGTGTAGAAAGAAGAATAATATTTTGTAAGAAGCCCGTTTGTAGAACAGCTAGAGAAAGCTGTATGAGTGTAATGCACCAGATTTTTTTTTTTTTTTTTTTAATTTGATGTCTTGGCATCTCCTTTCCCCTCTTCCACACTTGCATCGAAAGGGTGAACAAAGTGCATGAGCAGCTGTGCTTATTGTGGCCCACAGATACACTGGAGAGACGGAATACACCTACCTGCATTGATTACGGCAAGTGAACTCGGATGGATTACGAAGTCTTGTGTAAACGTGGTAGTGGTAAATGTCTTGTCAGTGTTGCAGCTTCAATCCAAACTATTATGTCGTTTCATTATGGAGTCATGTATATATTAGTTCGCAATAACGCAGGTCATGTTCAACTCTTTTCGGGAGCTAAAGCTTTTCTTCTTTTTTTCTATTTTAACTGTCGACCCTGCATAGTTTCCTTTATAATTTACACCGAATGTAGTAATCACACTATTACTTGTTTTTATGTCCATGAACATATCCAAAGTTTTATCGAAGCTTTTTACTGTTACTGTTCTCGCCTCTTCTCTGTTATGAATGCAGTCTAATAACTCTATGAAACCAAATACTACACCATATGTATAAATGACAGAAAATGTCACAGAAGATGTTCCCCAAAATAGCAGCTCCACGTTCAAATATAACGGTTTCGTAATCTCTGAAAATAAATTGGACTCGGGAAGATTATATAGGGTGAGTCGGAATAACATCGAAGAATTTCGAGACGTGATTCAGAGAATATAATAAGGTATTTTTTATCGGTTATGTATGTCGGTAACCATGTTTTGTTATCGTGCTTGAGGACATTAAGGTTTTGCAAACGCCGCATAGGGTTAGTTGAAATTCTGTCAAACAGATCCTTCCCCCCTCCCCTCGCCCTTTGGTATTGGAATATCGATTCTATTTTGTTCTGTTTGCATTTTGGAATATCGCTTGTATTCTGTTTTTAACATTTACCACATTTCAATGGGGAATTTAAATCGATTTGAGCACACTTACCGTATTGAGTACTGTGTGGAAACGCGGATTCAAATCGTATAGAACCTTGGATCCGATCCTCGTAGAAAGTAGGATCGGAATGAGATCGGATAGAAATATGCTTCATGGAAATACCTCGTGTTGAATACGGTAAAGAAACACATCTGCTGCTACGCTCGTTGCACGCGGTAACCATATGTTAATGTTTTTTATTTATTTCTCTGTGGTAGATCATAAGAGAACTACTTTTGTGGTTTCTATAGTTTGCAATGTGTTCTCAACTGTAATTAAGTTCAAAACCTGCTTATAATAGACGGGGTAACAAATAATATGTTTAACAGGTTCGCTAACGCAATTCCAAGTTGACAAATATAAAACGTTGAATAAATTTATTTACGAAGTTTTCGTATTCAAAACGATCTCAATTCATATTGAATATAACATGTGAAACGCGGATCGCATTGAGATGGAATTAGACTCAAATCGATTTCAATTCCCCATGAAAACGTGGTAAATGCATATATCACCATTAACCTAAAACTTGCGTCTTGTTACTTAAATGGTAAAGGATTCCAACAGTGGTTCTACAGTGCTTTTAACTTTCTGTACCGTACTATGTACATAGTGTATGGAGAAGGTATTGTAATGAACCCAAAAATTCGATACCGAAATTTCACCGGAAATATGTTTTGAGACCCTTGATTAAAAAAAAAGAAGACATTTTTAGAAAAATGTCCGTGTGTGCGCGCCTGTCTGTCAAAGCTGCGTGTGTTTTTAGCTTAACGTTTTTAACTTGGTTGGTCATATCGGACGATGAATTAAATTGGTGAAGTGATGCTCAACGATATCGGAATCCATGGAGTTTAAAGTTACTCGACATTCGTCTTCTCAGGATAAGGGAAAGCCCCGAGAAAAACCTTATTCGGATAACTCACCCTAAGCGAGATTCGAACTCGCGACTTGTTGAACGTGAGGCAGACACGCTACCATCACACTCCGTTAAATACCAACAGTACCTTCCAAGAATGCGACACGAAGATTTTCAAGAAAATTCCCCCACCTTTGCTTGGAAAAAGTTTTGAAATTTTTGGTTTTCTCAAAAATGGCTGTGACGATTTTGATTAAAATATAACAAATTAATGATATTTAGATGACAAACGGCATATCTTGAATTTTCTGGAAATAGCCTCTGAATATATTTTTATTCTGGGTGAATTTTGCGGAATTTTGCATAACTGGTAAGCCGTAAGAGATAGACAAAAACTCATTTAACAAAAAATGTAGAGCTCGTTAAAACAACACAATTTATGTTATATACATTTTTTCGTAAATTTGAACGTTTTTTGAGACATTCCTTGTTATTGACTTCAGTTTTAAAATACTTCTACTTTTCTCGTACGGGAATTTGTCAACTCCTGGTCATACATACATAGGAACTTCAATCACAGTGCAAACAGCTTTTAAAAGATTTGACTCGCGTTAGCCTAATTTCCCTTCTAGTTAAAAGGATACAAGTAATAAAACTATTTCTGCTATTTTTTTCTCAATTAGCATGAAGGAAAATAAACTAATAAGATTTTAACAATAATTTGTTGCAGATATGTAGAAAAAGTCATGTGAATGGAACACAAGTTTTTTAGTTGGGCTCTGAGAATTAGCGGCCAAACTCAGCTAAGCGCTATGTTGCCAATGTGAGCAACACGTGCTCTGCTACATGCATCAAGAAGTAGAATAAATGAAACAGTCTACAAAGAGAGAGCAAAAAGGAATAATTTTAATTATATTTATAAAAAAAAAAGTAATAATTCAACAAACCTATGTTTAAAGAATACTCCAGAGCGCGAAATTAAATGAAGACCCTAAAGAAAACCCAAATCACTCGATTGCTTTGGGCCGGTCTTCCATTCGCTTTGAAGTGTCGAGGAGAGGTTATATTAAGGTATGAGAAAATGGCCATACATAGTTGTAATTATACCTCACCTTTGGCTTTTAATCTTTATCACAAATTAAATAATAAAGTAAACAAGTTAGTTGGTAAGAGATATGTAAAGAAACAGAATCAACTAGACGCACGCTTCTGCTACACACCGCCATATGGTTTCGTGTATTTTGTTTACGAAAATCGGGAGATAACGTCAACATATCCGTCGATCTCTTAGAAAACTAATTTCCACTGCCGCGCAAACAATTAAATGAATAAGCAACAAATAATGCATATGTAAAGTATGTGAAAACAGAGAGAGAAAAAAACAAAACACGATAGTTGCAAGCTGAAGCAAAACGCAACACCAGGATTGAGCACGTGGTAATTTCGCAGCAGAAACTCTGGCAACATGCAACTGTTACCATAGCAGCGGGCATGGCATGCTCACTTGTTTTTCGGATTGCAGCGCTTCTGTCAGACCCAAACTTACGAAAATAGCACTGTAGAAGAGGTTCTTGACAGGGTCTATAGTTCTCCATCCACAAGCACAATAACAATAGAGCATGCCATGCATACTAGCCAGTCTCAGGTTACTAGAAGTTTGCGCGAACAGCAATTGCATACATATCATCTCACCACAGTTCAGTTGGTGGGGTCAGATGACTTCTCACTCCGATTACAAGTTTGTATTGTTTAAAATTAAGATACGCGGCTTCTTGTATTTCAAAACCGTCGTAATGCGTAGTAGCGAAAATACGTGGCGAACGGCAGAATTTCAACTAACTCGGCGCGGTGTTAAAAAAAAAAAAAATGTTAATGACTTCTAGCTCGATAACAAGGCGTTGTTTCCTATAAGAAAATACATTATAACTCGTGAATCACGCCTTAAAATTATTCGACGTTATTCTGTATAACCTTCTGGTTTTACTTTCAGAGATCATAATATTTAAACGTGGAGCATTTATTTTGGGAAATGTTTTCTGTGGTGTTAAACCAATACATATGTAATTTATACCCACAATTTACAATTTGGTTTCATTACTATTGTCTTCACATTTTAATAATACTTTTATTGCAGCTAAATGACCATATAGAGAGGCAAAATACATTTCCATTGTATTACTGAGATTGTGCACTCGAACCTTGGTTTGCATAGTCTGTAATAGATATTACTTCTTTGCTGCAGAGTTCTGAGTGATAGCGTTCACACATCTGTCTACATAGTTTGCATTTGCTCGAAATGAAAAAATGAAATGGAGGTTTAGTTATGGACGTTCTTTAACTGCTGTGATTCTCAGCGTCCCATTCTATACTGGGCGTGAAAGACCGCTTAATTTTGCTCAAAGGCCTATCTATCAGGCTTGAGGTACTTTCACGTGCTGTAAATCTACGACGCGGGACCCACGGCTTTACTTCCCTTCCGAAAGAAGCCATCCATCGTCCTCCGCCGGGTTTGAACCAGCTACCTTGGGTATATGAAGTCAGCGTGGTAACTATTACGCCACGGAGGGCGACTTTGCATTCACTTGTTTCCGCTGGTTCATGAAATGCTAAGTTGTTACAAATCATATGGTGAAAGACATTCTTTTAAGAATGCATTTATTTATCCAGAATATTATGTTCAGAAAACTTCTATTTTACAGCCTCAGAAGCCTATTTGATTAAATAGTTCTTAATACATACTGTTCATATTTCGGTTTTTAAGCGGCTCCTGTATTTTCACAATAATATCGCGATGCGCCCCAGACGATTCAATAATTAGTAAGTGATGCTCAGTAACAAAGACACAGCCTGTGTAGTTATTGCTTTACCATTTTGTGTGAATACGGAGAAAAGGAAACTATAATGGATGAAAGTTTTGGTACGAGAAAAAACAGTTGTAAACCCATGCAAATTCATTGAACGATAAAAGGTTTAGTGAGCCAAATTATTTCAAAAACGTTCTAAGTTTGAACAGTCTTTGTTACTCTAGAAATTAAAACAAATTTTAAAATTACTTTCGCTGGAGTCACTAGCTTTATTAAACCTTTTCTATTTCTTCTCTTTGTGACATCCTTTAACCTGGTGGTTCATATCGGACGACCAAGGAAATAGGAGCCTGTGTTCCATGGAGCTTAAAGGTACCCGATATTCATATTCTCAGGATAAGGCAAAACTCCGGAAAAATACTTTACCGGGTAACTCACCCTAACCGAGATTCGAACTCGGGACTTATTGAACGTGAGGCAGAAAGGCCATCCCTCATACCGCAGAGGCGGGCTGATCTACTTCTGTTAAAGCAGATAAACCTTTATTACTCATTTACACATTTCGTTGTCGGTTTAAGGAGCAAAATTCAGTAAGGTAAACCGACAGACAAATCTTCTCTAAGCTGTTGCAAATTGATGCCTTTGAACTTCTGTTCTCTTTGCATGAACACGAAAAGGAAAGAAAGAAAATCTGAGAATTAGCGATTTTCAGTTGAAAGAAGTAAAAATATTTGAAAAATCAAGCCAATAACAAATGGAAATTGTTAACACCATAAACATTTAATTTGACACAAATTGTGTGCTTTAACGAGATCTGCTTTTTGTGAAGTAAGACTGTCTATGTTTTACAGTTTGCCAATTATACAGAAGTCATTCAGATTAAAAATGAATTCACTGGCTTATGTCAGAAAATGCAAGATACCTATAGGTTTTATTATTCGTGAAAGTATTTAAACATACGACATTTAATCAAAATATTTAGAGCCACTTTTGAAAAAAAAAAAAAAAAATAGTAACGAAAACTTTTCAAATAAAGCTACTCCTCGTCATTCTTTGAATCATCCGTTCATCTTGCTCTTCATCGTTGGAAGTTCACTTGCACGCTGAGAAAGTTTTGCGCAATATTGTCCACAGACGAGTCAAACTAAAAGTATTGCACAATATATTTCAAAACTGTATTGATTGCGGAACTCTTCAATATGAACACTCAAGGTGCCGATTTAAGAATTTTGCTGTGTTTTTTACTGCATACTCAGTTTCTACTTCCGTGCTTTTTGGATCGATATAATCAGCACAATAGTGGTTGTTATTGTATCTCTGCTCTTTTTGAGTTAGTGTAATCCACAAATATTGTGTTTATTGGCTATTGAAAATATCAATTTGAATTCTTTAAAGAATGCTGGCTACTGACACTAACTGGTAGCAATATTTGTGAATGATTTGTGGTGATACAAAACTTATAGTATGAGCAATAATTAACATTGTGCAAGCTGGTGTGTTTTAATGCTCTCATCAAATGTGATATGGGGCGTCTTAATAGGGTGGAAACGTATGTTTAAATAAACCTTCAGGAATAAATCACGATTTTCGTTGAATATTTACATTGCTGTTTGTTGGAACGAAAATTTTTGTGCATTTCATCAACTCGTTGAAGACATCATTATTAAATGACGAACAAATAAATAAAATGTTATTGATGAAGTCATTTAAGTTCAAATTGAAATCTCGCAACTTTAGCTTGCTTCAAAAATGATAAATAAATGACTAGAAGGAAAATTAGCAAGGAAGTGAATATAATTTCATGATATTTGGGGTTTATTTTAAAATTCTATTTATTTAATGCTACTGTGAGTTCACTATTTGAAAAGTAAACGTCAGCATTTACTCGTGTACATTACAGTCGTAATTGTATCAAGCATAATACTATGCTTATTGACGATTATTTAAAATACAGTAGGGGATAATATATGTTTATAAGCAATAATTAACCGTTTTTGAAATGAAGCTAATTTTAAATCACCTCTCCTCGAGGAAAAGCACTGGCCGTTTCCTTGTATCAGAGGGACGTAATCTTTTGTTTCTTTCTGGGTTTTCGTTTTCTGCATCCTTTATTTCTATAGTATTTCTCAAATTTATTGCGCTAATAATGTTATTAAGGTGTGAAGCGTCATTTTATATTTACCACAGAGTAAATCTCGCCTCCGGTATTTTATTTCCCGTGGGAATCGATCGCGGTTCTCATCGTTCTAGTGAGACTACGGGACCTACATAATTTTGGTCATGATAAACAACGGCATTAAGCTACAATATTGCCGCGACCAATTAGAATGACTTAAGCGTCTGCTGGCACGGCTAGTTATTGAAGTAAAAATACACCGTTTCCAAAAAAACATGAGGAGTATTGTTTGAAATCCGCTTAGTTCAATAAATCACGAGAAACAAATTTAAGTTGGCAGCGTTTACTTGCTTCCAATGGGCTGTTGGCTCGAGATTTCGAAAGCAAAGCACAGTGTGTACTCGTACTACATGACAAGACACATCATTACTAGATATTTGAATAGGTTGATATTACAATATAAATACGAGTAAAACACAAAATAGAGATTGTAATACCCAAATCACGTCCCTAAAATAGATGTGAATGTACTTAAATGTGTGGGATCATTATCCAATATTGTCATATTGTACCAACCTGCCCCCTGAATATTTATGAAACTTTCCCATAAATAGGAAGTTACTTGTCATATATTAGAACGAAAAATCCAAAGACCTATCTTATTGATATATAATTCAGCGTTAATATTGACTTTTTTAATTTGGCTAAATATTCCTCCAAAATTTCCAGAACACTGCATTTTGAGTTTCACACCTTAAACATTGTGGTCACTTACGCAGTCTTGTGGGAGAGGCCGGATCTTGTGCCAGGTCAGAAGTCTTGATTGAACTATTTTGATTTTTTTTGGTAGTGTTTAACGCCCGCCTTAACTACTTATGGCACCGTAGGCGGTGACACTGATGATACATGAATGAAGATGGAGCACCGGTGGAATGCGATGGCGGGGGAAACCTGAGAACCCGGAGAAAACCCGCCCAGCGCCGCTTTGTCCACCACAAATCTCACATGCAGTCGCCTGGGATCGAACCCGGGCCGCGTAGGTGAGAGGCGAGTGGTCTAACTACTCGGCAACGGCGTGGCCCAACTATTTTGATGAAATCTAAATGGACTAATAAGATGATATTGTAACAAATGAGAATACTAGTTTCTGTTAAATTTACTCTATTCACACTAGCACAATATTTTACACGTTTGGCACACAAATAACCGTGTCACTTAGCATTCGTCACTCACCAGACTGACTTTAATTAAAGGTAGTATCAGTCTCTCTTATGTAGTCCCGTAGCAGGGCTCGGAAAGTCCCAATCTTAGACATGACGGGAAAATTACGTTTTATCTACTTAGAAATAGACTATTCTGAAGGTGGATTTTTCTGGGCATAGAGATAAAGATGGCTCCCGATGTCTTGCAGGGAAACACACAAAGACCCTTTGTTTGACCGGCTTTTGTGTCCGTTCGCTCTATTGTTTGTTCAGGCCAGGAAGCTCTCGGAGGGAAGATTGGACTTAGCCATCGTTACACTGCTACCTCCTTAGAGCTGGTCGTCCAGCAGTCATAGCGGGCTAGCCGATCTAGGTGCGCTACCAGTATCTTCCCTCGTAGCACTTTCTAGATGTGGTAGAACAGATCGTTGATTCTCTTTACCATGTGGTACGGTCCTTGCCACGGTTGTTGAAGTTCAGGGTAACGCCCCTTGATTCTCGTAGGGCGATGCAACCACACAAGGTCTTCCGGCTATAACCCTTGGCAGTTGGTTTGGCAGTCGTAACGGGTCTTCATCCTATCGCACGCTATCCGGATGTGCTGACGGGGACCATCTCGTACACATCGTGAAGTAGGTCTACAAGGTTCTCGACGTAGTTATTTGCTGGTTGTTCCATTACAGAGAGGCTCCCAAACGTCAGATCACATGGGAAACGCAACTCCCTGCTAAAAATAAAACGGGCTGTTATCCCTCCCGTAGTGCATAAACGAGCGGTAGACCAGCAAAAAAAAAAAAAAATAAATAAATAAAAAAAAAAATAAAGCGACACCCTGACATCCCGGTACCTCTGGTGATTAACCACTAACCTTTGTAGGTGTTCCTCCAGTGTCTTGATGTAGCGCTCTACCATACCGTCTGACTGCGGGTGGAGAGTCGTTGTGCACCCCAAGCAGCTCCAGGGCCTCCCTCATCAGGTTCGACTCAAAATTGGTGCTATGGTCGCTGTGCAGCTCGAGCGTTACTCAAAGCAGCAGAAGAGCTCTTTAACAACAGTCAGCAACCGTTATGGTCATCTGTTTGGGGATGCCTTAAACCTCCGGCCACTTGGTGAAGTAATCCATGACCACTTGCAGATATATGTTACCCCTGTCGGATACAGGGAACGGTCCAGCTAAGTAGATGTATTCGAAAGATGCCACCACATTGTACTGCTGCATGCAACCCCTGCTCTTAGTCTGGGGCCCGCGACTCCTTCACAGGCATGACATTGGCGGTAACACTTCTCAGCGTGTGCCCTTAGCCCCTGACCCCACTTCTTTCAGGAGCGGCCCCAAGTCAACGCCCGCCAACTGCTGGCTGCACTGTACCATCTATCTGCCGGTACCACCGATATCGCGAACTGCTGTGGTATGATCCTTCTCCTCTACATCATTGTAGTGGCCGCACTCCTCCGGGCAGGATCGAGAAGACATGGCATCCGCGTTGGAGTTGCTCTTCCCTCTCCGGCGCTCTTATGTATAATTGTACTCGTGCAGCCTCTGGACTCAACGGGCATTCTGGCTCTCTAGGTTCTTAACAGCTCAACAAAACCAGATGAGGGCGGAGTGGTCATTCGTCAGATGGAACGAACATACATGTATTTATGGAAGTGTTCGGGTACCTTCACTTCTACTAAGAGCTCCCGTCGAGTAACACAGTAGTTTTTCTCCGCCTTGGGCTCTCTCTCTCTCATAGTTCTTGCTGAACTAGGTTATGACCCGCTCCTTCTCGTCGTGGATCTGGAAAAGTAGGCCTCCGATACCGCTGTCATTGGTGTCGGTGTCTACAATGAATCCGCCACTCGGTTGGGGAACCCTAAAACGAGCTGCTGAGTGCTGCCTTCAGCGCCCGGAACGCGCCCTCGGTCTCTTTTATCCACAAGTAAGGACGGTGTTATTCCGTCAGACGAGTGAGGGGCTTCGCGCTGTTGGGGAACCCTATATGGTATCCGCAGTAGTAGCTACACAGAGCCAGGAAACTGCGCAACTCCCGCTTATCCCTCGGGCGACTCCAATCTCTCAGCTCAAGCCTTCGGACCGGTGGCCATCCCGGTAGGCGAGACAGTAAGGCCCAAGCAATTTACTTACTTCTTTACAGAGGAGTCGGCACCTTTTCGCATTCAACTTCAGGTTAGCTGATTACAATCTCTGTAGCACCTTGGTCAGGTTATCAAAATGGCCGTTGAAGGTGTTTCCCACGATGATGTCCAAATGTAGCAGGCAGGCGTCGGTCAGCCCCTCATCGCCGACTCAATTAGACGCTTGAAGATGACTGGCACGTTGCAGAGACCAAAACTGGGCTCCCGCAAGTGTGTGCAGAGCGCGGTCTATATGGTGTAGGGAAAACAAGTCCTTCCTGGTGACAGGAAATTGTTTTTATAGTCCACACAGAAACAGCTCATCGTTCTTTTTCATTAAGACTACGGGGGAGTACCTAGACTGCAGGACTCTTCTATAACCCTCCTGGCTTTCATATCTTCCAGCATGCCTCGTACCTCCACTTGCTTCGCGATAGGGACACGTCTTTGGTGGTTAACGGATTGTTCGGGCGTCTCCGGCGTCGATTTGATGGAGTACTTATTCGGTGCGGCCGTAACCGCCATCTCGTTGGCTGAAAATGGACTGGTATTTCCTAAGCAGTTCTAGCTGTGCCGCGGTCAGATGGTCTGCCGCCTTCCTCAGCAGTTTCTTCTGCCGGGGCCGCAGATCTTCTCACTGCTGGCACCTGGACCCGTGGAATGGCGATACCCTTGCAGCTGGCTCACATTCCCCAACTCCGTTCCGGCTCGTATATCCTGATTGTCGTCCGATGGATTCATAGTCTCATAGGCACTTCTCTCGAAAAGGCAGCACTGCCCTGAAGACGCACATTCCATTCAACTCCAAGAGCTTTTCCCTTGATCGCTGGCGCACCTTCACGCTGGCGCTCCTTGCCGTCACGATTGTATCCTTGTATCCTCCGCCATGACCACTTTGCAGACTTTCGGCTGTTCTTCGGGGCTTTGAAGCTTCACCTTAACTAAGCCGAGTCGCAAGACTCCTGCCAACGTCTACCGCCGCCTCGTGGCTCCTGAGGGCATCCAGCTAGTATTTCATCCTCAGTCACTCTCTCGACAAATAGCCAGTCTTACGATGCTCCGACCAAGGGTTAACTCCAGCAGGACCACCTGCACAGGCAAGCTATCGACAGTTGCCGTTACTAGCTGGTAGGGCCGATTCGGTCACCTGGATGGCAAACCTTTCGCGACTGCAGGTCTATTACGGTTACGGCGGTGCCCGTGTCCACTAGAATACAGCACAACATCCCATGTATCCTGCTGTCCGCTACGAGACTGTCATCCAGTCGTCTGCTCAAGGTATGCAATGTTACTCGAAGGGATGGTGATGACGGCCCCAACGTGCCTCCCACCACACCGGTATTTATTCGTTTCCCGTCTGCTCCTCTGATTGATGTGAGGAGGCCCTCGCCAGTTGTCCGGACTGGTCACACCAACACACCCCGGTCGATCTTCGTCGACGTCCCTGGCTGGCACCTCCGTTTCCGTCGTAGCGGATGTTCCTTGTCATCTTTGTAGGGCTCTTGTTACCCCGACCGCCTTCATTCTCATCGCGTCTGTTGCCTCATGGATGGTCTTGTATTCGCCGAACATTAGAAGCTCTCATATTGGCGTCACACATCCCGTCATCAAAAGAGTAGGTCGTTTCTCGGGAGACGTAACAGGGCGGAAGGTTCTCCAGAGCTTTGGCTGCTAATTGTTCAAAGGCCAAGGCAAACTCCTGTAGCGTTCGAGTGTTTGCTGCGGCCAAGCAATGACTTCCGAAGCAATTCTTGAGTGCCTCCCAGATGTCGCCAGTCGACATCGGCGTCGGGACCGTATTCAACACTTCCGCCGCCTACCCTTGAAGGAAGCTGTTCTGACTCCTCTCCTGATGGTTAACGGTTATGGTTAGGAACGGCAGCAAACTATCAGCAGAAGACTTCGAAAGTGGACGTACCGTTGTACTTTAGGGGCTCCACGCGCGCAGATGTTGTGTCGCGTCTAGGTGTCTCTAACTTAATGTTCTTAAGTTTTCCGTTTGTTCTGTCATGGCGTTCATCTCCTTGGCGCTACCGTCGATTCTTCCCTCCAGCGCGTTAAGCCATTGATCATGGTCTTGCATCTTTCTGACAGCTCCACGCTGGCCAGTCGTTGGACATCTCTGCCTTCATTTCTTCTTTTTCATTCGGTTTTCATTTCTTCCATGCCGGTGTCCATTGTCATTCCCATACTGTCCATTCTCGAATTTACGTTCCCCAATTTCGCCTCCACCTTCTCCGTGCTAGATTTCATGGCGTGCACTGTACTTAGCAATTGTTGAAGTATTTGATCCATCGCGATGTTTATATCTCACTTCTGATACTAGTGTAACAAATAAGAACACCAGTTTTTGTTAAATTCACTTTATTCTCATTAGAGCACTACACGTAACACAACGCTTTACACTTTGGCACACAAATAACCGAGTGCCTGCATTCACGTAACAGTTTTGGCATTCGTCAGTCATTAGATTGCTCTTTAGTTCTTATAAAGTCTCGTCGCAGTACTCCGAAACTCCCAATCTTAGAAATTATGGAAAAATTATGTCAATTACGTTGTTATAAATTTAGAATGAGATTACTCGAAGAGGATTTTTCTGGGTATAGAGATAAAGAACCCACAATATATCTTGCAGGGAAACGCACAAAGGCCTTTGTTTACCAACACATTTTGTCCGTTCGCTCTATTGCTAGATCAGGCCAGGCTGCGCCCATGGGAGGAAGGGTGTGGACTCGGCCGCCGTTACAGTATGAAAGCCAATGGTGTGTGCACAGCAACGGGGATCGATCACACTCACTTTTTCTTAGAATAACTGTAAACATTAGCATTAGATTTCCATGGACCAATGTAATTTTTTGAAGGGACAATAAGTTCATTTTTTCTTCTATTTTTGAATTCTGTAATCGGCGTCTGAATCCGTTGACTGCTCTAATTTTTTCGCTCATATTGCTTAACAGTTAACATACCTCACTTTTCTATTTTCAAATTTAAATGACATTTCGGAACAAAATAGCATACTCTATAACGTGTTGTAGAGGGGAAAATGGCAAACAAAAGTTTGAGCAACGAAGAACTGATTTAAAAATAATTCAAGATTACAAATCTGTGTCCAGCAGCTAAATCATAGAAAAGTGCTCTAGTATCCAGTTATGGACAGAAGTCAGAAAGTAAGTACGGAAATGCCGATTCGAAGCTATTGCAAACAAATCCGTAAAAATGTCAGAATGCATAAAATGAAATAACATTCAATCTTCAAATGCCGACATGTCTACCTATGTTGCCAGTTGGTCCATGTTGTAAGGAATTTCTCGTATTAAGTATTGGTTAACATGTTAATTTCAGTAGAGTCGCCAGGGGGCCAATATTGTAAAGGATTTATCGTATTCAGTTTGGATGCATTTATTAATTTTAGTACAGCTACCAGGGGCCCATTTGTAAGGAATTTCTCGTTTTACGTTTTGGTAAATCTATTGATTTCAGTAGTTACCAGAGGACCCATGTTGTACGGAATTACTTGCATTATCTTTTAGTTAAATCTGTTAATTTCAGTGGAGTCACCAGGTGGCCAGTATTGTAAGGGGTTTCTCATATTAACTTTTGGCTAATCTACATGTGAATTTCAGTAGACTGCCAGGGGACCCATGTTGTATGGAATTTTTTTGTTAAGTTTTGGTGTATCTGTTGCTTTCAGTAGTTGCTAGGAGGCCATATTGTAGGGCTTTCTTATTAATTTTTGTTTAATCTATTGATTTCAGTACGGTATTTACGTGTGTAGAAACTTGTTCGTTAATAATATCATACGGGATTTCAAATTTCGTATTTATGAAAAAATAAGGAATATTTTTCTCAGTTTCTTTTAATACATTTTGTATTCCTATCCCAGCAATATGTCTGCAAATGTCAAATCAGATATGCAAAAGCCCCTGTAATGTGGGTACTTGATCTTGGAAACCATTGAGAAGATCCATACTTAGCACTGTAGAACTGGGAACTGAATGTGGTTTGTTACATGCAGCGAGTACATGCAGTGCATACATTTTATATTTCCCCTGTCACGTAAATTAAATTATACAGCTGTGTGCTGCCGCTCTATATTCGCGAGCATAAGATGAAACACCCATAGCATTTGGCAGCGCTATATTAAATCAACTTAGAAAAGAATCTGGTGTGTTTTATCCACACTTTTTCTACCTGTTCTGCAAACAAACTGTTCTTACAAAAGAGTACTCTTTTATGTGCATCATGCTAATCGAGATTAACATTAGCAGACATTGTCTTATTGCTTGCTTCCTTGTAAGTAGAAGGGCAATAAAGGAATATACTAGGCTAAAGTGATAGTCAAATGTTGTAAAAGCTGGTCGCTTTGTGAAACAATTGAAATTTGGTTCTCTTAGTAAAACAGGATAAGAAACGAAAGATGATTTCTCGTTTTAGAAAAGTTTAAGTAGTTTAAATTGAAACCAATAACAACCGATAACGGTTAAATGTACAAAAAATGTATATGACATAAACTATGGTTTTAAAGAGATCTATAATTTTTATAGCAAGTTTCTGTCTCTTACGGTTTACTAGTTACACTCAGGTCATACTGAATTGGTCTTGCAGAGGCTATTCCTAGAAAATTCAAGATGTACGTTTTGTTCATCATAAAAATATCTTAAAAGGAATATATGGTATTTTAATAAAATCATTTGAAAGGAAGTTTGCATAATTTAGTTTAACTGATAAATCATAAGACATAGACAAAAATATACTATACAGAAAATATATAAATCCTTAAAACACATTTAGTTTACACAGCGTTTTGTGGCAACAATTTTTTTTTCGAGATATCCTTTATTAATGATTTGTGTATTTCAATATTTTTGTCATCTGCCTGCTGAGCGAAGGGTGCCGGGTTCGATTCCCGGATGAGGGGTAAGACTTATCTATAGCCCAGATGATTCCCTAACCTTTCCAGTGTATAGAAGTATGAATGTGTGTGATCTAATGATTAAAATTAAAGATAAATAGTAAGACCCAACCACACCAGTATCACCATTCCAGATATACAATATTCCAACGGGAAATGCCACCGAAAGGACCACGCAGTTAAAGGCGAGGTACAAGTTCAACAATAAAAATATGCTTTTGCGAATTTTAAACTCCTGTCGCTATTCAGTTGTTTCTCGTGATGTCATGGAAAGAGAGTGGAATTCCAATGTCACATAAAGCTGCCCGCGTTTAAACACCTGGCTGTAAACTCGACTTCCTTATACCCGTTGTACCTACATAGTACGAAATGTATATTGCGTGTAATACAAAAAAAGTATATCTCGATTAAAATGAGGTACATAAAAAATTAGCTTTCATAAGAATAGCGTGTAGATATTATATAAAGTTAAACGATAATAAGAATGTAACACAGATATTTCTTTTCTGTGCACTGATATTGAGGTTCAATGGAGGAAGCGTCTCACAGAGAAACTGATCCGAGCGAATCGAGGCAAGGTCAAACAGACCAGTTAGTGGGCGTTAGGAACCAGCCAACCAATCGGCTTCAGATCAATGGCTCTGGCGTCATTAACTGGGAATACCTTGTTATTAATATCTTGAAATCACCCCATCAATTTTCCCTCTTTGCGCCTCTTAGATTAGCCATTGTTTTTCAACCGCAGAATATAGCATCAAATAACCAAAGAATGTTTTCGGTGTTACGTTCATACGTATATTTTCTTTGATCCGGGTTTGACGTGTGTGTGTGTGTGGGGGGGGGGGAGTTTTAAGCCTCAAGCTAAAGCTCATGCTGAAGGTGGCAAATTTCATTAAGATGCTTGCTTCTTTCATTTTAACATGCTATGTGTGGAAAGTGACTATGAAGCCTTACTTATTGAAAGATACAGATAATGTGAGATGTCATGGTTCTAATACCAGGAGCGAATAACAATTTATTGAGATTTTGAGGTCATTACACAAGTAAAACTTTGATGATTATGATGATAATGTGTCGTACACTTTTACTTTCTCTAGCACTTATGTACAATGTATATAGTAGATGGAGAAGGTATTGTATTCCACCCAAAAATTCGATGTGATTTTGCAGGAACTATATGTTTGAGGTCCCCCGATTCCAAAAAAAGTTAGGAAAAGGTCCGTGTGTGAGTCGGTGAGCAGCAGAGCTCAAAGCCGAAAATACCATAAAATACCAAACTTGGACTTTTAAGTTTAGTTACTTCCAAGGATGCGACACGAAGACTTTCAAGAAAGTGCCCACACCCCAAACTACCCTTTACAAGGACAAATTTTGAAAATATTTTTCTCAACAATGCCTCTAACGATTTTGATTAAAATACCCAGTTACATCACAAATAAAATGTATATCTTGAATTTTCTGGTTATAGCTGCTGAAGACCTGTTCATTTTGGATGAATTTTGCTGAAATTTCCGTACCTGCTAAACCGTAAGAAATAGACAAAAGCTTAATACACAAAAAACGTAGATCTCTTTAAAACACACAATTTACGTCCTATACATTTTTGTAGTAGAGTTGACCGTTTCCAAAATATTCCGTGTTATTGGATTAAACTTTAAGCTACTTTTGTCAAACGGTGTGTCAACCTTCTTTTGTCAGTCTTTTTTTTTTCCTTTTCTTTTTTTTTCCTTTTCTTTTTTTTTTCTTTTACTTCTGCAAAGCAAAGGGAACGGAATTTCAATTGCTTCACAGAGCGACCGTTTTTAAAAGGAATTGACTATCGCTTTAGCCTAGTGTATTCCCTAATTTCCCTTCAAAGAATTGAGTAATAAGACCAATTTTGCTAATATTTATCTCGATTAGCATGATGTAGATAAAATAATAATCTTTTGTAAGAAAAGTTTGTTTGCGGAACAGCTAGAGAAAGTTATGTGAATGAAACGCAACAGATTTTTTTCTATTTGTATCTATTCCTTTTTACTTTTAAATGTCAATGGTTTAACACTTTACATGCACAAATAAATGTTTTATGTTATTTATTCTGCACGTCAACACCAACTTACAGAATGTGTCGCTGAAAATACCATGGTGCAGTAGTTCTTGAGTTCTTGTACAATAACAAACATTATTAATATCTCAGTCTCGTTAATCAAGACCTTGAAATTACTTAAGGTAATTTAGGAATTTTGAATTAACTCATTTTAACAGGTATTTTGGACTCCCTTCAAAACCAAAATAACATTTACAAATTTTCGCTCGCATTTTTTTGTCTTAAAGTGACAAAATGCATTGTCAAGGAAGAAACTTGTTAAATGCAAACAGGTCTTATTTCCACTTGTGGAATAAAGTGTACATTATTCTTAATTGCCTCTTCAAAAGAGGATTGCAGTGAGGTACAAAGTATCGAAGTATCTAGATTATTTTTGTGATAATTGTTGCATAATGAATGTATAATATTATTTGCAAGGTTACTGACTGTCTAGGAACTTCTATACAATTTTGTTACACATATAATTGTGTGGTCGTCTCCTTAGCGTTGCTGCTTACCAAGCGGGAGACCTGGGTTCGATCCCCAGGACCGGCGTGGGGATTTTTCCCCCGCTGGGAGACCTGGCCCGGGGTGCACTCCCTGGGGAGCCAATTGAGGAGCTACTTGATGGAGAAGTAGCGGCTCCAGGTCATGAGGACCGCATTAACCGGCCGGGGGACTCGAGGCGCTGACCACGTCTCACCCTCCAATACTGCACCCCATCCATGACGTCTGTAGTGGACCGAGGTAGGCCAAGGTTCCCCGTGAGCTGTCGTGCCATGGAGTTATTATATAATTGTGTGGAATATAAATAGCTGTTCTAGGAAACCAGAAAACGACAGTTGAAGGTCCAATATTTGTGTGTTCATGGCATGCCAAACACAAATAAAATGGAGAAATAGTGCTCATTCGTACCGTAAAGCCATTGTTGTGTAGTTTCTACAACACGCTAGAAAACCCGTTTTACTTGCTTGCCATATACAGTGCAGGGAGAATACATGCTGTATTCCCCCACAGCGGTCGTATCGTCTGATGTATAGCTTGAGGTAAGCATGATGTTTGGAGAAGAAAAAAAGAATCAACATTTCAAAAAATATTCTGTTAGCTTGTGTTTAAAGCCAAACTGAACTACGGGAATCTTTTCAAAGTGTATCAGTAAGCCCTCTTCACAATAAAAAGAACCTAACTACGAGTTACCACAAACCACAATTGTACGACTCATTATCAGTCATTGCTGAGGAAATGGAATTCCTTGCTCAGCCCAGGCACGTTCTATCATCAGATTGCAGATGACCTGTAACCAAATCCATTATCCACTTTGTAAGTCGGGCATTCGGTGTTTTCTGGGTCACTCTGCTTCCGCTTTTTATAGTGCATGAATCGTAGGTGGCCTCTTCTGCAACAAAGCAGTATCTATCTGTACCTAGGAACATTTACTTTAAAGGCGCCTATTGTATCATTGTAACTCATTAAAAAAACAACTAAAAAAACAAACAAAGGAGCGTTAAATTAAGTAACCAAAATATATGTTTCTAAATAAATGAGTTATTTATCGTCGAAAGCATTTATCTATGATTTGCCATATTATTACAACTGTGAAAACAGGGTGTTTAATAAAAGTTTTGAGTCACTAGGAACGTTATTGCTTTTAATGTTGGATTGCACTGGAAATATTTGAAAGTTACCTAAAGGAAAACGTGTAGTAGCAATTTTCAAAATAAGTTGTTTTAAGGGATTTAACATAAATCAGCTCAGAGTGAGTATAACACCTGTGACATGTTCTAACAATCGATGCAATAATTAGGATCTTTTGTTGTCCAGGCGTTTGTTCAATTCCAATATCCTTGTGACTTAATTCCTTCCCGGGACAAAATATTTGCCTAATTGTTTATGTTAACATGTAGTCTTAATTAGACTTAAATATATTTACACCTTCCTCATCAAGTTTGTTTATAGTAGATTGAAGACAAAAATGTATACTGCTATACAAAAGAACAAACGTGTCGAAAAATAAAACATTGTATAGAACGTATAATCGTAAGCTTTCACGGTCGAAGTTAGAATTATAACTAGCTGTTTCTTCCGAATTGAGAAGCCGTGGTCTGCTGGAATCCTCCCGTCCAAACGTTTCGTTCACAGCTGCGGTGAACATCTTCAGTGGCGTGGTCATAGTCTTCTAGGCGAAGGATTAGTCGCAACTGAATCCAGAGTTAAAAAACAGGCCATGTTTAAGTGCCCGTTTTTTGTGCTAAAGTATTGGATGCCAGGTTTATTTAATTTGAGGGATTCTTCCTTTCGGTTGAAGTTATTGCAGACCACGACTTCTCAGCCCGGAAGAAAAAACTAGTTATAATTATATAGAATTTTTGCGGTGCCTGTTTTCACAGCAGAAAACATTAAACATGAAAAATAACGAAAGATTGCTATGTACAGGATGTCCATGGGGAATTGACCCAAAGTCAAACGTACTTGACAAAAAAGCAGCTTTGTCATATCTTCATAGCAGTACATTTATTAAACAAAAATTATGTTAGGCTAATTAGCTTTTATTTCACACAAACGATGTACAAGAAAGGTGGGAATGTAAAATCGGACTGAAAATAATCAATGAAACACGAGTCTTCCGATTGCTCTATCCAACTGAACTGCCATGGCATATGCCGTCATGTTGCTGTGGTATAAAGGTCAATCTTCTGAGGCAGTGGAAGGGGGAGATAACGACGACACGTGGCTGAACCGGCTACAATCCTCAGTGCCGACGTATTCAATCTGGGTACGAGTATCTTGTTTCCTACTCCTGACATTTGAACTGTCTCAAAAGACTGACCGAAGTAAGCTCAGTTGGTTAGAGTAGCCGAATGGCAACCAGAAGACCCCTGGTTCAAATCACGGCTATGGCATTACATTTTTCAGTCTGATCCAATCTTTCAAACACATTGGAATAGTTTTTTAGCTTATTGAAAACTAATTAGTGACACATTAAATATTGGGTTCTCTTCGATTGTGCTCCCAAATGTGGGTGCAGGAAGAACCTTTTGAATGTTAACTAACGAAACTTTTCAAATTTTTTGGAAGATGGGGAAAAGAAGAAAAAGGCTGTTCGACCCCATTAAAGAACTTCAGCTTCTTTATCGCTACAAATCGATGTTTTGGCAACACACTAAACTTTCTTTGAATCCTTGGAAGACCTACAAATGCTTAAATTCGTCAAGAATTATAATCGTCGAGTTGTCGCTTTATGCAAGTCCTCCCTTCTTCCTATGAATGAAAACTAAAACATTCGTAATTGTCTGATGTTAAGCATTTTTCCTGTTTTTCTTTCTTTCTTTTTGTGTAATTTCTATTAAAGGTGTTCTAAACAATTTCCCACTTTCCATTGAATTATTTTCCTTTTCTTTAGTCTTTATTTTCCTTGATGCCACATTTTCGTCTTTATATCCAGCGTCTTTGCTATGGTCAACTTTCTAGGCGGTCTGCCTCGCAGTCTTTTGCAGAGGTGCACTTAGAAGTGCAAGAGGCCAACGAAACTACTGGGGTTAAATGTTGAATGATTAAGAGGTTGTTCTGTGTGTACTGTAGTAGAGCTAGCAGGTTATTCAGGGCTGGCATCTACAGAGCGATAGTCACTTCATCATGTGTTTCTACAGTTCTCTCTAAAGCAGTCATTTGGTGAGCAGATGTCGATCGTAAACGAAAATACCCGTGCTTCTTAATTCACTGCCAAGGTCAACAGGCGTCATAGCTTTCAAATGCGCTTTTCTTACAAAGGCACCCACGTCGTAAATTGTGGCTCTCCTGTCAAGATTTCGCATAATTCATATCTCAATAATAACGCAAGTCACTTCAAACGGCCTAAAAACAGCTTCATTCAGAGGCTACATTTGCGGGGTAAAATTATCATTGTCGCGCCGTTTTGCACGGCTAGGTGTAAAGCTTCAAGACAAGCGTGCGACTTACGATTATGCATGGAATGATTAACAGAGTTGCTAAGCGCTATGAAGTGTCGAATAGTCTCTACGAGTCTGTAGTCTCGATATTCATCCCTAACACCCCGGTTAGTGCACTTTTTTTTTGTCGTAACAAATTATTTACAGCCCGTGTTTTACCTAAAGTATATCACGGGTTATTTACATATTTTGAACACTACATATTTACGTATTTTTATTCTTGAGGAATTCTGCGACTGCTACTGATGTTGAAATGGCTCTTCAGAACCATTGGCAGTGAAAGTGAGCGTAAAACAATGGTCGATCTCTTGATCTGTTGTTGCATTTAGTCATCAAGTCTGTTGTTGCTTTTAGTCATCAAGTGTGGGGCCGTCTGTGGAAATTTTTTCGGGACAGCTGCAGAATGGTGAAGCTCTGATTTTCGTTTTGTAGAGGTAGGATTGAAAGCGGACATGATTGGTAAGGAATTGGGTAGTTCTATGATTATGCAGAGAGATAACGACATTCTGAGGTATGCTGGGGATGAAAAATCTGACGTGATAGGCTTTATTGGATCTGGTATAGATGGAATTCCAATTAGTACTGTAGTGCAACGTTAGGCATAGGCTTGAATTTAGACTAGAGAAAGAGCCAAAACTGGTGACACGGAATTCCCAATCGCATTAATGAAATTGCACGTTGCTACCAACCCTTTCGGTGCAAGGACTTTGCACGTTTTGACTCGTTTCATCGAGATGTAAACTGTGCCTTCTTCAAACACTTATGCCACTTAGCTTCTTCTAGATTGTAAAACATGTCCTTTTTATTGAATGAATTAGCTCGCTTCATACTGCATGCTTCAGGTGATAGGGGTCCTGGATTGAGATGTCTAACTCGAAAACCGAAATGCCAATCAATACCGATCAGCGCCGCTAAACGTCCTTTAATTAATTATAATGGTCATTTCATAAACTAGTCAGCGACACGCAGTTGAGTTAAACCATAATATATGCGTGCAATTGTCAGAAGTAAGCGCTTCTTCCTGATCGTTGGTGAACACACTGTTCACTGCATCATTAGGTTTAAACCTTAGGTCTAGTATGCGACATCATCTTTAGAGTTCTCCGCGGTAAGTTCAGAATGGTATTTCACAACAATTTTCAGCTGCCATGACAGTAAATTGCACCTTTATCGGAAGGAGAAACGATTGTACATATTTTCCATTTGTATTTGTGTACCACGTTTTGTTTCTGTGAAATAAAAGAAATAATAATTTATTGTGATCAGTTCACTTCACCTTCAAGTGATCTACTTTAATTCATTTTGGAAAGTTATAAATCAGTAAATATTTATAGTTATTAACAACCTTATACAGTCATTCAAAACAGAGATACTGCGGAACTTCTGACAGACGGATTTTCAGCGTTTGAGTATTCAAATCTAAAAATCTGATGCGTTCTATTCACAGGAGTTTCTCTACATCTCTGTAACAAATTATTCTTAATAAGCATATTCTTCTATCTACTTCATGATAATCGAGATAAACATTGGCATTGTCATTATTACTCGATTCCTTGTAAGTAGAACAGAACAGCATCTAATGTGCTCCATTCACATGATGTCCTTTAGCTGTGCGGTAAACTAACCTTTTATTCAAAACATTAATCTGTTATCTATTTCATGCTAGTAAAGATAAACTTAAGCAGAATTAGTCATACTACTAGCTTCCTGTAAGTAGAAGGGAAATAAGAAAATGTAAAGGCTAAAGCGACAGTCTCGTGCTTCAAAAGCCAGTCGCCATGTGAAACAATTGAAATTACAATCTCTTTGCTTGCCAGGAATAAACAAACGAGAAACGAGATGAAAGACGTCTTCCCCTTTGAGAAAAGTTTAAGTGGCTAAAATTGAAACCATAATCCGCAAAATCCCGAAAACGGTTAACTCTACAAAAAATGTGTGACACCAAACTTAAATACCAAGTTTAGTGTTTAACAGTCTTTTCGTTTTTGAACTATACTGTCCTCAGACACACATGGACCTTTTTCTAATTTTTTTTCTCAGGGGAACTCAAAACATGTATTTCCGGTGAACCTCTGGAATTGAATTTTTGGGTGCATTACAATATCTTTTGTATACACTTTGTGAATAGTACGTGTAGAGAAAGTAAAAAGGCACATTTGGAGGGCCAAAATGATTCCGTCGATTTCTTCACCGTGACATCTAGCGCGTCTGTCTTCCTTCCTCGTTTTATTTATTTGACAGGATCGATCAGCAACAATGCTGTGTACTTCGATGCATTAGTTTTCAATGGTGTGGTGTTAAGCGGTTTGACAGTGCTGTGTTCGGGGGGAACATTTATGGTTGCTTTTTAGAGGCTATTTGTCCCGATCAAGTCCTTATATTCCCTCCACAACTCTGGCTCCTCGATTCAAACACGATACATAGTACAAAATTGGTACCATGTATGCAAAAATCCAGTTGGGTGTATTCAGGCCCGAATTTTTTTTTTAAGTACAGTTCCGGAGTCTGATCGGGACTCCGGCGCTATATACCCTACTTTTTATTTACCTAATTTGTTTACTTTAATTACTGTATGATTACTGAATTTCTGTTTTACTTTTTACACACACATACACAAACATATAACACCCATGCCCAAGGCGGGACTCCAACCCACGATCCCCTGCGCTGCGAAACACCAAAGCGAGACGCTTTGGCGAGGGCGGCCATGGAGACCGGCTAATTTAGGACCTCCGACGCCCCTGGGCAAAAAAAAAAAAAAAAAAATCCCCTCCAACTTACAATACATGTATTACTTAATTTTTCACAACATAGAGAATGGTTTCACTAGTTTGGATACCTAAGTATGAGTGGCAAACACCATAAGTGAGTTTATTAAAATTTAAGTAGAAACATCTTAATAGAAAGAACTTGAATTTCCACTAAAGAGGCATCACCCCATACTAGATGTCAAAACATATACTTGTTTAAATAACAACAGACTTCCTCCTTGCCCTGTCATTTGCAAACAAGTTTGAGTTCGTCATTGTCCATTTTTATTGTTAGGTTCAGATTCAATTGCAAGAACACCAAGGTAACTAAGACAATCCTTCACTTGTGATGTTCTTAAATAATTATTTATGCGTCTTAGAGCAGAAAATGATCTCAGTTGAGCAGTTGGAAGCAGGAGTGTTCAAGAATATTATTTGTAGAGGTATGTTTAAGTTTGGGTAAACTCTCTCTAGACAGTTACCTTTTAACATCTTGCACAGCTGTGTAAGAGAGCGCGACGCATTTTCATAATTTTCTGTGCAGCCTTCCAGTAATTTTGCCGCCTCCTAAAATGTGCCGCCCTGTGCAGTTGCCCGGTTTGCCCTGCCGTAAATACGGCCCTGGGTATATTACTTGGTCTATATGCAAGCCGCCCGTATCACATGCACAGATTCCTGCCCTTGCTCTGCTAGGCGATTTATGCCCCATTCACAATAAGCGCAGACGCCGCTAAAGCGTAAAGCTTTGCACCTATGTTATTCAATACAAGCATTCACATAGATATACGTTACGCAATGCGAGAGTTTGCATACCTCAACATTTATACTTGCACTTCGTACACGGAGGAAGAATTCTGCATTCTTTCCTCAATGCATTGGCTGATGTTCAACAGCACACGGATCCAATTTCTGGCAGGTGCTGCTGCACTTCAAATAACTAAAGTGGTATGGTAACAGTGCGATACATTCCCTGATGGAATTGGAGCTTTAGATTACACCCATATGTTTATCAGGAAACCGAAATGTAGACGAAAACATCACCCGGAAAGGCGTTGTTTACAAGTGTTGATGCAAACTACCCTGGTTTTATTCACTAATAAATTTCAATGACTGTAGAAATGTTCGCAACAATAATAATAATAATAATAATAATAATAATGCGGCATTTCTTAGTGACTAGAATTTTAAGTACAAATTTTTTAATTATTCATATAAGGTTTTTACGAGGGCTATTAAATTATACTTTTAATCGATACGTTTACAAATTAATACATATAAATGTACTACTCCCTTTCTTCATCATTCTTGCCTTTTATGGCATATTTTACGAAATATAGCACTGCTTTTTATGTTCTACAATAAATAAAGTTGTTCTTTACTTTCATTGTTTTCAGAGGATTTCTTTCTCCTATCAGGTGCAATGACTTTCTTTTCCGTTCTTTCAGGTATGTAGGCTTGTTGTCCTTTCTAAAGCATCTGCTTTTCATAGTGCTTATTTTCCCAAACAATTGATTTGATCCTAATCCAAGCCAAGAACTTTTCTTAAATCGTGTTTAATTCGGTCATTCTAATAGAGTTCTGAAAATTGTGATATTAAGAATGTGTTTCCTCCTCCAAATTGACAGCATAAACTGAGTCATAAATGATGCAATAAGCTTTTCCACACACGCAACAGTACCATTTATTACTTTCTATACACGTACTACGTACATAGTGTATAGAGGAAATAGTGTGCTCCACCCAAAAATTCGATATCGAGATTTCACCGGAAATATATGTTTAGAAGTCCCCTGAGTCCGAAAACTGCATTCTTATAAAAAGGACTGTGCATGTGTGTGTGTCTGTAGACAGTATAGCTCAAAAACGAAAAGTCTGTTAAATACCAAACTTGTTCAGTATCTTCCAAGGATGCGACAAGAAGATTTAAAAAAAAATCCCTCCACCCCCAACTACCCTTTACATGGAAACATTTTCGAAGATGTTGAATTTTTCAAAATTCGATCTACCGATTTTGATTAAAATATCGTGCATTACAGATATTTGCCGGAAAAATAAATTTATGTATCTTGAGTTTTCTGGGCATATCCTCTGAAGACTAAACTATTCTGGATTAATTTTACGAAATTTTGCATAACTGGTAAACAATAAGAGAGACAAAAGCTTACTTGACAAAAAATGTAGAGCTCCTTAAAACATATAATTTATGTTGTATACATTTTTTTCGTGGAGTTGATTGTTTCTGAGATATTCTTTGTTATTGGTTTCCACTTTAAAATACTTATACTTTTTTATGCGGGAATTTGTCAACTCCTGTCCATAAAAGCAAAGGAACTTCTGTCATATAGCAACTAGCTTTTGACTCTCTTTAGCCTAGTGTAATCCCTTATTCCCCTTTTACTTACAAGGATAAGATTATTTCTCCTATTTTTTTTTTTTTTTTTTTTCTCGATTAGCATTAAGTAAATAGAAACGTAACCTTTTTAAATAATTTGTTGCGGAGATATAGAGAAAGGCATGCGAATGGAACACAACAGATTTTTACTTTCTCTACGCGTACTATGTACATAGTACATAGAGAAGGTATTGTATTGCTCCCAAAAATTCGATACCGAGATGTCACCGGAAATACATGTTTTGAGACCCCTACTACCAAAATAAATAATTTTTAGAAAATGTCCGCGCGCGTATGTGTGTCTGTGAGAGAGAGAGAGAGAGAGAGAGAGAGAGAGAGAGAGAGAGAGCATAGCTCAAAAACTAAAAGTCCGTTAAATACCAAACTTGATATTTAAGTTTTATATATTCCAAGGTCGCGACACGAAGATTTTCAAGAAAATCCCCCTATACCCAAATACTCTTTACAAGGAACATTTTTCACCGCCTGCGGTGCCATAAGTAGTTAAGCGGGCGTTAAACACTGCCCAAAAAGGAACATTTTTCGAAAAGTTTGATTTTTTCAAAAATGGCTCCAACGATTTTGATTAAAATACCGAATGTTTAAGATATTTTTATAACAAACGAAATTCATATCTTGGATATTCTGGGAATAGCCTCTGAAGATCTCTTCATTCTGGATGACTTTCGTATAACTGGTAAATGTAAGAGATAACATATTTTGTGTAGCAAGTTTTTGTATGTCTCATTAAAACACACAATTTATGTTATATACATTTTTTTGTACAGCTAACCGTTTTCGAGATATTCCGGATTGTTAGTTTCAATTTTAGCCGTTTAAACTTTTCTCAAACGGGAAGACATTTTTACTTTCTCCATACGCACTATGTACATAGTGTATAGAGAAAGTATTGCACTCCACCAAAAATTCGATACCGAGATTTCACCGGAAATATATGTTTTAGGGTCCCCAATATCCAAAAAAAGCATTTTCACAAAAAGGTCCGTGTGTGTGTGTCCGTGTGTCTGTGAACACGATAACTCAAAAACGAAAAGTCGGTAAAATACCAAACTTGGTATTTAAGTTTAGTATCTTCCAGGGATGCGACACGAAGATTTTGAGAAAAATCCCCCCACCCCCAACTACCCTTTACATGGAACTTTTCTCAAAAATTTTGATTTTCTCAAAAATGGCTCTAACAATTTTGATTAAAATTTCGGATATTAAACATATTTACCTGAAAAATGAAATGTATATCTTGAATTTTCTGGGAATAGCCTCTGAAGAGTAGTTTATTCTGGATGAATTCTACTAAATTTTGAATGACTGCTAAACCGTAAGAGATGGACAAAAACTTACTACACAAAAAATGTAGAGCATTTTATAAGACACAATTTATGTTATATGCATTTTTTTCGTGGAGTTCGTCGTTTTTGTGACTTTCCTTATTTTTGGTTTTGCTATGAAAAACGTATATTTTTCTCATTCAGGAACTTGTCAACTCCTATCCACATAAACAAAGGAACTTCATTGACATAGCAACCAGCTTTTGACTATCACCTTAACCTACGGTTATCCCTTATTTCGCTTCTACTTACAAGGAAGCGAGTAATAAGACTATTTCTGCTAATTTTTTCTGATTAGCATAAAGTAAATAGAAGTATAAGCTTTTTAAGAATTATTTGTTGCAGGGATATGGAGAAAATCATGTGAATGTTACACATCAGATTTTTTCCCTTCTATTATAAAGGGCCAATTAATAAAGACAATTTCTGCTAATGTTTATCTCGGTTATCACGAAGTAGATAGACGAATAAGCTTTTTAATAATAATTTGTTAGAGAGATGTAGAGAAAGTCATGTGAATGGAACGTATAAGATTTTTACTTTCTCCATACGCACTATGTACATAGTGTATAGAGAAAGTATTGCACTCCACCAAAAATTCGATACCGAGATTTCACCGGAAATATATGTTTTAGGGTCCCCAATATCCAAAAAAAGCATTTTCACAAAAAGATGTGTGTGTGTGTGTGTGTGTGTGTGTGTGTGTGTGTGTGTGTTTGTGTCTGTCCGTGTGTCCGTAAACACGATAACTCAAAAACGAAAAGTCGGTAAAATACCAAACTTGGTATTTAAGTTTAGTATCTTCCAGGGATGCGACACGAAGATTTTGAGAAAAATCCCCCCACCCCCAACTACTCCTTTACATGGAACTTTTTTCGAAAATTTTGATTTTCTAAAAAATGGCTAACGATTTTGATTAAAATTTCGGACATTAAAGATATTTACGTGGCAAATGAAATGTATATCTTGAATTTTCTGGGAATGGCTTCTGAAGAGTAGTTTATTCAGGATGAATTTTACTAAATTTTGAATAACTGCTAAACCGTAAGAGATGGACAAAAACTTACTGCACAGAAAATGTAGAGCACATTAAAACACACAATTTATGTTATATACACTTTTTTCGTGGAGTTCGTCGTTTTTGTGACATTCCTTATTTTTGGTTTCTGCTATGAAAAACGTATACTTTTCTCATACTGGAACTTGTCAACTCCTATCCATATAAACAAAGGAACTTCATTGACATAGCAACCAGCTTTTGACTGTCACTTTAACCTACGGCTGTCCCTTATTTCGCTTCTACTTACAAGGATGCGAGTAATAAGACTATTTCTGCTAATTTTTTCTGATTAGCATAAAGTAAATAGAAGTATAAGCTTTTTAAGAATTATTTGTTGCAGGGATATGGAGAAAGTCATGTGAATGGTACACATCAGATTTTTTTTTCATACCTACCATTGATATGGTTAGGTTGTGTGAACCTTATTTTGTAATGGGCTGATTAGAACAAACAAGACTGAGAAGGAAAACGCCGCAGTATGCGGTGTCTGCTTATGCAAAGCTTTATGAACTGGGCTTCACGATCGATAACCCTGAATAGTTTCTCTTCTGTGGTGGCCGTTTCGATGAACGTCAGCACTAGCTCGATTCTCGGCCGGGGTAATGTTACGATTGGCGTGATTTATATATATATATATTTCTTCAATAACATCGAATTCAAATTCATTGGATCACTCCTTAGCAAAACATTGCAAGTGAAGGCGGCATGTTCGGTTCGCTAATTTCCACAAGTGACTCAAATCAGAAAAATTATGTTGTATATCAAAGTGTGGAGGAATTCATTCGACTTTTCAGCCGATTGCTTTGTTTTTATCATCTGCACAGCTTTTCCCAGCGTTAATCTCTTGAAGTAGGAAAGAGGGAATATTTAATTTGCTCTAGGGATATTTTCCCATTGCATGTTTAGGGAAAAGAGGAATACAATATATCGGAAGAGCAATACATTTTTTTCTCATTTCATACAAAATCCATATTGCCTGCACCGAACTTTTCACACTTCCATTAACTACTATTATTATTATTATTATTATAATTATTATTATTATAATTATTATTATTATAATTATTATTATAATTATTATTATAATTATTATTATTATTATTATAATTATTATTATAATTATTATTATTATAATTATTATTATTATTATAATTATTATTATTATTATTATAATTATTATTATTATTATTATTATAATTATTATTATTATAATTATTATTATTATAATTATTATTATTATAATTATTATTATTATAATTGTTATTTATACAAGAGAAAGTAATAAGCTTATGTATGTTATTTCGTTTGTTACCAAAATCGTTGTGCAAGGCCCATTTTACTTTTCCCAGATGGGTGTAAAATTTATGTCGTCTTCCTCTTTTCTACCCTCTCCTAAAATCTGAGACAAAATTCACCGAATTCTCTTCTACTGACGACGAAAGCATCCGTTCTCCTTAACCGTCTAGGCGCTTTACGTACTGGGTCATGTGTTATTGCATTATACAAGGTTACTACAAAAGAAATAGACAACTTCAACTGCCTGTAAAACAAAAACTATTAGAGATAGCAACCTAATTATTTTGGAGGTATGTTGAGAAACTCCCAAAGTTTTGTTTGTTACTATTGGTAACGCTGTAATGTTTTGTTTGTTGTTGCAGAAGCTGAAATGGCCGAAAATCCTGTGGAAAAGGCATATTGCGTGTTGGAATTTGCTAGAACGCAATCAGCAACTGTTGTCCAACGACATTTTAGAACACGTTACCACAAAACGCCACCGACTAGACAGTCAATCTACGACTGGTATAGAAAATTCGAGACAACGGGATGTTTGTGCAAAGGGAAGAGCTCGGGAAAACCAAGAGTTTCGGAAGAAAACGTTGAACGTGTTCGTTCTGCCTACATGAGAAGCCCACAGAAATCGACATATAGGGCAAGCATGCAATTACAAATTCCACAGCAAACTGTATGGAAAATCTTGCGGAAGCGACTGCACATGATGCCTTACAGATTACAGATGTTGCAGTTTCTGAGTGAAGAAGATAAGGTCATTCGGCGTGACTTTTGCATCGACATGTTGCGACATGCTGAAAACGATGCTGGTTTTTGTGAGCGCATCATTTCATTTTTGTGGTAACGTGTTCTAAAATGTCGTTGGACAACAGTTGCTGATTGCGTTCTAGCAAATTCCAACACGTGATATGCCTTTTCCACAGGATTTTCCGCCATTTCAGCTTCTGCAACAACAAACAAAACACTACAGCGTTACCAATAGTAACAAACGAAGCTTTGAGAGTTTCTCAACATACCTTCAAAATAATTAGGTTGCTATCTCTAATAATTTTTGTTTTACAGGCAGTTGAAGTTGTCTATTTCTTTTGTAGTGACCCTGTATTACAAACTTTGTTATGTAGGCATCCCCCATAAAATTTTATTTAAACCCAGATTTGTGCTGTGTTATAATAAAGCGAATAATCTCACACTAGGGAGTCTGTAATTTAAATTTCTCAATGGGTTTTAATATAGTAGATTTAGACTCTCCATCTTCATTTTTACTTTCTCCATACGCACTATGTACATAGTGTATAGAGAAAGTATTGCACTCCACCAAAAATTCGATACCGAGATTTCACCGGAAATATATGTTTTAGGGTCCCCAATATCCAAAAAAAGCATTTTCACAAAAAGGTCCGTGTGTCTGTGAACACGATAACTCAAAAACGAAAAGTCGGTAAAATACCAAACTTGGTACTTAAGTTTAGTATCTTTCAGGGATGCGACAGGAAGATTTTGAGAAAAATCCCCCCACCCCCAACTACCCTTTACATCGAACGTTTTTCGAAAATTTTGATTTTCTCAAAAATTGCTCTAACGATTTTGATTAAAATTTCGGATATTAAAGATACTTACGTGACAAATGAAATGTATATCTTGAATTTTCTGGGAATAGCCTCTGAAGAGTAGTTTATTCTGGATGAATTTTACTAAATTTTGAATAACTGCTAAACCGTAAGAGATGGACAACAACTTACTACACAAAAAAATGTAGAGCACATTAAAACACACAATTTATGTTATATACATTTTTTTCGTGGAGTTTGTCGTTTTTTTGACATTCCTTATTTTTTGTTTCTGCTATGAAAAACGTATACTTTTCTCATACAGGAACTTGTCAACTCCTATCCATATAAACAAAGGAACTTCATTGACATAGCAACCAGCTTCTGACTATCACTTTAACCTACGGTTGTCCTTTATTTCGCTTCTACTTAAAATGAAGCGTGTAATTAGACTGTTTCTGCTAAGTCTTTTCTGATTAGCATACAGTATAAGTTTTTTAAAGGTCGTCTCCTTAGCGCGGTGGTAGCGTTGCTACTTACCAATAGGGAGACCTGGGTTCGATTCCCAGTACCGGCGTGGGGATTTTTCCCCCGCTGGGAGACCTGGCCCGGGGTGCACTCAGCCTCGTAAGGTCCCTGGGGGGCCAATTGAGGAGCTACTTGATGGAGAAGTAGCGGCTCCAGGTCATGAGGACCGCATTAACCGGCCGGGGGGATTCGAGGCGCTGACCACGTCTCACCCTCCAATACTGCACCCCATCCATGACGTCTGTAGTGGACCGAGATGGGGGACGCAGCGGCCGGGCGGTAGGCCAAGGTTCCCCGTGAGCTGTCGTGCCATGGAGTATAAGTTTTTTAAGAATTATTTGTTGCAGGGATATGGAGAAAGTCATGTGAATGGTACACATCAGATTTTTACTCCTTAAATCGCAGAGGCATTTAAGGTAGAAGAAGCGTTTGAGTTTAAATTCGAAAGGGAGATTTCACTTGAATCGCCGTTCCTCACTAATACGGTGGTTCAATCCCAGGATACTGCATATGGGATTTGTGGTGGACAAAGCGACGCGTAGATGTGCTTTTTCCCGGTGTTTCTGGTTTTTGAGCCACCAATTGCTCTATCATCACCACCTTTACTTTCGTCCATTTCTGCCTTTATTTCGTATCTTCCTCATTCTAATGTTTGGCCACGGGCCAATTCCCCGTTCCGGAATCTTCACTCTCTGGTTCATTGTTCGTCTGCTTCCCAACAGGCTTCTGACCCTAGGCGCTCGCATGTAAATCCTGGGGGAGGGGGATGCAAACAAGTCCTGCATAAAAGGTCTCGAGATGCACGTTTTCCGCTTCCTTGATTAGAGAGAGAGAGAGAGAGAGACAGAGAGAGAGAGACAGAGAGAGATTGAGAGAGAGAGATTGAGAGAGAACAGCTACATATAAACGAGGATTTCATAAACATTCAGGGAATTCTTCTAATTCTAAGTAACCCCTTACACCGAAGAAATGTCTGCATCTGCGAAACCTAATCGGTAGACAAAAGTTTGCACCAGAAATATGTAAACCGTATAAGGTAAACCATTTATGTTACATATAAATTATATAATATCACTTGTATTACCCAAGTAGTCGCTATAGTTCAATGAATTGTTCCAAGTTAAGGAGTGTGCGAGTATTTTGGAATGTTAACTAGAAGTCCATTTCTTTGTGATCTCGTGAAAGAAAGTTTTAAAATAGCAAGACTGGTAATATCATTGTGACAAACTTTTTAAAATGTGAAAATTTTGTTTTGTAAGTTATTTTCACAAGTGGAAACATAGTAAACAATTTCCTTAATCTGTCCTCTAAGGGACTTACTAGAATAGAACCCAAGTATTGAAGAAAGTCTCGACATTACTGTTACTAGTTCTCAGTTTATATACTCTTATAATAAACAATACCCATTGATTTTTGTGATCACTTACCGCCACTTACAATGTCCTCTCTCCCACCAATGACAAAAACCCCGCAATGCGCATTCGTGTCTGATAGTGATAACGCATGGACATGCGGGAGATAGGAGAATTATGTAATCGGAGTAGTTGCGCCCACAACGTTCTGCGCAGCCTTTTTATTACCCTTCTAAGGTATACCTCTAGCGCGGGGTACCTGGGTGCAATTCCCGGCACCGGTGAGAGAATTTTCCCGCTGCGAGGACTGGATGTGCATCCTTTCATCATCACCATCTCGTGGAAGGGAAATGGTAACAGCACAGTAGTATGATCTTTGCCTGAACGCCAGTCAGTTTATGGTCTCTCCCACAATTCTGTCTCGGCCATTTACCGACCTTCGGTTTAAGTACTTGTCATCAATTCTTGTGGTGCTCTGGGGCTCATTAATGTACATTGAGACACACGTGTAGTAAAACTATAGACAATACTTGTATATATGCGCAAACATTTTTGTACGTCGGCACTAACTTGTAATCAACTAATGTGCGTGTATGTGTGCGAGTGTGAGACAGCTGGCCTTAAAAGTAGAACTATTGACACGAGCCACATATACAATTAAAATTGAAAATTACAACACTCAGTGGATTAAAATGTAACACACTCACTGTTACATTCTTTGTTTTTTGCAATGAAAATTATATATCTAGTCAGGCGGGAACGGACAGTTAGATACAGATCCCACCCCTCTCTCTGAGGTCATCAGTCCCGGTAGCACTGTTAACCTGCAATCTCTCCAACTTACCTCTTGTTTTTTTTTTTTATTTTTTTTATTTTTACAAAAACAGTAACGGAGTCTGATCAGGACTCCGGCACTGTATCCCTATTTACATTTCCCCCCGTAGGTTTTTACTGATTACTGGTTTTACTGTTTCTTTTACAAACATATACACATTGCACAAACATATAACACCCATGCCCAAGGCGGGACTCGAACCCACGATCCCCTGCCCACGAAGCACCAAAGCGAGAGCTTTAGCGAGCGCGGCCATGGGGACCGGCACCTCTTCGGCGCTTATCTGAATGGCTTGGACATGGATTACTTCAACGAATTCAACTGTTTCCAGTCCTAACAATGTAATCAATGTACCAATGATGCTTCATCTGCACAAGGAGTTAGTATTAACTAAGAATTGTAAAAGTTCCATAATAGCTATCACTATATTCAACGAATAATACCACTACTACTACTACTAATAATATGGATTCATAATATTATTGTTACTACTGATGCTTGAGGATCAAACAACAGTCTCACAATTGCTATACAGGATTGCCTCAAACGTTTCATCTGGATGCTCTATAATTTAATATGCGGAGCTTTCTAAAGTTATCTGATTATACATGTTAAAAGTGGCCTTATATTGCTCATGACATTGCTACGCTCGGCTTTCAGCCTCGTTCCGCACATATTCCTATTTGGAAAATGAGAGCTTAAATTATATCATAAATAAATACTGTTCTATTAGGCTTCCAAGTAGAAGAAACTTAGTACTTCAGATTTACCGTCGTAATGGGTTATAAGGAAAGACATTTGGGCATTGCAGATGAATTAATAGTGACATTTACGTACCAAATCAGTTTACCCTCCTCGTATGTAGGATTTGTATACTAATGCCTAGGGTCAGAAGCCTGTTGCGGACCAGATGAACATTGTATCAGAGTGGTCGGATCTTAGCCAGGTATGAGAGTGAGGAAGAAATGAAGGCGAACTGGATGATAGGAAAGGTTACGATGGAGCAATTGGTGAAATGAATGGTCGGGGAAACCGGAGAACCCGAAGAAAACCACCCAGACGCCGCTTTGTCACAGATCCCACATAGTCACCCACCCTCGGGATCAAACCCAGGCCACAACTAATCACCTGTCTAAAGTAAAGTCAGCCAGGAGCATAAAGCAGGACCGGTAAAGTACTGATGATGTGATTCTATTCTTCGAAGATGTTGAAATATTGCTGAATACGCCTATGAACGGTTCTGTTTGTTGTGCTAACTTTGATTTAGAGAATGTCGTGGCTATCGATCCATTTGGGTAAAGATATCTCCAGATTTTAGCTCTATTAATAACTGCCATCGTAATTTTACAGTGTTTCCAATATTCAATAGGTTCTCTCACGTGAAAGAAACACCAGAAAATACTGTTAAAACTCTGTATCAAGGGGTCCCGGCTGGGGATGGGAGTTTTTCTCTAGCCAAGATTATTTTCCATCCTCCCCAGAGTCTGGAAGTATGAAGTGTGTGTGATCTAATGATTTAAATTAAAGATAACTAGAAACCCAACATCAGTACACCAGGTAACACCTGCCGATGGACAATATGTTCCAAAGGGAAATACCACCAATAGGACCATGCAGTTAAAGGCGAGGTATAAATGAAACAATACAAAACAGGAAGGGAAAAAGCTCTGCACGTCGAGACTGGTTTACTCTTTAGACAGTTAACAGCAAATGAAAATGTTCTGAATCAAACCTTTGAACCATAGAAAATGGAAAAATAAAGTGCAAAAACAGAACAGCTACTTACTGTTCAGAACCCGAATATACACTAATGCCATTCTTTACAGTCGGTGTGTATAGGTTTCTAAAATCCATGGACTATAAGCCACAGAAAATGTCCCACTGGTGAAATTAGTTTAACGGACTGGGAGAAACCTTGCGATGATGAAGATAATGTGAATAACATAATAGGGTATTCAAGTACTGATCACATGGCACTCTTTCTCCACTAGATCAGAATGTTTGGACTTTCTGTACTGTTCATGCCGCTCTACACAGGATGAAAGGAGTTTGGAACACGCTCTTAACAATAAAATTAACTGAAAAAGTCCGATATATAATGCTAATGGCCACCTAATCTTGGATTGGGATTTATCATTTTATACTATTATCAAAGCGGGTAATAATTTGGTACTAAATATTGATCACCTTTTTGGGATGAATGTAGCAAATTCCTATCAATTACAATTTTCTTTGCTCTTCTCGTTTCAAACTTGTAAAACTGGAGTAATTTCAGTATCGGAATACTACAAGTGAATGTTCTGCGTCACTAGGTGGGATCTTGCCCTTGCTCTGTGTTGAATATCTTAACTTCTCGGGCACGTGGTCTAGTGCTGCGACATTGCAGTTCAGTATTCTAAAAAGCTTTAAATTCAAAATTGCCATAATTCGAAGTAAATTGATAACTTTTGAGCTTTTCAGTAAATAATGAATGATTTCCAAGCATTTTGACACCCGGCTAGCCGAGGTCGTTAAAGCACGGATTTGTGAACAGAAAGTCTGCGGTTCAAATCCCATTAGGAACTTTTTCCGTGACAGTTTTTCTTTCTTTATTTCGATTTCCCTCAGTCCTTATAACTGGCAAATTTCGGGCCGGGCCGACATCCTAAACACATAGCTGGAATATTTCCTTTCAAAATTTCCCTTCCCAATTATCGTTTCACTTTAATTTCACATGTCACCAATGTTCGTCGCTTGTGGTGTCATGTGTAGTAAAAGGCCGCGCCGTGGCCGAGTGGTTAGACTACGCGCCTCTCACCTAGACGCCCCAGGTTTGATCCCAAGTGATCGCATATGATATTTGTGGTGGACAAAGCGGCGCATGGGTGGATTTTCTCCGGGTTCTCCGGTTTCCCCCGCCATTGCATTCCACCGGTGCTCCATCTTCATTCCATGTCTCATCGGTGTCATTGCATGTGGTGCCACAAGTAGTAAAAGCGGGCATTAAACACAATCAAACAAACATCATGTTTAGTAAGAATGTGCGTCAAACACTACGCTTGTTAAGGTCTTCCGTTACATAGCGCCGTGCACGCCTGAATGTCAACCCTGCATTCGAAGAAACCCAACAGGTCCTATAACCCAGCCGAGTCATCAGTGGGTTTAAACGAGTTTAGTATTTTGTGTAACAATGGTATGTAAACAGGAGCACTTCTATTTAAATACCGAAATCGTATGTGTATTAAAAATAACCACACAAAAAAAGGGGTCACGGCCAGAAACAGAGCATGTAGAAGAAAACAATTCAGTCCGGAGCCACAGTTGTCGCCAAGAGGGAAGAAACCGAACTGCAAATTAGGACTATGAAAGATTCAGCACTCCGATAATTAGATCTGGCAATTAAAATTATACTAATATAATCCAAAATCTTGATTGCATTATTTTCCCGAACATTTCTAGGCTTGATTTGATTCATTGATTGAACAGATTTTAATGCTAAATCCTCTAATGATTTTTGTGTAGCACGGTATCTTTGGGATACAAAATTACTTGAATTTGGTAAGCTGTAGTCTCGATGCTGAAATTACAAGAACACTACCGTATTGACGTTGTGACATCTGACCTTTTGTGGCCACCACGAATCAATTATTAATGTGGATACTTTGTTTCTGTTTCTTTCGCTGACAGAAGTGATTACGTTTTTAAAGGGGCAATACAACCCCGTTTAGTACGCTCTGCAAGAGATTGCAGCCAAAACTGCGCAAATACTGTACACGATAGGTAATAAATGACATTGGGAAATCATTTAAATATATTCTCATATCAAATATATTTACTGCTCAGAAGCTACGTAGAAAATGTAGATATCAACATACATATTAATAGTTGGAAGGCAGACTGAAAAGTTCTATGTCATAATTGGAGATTTTTCAGTAACCAGACATGGTTCAAAACCTGACTAAGGCATTGAATTTTTCAATCTGGCTATCTTTCAAACTCTTTTCCTAAAACGGCTTATGTGGTAAAAACCATTCCATTAATTGACCTAAATAGTTGGATAAAATATGAAGTCCGGGTGTTCAAGTACCTAAGATATTGTAAACCACCATTGGGATGTGTCATACTCGTATCAAAATAATTTGAGACCTAGTGCTTTACCGGAAAAAAGCGTCTATTGGGGATTTAATGTCGTGTCGGCATACTGCCATGGTAGCTCAGTTAATACAGCAACCGATCGGAGACGAGGAGATCTGTGGTTCAAATCCTGACTATGGCATTGAATGTTTCACTCTGCCTCTGTTTTTCTAACTCTTGTCCTATAAATGCGTTGTGTGGGGGGGGGGGGAATTACCGTGAACATTCATATTGAAGAACCTTTAACTTTTCGCTTACAGAAAGAGGATTCCGCTGTGTAACGTTACACCTTCAAAATGAAATGTACAGAGTTTAGAACTTAAAGGAAATACGTCTTACAGAAAGAGCAAGGAATTAACAAGAGTCTTAGGTTTTAAATTTCTTTCGTGTAAAGAAAAGCAATATTAATGTGTCCATGTTTGCTTAGGTGGAATTGCATTTCTAAATCTGGAAATGTGAACATGAAAATGTTTCTCCTGTTGATCAGCTATAGCAAGATGTAAAGAATTAGTTTTCACAGTTTATGCGGAATTACTATTTATTTCCAATACTAAGAAAAAAAAAACCTGTTATTTTTTATGTGACTTTCAACATCTTAAGTGAAGAGCGCAGATGGAGTATCGAATGACGGATTACAGTTAACAGCATTACGGAGATCGATGCCGTCAGAGACAGCGGGTCTACACTCACTGTCCGCATGAGAGTGGTGAAGCAGCTGCTTCCGCCTCCCTGTTTGTTCGTCTCTATTCAAAATCCGGTTCGGAGAGCACGTGTTGCTTTCGTGTACAGGTAAATGTGGAGTGATCTTTGGTTTTTACGTACCCCAAGTGCGCTCCTAGTCATAAGACGTTGAAGTTAAACAGAACTGTTTATAAAACGATCAGTGCTTGTATATATATGTATTTATTTCTCTGCAAGTGGGTATCACCCGGTGGCAGAGTATAATCACAGCTGCCAGTTTATGGCTTTGTAAGCTAGACATAATAGTTATTTACAACAAATATGAAAAACATTAATTTTTCTCTCAATTCAGATTAATTAATTTCATAATTAGAATCACCAACCAATTTAACATTTGTATTTACAACAATATAAAATCACAAGCATTTTATTTAAGGAATATTTACAAAAATTATCCAACATTAATATCAAGATTTTTCCTAAATTTCTTCAGAGACAGAGGACAACCCCGAAAGGCTGCTCCAGGCAATTCATTCCAGTCTTTTATGGTTCTATTTACAAAGGAGAACTTTCCCACGTCAGTTCTGTATCTTCTGCCCTTAATTTTGAACGGATGATTGTTTCGTGCATAGTAAGTTGGGTTTTCCAGTTTGTCAGTAACGTCCTCCCATGCGTTTAAGCCAGCGTAAGCTTTAAATAAACCGTACAACCTCTGTTTCTCACGCCTAACTTTCAACGGCTCCCATTTTATCTCCTCAGGGTTTGTAGGCCCAAAATATTTACGCTTTTTTATGAATTTTATTGCCCTTTTCTGGATCTTTTCTAACGAATCAATTTGATTTACTCTAGACGGGTCCCAACAAGTTACTCCAAATTCCATGACCGGCCGCACTAAGGAATTGTACGCGATTTCCCTGGACTTTGCACTCCCCTTTTTTAAAATCCTCATTAGGAAATGCAGTGTTTTCCACGCTTTCTTAGATACAGAATTTACCTGCTCGTCCCATCCAGCGTTACTCGTCAAGTAAACTCCCAAGTATTTGCAGCTGTCCATCTGTGGAATTTTTTCCCCACCCATGTGATAGTTTTGCAGAATTTTTTCCCTAGATCTATTAAATGCAATTGACTTACTTTTGCCAGCGTTAATTTTCATTTTATTTGCAGCAGCCCAATCACTCATTTCATTCAAATCACCCTGAAGAGCAGTCTCATCTTCAACATTTCTAATTTTATTGTAAATAATACAATCGTCTGCAAACAACATTATCTGGCATTTTATATTAACAGTTATGTCATTTACAAACATAAGAAAAAGTAACGGCCCCAGTACTGAGCCTTGGGGTACGCCCGACCTTACCATACTCCTTGCCTACTTTACCCTTTGCGATCTTCCTTCCAAAAATTATTTAACCCATAGAACTACGCGTTTATCAATTCCTGTAGCAGTTAGCTTCTGGATAAGTAAATTATATGATACAACATCAAAAGCTTTGGAAAAATCTATCACCACTGCATCTGTTCTTCCCCCTGCATCCACCTCCTCTGCTAAATCTTGGAATAATGACGTTATCTGGCTTTCACACGAGTATCCAGGTCTAAACCCATGTTGCGCTTTATTGAACCACTTTTTGTTTTCTAATTCCTCCCGTATATATTCCACAATTAAATGTTCCATCAATTTGCACACTACTGAAGTTAGGCTGACTGGTCGATAATTATTTAATTCTGTTTTATTTCCCCCTTTATGAATTGGAACTACAATCGCAGTTTTCCAGTCTTCCGGTAAGGCACAGTTATTTATTGACGTATTAAATAAAAGCATTAGGTACGGAATCATGGATTCCCCTCCAATTTTTAATATTTCGGTCGGTATATTATCAAGCCCCCTCGAGTTTCGATTTTGCAACATTCTGATCCTGCGCAATTTGGATGCTATTATTTGAAAAACGGATTTTCCACTATCCTCAATTTCCAGTTTATAATTATAATCCGCTTTGTTAAAAACACACACAAAATGTGAATTTAATGCGTTCGCTTTTTCCTTATCGTTCGATATGGCAATTCCATTATCCTTGAGTTCTGCTATGCCAAGTTTATTTCCCCTGCATCTACTTACATAATTGTAAAAAGATTTCCAACTATTATTGGTCCCGCTAAGACTTTGTTCTAAGAACCGCTCCTGGGCTTGCAACGTTTCGTCTTTCAATTGTTTAGCTAATTCTTTATATCTGTTAAAATGTCAATCTGACTTCTTCCGTTTATGAAACGCGCGCCTAGACTTTCGTTTAAGTATTCTGATGGATCTTGTATAATATTCTGGATCATTGTTTTGTTTGATAACTTTGTATGGAACGTATTTCTTTATTGGTTCCGAAATAAGTATTTTGAAACTATCCCATGCTGCATCTACATTTGTAGATAAAGCATTTTATTAGTTAAGAGCATATTAACCAGGTTTTACAGTACTTAAACAGCTGAAAAATTGTTCCCTGTCCATATGTTTCTTTGTATTTCTATTTGCAGATCTGTTTGTTTTGCTCTGTAAGTTGAAATATATTTTTTATTTCTATTTGCAGATCGCCTTTATTTTGTTACTCTTCGAACTACGTTGAAGCCTAAGTCTACCGTCAATACCCATTATTTCAGTGTTGATGACGAGTTAGTGTATGAGAACTTCTATGCAGATTTCGGGCCTCTTAATCTTGCGATGCTTTATCGCTATTGTCAAAAGCTCAACAAGAAGCTAAAGGTAAGATTTTCATTTCCTTTAATTTTATAATATCTTTACGATATGGCTACAGTTTATTCAGATACCACAGTCGAAATGCACACAATTAGCTCGAAAAAACAAATGTTGCAGCATGTAACGAGATTAGGTGCGCGGGGTCCGATTGGCCTGGGTGACACGTAACTGCAGAATATTCTTTTTGGTAGCAAAACAAATAAATAAATATATAAGGTGCTTATTGTAGAAAACAGTTGAGTGATGATGTTAGATATCCTAGCCAGGCAATTGCGTGGGTGCCTGTTTTCGAAAATTATAACATTTAATTTTAAATAATCCTAGTAGTATCTCAGGCCTCTAGCGTCCAACGGAAGCTTAAGTCACCTCAGTATGTGTCTACGGTTCTTCAAAAAATCATGGCAGATTTGTCTCTTAGGTTTCCTGTTTTATGAACACAAGGAAACTAGGAGGAATTCTGAGTAAATTGCAACGATCTTTATAGGTTTAAACTAAATTTACAGTGATTTGCACAACGTTATCTTCCCGAAACAACAAAGCAAGAGTTGAAGCACAGAGGAAAATATCCTTGCGGTAGGTAGGAAACCCAGCCTTTCAGGGTGACATGGCAGAACATACATGGGTCTCTTAGAGCACAGTAATCAAAATATTTTCCAAAGTTGTGTCTGCTGTAATTACATGAGAGAACGAGCGTTTGATCGGATCACATTTCTAATAAGCTCTGCTGCACTTAAAAAAGCTTAAGCAAGTGGCAACATGCCATGCATTCCCACATCTAATTGGAGCTTTAGGTTATACCCATATCTTAATCAAGGCACCGAAATTTCATAAAGACGAATACATTATCAAGAAATGTGAAATGTTACAAGTGTTGATCCAGACTGTGTTGGTTCTGTTCACGATACGAGGGTATGACATTCCGATGTCTGCGCTATAGTAATAATAACGTGAATGCTAACTTTTTGGACATGTGGGTTAAGGACAGTGTATATGTACATACATACTAAACCTAATACCTAGGCATCTCGCCAAGGAACTTGTTACAATACACAGATAGTTTGGCCAGCTAAAACGACTTTCCAATGCATCAGTAAAATACGATTAGCTGCCGAGTACTCCGTTTGTCGTATGCTGTATGGTTCTGCATAACGTAGGTAAAATCTCCAAGAAGATGATTGCAATAACCCTGTGGCGCAAGACAACGGTAAGGTGGTAAGAGCAGGAAGAGCGGCTAAAAATGATCATCACGATGGATAGGAAGCAGGTCATTAGAGAAAGAGGATGGCGGAAAATGGGTAAAATAGCAAGAATAATAAGAGGTTTAAAACGGTATAACAGAGCAAACTTTTATAACAAAAACAATATTACAATAATACATTTAACTGGAACTGAAGACGTTTTAATAAGTACCAACGTTTGAATTATTTTGATTAAGTTATTACAGTGCTAAAGTCGGTAGTGTGCATGTATGTTATACATCGTTGCACCGCTTCCACCAAATTCGGAAGTCCTAAATTTTAAAACAAGACTAAAAATACTGTATAGCTGACATCATGAACCACACATGTCAGGGATAGAAAAATTTACGGAAAGTTAATTTGGAAACTTTTAAGCACGAATGAAGGCGATTTATCAATGCATTTCGTAAATAACGATCAAAGGTTGTTTTCTTTAATTCTATTAGTAGTAGTGACAATGGTCCTGCCCTTAAGGAATAGGAGATTGAAAAATGCTCGGAGGAATGCAATCTGAAGAATTTTATACATGAGCGGGCTTGTTCTCTAGATGTTTTACTACATACAATTCGTATGTTCTCCATTATTTAGGGAATATAAACACTCAACGTTTGATATTTAATAGAATGTTTTTTGAAGTTTGCTGTTCATGCACATGCACGCACGCACCTTTTCTATAAATGCTTTATTTATATACTTATATATGTATTTATTGTTCAGGAGACCTTAAAATATATATTTCCAGTTAAATCTCGATATCGAATTTCTGAGTGAACTATAATAATTCCCCTTCTTACTGTACTAGTAGAAAAAGCAACAATTTCTAAGAAATTCGTTGCTCTTGCCTCAACGTTACAATTTTATTTGTTCTGCCGTAGGTTGCACTTGACCAGTAGCTTTGCGTATATTTAGAGGCATTTAAGAATTATTACAGAAGACACTTGGAGAATTAACTCTCAAGTCACTGCAGAATAAAAATAATGAGAAACCACTTTGTAAAGGCAGTATTTATACAGACCGCTGTTTAGAATGATGTCTCGTGAATGTAGCTGACAACCATTTTTTTCTTCCTGTTTACATGTTTTCCCCCTTGAATTTACTGTGTTTGCTGTAGGATTACTGTTTTTACTGTTCCTTTACACAAACATATAACACGCATGCCCAAGGCGGGACTCGAACCCATGATCCGCTGCCCACGAAGCACCAAAGCGAGCGTGGCAATGGGTATCAGGCTGCCTCGTCGCTATTTTAGAGAAAACAGTTCAGTAACGCCAATATAACCTTTTTTACTGTAATTAACCAACACACCTTTGCTACTAAGAAAATATAAGAAAGACAAACATAATTTTATATTGATAATGTTCATGATGCAAAATCAGTGTTCATAAATCCCGCAGTTTAAATGGTGACTAGTGTATGTATTTGACAACCATGTGGTACATTAATTTAGTAACGTCAATATAACCTTTTTTATTGTGAGTAACCAACACACATTTACTGCCAAGAAAACGCAAGAAAGAAAAATTAATTTTATGTTGGTTATGTTCAAGATTTATGAATATTTGATGTTGTTCCGCAATTCTCCTCTTCCTTTCTGCACGTACACTCCGTCCATAGTAAGCTAGCACCATCCTTTTGTACTCCCTTCAGTAAATTATAGAATTCCCTCCATTTTGTTTTCTGGCTTAGAAGAGAAGATCAAACTTGTCGACTTGAAACATACTTCACTTAGTCACGCATTAGTGAAACAATTAGTACTGTCCTATAATACGTATCTAGGCTCTCTCTAAGATTTGGGTGATTCTTCATTTTAAGCTGTTTTCTTTAGATGGTGGGCGTGTTGTATTCTATTTAAGGTGATGCATCAGTGAAATTTGGAAAATTAAAAGTGCGTAAGATATCCTATTGAAATTTCTACAGGTTGTTATTATACGCAATAATGGTGATATTTTTGCCATGCATCAAAATTTTTGTTTGCATGGTTATTTAAATAATAGTTTTTATTTTCTAAATTCATTGTTATAATAAAAATGAGCCACGTGAAGGATTTGTAAAAATATTCTTCATAAATTCAAGTTGTACATATCTTAATTTTTATATTAACTCTAATTTTTCTGGAAATAATTTTTACGTATTATACCCTTGAAAGCTCTTAATCTTTCTACATTTTATGGTGTATTTATCAAAATTGGAGCTTAATTTAGAATAAAAACCAACTATATGAACGTTTCCATATAGGTACATCTGAGAGGCAGTATACCTTTTTGAAACAAAGTAGTAAAAAATTGCATCGCATCGAGCATTTTGAGTATAGAAAAGTGTAGGAAAGAAATTAGGGAGAAAAGATTTAGCGATAAAACAAGGTTTAAAGTTGGGAGCCTATTAATAAGATGTGCCTGCCCATATAAAGCGTCAGCTAATTGATGTGCGCCAAGTAGCAGAAACGATACATTTCTTAAAGTTCCAAATTCATATTATTTTTTCATGAAAAAATGTTTTAATGTTAATTTAATTGTATTTCACACAAGACGTGGTTAGGACAGGTGATGGATAGGTTAGAGTTCAGACTGAAAAATTCAATGCCATAGCCGGAATTTGAACCACGGATCTCCCGGTCTCTAGTCGGTTGCTCTAACCACTGAGCTACTTGGCAACATGCCGGCACGGCATTAAATTTCTCAACTGACTCGCATGCTACCGGGTAAATCCCAAGGTGATCTCGAAATTATTTTGAAATTACATAGCTCAATACTGACAGTACTTACAGTGTCGTAAGTGCTTTTAAGTCCCGGGCTCCATAGTTTAGCCAACAATTATGACAATTAAATGAGGGGTTAGAGCAACCGGCTAGAGACCGGGAGATCCGTGGTTTAAATCCCGGCTATGGCATTGACTTTTTTCAGTCTGACTACCTATCCATAATGATTTAATTTTTCATAATTATTGGTCATATTTCACAGATTTATCACCTTAAGCTTCAGGATCTCAATTAGCTGAACAATATGTAAATAAGTTGATCAAATCAAAGCTGAAATGCGCGCTGATCGGAGTCGCACCTACCATGCAGAACTGTTTTGGAGATTTCTTAAACTAGGCTAGACAAAATTGCTCAAATAGAACAATATAAATCCTATGTAATTACACACGAGCACGTTTAACATAATCAGGGATCTCGTGCAAAAGTGTAAAACAGGGGATAACCGCACTGGATATTAATATTTAGGCCAGTGAGGTATACTCTCGTTTCCATATTTTTTAGCTTATTTTCGACATTTTTAAGTAAAGATTTAACAGTTCAGTTACTGGTTTGAATGACAACTCTCATGTTAAGCAAGACAGCTGCGTCACCCAAAGTTAGTACAAACAAGATGTTTCTGCTAAGTTGTCCAACATTACTAGATCTTTATCAATTTCGCGGTTAACGTCTGCAGACTCCCTCAGTATGAGAGACCTTTGTACATTGTCAATCTTTGTAACCTGAAATCGAAATTTATACGTGAAGCGTTTTTATGCACCACCATCTAAAATGTGATCAGAATTCAGACATTACTCCTGAATTAAATGCCAAGGAGATATTAAATATTTAACATTTCAATCCATTAAAATCTGTCTTCAGAGACATGAAACTTTATGGGCAATGATAAAGTTGATGGTATAAGCCCTGCTTCTCCGATATCAACTGAAGGTTCACGGTTTCTTTAAAAAGATGTCACACGATGCTCAGCTAATATGCAAGTTTTCTAAAGTTAAAACAAGTGGAAGTACACGATATGAAGCCCTAAGCAAATGTTGGGTATACTTAAAGTGAACATAGAAGTTCCTGAGGCCTCCATTATTACATTCATTGTTTTCATTCGTCATACTCAAGAAATTGTCTTACCTCATTATTGCAAGTTGTTATTATGAGCCATAATGTGTTATGTTGGTAATAAAATCGCTTGCTAAAAGATAACAAATTGGGATTCTGAAACGCAATGGTGTTTGGGAACTTATATTTGTCCTCGATAAAATTATTCAAGAACATACCTATATATGTTTAATCAGGTATTTGCGATATAATTAACTGGTATAACAGGCGTGAGATGGAACTGGAATATCCGGATTAGAACACGGAACCTACCCCTCATGCTGATATGTAATATACTTTACACTGCAGCAAACTATTGCCACAAGGAAGGTACAATGCAACAGTACTCTTCCAGATTACGCATTTATGTAACGATTAATCATGATAGCCGGTCCCGGTAGGCGTGGTCGTAGTGCGTTTCGCATTGAGGTTCTGCTGCGAAAGAGTTGCGGATTCGAATCCCGCTTTGGGCATGGATGTTTAGTGTTGTATGTTTCCGTGTTTGTGCGTTAGTCATTCTCTCCTCCTGGTGGCCAAGTAGGTTGCGCCCAAAGGCCAGGGTTACTACAAAAGAAATAGACAACTTCAACTGCCTGTAAAACAAAAACTATTAGAGATAGCAACCTAATTATTTTGGACGTATGTTGAGAAACTCTCAAAGTTTCGTTTGTTAATATTGGTAAGGCTGTAATGCTTTGTTTGTTGTTGCAGAAGCTGAAATGGCGGAAAATCCTGTGGAAAAGGCATATTACGTGTTGGAATTTGCTAGAACGCAATCAACAACTGTTGTCCAACGACATATTAGAACACGTTACCACAAAAATGAAATGATGCGCTCACAAAAACCAGCATCGTCTTCATCATGTCGCAACATGTCGATGCAAAAGTCACGCCGTATGACCTTTTCTTCTTCACTCAGAAACTGCAACATCTGTAAGGCATCATGTGCAGTCGCTTCCGCAAGATTTTCCATACAGTTTGCTGTGGAATTTGTAATTGCATGCTTGCCCTAGATGTCGATTTCTGTGGGCTTCTTATGTAGGCAGAACGAACACGTTCAACGTTTTCTTCCGAAACTCTTGGTCTTCCCGAGCTCTTCCCTTTGCACAAACATCCCGTTGTCTCGAATTTTCTATACCAGTCGTAGATTGATTGTCTAGTCGGTGGCGTTTTGTGGTAACGTGTTCTAAAATGTCGTTGGACAACAGTTGCTGATTGCGTTCTAGCAAATTCCAACACGCAATATGCCTTTTCCACAGGATTTTCCGCCATTTCAGCTTCTGCAACAACAAACAAAACACTACAGCGTTACCAATAGTAACAAACGAAACTTTGAGAGTTTCTCAACATACTTCCAAAATAATTAGGTTGCTATCTCTAATAGTTTTTGTTTTACAGGCAGTTGAAGTTGTCTATTTCTTTTGTAGTAACCTTGTATACTTTAAAAACCAAAAAAACTATCATCTTGCCAATCAGCTAAGTGAAAGCATCACATAAACAAAATTCTAACCCTATTGACTAAAGTATCGGATTTACCCTTTGGAAAAACTCCATCTTTTTCTGGATCATAAACTCTTTTCTATTATTCATTATCTTCATTAGATACTAATTTTCAAAATTAATTTTAAAACAAGGTAAAATAAATATAATGGAACGTTTATGTTCTCGGGAACTAAAATATATGGTGTAATACTGTGTTTTGTATAAGAAGAATTTTATACACTCCAAAACTACGAAATGCGCAGCATATGGACCAATTTAATCTATTGACCAATTAATATATCATTGAAATTAATATCTTGGTATATCTTCAGCTTTGGCAGCGAAATTTTGCATCATTATGAAGAAACCACAGGCAGTACATAAAAATTAAATGACTTAAATGTTTTAAAAATACCAAATGTTACCGCGAATTCTCCCTGCATTAGTTTAGTATTTCGAATTGTTGCAGTACATGGCTTTTCACAGGGCATTAACTGAAAGAAGTCATTCGGTGAAATGAATGGTTTTGGCGTTAGAGGCAATTGTAAAATAAGTGTACCTGCATTAGCTACTAAAGGCTTAATCCGTGTTTATCTGTGTTAACTGTTACTCCGGTCAACTCCAAGTCTTCCCCATGGAGTCAGCACATCTTCCTCTAAATACTATGGCTTTAGGTTTTCTGGAATTCCACTCTCAAGCTTAAGCTGCATTGTGCAGAGAATGGGTTCTTCCTAAATGGACCATGTATTTAATTTCTCTAAACATTTCCCTTCAACTGATTGTAATTGGCGAAATAGTCGGTTGAGCTTAATAAAAGCTTTGCCCACTTTATACCCAGAATAATTCAACCATATCTGGAAGTTAATTTTCACTGGAGCGAACTTCATATTTGTACTAGACAAAGCAAGCCTAATAACATTGTTTTACTACGTTTATCAATTGGAGGGAGAAAATATAACACAGTACAAAGAACTATTGCGCCAGTGAGGTTTGATACAAAACCAAAAAGAAAGAAGGGGTGAAAATCGAGATATATTCACAAGATTTTCTCTACCCTGTTATTGAATACACAAACTATTCTTACGAACGTTTATTTTTCCATGTATCTCAATTTAATTGAGACAAACATTTGCAGGAATAGCTACATCACACATTTCGTTTTACATACAAAGGGAATAGCCATAATCAAATGTTTAGAACTGTCCGCTATATGCTGACCTTAAAAGCTGCGAGAAAAAAAAACGGAACATCGGAAGTACCTTAAAAGAATTACAAAGTGTTAAACAATTCAAAGCATTAATAGATGGGTATTTCGGAAATGACCAAAAAGATGCTGGGAACAAATGAGGTGTTTTAAGAGTATCTACTTTTTTGTATGTAGGTTTTCCTCTATTGGTTTGCTTACCAGTTAAACAAGATAATATAATTTTTTTTCGGGTGAAGAAGACTTCACAGTTATTCCCAGAAAATGCAAGTGTAAATTTATCATGTAAAACTCTTTAATGTGTATGTGCTAATAGAAATCTTTAGAGTCATTTTGTTAAAATATCGAAAATTTCTAAAAAAAAAAAAAAAAAAAAAAAAAAATACTCCTTGCACTGGGTAATTTGGGGTGGATGGATTTATTGAAAATCCCTGTGTCATATCCCTGGTTTGAGATACCATTCTCCAGTAATGTTAATAGTTGCTTTGTTACAAAACATGTCTTAGAAAATAAAGCCAGCTGTTAGGTGTACGCTCATTTAGCATTCATTGTGGCTGTAATAATTAGCGGTCATAAATGTTAATGAATATCTTTATTTTATAAATGTAATCACTTAGGTTCTTCAGTAACTGAAGATGTTAACTACGCTTCTTAATGTTTTATTTTCATTTGCCCTTATCATACTAACAGGTTGAAAAGCTGAAAGCACACGGCGTAATGCATTTGGTTCTTTAAGAGCAGTCACTGAAGTAGCAGAAGATGCGAATCTTTAAATCCATCAGCCAAGAAAACGAGATCTCTTTAAACAGAAAGTTGATTGGGTGCCACGTAATCTTATTAAAATACGCAAGAGCGAACTGAGGTGACCAGGTGGGCGAAAACATTCTGTGGGAAGTTGTTACACCAACACTCTTCGGGGTGGAGTTACCTTTTACCTTCTTGCCAACTTGTACATCCTACTCTGCCCACTTTATTCTCTTTATTTTGCTTTTTACGTAGGAAATTACGTTGTTTTCTACACCGGAAATTACCCTAAAAGAAGGTCAGACAACTAAAATACCTGTGGCAATCATGCTACGCACTGAAACGAATACGAAAGGAATTTTCAAAGTTTGCTTTCGGAGGAGGTATGATTAACCCGTCAATAGTGTTCTCTGAAACTAAATAACTAATCAGGGACACAAGATATAGTGATGACGGTCAAAATTTCGACCAGCATCTCACCACTGTGACAGTGATCTTATTCATTATACTTCATCGACAGAAGCCCTTGCTTTCCTTGGGCGAGTATTAACTACACGATATGTATTGTACGGCTCAAAAATGTTAGTGTAATGGGCTATTACCTACCTGTTGACGTTTTTAGCTGCCGCTGCTCGGTTGTGTTATGATAACAGATGAAGAAGAGTGGACAGTTGAAAAAAATGGCAGTTACTTGAATAAAGCTAGGTATAGACCAGATTCGTTGGGTGACTATGAGATCTCTGGGTAATTTACGTTGCAACTACAAGACTCCAAGACTTTATCAAAATCTAAGATCGTCCCAGATAAAGATCGAGTGTAGTTAAGAAGCCTTGAGCCTTCTAGAGAATTTAGTTTGACACAAACAACTTGTTTTAATCTGTAAGACTGTCAGATTATTAGAAATGTTTTATTTAATATTTTTCCAAGTTCTTCATTAATGTCGGTGTGCTATTCCAAGTAAACCGAGAACACGGTAACCAATATTCTGCATGAGAATAAAAATGTCATCACGTGAGTAGTTTAGCAATAAGTGCAGAAATTATTGAAAAGTAAATTAATGAACACCTTAAAGAGAACCATTGAACCCACTAACAAATTAAGCCCGTTGGCCATAAAGATTCCATAATGTGCCTCTATTCGTTACAGTATTACTAGATCGCCAGTAACTTCCAAGATGAAAATATAACACTTACAGCAATTCATAGTGTAATCAACCAAACATTATTGAACATTCATAACAATGAGAATGTGCTTTATGGCGCAGCGCGAATTGTAATGTATATCGAGCAATCCAGTGTTCTAAAATATATGGGAACTTATCATACAATAAAGCTGAATGTAACAGTATATTCAAGTTCCATCGAACGAAAATGAACAAAGTTATATTAGTTAGTGCAAAACAGCTGCGAACTGTGATGAGGAAAAATTGACATCTAATTTACATGTATGTAACAAAATGTAATTCGATTAAATATAAAATGTATAAAGTTGCAGAAGAACACCAGATGTTTCCTGAAAAATCTCCAGAGAGGTCCTAGAACTAAAGACACTGTTCAAACTACTTCTATTCTTACCAAAATTACTGTATAAGATAAAAGTAAACAATGGAGGCATGCCACACTGTTTTTTTTTATTATTATTATCATTATTATTATTATTAGTGGTGGTGGTAGTGTTGGTGTTGGGAATGCTGTTAAAAAGGAGATTAATAAAATACATTTCAGTACCCTTCAAACTAGTTGTTAAATATGATTTAGAAACTCTGAAAACATCTCATGTTGAGCGTGAAATCAAAGTAAATTACATTTTGCAAACTGAAAATGCTATTCTAGCTTTCCTATCTCGATAAGACTAGCCTTTAAAGCCCAAATAACTCCCTCGAAGCAACTGATTAGATAAGAAAAACTGTTGTTAAATTAATTGGCCTACTAGTTATACGAGTTGCTGTAGTGTTCATAAGGACAAGTGCCTGTGTTTTAGGTCCCAGCAAGGCTGATATATGGTGCTTTGAACCACATACTAAACAAACATTTTAAACGGTGGTACTTCAGTAGCTTTGATTACTGAATTATTATAATTTTTTAAAGGGTTAAACATTTTAATCTTTTAAGTTATAATTTTTTCATAAAAATATATTTTTAAAAACTATTTGTGTCAGGAAAATGTTGCCATTTGTAATATTACAATGGGTACTTTTGTGCATTCTGGGAAACGTTTGCTGTATTTAAACAAAACTGAGAGGCGCGGACAATTTTGAAGGCGAGGAACTGCCGTGCTGATAAGTCGCTGTTTTATGATTTAGTTTGTTGGAAACGTGTATTTTCCTATATTTAAATGGTTGTAAAGCCCAAAGCAAGGGAAGGAGCTAGAATTTTATTTATGGAATAAGGGCAATGTTGGAATTATTAACAGTTTATCTAATAGGGTGTAAACACTGTATAGATGCCCAAAGGCTCCAACAAATGTTTGCCATTAAACAATTTCGAATTTTTTTACCGATTGTAGTCAAAATTGCACTCCCAATGTCCTTTTAAAGTGGCTTACCTGAAAGTAGAACGTTTGAAATAAAGCCTCCATTGTGGAGTGTTTACGTAGGTTCCCTGTGAAAACATCATGTGAAATCAAGAAGTGGAAGAGTTGAACCACCCGATGCGTTGAAAACGGTCATTTGGAATAAACCCTGTTTTGGGGAGCGTTCAAGATTCATTGTAAGCACATCAAAATGAAATGAAGGAATGTAAGAGTTAAAGTCGGTCCATGTTGAAAGCGGAATAAACCTTCTCTTGGAAAGCGTTCAATTAGCCTCCCTCGAGTGAAATCAAGGAATAGAGGGGTTAAGCGTTGAAAGCTGGAATAAACCTTCTCTTGGGGAGCGTTGAGGTGGATTCGCTCGAGTGAAGCCAAGGAATATAAATAAGGGTTAAAGTCGGTCGACGTTGAAAGTAGTGCGTTTGGAATAAACTCTCTCACAGGGAGGGTTCACATAAATCCCCTGTGACCGCATCAAGTGAAATCAAGAAATGGAATAGTTAAAAGCCAGTCTACTACATAGGTACGTTTAAAGCAGTTCATTTGTAATCAAGCTTCTCTTGGGAAGCGTTCACGTAGGTTCCTTGTGAACGCTCCAAATGAAATTAGGAATAGAAGAGTTATAAAGTACTCTATGCGTTTGTTATGAAACCTCTCTTGGCTCGTGTTCATGTAGATTCCCTAAAGTGAAACCCAGGAGTAGAAGAGTAAAAAAGCCATCCTATACGTTGAAAGCAGTATGTTTGGAATAAACCTTCTCTTGGGGAGCGTTCACGTAAATTCCCTTTGAACGCATCAAGTGAAACCAAGGATGTGACAGAAAGATCAATATTATCATCGCTTAAGAACTGGTCTTCCCTGCGGGCGTTAAGATGTGCACTACTTTTCAACACGCTTCATTGCTTCCTTCTGAAAAAGCAGTCAATACAGCGACCGCCCCATTCTTGTCCCTCTGTGTTCCACAAACCGTCATAATGGCTCCGGGAGGTAGTCAAGTGAAACATGCCAGGGATGTCCACAGGTTTCTCCTGGGTCTAAAAACAATTTCTACATATAATCCCATGTGTTTAAAATTGGCCATGAAGCTATATATTCCGTTTGGATGTTAAGTGTCCACATTATTAATTTAAGAATCTGTTAAATCCCACGGAAATTTCATTATTCTTCTTCAGGTCATTCGTAAGAAAGGTTACTGTTCTGTCTGCTTACTGTTAGTCATAAATATTCCTCAGAAATGGTTACAATACACATGTTGTTACAGGGATACGGAGCGCAAGAACGGCATGGGGCTGAAACTACAGTACACTGCTTCAAACAGTTTGATAATACGAGTGTGCTATACATGTTATTATGTGCCCTTTCAATGTACTAATGAGAAACTAAACAACAACCGCTTGATACATAAATGCACTGTGTAATATATCGGAAAGTTTAAGCGATCAAATTTAATTGCAGAAAGTTAGATGAGAATGAGGTCTCCAAGGATTTTTTTACAGAAATTTTGGTCACAACTTTTATCAATCATATATATTGTACTATTAGAAACGTTGAAGATAAATATAAAAATAAATCCATTTAAACAGCTTTTTGCGGAAGGAGACAATTCCTGAAAATGCACCGCTTCATTCTCAGCAGCAGCTTTCTCTAAAACGAACCCTTTTAAACCCAAACATTCGGAATATATATATATATATATATATATATATATATATATATATATATATTTCCGTTTAAGCTGTCCATATTGCAACTTAGCGCAACGGTTCTTTTTTCAGCATTTCTGCCAATTCTACGTAACGTGACATTTATAAAATGCCAAATATCATGTAACTTCTCTTCACCAACAATAAGTATAGAAAAGGGGTTACATTGTATTGCGTCTACGGTCAGTTTCATTGGGAATCCGGCTAATGAGGGTATTAGGGAGGAGCTGCCAATGTGGTTCAAGGAAAAACTACCCGCTAAGGCCCTAGGCACAAAGGAGAACAGGATTAAACAGATCTTCACAAAACTTTAGTATAACTGTACATTAGTAATAATTAATTTTATGCGTTATACACATATGCACATATTGTTTCGTTAGTGTCACTGGAACGGGGAGAGACAAGACTCACGTGGCTGTAAGATACCTATACAAATCCCGACAAGCGTAACCGACCTGGGCACATGCAACCGGCTTCCTAACTCTGCCCTTTGTTCTCTCAAAAATACTCTTACCGAAGAATATATTCCAGCATATAAATGTTCATTTCAGGGGAATTTGGGAAATAAATTTGTTTTTAGCCAATATTAATGCGTATTCTTTAGAGATAGTTTGATTTGAAATCATTTGTTATCCCAATGAATCTGAACCGAGATTACTAGACGCGAATTTTCATGTCTCTCAAAATTCTACGCTTCCTCTGTCCAATATTTGCTAAAATGTTTTGCAAATCTTCATGTTTGGATTTTGTACTGTTTACGAAAATAGTGTGTAATTAAAACAAATTGAAGTGTGTTCTATACAGCGAGATACTTTTACTTTCTCTACACCTCTTTTATTCATTTATTCAAATAAGAATCCTCGAAGGTTTCAGATATTAGATTGGCAAATAAAGTGTGTATCTACAATTTCCTAGTAACAACTATATTTACTGTTAGAATTTCATATAGCTTTAAAACCATAAGGAGTAGGCAAAAGCATACCATATATATTTTAAAAATTTTTTTTTTTTTTCCCTGAAGTTTTAGAAATACTTCGCGTTGTTGTTGTTTAATGTTCTCCTCTGAACAGGGTTCCCTTACACGCGCCATTCCCCTATAGTTTTTCCTCCCACGTAATTTCCACAAAAGCATAAGCATAAAATGTGATACGCTCATATGAATTTCTCATTCATTACAATTTCACGGATACTAGTCATGTGAAAACGATTCTTCAATTTATTTACGTTCGTCATGATAGCAAAATGTTTGGTTAGAAATGACTAGTGGAATTAATAATTTTTACATGATAATATGCAAGGCATTGAGCTGTTGTAGCTCGTTTTTCTTGTTCTTGAAATAATGTGGAATAAACAGCAACGAGTTATCAAATGTACTTGGTAAAATATAGGTAAATGTATTATTGTATGAAATATTTTGATCCATCACTTATGGTTTCCCAGTTAAAGTCGTTTTTAAAAAAAAAACAAATCATTACCGAAATTCCTTCACATAGAGGATGGTTTGGGACGGATGAAACTTCGTTAAAATCTTCCTGCCATATCCTTGGAAAATGCAAACACACCCATCCACACTCCCACTCACACATAGAATTTTTCAAACATGATTCAGAGACCTCAAAACGTGTCTCCATTGAAAACACGCTTTCGAATTGTTGGATGGTGTACAATATCCACTTCCTCTTCTTACCAAATGGGCTGTAGAGAAATTAAAAATAAACTGAACCAGCGACTGCCTTGCAAAAGAAAAAGGAATAGAGGAACGTATAGCAAAGTCAAGTAGCTTCACTCCATTCAAGTCCTAGACAAACATTACGAGCGTTATTAAGGCAGGATTTGAAGTATCACTTTTGATAGGAATCAATGGAATTTTTGGTTACATTTTCCTACCTAACATATTGAAAAAGTAAAACTTAAACGTGAATCTTGTGGCAATTAGTGAGTTTTTACGAGTTTCTATTTAAGTGGTGAGAAGTATATAACAAAGACCATTTTAAGTAAAATAAAATACTGTAAGTAAAAACGTATTAAATAACTCTAATTTGCATTGCTATACCATGCAGACGAGTATTTAATCATGAATTGTTACAGTTATTGAATAACGAATCAAACAAAAGTTTTGTGTATTACTTCATATAAAGATATGAAAATATATTTTTAATTTTTATAACAACTATCACAATTTTCATAAGCGCAAAAATAAACTTTCTCTCTCATGTTTATCCAGGCTTGGGTCTGGCAGCTGTGCTGTACAACTTTGCTGGCCATTTAAAAGTTTAAATGCAGTAAAAGGTTTTTGGTCAGCGCTTTACATCCAGAAATACTCATTAACTCGCAGCACGGTTCCGTATGCTGTAATAGAATCCAGATGAAGTCGGAGAACGAGCTGTTCATCGACGCAATGCTAGCACCTATTAAGGTGATTAGCAACCATCATGTATCTCGAGGGTGTAATGATAAAAGCTTCGGGGAGACAACATGACGTCGGCGTATACGAATACACCGAAGAAAATATCTCCAAATGAAATACTGTATCTGCTCATAAATATTTTGCAAACGAGTTTCACCCTGATGTTAACGAAGGGAAAACGCCCAAGTTCATCTCAAAATTGTTGCGGGGTAGGGGAAGTGAACGACTAACTAAGCAGCATAGAATTTTAGCGACCAATGAGAATTAGCGAACGGGATGTGAAATATGTCGGGTAGAATGGGTATAGAGGTCTCCTTTTAAGCAAAATAGAGTACTATGGAAGCTTTGAAAAAGTTAATTTCTAGGGGGAGGGGCTTTGTAAAACAGAAGCATATGGCAACTGCCCTATTTTCTTGTAAATAGGGTGAGACAAGTCACCCTTGAGGAAGGTTATGCCTGTCCTGGAGCAGGATGCTCATCGAGTTTCCATAGCAGACTATAAAACGTCTTACTGCTTTGTTAATGGTGTTTGATTCCTGTATTAATTGCGAAATTGCTCATACACAGTTAAGCAGCTAAAAATCCAAACTCGTATATTTTAGGTTTGAGTCGAAGAATGAAAGAAAATGAATATTTGAATTTTAGTTGTATGCACTTCAAGTTAGAAAAAAAATCTAATGTGTTCCATTCACATAACTTTCTCTACATCTCTGTAACAAATTATTATTAAAAAGCGTATTCTTCTATATACTTCGTGCTAATTAAGATAAACATCAGAAATTGTCCTTACTACTTGGTTCCTTGTAGGTGGAAGGGAAAAAATCTGATGTATTCGATTCACATGATGTCCTATAACTGTACGGCAAACAAGCCTTTTACTCAAAAGATTATTCTTTTATCTACAGCATGCTAATCGAGATAATCATTAGCAGGTGGTCCTATTACTTGCTCCCTTATAAGTAGAAGGTAAATAAGAAAATGCCTAGGCTAAAGCGATAATCTCATCCTTTAAACGCCAGTCGCTATGTGAAACAATTGAAACTCCAATCTCTTTGCTTGTCAGGGGTAAACAAACGAAAAACGAGAAGAAAGATGTCTTCCCGTTTGAAAAAAAGTATGTGGCTTAAAATTGAAACCAATAATCCGGAATAGGTATCTCGAAAACGGTTAACTCTACAAAATCTACTTTTTATGTGCAGTAAGTTTTTTGTATATCTCTTACGGTTTGCCAGTTATGCAGAAGTCAACCACAATGCAGAGGTTTTCAGAAGTTATTCCCAGAACATTCAACATATACATGTCGTTTGTCATAAAAATATCTTAAACATCAGGTATTTTAATCAAAATTGTTATGTTAATACGAATACAAACTAATTAAAATTGAGATGGGGGATGCAACGGTCGGACTGTAAGACTTTAAGCCTCAACCTGACTTAGGGCTTTTGCGCGCCAGAGTTTAGTTTTAGGTAAGAAGAGTACGTTTTACTAAGAACTTTGTTAAATAATGGGTGGAAAGATCAAGCACTTCAGATATATGTTTATACTTTATATAACTTATTCAAACTGTCCTAACAGAAACTTATTCTCTCGTTAATCGAGTTGAAAGGTATCATGAGAGCTTTCGTTGTAGGTGCAAGAGTAATACAGGAGTCAAAGTAGGGGCAGCTTACGCTCCCGAAAATACGTGAAGTGCTAGGAAAAGCTTGGAAACTCTGAAAAGTTAAACTTTCTAAGACCGAAGGCTTACATCCTCCATAGATAAATAATTATAGAGCTTGAGCTATATAAGAAAATGTCCTGTAGTATCATATAAATAGAAAATGATTATATGATATGAAACGGAAAATACGAACGCTTGACTTAGAAACAAAAATGTGAATGCAACGTTGGACTTAGGGATGGGGGGGGGGAAGCGCCTGTCACAGTTTGGAAAGTCAAGATAAAAAAATAAAATATTTTTTGAACGCCAGGTTGGTTCTGCAAATCTATCAAGATATCATCTAAAAAGTTGGGCTTTTCTTCCAGCTCGCTGAAATATCAGTGAATAGAAAAGTTGGTCAGGGATGACAACCGTTGTGGTGAAATTGTGTTCCGCAAATCCTTTTCAGACATGAGAAGCTTCTATCCCCCAACACGCTAGTGGAAAGCAGAGATATTACAAGCGAACACAACGAATACACCTTCTGGAGTACATATTAAATACTATTTTGACACATGGAAACCAGGATGGATGATCAGCCTGATGCCTGATATGAAGGCGAGGGAGTTGATGACGCAAAATGACGATGTTATGGATGGCAGGGAAGATGAATATGGAGCATTTAACCGAATGCACACGCCCACCACATATCCCACATGCGGTCCCCTGGGATCGAACCCAGACCACCTAGGGAGCGGCCAACGGTCTAACCACTGGGTGACGGCGGCGCCTCACATTATTTCTAAATCCTTTAAAACCCTAATATCGCTCACTGTAATCGATATCTACATAAAAAGAAAATTCTTGCTCATTTTGTACACCTTGAAGTTCTTTTAAAAAGTTGGGCAACACTGGATCAAACTGTTTAGAGCAGATGGAGGGAAGTCCCGCGAATATTCCTTGAATTTTGTACTGTCTACCAGAGTTAAGAGTATTAGCTTGTGCAAATCTTGAAATCCAGTATTAATTAGCGTTAAGATATGGTCAGTTATTTCATAAAACAAATACTTGTGCTTCAGAAAAACTTCCCCATCGGATAATTGGGCATTCTGTCTCTTGAGGTCTGAATTACTCTTTTCTTTTGCAGCACAATATATGTTAGTACAATACTCATTTCTGTTCCTGTTTATTATAGCACAAGTTTGTTGAATTTAGTAGCATTTAATTGCTCTATAATTTATATCCAAAGACTATTCTGTAGCTCATCATACAGAACATGAGTTAAAGTAAATATATCATAAAAAACAAGAACCATAAAGTTCAATTCAAAATAATTTAACTCTAGCAACCTCTGGATTCACGGATAGATGTACAGTGGGATGCAGGATTGTCTATTTCCTTAAAAACTTCTTTAACCTTTCTAATTTTCTATTACTATTCTGGAGGCTTTAGGTATGATGTCCATCTTGTTTTCACAGATCTAGGAATTCGCCTTCCAATTGTCCATTTGAGAACATAGTTAAGTTTACCTGGATTTTGAAGGGAAAAAAAGATGGAATGCCTCTTATTTAACGAAACATATGCAGCAGTTGGAAATATTTTTATAACACTGTCAAAAAAAAACAAATTCAAAAGATGTACTAAATAATGACTAAAAATAACCTGAAAACTCATCTTTTACTTTCTTCTATGAACCAGTTGCCTGACTGCACATTGCACTTACACCATCATAACTTTGACGATAGTTGAGTTGTGCTATCTAATATTTTAAACAGTGCTTGTGCAATTCGATTGGAACTCTGTAATAAAAGCCTGAAGACACGCTCCACTAATTTCCATTTTAATTTACAAGCCTCACAACAATAGAACACCGACAGTTTTTAGACACATCAACTGTATCGTCAACATATGGGGGGGGGGGATCAGTTTCATTTAGCTCTTTTTGTATATGTCCATATAACTATACAAGCCGAAATACATTCAAATATTTTATTCCGAATTATTTTAATGTCGCTGCTGAATACCAATTTGCTACTACCATAAAGGCTCTTAATTTCTACAGAACATATAGATGGAATGAACGTTTTTCTCAGATAAAAACTTGTCGAAATGAAATTCACTCCTCCACATAACTAAATGCACTGTACAACGGTATACTTTTTCTCACCAAGGGAGAGCTAATGGAATCTTAAAAGGTCCGAATGGAAGTTCTGTAGCCGGTATACGGAATAGCTACCCGGCGCGATCTTCAACAGAAACAGAAACATTGCGATGCCATGGCAGCGTGGGTGGGCGTAAACAGAAGCGTATAAGCCAGGCTAGCACTTCAGCTAGTAGACACACTCGCTCTTCTTGCTTGTGTGACTGACGGAGTGAGAGAATGAGAGGGAGGAAAGGGACAGAGGATCAGCGGAATGAAGCACAGCACGTTTGTGCCACTTCATGAGAGGTTTCGGATAGAGTATTGTATGAAGTAGTAGTAGAAGTCACAAATTTGTACTCTTGAATTTCGATTACAAATTTAAAATGCGCTCGAATCAAAGAGTAAAATGTTTAAAAACCCATCGGTATATGTTGGCTTTGTAATTTCATACTCCTTCCATGCCATCGAGACAAGTAGCTGACTAATGAGTAGTTAAAATGACAAGTATTGTAAAATTGTAGCCAATAAAAGGCATATTTCGGAAATTTGCCTGATGACACAAACATGTAATTCAAATAAATTGTGTTTTAAAAAAATATGAATTTTCTGTATAACAAGTTTTTTTCTATTTCTTTTGGTTTACCAGTTTCACAAAAGTGTACAAAGTTAATTTCAAGCTAACTTAGAACTTAAGACAAGTGAACTTGGAAAGTTAAATAGAGAAGTTATATTTGGTCATATGTAATTATATTAAATATACGTATTTTTTTTTTCAAAACCAGTAAGACATTTTCCAGGGAATTGAAAATGAAGAAAATGTTTTCATGAAAAGGATATTTTTGGTGGGGTAATTTCCTTGAAAATCTTCGTGTTACATCTTTGGTAGGTACAAAGTTGGGTAAATATCCAGAATATCCTTTTGAGTTATGCTGTTCGCTCACACAAGCGCGCTGCATTTTTCATAAAGTTACTTTTAGAATCAGGACCTTTAAAACGTATATTTTCATGCATTTTCGGTTAAATCTCGATATCCAAGTTTTGGGTGGAATGCATTATTAGTTATCTGATATAGAAAGTAAAATAGAGAGCGAGAGCCAATCAGTTCAGAAAGAACATTTTACACGTAAGATGGTGCAGAGGTTTCTCTTGTAAACATTTTCGGAAGCGACGTCACGTGCTCATGAAGTAATATTTTGTGTCGAACAAGAGACAGGAATGCAAGGGGTTTTCTCTAGGTCAGAGAAACGCCTGAGGAGCGTGAGGGCAGATGAGGTTTTCTGACAGCTGCAGATGACGGCGATCAAAAAATCACATTGTGTAGGATACATAGTATGGTTAAGTATTAATAACTCGCCCGCAGGGATAAAGTGCGTGTACATTGCAATATTAAAGGTACCCATGTGAGAAACAAATCCACAATTTCGGTTCGACTTATTTGAAATATTAACTCACGAATCAAAGTTTAATGTGGGATATATTAACCAAATGACATGCGTATTTTTAAATTAGTTCCTAGATATTAAGTTTAATTGTTTTCTGTTTCTAAAAATTGTTCTGCACGAAGAAATTTCTTTTTGAAAAGTTTTAATGTTCTATCATGCAACAGATTGGCATCGTATTAACAAATGTAGAGATTAAATTTTTAAATTTTCTTTAAAACTGTACTAAATATAAGTATTATTGTTCAGTATCATAATAATTAAGCATGCTAACAAAAGTTCATTTCGTCGTTTTATGCTGTTATGTTTTATAAGGAAGTTTATTGATTTGTACCGAAAGTGCATCGTGTGAAACAATCTCAAAATCAGAATGTGGCTTCGAATTGAAAACTTCAGATAAGAGCATTTTAAAGGTTATAATACTAAAATAACACTTTCTGATGTTATACTGTTTAAAAAGTATTTAATGCATACACATGCACTATGACTAGATCAGAGGAGGAGGGGACCCCTTGCACCTTGATTCAGTGCGGAGCTCTTTAGCTTGCCACCACCAGGAGGATCGGATGTTGTGGAGCAAACGCCGAGAGCGATGCGCAAGGTCCTAAAAGATTCGAAACCTGATGGTTCAGTTACATCGACAGTGGCTGCTCAGATAAGGCTTCCCTCTGCGGAATCGGGGAGAACTTGGCCCACCTGAAAAGGTTCAAAGAAGACTGTCCTGTGGCAGGACCGTGAAGAACTTCACACGGAGCAAGTACCTGCGCCAACTATTCGACTCCGACTGACAGTGTCCAGCCCCTGTGCCCACCTGCAATATGAAAGGAGAGCGAAATGATAAGACACAAGAGAAAATAAATTAGTGGTCGAAGAGAACCCCTTCCCCCAGTGTTCGCCTTGCCAGCCAGTGAAAACCACGAAAAATCCAGCCAGAGTGACCAGCCCCAGTAATCGAACCCAGGACCTCCTGAAAGGGAAAGTTTGCTACTACACTTTTATAGAAAGCCAGGTGCAAAGGTAGATATCTAAATCACTATAAGCCACGCTTTAAAAAGTCCTACAGCTAAAAGAGCCACATAGAATTAAAGTGGAAGGTCTTAAGCGTTTAAGACTAAAATGCAAATTTTGTCAATTTTTTATGTTTTTGTACAGGTAAAAATGATGACTTCGTGGGCATTTTTTCCGTAAGCCCGAATCCCGCCTTAAGTTATCCCAAATATGCTGAAATCCACATAATAATGGCACGCTTATCTACAAATAAACTTGCTTTTCGATGGCGATACACTGATAAAGGAGCTTCCTGATGAGACAGGCAAAAATATGGAGAAAAATGTGTCGAAATATGAAATATTTTTACCAAAACATGGAAAAATGAAAAAATTCCCAAAATATTTAAGTATACTTTATAACCAAACATCTTACTTTAAAACTTTAGCAGGTTCATTTTGTTGGTTAAAAATAAGGGGGGGTCATGTACACTTTTTCCATATTTGATGATAATGATGATAATAATAATAATAATACTGATATAATAACAAACTATTAAATGAAACAACAAATTACATGGTCTTTTTAAATTTTAACCATTGTGAAACCCTTAAACAGAACTGAAGAATTAACTACAGGTTGCTTTGGTCTTGCTTAATACTAATTACCATATGCCACCAAATGAAAACTTTCGGGAAACTAAAAACACTTTTAAAGAATAGAGGGCGTTTAAATTCTTACGTAGGTAGTTACAGACGTATTACTAAATTTTACCAACTGTACCTAACATGTTGGGTCGTCTCCTTAGCGCGGTGGTAGCGCAGCTGCTTACCAAGCGGAGACCTGGGTTCGATCCCCAGTACCGGCGTGGGGATTTTTCCCCCGCTGGGAGACCTGGCCCGGGGTGTATTCAGCCTCGTAAGGTCCCTGGGGGGGGGCAATTGAGGAGCTACTTGATGGAGACTCAAGGCGCTGACCACGTCTCCCCCTCCAATACTGCACCCCATCCATGACGTCTGTAGTGGACCGAGATGGGGGGACGCAGCGGCCGGGCGGTAGGCCAAGGTTCCCCGTGAGCTGTCGTGCCATGGAGTTAAAACCTAACATGTTGGAAACTGTGACTTGATTTTTCTAGATATGGAAAGTCCAGTTCATTGCTAGCAGATTATATTTGAAAAGCTAAAGTGTTTGACTCCCGGCGACCGCCCTCTCTGCATGTGGGGATTTTTCGAGGTTTTCCTCTTGTCGCCTAGGCGAGTGCTCGGTTATATATTGTACCACGATTTCGTTCTATCATTTCCGCCTCATTCTGTTTCTATAATCTTTTAAGTGAGCTTCTGTGGTCGTGACGTTTGGTGGTGCTGTTAGATGGCGCGGATGCGTGCTCAATGGACGGCGTGGACACTTGACGGCTGTCTGGTTAATCACCCTCTCTCTGGCGGCAGTGGGTCAGGTCATTGGGCTTGTACATGCTAAGGAGTTCCGCGCGCCTATGGTCTGCCTCCTATGGTTCCCTCATTTCATCCTTTCCTCACGAGGGCGTTAGCCATAATAAATCTGCGTAGATGGAAGTGTGCGAGGAGTCCCCCTCCCTTGTCTATATTTACCTTCTATTTACCATAATTATAACAGCATGGTTTGGAATACGACATTTCATATTGTGTCTGTCTCTGTTTACAAGTTGCAACGTGTTTGTGTGTGGGTGTGGGTGTGTATTAGCATTAGCATTAGCTTAACGTCCTTTAACCTGGTTGGTCATATCGGACGATGAAAGTATTGAATTGATGCTCAATGATCTCGGGGTCCATAGAGCTTAAAGTTATTCGGCATTCGTTTTCTCAGGATAAGGGAAAACCCCGAAAAAATGGTATCCGGGTAACTCACCCTAAGCGAGATTCGAACTTGCAGCCCGTTGAATGAGAGGCAGACACTACTCAGGAGGGCCGTATAATATTTTCTGTTTTCCACCCCACTCCCTTTGCACTCGCTTCGCTTACCACTTTAAATTGCAGTCGATAAACATGTTCATATTCAATAGCACATTATTTAACCACGTAGTGGAGTGATTTATTCTAAGCCATATTTCAACTACGGTGCATATTCTTGTTAAAATTCGACTTTCAATTTCCTCTGGAAATTGCAGCACCATAACAAAACCCTTTTGACCTGATACTGTTACAAAAATCCGTTGGGTAATTTCTATGAAAACTGATCGCAAACATATTTATTGCGCCACACACATACACACACACACACACACACACACACACACACACACACACACACTCTCTCTCTCTCTCTCTCTCTCTCTCCCTCCTTAATCTGGCAGCTCTTCCGTGCCCTACCTCGTTCAGATCTCACCACACCCAACAAGTAGGCCCTTATCTCGACAGCACATTGTATTGACGATGGTTCACAAACTGGTGGGGAGCCTGAGAGATTTTTCAGGGGTGACATACAGCTTATAAGAAGAAAAAAGAACATGCGATATAATAATGATAATAGTGATGATGATGATAATAATAATAATAATAATAATAATAATAATTTACTTATTAGTATACATAATAAAAAATGTTTACACATCTTAAGCGTTCTAAAGTTGTATTACTTTCTCCAGCTTAGCACGTATGCTCAATGTTCATAATAGGTAGAGAAGCTATTGTATTCAACCCAAAAATTCGATCCCAGATATCACCTGAAATGCAAGTTTTGAGTTCCCCGTAATCCATAAAAAGCATTTTAGAAAAAGGTGCGTGTGTGTCTTGTGCATGCGTGTATCTGTTGGCAGCATAACTCAAAAACGACAGGTCTGTTAAATACCGGACTTGGTATTTAAGTCGACTAACTTCCAAGAATACAACTCGAGGTTTTTAAAGAAAATCTCCCTTACCCCAAACTACACTTTGCTTGTAAAAACTTTCGATAATTTTCCCCCTTAAAAGTGGCTCTAAAGATGTTAATGAAATTACTGAATTTTAAGGATATTTACATGACAAAATGTATATCTTCATTTTCCTGGGAATAGTTTTAGGAAACTTCTTCATTTTGAATGACTCTTGCATAACTAGTAAACCGTCAGGTGATAGAAAAACGTACTACACAAAAACGTAAATCTCGTCAAAACCACAATATTCCATATACTTTTATTGTGGAGCTAATCATTTCCGACATATTCCTTGATATTGGTTTCAGTTTCAAATACTTATATTTTCTCAAACAGGAAGTCGTCCATGTTCTGTGTTACTCCGGGCTTTGCAAAGAAGCGAATTTCAATGACAATAGCATAGCGGCAGGGTTTAAAACATTTGACTTCGCTTTAGTCTAGTGTATTCCCTTACATATCTTCTGCTTACAAGGATCTTAATAATAAGGCCAGCCTGTTAATGTTTATGTCGAGTAACATGGAGTAGAAAGAAGAAGAATCTTTTGTAAGACGTTTGTTTGCAGAGCAGGTAGAGAAAGTCATGTGAATGAAACACGTCAATGTTTCCCCCCCCCTTAACTGATCCCGTTTATTCCATTCCTCCTCCTGAGCCCTTTTCCTTTTATCCCCGTCTTCACTTTTTCTACCTACCATGTACACTGTACGTACGTGTTAGAGAAAAAAAATCGTGTGTGTGTTTGTGTGTGCTATGTCGGGTAATACCAAACTTGGTATTTAATTTCAGTGTCTTCCAAGAATAAGACACGATTTTCAAGAAAATCTCGCACCTAACTCACGCCTAAAACTACCATGTGTGGGTGGGTGGGTGGGTGGGTGCGTGCGCGCGTGTGTGTGTGTGTGTGTGTGTGAGAGAGAGAGAGAGAGATATCAGATATCAGAGAGAGAGAGATATCAGATATCAGAGAGAGAGAGAGAGAGAGAGAGAGAGAGAGATCATTTAAACATCCAATTTATGTCGTACGTATATGCATTTTTTTCCTTCTTTGTGGAGAGCATGCTCCATTTTCGAGATATTCCCTATTTTTGTTTTGTTTCGCAATACTTATTCTACGTTTCTTAGATAGACGTCATACGTGTTCCCTTTTTCATCCTGGTCATGCATATAGAATAGAATTTGAAACCATCATATACCGGCGAACTCTTAAAACAGTTCTCACTACCTCTTAACTTAATGCATTACCTTATTCTCCTCGACCCTATAAGAAAATATGAAATAAAACCATTTCTTCTTATGGTTATCTTGATTAACATAAAGAATATAGAAGAATATTCTTTTTTTAAGAATAGTTTGCTGCAGAATAGGTAGGAAAAGTCATATGAATGTAATTTATCATAATTTTTTTTGTAAACATTCAATTTTTCAGCACGACTAAGTGCCATACAAATTTCAGTTATACAAAAAGTAAATAATTAAATAAAATGCCACCTTTAAGAATACAAATTAAAGAGATGCTCATGTGTATACATATATACGAGTACCTAAATCTAACAAATTCAATTATAGGGAAGAGAAAGTAAGGAAACGAGTTCTATATTTTGCATCCTTAAAGTATGATATCCTGCGGCAAGCGCGGCTTAAGCCGAGAATCAGCACCTATATGGCGATAACGTTCTAATTAACCACAGGAGATTTGGTGCTAGCTGAGGTTACAGGGGGGACGACAGTTGTTAGATTGAGAGCCACAGTCATACTTCGGTTTCTACAGCTTGTGCCAACCCTTGAGAGGTTATCAGGCAAAAATTTTGCGAAAAAATCTCTAGGATAAAGTAATCTAATTTGTCGCACGTAATTGCTAGTTTGAAAAGTCCGTGTGCGTGTGCGTTCAACTGCATCACTCTTAAACGAAATGTCGGTTAGATATAAAAATTCGTATTTCATTTTCTGAAAATAAAACACTGTTCCAAGCAGAGTGGTTTGATGTGGGAGGGAGGGGGGACTTTCTTGGAAATCTTCGGGTCGCATTTTGGAAGGTGCTACATCGTTTACAAGCATTCACATACAAACAAGTCCTTTTTTCTTTAAAACAACTCTCTACAACCAAGAGGCCTCAAAATATTTATTCTGAGTGCCCGAAATGCAGTAGGGTGGAATGCATCGAGCAAAGTGGCGCGCGGTAGCGCGTGCATCTCGCATTCAGGAGGCTGTGGGTTCGATTCCCTTGGCTGGCCTTCTTGACACATTGGTTTTTTCGGAGGCTTCCCCTGATCACCAGGCGAATGCTGGGGAGGTTCATTGCATTCCCGAATTTTCCTGTCCATCACTTGTCATCTGTTTCAGGGTTGAAGGATAATATACTAGTGTCCTGGATTGACAACTGGAGGATTTCATTGAACCACAAGAAATGTGAAGTCATGATTTTTACAGTACGCCACCCCCCTTGTTCCCCCTACTATGACTTTACAAAACATTCCCTTACGTTGGAAACGTACTGATGACACTATCAAATATCTTGGACTGCTTTTGGTCGCCGACTGACCTGGAACTCTCACATTAACTCACAATTAAATCTCGCCTACTCCAGATTACGTAAATGGTATCCCATTCTCAACTGCAAGTCGTCTTTGAAAATTTCAAGTGGTTCTCTTTTATACAAACCTTTGCTTCGTCCTTTACTCACCTATGCGTGTCCGATTTGAGGAGGTGCAGCCGCAAACAAAATTAATTGTCTGCAGGTATTTCAAAAGTTGGACTCAGTACCATCTCTGCACATATTCTATCTCAGGCTCGCACGTTTTTTCAGCATCTTCACTTAGTACCTGGTGCAGTGCACTTCTCGTTGGGACAAGATCTGATACAGTTCCTCGGATAAAGTCATCTCACAGGATTTGCTGTTTTCTTCAGGAAGTGATTCCGAGAAAGAAGACTCTCACGGAATGAATGTGTGAAATCATCTGTGACCGTTTAGTGCCAGAGGAGCTTCATGCTGCTGACCTCACAAATTATAATGTTCTTTGTTACTTTTAGTTATAACGTATTTTATTTCAATTCTGTATAGCATAATTAATGCTGAACGAATCTAAATACATTAAAAAAAAAAAAAAAAAAGGGTTGAAGGACAGACGACGGTGGCGGCGTCTTGCTGCTGGATGGTGGCTTGCGCATTGTAAAGGTATGTCATTGGTACCGCTCAATCGGGATCCGCTTTCGGGATTTCAGGGCTCGGGGAACTACGGAGGCTCGGGGCTCCTTAGTGGGACCGGGTGGCGTTGGAGGTGTTCCATTAGTAACCGTTAGAGACCCTGTCCATGTTTGCACCCATCTTCATCCGGATCTGGACACCCTTTGGGTCTGTCCACTCATCCATCCCTCCCTGGGGTCACGTAAGACGCAAAGGGCCCCAAAGGCCTACTTGCGGTTCTCTGCCCAAGTGTCTGGGGACCCCATGTATCTTAAGTGTAATCTTTGTGTGGAATGCAAGGTTTCCTCTACCTACTAGGTCGCAATAAGAGGAAGTAAAACTCGATAATAAGCGAGGTGACCTAATCTTTTGACTGTGGAGAAGTACAGTAAAACCCCAAATTACGCTCTTCAAAGTATGTGGCCTAAATGGTAATATTCTGGATAGCGATACTTACGGGATATGACTTATTTTTATTATATATGAAAAAGTAATGTTGACACAATTTAATAGGAAATTCAGCATAATAAATATTTCTGTATATTCGGGTGCAGTAGAGTGCAAACTAAAGAACGATATATATCTCCTATGAGAAGCTCTTCAATTGTTGATTGCTGTGTATTACTGAACGTCAACTCGCTATACACTTCACAGAATTCAAAGAAATACTGAAAGGGTAAAACAGATTCACATAGAGCCTTATGAAAGTAAAAATTCGTTTCAATAAAAGTAACTGTCAGGTCTCATAGTGGTGGCCATATATTGGATGTTTTCCAGGTGAAGTTTCTTGAGGGCTCGAACGCTGAATACAACCAAACTATGTTTACATCATACTTTTCAAACATAAATTCTGCTAATTACATATAACATCGTTATCCATTCATTTTCGACCGGAAATATACGTAAATAGCGTATTTGGAAGCGTTAAAGGTAAGATTATGCAGTACGAGTATTAATACGGAAGGTCCAGGGACTTCAGAAATAGAGCATAGTTAACGGAATAGTGTTATGGGAGCGTATACACGGGGTTTTACTATACTTGTAAAACCTGTTGCCTGTTAATGGCTAGACCATTACAACCAGTACCAATGGCTATTTATCCAAAATAGAACATTGAAAGAAAAATTAGCATACAGCTTCATAGATAGTCTGGCTAACTGCCTAAGAAGGCAGCCTAGTAACGTTGAATGGAAAATAAAGTTGCTATATTTCCTTAGGAGGAGGAAAGAAACACCACCCCCTACAGCCTTACATCCTTTTAAAAAATATATCAAATGTATCCAGCTTTTGAAGCTCAGAAATGGCAACACCTTATATTATTGGAACTGTTTTGAGTGGAAGCGTTGTTAGTTGAGCATCTATTTGCTCTGGGCCGGGGGGGGGATTTTTGAAGAAGTTTCCGAATTTTTATACGAATTCCTAAGAATACATTAAACCCCAAAACACCTTTTATTTATTAAATGTGAACTATTTATGTTAAAAGTACAGTTTTAATTTAGTAGAGCTATAATAATCAGTGGCCTAGTTACTTCTCTAACTTATGGGACAATTAAACCCCTGTCCCCTTAAATGGCGCCCCTGGTTTTGAGGTTTATACGGCTGCGAGGTGTTGCACGCACTTCTTTCTTTCTGTTTTTTAAAATATCATGTAGAAATCATAACGAAAACAGCTGATGTGTTCCATTTATATAACGTCCTCTATCTGTTCTGCAAACAAACTACTCTTACAACATATTCTTTTATCTGCATCATGCTAATGAAGATAAACATGAGCAGAAATGGTCTTATTACTCGCTGTCGTGTAAGTGGAAGGGAAATAAGGGAAAACATTAGGCTAAGGGTTTTAAAAGCTGCCGCTATGCGATTGTTATTGAAATTCGGTAAAACAAGAGAGATAAAGGGATGAGGACATTCCGTTTCAGAAAATGCTATTTTAAATCAAAAAGTCATTCAGAATGAAGAGGACAACAGGAGTTATTCACAAGAAATTCGGGATATATATTTCATTTGCCATGTAAACATCTTTAATGTACAGCATTTTAATCAAAATCATTAGTCATGTTTTAGCAACATCGAAAAATGTTCCATGTAAAGGGTGGTTTGGAGTGGGTGATTTTACTGAAAATATTTGTGTGGCACACTTGGAAGTTGCTTAACTTAAATACCAAATTCGGTATTTAACCGACTTTTGGTTATGTCCACAGACTCGCTCACACACGCACCTACACGGACCTTTTTCTAAAATGTGAATGTGAATTTAAAAGTTCGTCATATCGGAATTGCCGCAGTATGCGCAGGAATGAGAGAATTCCATTTAATCGCATGTGCAATATTACTTGGAGTAAATGGTATTCAAAACGCCGGAATTTCTTAAATTGAAATATTAATTTGTGAGCAAGCAGTTGTAGAAAAATACTTTGTTAAGGGTAAATTCTTATAGACATCTCCGAGTAAAACGGAGTAGTAGTATTGTTATTATTGCATATTTGCTATATGAAAAATAAAATGAAGAATAATGATTACGTCTGAATTTGCGAGGTCTGTTATACAGCAAAATAGCAGTAGACTTTGTTTGCTTTATCCCCTAACCTCAATTGCGCTTGAATAGTGAAATAACACTTGCCTGTGAATAACTTAGACTTCCCACTGCCCTGTAGAAATCAAAGCAAAATTGGACTATTAACATGGTGTTTGAGTAATCGTCTTTCATGGTGATAAACAGGTTTCCTGAACGCAACAAATTACACAATGTACGTTGGAGTTTCTTTATGTAGGACTTCCATGAATTGGTGAAGTCAGAGCAGAATCGTTATTAGCATTAAAGACTTGTCATCAAGGTCATTTTAATGGGGTCGGTGCAAGATATTGTACTCAGCGAGTGTGTCTGAATGTAAGGACGTCTACATCCACATTTCGGTCATTTTTGGTCAAGCGCTGAGGATATAAAAAGCAGCAGGCTGACATCAGCTTTGCTATTGTGAAATTCGTTCGCTGGCACCGCGATTCATGGCGAAAACAAGAGAGGACCTTCTCGGAATGCAGTATGCAGGCCAATGTCGCAGATGACTTTAATTGAAAACAAAGGTCACTGGAGAAAGCGATAGTAGAAAGGAAATTATAATATACATAAAGGTGCAACAAATACTAATTCACTCTGATGTACTGAACGACTTCAGCTTCAATTTTGACTTTTATGATAAGCCGAACTTAAATATGTACTAAAATGTACAAATTTGGGGAGTTATTTTATAATAAAAATGTCCAGTCTAAAGAATCGTTTATGATAATGTAACTGCTACACTTAATTTCGTAAATAAGCACTGTTATACTTTTGGAATGGCATAGCAATTTGCCAAAATTTGTCTTCCTTGGTCTATTTGGATGTTGAAGCTAAATATCTGGCGTGTAAACAAACCTGTGCATTGCAAAATTCCGACACATAGGCGAATCAGTGGCATCATTATCAACTTCATTATCAAAAACTCAATAAACACACGTTATCTCGCGTCTTGTTGCAAAAGATTTACGGTCAGCATTTTAAAGGAGTCCTAATTTGCGGTCATGATCTGTAGTTTAATCCTTTTCATACTTTTCTATAGCAACGGGAACTATACAGCCATGACCAAATATTTGAAATAGTTAATGGGCTACTCTCCTGCGCCGTGGCACTGTGTGTTTGGAATGTGGTATGTGGTTCTTGGTCACGGAATGCGCCCGGGTTCGATCTTACCCATGGGGGTGCGGATTATTTAAGTCCTGGGTGTAGAACCGGTGCCCATTCAGTATCGTGACGAAAGTAAGACGCTACGATAGGCAGTTGTTCCGTTCAAGAAGACAACTTTCCGGCTGGGGGATGCGTGTTATTGACTACCTCACCTCCCCGTATCGGTTGATGGTCGTCCACCTCTGCTGTGCGTACGTGGGCGTGAGGCCGTCAGTTGGGTTGGCAAGCCAAGGCTCCGGGAGGGCTGTAGAAGGGGGGGATGAGTTACAGTAGTTCTAAGGTCTGTATTATAACACGTGTAACCTGATCTTAAGGAAAAACTGTTCAACCCACACAGTGTTATCTTCATTCCATTCCTGATTAAACAGCTAAGGACTATGGGTTTCAAGAAGGTATTCTCTTAGTTACATACAGTTCTATATAGGCCTGAGGACGGTTCTGCTACATCATACATCTCGGAACACCTAGGACATAACTGAATTCTTTATTTAGCGGCAGGTTTGGAAACGTAGGAAGAAGTATTGCATATCTAATTGCACTGATTGTTAAGTTTCCCTTTAGTTTGTGGGTACCATAATTTCAGCAACTCCTTGCCTAGCACTAAACAAACTCTAGTCTGAGAACTTCTGTAATCTCCGCCTTACTGAAAGATATAGATATATAGAGTAGCTGCATTCTTCAAAATTAATTTCTGGCTTAAGATATATTATCATTCAGATCGCCGGGTTAAGCTCGGTGGTTTCGTTCACGGGTTCATATGCTGAGGTTCCGTGGTTCAATTCCGGGTCTGGAATGGCGATTTAAGCCAGCCCTGTCCAAGTTTTCTCTACTGACTGGTTCTTGTGGAGTATCCATAAGCACAGCGTGGGTCATAGTCCACGGTGAAAGCTATAGGTCCTCTCATACCACCATTGTCCTCATTACTCTACTTTCGGAGCCAAAAAGCTCGCGCTTCCACCTCAGAAGCGGGTCCGATATCGCCTCGTGAATGAGGCAACCCCAAATTTCAGTAACCATATTGGGACCGATGGCAGCTAATCATGTGGTCATTAATAATTGCATAAAAGCTTCAGTACTTTTTAACTACATCCTGCTGAAGTAAACATCGTATACAACAATTTATTTTCTTGGTAACGTAATATATTGAATAGGATGATGCACTGAATTTGGCAAGATTTGTCAATTCCTATAGCGAACATGACCATTGCACACTAAACCAATCGCAGGATACCAGACCATCAAGAAAGTGGTAAAATGTGGAATCCTTTTATAACTAGTTTCCAATACAATTGATGAGAAATTCAAGTTTCCTACTTTTCGTTCTCAAAAACTTCTTTTTTTATATCAATGAGGGACCCATCATGTCATTGCTATTTTGAATGCTATGTGCATATATTAATGGTCTGTAGATCGCACATTTGCTTATTGATCAATAAATTAATAAAAATAAAAAACAAGTTTGCTACCTTTGATGAACTCTGTCTAGTTTTCGCTATCCAGCTAGCATATAAGAAGTTTGTCTAGTTTTCGCTATCCAGCTAGCATATAAGAAGTTGTTTCACATTCAAAGAGCATAGAAATCATTTTAATTGTTTTACTTTCTCTACACGTACTACGTACATAGTGTATACAGAAGGTATTGCATTCCACCCAAAAATTCGATACCGAGTTTCCATCATAAATAACTCCCTGAATAAAAAGAGTATTTTAAGTAAAATATCAGTGTGTGTGTGTGTGTGTGTGTGTGTGTTGCTCGCTCTCTCTCTCTCTCTCTCTCTCTCTCTCTCTGCTTGCATTTTGTGCTTTGCGCGCGTGTGTGCGTGTAGGTGTTGGGGGGCAGCATAACTCAAAAACTTGGTATTTAAGTTTAGCATCTCCCATGAATGAGCCACGAAGATTTTCAAGAACATCCCCCCACCCCAAACTACTCTTTACATGGAAAAATTTTGGAAAATTTTGATATTCTCAAAATTGCCCTTAATAATTTTCATAAAATGTGTATCGTATATTAAAGATATTTACGTGACAAAATGTTTATCATGATTTCATGAATTTTCTGCGAGTGGCCTCTTAAGACCACTTTATGCAGGATGAATTTTGCGTAAATGGTAAGATATGAACAAAAACTTATATACACAAAATGATGGCCATGTTAAAACATATAATTTATGTCATTACGTTTTTTTAGTAGAGCTGACCGTTTCTGAAATATTCCTTGTTATTTTTTCAGCTTTAAAATACTTAATACTTTTCTTATATGGTTATTTGTCAACTCATAGCCATACATACAAGGGCATTTCAATCATATAGCAATCAGCAATTAAAAGATTTGACTCTCGGTTTAGCCTATGGTACTCCCTTATTTTCCTTCTACTTACAAGGAAGCATGTAATTGGATCAAGTATGCTGATTTTATCTCGATTAGAATGAAGCAGATAGAAGAAAAAGCTTTTAACAATAATTTGTAACAGATGCAGATAAATTCTTGTGAATAGGACATCAGGTTTTTTTAGCGTTGCTTCCAAAGATTTTCGTCTAAGAATTTCTTCTCTTCTCTTCCCATATATACATACAGGATGTTTAAAAAATACGGGGCATAATTTCAGGTGTGTATTTCCCACATGAAGACAATCAAAATAGTTCATTATAACATGTGTCCGGAAATGCTTCATTTCCGAGTTATGGCCTTTACAACATTGAAAGTCCCACCTGTAGACAATCAAAATAGTTCATGTCCGGAAATGCTTCATTTCCGAGTTATGGCCTTCACAACATTGGAATTCACTGGAACGTTTTTCTTTCCGCAGGTCTTTGCCGTCAAAGGAGACATTAGGAGGGCGCTCTGATAGTTCATTCTGAGGAAGGTTACATTCAGTGTTCTTTAGGCGTTAAGACTGTGCGACATGTATTCAAATCAAGAGCTGGCAGAGATACACTTCATGTACGGTAAGGCGGACGGCAATGCTGCGCTGGCTTGTCGTTTGTACCAGGAGAGGTACCCACGCGACAATGTCCAGATCGGAAGACATTTGTACGTCTCCATTCCCGGAACATTCACCTCTCCTGGTTTGGGAAGGGGACGACCAAGAGCTACAACTCCAGAAGTGCAGGAGGAGATTCTGGAGGCTGTGGACAGGACTACTCCTATCGGCACACGACGGTTAGCGTTGCAAGTCAATGTTCCTCATACGACTGTCTGGGGACTGTTGAACGAGTATCAATTGTATCCTTATCATTTGCAACGTGTACAGGCCCTGTCACCAGCAGATTACCCTGCACGAGTTAGGTTCTGTCAGTGGTTCTTGCAGCAGTGTGGTGTAAATCCTAACTTTTCTGCCGTCGTATTATTTACAGATGAAGCACAGTTCACAAGAGATGGCATAACAAATTTCCACAATCAGCATGTATGGTCGCATGAAAACCCACGTGCAACTGTTGTATCTCATCACCAGGTGCGGTTCTCCCTCAACATGTGGGCCGGTATCATTGGTGATCGATTAGTTGGACCCCATGTACTTGTAAACAGACTTACGGGGCAGGCGTACACAAACTTCCTGGAAAACACCATACCTGACGTTTTCGAAGACACTCCACTGATCGATCATCAACACATTCACTTCTTGCATGATGGCGCTCCTGCACACTTCAGTCTTACGGCTCGCCGGTACTTGGATCGAAGGTTTCCTGATCGATGGATAGGTAGAGGTGGCCCAATTGCTTGGCCTCCACGCTCACCTGATCTGAACCCTCTCGAATTCTACTTGTGGGGCCATTTAAAATCATTGGTTTATTCGTCTCCGGTGCCGGATTTGGAATCCCTTCGGAATCGAATAGTGGCAAGTTGTGAGGACATACGCAATACTCCTGGAGTTTGGGATCGTGTTCGCAGGTCAATGAGACATCGATGTGAGGTCTGTATTCAAGCAGGAGGTGGACATTTTGAACATTTTCTGTAATGACAACAACCTGCGGAAAGAAAAACGTTCCAGTGAATTTCAATGTTGTGAAGGCCATAACTCGGAAATGAAGCATTTCCGGACACATGTTATAATGAACTAATTTGATTGTCTACAGGTATGTGGGAAATACATACCTGAAATTATGCCCCGTATTTTTGTAACACCCTGTGTGTGTGTGTGTGTGTGTGTGTGTATATATATATATATATATATATATATATATATATATATATATATATGTGTGTGTGTGTGTGTGTGTGAGAGAGAATTTCGTAGTAAACTAAGATAAAGGTAAATGGTGATTTCAGTGGGCTGTCAGAAACCACTACCTTTGCTACATTGCCTATCTGTAACTAATATTAAATAAAACTGTTTATGCCCCCCCCTCTCAAATGCTTCTGGTCACACTCCTGTTTCCTGCGTTAGCTGTTATTTATTTGGCGGCAGGTTTGGAAGGGTGTTGGTGTTGGATAGGTTTCGGTAGTATGAAATTACGATGTGAATTTGAAAATCAAATTTTATTCTTAAAAATTGATTTATCAAAAAACATCATACAAAGGTACAATTTTTTTTTCTGTTATTCTTAAAAATTAATTCATCAAAAACATCATACAAAAGTACAATTTTTTTTCTGACTGAAGTGATAAGGTTTCCCCTTTAAGTATACTGCTGTCGTGAAAGAGCAATTATAAAACAAAGTGTTATGTAGGAAGAGTTTGAGTTCCAGTAGTAAAGGGACATACAATCTTAGGAATAAAGTATTGAACTTATTTTTGGTACTATGATGAATGAGTACGGATAGTATATCGGGAAGGTAAATCCGCAGTGATTTTAGACTGCGACGAGTGCAAAGGATTGATAATCACGCAATAGAAGCAAAGTTATTTTGGAATGCTATCGATTTGTAATTCGTCAATAATGAGGGTTTGGAGGTTTATTTATTCCACGAAGGTAGTCGGCAAATTTTCAGATATAGCTCTGGAAGAAAACTTGCCGAAAAATAGGGCTCAATTCCAGAAACTTTCGCTATAACGAAACCTTAGACTTTGTTGATCTGTAATATTAGTTATTTTTCATTCAGTCTTTCTAATTTCTTTATTTTAGATCACACAACAGCAATTATACTCGTAATTTCATGATGTTAAACACATAAATTGAAAAGCTACCTATACATTACACAAACAGCAGTGTATGTTCAACTTTATAACAGAGAAACAATAAAAGATCTTAAGAAATCATACAGAGACTAGATACATTATAAATCGCAATAAGCTCATGTAAGGAAATTCTCGTAAGATGACTGTCGGTTGTTGATGTAAAGTTCATTAATTTAATGTTTAGTGTAGGTTTTTATTTATTTGTTTATTTGAAGTATACTGTGGACAGACTTAATAGATGGAGTAAATGTCGCTTGCACGCTTCATAGCCAGGTGTTTCGTCTCTTGAAGCTATTGTAAGAGTGAGCAGGAACAGAGTTTCACTGGTATCGGTCACAATTGTGCTTTGCTTCTCTGCAAAACTTGTATTTCGTTGCGTCCTAAGCCTCACTGTAATATCTTCCACGTGCTAATTATTATTATTTTTTTTATTGGAGCGTCAAGTTGGGGATATCTTTAGTCTACGGATTGGTAAAAACTAAGCATTAAAACTTGAACAAAAGAAAATAAAATTGTAATGTTTAGAAATATTGCATGTGTTAGCAGACTATATTAATTATAGAAAATTGTGCTGTTAATGTCTAAGTGATGTGATACAAAAATAGTATGCGATATTACGTTGCGTAATACAACACTCGCAATAAAATATTATAAAACTAGTTGGATGTTATTGGACTTCATTCAAAGCCTTCGCTGGTAACAAAACACTTCCATCCAAGTAATGTCTGTTGGCGGCTACTGGCAGCACTCACCAGACCCCGTTTACCTGCCGTCAGTGACACTTGGCCACTGTTGTTTACGTCCTTTGTGTTACCGTATGGTTTGAGCGTAAATAACTTATAGTTGGAATCTTAAGGATTCCTATGCCGGGAAATCAGCATTTTTGAACTCAAGGAATCTGAGAAAGTTCGTCATAGCTTCAAGCATTTTGTTTCATTATCTATTACTATGATGCATCCACTTCCTTCATTAGATACGTAGTTTGAAACGGTCTGTGTAGATTGCTTCTTGATTAATGCTGTTTTAAATTTCATTGTACACACAGTGGTACGTCTTTGTTAATAATCACGTTGCAGAGGTGTCAGTTCCAAGGAAGACCAGTCGTCGATACCCCTATTACTTGTTAGGAGATAGTAAGGTCATAGTAGAATCATAAATTTGGCAGAATTTCGTACATTTCATTTTCTGGTTAGTTTAAATAGATTTTTGTTAGATAAAAGTAAAGAACAGGTAGGTTAACTAACCCAAGAGGCTATTGTAGAGCTTAACGAGGAATAACAGCTGGACGAGTGTAAAAAGCTACAGTAGTATCCCGAGAATATTTTATGAGTGCTAAGTGAGGTAGGTTTTTTTTAAGTTATTGGCATGTTACAGAAAGAGTTAATACTTTCTGGGAAGAGTTTACAAAAACAGGTGGAGCGGAAGATATGGAAAGGAGGACTCGGCTAGCAAAGGAACAGATGTGCAGTTACTCCCTATATGACGGAATAATGTCTCATTGAAGACAAAGCTAACACCAACGTAAAATTAATTCTCCTCCATGCTTCTGAAATATGGAAAATCACGGAAGCAGTAAATAAAAATATGCGCACTTTTTAACAGGTGTCTCAGGCGTATTTTAAATATATAAGATGACCGGAAATATCATACGAAAAGGTATGGAGAACTGGCCAACCTCAAATGCTACCAAATAAACAAATAAAATGGAACTGGATAGGCCATACGGTGAGAAAGCCGGACGGAGCTATTGAGAAAACTGGACTTGACTGCAAGCAAAGAGTAGAGGCCGACTTAGGAAAATGTGGAAGCGTTACTACAGAAGAGGAAGTAGAGGGATGTGGAAAAAGTTGAAGAGAAGTGAAACGGCTGATTGGAAAAAGTACGCTGGAGGATTTTCACACCTGTCCTATGTTCCATTAGGAACAATAGGAAATTAGTCGGGTATTGACCGGATTATCTGTAGCTGCCCACTCTGTAGGTCTTCTTAGGTTTAATAGTATAATGAACAAATTGCCTTTGGGAATCCTGGTTACTTCCAGTAATTTGTTTCACTGTAATATTTCTCCATCAATGCTCATATTCGGTAGACAGATTGTAAGTTTAAAGTTATTGAAGGGCATACACTTTGATTTACAGATTTCCAATCTAGTCTGAGAAAGCACCTATTCCAACTCTCTCAATATCTGTCATAGAAATCGATTTATTTCTATGATCTTTGCATCTGCAGTATAAAATGAAATCATGAGGGAATACGTTTTATTTATTTTTCCCCTAAATATGGATTGTGATTTTTCAGTAATATGATGATGTATGTCTATGAACTTGTTCGGCAGGAACAACTCAAGGAGAAAAGTATTCAGTAACACTCTCTTTCAAAAGCATTCCTTTTAAGACTTAGGGAACACTAATGGTAGAATTTCCAATTTTTCCAAAACGTTTAGCACATTAATCACACTTGAACGCAGAAGTTCATGTCTCAGTAAAACGAAGAAACAGAACGCATTTAATCATCCTATCAGTAATAAGCCTAGAAGATATTTTAATACTTAAAATTAATATTTTAATAAACTTTCTTTTAAATTGTTTTTGGTATTAGTATGAATTTTGCCCTTTAGAATGTTACAGTTGAGGCCTCTACGCATTCTGGGAAATTTTCATGGAATTTAAACAAAAACGGAACATTGTGAAAGTGTAACCAGAGTGGTCTGGTTGGCCTTTAATCTAATCTAACAACGTACACAAAATCTGTTTTATTTTGTGTGGAAAGTACCTAAAGTCGTTCCAACCCAGTTTACGAAAACAAATGGCTATTAAGCCCAGTAATGCCTGTGGAGTTAAATGTGTTAAAAACGTGAAAATATTCTTGCAAACATGCTTGAAAATCTAGAAATTCTGTATATTTAAGTATTTGATTTTACACATAAACAAGTAATTCAAAAACTTTTCGCCCATATATTGGAGGATGTGCAATTAGATACATTAGTTCTCTTGAAGTTACGGCAGTTACCTTGTATTTCTCCAAATTTTCAGATTTAGATCACTATTGGTTGTCAACAAATGTGTCCTTGTAAAAAAAAAAAAAAAAAAAAAAAAATTGTTCTGTCAACTTCACCTGAACTTAGGGAACGATACTTTTATGTTCCATCCTCCCCAGAGTCTGGAAGTATGAATGAGTGCGTGTAAAGTTAATCACCAAAAGTAAACAGTAAATGAATGATCACCATTGCCATGGACCGCGCCGTGGCCGTGTGGTTAGACCACTCGCCTCTCACCTCGATCTCAAGCGACCGCATGTGAGATTTTTGTAAACAAAGTGGCGCAGGGGCGGGTTTTCTCCGGGTTCTTCTGTTTCCCCTGCCATCTCATTCCACCGGTGCTCCATCTTCATTCCATGTATCATCAGTGTCGCGTTCAACACTACAAAAAATGCCATGAACAATACCTGCTCCAAAAGTGAAGCCACCGACATCACCTACGTGTTAAAGGCGGCAAATAAATGGAACAGAAAAAAAGAAGCATTATTCAGTTGTAGATCCTCCATTTTGGTTATTATTTCAGGAAATGTCTCGAAGTATGCACCAAGGTGCAAACTTAATTTTGAATTCCTACATCATCTGCTGCTAATGTTGTTGAATCAATACAGGCCGCATAGATAATGGAATACTTTTGTACAAGATATGTTATTAATTCCTTTATCTATAAATTACTGTAAAAAACCGACTCACAATTATTCTATTTGAGCCCCTCGTGAACACGGTGCCAGCAAAAAATAAATTTTAGCCGTTCTCAGAGAAACTGTATTTACACTTGGAATTCAAAACGTCACAAAAGTTCATTTTAAGTATCCCAAAAGGCCACCATGGATGTAAATGCGATGACAGAACAGCACACCATACTAGAATTTGAGCCTTAACTATCACTATGCACCATTCTCTCGGGTGATTCTATACGAAGTGGCAAAAACACACTGAAATATGATTTGGCTCTATACAAATGCAGCTATGAGCAATGCCAATGCTCATGCAAACTCAAAGAAAATAGCGGCAGTCACCCCCTATTACGATTTGTAATATGATTAAATAATGCCGTGCCGCTATAGGCTTTATGAGTCTGGTGTTACCAACCCGACTGCTGGCCTCACGCCCATAGAGGGGTGAACGATAATCCAAACGATATGCCGAGGTGATGTGGCCAGCATCACGCAGCCTGAGCGTTGACATTAATGACCGGGATCGGTGCCTGTCGCAGCTACTCACCTTCAAAACGATGCTGTTGGGTGGGTAGCGGTCGTATACCTGGGATTTAACATCCACACCCCATGGGTGGGATCGAACCCGGGCTAGGTTGGAACCAGGACTCGACGTATCAGCCCACTGTGTGGCGGCACTTTGTAATAAAATATTGTGTAATAAATGGCAGCTGACAAAGGAACGGTATTTCTTCATTAGGATGAATGTTGTCAACCGTAGCATAATTATGCTGTGAGTACAACAATTTCACACTCGGCAGCATGTTGCAATATTTCTACACATACACCCCCTCTCTCCCTCACACTAAAGAAAGGAAAGAGGTGTATGGACCTTACCTTTACTTTTCGATGCAATATTTCCTAGTTGCACTAGAATTTTGTGTGTCCCATTTGCAGACCTAAGAATAATTTTTATAAGCATTTCTAGTATCTGTAATGTTTTCATAATTATGCGGTCATAAGGAGGAAAAAGTAATGAAATTCAGAAATTGGCGTCATTGGGCTACGTTGCTTACCCTGATGTCTAATGACTTCAGTGAAGGTTTCATTCCTTGTTTAGATCCCACAATTCACGCACATACACGTGCGCTGTGTCTTGTTGAAAAAATTAAGCTAATTCGCGGTAAACTAAATAACCTATTCCTCGTAATGGCAGAGGCCCTCAAAGAAAGAAATTATCTTTGGTTAACAACCTTGCAGAAAGACAAGACAGGCGAGCTCTCTCTTTCTCTCTCTCTCTCTCTCTCTCTCTCTCTCCCCCTCTCTCTCCTTCCTACCCCCGCCCAGCCTCGCTTCCCCAATTTAATATTTACTGGATAAGCCATTTATGTTTGTATTAAATTAGTATCGATATGCAAAGATATGCTGTTATAGTATGAATGCGCCTTATCGCTGCAAATATGCTCCATATGATTTTAAACGACAAATGTGCATGTGTTATTTATGCATATCATCAGGTGTAGGAAACTAATATGTAAATGCAAAAAATCTGCAAACTAGTATTTACAGCATTAAGGAAACCAGCATTATTGAATAATCTTCTAAATACAAAAAGGCCTTGCTGGTATAAATTGTTAGTTGTTGAATTTTAATCTGCAGAAAGTTTCAAAACTGACATTTTCAGTTTTATAAAAAATTCCCTTAACTGTCTATATTTCTGCATTGAGAAATTGACTTTACGTTTATGCAATATTTGAATCACCCCGCATGTAGGCGGAATGAAGTAAGAACCAAGTAGAACGACAAAGAGAAAGGCCTTAATCCACGACAGCCATTCTGAAATCGTTGGCGTTCCGTTGAACCATTGACATTAATACTATAGCTGGGTTGACAGCGGAAACAACCGAGTCTTTGCAATGTGTAAATGCATGGCTTGCAGTTAGGGTTCATTGGCTTTGATGATTAATCATATTTTGCGGGTTGCAGACCGGTTACTGTTTGCTGATAGTCCTATCTATTGAAGCCAGAACCAGGACCAAGTGATATCATTTATACCTTAATTCTGTTCAATTCTAGCAGCTTAACAGCACGTGCACTGATTTCCCCATATCAATACAAACTTTTCTGTCCAATAGAAAACCCATGTTTACTAAAGTCGAAACAATGTAGAATGCTTTTAGATCAGTAAACAGTTAGAAAACGTTACCATTACCTGAATTGCATTTTAGCTAAAAGCCGAATCTTATGATTTCTCTGAAAATGCACATTCCCAGGTCTTCCGGGGTCCTAAAAAGCGTGCTAGTCCTTCATTTCGTTTGCAAGTAGCCTTACCTAAAATATTATGAATGGGATGGATATAAAATGTGATGCAAGAGAGGCTCTAAAAACGCTAGTTAAAGAATTTCCCAATTGAGGTGTGCAGATAAATGTTTCGTAAGCTGTTTTCCTTAAAAACTATCTAATACTTTTATTTGAAATATAATTTAAGACATTGACGTGACAAATAAGTACATATTTTGAATTGGTCTGAATGTGCCCTGAATTCCTGATGAATTGTATTTAGTTGGGGAGTTATGAGAGACATGCAAAAACTTAGAGGAAAATGTAGGTCTCATTAAACTCAATGCGTAATGACAAATTTTATTTCTAATATTAAACTTTCACGAACATTTGTTGTGTATGCCTAAGTTTTTGCAGACTGAAGTTCAGTAGTTGCGTCATATGCGAATACAGAATAAAGAAAAGCATGTGTTCCATTCACAAGATTTTCTCTGCAAACTATTGTTGCAAAAGAGTATTCCTTGATTTGCATCGTATTAATCGAGATTAACTTTACCAGAAATGGTTGTATTAGTTCCTTTTAATTAGAAGGAAAATAAGGTAGTACACTAGGCTAAAGCGATAGCCAAATCTTATAAAGAGCGGTAGCTATGCGAATCAATTGAAACTTTATTCACTTTGCATGGCTAGGAGTGAAACAAAAGAGGGATGAAACGGATGACGAAACCAATAACACAGAATATCTCGGAAACTGCGAATGCATGACAACGTGTGTGTTTTAACGAAAGGTACATTTTTTCGGCAGTAAGATTTTGTCTATCTGTAATAGTTTACCATTTATGCAAAATTTGTTGAGAATAAAGAGGTCTTTAGATGCTATTGCCAGAAAATTCAGGATGTAAATTTTATTTTTCATGTAAATATCTTTAATATTGATAGTATTCTTTGGTAAAACAAACTTGTCAAAAATGTTCCATGTAAAGGGCATATGCTTTGGGGGCATTCTCTTGAAAATTTTCGTGTAGCACCCCTGGAGGATACTAAACTTAAATACCAAGTTTGGTGTTTAGCTGTCTTTGCGTTTTTTAATTAGTAGTCCATACACACGCGCGCGCATTTGGATCATTATCTAAAAATGCTGTTTTGGATTCAGGGGACCTCAAAAGAGTATTTCCTGTGAAATCTCAACATCGATTTTTTAGGTGGAATAAAATACCTTTTATAGTACATATATATCATGTGCATAATGCGTGTAGAGAAAGTAATAAAACTATGTAATATAAGTAACTGTCAGTTTCCTCACTTACAGATTTTGAATAAGTGTTACTTGATCTGAAACCATTTAAAGACAACATATTATTATTATTATTATTATTATTTATGTACTTTAACGTCCTTTAATCTGGTTGGTCATATCGGACGATGAATGAAATTGGTGAAATGATCTCGGGGTCCTTGGAGCTTCAACTTACTCGACATTCGTCTTCTCAGGATAAGGGAAAACTCCGAAAAAAAACCTTATCCGGGTAACTCACCCTAAGCGAGATTCGAACTCACGACCTTTTGAAGTGAGGCAGGCATGCTACCATCCCACTACCATCCAGGCGGGCTATATTATTGTTTTGTTATTATTGATCATATTAATGCATAGTGAATAAAGGGATACCTTGGCAATGGATGTTAATATGTAATGTTCATGAGACATCTCTATTTATTGATTAGAAATAGAGAATGTCGTGTGGGTATTACACACCAGATTTTATCCGTCAATTTCTCATAGACTTACTGTAATTTGTGGAAAGCAGCATTTTAAGAATAGTCACAGAACAAGCATAGAATACGCACACATGCACATCTGTAGCCGCTACTGAGCAAGCGTGTGCATGTATGAACCGGAATGGGTATATTACACTTCAGTATTTGGCTGTTTGTTCACTTGTTCATTATTCTTTCCGGGTCCCTCAGTTTCATAAAACAATGACCCTTGGAAAACAGATATACCAATGTAAGATTCAGATCCTGAGCCATTCATTGAAACCAAAGGGAAAAAGAGTTCTCACCTTATTGATATCTTTACATCGTGCCATAACTGGCAACGAACTGGCAGACTTGCAGCAAAGAAAAACATACAAAACCTCACAATTCAAAACGTCAATGCATCCTTAAGTAATGTACAATACAGCACATGCAGAAAGAAATACAGAATATCAGGAATTACAACACCTCTGAATAATCCAAAGTTCTTTCATAGTACGGTTTGTTATTTTAAAGACACTTCTTTGTATAAATCAATTTAAACTGTATCACATAAATTTGTATTCCTTAATTATTTGAACGATATTATTAATTACAAATATAACGTTCTGTGTACGTTTTAGAAATAATTTTCGTTGCTCCATTATGTTCCATAATGTTTGGCCGCCAAAAAGGAAAAAACTCTCGACTTCAGTGACCTTAAATAAATAATATTAAACAATGTTTTCTTTCATTTTGATGATGATGATTATTATTATTATTATTATTATTATTATTATAGTGATATTTATTCCATGTGTCACAATTCTAGGTTGCATGGTTATTTAAATAATGCATTTTTAAAAATATTAAAATAGAAAAATCTAGTTTCACAGTAAACGACTTTACAAATAGACCTACCATTATCATACTCCCCAAAAGTCTTGATTTTTCAAAATTTAAAAATGTATTTATCAAAATTTGAGCAATATTTCAAAAAGGCACTATGACCCTTTTCTTTAATGGACTTTGGAAGTCAGTATAAACATTTTGAAGCAAATTAGTGAAGAATTGCATCTTATGGTTCTTTTTGAGTGTGGAAAAAGGTTGGCAAAAGGTTTGCGAGAAAACAAGGTTTAAAATCGGGAGTGCCTATCCATTTATATCTTCAGTTAAAGTGCACCAACGGGAACACCTCGATGCTATATTATTTTCTCTAACACGTATGTACATACTTGTACATATTCGCTAGAGAAGTTACTGTATTCCACCCAAAAATTCGATGTAAAAATTTGCCGAAATGTATGTTTTGAGGTCACCTGAGTACAATTTGTTTTTAGAAAAAGGTCCATGTATGCGTGCTTTTGTGCGTGTCTGTCTGTCTGTGGACAGCATAGCTGAATATCGAAAAGGCCGTTAAAACCAAACTTAGTATTTATGTTTATTATCTTCCAATAATGCGACACAAAGATTTACAAAAAAAAAAAATAAATAAATAAAATCTCCCACAACAAACTACAATTTTCATGGAAAATTTTTTGAAAATGTTGTTTTTCTCAAAAATGGCTTTGACGATTTTGATTAAAGTACCGTATATTAAAGATATTTGCATCACAAATAAAATGTATATTTTGAATTTTATGGGAGTCGCCAGTGGAGACCTCTTTATTCTGGATGAGTTTTGCAAACTTTTGCATAACGGTTAAACCATAGGAGATAGACAAAAACTCAATACAAAACAATGTAGATCATGACATAATTTATGTCATATAAGTTTTTATTATAGAATTGAGCGTTTTGGGGGTCTTTCTTGTTATTGGTTTCAGTTTTAAACTACTTAACCTTTCCCAAACGGGACCATGCAAAGCGAACCGAGCCTTAATTGTTTTACATAGCGGCCAGCTTTTAAAATATTTGAATATCGCTTTAGCATAATGTATTCCCTTATTTCGCTTGAACTTACAATGAAGCAAGTAATGTTTATCTCGATTATCATAATATGATAAAGTTAAAAAAGAGTAATATTTTATAAGAATAATTTGTATTTGGAACAGCTAAAGAAAGTTACGCGAATGAAACATCAGATTTTTAAAGTTTATAGTTCATGCCATTTTATTATTAAAAAAACGTTTTTGACAATTTTTGGACAAATTTCACAAATGCATCCAAGTACGACAAGTTTAATACGCTCGAAAGTGTTCTCTTTATTGGAATAAAATTAAAGGTATGTTATTTTACAATGCTGACAAAGCCTGCAAGGTCACTATTGCGTGCGAGTTAGGCAAACTTCTGTCTCCACAGATGAGTGAGGTCTATAACACAGAGCAGGAGTATTGTATTGGGTGTATAGGGCAAAGTACATCTTGGAACAAAAACAAATATTCATAAGTTAGATATTTATGCTACTTGAATTTCGCTTTCAATTTGTCAGTCCGTCTTCACAGATGGTAGATAAGCGGGTTGTGTAACACAGCAGAAGTATTTTGTTGGGTGCACAGGTCAAAGTACATCTCGGAACAAATACTCATATTCATAAGTTAGATAGGTATTTATGCTTCTTGAATTTCTTTTGCAATTTGTCAGTCTGTCCTCACAGATGTAGATGACGGAGATCGGTAACAGCAGCGTAATATGTTGGGTGTAAAGGGCAAAGTGCATCATTGAGCAAAAACTCACACTCATAGATACATATCTAGGTGCTTGAATTTCTTTTGAAATTTGCATTATTGATATAAAGTGTTTAGTAGCCCCATGAGAGTTTAGGGCGATACATAGAAGTCGATGAACGTTTGCGTTATGGCGGAATGTATGGTTTTCTTCCTGTTTATTGTTGCTTTAACTCGTAAAATCATGTCAGGACATCTTTAGGAGTTTTCCAAAGTGTTTGTGGTCAAGGGAACTGTTACTATGCCCTATTGCGGAATCAACAGGCTAGCGCGTGGGAGAATGAGAAGGCAGAACATCGCCGGTCGGCAGGTATACGTAGAGCTGTCTGCAGCAATATCTCTTGTCTTTGTCAATCAAGTTACAATAGTGAGTTCGCCTATAAAATATTACTTTTGCTTTCTCTAGCACGTATGTACAATGTACACATCAGGTAGAGAAGATGTTGTATTCCACCCAAAAATTCTGTACTGAGATTTCACCGGAAATAAATCTTTTGAAGAACCCCGAATACAAAAGAAGGTTTCGTAATCGGCTCACCCTCCCCGTATTTGTAGGACTGACACCCCTTAGGACTTACAAGCCGATGCCTAAGGGTCAGAAGTCTGTTGGGGAACCAACGGCACGAAACCAAAGAGTGGAGAACCTGGTACGAGAGGTCGGCCCGTAGCCAGGCATGAACATGAGGAAGTGGATGATATGAAATATAAGCGAAATTGATGTTTGGAAAGGTGATGATGGTGTAATTGTTGGAGTGAGTGGCGGGGGAAACCGGGGGACCCGGAGAAAACCCGCCCAGGTGCCGCTTCGTCCATCAAAGATCTCCACTTTAGATCGAACCCGAGCCACCTAAATGGGAGGCGAGCGGTCCAAAAGAAGACATTTTTTTATAAAAGGTAGCTGTGTGTGTATGTCTGGACAGTTTAAATCAGAAACAAAAAGTCCGATAAATACCAGACTTCTTTCTTAAGTTTAGTATCTTCAGAAAAGTCCTCCCATCCCAAACTGCCCATTAGGTGGATTCGAAATTTTCGATTTTATAAAAAATTACTATAACGATTTTGTTAAAAATGCAGCAGTATAATAAAGATACTAAATGATAAATGAAATGCATATCCTAAATTTAATGGGAATAGCCCTTCAAGTTCTCTTCATTCTCAATGGCTTTTGCATAACTGGTAAACCATAACAGATAGCTAAAAACTTACTGCGTGAAAAATGTACATCTCGTTGGAACATAATTTTGCCATATAGTTTTTTTATAGAGCTAACCATTTCCGAGATATTCTCTATTATTGATGTCAATTTTAAATATCTTACAATGTTATTAAACGGGAAGCCCTCATCCGTTTCATCTCTCTGTTGTTTTACTCCTGGCCAAGGACATAGAACAGCATTTTAATGACAATCGCAGAGCGACAGTTTTCAAAAGATTTGACTATCGCTTTAGCCTAGTGTATTCCCTTATTACCCTTCTTCTTACAAGAAAGCAAGTAATAAGAACCATTTTTGTTAAGATTTATCTTATTTAGCATGATGTCGAATAAAAACAACTTTTGTAAGAATATTTTGTTTGCAGAACAGATAGAGAAAGTCATAAACACATCAGATTTTTGAAGTTTGCTTAAATGTTTGTTTTGCTTTCATTGTGTACTGCGATATTCGTTTTATTCTGCATTTACATTGAAACTGTAACCGCAGAGTTTCAAGTAATTTCACTTTTGCAAGAAATGATGCTAATGCGTATATTGGACTACGCAGAAGCTAAATATCTAATTTTCATTATTGTGTGTGTGTGTGTGTGTGTGTGTGTGTGTGTGTGTGTGTGTGTGTGTGTGTGTGTGTGAAGGACATGTGAAAGACCGCGAGCAGAGCTGCAAGTTTTCTGTCTGTAAATTGCTTGTCTGCTTCCCCAAACTATCCAAACTATTAACACTATGAGCATGTTTGCAAGCTTTGTCACCACAATCAGGAACAGAATGTAAACATTATTACTTTCTCTACAGTTTAACTTACATGAAGTAGAGGAAGTATTTCATTCCACCCGAAAATTCAATTTCGAGAGTTCATTGAAAACACCCGTTTTGAGACTTCCCGAATTTGAAAAAATAAAAACTTTAGATAAAGGTAAGTGCGCGCGTTTGCGTGTGTTAGTGTGGATCTCTTTGAAACTTACAATTTATTTTAAATAACCTTTTGCGTCATAAGCCTTCTGCAAAACATCCGTTGTTAATTGTTGAATTGTTTTGTACTTTGTTATTCTTTTAGACTGGTCGATTTTCGGCTGTTTCTCACAACTACAAGGAAAGAATATGGACATTTTAAGGCTAGCATATAGCGTCCTGCTCTTAAATATTTATCAATAACCCCTTTCTGCCTATAAAGGGGCATGTAATAATAGCTGTTTTTGCTAAAGTTTATCTGGGTTAAAGTGAAGTTCAGAACAAAATAAGCTTTCTAAGAACAGTTTAAAATAAACGATAGATAGAAAAAGTCATGTGAATGAAATATATAGTATTTTTACTTTCTCCTGCACGTATGTACAATGTGCATAGTAGATAAGAAGGTATTGTATTCCACCCAAAATTGGTTACCCAATATTCAAGGGAAATGCATGTTTTGAGGACCCCTGAATAAAAATTAGAAAACAAAGTTCAATGTCTTCCAACGATGAACACGAAGATTTTCAGAAAATCCTCTCAAAACCACCATTTACGTGGAAACATTTTTTTCATACATTTTGATTTTCTCAAAAGTGGCTCCTACGTTTTTGATTACAATATCGCCTATTAAAGATATTTACATTACAAATAAAACGTACATCTCGAATTTTCAATGAATAATCTCTTAAGATCTCTTCATTGTGGACTACTTTTGCATAACAAGTAAATCGTAAAAGATAGAAAAAAAATGTAGGCCTCATTAAAATACACAATTTATGCCATACATTTATTTGTCTTTCTTTGCGAGTTTAACCATTTCCGATATATTACTTGTTATTGGTTTTAATCTTAAAATACATAAAACTTTTATCAAAAGGAGTTTGTCATTCCTTCTTCCTTTGTTTTAGTCTGGCCATGCAAAGAAAACCAAATTTTCACTTAGCTTCTAAAAGATTTAACTATCGCTTTGGTCTAGTGTATTCCTTTATTTGCTCTCTACTTACTTATAAGGAACGAAGTAATATGACAGTTTTTGCTAATGTTTATCTCGAAGCTTTAGTAAGAATAATCCTTTACAGAATAGGAAGAGAAAGCCATGTGGATGGAACTCATCAGGTTTTTATTAGAACATTCTTGTTCGATTAAAACATGCCCCATGCCTTAGGAGCGTATTAAAGGTAAATTTTTCAGAAATAAAGGCTAATAAAATTATTCAAAGTAATGCGGACTTAACTAATTCCAGTAGTAATAAGCTTCGTCATTATACATTGTCATATTTACGTCTAATGCCGAATGTCTCCTTATTTGACTTTAATTAGGTCATTCATTACATTGACCAATGCGGAGAATGCGTCCTACATGTAAAATAAATCCTGGAATGAACGTGTATCACCTGAATACTTCCAAAACACGCCACTAGGATCATTCTAATGATAAGCGTTACACAGCCACATGCAACATTTCATGACTTGGTGGTATGTAGTTGACTAAAATGTCGAGCTATTTGACTTCTTGCGCAGTTATCTTTGAGAGTATTATAATGGCGAATTTGTAATGCACCTCCACTTGGGTGGGGGAAGGGTGAGAATGAATTATAAAATTGCCTTTCTTGTACTATATACTTGCTTTTTCGGATAACAAAACAACTGTGCAGCAACTTATTGTAATATTAAGTTTTGTTATTATTTTTATTTTTCATTAACCTTGCTGCAAGCTTATAGGTCCTTAGGAATCGACTGCATCATATGCTTGTGATAGGGTGGAGAGGGAAGTATGGATGGGATAGGATCATTTATGGGAATATATAATTTTAACGTCAAGCAAAAGGGAAATATCTATCGTCCTAATGCAAAACTCTCTGCTTCCTGAAAGGTGTACACTGTTAAACAATTAAAATATTTAATGCTCTTCCCTTAATTTCAAGGAAAGAGTTAGCAACTACTATATATGTTAAGCGTCTCCTAAACTGTACCTTTGTGATAACTGGTAAGTCACTTTATTCTGTAGAACAACATTTAAATCAGTAATCAACTTAATTCTTTTCTTGTAATGCCAGCATTAAGTGAAGTGACACAAGCTATTAAAGCCAAGTGAAGTGATTTAATGTACATATTTAATATTTTAGAAGGCGTATCTTAATATCAATAGTAAAAACATCTTTTTTCAAGATAAATACACGTACTCTAAAAATGATTGATTCTAGAACAGTATTTCCATGACTTTTAAAGCGTGTATAAAATGATATCGGAGTATCAAACAAGTTTCTGTGTTCATAGAACACCTGAGATATGTACTCAACCAATTATGCTGGAATTTAATGATGAAATCCGTCACTCCGTTAGCATTTAATATACAGATATCACTTTTATCTCTCTCTGTATTGTCACGTGCAAGAATACTGTTTTTGAAAATGATAATCTATGAATAATACGCTTAAGAAAACGAATGAGTGATTTTCCTTTGTGTTGTGTTGAATTTGCGCAACTTAAGCAGAGATGTACTTTAGACCCATGTTTCCCGCCGACTTTGGGTTTGTGTAAGTATAGAGAATGGTTTCAGAAGCGGTTGAAGGGACATGTAGTAACTTTAGAATTGAAGACAATCCAAAAGACATTACAGGTACCTTTCTACCAGAGCGGCACGAATTTTTTAGCAGCAGGTTTGATATCCTCTGCGCTCGCAACCGCCAACCAACTAGATTGAGGCGTATTATAAACTACTGCAAGACATTCTGCTGAATGACACAGTTCAGCCTCTGAATAAGCTCAAGCACTCTTACAATCTTTCTCCTTATTTCATTATTCCTGTCTTTAATATGCAATTTCAGTAATAATCCATTCATAATTGTCATCTCACTATTTAGCTCGAGGAGCACTTCTGCCTAATCTCGGAATTGTTATTACTTTTCTTCATGTTTCTGTATTTCACCCTGATGTATAAAGCATTCGTGCTGGTTTATCAATAAATACATAAGTTTTATATGCGCTTATTTAGAGTAGGGTTTTGTATAAGATGACTACCAATGATGCTTTTTAGCTGACTGTTGCCTCGAGCTGTTCTGTTCTTTCAACTGTTACTATCTAAATGTATTGTACTTCCGCTGATACGACTTCCGTTTTATACTTAAGTCCCACGCATTTTCGCGCTGATTGAGTTTTATATACATTATGATACCATAGTCTAAATGTTACTCTTTTTAAATATTTTTTTACAGAGAGCTCAAGAACAATATACTCTGTTATCACAACATGCCCCACCTCCAAAATAAGTAGGAGGTGGCTCAGATAGTTTATTCCCATCGTATCTCAATTTTTGGAAAGTTTATGGATATCCACCATCATTTTTGTTTGTTGTTGGGCATTTCTATTTATGCCCAACTCCCTTCTTTTGTTCTATCCAAATTAAATAAACCAATCCCGATTAGGGTAATTTGTTCCAATCAACATTTTTGTTCGTTTCCCTCCCCTTATCCTGAGAACCAGGTATGAGTTGTGATAGGGAATGTTAAACGCATCTCTCTCTCTCTCTCTCTCTCTCTCTCGCTCTCATTAAAAAATGCGGCATTAAACGTTAGGAATGCACAGCAATTTAATTCTAATTTTATTTCAATGCTGCAGAATCACAAACCTTAATGGTGTATTCAAAATTGGAAGAATTTTAGAAGCCATAACTATTAGAAAGGAAAGGACCAGTCTCAAAGCTTGCCAAGGTTTAGTGCTACAAAAGCTGTCGTGATCCACTAGTACCTTTTATGTGCATCAAAGCATCATTTATGATGTTCATCCAAGAAGACGAAACAGTTCTAAATTCCAGTATTTTTTGTATCATATCCTTTTGGTTTTTCCTCTTATCCGTGTTTGCTGTACAGCTTCTTTTCTTTTTCTTTATAAAATAATTATTATGATGCTATGATGATTTATTATTATTATTGTGTTGCTTCTTGGCTTTCTTAGAAGTAAAGGATACTTAATAAATGTTTTATTATATTAGTAATGAGAGGCAATAAAAACAAAAGTTTTTGCATAATAAGATTATTGCTCCTCTGTATACATTATTGATTTATGGATCGTGTCCATTAATTTAAATGTTATTTGCGTTTACTGCATTTAGGATATACCGACATAAGTATGAATTCTTAAATTGAAGTTACTCTCACATTTATGTTTAGAACTCAGTACTGCAAAAGTCACAGTAGAAATTTGCTGATCTTTTTAGCTATTCAATGTAAAATGAACATACCAAGTATAGGTTGATGGGCCATGCTTCCGTCGATATGACAAGGTCGCAGTAGTGGCTATTCCGCCTAATGTACGAAGTCCTAGTGACAAGATCTGGCGTGCCTGCAAATCTACTTTATATGAATATTTCTATAGCTTCCGTAATCAATGTGGCAAAAACAAATCATTGTTATAATGTATGCGTTTTTCTATGTACAATTGAGAATCCCCACGCAACTGAGAATGCTAGCATGTCTGCATGCAAGAATGGATCTGCTGGAAACGTTACGTGATATATCTTAACTGCCTGTTTAATATCATATTCACGCCAGGTTTGGTTCACTAGGTTACTGAGAACTTCACTAATTGGCATGTTGCTGCGGGAAGAAATATTCACATAACTATGTAACTAACTGTCTTAGCTTGTTGCTGAGGTCACGAAACTTCTCGCGATAGAATCGCGGATTTATATCTCAGTAAACTTCCTACATTCATGATGATACGGAACACACCAACCATACTTTAGGTGCTGGTTTGTTGAACTCAAATCAAAAGTTCGATGTGCGTGTTGTGAGCCTGCTTGAATAGAGAAGCAACTGGAAACTATTTTGTTCTACGACCGAGCGTAATTGAGTAGTTTACGAGCTCATTTCAGATCCCAAATTTCATCTGTACGGAATCCACGCGCAAAGAAATGCAGCAAGCGTAAAACAAGTTTGTTCCAACTCTACACTCGCCAAAATAATTCACGATATTAGTGTGTATACATCGGTTATAGCAGACTGTGACAAACCACTATTGTTGGTTTGATTGTTTTTTCACACAAGCCGTGTGTAGACAGTCGATAGGTAGAGTAAGACTGAAAAATTCATGCCACAGCCGGGATTTGAACCGCGGATCTCCGGTCTCTAGCCGGTTGCTTTACCACTGAGCTACCATGGCAACCTACCGGCATAACATTGAATTCTCAGCTGAATCGCATGTTTTCTGATAAACCACAACCCGATACCAATTGACCATAATAGTTGGCTATACTATGAATCCTGGGACTTAGAGTCCTTACAACATTGTAAGTCCACATTGGAATTGCCATCTCAAAATAATTTGGAATCACCTTGTGGTTTACCAGGAAACATGCAAGTTAGTTGAGAAATTCAGTAATATGCCGGCATGTTGCTATGGTAGCTCAATGGTAGAGCAACCGGCTAGAGACCGGGAGATCCTTGGTTCAAATCCCGGCGATGGCATTGGATTTTTCAGTCTGACTCTACCTATTCAACCATTATTATTGTTCTATGATGTACTTAGAGAAAATGACAGAGTTCGAGAATTATGATATCCTTAGATCTGCGAAAGAATCAGAATAAAATGTACTACCTGTCCTAACGCTGCGAAATAAATAATGAACTATAGCTCTTGGTGAATGGCTCAAATTTAACCTAAAATTTATTTCACATTTCATTGTTTTTTTTTTTTTTTTTTTTTTAATATCAGAAAATTCTCGTAGAAAAATCATGGTATGATGCGCAAGCGTCAAGTTTCTTTTCGATTCTCGCGTGGTTGTGAAACCCGACTGCGCTCTTTCACAATATTCCCGCTCGCATCAAAAGTCATAACTTTACGCTCTTGCATCATAAATAACTATTGGAATAAATTTATGCGTGTCTCAGGACATTACAGCTCAGGTAGAAACCTTGATTCTGCATTTCTGCCCATTGTCTTCAATGAAGTGAAATATAGCTTTATTTTATTTTTATTTGTTTATTTTTATTTTTTAAAAATGACTCCATCGATTTTGATAAAATGCACCTCTGGCAAAGTGCCTTAACAGATGTAAATGTTTTGTAAAATCTTATTTTAATAGCTCTTGATAGACTTTATTTGGCGTTTACTCTTTAAAATCAACATTATAGAAATTAAAGAGTCTAAAAAGTATAATTTTCTTACTGGCTAAAGGTTATTATTGATTAAACTATTCCTTTTAAATTCAAGGTTGGTATCGAATTTTTGGATGGAGTTTAATGCTTTCTCTACCTACCGGTATAGCGGGTAGAAAGTTCCGGTGGCAAAAACTTCTGGTGTTTGCAAAATAGGATATGAAATTTGCAAGAAAATATACGTAGGGAAGACAAAGAGGACCATAGGTACAGACTTCAAAACAGCACGAAAAGCGTGAAATATAAACAAATTGAGAAACCAGAAGTTGCAGCGAACATTTGGTCAATAGAGAAGCAGAGAGGGAAATCCAGATGACGTGTTAAAGAACTTAAGAAGACCACCAGAATTCTCCATTTGGGGAAAAGACTGTTCATCCATGAAATCAACAGGTCATATTGATTTTGGTTTGCCTATCAAAAGGTTTAGGCAATCTCTTTCTCATGGGTGTACCGGCAAACGTTACTTGACATAGGTTCATTTGCAGGCGCGGTTACATGGTTCATTTCACTAGTTTCAGGTTTTATTGAAATACATAACGGTTAAACGCCAACACTTATACAGTACTATAATGGGTAGAAAAGTAAACTAAAATAGTACAATAAATCTCACATTCAATACCTTACTAGCTAGAACGAATTGCTGAAAAATACCGAAATGATTCTGCAAAGGCTTCAGTTTAATGTCATGTATGCAGAACATGTGCCGTATAAATGGAAATGAAGACCTCTCAGCATGGATTGTGGTCAAATTCAATATTCCCGCTTACTTTATAGCTATTTGGGATGCATGGGTGTTATTTCTATATCAAACCCCCCAGGGTCGTGGGGAAAAGGAACGACTTTTCGTTAAGTACTTCAATACACTGAACTGCAAACTTTTAATAATTCTAATTCCAATTATCTTAGGAAAGTTACCTTTTGCTTTTCGGCAAAAACAAGTATCAACTATGTTCAGCGTATTCCTACATTTTCGAGGTCCTACAACTTTGACAGATAGGCTAGAAAGTTAAACATTTTATAGTTCTATTTTAGCGAAATTTGGTCTAAATCTGCAATGTGTATTATTTTTAGATTTGTTAATATAATAAGCATCCCATCTTTATTATATTACATTACATATGTAACAGTGTGCACGAACATTTGTTTTAATACACCAATAAGTTTTATTTATTTTATGAGATAAATTATCAATACTGCAGGATTTTAACTTTTTATGCATCCTTGAAAAGTAGTGTTATTTGTGGGAGAGGGTCTCTTTAATAAAAATAATCGTACTACAATGAAACATTGACGACCTGTGTGTAATAAAGATGTGTGTACCAAAAATTAAGTTCACCACAAAGCTGCACAGCATAGACATTTTCAGATTCACCCTTAAGAATTTTATAAGTAATGAGGTATGAATGAATTTCTGCATTAATTTTGCGGGTTTTAGGTGTGCATTTTGAATGGGCAAACACCGCCAGAAAGAACCCTAGGAGATGTAAGAAAAGCTGCTTCTGTTGTTTCCATTATCCTAACATGTGTTTGAAAAACTTCATATTTCTTACACGTCTAGGCTATGAAATGGATGGTGAGGAAGTGTGTGCAAGACTTGAACACCGTTCCGTTAATACAGCAACTAAAGGTCAGCTTATTCAAACAGATATCAGCGTGTGTGCTGCCTGCCGAAATTCCAACCTTGAGATCTTTGTCTTACATAAGATAAAGATGGCCCTGGGAAACTGCACCTGCTTAAAATTTGTACATCAAACGCGGATCCTTCGCACACTAAATGCAGGTACACCGCTGATTAGCAGAACTCTAACCTCTATATCGGATGCACTTTCATATTTTATTGTTTACAAACAAGGGGTAAACCGATAACCCTCTTTTTTTTTTTTTTTATTCATTTTAGGTCGCAGAACTCTAGATATTATAGCGACAACATTAAAAGTCTTAAAGACTTATGTACATCCAGTATACAAAGAAAAATTAGAACATTATAAGTAAATACGTTGTGCATACAGTGATCGATACTTATTGGTACATGCTAGGTCTGAAATTTCGTAATTCTTATTCATTCTGATCTGTAAAAATGTGCTTTTAAAGTTGTCATTAGCTTTGCTCTGTGAGCATTTTTAAAACACACAGCAGACGTGTTTTCAGTTTCAGACATGTTTAAAAGAGGAGAGCCTCGCTTTTCGTCACTCATGTAAGCGATATGTTAGGGGTGGGGGAGCTGATGTGTGTTATTCATATGACTACTTCTATCTGCTGTCGTTTATTTTATAAGCTTATGCAAACTATTCTGACGAAAGCTTATTGCTTTCTCTACCACGTATAATGTACATAGTAGGTAGAGAAGGAATTGATTCTAGCAAACAGAAATCGATACCGGGATTTCACAAGAAATGCATGTTTTGAGAACCCTCAATAACAATTAGAAAAAGGTCCGTGAATATGTGTGTGTGTTTGTAAATAGGATAAGTCAACGAAAAGACAAATAAGACATCACAAATAAAATGTATATCTTGAATTTGCTGGGTATAGCCTCTGAAGGCTTCTTCATTCTGGTTGACCTTCGTATAACTGGTAAACCGAGATAGAAAATATGTTAACTACATACAAAATAATTTAGTCCAGCACATTTTTAAATTCGTTGATATTAGTTTAAATGTTCCAATATTTAATATATTTTTCTCAAATGGGAAGTTATTGGTTCTGTTTTGTTTTTTGTTGTTTTGCTTTTTTGCCCTTGACGATGCAAGGATAGCGGAAGTAAACAATAAAAGTACTTCTGTTAATGTTTGAGTTGAATACCGTGTAGCAGATATAAGAATAAGCTTTTGTAAGAGCAACTTCTTGCAGAATTGCTAGAGAATGACATGGGAATGGAACACATCAGATTTTTTTTTTCCATCTATAGCTTGTCTGAACCTTACAAGAACTATAGAGTTAAATGTGATATATCTGTCTCTATCTAATGCATAAAATCTACTCTTGGCGTTGTCGCAAGTTACTAATAACATGTAAATATTTAGAGACTATAATTTTAAACACAATATCCCATGCAGCATTTTTTTTTCTCTCAGACTGCATCATTTTTAGATCAACTGAGGTTTCTGTGAACCCAAAAGTCTAAAGAAAACGTGTTTCTTCAGTAAAAGTCCCATATTTACTATTTCTGTGCTATCACGCAATAATTAACAAACTAATGAGCAGAACCCAACAGCAACAACACACACACACACACACACACACACACACACACACACACACACACACACACAAGCTAGGGTAGACAAAGGCACTGATGCCTTCCTAGTTTGAACTATCATTAATAAGAAGAGCATTGTGATTTTTAAACCAAAATTTTCGGAAAGTTCTATATCTATGCAGCAAAAAGCCAAGCAGCGGAAAGGTTTTTTATTGGGTTTGCAAAGAGGACCTAGTGAGAGAAAAATGCTAACAAGTGTTGAAGAAAGTTTTCAAAACAAGCTGGAATCCTGTAACATCTTGCATATTATCTGTGACAAAGAATAAACTTCGATCTACTCAGCTCAGGCCCCGAAGCAGAAGACATGTATTTTTGGTAAAGGTTATCATAAGTTTGTAAGGAAGCATTTGTAACATTGTGAAGCGTATTGTAGGTTGTTTATTTTGTGTTTTACGTAAATATTTATGATCATGGGGTTATAGAATCATGGAAGAGAAGACATGTTGGGAAACTAAGAAGAAACGCAAAATCTACGACACGGAATTAGCGGCTATATTTCCCTTCCAAAGGAAGACATGCTAAGTATTTTCACATCCGAAAAAAACTTCATCGTCCTCCGCCCGGTTTGAACCTCCGATCTTGGAAACCAGAGGCTAGCATTTTGCCGCATAGACAACGGAGAACGATAGGTTGTTAACGGATTCACAGTCGCGTACTTCCTAGTATGGTTTAAGTCAGTCGGGAGACGACTCCCTCTCTTTGTAAGAAAATTACAAGGCGAAAGTTCTGGCTTCAGAAATATGTTTTCTTGCCTAAAACCGAACTGACTGTAATTGAAAAAGACGAATTTTGAAACTGTATAATAAAATGCGATGTTTGCGGGAAACGACCTGTACTGCGTTGGATTTTGTTCTTCTAGAAATGATTCATGCGTTTCAATTAATAGCGGCGCGGTTGCTAATATTAGTTTTTGCGTAGAGTAATCTAAGCCAGTAATTACTTTTACCAGAGGTGAAGAAGGGCTAGTTAAATATACGCGCAACCATTGATAACTTTTTCACAATAAGAATGTGGAAAAGCAGAGCTGACCAAAATGTAAGCTCGGTTAGTGATAAGTTTTACTAGGAGGAAAAGACGAATGTTGTGAATAGCTAGCCACAATATAAACTCGGTCAGTGATAAGTTTTGCTAGCGGGAGAAGATGAACGTTGTAAAGAGCTGGACAAAATATAAGCTGTCAGTGATAGGTCTTACTAGGGGAAAGAGACGAATGATGTAAAGAGCTGGTCACAATATAAGCTGTCAGTGATAGGTCTTACTAGGGGAAAGAGACGAATGATGTAAAGAGCTGGTCCCAATATAAGCTGTCAGTGATAGGTCTTACTAGGGGAAAGAGACGAATGATGTAAAGAGCTGGTCCCAATATAAGCTGTCAGTGATAGGTCTTACTAGGGGAAAGAGACGAATGATGTGAAGAGCTGGTCCCAATATAAGCTGTCAGTGATAGGTCTTACTAGGGGAAAGAGACCAATGATATGAAGAGCTGGCTACAATATAAGCTGTCAGTGATAGGTTTTACTATGGGAAAGAGACGAATGATGTAAAGAGCTGGTCCCAATATAAGCTCAGTCAGTGATAGGTCTTACTAGGGGAAAGATGCAAATGATATGAATAGCTGGCTACAATATAAACTGTCAGTGATACGTTTTACTAGGGGAAAGAGACGGAATGATGTGAAGAGCTGGTCCCAATATAAGCTCAGTCTGTGATAGGTTTTACCAGGGGAAAGAGACGAATGATGTGAAGAGCTGGTCCCAATATAAGCTCAGTCAGTGATAGGTCTTACTAGGGGAAAGAGACGAATGCTATGAAGAGCTGGCTACAATATAAACTGTCAGTGATACGTTTTACTTGGGGAAAGAGACGAATGATGTGAAGAGCTGGTCACAATATAAGCTCAGTCAGTGATAGGTCTTACTAGGGGAAAGAGACGAATGATACGAAGAGCTGGCTACAATATAAACTGTCAGTGATACGTTTTACTAGGGGAAAGAGACGAATGATGTGAAGAGCTGGCTACAATATAAACTGTCAGTGATACGTTTTACTAGGGGAAAGAGACGAATGATGTGAAGAGCTGGCTACAATATAAACTGTCAGTGATACGTTTTACCAGGGGAAAGAGACGAATGATGTGAAGAGCTGGTCCCAATATAAGCTCAGTCAGTGATAGGTCTTACCAGGGGAAAGAGACGAATGATGTGAAGAGCTGGTCCCAATATAAGCTCAGTCAGTGATAGGTCTTACTAGGGGAAAGAGACGAATGCTATGAAGAACTGGCTACAATATAAACTGTCAGTGATACGTTTTACTAGGGGAAAGAGACGAATGATGTGAAGAGCTGGTCACAATATAAGCTCAGTCAGTGATAGGGCTTACTAGGGGAAAGAGACGAATGATATGAAGAGCTGGCTACAATATAAACTGTCAGTAATACGTTTTACTAGGGGAAAGAGACGAATGATGTGAAAAGCTGGTCACAATATAAGCTCAGTCAGTGATGCGTTTTACCAGGGGAAAGAGACACATGATGTGATGAACTGGCCAAAATATAAGCTCAGTCAGTGATCTGATAAGTTTTACTAGGGGAAAGATACGAATGTTGTGAAGAGTTGGCCACTATATAAACTCAGTCAGTGATGATAAGTTTTACTATGGGAAGAAGACGAACAATGTGGAGGGAGGAAAGACGACTGTTGTGAAGAGCTGGCCAAAATATAAGCTCAGTCAATGATAATCTTTAACGCGAAGAAGGCGAATGTGGTGAAGAAGAGCTGGCCAAATGTACGCTCAGCCTGTGATAGTTTGTACCATAGGAAGAAGACGAATGTGGTGAAGAAGAGCTGGCAAAATTTTCGCTCAGCTAGTGAATATTTTTACAGACAGCCCGCACTCGGCTCAACTTCACGTAACGGGCCTGAATGGGGTTTTTCCTCTGCACTCTGCAGAACTTGCTAGACATGTTCCTACCCAATTCCTTTAGCAGGTTGTGACCTATTCTTAAACCCAGTGATCACTTTTTATGCTCTGGTAGACAATCGTTATTATTCTATAACGTCGGTTATCATTACAGTCTATGGCAAAAGCACTTCCGATATTTCTTGGTTAAAAGAATCGGGAAGAAGTTGACGGTGCTCTGATATTGATTCCTGTTTGGTAGCCCAGCGCGTGAATTAAGGGCATGCAATATTCGTTTAGTAAAATCTAGAGGGAACATTCATATACATGAAAGAGCATAATATGAACAGAAACTAGTCGTTTGTAAGGCCAATAATAATTAATAATGCCTTTGGTTTTATCAGCTATGTCCGTTATAATGATAAATTATTATGACATTTCTCGAGAGGTTTTGAGAGTTTCGAATAAGTTATAGAACAAGACAAACTTGAATAATGTTATGACCATTTCTCATTTCAAATTGAGTTTTTTACTGTCAAGATATGCAAAATAAAAGCAATTTGCACAAAGATGTACTCAATAAATGCAAATCCCCACCTGATTTATCACTGGTAACAACTGAACAGGTATGCAAGCTCAAAATCAAAAGTAACATGTTGCATTTATGCCTACATAAAAACAAACGACAGTGAAAAACTTCCAGGAACTGTGGGCTTTTAAAACAAGTAACTAATTAGTTCTTACTTAACAGCCTACACTACACTCCAAAACCCTTTATTTTAAAATTTATATATATATATATATATATATATATATATACACATATACATGTATTTCTTCACCGAAGAATGGCCAAACTGAATGTTATGAAAGTTGGGATATAATAGTTCAGGTGTCATAAAATAGGATGTGATATTAATGAGGATGATCACCTGGACGGAATCATACAATAGACCACAACCAGACTGCGCGGATTAGGCAGGATGACACCGCGGTGGTTTTCCAATGAAGTTCATAGTGGGCTTGTATACATTACTTTTATTACGAGATTTTTGAAGCTTGGCCCCAACAAACTAAAAGCTAAAGTACTGCCCTTGTTGGATGTTTTAACAACTGCATTAAACAAAATTAGTTTACGCAGGTCTGGAAGGACTTATTACGTAATACGGCCGCTTTGGCTTAATTCCAGTGCTCCAATAAAAATTTTCTCGTCAGGCATCTAAATAACTTTTAAACGCTAGTTACAAGCGAAATTTAACTAGTTTGAGAAAAGAATGGTGATGTCACCATTAGACTGAGAAAAATGTCAAGTTGTGATCACATACATTAAGCAATGCATTTAAGCGTGCCTGATTTCTTGGTGACGATACTCTTGATTATCCATTTATATGGCCAATACCCATATCGTAGAGCTAAATATTCATCTTATTTTGGAGATTTATTTTCAGCATCCAAACGTTATTTGAAAAGGTTCTATAAAATGTTCCACCACCAGCAAACTAAGACAGTGCATCCCAAAAGAAATGCAACTGGGAACTGGTTGTGGGATAAGTTGTTCTTTTAGCGAAACAGTTTAATCTGTTTCTTTTGCAACCGCGAAACAGTTTCCTGCAACAGAAATTCCCTAAACTGTTTCGCAGCATTAATCAGCTGCAAAACTGTTGCAGACATGTGTAGCACCAAATACTATTGAAATACAGTCCATCGATAAAATCACAATGCGCCAAATGCAACCACTCACTAGGTGCACTGAAGAGGAAATTATCAAATTACGGAAGCAAAGCATTGTTGCGCGTTAATGAGAGGGAATGAGTTTGTTTAGCACATTCGAATTTCGCGATATCATCAGGACGCGTACAAAGGCGCACCTTGTGGTAAACTTTGGAAGCAATGACAAAATATCTACGTTATGGAACACAACAACCGCAGCGTAGAACTGTTGCAATAAGTGAAGCAACTATATAGGCGTTGCTGTTATTGTTGCATGGGTCTTTGCGGGGAGGCGATACATGAAAAGATGCACAATTTCCAGAAGTGTTTTACGAAACAGTTTTAGTGATGAACCTGTTTCAAAATGTTTATATATATATATAAATAAAGCTCTCTCAACTGATATTCGTACATACATCGGAATAGCACAGAAGAATCCATTAAGCAGTGAATAAAGCCATTTTCCACATCGGATCTTACAGCTCGGACGTAACAGTCAAGTTTTCTTACATTACCAAATCGACTGTCTCCATGAATCGACAACTTTATGTGTGCTGAGAGACGTAGTTCCGTAGAGTGGGAAATCATGTATGCATTCCCATTTCTTTGAAAGCAGTGGATATACTGGACTAGCCAGAGCGCCGCCAATCGCAAACTTCAATCTGGCTTTCAAGGCAATACACGCAGAGCTGGTGAGAAAAGATGATGTGTGTGATATGGACAAGTGGAGCGTGCCCTAAATCTCCATGCGAATATAGCAAAAGGATAAAACTATTCTCTGCCGGAAGTATTTCTACATTCAATTGTTCATAATGCCTCCAAAACTTCCCATCTGCATAAAGTTAAACAATAGCTTGCAAAGTTGTTCACCAAATAGCAGTGTTTGACATAGCTGGCGATAGTTTTTCTTATTATTCTTGATGATACCGAGCGGGATGACTCGGGCGTTTCATCTGTGGCCCGCATTCGGGAGGTCGTGGGTTCGATCCTTGTGACCGGCCTACATGACCCATGGGTATTTTCGGGGATTTCCCCAGGTCGCCAGGTAAGGGCTGGGTAGGTTAATTACATTCCACGAATTTTCTTTCCCACTGTTTCCTGTTCCCATATTTCTTAATCATCTCTCTTCCAGGGTTGAAGTACCAGGCGACGGTGTTCAGCGTATAGACAAGTACAGTAAATATTGTATTTTTTTTTAGAATATTCTGTAAAAGGCACTTCAGTCGTAAGGATTTTTTATAACTGTATAGCTGCTAAACATTATTGTACAGGCAAAGAATGCCGCATATACATGTAAATATCTGTAAAATACACAATTTATTTCCTATAACTTCTTTGCGGCTTCAGCAATCTCCGAGATATTGTTGTTGTTTTTTAATTCTTCATTTACATCCTGCAGCTTTAACTGCACGGTCATATCGGCAGCATTTCCCTTTGAAACATATTGTTTTGGGCAATGATGCTTATTCGTGTGCTGTTATCATTGGTTGTATATTTGTATTTAGTACATCACACACATTCAAACACTCATTCATGCTTGCAGAATCTTGGCTAGAGAAAAATCCCTCCCCCACCTACGATACGAACCCGGGACCCCTTGCACAGCAGGCAGTTTCTCTACCGTGTGAGATAGATACGGGGCCAGCCTGGTTTCGGTTCAGTTCTTTTCTTTTTATATTTCTATTTGTACCCCGCCTTTAACTTAATGGTCCGATAGGCGGCATTTCCCAGTGAAACACATTGCCTATTGGCAACGGTGTACTCATGTTGGGTTTCTATTTGTCTTTAATGTTAATCATTCGATCATACATTCACATTCTACTTCCAGACTCTGGGGAAGATAGGAAATAACCTGGGCTAGAAAAATTCCCTACTCCCCCACTTGGGAACCCCGCACAGCAGTCGTGCTCTACTGAGTGAGCTATAAGCCCAGCTAGTGTAAGTTTGTTTTTTATCGTCTTCTCAGGATCAGGGAAAACCTCGGACAGGAGGAAAACCCCTTACCTGGGTAACTCGCCCCTAAGCGAGATTCGAACTCCCGCCCTCTTGGACGTGAGGTAGACACGCTACCCCCATATTACCGAGACGAGCTCTTTTATCATCATTTCTATAGCCCCCTATTACTACCATAGACATATTTGGGGCTTTTCGCCCAAACATTGGGGATTTAGTCTTTGAACTTTTACAGTAGGTTTTTCACACGCGCATTCACTTTTACGTGCATACTACCAGACTCTATGGAGGGTAGAGAATAATCTTAACGAAAGAAGAGTTTCCACCCGCCGAGAATCGAACTCGTGAGGCAGTCTGGTGTCAGTTCAATACTTGTAACGTTTCTAAATCTCTCTCTCTCTCTCTCTCTCTCTCTCTCTCTCTCTCTCTCTCCACTTGTTTCTGGCAATGTTATGGAAAGAGTACCTAGATATTGGATATTAAAGGCATAGTGAACCATTAAGCATGAGACTATCGATCCTGTTTCTTTTTATCCCTTTTGTATCTACAACGAAATGTGGAATAAAGCTATATCTGCAAATGTTTCATCTCCATCAAGATGAAGCAGATGAGAAAATAAGTTTACATTACAATAATTTACAGAAGCTGTATAAAAATAAATGATAGTGTAAATCTTGTAACACAAACTTCTTTTTTCTCCTTGAAGCTTACTTTTTTTTTTTTTTTTTTTTTTTTTTTTTTTTTTTTTTTTTTTTTTTTTTTTTACGGCTGCACACACGGGCAAGGGAAGCAGAATATATTTTTGAACACATTTTCCATACACCATGAAATCTACCCTCATTTTCGTCAATCTTCGTTATGTTTGTGCTAAACAATGTGGTAATCAAGACTTATTTTAATTTTAGTGCTATTGTTATAAGTTTGATGTTTCATCAACCGGCATTCCATTAATATCTACATGCGTTTAATAACTTGGAATTTTCAGTTTTCCCATCTTGAATACTGAGTTTTCCATTACTCCAAGGCTTGGAAATCGCGAAGATGGTTGCAAACATTCGTTGATGGTCGTCTGGATTATGGTTGACATTGCGTTGTTTGATAGAATATGATAGTCTGCGAGCATACAATCATTTGACTGCTGTTTGGCTGTTGGTGTAAAATTAAATGCCTAACCTTTATTTATGATTAAGTTATGCTTTATTTTGTTAGTGATTGTTATTTTACACATTAACAGAAAGTTTTATGTGCAGTTAGTGGAAGTAAGTTTAGTTCATAGAAAATGAGTCAGCAGAAACTCATTATACGTGATTGTTTTGTTATTCTCCTGATTAGAAAGCCACCAGCAGGTGATATAATAAGTACATGAGTGACCCATAAATGTTATAATGACTCCAAGAAATTGTGAAATATTATACAAAATTTTAATAACGCTTTGAATTTAATCATCGGTTAGAAACTTCACAAATTGTGGTTTTAAAGATGCAAGATATCTGAAACATTTTGAACATCTCTGGACACCGTAGCCTTTGATGCACAACCAATAGTTATCACCAATAACTATTTGAAAGTTACTGTTGCGTCAAAATGCAACTGTTAAATTGGTGTGGGAGGAAGATTTTTATCTGTCGCGTATTCTAACTTCTCCTCAACTTGCTTGAATAACAAACAATATCTCTCGTGCCATCCTTTTTCTTGTAGATCTTCCAAATCATGATTTAGAGGACTGTAATTACCTAACAGGCTTACCAACTTCGAAATATTCTAAATAGGGAAGTTCAGCATCGATTGCTTCCGCCATCTTGAATGCAAATAACGTGACGTTTCCAATTTAAAGATGCGATACTTAACATTTGAATTAGCGTCGGATGTAACGACGGTGTTACCCTCACGATGCTTAATGTAATGCAATAACATTAGACGAATCATTAGAATATTAATGATGCGTAAATACAATAACGAAAATCGGTAAAGCCGGTTACTGCTTAATGTAACGCAATAGCAATAACTGAATAATTAGAATATTAGTGATGTGTTAATACACTAGCGAAGATGGTCAAAATCGGTCACTACTGTGTGCTCTGCTTGCTTTAACGCGTTAAATTTGCCTCCGTATGGCTCAAATCGGAATTATTTTGCTATTCCTGTATGTTTGTGGATTTGTCTGTACATTGCCCTTGCGTTATGCGCTACCGGCTTCTGTACATTACAGGTTCTTAAAACTGGAAAGACATGTTACATGCCATTGAAATGAAAGTAGTTACTGCAACTTCTTGCTTTTAATCGACTGCATGCATTGTTGTTGTGCCTCAAGGTATATCGAGTTATTTATGGTCCTAAAGGAGAGGAAAACTAGGTGAATGGAGCGGAAACGTCTACTGAATGTTTATTAGAGAGAAAAGATTAACAGTACATTTTTGTTCGTTTTTAATAAATATTGCGGGAATAGGCGTTTGGATCGATGACTCGCTTGCTTTGGACACTCCAATATAGTTACACGTACTTGATGACGATTGGAAGTGACTGAATAATGTACTGAGTGAAATTAAGATGTAGTCAGAGTTATAGCAAGGAGCTCCTCAGTATAAATAGCTGAATGAGTTTGGGTTGTCTCACATTTCGAGTATACTGTCCAAAAGTTTTTTGCTGACTGATAAAGTTATCTGGCATTATTCTCGGCATATATTTTATTCTTTCGTTACCATAAACAGCTAATTGGGTGTATGGAATATACTAGATGGAACAAACAAACTCATTGAATTCTATCTTTTCTTTTCTTGCCACCATTAGAAATATTCGATTGCATGAACAAGGATGTTCAACTTTAAACGCCTTACGTTGTAAATCAAGCACTGAGAAACTGGCTGAGAGATATGGTTTCCTGCATCTCTCAAATACTTGTGGAAGGAGCCAATCTATGTTTCTTCAATAAGCGTACAGGGGTAAAGGAGCAAAAGTTCTCTTTTTGTTTGAGTATTCCTTATAAATTTGTAGTTCTACACTTCTAAACTGCAATTAGCGTGTAGTTAGAGAGGAAGCAAAATTACCATTATGGTTTTGGAGTTCTGCACTTCTAAGCTGCAACGTTAACATAGCTTTAAACTGCATGCCAGGGAAGTTGGACACACAACCTCCAGCATTTCTACTCGCTGCTACGACAGGATTCCACACAGTCACGCGCACAATATTGCCAAGAGCGTGTTAAAAGCCACTGACATCACCTATATGACAAAAGGCAACTTTTGCTTTCGGTATACGGGTTAATATAAATACTACAAAACGTATTAGAATGCAGGTAATGAACGTTCAGATGTTGCTGGCCAGGCTGGATAAGCATCGCTTTATCCTGTCATTATAACAGGAGTGGCATAAAAAACAATCTTACACGCTGTAGGACAACCAAGCATGTACTTTCGATATGCCTGTTGCTTAAACTTTTCTCACAAAACAGAATAAAATAAACGAAAGGAATAAAAACTGTTCATCCTGTTATGAATTGGTCATGTGCTGTAGCCTAATACTATAGATAATAATGTGACAAGTTGGAAATGAGGTTCAAATCCCGGTTATGGCTTTGAAGTGTTCAGTGTGACTCTACCATTCCAATTTCTGGCTTGCACACAGCTAGTGTGGAAAAAACAGTTCACGTGATAAGTTAATGGTATGTTTACTTTAGCAACGTTGCATGTCTTGGATAACTGTATCCTAAAAAAGTACTGTTAATATAGAATATAGCCTGTTTTATGTGGATTCAGCATACCAGACTGTGTTGCTTGAATGATGATCAAAAGATCAGCGAATAACTTGCGACTTACAGGAGTCTACCTCCAAAATGCATTACAAGCAGCATTGAGGGCAAGCTATCGTCAGGACTGAATCAAGTGCAAGAAATGAAGTAGCAGAGCTCAGGTATTGTGGTATGAATTGTCTAGTGACGTATAGGCTATCAGGCTCCGCTCCAGCTTTGCCCAGAATCTTGTGGTTGAGTATGCGCCTGTACTCTTACTCAGACGGGTCGATGAGGGACAGCCTGGTTAGGCTTTCAATACAATTGTGCAGTAACGCGGCAAAACCTCCCTTACTGTAATGCGGGTCACATTTTCTTCCCGTCTTGTGACCCAGAAGGTTAGTTAAACGAAACAAAGCATATTGCTCAGTTTTAAAAATGAAATATGAAAAGAATATTTTAAACTCAAATAAAAAGCTGGCGTTCCTTTGGCCTGCTATGGTCATTTTATGGTTCGTCTAACAGAGTGTTTCCCAACCTTTTGAAGTTCACGGCACCCTTGGGAATAACATTAAACACCAGGGGGCACCCTTCCTTGAATTAAAAGAAAATTAAGCTTAATATGTTAATTTATTGAAATATTGTATAATAATAACGTACACCGTAACATAATACAGTAAACTTTACTACAATCACTGAGTAAAAATACATCAATAAATTTTGTTCGATTAATGTGAAACTTGTGATTGATGCTCAGAGCACAGATATGTGATGTCGGGTCTTACAGTTGACAGTGAAACACGCAAATTATCCTCAAGGTTATTCAGTCTATTTCTTGCTTTGCATTTTATTGTCACCATAGCAGAGAAGGCTTGCTCGCATAGATAGGATGTTGAAAAGGGCAAAAGTGCGTTAATTGCTTTCTTCATTAGGTTAGGGTACTCCTCTCTCCGTTGAAGCCAAAAACTAGCCACCGACGCCTCACTCTTGGTTAACTTACCTTTGAGTGTGGAATCAGCGCAAAGATCAATAAATTCATCTCGTTCGCAAGCAGTGAAATCTATTTCCTCTGCACTATCTACGAAATCAAATGATGAGACAACCCAGTCGAGATTCGTAGTGGAAATAGTTGGAAAGTACGCATCTATTGCATCTTGCAATCTTGATAAGTGATCACAAATGCGGTATTTCAGTTTACCCAGATCTTTATCTCCTGCCACATTAAGAAGAGATGGAAAGTTCGACAAATCTCCTTTTTGAACTGCAGACTTCCAAGAACTAAGTTTTCTTTTAAAACCTTTCATTTTATTGGTTGAGGAGATTATTGTTTCATGTCGACCCTGCATCGAAACATTCAGTTCATTCAGCTTATGAAAAATATCTGCCAGATACGACAGTTCAAAACACCAAGAATCACTTAGTAAGAGCTCATGAAATGTGTCTTGGTTTTCATCCTTAAAAAAAGTTTTTAGCTGTTTTTAATTTCGAGAAACCGGTTCAATACACGACCCCGCGACAACCACCTTACTTCTGTGTGAAGTAACAAAGAGGCATGAGCTGCATCCGTTGCGCGACATAACTGTTCAAAAATTCTGCACTTTAAAGGTCGAGACTTCATATAGTTCACCATTTTCACAACTTGGTTAAACACTTCAGCAAAATCTTCATTACACGCTTTCACCACTAATGCCTCTCTATGCAGAAAACAGTGAGTTATAATAATGGATGGATTTTCATTGAGAGCTCTGGCAGTAAAACCTTTAATTTTCCCAGACATAGATGGTGCACCATCTGTACATATACCACAACAGTCTTTCCATGAAAGATCATGGTCATTGAGATAGGAATTAATAGAAACGGAAATATCATGGCCTGTGGTTGTAGTCTCCAGCGGTCTACAGAACAGAAACTGTTCACTAATATCTTTTTCATCAACATATCTGATAAAACCAAGGAGTTGCGGTTTGTCACCAATATCGAGACTCTCATCTACTTGCAAAGCAAATGTTCTATAAGTTTTTATTTTCTCCGTGACTTGTTCGCTGATATTGCATGACATTTCAGATATCCTGCGGCTGATTATGTTGTTGGACAGAGGATCTTTCGAAATTTGATTAGATGCTCCTTCGCCAAATATTGTTGAAACTATAACTTTACATGCAGAGCCAATGATTTCCTCTCCAAGAGTATGAGGTTTCTTTTTTTTTAGCTATTGGTTCTGCTACTTTAAATGAGGCTTCAAGAGCAGTATCACCTATGGTCATTCTCTTTACCATTCGCACAGCTGTTTTCTTCTCCCCTTCTAATATATGTGAAAAATGCACTACCTTTTCTGTGACACACTAGGATGCTTTGTTGTAAGATGCCGCTTCAGTTTGCTAGGTACCATGGCCTCGTTGCTAAGTGTTTCGCCACAAACTAAACACACAGGGATAGGGTTTTCCTCGTTGTTATTCCACTTAAATCCATACGCTATGTAACTGTCCTGGTATGTTCTTTTCTTTCGTTTGTCTTCTTTATGTGGTGAATTCGACGGTCCGGGAGAAACTGTAAGATTTGGCTTCTTAAAGTAAGCAGTAGGAGCCGACTGTTCACTTTCACTGTCCTGGCGTTTACGTTTAACAATGAACTTATCCATAGCTAAACACTGTGAATCAACGCGAGGAAGACAACTGAAAGCGCCAAGCGACGTACACTTTTATATATTATTCTGTCGAAGTCTCGGGAATGTTCGTGAGGAAGCGAGTAGTCTCGGGAATGTTCGGCAGGGTATAGCTGTAATGCCATCTGTGGGATACTAGTATAACTGAATTATTGAAATGAATCGACCACTATCACCATCTGCCGTGCATGAGAGTAATTGATTTGACTTATTTTATTTCAAGACCTTACAAGACTTAGGGCTTCAGTAGAAGGTATATTTTTTTGTTTATCTCAATATCTCGCGGCACCCCTTAGCCAATCACAAGGCACCCTAGGGTGCCGGGGCACACCGGTTGGGAACCGGTGGTCTAACACAATATTGTTAATTTTAAAATCACTGAAAGTGGTTTTACACAGGTAGGCTGCAATGTAATAAAGTTTGCTAGTTGAAAAATAAAAAGTCTACCACGTGATTAAATCGAGTAAATACATGTATCCTTATCAAACTTCCTTTATCATGTCACGAAAGCTGTTTTGCGGCATTGTAAGAGCATTCCCTATAAGCACGTCGAAATTGCTGTTGACATTTTGATATCAACAGTAAGAATAACAAAATGGTCTATTAGTAGACCTTATCAGTCCTAAAGGAAATTGTTGAGTAATTTTCGTAACCTGCCCGAGAAACATTTTAAAATGTCTAAAAATGGACACGAAAGTGTCTAAATACATTTCGAAGGTTCAACTTGGGTTGTATGTGCTACTTTATTTGTTATTGCATTTGCATAAAACCGTCACTTCATAATTTCCATTACTTGGTCCTGATATGCTGTAACATAGTTTCCCATAGGCGTAGAAGTAAGCTTGCTGTTTAATGTTTGTTTTTTTATTCTGTCCGTATGCATGGGCAAGCTCATGAACCGTAGTTAAGGTTACCTAAGAGAATTTTGAGAAAGTTCATTGATATATTTTCAAAATTGGTCGAAATGGGTGTAAGATTAAAGGTGGTTTATATAACATACAGAGTTGAAGTTCTATACTTAATGGGCTTAAAGGTGTATCATAAATTTGATTGAAACGTTTACAAGCTTTATTATGTAGCTGTTTGTATGAAAAGCCTACACAGTTGGTTGAAATAGTTAACAAAATGAAAGTTAACTTGTTTGAAAAAATTGAAACGTTGTGATTTTAAGCCAGTTTCTTAAACAAATTTGTCAAATACTATCCCTCTGTCATAAAAGCAAACAGGAGGTGGAGGGATAAGTAGGCATTCAGTAATGATACTTTATAAATTCAAATAACAATGACCTGAAACGATGGACAAACAAACTGACAATCCTAACAATGAAATAAGTACCCATAAGAATAAAAATTACTACTCTAATCAATTCAATTTAACAATCATAGAACTGTATACCTATTTATGCCCACCAGTATACAGATATACAGGTGTTAATGAACTACACCGAGATGTTTTCACAGAATATATAGATTACTTAAGTAAGTAATTTGAGATAGGAGACTTATGGCCTGTTTATTGAAATGTTGAAATAGGGGCTATAAGTTTCTGAAGTGCCAGTACGCCACTGGTTAATTTATCAACCATTCGAGAGCATAACACGAATAACGAAGGGACGTATTACAGCGTACCTCTCTAGCGTAGTGGTTATGATACTGGCTTTCAAGTGAAAGAGTTTCCGAGTTCGGGGCTCGTTCACCTATCGTGGCACTTCGTCTGGAATGAAAAAAATAATAATAAAAAACATTTATTCTATGACAAGAATCGAACTCGTGACATTTGGTATAGCAGCTTCCCGCGCTACGCATTAAGCCACCAAAGCAGTCGTAAAAACACGTCCAGAGTAGGCTACCTCAAGAATGTTGTTAATGAATGCTCGGTGTCGCACTGTCAAGTGATTAGTTCAAGATTTTGCAGATTTCTGCGACATTAAATCTTAAAAAGCTAGTAACGAGCTGCTAAAAATCGATATTTCTATACTCGGGCAGCAGTTTTAAAGACATTCTAAGCCATTTTTCCAACCTGTTTTGCTTTAACACCGACTCATTAACAACTGATACACACACGTTTAACGCTATGTAGCAGCGTTATGTTTATCCGGGGACCATGCATCGCTGATATCAAATTACTTATATCAGTCACGCGCACAATCTCGCAAATTATTTCGGTGTAGCTCATTAACACCCTGTATAATGTGTATATATACACATATATGAATAAAAAGATGTGTTCCATTCACACGATTTTCTTTACCTATTCTGCAAAGAAATGTGCAACAGAAATTTTCCGTTATATTTCCTTTTATAGGTAGAAGAGAAATTAGGGCATGTGTGTGTATATTTTTTTTAAGAGATGGTCGCTATGTAATGCTATTGAAAGTATGTTCTGTTTGCATGACCAGGATGAACAAAGGGGAAAAGTAGAAGAAAAAAAAAACGAAAGACGAATTTTCATTCGAGAAAAGTATTGGGAAATTTAAATCAAGAGCAAATAATTCTTTGGAAATAATTAACTCCGCAAAATATGTATTTAACAAATTGTGAGGTTTAACGTCATCTAAATTGTTTGTCGTAAGACTATCTTGCTCTTACGGTTTACCAGTTAAAAACTCAAGATATACCCATTGATTCCACCCTCCTCCCATTCATTCCACCACTTGCTCCATAATCATTTCTCCTGTCATCCCTTTCACCGTCATTTCATATCCACTTCCTCACTTTCATACCAGGCGTCGGGCTGATCAGCCATCCTGGCTTCTTTGTGATCATAGCCTCTACTCAAAAGGCGTCTGATCCCTGGCGCTGTTTTGTAAGTCCTGAGGAGGAGGAGGCGGAGGATATAATTCCTAATCATTCAGATATTTTAGACAAAATCGACATTTACGGAAAATCCTTTCTTTAAAGTGTGGTTGGAGTGGGGGATTTCGAGTCGCATCGTTTTAAGATACTGAACTCTTAAACCAAGTTTGGTGCTTAACCGACTTCTCGTTTTTGAGTTATGCTGTTCACACACACATGCGCGCACACACACGTGGTCCTTTTTCTAAAAATGGTATTAGTATTAATTGTATTTATTTATTCATTCATTCGTTCATTCATTCAGTAGTTCTTAAAAATATAATAAAGACTTCTTCAAATGCTTGGTTTGTTGTATTATCTTACTAGTATATAAACAGTTCAGTGCAATTTTGTTTCATCAATGTGTGCAATTTGTTTGGATAGCCCAGAATTTTACGATTTTTATGCCAAATTTGTTAGTGCTGATTTGAAATTTTAGATATATCTAAGTTTCAGTAAGTAAATGAACGAAAACCGTATACCAATTTAGGAGAAATGCACACAAAATTTAGGGTGTCTCATGCAGACGCGATTTATTTATTTTTAAAAATCCCATTGGTAATTTTAATTGGTGATGTTTTGTGTTGAATATTTTACCGCAAATTCGTATTATTTGAGTTGTCATATTGTGTCATAGTTAATCAGAATAACCTGACTGAAAGGAAAATTAACAGATAACTGAAGTAATATAAATGTTAAAACACACATCAGAATTAAAGCAACTATTTATAAATTCTTTTAGTAGATGAAATGCTGCCCTGCATTATTTAAATAACCAATACTCGGTTTAGTACTTAATTTTAAGGCTCAAAACAAATGATCTAAAATTTTTATTGTATCATTAATTAAGCCATAAAGGCGTCCAATATGGACAAAGTAATATAGAAAAAAAACTTTTATAAACTTGTGTTATACGTATCTGTAACGTTGGGATCCATGTATTCTGCAAGTGCATTTACTCTGACCAACCTCTAATAATTTCACCTATGGCTCTGAGAGAGTTAATTCGGGATGAAACAAAAACAAAACTAATGCAGTGTTGCGTTTGTTTAGTGTGGAAAATACTTTTTCTTATTTTATTATCCTGTAGGCATTGTAATTGTTAACTTCTTTCGTTTAAATTCCAAACATTGTTTGATAACTTCTGGTTTCATGGTGTGAGGATATAAATGTAAAAGTGAAGGTTTATTTTGGTAACTTAAAATCAATACATATTTTTCTACGCAATATAAAAACAATAAACATTCGTTTATCGCTAAGATATTCTCGAAAATATAGATATTGTCAAAAATTCCCTAAAAATAAACTTATACATAATTTCAAAATTATGTCAAATGTATACAAAACTTTCTCCATCATCGTTATAAACAAAAACCGTTATCTATGTTCATAAGTGAAACCTCTTTTCGGATCGGTGCTCCATCGGATTACAGATATTTAGACAAGAACTTCATCAGCATGCTTCCAGTGACTAAATGAATTAAAATGTTAAAGATTTCTACGTAAAACATTCGGCACATTATTTATTCGTGCCTGCGCCATTCTCCGCCATAGAAAAACGAACTTGGAATTTTAACTTAATGCATACCTTTATGAATCTTCTTTTAATGTAGGAAATAGTGTGTACATTCAGTAGAATTTTGTAATTGATTGGTTGCAACACCTTACTGCGTTATTGTAATTAGTGCTTCCTCTAAATTCTAGATGATATTAAACGTTATATTTTTACTGATTTTGACCTGCACTGTCAAACAAACCCTTTGAAAATTCCATGCTGAACTGGGTGTAATATTAAACGCGATTACTAAACGGTTACTCATTTCCGCACATTTGCCGTTTATCCTGTTCTAAAAAGATAAATTTCGGTAACAAAGTTGAATACTCCACTTCATGTATCACCTTTCTAGTCTAAGCACGATTAGAATTTTAGCTGTAACATTGAGCATATAAAATATGTGTATAAAGATTTTCTTTTTGAAATTGAAGTTGTGAGATGAAACGATTTTACAACTTCTGGGAGAGGGAGATGATAGCATAAGATAAATGAGTTTTGGTTCTGTTATTGTCAATCCTTCAACTAATTTTGACATTTTATTTGGTTTACAGTCTTTCTCCCTTGCCAAGAAGAAAATTGTGCACTACACAACAATGGACGCCCAGAAGAGGGTGAACGCGGCCTTCCTAATCGCTTCCTACGCGGTAAGTAAATGTAATTCAGTTACTGAAACGCACCTAGCTGATAGAAATAAGACTAATGCAGAGCTGGATGCTGTGCAGGGTTGAGTCTACGTAGGTACAAGAGTTTGTTGAAACGTTGTAAGGTGATGAGAGATGCTCAAGGTCCCTCGTGGCAGAAGGAAAAATGCATTTAATGTCGTCTGCGCTTAGCTGTCAAGGTCTTTCTAAGCAGTGAATGGAAGGAATGAAATCACCAAGTAGACCTTCGCTCCAACAGTATCCGTCTTTATAAAGAAAAAAAGCACCTAAACAAATAGTAGGTTCCAGGCGTCTAGCTTGATACCATAGCGTAACCTATAGGCTGCGGCAAGATTTTATGTTGAACATTATTTTAAAAGTTCGCACTAATTAGTGTTGAGTATTTTTACAAAGATTCGCATTAATTTTGCGATAGTTTTTGATGACAGAAGTGAACATTGGCAGGTAAATAAAGTAATATTAATATCAAAACCTCTTATTTCCAATTCAAACTGTTTTATTTCAAATCACTATCATAGATAGAATTAAATATCACATTTAGACACCACCAAACTGCAACATACAAGTTGTTCATAGCTGTCCTTCTGTCTGTTAATACCAAGTTATGCATAGAGAAAAATCTCTTCGCGGTCAGTATTTGATACCGCTAGCCAAAGGCATTGAAGGGGCTTTTCACAGCAAACGTGGTAATACTCACCTTTGGACTTCAATGTCAGGAGTGTTGTTACTACATCTAATTTAAGTAGAGTCAGACTGAAAAATTCAATCCATAGCCGGGATTTGAACCACGGATGTCCCGGTCTCCTGCCGGTAGTTCTGCCACTGAACTACCATGGCAATATACCGGTATAGCACTAAATTTCTCACCGGGAATCATACGGGTCAGTTGAGAAATTCAGTGCTATGCCGGCATGTTGCCATGGTAGCTCAGTGGAAGAGCAACCGGCTAGAGACCGGGAGATCCGTGGTTCAAATCCCGGCTATGGATTGAATTCTTCAGTCTCACTCTACTTATTCAGCTCCTGTCCTACTCACAGTTTCTGTGAGAACACCTTTAGACTTATTACTACATCTAATTTGTTACCGTGCCCACCATGCCTGAGCTGTTCAGGAATGACTCAAAGTTCTTTGTAACAAGGAGGCAAACCAGTAACAGACTAGTTTTAAATGCATTTAGTTGCTTAAATGCTCTAATTACATTATTTAAATCACAAATATGTGCTTATCTTTAGTAACTAGCCTTGAAGACTTAAACAAATGATATAAATCTTTGTGTTATTTTATCATTAGCTTCTTTCGCCATACAACGGCAAACTTTTAAATTTTCTTCTACTGTATCGCTAACATGAGAATTAAAGCGTTCTACAAGTGCAGTTACTCTGCTTCCGCAGTGACCACTCTCTTAATATCTCACATTTGGATCAGCGAGTTAATTCGGGGTAAAACATGGTGAGCAAGGCTTTTTTTTATAATGTTGCGATTCTAATATTGATTCTGTTACCAACCTGCAATTTTCAGAAACAGTGTTTTTTTCTTGTCAGGTGCTTTATTTTAGCTAACTGCTAATTAATTTCTTTTAGAAAATTGAAACATTGTTTCACAACTTATTGCTTAATGATATGAAGACGGAAAGTTAAATTCAAAGTTTTATTTTTGTAACTTGAAGCAAATACACCTATTTCTATGAAAAATATTTTTGTTTCGTTTGTTTTAAAGAAAAACATTCTCAAGAATATGTAAAATTTTGAAAAATTCGCGAAAAGGTAATCCTGTATATAATTTCAAAAGTACGTGAAATGCATGCAAAACGTTTCTAAACAGGAATTTTGCTTTCCTCCAATAGTATTTGGGGGGTTTGACTTTTGGCGATTTAACCACATATTTCAGTTATAAATGTGAAATATATTAATTGTGTTTTCACACAAGCCATGTGTAGGACAGGCATGTCCTAGCTATTGAGGCAATCATGTGTCAGATTATTGCTAAGTGGTTATACTAACCGAATAGAGTCCGGGAGATCCGTAGTTCAAATCCAGGCTATAGCATTGAATTTTTCCGCCTGACTCTACCTATTAGATATACTGACAATAAAGCTTTACACTGGATGAATTACCTAAGCTTCCTTCATAAAACCGGAGGACTATCGATGCACTCGTCCAGGCTAATGCCCATTACCCTAGCAATAAACATGTTTACAAAAGTATTATGTGGTAGCATAGAGTTGCACTTTAAAAATGACCATTCGCCCTCAATAAAATGGTACAAATAATTACTGAAATATTGCTCTGTGTACGTTTTGAACAGCAATCTGTCTGCTCCATACAATCCTTAGGTTCAATAGGTACAAACATGACATTTTGTTGCTGGTTGCGATCTCAAAACCAGCTACATTAAAATTGTCACACTTAACTCTATGGACCTGCCACTTCTGAATGGTGGATTTTTAATGACAATGTGAAGTATTTGCATCAGAATCGTACAGGAAACACTATAGGCCGCGGTATGACTATAACCGGTTAACGGAGGGGACAGCTAGCACCTCGGCCCCAATGGATTTTTATGAATCCAGCCGTTTGAATAACATGTGCGACTCGCACTAGGAATGTTCCGGGTTCGATCCCCGGTGAGTGCCCATTATAACAATGGGGTTTTCATGGTTTTCGCTTGGTCGCGGTTTGTAGCCTCCTATAATTTCCTCACTTTATTCTTTCATCCTAGGGGGTATTAGTCACAATAGATCTGCATAGGTAGCAATGCGAGTGCTTCCCTCCGTGGTGTCCCTTTACCTTATGCATTTATACTTTACAGGAATGTTTAACACAATAAGGGGCATTAAGGGAAAGAACATTAAACAATACTCAACTAATGGGTAGGGATATATAACTGTATGTGTATATAGAATAAGCAAACTTGGGATCATACCACATCCAGGATGGGTGATCAGCCCAGTGGTATGGTGGTGAGGAATGTAATGAGTGATGAAACAATGATACGAAATTTTGCATTCTCCTGGCGACTGTGAAAAACGCGAAAGGACCTTCCTTCGGTCAGATTGGTCGGCCCCGGGATCTCCTGAATGCGGGTAACAGACTTTACCTCCTGAGTCATCACGACATATAAATAAATGCCTGCTATGGATGAAAAAACTAACCCAATTATAGTAATTTGTGGTCATATGTGGCATTTTCTTTCTAGTAGAGCATATTTTAGTAAGTAGATAGTAATATTCGTCATATTTTCACTCTTTCAAAAAGAAAGAAAGAAAGAAAGAAAGAAAGAAAGAAAGAAAGAAAGAAAGAAAGAAAGAAAGAAAGAAAGAAAGAAAGAAAGAAAGAAAGAAAGAAAGAAAGAAAGGAAGGAAGGAAGGAAGGAAGGAAGGAAGGAAGGAAAGAAAGAAACCTTTCTTATACAATTCCTACCTCAATGTCCATTTTAGTTGTTAAATTTCTCAGAAATGCATATACTACTTGGTTTACTAGAAAGTAGTAAAAAATGTACCTTCCTATTTTCTTTGAGTTCATAATGTGACCTTTGCCCTTTCGTATTAGTGAGTTGCAGCCTACTATTACACTATAAGCAGATAGCTATTTAGGCAACATACTGCAGACAAGTGTGTCTCTGTGTTGAGGACGTAGAAGAAGCCGGCAATGTGTGAAATACGGTTCAAAAGGTATGCTTAAAGTGGACCAAAGTACTCCATTAAAATTAAAACAGTTCGTGTCTCAGCACGGTTAGAAAGTGTTTTCTAGTAATGGTAAAATGCTGTATTGTAAATTGTGATCTGAAATTAATTTTATTCTTTCCATTTGCCGATAAGCCTGCCAACTCTATTAAAATTTGGCATCATTCAAGGTCGCGTGGCGGAGGACGATGGATTTTTTTCGGGTGTAAAAATCCTTAGCGTGGCTTCCTTCGGAAGGGAAGTAAAGCCGTTGGTCCTGTGTACTAGATTTACGGCACGTAAAAGAACCTCAAGCCTGACAGAGAGGCCTCTGAGCAAAATTAAGCGGTCTTTCACCCCAATTTAGAATGGGACGCTGAGAACCACAGCAGTTAAAAGCGTCCATAAATAACACGCCAGTTGCATTTTTACTGCTTTCTTATGAATACAGGGCGTGAAAACGGGCTGTATGCTGTCACATGTGCTAGGGAAGAAAAGGGTAGCATAATTATGTTCCATTTAATGCTTCTGTTGGTTGTGAAGTTTTCTCGTAATAATTTGGTATTAGATACAAATTAAATGTTACCTATAGGCCTTTCTTGTGGCAACTGAAATAGAAACCAGGCTTTGTTTGCTGAACATATTTTCTATTTGAAAATTTACACGTTTTCATTGTTATTATACTCTAATTTAGGGCCCATAAGCTGAGGTAAAAAGGAGGATGTAAAAAATCACAGCTTATGTTGACTTTGTACTGGTAATTTTAATGAAGTAAAAAGCATTCTACAATATCAGGTATAGCTTGTTTTTCGTGTGTTCTTATGCTTAAACAAAGGTCATAAACTCACTTATTTATTTTACTATTGAAACCTTACCTCATAATATTGTTGGGTCGTATTCTTTTGTTACTGTGCATTTTTTGTTGTTAATGTTTTGATATTAGGTAACTTTGTAATAAAAACTCTAGCCCTCCTAATGACAATGCCTGTGTAACCGTGCGCATATCAAAATTAAATTCTTCGTTTCGGAAGGTGAGTTACACTTCAATCTAAAGTACAATTTCCTAAATTTCAGTATTTTGGTATAAACACATACCGGAAATTGATTGGGATAAAATAATCAATGCATTATTGCCTAATAGGGAGGAAAGTTGGTCATAGGTATAAATAAGTCGGAAAAATGGTTTGGTTAGGAGAAGGCCTATGATTAGCTTATTTGGGGAAGCAGGACGATTAAAATAAGGAGTATTGGTTGTGTCTTTTCTAGATGAAAATTAACTATATCATAGTATTACGGCTCAACGGCTGAAAAACTTGAATCAGTGTTGTACACATGAATGTTTTCCAATCCATAAAGCGTGGTGATCTCTCCATTGTGAGCGAAGCTCGTTGTGTACCGGCATGGCGTAACACGCGTCACATCCAACATATTGTCCTAACCTAACCCGCTTATTATCTGTTTCCAGCCGTGACTCAACTCGTGGAATTATGTAATAACGCACAGGAGTTCACTCTTTCTGGGTGCTCATGATACTTTTGTTCTTATATCGTAGTTGTGGGGAATATGTTAATTTGCATGTATATTATGCAAGAAAGTTTGTGATGTTTACTCATTTTATAAACTTGAGACTAAATTAAATAAGGTTCAAGGGTCATAAATTGTGGAAGCGAGAATGCGACGACATGACTTGGCGGCATGTAGCAACTCTCCAGCTTCATAACGATCTCTGCCGGCCATTGCCTTCGCTCGTAACATGGTAAACTACCCATGAAATATTCACAACGCAATTACTGCACGGACGGCTTCAATACAAGAACATGTTTTCAGTTCGTTATCCACAGTAAAGGCTTCCCTGAATGCACCGTATACAGGTTAAATATAGCCAGGAAAATGTCAACTTCCCTTTGTTTTACAGGAGCTTTTTCCTGTCTGTATATTGTTAAATACAAATTTGACACTATGCCAAATCTGAAATTCTAGTCAGGATTAATACTTTTAAATCCAATAACACAGTAAACATATCAGATAGTATTTTGGTAGTCAGGTCTTTTGTTGAGCCAATTTACTGACGTGTCATCCCCCAGAGAAAATAAGATTCCTTACAATTTGTTGTAAATTAATTTTCAGTTACAAAGGACCTAAATCATGGTTGCTTTTGGAGCTTTAGTACGACGGTATAAAAGCACAATTGTTTTAAAATTGAAAAAAAAAATCTATATTTGGCTATACAATCCAGGAGGGAACCTGTGTCATTTTGGCTGTAAATAGGTTTCAGTGATTTAGTGGTGGGACTAGTATTTCTCAGTATTTCTAATCAAAACATGAGTTTGTATTCAGTGCCCTTAGGTAAGGGTTGTGTATTAATTTGTGGTTGTAGAAGTAGCTGCTCTAGGACTGCTATGCTACCACCCTCTTTTCTCCTTCGCGGGAAGTCCATCGACAGGTGAACTGGTATTCGTTGATATCTCAGTAAACGTACAACACTTGTCAGCAGCTTGCTTGCATCTCGCAGTTCGGCTAGAGCAACGAAAGAAGGTGTAATAGTACGTCAGCCACGACAATTCAGAACTTGTTGACACCTTAAGGAGGAGGGTAACTTGCTTCTATAGTGGAGATTCATATTGGAACTATAGATTACATTTTATGTACATGTGTATTCTATGCGAAACAAGCAAAGAGCACTTGCATAGGGCTGATGTGCAGTATGAATATCAAGATCCCATAAACATTTTCTGGCCTCTTTTTTCTGTTAAATGTTTTTTTTTTTTTAAGTTTGCCTGCATATCTGTATAGAGAAACACAACCCAAGTATGAAGCGGCTCCAAATGTCCAAGTAAAAGAAATCTTGAACAGAAGTATATGATATATTAATACAAAGAGCGCGTTGACTAAAATATGCTAGTTAGGCAGCGGAATAACATCAGTACAAAAAATGTTGCATGTGAAAAAGTTGGAGACTCTGTGCGAAAAGTAAAAAATTGAAGTTCGCTTTTTTAATAATATTTTTAACTTTATTTCACAGTAAGTGTAGTAGAGTTGTGCTGTTCAGAACCATGTTATATACGATATACAGAGCAGATGTTATGAGGTTATAAATTCAATAACTGTCCTCAAATGTATTTTTGACAGTTTCCGAAAGTAGGTGTGGCGTTTCCTTTTTAATTGTTTATTTTCTCGCTGTGGCGGCATGTACAGAGGAATCTGATTCGAATGCTGGGGTGGTTGTTGAAGGTTTTATAAAAACAAGTGTAACAGGAATGAAGAATTAAAGCGTTAGTTTGTTCATTAAGATCAGAGTGCGGAGAAATATAGCGGATGTACCATGGAGCGTCCACTATTTGTACGCAAGACCCGGTTTTGAATTGTTTGAATCCTCTGGATCTATGACTTTGAAGCTGAGGACCATATCGAGGATCCATAAATCCAAATTGCTCTCCTCAGGGAAAAATTAACTTTTCTCTTGTGTTGTAATGACAGCGGAGAGATCGTTTAATTAAGTGTTTTAGTTGGCGATTTATGTGGCGTATTTGAATTAAGGAATTGATGTGAGCCTTCCAAGTGGGTTTGTTATCTATGTTAGCCCATGTATATGTCTAACCTTGTGGTACCTTTGCGTCTGCAAGCAGTTTGCATATGTTTCTGTGCAAGCATGGTTGCATATTCTTCTGAAGCTCACAGTATAAAGACCATTTCATTGAAGTATAACGCTGCAGTGTTCATCAGTTGTAGGAATTTCCCATCTTGGAAGTGGTTCAGATTTTAATATTCAGTGATTAGAGGAAAGTAAAAGCTGAGCCAAAAAGGCAAATACATATAGCAATAACACTGATTAAGCGCTATTATCGTGCTTGCATTCTAGTAGTTTCTACTCGGTATCCAAAACAGTTGCTATGAGGGCTACAGGTACACAATTTTAAGATATGTCCTGAGAAGTAACAGCCACATTTTTGTCTGGTATTCAAAATGAACAAACTCGGGAGACGTTTAGATGGAATGGCAGATAATAAGTCAACCCCCCCCCCCCCAAATGTTCCTTCATTAAGACAGTCCGTCGTCTCAGATATTCATATTGGCAGTTGGAAAAGTCCATGAAATACGCTTCACACGGATCCTCCCGTTTATCACATAATTTTGAAATAATGACCTAACGGTTTCTTTCTGCGCTCAGCATAACCACTAAGGTTGGAGGGAAGACATTTTCGGTTAATTAAGAATTCACCGTTTGGTTTTCTTCCAACTATATAAAAAGTAATATGTAGATTTTCTGTTACAAACATTGACTTCAGTAGCAGCTACATTGGCAAACACTGTTATAAAGCAATATATGTTATGTCAGCGTTTTCAATACATTTACATTCTTAATTCTTTTGTTATATTTGTATTTAAGTTTGATGTACAATGCTGAGATAGATGTTGCTTGCTATCATTAACCACTATTTTTTTTTCCCTCAATCTCTCTGGTTGCTATTGCATAACAAACTTCGTCGCTTCACTCCCCATACAATAAAAGAAGACAGAGATGAAGGCCAAAAGGATGCTAGAAAATAAAAGGGGCATCTCTAGGATATTCATCGTTCTGAACAATATGAAGTTATTTTGATCGAATAGAAATAAAACGGTTTTGTAGTAACAAAAGGAGGGTATGCTCCCTTTTAATTTACGGACACCAAATGAATACCTGATAATGGATATTTCGTAAACCCTCCAGTCATTTTGAAAGATAATGAGCAAAGAAGCCATGAATATTGAACTTAAACTAAAGTGTAAGTCTGTAAAAGTGCATGTGAAATCCTTGTGGTTCGTGCTCGGGTAGTCGGACGAGGAAAGTCAGTAGCGCAGAAATATGATACACTGAATACCGGGACTCTGATGCTTATAGTGTTACATCATCAGGGGGAAATATTAGCTTACCCATTGGGGAAGGCGAATGTCAGGAATGCGGTGAACCATACCATCGCACGAATGAAGCAAACACTGGATTATGTCACTTTAAAAAAAAAACAAGACCTTGCTGTGTACAGCCCACGTTCTTGTTTCCGATGAAATCCAGAATGGCATGCATAGAAAGGTACGTTGTTAGTTTTTAATTAGTCTCTCTTCCTCTGCAGTTTTCGTTATCAGCCGGAAGTCCCTTTTGTGGCCATCACTTTAAACGTTGGGCGGAACTCTGTAATTGTTGTCACAAAGTGCAATTTCCGTCGTGCTCTAGCTTCGCAAATGGCGATTTTACGCCAATCGAATGTTTCGTAAAGACAAAGATGAGATTGAAATATTTTAATTGAATGGCTCAGGCGGTAACGTCTGAGGTCCTCATTCAGAAGCCCCGGGTTCAAACAACCAGAGCCGACCAATCTGACCGAAGGTGTTTTTGCGGTTTTCCCCGGTTGCTAGGTGAATGCTGGGTTGGATAATTTGATCCTCGAATTTCCTTGATCACCCCTCTCCCTCAATAGGCGCTCCATTTCCTTTCTCACAGCCATATCAGGAAGTGGGCAGATCACACATGCTGTAAATACTATCTATGATCTAAGTTTCCTTGCTCCTCTGTAGGTTACTTATCCAGAGTATTGCATGCAAGTGCTGGAGTTTAAGCTCTAAGGTGGGGAGGATAATCCGAAAAAGAAAAATATTTTATTATGAAATACATTTTTATAATTTGCCGTTAAAGTTCGATGATGTCCATTGCCTATCATTTGCCAGCTCGGAATGGAATTTCTCAATAAATCTCAGCGCATTTGTCACAGGATGATGGTATAATAATTGAGAAACTTCCATTTGCGTTCGCTATGGAGAGTTTTGGTTGCTTTGACATGGCATAGTTATGTATCTATTGAAACGAAAGTGGAGTTCCATATCATAGACGTGGAGTTAATTTGACAGAACAGAAAGTATATTGGCAATTTTTGCGATGCTAGAGAATGTTATTCGTTAATTTTTTGTGGATAATTCAGTTGATGATGAAATGTATTTGCCAGCTTACTTTAAAAGTTTGCTACTAGCTTTCATAGTAGTCAGCTGCGGTTTGGTTTGGTTTGGTTTGGTCCCTCAACATAATGGTTATATTTGTGTGCCTGGTATGTTTGTCATCTGAGTGTTCTGTATTTATAGTTTTGGCATCTTTTGACGTTTGGGTTTTAGGTAATTGCATGCTTTGAATTTGGCCACTGGCATTGTAATGCATTGCCTATACAGTCATGAGTCCTCTAATTTACTTGTACCACTGAAAGTTCTTAGTTCTGCTACATTTTCGGGTGCTACCACCTTTATGCGAAAGAAGAGTAAAATAAATAAATACTGATGCTATGACCGATATGTTTTTTAGCAATTTCTAAGTAATTTTCTATAATGTCTCAATTAACTAAAAACACTTTAACTCCGGAAATTAATAGCATTAAGGTCCTCGATAAAAATGTACTTTTTAAAAATCTGGTTTTATAATATATTCGAACTTTGCTTTCATATCACGAGCATTTCAAATGCACTTTTTAGTACGGAGCGAGATGGCCCCGCGGTAACGTATGATGCTCGCATTAGCAACGTGTGCGGTTCAAATACCGCTAAAGATCATCTTTTATTCAGGTTTTCCTCAGACCTCATAACTGATAAATTTCAGTTAGTTACCCTAAACTTGGGTCTGGAACGTTTCCCTCCCAAAATTCCTTTCCCAAATATCATTTCGTGCACGTATCAGCAGCAAACTAAGGAATTCTCAGGAATCGGGTTTCAAGTTAGCTATACTCAAGCTATAAACACATACATGTACCAACAGCGACTATGAGTTACTAATGACAGGTAAAATGCTGAACACGGATTGGGGCGGGGGTGTTTTTATCTGTGGCATCATAGTGTAAAGTCTAGTAACAGTTCAACCTAATTTCCTTTCGCCCTGCCTTTAAAGCTTTTCCTTAATCTGATCATCAGTGTCCACCACCTGTGGTGTCGATGTAGTAAGAACGAGCATTTAAATGCATCCTTTAGCTGGGATGGGCACTGAAAGTATATGAAAGTAACAATCGACGTAAGCAGCAAACAGCGTCTATTCGTTACTAGGCCATGATTGCATTACTACATTTCTTTCTTAATGAATATGCTTTCTGCTTACTGATGCGTTGTTCAACATTATTTCGAAAGCGAACAAAATGGGAGGAGTTTTATAAATTCACAATAACTGCGTAGATAATCGCTTAAAATGCCTCCACATTCTCAAAATAACACTTTAATTACCTAACTCAGAAGAGGTTACTAATCTGTTAGACATGTGAACGAAATAGTTTGTTAGAATTGTTGTTGATCATGAATGATAGCGCTCATCGACAGTTGGTACCCAAGTGTTTGTCACCAGTTTATGGTAAAACCACTTCATTCCCGACCTCATTCCTGCTTCTCGTTCTGCTGCATATTTCTCAACAACATCGGCTGCTAATTGCTTTTTATACGTACAACTTCAGCGCGACTTAATGGGTACATGTGTTTTTCTTAAAGACTAGAGCATGGCGATTCGAATGAGAGTACCGTCTCTTGCCTAAAAGGTTTCTCGGGATGTTATATTAAGTTGAGCATTACAAATTACATCAGCTTACTGTGACGAACGGATCATTAAGCATCGTTACGTTTGCGTCCGATTAGATTACTGATGGTCAGAACTTAGGTTTGCTTTGTGTACAAAACCTTCATTCCAACGAGCTGGTTTGAAATGGCAATTAGGGGACATAGTCTCTCTTTTAAACTTCAAAGTTGCGTTCACTTAAGACACTGGTAGTGAACTTGTTGGAAACTTTGGGCATCTACAAAGAATCAACATTTACTTCCCCCCTTGCTTCAGACTCTACAGCCATTTAAAGATAGCACAATATACCCATTTCCTAGTATACTGTTTTATAAAACAGCGTTTTTCTCAAAACTACATGTTCACACTTTCGAAATGCTTCACCTGTCTTACTTTTGTTTTTGTAAACACCATCAAACGTTTTCAGAATGTTCAGAAATATTCAGCGAAACATTCTAATGACAAAATATATCCTAATACAAATAACTTTAACATTAATTTACTTTCTCTAGCACCTATGTACATAGTAGGGTATTCAAGTTTAATATCTCTCAAGTTTATTATCCTTTACACGGAAACATTTTCGAAATGTTCGTTTATCTCAAAAACCGTTCTAATGATTTTGATTAAAAAAAACACATTAAGGATATTTACCTAACAAACAAAATGTGTATCTTGAATTTCTTGGAAATAACCTCTGAAGACCTCTTCATTCTGAATGTCTTTACTATAACTGGTAAACTGTAAGAGACGGATAAAGGCTTACCACAAAGAAAACACAAAATATACGTCCTTTACAATTTTGTTGTGGAGCTAACCGTTTCCGAGATATTCTTGTTATTGATTTCAATTTTAAAACAGTTATACTTTTCTCAGGCAGGAATTGATTGTGTTTATTTTGTTTTACTCCCGTCCTTGAAAAGAAGCGAATTTCAATGACAAATCAAATAGCGACCAGCATTTAAAGCATTTTACTATCGCTTTAGCCTAGTGCATTCCCTTAGTTCCTTGTACTTAAAGGGAACCAAGTAATAATAACATTCTGCTAATGTTTATCCGATTAACTTGGAGTAGAAAGAAGAACAATCTTTTGTAAGAAGTGTACAAGAATAGCTAGTGCAAGTCGTGTGAATAGAACATATCGGATTCTTTTTCTGTGAATATATGGTTAACTTTATATATTATATTTTCCTAAAGGCTATAACATTATAGAATTCACTCATCATATTTATTTAAAATATCTTTGACGAAAATTGTCGTATGTAGTTCAAAGCTCCAATTGCAAAAATTAGAACCAGTTTCCTCTAATTATGAGACGCGTGGGGAATTTTCTTACCCAACATATATAATCTATAAACAATTCTTTAGATGTCTAGGGGTTTATCCAATATGAATGAAGTTTGATATACATATTAAATACACAGATGCAATCACATTCAGAAAAACTCCATATAAAAATGTGCATCTTTGAAAAGTCATTTCCAGAGTCCCTTAAATATGAAAAATAAAAGGAAAAAATAAAAACAAGCGCACATACAGCATGTTTGTCTTGCACATACTCAGTCCAGAAATTGGTAATATGTAAATCATGTTATTCCAGAAGTGTTCCAGTACCTATATGGGATTGCTAGAAATTGGGCACCAAAACCAGAATATGTTGTAAATTAAGGTTCAGTTAGCTATTTATACATGTCTTTAGTACAACTTAGGATACTGGTACGATAAAAGAAAATGTATTTAGGATTAGCTCCCCTAATGGGTTCTTTAGAGCTATCCTACCAACAGGTAAGAGGCCCAAGACTTTAAGGGATGAAACAGGCTAATAAATAACGAAATACGTAATTATAGTAGCCTAATATGTATACAGAATTGTAGCTTTTTTCCTTCGAAGTTGTTTAAATCCACAATAATGAATCGTCGTGGTGCAATTGTGCTCTGGTATTACTGTTTTCATAAGCGCACCCTAAACCAGACCTTGCTTAAAATTCCTTTGTGTTTAAGTTCTTCAGTTAATCTGTTTGATTAACACGTTGTGGTAAGGTAGCTGTAAACCGAAGTAATCAGAAGATTAACTGAAAATTTCGATGGTTATATGGAGAGAGAGAGAGAGAGAGAGAGAGAGAGAGAGAGAGAGAGAGAGAGAGAGAGAAATCCAGCAGTTAACTATGAAGTCCGCAATTGGGGCATATCCTCTCAAAAAATTATTTGAGATCACTTTGTAGTTTACCGGAAAAAGTACGAGTTATTTGTGAATTTAATGTTGTGTCGGCATTGCCATGGTAGCTCAGTAGCTTGAGCAACCGGTTGGAAACCAGAAAATCTGACTGTCATTGAATTCTTCAGTCAGACTCTACTTTTCCAATCTTGTGCTGCATACAGCTTGAATGGAAGACCAGTAAGCCACCTTGATTTGCCTAATAGTTGGTTAAAGTACTAAGAACAGGACTTAAAGTACTTAGGACATTGTAAGTTGCCATTGGAGTTAACATCTGAAAATAATTTGAGACCACCTTGTGGTTTAACGCGAAAAAATGCGAATCAGTTGGGGGATTTAATATTGTTTCGGCATGTTGCCTTGGTAGTTCAGTGGCTATAGCAATAGGACGGACAACAGAACATCCTTGTTCAAATTCCGGCTGTGGCATTGAATTTTTCATTCTGACTCTACCTTTCCAGCTCAAGATTTTATTTTGAAGACCGTTTACATTTGAGGATAGTGTCTTTTACTTGTAAACTCTGTTCCTTCCCCCCGCCCGTTAAAGGCTAATCACGGATGCCACAGAGCATTTTCTCTACACATAAACTGTGTTACGGTACTTACAGATAAAAGATACCTGTACCAGTTCATACTTCAGTCCAGTTAAACAGCAGACTGATTGCTTGCTTATATGTTCACAGAATTTTAATTAAGCGTATCTATGTCAAATTTCAGTGAAACATCACACATGTTCCCGCTAATAACTACTACTAGTTAAGAGCAGTTGTTTTAAGTAAAATGCCTTTATCATCAAGGTTAAACTCAGCAGCAGAGAAATTGTGTTTACAAAATGGTTATGAAGGTGTCACATTATTTTCAATACTCGACTCGCTTAATGTTAAGAAGCGCTGCTTTGCGTAAACATTAACTTGGAAGAGCGTAATCGTAACGGAGGACTGTAGTAATTAACATTTAGGGGACAATGTGCCAGTATTGCCCGATGGTCAGTTACATTCGTAACCGAGTTAGATAGCGCATGCCGCTCAAGTTCGAGAGGTGGCCTAAAGATCCTTAGCATGGCTTCCTTTGTAAGGGAAGTAAAGCCGCTGGTCCCGTGTCGTAGATTTACGGCACATAAAAGAATCTCAAGCCTGGCAAAGGGGGTCTCGGAGCAAAATTAAGCGGTATTTCAGCTGAGAATCGCAATAGTTATACAGCGTCCATAAATAAAACGCAATTTTTTTTTCATTTGAAATATCGTGGGTTGATTCACGCGGCAAACTACCTGACCCACGGTTTTTTTTCTGGGGCTTCCCTGGGTAGGTTCATTGCACCCCGAATTTTGTGATCCTTTATTTCACTTCACTTCGCATTTCACTTCAACCTTCGTCTAGTGGTCTGTTTCGGGGTTGTAATGTTGGTGGGAGTCTCGGCGTTGAATGGCTGGGAAAAAGGATGATTTATGGTCATTTCCATCCTCTTGCGGGGCAGAATCCTGTCTCCGAGCCTCCCATTAGGATGTCTCAGCTCTCGGGGACGTTAGCCCGTCTCACTACCCGCCGCCGGGGAATTTCCTACTGGAGAAGTCTGTCTGCGCTGTCGGGACTCTTTGGATCGGTCCCGCTCTTTCTCTCATCTCGTCTCCCCCGGGGGTACCCCGCAAGGGTCGTAGACCTATTATATTTTCACACTTAAGTACATAGTTGAAGTAAACAAACCCTAAAGTATCACTCCGCCGAGCACTTGGCAGTACCACGTGGAGATATGGCGGGAACTCAGTAGCAGCGAGAATAGATTGTCTGAGGTAATGTGCGGATCCGCACCTTGAGGACTATTTCTTTTAAATATTATCTGCCTTATTCCTATGTTTACCTTGCATCTTAAACTTCTAACGCATAATAGGTAGAGCAGACAAATAAAAGCGGTACCTGAATAGTTCAACAGCTCTATCCATTCCTTCGGTGATAACAAGCTTAACTGTCGTTAACTTTAGGTTTTAGAAATAATTCAGTGAATGATTATATCATATTTTATTGCTTTAAACTGTTGCAAGCCAAAAAGTAAAGAGAAACATAACATAAGCAACATAAGTTTGAAAATAAAGCAGAAAAGAAACGCAGCCACAACAATCCGAGAAACGCTTTTGCATTACTATAATATCTAACAGCTAACAACATCCCTTGTTGATTAAGAGGAGGGTATGACAGCTAGCGCCAATGCGCGTTGTTTCTTACAACCTAATAAAAAGCTGATAAATTGCTTGTTCCATGTACAATGAAGCGATTTATCAGTTATCACAAAAACAGTAAACTGTGAATCACTTCGACAACAGCTTGTGGATATGTAAAGCAGTAGCAGCATATAAAATAGGTGCATATTACCAAGTGGTTTTTCAATGGCAGGGAGGCGTTCCTGTTAAGGCATGCCTATAAATGAACATGTTTGTTGCGCTGAGCATTAATGAATTAGTGCAATTGAACAATGTTTTAATTCTGATGATGTAATTAGTCACATAAGGAACCGCTAATCACATTAGTCGTAATATGGAATAGACGATGCCATTGAGGTCGGAATCGACAATTTCCATTGATGAATCCAATTAATCAGAGTATTTGCATAAATTTCCCACTCGAGATCTCTTTATAGCGGGAGTACAGAGTTTTCCACTTCCTGCGCTCTTCTTTCTAGTACTATGTATAAAGTGGACATGGAAACAACTGTGAGCTCTGAAGTTAATCTCGCCACATTTTCTACAATGAGAGAAGAGTGCTCTTCATAGAATTTGTTACACATTTAGAACAATTTTCTTCTCTGCACTTTTTAATGATTTTCCGCGTTTGTTTCTCAACTATGGTCAGGATTTTTCTGAGCCAAGACACTATCGAAAGCAATATTATTTTCACAACGCACTAACCAATTGGCAAGGAGTAAACTGGTTGTTAAAAATGAAACCGGAAGTAAACTACAGCGCCTGCGTATAGCTTAAATCCCCTGCTGTAAAGTTTGTTACTTACAGATGATTTTGAACAAATACATTTTATTTTATAAATTGAACCCTTACAACAATGCTCTTTTTTTAATTTCTCCGAATAACCACAGAAAGTTATGATCTGAACCGAACTATTTTATGTAGAGGAAGAGACATTTTAAACGGGAAAAGCTGTAATTCCCCTACCAGCAAATGAGACGCTCTCTGTCACGTTTTATTTATAACTCCTTTAAACTTAAAAGTGAAATGATAATAGGTCGAGGTAACGAATCTCCTCAGTGACATCCTATCCTTAGTAAACTGGTAAATGAGGGATATTAAGAAGGAACAGGTTAACTCTACAAAAGATGTATATCAAATAAATTGTATATTTTAATGATGTGTATACTTTTTGTGTAGTAGGTTTTTATCTCTCTTTCGGCTTGCCAGTTATACAAAAGTCATCCAGTATGAAGAGGTCTTCAGAGTCTACTCCCAGAAAATTCAAGGTACATATTTCATTTGGCATGAAAACATCTTAAACATTTGGTGTCTTAATCAAAATCGTTAGAGCAATTTTTGAGAAAATAAACACTTTCGGAAAATGTTCCACATAAACGGTAGTTGGGGTGGGTGAAAACTTTCATGTCACATCCTTGGAAAATATTAAACTTAAATATCAATTTGGATATTTAACCTACTCTTCGTTTTTGAATTATGCTGTCCACCCACACAAGGTAAATTTTGTAAAAAAAAATCCTTGTTTTATTCAAGAATCCTCAAAACCTGTTTTTGCGATGAAAACTCTGTATTGAATATATGGATGGGATACAATACCTTGTCTGTTTACTATGTACGTACATTGTAAATGCGTGCTGAAAAAGTAAAAGTTACGCTTAATAGATAACGGAGAAATCTAATCTTTTTATTTCATTTATATAGTGTTTGTCATAAGTACGATTATAAACTGATTGTACTTTCTCAATACTGCTTTCGAATATTCCACGGCAGCTTTGTAGCTACACAGAAAGGTCACGTTTATGCGTCAGCTTCGTGTCCAAATGCTTTCTGTAAAATCATATAGAAAACCAAAGGAGGCGCGGGTCTCGATTGTAGTCTATATAAGCCCCAACCTTTTTTCTTTTTCCTAAAAAGCCAGTATTTGTGTAAAGTTTGTAATACGAAGAGTTTAAAAGTGCATGGTCTTTTTATACGAGTATAGGTAATTAATTGAAAAATGATAATCTATTAATGAATCGAAGTGTTCCTTATGTGTTGCTACTGATGTCCTGTAAATCGGAAGGAAATCTGAAATGAAACGTCATAGCTTAGCGCAGCTGTACGTACAATTTCTCTGTATGTTCTATGAGCGAGTGCTACCTTGGATTGCTTCCAATGATATTTATGAGTTATACTTCCTGCAAAGGTATGCGGCTTCTTTGTAACCGGCAATAAACGCAAACCTTCAACCAACCACGTGTTTTTGTTGGCACACTGTATAGACCACTTGGATCCGGATCTATTTATTTTTGATACACTTTCAGTTGAAAACTAGAGCAAAGCATTTCGTTTACTTGGGCGTATAACTAAACTACATATTCCAAATGCTATTTACACCATGGGGAGAAGTTTTACGGCATATTCGAGAAGCGTGCTTGAGTGGGGAACAGAAAAATAAATTTAACATGAAAAGACCTTCCGTTACTAAGCTCTGTCAGAGGACAATCTGATCGTTATATGTGAGGTGTAACAGCTGGTGGAAGTTTTCTCCACTGTACTGAATGGTGCCATCGTAAGAATTTTATTGGCAAATATATCTTCTTTTAAAATGTTTGTGAAAACATTAAAAGGTCCCCGTCGTTGCTCATTTTTACTTTCTCTACCAAGCACTATTTACGTAGGTGCTGAAGGTATTGTATTTCTCCCAAAAATTCGATACCACGTTTCAGGATCCTCTGAATAATAAAAATAGAAAAAGGTCTGTGTGAGTATGTCTATGGACAGCATAACTCAAACTTGGCATTTTAAGTTTAGTATCTTCCAAGGATGCGGCACAAAGGCTTTCAGAAAAATCTCTCCCCCCCCCCCTAACAGCCCATAATATGGAACATTTTTCAAAAATTGTGATATTTTCTAAACTAGCTTATATGCTTTTGATGAAAATAAACATTAGACATTTACATGACAATCTCGATCAGCATGGTGTAGATAAAGAATGATCGTTTATAAGAATACTTTGTCAGCAGAGCACTTGGAGAAAGTCATGTAAACGGAACGCATTAGAGTTTTTAGATACGAATTCTATTGAAATGGCCATGAAGTGATACATGTTGGGTGTTTATAGAGCACTCCTAATATTTATTTTCTAATAACTGTATTGCCTTTAATTTATTTCTGCCTCTTTTTCATCTTCATTCTGTGGAAATATCTTGTGCGTATAGAAAGCATTGCTGTGGCTATCACGATGCAAGCAAATAGAGCTTTGGGCATGAACCCGTTTCATCGAACATCAAAATCAGGAAGAGAACGACTTTGCAATTAGCAACATACGGAGGACCAGCATGCCTAATGCGTTTCTTAGGAAAAGGGCCAGGGAACGTGCTGACTTTCGGCACAGAGACGTACTAGGTTTACACACCACTTGCCCCTAACGGCCACATTTCAGAAAATCGCCCTCAGTCGCAACCCATTTAAAATATCCCACCATATCTGATGACAGGTGACATACTGTGACAGGAAGTCTATTTTACCAGGCATTGTCATAAGCTGATTCAAATTAGTGTAACACGTATGAAGCGCACTGAAACAAAAGCGATTCAGGCCCCCAAAACTGTCTGAATATGCATTGACTTTAAAGCAATCCTAAGATTGCTGGATTATTATCCCATATAAGAGACCGTTGTCAATCTACTTGAAGGTTTTGTTTGGGTTATTAACAGTTGTAATGAGCTCGCCTAATCTGTATCAAATCGATGCCTAGAATGCCACTTGTCATATTGCTAAAAGTGTAAAAAATCTTTAATTCGTAGCTAAAGACAGGGAGCCGTAGACATTGGTTTTAAACTGAATGAGAAGGCCGTGAAACTTAGCTTCCTAAAATATTTTTCAAAAGTGAAATGTACCGTTTTTATGCTCCATTAAGTTTGTTGTATTAATAGAAGAACAGGGTTCAAAAATAAATGGCCTATGACACCTATTTATTTGACTGCGCCTCAGTTATGAATAACCACTAATACAAAATAAGGTAATCAAGTATCAGCGTAGACTTTCATAGCAGGAATTTTCTTCCTCAGCCGTTTCGTCAAATCGCGCGCGTGTAAGCACTTAATTAGAACTATCTTCTAGGCTAAGAAATAGTATGTTACGCCTATATGTAAGCATAAAGCAATCTAATGAACCCAACATAAAACTTGACAGTGGCATCAATTTTGCAATAAGAACGTAAAGTGCAGAAGTTTTATGAGAATGAATCTGAACTGAATAAGTGCTCGACTGAACACTGCACGCCATATTTGCTACGGTGAGAGATAAAGTTAATTTTTGAGGGGACATTCTGGCAATAAGTGGAACTTGTCTTAAACCAAATCTGATGAACAGTTTAGAAACTTATATGTATTATATTAAGCACTACATGAAATATTTTCAAACTCTTTGATTCATTATTGTTTGAAATACGAATTTTTAATTGTTCCAATTTGGTAAATTTTGTGGTATGCTTTTTAAAATTAAAAGCAATCATTGACAATCTACACGTTCGTGAGAGAGGTAACTAGTAATGAATCTGCGCGTGGGATATGGAAAACTTTTTGTATTTGTAGAATTATTAATTTTTAAACATTTTCCTTAAAATTTATCGGAAAAATAATTGAGTTTTAATTAATCAGGGAATTAAAGTATAAAAACCTGTACACAATTTGCATTATCGTGTCCAATTACACACAATGTAAACATTTCATCCTTACCCGTTTAAAAATAATTGGAAAAAAATTAGATAACGTAAAGTACACATTTTGTATTTTGTGGGAATACCCAAAGTATAATATTGAAGAATTTTAATTTTGATTATGGTGTGTATTTCAGTAAATACTAATTATAAAGCATCAAGACAGAAAGAAGGTGCAATATTAAATCTTCCTAAGTTATCTTCAACCATATTTTATTTTGTCCTAAAAGTTGACTAGTATTTGTTTTAGTTCTATATATGATGCTTTTAAACTGGGTGCGATATGAACTTCCTTCGATTTTTTTTTGCCACTTTTAGAAATGTGGAAGAGAGCCTAAAAAGTTTCATCTCCGAAAGCCTAAATGTTTTTAACATTTTATTCGCCTAATGCTCTCCACTTATAAATTGGTGAAATACATATTCTTGAAATCTGTTTCATGTGCTCAAGCCTTCCATCGCTGAACTGATCAGTTTTGCATAAATTAGACCGTACCTTAATGCCAATATCTAAAATCAGTCTGCCTGCCTGCCTGCCTGTCTATCTATCTATCTATCTATCTATCTATCTATCTATCTATCTATCTATCTATCTATCTATCTATCTATCTATCTATCTATCTATCTATCTATCTATCTATCTATCTATCTCTCTTTCTGTGTTATACCAATGGTTTTCAAGAATTATTTATGAAAGAACGAGCTGATGTTGAAATTCATGTATCGCCAAGTTTGTTAACATAAGTATCGGAACAAACAACTGAACGTAAACTGTATTCAAAGAAAAGGAATCACTTTTAATGAGAATCTCCAAAAGAAGTAAAAAAGATACAGGGAAAAATCTGACAGGTACGTTCAGATTTAAAAACTGCGTTGTGTTTACGACATATAATTGCCAAGTTCTGCAGTTTTGGAGTTAATACCGAGCAATATCCTGGGAAGTCCAGAGATACCTTAAAAATTCATAAAGCGCAAAAGGCTTACAAGACGATGCAAAACATATGAATTCTGGAAACGTTAAGTGACCTCAGATTTTCCCCTGGACTCTTTCCATGTTGCTCACTTGTTACTTCACGAACAGACCTCGTACTATTGCTTAGTGTTAGGTAGGAATAATAATTATACCACATCATAAACATTTGTAAATATTTAATATCAGACTACGCCGACCGTGAAAGTCTATTCCTATCATTTTGGTTTACAAGGTTATGTTGCCAAGCGCTTTATATTCTGTCTAGCCTTGGTTTCCATTAGCATGCTTCCTTGCATTCCGGCCGGAAATCACCGCATTAAAGAGTGTAACACAATGCTTACATTTGCACGTTCTCTCCTTCACATTATGTAATTAGTTACGTCACCCAACGCGATCGTTAAGGTAGGATCACAGCTTCCTCTCGTACTTCTCCATAATGATATGTAGGCAACAAACACCATTTCACTTTATTGCTAATTATCTTAATCTTTCCACCCATCATGATTTATGTTACGGGTTAATATTCACTTATCAAGATGTAAAATGAAGCGCAAATATTCCAAATAAGTTTATGTTTGCTAATGTTAGGAATATAAATGTATTTCATCCCATTAAACTTAAATGAAACGATCCATCAGTATGATGAAGTGACATATAGTTACTCTCAGCTAAGTATTGCAGTAATAAGTAAAGGGCACTTCTACATATGTCGTATTCTCTTCCTCTTCGCCAGTTGAAGAGCCTAGTTGTTAAACGTTTCAAACCAGTCAATTGCATTCTTTGGACTAGCGCAGCTCTTTTTGGAATCGAGCCTTTTGGCCTTTTAGGCCTTAATGGGTAGGGGAAGGACGGTAAATGTAAACATGTATAAATATTTTTGCTGTGTCCATGCAATAGATATATTTTTAAAAGCTTTGAAGTTACCCGTTTCTCAATTATAATTATTTTGTCAAAACTTCGCCACACGTAAAAGCTCATCCAAAGCTCGACAAATCAGGTCATTTGTTTCATAATAAACGTGTCACGATTAGTGAGAGCAACAATAAGTTTATATAAGAAATTCAGTTAATGCACCTTAATTATTACATCCATATCAACTGAAGTACATATTGGTTCATTATTGTTCGAAAGGTTTAGATATTAATAAGAATGTCACTCAGTCTCCTCATCTGACTCTCCTCATCTGACTCTCTCAAGCTGTGATGATTTTATGAGATGCGCTAGGGACATTTACGTTGAAGTAGAATTTAGTGACATTTTCGCAAAGGTGCAATTAAGGGTAATGTTTCCAGGAAACTTGGCACGATATCTTGCTTGGTCATTACGACTCGAAATCCCTTCACTGCTCCAGTAACTGGCAGTGAGGTTTTTTACTACCTGCCTAATTAGCTAGGGACACCAGCACATCATTCTGTTCGTGTACTTGTTAGCTGAAGTTTTTCAGAAAATTATGGAGATAACAAACTACCAAGGATAAGCCACTATTTGCAATGGTCATAGATATCGAATGAATTGCATAAACAGTGAAAACATAATTCACTCGCGATGTATAAATGAAGACCAAAAACTGCAAGGGACGAATTTAAACAAAAAGCAACACCGTTCTTAAAGTATTACCTCTGCATACCAGATGTAGCAGCATGAAAAGCTACCGTGCAGATGAATAAATCAAAGAAACTAGCCAGGGGAAGCGAGGATTCTATTTCAAAATCTATTCCGAAGAAACAGGTCAAGTTATCAACAAAGGATACGACTGTGTTACATTTTTACTCTCTCAAAGTTATGATTGCTGCCGAGGAATGATACGAAGGAAAGAAAACTGTAGTTTCTCTGCAATATTTTAATTATTTTTGTCATAGGGTGTGCAAGAAATCAAGCTGCTTTTGCGAATACCTAAAGCTGCAATATTTTCCAATTGCGAACAAGCAAAGCCTTTATATTACTGGACTGTATCATTATTATTACTATTGTTATTGAGGATGCTTAACTTTACAAGTAAGCTGATTGGTACGTTCTAATGTATTGAATCTTATTTGTAATGCGTATGCTTATCGTGTTCGCTATGCGATGACTTCGATATTCGGTTCTCTCTTCATGATCAGTAATAAAAAACAAAAGAAGAAAATGACGTATTCCCATTTGATATAAGTATAACTATTGAAAACCTTAAACCCATAACAAGGAAAATCTCTGATGATAAATTCCACAAAAAAGTATCGGGACATAAATTGTGTGCCTTATACAAAAGTTATACAGTTATACAAGTCATTCAGAATGAAAAGTATTTCAAAGACTATCCCCTCCAAAAAAAATCAAGATATAGATTGCGTTTGTCATGTAAATATCTTTAATGTGTGTCATTGTAATAAAAATCGTTAATATTTTTGAGAAAATCGAAAACTCCGAAAAATCTTCAATGTTAAGTGTTAGTTTTCTTGGGAGGATTTTCCTGGAAATCTTATATCCTTATAAGATACTCAACTTAATAACAATGCTTGATACTTAACCGAATTTTCTTTCAGTTCTGAGTTACGCTATTCACACACAGACAAATGCATCTTTTTCTAAAACTTTTTAATTCAGGGGTTCTCAAAATATGTATTTTCCGTGAATGCCTGGATACATATTGAGGGAACTCAATGGCGCCCGTTTCCAGAGAAATCTCTATACAGAAATTTTGGAGTGAAATGCAATACCTTCTCTACCTTTTATGTACATTGTAAGTGGTAGAGAAAGTAAGAGCAGTAAAGTCGGAAATATGCTTCAGTCTTGAGATTTCTTAAAAATTCTCTATTTCATAAGTACGTCGTCTCTAACCAGATGGGCAGAGAGAGGAAAACAAATTTAGTTGAAGTGCGGCCACCGGAAACCTGAGGTAATTAAGAAAGTGGCAGGTTTAGCGGATCTGTCTCTATGCGCAAAAGTCATTCAGCGCAACTGTACCGCAACCAGTTGTGATAATTTTGGAGGTAAAGCTGCATAGAATAAGTTTATAACTTTCCGCTATCATGGCTCTGGACTGAGGAGGTTGGTATAGCTGAAATGCAGGACATTTAAATTGGCACGTTTTTAATGGAATTTATAATGTTATATTGATTCTTTATTTATCCACGTTATTTTTCTGAAGCGGTCACGGAGTCCCTGGGAAGTGCCCTTACGCTTGGCTGAGCACTGGTTGGGAAACTAACCTCAAGAAGTATAGAATTGAGAGTTGAAACAGACGATGGAGAAATCAGTGAGTGTTGTTGCTTCTAGTTTACACGGTGTTCCCGAATCTCTGTCCAGATTTGAAGTTTTTCAATTAGAAGTTGTGGCCCTTTAAGTGCAGCGGTGTTTGTGTTCGTCGAAGGGTTGTAACTGCCCTTAAACGGACTATAACCAAGCGAGATGACGCCGCGTTAATGTGTATGCCTCGCATTTGAGAGATGCCGGGTTCAATCCCCCACTCTGGACCCTGAGCTTTTTGCGGTTTCCTCGGAGTCTCCAGGCAAATGTTGGAGTGGTTTCTCGTCCATCACGATTTCTTTTCCACTATTTCTTCTTTATCCCCTTTCCTTCTCATCTTTCAGGTGTGCTTCTAGGTTCATGGTGTATGGCAGTTGGGCAGATAACACGGTTGCATGCTCAATTAAAAGATCACTACTCGTTGACAGAAGGTGGTTGACGGTTCGCTTGCTCACCTTCTCTCCTTCGCGTAGCAGTAATGTGTCATCGGACTTAGAACGGCTTCTGCGCGTCTGTAGGGTCTGTCTGCCTACGACCTGTGACCACCTATGGTGCCTTCGCCTCATCCTATCCTCCTGGGTGGCGATAGCCACAACAGGTCTACATATATTGCAGTGCCGGAATTGACCCCCTCCGTTGTGTACGCTTTAACCTTTTAAATGGATTATTAAAATTTTTTCAATGGAGCTCAATAAATATGGTACTAAAGATAGCTTAAATCGTTTGTTCGTTAAACGTTAGAGGTACAGTGAATTGAAACAGCATTGGTTTTTTTAACTAAACCAAAATCATATTCCATTTATTTCGCACTATACCAATACTACTGACGGAACTAAAACATGATACAAACTATACCTAACCTTACATAGTTGACAAAATTAGCGGTAAAATCCACTGTAACTATACAGTTAAAGCTGTTATAGATGTCCGCAACTTGTTTTCATTTGAAATGTAAGTTACATAAAAAAATGCTTTATGTAACATAGAACTGGATACTGCCGTTATTCCGTTTATCCCTCGATTTCAATTGACAGTCCACCCATACGTATTTAGTGGTGAAGATACCACTCTGTCCTGGTGTATACGCCGAAGAGTCTATGGTGTTACACAATGGCAAGCAACAATAGTTATGTCTGTTCAGAATCGCAATAGCTCTTTGCCTGTGGTTCTTCTTCTTAGATCTGTGGCTTTACATATCCCTTAGAATATACATCTAGGGATTCGCGCTTCCAGAGAAAGGTTATAGTGCTGCTGCTGCTGCTCCATGAATATGCATGGTGGAGGAAAGGTTGCACCAAAAGATCCATAAGAGATGTCCGGTTGGCGCTGACAATACTTTACTAGTTGTTGCTGGTAATTGTTGACAGGGCCGCGGGACTTCATCTCAATGTGCACCTTCCATTAGAGGTGTCTGCAAGGTTTACGAAACATTCTCCATCCAGTCCGCCTTTCGGAAACCTGCTCCAGTAAGATGATCTCGTAAAATATTACACTACACAATCAGGTTCCACCGAATCTGGGCGTGATTCCCAGGGAACCATCGAGGACTGGATCTGCCAAGTACACCCATGTTGCGGTTTAACATCGTATTTCGTCTGGCCACGGAAATTGGCGGATGAAATCCAGTTGTTGCTGGATGTATCACGAGTATTTCTGGTTTAAAAGTAACTCAACTCTTCAACTAACTGAAATTAATGTGGGCGCCTTTTGTGTTCTTGCGTACTCAATGAATGGAAATGGTAAGTGCTAGGTGCCAGAGTCCTAACTCGACTATGATTTATCTGATGTTCATGTAGAGATCCTCGCGAAATAAAGGCAGAATATCTTACTAACGCCTTTCAACAACCGTCTTGACCCTTGGTGGATGGAACGATTGTGGAATTTCATGCTCTCCAGGCTCATATAGTGCGTCCAAAATATGTTGCGAAGGCAAACGGCGTCCCAGAAACATCTGATTCGCGCAGCAAAACGGTTTCCTAAAGCCTCCCCAACTATTTGTAGCATCGAAACGTATTCTTTGTTAGCGCACATATTCATTGCCTTAATGTTGTATGACCATCTGGTACGAGAGAAGCAGCGCTTTAAAACTCGAGAGAAATATTCTGGAAACGTTTCGTCTAGATCTAGAGTAAGAAGTGTTTCGAAACGCTTAAAAACCGGGAGACAATTACGTAGATATATTGTATAGGTACATAACCTTTTCTTAGTTTTAATTTTACTTCATTCGCACATACATACATACATACATACATACATACAAACATACATACATACATACATACATACATACATACATACATACATACATGCATGCATACATACATACATACATACATACATATGTAAACTGCAATATGTATTGCGTTACAAAAGTATGCAAAGATAGCGGAATTCGAACTTAGACCATCAAGGTTGGAAACCAACAGCCCTTACCGCTCGTGCACAAAGCACAACTGCACATCAAAGCAGCAATGTTTACATGTCTGACTCTTGAAGGACGGAACATATTTATTATTATTATTATTATTATTATTATTATTATTATTATTATTATTATTATAATTTATGCTGTTACATCATTTCATTATGCGGAACTACTTGTTTGTTTTTTTTTTTTTTAATTAAAAGTGTTCCGGTATTGCTAACACTTAGTTTGAGGAGAGTGTGTGTAATATAATAACACCTACATCAATATAATTGACATGGTTCATATTAATATATCAAGTTAAAACTTGAATAATTTGCCATATAAAATTTGGAATGAACACCTGTTCAGAAACGATGAATGTATGCACATGTAACTATCACATGAGGTATAAGGTAAGGAGTATGCTAGCAGCGGGGGACATTCTTTATGTGAATAAATGTATTAGCTTCGTTATATTATTATTGTTATCATTTATCTATTTATTTCTCATAAAATACTGAGGTTATGTCAAATACGAGTCAAACAAAAGTTAAGTGAACAGGAAAACAATTAAATATTACGTGCCCGAATGTCTTATAATGAAATTATTGCAGTTGAGCGTGAGTTCGTTCATCTGTTGTTCTAGTGTATTAATAAAGTTGGGAATAATACAGAAGCTTCAGCAGCAAACTGAAGCAGCAGCTTCCAGGCGCGAGGTTCGCTTCGAATCATCACATAAGCGTGTTTACTTACGTCCCCATTGAAGTTAAGGTTGACTGCGCAGCGCTTGTGTACGGTATAAGATATAAACCTGTTTGCAGAAGAGAAGGTTCCCGAATATTCACATTATTCTTTCTGCAATGTATCGAATTACCTGATATGAAAAACATGGAAGTCAATAATGATCAAAGAAAACCTGTAGTTCTTGCTAGTTCATGGAATAAAAATTTGTTTTGGTGTCCAAAATAAGCTCCTCTATATAGCCTTCACAACACTAACGAAGAATGTCGAATATTGGAGTGAGATTTTGGAATTTATATCGTCGATCTAGGTTTTGTATCTCATGCGATATTAATGGCCGTTTGAAACTTAAAAATAAGATTTCTCACTATCGACAATTTATGATTGGTGTTAAGAATTCATAACAAACCATCATGCACGCATATTTTAGACTGATGTAACAAGCTGAAAACGCATTAGCTACCGACAGGCCGAAGAGGGAATGTGAGTGGTAACGCAGGACAAGGGTTTCCCAAAAACATTAGGTATTAATAGCACCTCCGCTCAGGTATCAGAAATTCTCCCTGATGTACTTACTCGTAAATAAAGCTGTTTAGTAGTAGTATGGTACGGAAAAGTGTTGTAAACATACTGTTTAGATGTAGAACAATTAAATTTTACAGCAAAGTCTTACTCGGTATACTGCATTATCACGTACTTGCGGTAAATTATATAAATATTGTCCATAATAGTTGGCTAAAACTATGAATCGTGGGACTTAAAGTACTTGTAACATTGTAAGTCGTCATTGGGGTTGTCATCTGAAAACAATTTTTGAGAGCACCTTGTATGATTTACCGGGAAACATGCAAGTCAGCTGAGAAACTCAGTGCTTTGCCGGCATGTTGCCATGGTAGAGCAAACGGATAGGGGCCGGGAGGTCCGTGGTTCAGATCCCGGCTATGGCATTGATTTTTTCAGTCTGGCTCTACCTGTCCAAGGTCTGATTCATTTAGTCCTTATATCATTTACACTATATCCGAGAAAGAAGAAATGTTTTAGCTTCAATTTGTAGATTTCATGTGAAATATAAGTAGATTTTACAATTATAGCACACCAAAAAACAGCTGTATAGGAAAGGGAATCCCCGGCGTTTTTAAACATTGAATTGTGCTGTGTTTCTGGTTATTATCAAAACCTTTTAAAATATACACGAGAAACGTATCATCAGGGGCTATGAATGGAGATTTACGAGGTAAGTACGAATTTAATCAGGAGTAGGAAATACTGCCACCTTATAGCTCATATATTGCACTAACTTACAGTAAAAGTTGTGCTAGAAATTATTCCCAATCCAAGTATTTAGAAACGGTAGCTTAGAGTAATTTCATGACTTCAAGACTTAAAATTCGTGGTTAATAGTCATTATCTTCGGTTGCCAACAAGCATTATGTAATCAGAGTTTGAATGTAATTTACTGGTCTGAATAATCACTATGATAACTGGACGAGGGGCAAATGTCGTAACATTTAGCTTGACTTCTGTACATTTTTATCCTTGTTGTTTATAGTACTGTTGAGATATTAATTGGCGATTTGCCTATTTACAGAGTGATAAAGGTTGAATTGAGGCAATATGTTATGACCAACTCTGTTCCTCCATTGCATTTATAATGTTTGATTTTTATGATAGCTGAGGTTTAAAAATCTGACGTGTTTCATTCTCATGACTTTCTCTAGGTGTTCCGCAAACAAATCTTTTTATTCAAAAGATTAATCTTTTATTTACATCAGCTAATCAAGATATACATAAGCAGAATTAGTCTTATTACTTGCTTCCTTGTAAATAGAAGGGAAATAAGGGAATGCCCAGACTAAAGCGATAGTCAAGTCCTTTAAAACCCTGTCGCTATATGAAACAGCAAATGAAATTCCATTCTCTTGACTTGCCGGGAGTAAACAAATGAGAAACGAGAATAAAGATGTGTTCACTTTGGAGAACATTTAATGACTTAAAATTGAAACCAATAATCCAGAATATCTCGAAAACTCTACAAAAAAAAAAAAAAAAAAAAAAGAAGAAGAAGAAAGAAAGAAAAAAATGCACATGCATTAACTGTGTGTTTTAATGAGATCTACAGTTTGTGAGGAGCAAGTTTTCATCTATCTCTTACGGTTTGTCAGTTATGGAAAAGTCATCCAGAATGAAGAGGTCTTCTGGCTATTCCCAGAAAATTCAAGATATACGTTTCACTTGTCATAACAATTATCTTAAACATAAGGTATTTTAATCAAAATCGTTAGTTATTTTTGAGAAAATCAAAATTTTCGAAAAATGTTCCATGTAATGGGTACATGGAGGTGGGGGATATTCTTGAAAATCCTTGCATCCTTGGAAGGCAAGTTTGGTATTCAACCGAATTCTCATTTTTGAGCTATGCTGCCCACAGACACACACTGACATATTACTAATTTTTTTTTTCTTAGAATCAAAGAGTCTTAAAGCATGTTTTTCCGATGAAATCTCGGTATCGGTTTTTGGGTGCAATAACTCTGTAGATAGTACGTGTAGAGAAAGCAAACATGGCTGAGTTACGCGTTAAAACTTAGACGAGTCTTGTATTCGGTATACACGTGACAGGTAGAGCTGCAGTGAATTGTATGACCCTGATTCAAGAGGAAGCTAGACTGCAATCTGCTGCATGCAGCACTTATTCATAACGGGTTCCGTGCGGGTGACTTTTTGGATAGTGGAGTAATGATGGATGCCAAGAGACTAAGAAGAGCCGGTCCCCATGGCCGCGCTCGCCAAGGCGTCCCGCTTTGGTGCTCCTTAGCGCTGGTGATCGTGGGTTCGAGTCCCGCCTTGGGCATGGGTGCTATATGTTCGTGTATATGTGTGTGTTGTAAAAGTAAGAAAACGGTAATAATACGGCAAAACAAGGTAAACAGAAAAAGGTAAATAAATTAGGGTATACAGTACCGGAGCAAGCGATCAATACGCATATGAGGTACCACCCTATCTGAAGGGGTGTTCACCTTCACCACATGGCCACAAACAATGCCTTTGCTCATTTGTTGAGGTTAGCAAGATTCAGATTAGCATAATGCAGCTTACCAGTCATTGGTCAACAGATATCGTAAAAAAATGTACAAAAATTTGCAGTAAATACTCAAAAGGGACGCTTCAGAATACATTGAATAGTCGAATTCCAGTATACAGTTGAAAAAAATCTGATGTCACATTCACGTGTGTTTCTCCATCCGCTATCGTTTGTTTTCGTATACCTTCTACAGACAATTTCCACAAACGATTATTCTATCTAATTAATATTAATTCAGATAAACTTTTGCATGCATAATCGTATTACACATTTCAGAATATGTACAAAGGGAGTTGCAATAATTTAATGTTTAAAAACTGGTCACCAAATACTGACCTTGAAATTGCATGTTCTTTCCATGACATCGCAAGTAATAACAGAAGGTAGTGGTACTTGAAGATATTAAATGAGGTATCAAAGGGTTCAAACCATATCCAGATATCTCGGGAATGGTTGATACCACAATAATGTTATCTGAAATAAATTGAGAGTTTTAAAAAGATCTATATTTTTGGTGCAGGAAGTTTTTATCTCTATCTTCTATCTTATGGGTTGTCTACCAATTAAGCAAAAACATACAAATTCTTTGCGAATGAAGAGGGCTTCACAGCTGTAAGCAGAAAAATCAAGCTATATGTATATTTTGTTGTGTAAATACCCTAAATAATTTTAATTCAGATTGTTAGAACCATTTTTGAGAAAATGGTGGATGGGGGATCGAAATATTTTTCTTGCGGGAGATTACCTTTAAAATCTTTGTGTCACATCGTATGAAGATCCTGTCTGAGATAGGAAATTTGGTATCCATCCGACATTTCGTTTTTTGTGTTATGCAGCACATACATGCACACGAGCGTGTTTCTAGAAGCTCTTAAGAAGTCTCAAAACGCCGTATGCCGGTGGAATCTAGACATGAAATTTTTGGATGGAATCCAATGCGTTTGCCTACTAAATAGGTACGCGCTAGAGAAAGAAAAATGTTTCCAGATATTGCTGTGATTCTTTTAAAAATGTTCTTCTTTCACACGCGGTCACTGAATAAAGAAATACTTGCTGCATCAACGAAAATGAACTTAGCGAACAGTTTCTTTGTTTGCTTCTAATGCTGTTATTCACTATTCTTTCATTTATTCCGTTTTCTTAGTCTTACTTCCTCTATACATCCAATTGAGTAGAGCACAGAATCCAAAATTTCGATATAACGATTTCACCAAACATACATACTCCCAGACCCCTATCGTAAAGGCACATTTAATGAAGATGGATTTGGTCTACTTCCAGTACTGTCTACAGCCGCTTTGATTTTCTTGAGGCTGCCTTTGGGAGAAGCACACCGTGAATACGTTGATATAACCCGTGGAAAGATTTTACTGCATTTAACTGCTTTAGATATTATTACTATTATTATTATTATTATTATTATTATTATTATTATTATTATCGGATAATAATAGTTAGACTTTCAAGCAATTGTCCTGATCCAAGTGATCTGTATATTACTTTCTCTACACGTATTATGTCCATAGTAGGTAGAGAGCATATTTACGGTATTCCACCCTAAAATTCGACGTAGATTTCCCCGGAAATATGTTCTGAGGTCCCCTGAGTAAAGAAAGCATTTTTATAAAAAGGTGTGTGCGTGTGCGCGTGCGCGTGTGTGGACATATAGTTATAACCCTTTCATTAGCTCTACCCATATGATTAAGTTTTATATTATTTTGATGAATTATATGTGTTTTTTTTTTATTTTTTGGAGAGCTTGGCTCAAAATTCCAAATTTGGTAATTAAGTTCAGTATGTTCCAAGGAACGGGACACGAGGATTTTCAAGAAAATTCTCCATCCCAAATTACCTTTTACATAGTTTTTTTTTTTTTTTTTAATTTTTTGATTTTGCTTAAAAATGGGTAATACTTTTTATTAAAGTACCTATATTAAAATATTTTCTTCTAAAATAAAATGTATATCATGCATTTTCTGGGAATAGCCTCTGAAAAACTCTTCATTTTGGATGACTTTTGCATAACAGGTAAACTGCAAGAGACAAAAACTTACTACACAAAAGTGTAATCTAGTCAAAACACACAATTTATGCCATATATATTTTTCTTTTGTAGAGTTGGCCGTTTCCGAGATATTCCTTATTGTTGGTTGTAATTTTAAACTACTTAAAGTTTTCTCAAACCGAATGCCACCTTGGAAAACGATTCGATCTTCAACAATTGTTCTCATAGCAACCCGCTTTTAAAAGATTTGACTATTTCCTTTTTCCTTGCTTCTTAGAAGGAAGCAAGTAGTAAGACAATTTTGCTAATGTTTATCTCGATTAACATGATGTAGATAAAAGGATAATCTTTTGTAAGGGTACTGTATGGTACAGGTAGAAAAGTCTTGTAAGCGGAAGGAATACATCAGATTTCTTTAACTATGTAAAACATATAGTGAATTATAAAGAATAACATACACTTTTTAACCAAAAGTACATCACCGTTATTACGTGTTCTGCTCGCCTTAAACGAAAGTCAGATTCTAGTATAGTATTTTTTTTCGCTTAACGTCCTTTAACCTAGTTGGTCATATCGGACGATGAATGAAATTGGTGAAATTATGCTCAAATGATCTCGGGGTCCATGGAGCTTAAAGTTACTCGACATTCGTCTTCTCAGGATAAGGGAAAACCCCGAAAAGAAAACTTATATGGGCAACTCACCCTAAGTGAGATTCGAACTCACGACCTTTTGAATGTGAAGCAGACACGCTACCACCACAATACCCAGGCGGCCTGTATAGGTATTGTTTCATTAAACTATTCCTAATGCAAGCCCATAGGTTCTGTGATGTACCATTGACTTGAGTGTACTGGTTTTCTAAGCAGGCAGCTGGTGTTCCCCTGCTAGCAGAAGCCATGAGCTTCTGGTTTTGTGGTAGGTAAGGGCTTCCAGTTTTCTAAAGTGGAGCTGGGGTTGGGGACACCCTAGAGGCGAATCCCTTGTGAAACAGGAAATTAAATTGTCATCGAGGCCTGACAATACCGGTTGTTCAAGGTACTCTAACCTTCATTTCATTGTTTAATAGTCACAGCTGATTTTGTAATGGAGTTGCTTATCGCAAGTATAGTGTTCACTTAACAGGTATCATTAAATGATCGTAAAACATACATTAACACTCACTTAATACGCTCCGGACGATTCACATACAAGATATTCCATACTTTTGTATACTATGACACCAAATCTATGTGGGGAGCATTGTTTGCTGGTACATAGACGGAAAAAGAGGAGCACGTTAACGATCCTGGTTAGATGCTATACGTCGGGAGGGCTGAAAGATTTCTCCATAAATTACATACATTTTGTCAGTGGAGAATTATTTCAAAGTTGTTTGTTTCGGTATCATTTCTAGGTGTCAAAGATAAAGTTGTATCATGGAATTATGGCGTATAAAATGGGATGATCAGGTACATTGAAAGTGAATTTTTAATTTTATATACTGATTTTCTGAAGGTTTTAATAATTGCATTTTTATGTTAATAGGAATACCAAATTTCAGTAAAATTGGATATATATTTTGGAAGATATTGGTTATTTCATAAATTTTATTAGGTAAATATTTTTGATAGTTAAAATTTCCCACGCCCTAAAAATGATAGAAAATTGGTTGAGATTTTCTGGATTGGAACTTCAAACTGCGCAAACAATTTTAAAGGGGGATATTTCAATAAATTTCATTACTGAACTAGTATATTATTTTTAAACTTAAGACATTTTAATTTATAAAATAAATAATTTTTCATGCAAATATGTTTCTTGAAAAATTACTATTGGCGTTAAATATCCCTTTGCAATATTACACGAGCTACTGCTGCACATTATGTGAAATTTTAGTTTTGTTTATACAAAAACTGAGACATATGGAATATTTTGAAACTGTAAAAATGTAGTTATTAGAAAAACGCTATTTAATTAAATAGTATGCTAAGAAACAGGCGTATTGTATGATCTTTAAGTGACCGTAGAGTCCGAAGCAAAGGGAGGACAGTTAAATGTTGATTTTCTATAAATGCCCAAAACTTTCAGCAACTATTTGTAATTAAAAGGCTATTTTCGATTTTTGACACATTTTAGTCAACATGAGACTCCCAATGTCCCTTAAAATGTAAGTCCCCTATGTCGTTCATCATTCCAATGATAATTGGATGTCAACGCTTAGTGCTAAGTTTCATGAAAATTTACCTGGCTGTGATTCAATTGGATTTAAATTCTCGCTCACAAGCATTCGAATATAATTAACACTCTGTAAAACCCCATAATTTAGCTTCCTTTTAGCGTTTTTTCCCGGATCAGAAATGAGTAGAAATTCGTCATAGCTTGCTAATATTCCAGTGCTCTAATGTCGTGGTGAAGAAATGCGAAGGCCGTGATGTTAAGCTGCAAAGCGTACAATTGTGCAGGTCAGAGGAGCAACAACGAGGTGGGTAATAGCTTAAGAAAAGAATTCCATCTTTTACGGAGAATTGTATGTGATGTTGATATTTGTTACCGTTGCGAATGTTATAATACGGCTAGTAAGTTATATTGACTTTGTCTACGGGTACAGGATTTCTTCAGCAACTCAAAGTAGCCGCGGAAATTGTTGAGGAGTAAGGCTGGTTGCAACACTAGCTTAGGGCAGAGTTCAGACGACCTTAGGTCAGGCATGCCTGCAGTGTTGTCAATTTGATATATCGTCCGCAGGTTAGTCATTCTGCAGGAAAACACAAATGTGTAGTTCGAAGCGACCCAACACTTACCGAGGGACGTTCTGAAATTTGGCGACCGGACTCAGATGTTCTGAAGGTCGCCAAATTACTAGTATAGTCAAGTGTCATCCTTTAGATGGTGCGCTGTAAAGCTTCAGACGCATACGTGGTAGGTAGTCTTTAACGCCCGCTTTAACTACTTATGGCACCGCAGGCGGTGACACTGATGATACATGAATGATGATGGAATGCGATGGCGGGGGAAACCGGAGTACCCGGAGAAAACCCGCCCCAGCGCTGCTTTGTCCACCACAAATCTCACATGCGGTCGCTTGGGATCGAACCCCGGCCGTCTAGGTGAGAGTCGAGTGGTCCATGACGCATACGTGAATCACTTGTTTGTGACGATCTTGTAAACAAACTGCTGTGAACATTTTGTGCAAAACGGATAATACTGAAATATATGTGATAAAGTACTGCATTTGAAGGGTTAACCCGAACAGTAATAAAAAGTTAGAATCGACATTAAATGAATGTTCCTTTCGTTTTTGAAGTTTTGGCTGCTGAATTTTAGCACGGGCATACCTTCAAGATCAGCGCCCAGGGCGGCTCAGAACCGCTGTCACCGACGAAATTGTGACAAAACTCCTTAATGACGTACTCGGTGAACGCCGACTGAAGGTACGCGAGTTGGTTGACATTGCAAAGCCCTCGACAGTTCGTGTCTATTACATTTTACATGAGGTTTCTTGCAATGATGAACATTGAAGTGTGCTGAGTTTGATACCAACGGACTAAACCTCGTTCGAATGAACATTTCTTAATTCCAGTGAGACCTTCTGACATTTTATAACAGCAGATAAGACATGAATTTATCACTACATGCTAGAAACGAAAGAGCATAAGCAGTCCAAACAGTGGGTGGTAACGGGTAAAAGTGCACCAAGGAACCGTTCCATCTGTAGCAAAAATCATGACTGCTGTTTTCGGAAATCTCTCGGTAAGGCGCTCATATGCTATCACCAAAAGATTAGAACCATCAGCGGAAGTATTACTATTTTGGACAAATTGAAGGATGATATAAGGCTCAACGAACACATCCTGTGAGAAAAGAGAGTTATTTTCGGGATAATGTGCCTTCATACAGTCCGGAATAGTTGCCACAAAACTGCATGACCTCTTCCAAGTACTCCACTTCTACCATATTTACCGAATTTGGCTCCCATTCTCTTTTGTTACCAAACCTGCAGAAATGATGGGTGGACGAAGATTCACACCAAACGAAACTTAATTTGCACCTATGGACAAAACTTTTTACTGAGAACATTAAAACGTTTGAAAGTCGGATCAAACATTTTGATTTATAAGGTGACAGTTCGGAATATGTATAATATCTTTTTTTGGTAGGCCGAGAACTTTTAAAGTGCTTCTGGTATACCAGGTGGAAGATGTGTTGATGTACTACTTAAAACCAGAGATAGACATCGATGACTTTATTGAAGATGTTTATTTACATGCACTTTTGTTCCATCTTTCAAAATTAATGAAAATCTCTCGCAGTGCAGAAACGTTTGGCTAAGAAAAGTGGGTGGGATAGTCATGCATGACCGTTGAACTCAAGTCTGGTGCTCTGCCTCGCTGTCAGGAAAACCTGTCATATGTAATCCTAATCCTAATGTCAGGTCTGCCACAGAGAAGAATACGCACTCTGTTTGGATGCTGCTGCAAATTGATTGCTGTGTTATAATAACGATGTTAACTTTTCGGTGATGTTTCATGTATTCTCAGTGAAATGTTTAATGACGGTTGCCAAAACCGAAACATGCTTGTTTTATTTTTGAGAGAAAATAAAAGGAAATCACAAAACTATTTACGAACCAATTACGTGAAACGTTATACAACTAATTATATTCGCAAATCTGTGAGGAATATTGTTCGACCTAGAACTTCAGCGATTAGGCTTGCTGTTATAATTGCTGGCCAACAAACAGTATGAACATTCTGAAAGCATTCAATGCTTTGACATAAATAGCATATTGCAAGCAGAGGTGCTTTTTTTTATTACTTATTTATTTATTACTTTTTTTTTTTTTTGCAGTGCAATAAACTGTCGTTCTAAATTTTATTGACTGTCGATGATAAGAGTTATACCTGGAATTTAAGATGTTATTTAAAAAATGAAGATAAGGTTTTGCTGTCTTCCATTTTCTCTACCATGTGGTATTCTAATCAGACTAGTCAAAGTTCACATTCAGAGATTAAAAATAGTGACAATTTTACGAAGTAAAGAATTGTGTTAAGTTAGGATGTTTGCAAGTCTTGGCCTTGAACCCCTTGAACACATGACTCTGAAGTGCAAAGTTAATAGCAACTTTATATTTATGCGCTATATATAGATGGAGGTAAACAAAGAAACATGGGGGTTACAACACTTATTTGCCTTTATTCAGAGAACATGAATACGTGAGGTTTTGAGGAAGTGTGGAAATCGAATCCTTGGGTAAAATCCAACACTTTCTACACATTAGTTGGGGATAAAAAGTGTGAAAATGTTATTTCCTACAGGAGTAGAGAATATTTTCTTTTTCTTTTGAACATTAGACTTTTTAAGTATATGAAATTGATTTCCTTAGTCTTTTATCAACATAACAGCTGATTTGGAGTCGTGAGTACATTTGTCATACATAGAAACAAGAGGAGGCTCCTTACCCGTACAGTGTTCCGTAGAATTTTGTGGTAGATTAAATCCGAGGCTAGAAGCTTAGTTAAATTGCTACTTAGCGTTTATTCTCAGGAAAACTAGCCTGTTGCTTTCCACATGTTTGTGTCAAATTCTTGTACTTTGCAGTTAATGTTGATTGTGAACCGCTTCATCGTGGATTGTAAGAGGCGTTTGTCCCTCAAACTGTTTGGGTAGTTAGTCGTTAATAACTTGAATAGCTGTACAAAACGTAAAGTATTTTTTTACCATTAGAGATGGATACTTCTATTTGTGGATAGCTTAAGGGTTTAGTATAAGATAAATAAAATAATTGTTTTAGGTATAAGTAGGCGTATGGTATCTGCAAAATTTAGGCAAGGTTCAATCACCATGCCGCTTGAAATGCTTATGAAAGTTGTCATTCTTTCAGACTTATGAGGGTTATTCTAACTGCAGATCCCATTTCATATAACAAAGACCCGTCCGCACTTAAAAGTCCCTAGCAAAGAGGTGGCATAGCACGTGGCTTGTTAAAATTTTGCGTTGATAGCCTGGTATAAAGAAGTGCCGTATCTAACACGAAATGAAAAGTTTCTATGACAATCTGAATGAATATATTTTCTTATATTTAATTTTCAAAAATCTTACAACTTTGCTTCTGATACACCTTCAATTGCTTATCTTTCAAGACATTAACCATAAAAATACCTTCCACTCTTTTTCCTTGACCTTCGTTACCTTAACAGAATACAATTCTTCAGCTGTTAACGGACTTATTTCTTCCATCGGAAAATCGCACCTAGGCAAACGAATAGTTCATAAAATACAGATGCAATAGATGTTCTCCTTTAAAGCATATCGATTTATACTCAATTATATTTACGGCTTTAATTGCTTTGGAGATATTAAAAACTTTTCACCGTAGTTTTTCTGTTTTGTTAAAGAGAAATGCTACCGGCTATTAGGTGTACTTAAATATCAAATCATAAATTTAGTAGGCTTAATAGTTTCTCATTAACAATTTCCAGCAGGTTTCTTATTTTAGTACAAATGGATCATTGTTGAGGAAAGCATGTGTATGAGCCTTCCACTCTCTTTTACAGACACACACACACACACACACACACACACGTACGCACGCACGCACATACATACTCACTCAGCCTCTCCTCTGGTCTTGTATATATTTTTTAAAAATTACTCTTTATATTCAGGAGTAAAAGCTGTTATTGCAATGTTTGATATGTACAAGGCCGTGCTAAAGAGCAGTTAGTCATCTCGGTTTTTTATCTTAGTTCATCCAGTACGCCATTGAAATGAGTTCAAGAGAATATTAGAGCCATCTAGTTTCCCAACATTGGACATGCAGTAACTCTATCAGTGTAAACGTAAGTTCAGTGTATTACCTAATGCAGTGTCATTTCATTTCAATAACGCATATTGAGCGTGTTCTCATTCCGATGAGGTAACGCCAAGTAAGCCTCGAATAAATAAATAAGCAAAAAAATAAAAAGTTGCATTTGAATAGAACAAAGGAATGTGACCGAAATGGCGTAGGTATTTCAAAAGCTAAACGCTAACCACAAGTTATTGGGCTTATGCATATTGGAGTCCTCTACGTTTGTTTGGCATGTCATATTAAACCACAGAGTTCTGTACACGACGTACCGTTTTAATGCACGAATCCAGATGTGTACGTGAGCCACAGAAGCCCTAAGGGCTTCCAGTGCGGAAATGAAACGGCGATTTGGTTTTCACAGGTTCCGTGCAACTGATTGCGCGCCATTCCTGTCCGGTTTGTTGACTGATGATTACTTCATTACACGTTTCAATTAGGGGTTAAAGATACTTAAGATTGCCCTAAATCATTTTATTACTAATTCTCAAACTCCCCAGTCGATTTTATACAAACCTTATGTCATTTTGAACTGTGTGTTTATTTAAATAAAATAAATATAATAAAGCGAGGGTACTTAAATCAAAAATATTTTATATATATATATATATATATATATATATATATATAATTTTACGCGTTTTATAAGTATTTTGCGCCTTTTCTCTGGATCTGCCTATACCACAAAATTCAAATTTTGCAGATCCCTTTTCAGACAGAGATGTCATTTTAGATTTCTATTTTAATGATTTGGTGCCAACACGACGTTTTGAAACATGCTGGAAATTGTAACTATTAAATTACACGTATTGCAGTAATGTATTTTAATATATGTTACTATAAATGTCTTCTTCCCGGATTAGCCTCCTCATTTGTAGGACTTATTCGACAATACCCAAGGTCAGAAGTCTATCTAGGAGCAAGTAAATTATGGACATAGCATGACCAGGATGGGTGCGCAGCCCAATGGCTAATGTAATGAAAAAGCAAATGAAATGTAGTCAGATTGGTTGGGCATGGGGATTTGAATCCGAGACCTTCCGATCGCGTTCTCCAGACATAACTGCTTGAGCCATTCCCGCTCGGTTCTCAGAAACGTGACTGAGTAAAACATCTAGGTATGTGTGAGAGTGGGTGCGTGGAGAGGGAACAATTTTCTAGAAGTAATGAAATTGACAGCACAGAATTTGATGCACGTGGAAAATACAGAAATCACTTTTTCTTTCAAGTGTGACTTAAATTATATAAAAATAATTCTATTTTTATATTGAATACGATTCTAATATATCCTGAAACTTCTTTAGTAGCCTTATTCATTTGATTTGTTGCTCCGTATCGGGATGAAAACAGGCGTAATATACATTCAGCGACACGTGCGATTCCAAATATTGTCACCACATTCACGGAAAAATAACTGGAAACTCACGCAAACGCACACACACACCCACACACACAAACTCTCATTTCATAATACGAATAAAATAATAGTACATAATTGGTAGAATGAACGACATGGAGCAAAAAGCTGAACGGGGATGAAATTGATGTAGTTTATGACAATCTCCCGACAAACAAACCATGTTTAATATTCTCTGCTATAGGTTCTATGCAAGGTTTCATTTCTAGATCATTTTCTTCAGGAGGCTGTCAATTAAGGATACCCCTTTTCCAGTATTAGATCCCCAAAACTGTAATTATGTTTACACAGAACAAGTTTTTTTTTTCAAATCCTCCGAAGTGCACATACTCTCATGTTTATGTACACTAAATAATGCGAAGATTTTTCTGATTTCAGCAAAATGGTAAATATTTTTAGCGGGAATGATTGGGTTGCGTCCCCCATCTTGGTCCATGATAGATGTCATGGATGGGGTGCAGTATTGGAGGGTGAGACGTGGTCAGCGCCTCGAACCCCCCCCCCCCGGCCGGTTAATGCGGTCCTAATGACTTGGAGCCGCTACCTCTCCATCAAGAAGCTCCTCAATTGGCCCCCAAGGAACCCTACGAGGCTGAGTTAACCCCGAAAGTTAAGATATCTGCGACAGAAAATAGCTAAATCATAAGCTTGTCCTGTTGTATACAATTCGTTAACGGTAGAAAACCCCTATTTGGTTTGACCTTGGAATTCTAGCATTCTGTTGCCAGTCACGCCAAGTGACAGTCGCATTGTCGGAACTACTCTTGCGGGAAAAATTACACTGCGGAGGCCACAACTGGGACGTTGACTGAAACGCGAAGATTTGGCTGTTTGTGAACTTCGTTAAGTTTGGGTTAATTGCCACACAGTATTTGTAATGTAAATCATTAATATCCGCAAACAGGGCAGCTAAGATAGCTCTGGCGCACTCTGGATTGGGGAGAGATGGCGGCCATGCGCAAGTAGTGATGTGAGAGGTGGTAAGGATAGGTCACGGAATAAAGCTCATGACTCGATCTATACCACTCATTTTGTACACATTTTCGTCCATTTTTTTTAAACATTTTAAGCTGTAGACCTATACGCTCAATCTATAGTCATTGTGAACACTTTTAAGCTGATTTTGATTAATTTTATGGTCATTTATTAAACGTTAGTCATTTACACATATTTATGATACCTTTACAGTAACGCGATACTTATTTGAAAAAAGAAATTTGATATTCAGATGCTGAGAGGTGAAACGAGGATAAGTTGAGTAGAATGTTGCAAATACTTCTGAGATAGAGCAAACCTACCCTAGAGTTTCTTTTGGGGTATTTTAGCAGTTTTATTCAAGTTTGTCGACTGCTCTCTCTCTCTCTCTCCCTCCCTCCCGCCCCTCTTTACCAGGGATAGAGATCGTGGCAGATGCCGGGCTAATGCGAACTGTGGAGCCAGTTGTTGTGGCTCACGATTAACGATACAAGAAGGATGCATTGTCTAGGTTAGTAGGAGTTAGGAGACGATGGGGTAATCAAAGGCGATTTCATGTTCAATCTATGGGAGAAAAGCTGAGAGAGGTGCAGAACTGTTGAACACTAGATGGGATAATTTATAGAGAACATGCAGACATGGAGGAGCATAAAATATTCATCATTTGCGAGTTTAGATACAACTAACCTAATACACGAGACTCTTACGTATTCATACTATGCCAACCAGGATCGCTGGAAGGTATAGTCTGCGTTAACGTCACAGCAGGGGTTGTATCCTCTTCTTAGAGAAATGTAGCTAGTACTCACTCGCTTCAGAGAAGCTTTTGACCGGTCAGAGCTATCCATAATATACTTCCAGTAGATTAACTAAAATGCTATTCGTAAACTCTCACATTGACATACTTTGCAAGTTCGGCCAACGCATATGTCTACTCTCTCTTCGTAAAGAGCACCGTGCATTGTAGTTAAGTTTAAAGAACACAAGTCAAATAAATGATGGGTTACACTATCTTGAAAATGCCTCCCCTCTTTTATCCGGTCTTGAGACCATGAAGACTGTCTTACGAAAAAATGCAAAGTTTGTTGCTTTACGGGATAACATTTGAGTACATCGGAGCTATCTCGCTCATTTCAGCTTTAATCCCTTTATAATATGTTATGTAAAATTTTAAAATGTCTACCAATAGTATATAAGTATGGTATTTTAATTATGAATGTATACAGTATATACAAAGTGGAAATTCTTTCACACGAGCAAAGTGTAAAACATCTGAACAATGCATAAATCACAGTTTATAAAAATGGTGGGATTATCCGCTCAGTATATTTTATGTCAAAATCACGAGTGTTTACAAGTAATCATTTTCCGTACACGCCACACGCACTTCATGACACAAACAGCGCATTGCTGGGACTTCATCCAGTATCCCTTCTTGGCCGATTCTGACGAATAAAACTTCAGGTCGCAAAACCCACAAGGAGTGTTCTCATTAACACCTTCAGTTTCAATTGGTTGTAAGATATCAACCGATTGACTGAAGTGATGACGACGTTTCTTACTCTATTACCCTTGCTCTCATTCTGCATTTTCCGTCTGCGTTTGGCCTTAGTCGCTCTGAAGTCAATTGCCTTACTGTTACCTTTTTGTTTTAACCTATTTATGGGCATTCCTTTTGCTTAGCTGAGAATGATTCCATTGTACGGAGAAATATTCTGACGAACGGAGGAAGAGGATCCTGGACAAGGATACTTAGGATTCAGTCGTGAAAGTTAGGAAACTCTGAAATTGAACAAGGCGATACACTGGAAGCGTCTGCCTGAAAATTGATAAGGAAAGAAATTGTCTTCTGGAATAGCTAAAGGGTTAAAGCCCTTGACTTTTTCCTTTTGTATGTACGGACCATCTGAAACGAACCAATAAAACAGGTTCTCTAGCATTTCTCAATAAAACATCAATTAAGCTAACATTTTTTCTGAGCGAAAATAGTCCCATGTGCAGACATTTAGAAAGATTCATCAAATAAACTCTTTGTGGAAAAATGTGATACACACATTACATGAACCTGTGTTCTTATACGAGTAAAAATAATAGTTTAAAAATTTCACATTATTGCACATGGTACACCTTAGTTTGTTCAATTATATTTTCTAACTATACATAATTGATCACAAGGTGCTTAACTCTGAAGTTTGTTTTTCTGTCCTCTCAATAACCTAACACAAAAGACCCTTACTAGAATCAAATGCGGCGACAAAGAAAAAAGCACACTGAAGGAAAAAGAAGTTTGAATCTGTGAGGAACTAACGATCTGTTCTCAAATATCTTATTTCAAACGGATTATTGGCAATCTGCCGCGAAAGGGTCACGGGTTTGAATCCCGTTATGGGCATGGATGTTTAGCGTTGTGTGTTTCTGTGTTTGTGTACTACTTAAGTGATTCGATCCTCCTAACGGACAGGTAGATTAAACCTGAAGGCCAATAATGCGTTAAAAATTAAAAAAAAATAAATAAATAAACGGATAAGGCCCGCGATCGGAATAGTTCCGCTGTACCCTATAAATAAGGTCCCTTGAAATAAGGTCCCTATGTATAACGTGTCAACTAACTTATCATTCTCTTCAATCCACAAAATACATTCCAAATCTTGAAATTAACCACACATATTTTGAATAACAAAATTTGAAAACCCAGTAAAGGGTCTTCGCGTGTTTATCAAACAGACGGAAGGAAAATCATTGAGAGTGGTGTTACTGTAGATAAAATGAACGTTCACGGAAGTAACACTTTTAATGAGCTGGTGGAAACAACGTGCTGCGGCATTAACGTCACATTTTTAAGTACCTTTTCCTGTTTGCTAATGCTTAATACCATGTAAATGCCTTGTGTTAACTAATATTAAAACAGTGGAACAAAAGAGATGCAATCATCTTGCAACTTCGTCTGCAGAGAAATAAATATTTAAAGACCGATATGGTGTGCAGTTGAAACATCAGTTTCCATTAGGGCCGAAAAACAATGTATTTTCTGAAAAATGAATCACACTTGAGCCACGTATCTGCGGCTCTCTAAGCATAATGTAGATGTTAATGAAATTTAGCAGCTTAACGAGGAAAATATATTTACTTGGGATTGTAGATTGTTTTATTAAATTCTGTAAATTAAAGTTATATGGATACTACAAACTTGCACTTACGAACGACTTCAGAATCAAAATTGATAGAGGAGAAGCAATACTAGTAAAAGGGCGATGATGATAATAAAAATAAAAAAAATATGTAGAGTATTCGTATATAAACTTTGATGAAGGGGTCCATGTCTGTTTTCCTGTTTTACATTCAAACTGCCTCAGATATTAAGTCAGCTGTGCAATTTGGAGAACTCTAGCAGGTTTTAAAAAGTCAGTGCCTTGGCTGGGATTCGAGCCACATTGAATTTGTCAAATCTGATTTTGCATATAGGACTAGTGTGAAAGAGCAGTTAGCACCATCTATCTCCGTGGTGTGAGGATAGTGTGTCTGTCCCACATTCAAGACGTTTGAGGGAACTACCTGGATAAGGTTTTCTCTGGGTTTTCCCTTATCCGAAAAGATGAATATTGGTTAACCATTTCGTTCTCTCAACGCCGATATGACGTACCCGATTAACTCGAAAGAAAGAAAGATTATATTGATAGTATTATTGTTGTTAATGCATCAAATTAAGACTAGACGAGGAAATAATTCGCTTTGGAATGTTTTGGTGTTTTCTATACTAGCTTCACACACACATTTATTTGCTTTTGTTTTCCTTTAATACAATACATACATGCATTCAAGATACCTGGCCGCGTCGTGGCCGAGTGGTTAGAGTAATCGCCTCTCACCTAGGCGGCCCGGGTAACCGCATATATGATTTGTGATGGACAAAGCGGCGCAGGGGCGGGTTTTCTCCGATTTCTCCCGCCATCGTATTCCACCGATGCTCCGTCTTCATTCCATGTATCATCGGTGTCATCGCCTGCAGTGCCATATGTAGTAAAGCGGGCATTAAACACCATTAAAAAAACAAAAACGCATACATACTTCCTAGAGTATGAAAATACAACAAGCAGTAAAACGTGTTTGGCACTGTGATTAGATAAGCACTTCGAAAATTCTGGATGCTCATAATTAATGGTAATGTCTGACCGCTCATACCTAAAGTTTAAAGCAGTGGGAAAAGTTTGTCTAACCAAAAGCAGATATGTATGTACACTTCATTAATTGGCCGTAATGCAGAAAACACTCGTCATTTTCAGGAACTGTATAAACACAGTCAACTGACTAAACATTGCGTTCATGATGTTCACCGCCATGCAGCTATTTTGTGCTGTTGCGCGGAGACGGCTCATTCAACGTTGTGCACATTGGCGTGTTGGATGACGAGTATGCGGAAATTTAGGATTGTTTTGTGAGATGAGCATTACTGCAAGTCAATAGATATTCAGTTCACCCTGAAGACGAGGAAGATGCACTTCTTCGAAACGTTGGTGTCAAGCCAAATTTTTACCTGGCTAGAAGCCCGAGAAGATCTTGAATTAATAGATATTACGATTACTATTGATGTTATAACATTTTCATAACACTTATATGAACTAGGGTATGCTAAGCGGATCATTTTGGAACGCATAATGAACAAGTGTTATGTATGTACTGCAGCATTTAAGTGAAAAATAGTCGATAACGCAATAGATGAACAATAGATCAGCATATAATGTTGTACTGGTAACTTGTCGCTGCCGAACAAAGCGCAGTTCAGTAAAGGCACAGTGTTTACAATTCTGCCCCATTGTTTGATGGACATTTTGCATGCAAGTGTGGATGTCCACGTGATAAAACTTAGAAAGGACGAAACCATGAAAAAAATACCATGTGTTATTCAACATTTATTACTACTATTTTATAGTAAATATACATAATCATTAAGCATCTGTTGCTCACTTATTCTCTTCCTTTCGGTGTGCTGTGTGTGTACATACAAGGTTGAGAAGCTTATATTGATATATACTAGCGCATAGCTTTATTCCGCAACAGTGTCATTTATGGAAATACACAGAGGGAAATACTCAACCGATAAAATGTCTATATCCGGAGCAATTTGGTGTGACCAGCTGTTACGAAAAAAAGATGAAATGCAGCCTCATTTGAACCGTTTTTCTTGTTTATTAACAAGTTGATCAAGTATGGTAAGTTAGAGATCAGGTCTGCAATCTAAACATACATTCATGTTGCTTTGCCATCTACGGGTACGTTACCGTTTTCTTTTCAATAGAACGATGGATTTTGTGTATAATGGGAAGCAGAGGCTTGTCCTTGAACCCCAGAATAATAGTTCATATCAAGGTTCCAGTGGAATATTGTAAATTACTTTGCACTTGGAAATAAAACTCTCCACACCCTAGTTCTGCAGAGCACCACCGTTGGAAATATAATTAAAATAACAAAGATATACCAGGGTTTGGCCATAGCAATTTCAGCGGAGAATTTCGTATTTAAAGAGGTTTTACGCCTTCAGATGAATTTCTGCTTATGATCTGCAGAGCTTTAATTTAGGATATTTTAATGTTGTGAAACAGGACCTTGGAATCTGAAAGTAGGTGCTGCCTGAGCAAGTCCTAGAATCTGGCGACTGTAGTGGGTAGATTTGACGTTTGATATAGCAGTACTCCACCTACGAACCGTAACGGCCATATCTATAGAATGCAGGTGATTAGTAATAGGTAACTGGAAACTGAGTGACAAATGTGTTCATAGAAGTTAAAGATGGAACATGTGTATATGTTAACTCATGTTAATATTTGCCTGCTGTGAAATGGTGGGCGAATGAAACTTGTTTATGGAATCAAGAGCAACATTAGTCTGTTCTGCAGGCATCAAACTTCGCACCCTTTCACCGTTCACGTTTGTGGTGAATAAGATTAGCAAGCATCTCGTGAGGAGAACGCGTAGTCCCCAAGGTGCCGGTCCCCATGGCCACGCTCGCTAAAGCGTCTCGCTTTGGTGCTTCGTGGGCAGGGGATCGTGGGTTCGAGTCCCGCCTTGGGCATGGATGTTATATGTTTGTGCAATGTGTATATGTTTGTAAAAGAAACAGTAAAACCAGTAATCAGTAAAACCTACGGGGGGAAATGTAAATAGGGATACAGTACCGGAGTCCTGATCAGACTCCGTTACTGTTTTTATATATAAAAAAAAAAAAAAAAAAAAAAAAAAGATCTAGAATTAAATTAAATTTTAATGTAGATTATGCTAAGAATGGTTTTGTTAGCAAGATTTTTTAATTTTCTTTTTCAAATGAAGTTCAAACATGAGGGAAGAAGAGAAATAGTGTGGAGAAAATTTTAAGCGGCAGAAATAAACATAATGCGGAACCTAAATGCGCATATCTTCTTATTGCTAAGTGTAGTATTATGCACGCACTTTCCTTGGGCATTACTTCTACGGGAAGGCGATGGCCGGGGGGAAGAAGCGAGAGCTTACCCACCTGTCTTTCCGCAGTGTTTTCAACCAAAGAAAGTGTCATTCTTTAGGATCTCAGCCATTTTGGTGAATAATTTATCTAATTTACCGGGAATTATGTATTGTACCTGAATTATTAAACGTAGCACAGCGCAGTGTATGAGTGTGAACTCTGGGAACTACAGACAATATTGAATTTTTACATTGAAGCCACTAGATATCAGAGTGAATAGCGTACTTCTCAATGTCGTCTCTCTGCTCTGCTTCCGAAATTGCCCGAAACCTGCCGTATGTGTAGACAGGGAGACGAGCGTCCAAGAATGCGCCCATTTGATGTCTCTCGATTATTGAAAGATGCACAACTAGATGCAGAACGACATAGTAGAGCACCTGCACATTTTACTGTTTTAATGAGAAGTTAAAAAAATTACTGGGAAGGTGAATTCAGTTAGTGGATGTGGTACTTGGTATGTCGCTCTCGATATCCGTATTGTGTGTGTGTGTGTGTGTGTGAGAGAGAGAGAGAGAGAGACAGAGACAGACAGACAGACGGGGGGGGGGTTGTTTGCATCGCATATTAACAACATTTTGAAGTAGAAGAGGCCGAACGAGATGACGCCGTGGTAACGTGTGCTGCTCGCATTTGAGAGGTCCAGGGTTTGTTCACTGTACCGACCAAATTGGCCGAAAGGTATTTACGCAGTTTTCCTCGATCACTAGGCTGGGCTGGATAATTTATCCGTGAATTTTTCCATTTTCCCTTTCAACGCTATATTTCAGTTCCTTCAACTTCACCGTCATTCCGGCCATACTTATTCTGGATACGCTACGATCCAAAGTGTGCTTACCCAAGGCAAATGTCTTGTCCTACAAAGAGGATACTAATCCATTGAAGAAGTGACAGAAGAGCATCGAATGGACAATATTATTATAGCAGAGTTCATAGGAACACGTATAAGTCATTAGAGGGAGTTTGAAATCTGAATGTAAAAGGAATATGTTAGACATGTATTTTTACATTACTTACGACATATGTGCAATGTATATAGTAGGTAGAGAAATTATTGTATTCTACTAAAAATGTGATGCCGAGATTTCGCGAAAGTACATGGTTTGAGGTTCCCTGAATCCATAAAAATTATTTTAGATGCAAGTTCGTGTGTGTTTAGTATCTCCCAAGGACGCTACACGAAGGTTTTCAAGAAAATCCTTCACACACCAAACTACTCTTTATATGAATTGTTGAAAAGTTTTGTTTTCTCAAAAATGGCTCTAACGATTTTAATTAAAATGCCTTATATTAAAGATATTTACATGCCACATAAAATGTGTATATCTCTCCATTCTGGATGACTTTTGCATAATTGGTAAACCGTAAGAGATAAACTAAAGCTCACCACACAAAAGATGCAGACCTCGTCAAAACGCATATTATGTCCCATAGAATTTTATTGTGGAGCTCATCATTTTCGAGATTCACATTATTGGTTTCAATTTTAAAGTACTTATACTTTTCTTAGTTAGGGTGTTTCTTCTTCTTCTTCTTTTTTTTTTTTTTTTTTTTTTTTTTTTTTTTTTACACCTGGTCATTCAAGGAGAAGCGAAATTCAATGTGAATCGCATAGCTACAGCTTTTAAAAGATTTGAATATTCCTTCAGCCTAGTGTTCGCTTAATTCCCTTCTACTTATACGGAAATAAGTAATAAATTCAGTCTTCTAATGTTTATCTTGATCAGTATGAAGTGGGTAGAAACATAATGCTTTATAAGAAGTTGTTTTGCAGAACAAGTAGAGAAAGTCATGTGAATGGAACACGTCAGATTTTTTAAGAATGTGCTACTTTCCTTAAGATGTACGTTCTTGAGATGGTAAGAAACACTTTTTATACACTATGAAGGGCTTAAACTTGCGATTGAATTACTTCCCACCGTGGGTGAGCTTGTAATCGATGCTTTGCAGAATGACTAATAGATGATCCATTAGTCCCTTAAACTTGTTTTATATATCCTGTTTAGCCGTTCTGCAAACATTGGTCCCAAATCTTATCAGAGCTTGATTTTAGGAGTAATGATCAGTGTGCTTTTAAATTATTAAACTTCCAAACTGACCATAATTTGAATAAGAATTGTTTATATACGAACACTATGAACAGGTGCTGTACTGGCTACAGCGTTTCAACGTTGCTAGGTTGGGTAAGACACGCTGGCCCTGACTCGTCTGATAAAGCGCGTTATTACAACTACGGATGTTCGACATTTCTTGTTGCCTCCTTTTTGGTTTTAAATAAATGCTTCTCAGAAACAGCAGGCACGTGGTGTGAGATTCCCTCCTTTCTTACCTCCTCGTATGCTTACCTGCTTTCCATTTCTTACTTAATTTTCCTTTCCTGTTCTTTTTCCCTTCATGTAAACTATTTGGCCATCAGGAGAAAGAAGGAAATTAATGCTATGAGGAAGGCTATATGTTTAGATTGGAGTCTTGATGGAAATTTATTATTGCGTATTAAACTGGTTTTTGGCAAAGCTGTGATCTAGTACTAATGCTGGCGGGAGAAGGGACGGAAAGATTATGAAGTGTGCGGAACATGGAACGTTGGGAACATTTAACGGGAACAACGGAAAAGAATATGATTCAGGTCGGCGCTTTCTCCCGGATGAGGACATGCTGGGGTGTCGATGAGAGGAAGACGATGCAGACGTTGGGGGTAGCATCCTTGACCAAGTCGCATCTGGATCAATGTGGTGAGATATCGGCGTGCTGCGGTGTAGCCGGAGAACCAGGGAATCTTGGTGGTGTAATATTTTCCTTTTGATATTTTGGGAAGTTTCAAGGCATCACTACCAGCTGCTGTGAGCATTGGTATTTAGAGTTCGTAGAAAGTCTGTATATGGAAGTCTGGTGCCTTGCAATGTACGCTGATTGATGCTCTGTTTTAGTAATTTCCTTGTTTTTTCGCTGTACTTTGCGCAAGTCTTGCCATGTCCACACCACTGAAACACAACAAAAGAATATTTTGACTCATGGGAGCCTCTATTTAGTTGAATACGGCTATATATGCAGGTTCAAAAAACACAGTTCTGCTGCATACATGCTTACTGCAAACCTTTGTTACTTGGGTATACTAACAAGGTACCTTTGCGAAGCGTCTCATTGATATTGAAGAAAGAAAGAAAGAAAGAAAGAAAGAAAGAAAGAAAGAAAGAAAAAACGCTGGAAACGTCTGGTGTAATCAATATTTACTGCACCATTTTTAACTACCCGTAGTGGCAATTATACATGTGGGCGAGTCTTATAGATAGTGACTTAATAGTAAAAAGGACATGAAACACAGTTATAACATGCTGAGTGTTCTATTTCATTTAGCAATGTGCACCTATTATTATGTTTGTGGGTCTTGGTTTAGATTTCGGTTAAACATAAATGTAAACGACAATATGCAAAGTGGATAAATGATGAAGTTTGGTGTTGACCAGCTTGAATCTTTCGTATTCCAGATGACAGTGCGAATATTGCCGCTTACGTTTGTGGTTAACAGATGTCTACACTTAAGCCCACAAATTTGCTTATTAATTGATATGTACAGCTAAATGAATTATAATTCTTATTATGTTAACCTGTGTTTCCTGTCCTATTCAATGTTACAACACTATCTATAAGGCTCTCCAGCATGTACAATATGGCCAGCTAAAATTAATACAGTAATTATTGATTACACCTGACGTTTTCATCATAATTAATCATATTTCAATATCGGTGAAACAATTCGCGAATGTAGCTTGTAAGTCTCATATGAATATGGTGAGTTACCTGAATAACTAGATAAAACGTATGCATGCAATAGAATTTAACTTGCCCCCATGTTCTGTGGATGAGGTGCATGTACGTACCAGTCACGTCGGAAGGAAGAAAGCATTGGCGGGTGGCTCAATAATGGAGAACTGAAATTAAAAGAATCATTATTACTATTATTATTGTTATGATTATTATGATGATTATTGTTAGTAGTGGTGGTGGTGGTATAGTTATCCGTCAAAACACAGATCTAATGTCTTGTGTAGGATAATTAAAAATAATTGGGTTTTTAAAAACAATTAGACATTACTCAATGTCCATAAATTAAAATTAGAATTAATGTTGTTTGGGATATTAAATGTTTTTACGGTTAACATTAAACCTAATAGTTACCTACTTGAAATCTTGTATATTATGCAACTTAAGTGTGTCCATAGTAGATAATTAGTGGAGTGACCATGACCAAAACGGGATAATCGCATTCCCAAAACATAATTATTTTGTTTGCATCAGGCGGCATATATGGCTTTACATGTTACTTGTACCAGTGCAATAAAAATAATATAACAAAATAAGCAAAAAGACCAAGGGGACTCAGCATGCCTTCCTGAATATTCGCGGTAGTAAAAGTCAGGCCCCAGATTCCGGCTCTCCTAGTTGTACCCATTCGGTCACAAGATCACGTGTATATCGCCGGTGGAGGGCGTGTTGTCCCTACTTTTGCACCTAATTTTCGTTTTATGAACTTTTTCACTTAGAAATGTTCATTTAACACTGCAATTGAAGATGATTACACAAAACGCGTTATCTCGTTACAATATCAGGAAAACTCGTTTCCAGGATTTCGTTTACGCCGTTGTCATATCATGGTAAGTAGGACAATTTTAATTGGTAAGTGCTTATAAAGTGCTGATCTAAGTACATTAAAGCTATAAACATGTGGTGTGCCATATAGATAATGTAAGGTTTTTATATGCATATATTAAAAGCACATTTTTAAACTGCTAACGTTTCTTCGCCTATAAGAAGAGACAAATGCAGCAGTAATGTCATTGACATCCAACCGCAAGAAGTGTAAAAGCGCTGTGCACTAACTCTCATGCCCTCCCCGAAGAGTGACGTATTGATTTCTCTCTGCGCAACATCCAGCAATGGCAAAAACCCTTTGTCCTCATCTTTCAGGTTTGGAACATGCAGAGTTTCCCACTGTGGTACAACTACTAGCCTTCCTCAGCGTTGCAATTATTCATAAAGCAAGTCTAAAATTGCAGTTTCAAAAGGAGATTTTATGTGCATATCTTGTTCTCAGCTTTAAGCAATTGAATGGCATAGTATTTCGGTAAACAGACGGGCAAAATACGAGGTACGTCCAGAAAGTAAGTTCCGTTTGGTAATAAAATTAAATTGTGTACAAATACAGAATAATTATTTATTGCACAAAATTCTACAACTCTTAAACTACTTTTCCATATAACTGCCGAAATTTTGCAGGCATTTGTCATAGTGTGGTACAAGTTTTTGTATAACTTCTTCATAGAAGTTTGCCGCCTGTGTCTTCAAAAAGTTGGAAACATTTTCTTTCAGCTCGTCGTTATTGTTGGTGTTGACCGCCAAGGAAAGACTTGAGATGTAAGAACAGATGAAAGTCGCTAGGAGCGAGGTCAGGGCTGTACGGAGGATGGTCAAACACGTCCCAGCCAAATCCCTGTAGGAGGTTCTTCGTCACTTTTGCAGTGTGTGGTCGTGCGTTGTCGTGAAGAAAAACACCCTTTGACAGCAATCCTCGGCGCTTATTCTGTATTGCTGGCGCAATTTCCTAACTGTCTCGCAATAAACATCTGCTTTGATTGTTTGACCACGCGGTAAAAAATCAATGAGTAAGATGCCTTTCCAGTCCCAGAACACTGTGCACATCATTTTTCGAGGTGTCAAGATTTGTTTCGGCTTAATCTTTGCTGGGGATGAAGTGTGCCTACATTCCATTGCTTGCCGCTTACTTTCAAGGGTGTCGTAAGAAACCCAAGTCTCATCTCCTGTGACTATCTGTGTCAGAAATTCTTCGCCGTCTTCATCATAACGGGTTAAAAACTGAAGTGCACTACCCATCCGTTTTGTTTTGTGTTGCTCAGTAAGAATCTTTGGTACCCAACGTGAGCAAAGTTTACGAAATTTCAGTTTTTCGGTAACAATTTCATGAATTAGTGATCGTGAGCTTTGGGGAAATTCCATAGCGAGAGCACTAATTGTAAACTTGCTGTTTTCCTGGATCTTGTCATCAATCGCGTGAACCAGTTCTTCTGTAACCAAAGATGGACGCCCACTTCGTTCTTCATCGTGCACTTCACTACGTCCTTCATTGAACTGTCGGACCCATCTTCTCACCATTGAATCACTCATCGCATTTTGTCCGTAAACTTCGCAAATTTGCCGATAAATTTCAATTGGTTTCACTTTCCTAGCATTCAGAAAACGAATCGCAGATCTGATTTCACAAGCGGCGGGATTTTCAAACAATACCGACATAGTAAACAAGCACAACAAAGCGTATGCGGCTGACAGCGATCTCAAAATGGCGCACGTTTCTTCTCCTTGATATAGAGCGTCTACCGCGCATGTGCGGAACTGCAATCGCAGCGCTGCAGCGGAGATAAATTGAAACGGATCTTACTTTCTGGACGTACCTCGTATGAAATTTCCTGTTTTATAAATCAACGCTGATAGAACCCTGAAAACAAATATGTTAATGTCTTTAGGCGCGTGGAATTAAAATGAGTGTCAAAATCCTCATGTCATGATAGTACGGTATATTTTAAAATATTCCCGTTTAAAAAAACTTTGTTTTTGCATTTTACATGTTTTTGTTTGCTCCCTTCGTTAATTGTGTCCATTAACAACGGAACTGACTCTTCAGATTTTGCGACATAGCAGCATTCTAGGAAATCTACATACAACAGTCCAATATTGGTTGAAGTTCAGGGGACATTTGGAATGCCGTATTAAAAAGTTGAATTTTCACATTAAAAAGCGTTTTTCTTTTTTACCGGATTCATTAGCATTGTGCTCTAATAAGACAATAATAATACAAACCACACAAAAATTGTACACTGAATGGTTGAAAATACATTGCTTAGTAAGTATACATATAGCATGTAGGTACTGATGTTCTACAGCTTAAATAATTCTATTAACTCACTTCAGAAGTTGTCTAAGAAATAAAGCAAGAAATGGTCATGTGCCCCCCCCCCCACACACACACACACACACACACACACACACACATGATGATTAGTGCGTTCAAACGAAGGTGAAATTTGTTATGCTTTCTTTTTTTAAAATATATAACGAGATTATGCATACAATACACGTTTCAAGTTAGCTACGGAGTAAATGTGTATATGGGTTAGGTATATCTGGAACAAAATCTGATGTGTTGCTTTCATATGAAATTAATTTATATGCCTCAAAGAGGGGGGGGGGCTATCAAAGTATCTCGAAAAAAAATGAGATCTTAAACTTTCACTTAAAGCTACTAGTCGCCGTCCGTGGTTTAATGGTTACTATGTTAACTTCATATACCCAAGGTCGCGGGTTCAAACCCGGCGGAGGACGATGGATTTTTTCCGGCGTAAAAATTCTTAGCATGGCTTCCTTCGGAAGGGAAGTAAAGTCGTTGGTCCCGTGTCGTAAATTTACGGCACGTAAAAGAACCTCAGTCCTGATAGAGAGGCCTTTGAGCAAAATTAATCGGTCTTTCACGCCCAGAATAGAATAGGACGCTGAGAACCACAGTAGGTATAGAGCGTCCGTAAATAAAACTCCATTTAATTGTTTCACTTAAAGCTTCTAATCTATTGACAATACTTCGCCAACGGTGATGGATTAAAAAGTTTGACCTCTTTAGAGAGAGAGAGAGAGAGAGAGAGAGAGAGAGAGAGAGAGAGAGAGAGAGAGAGAGAGAACCGGCTCTTTTCCGCATTTTCTTCCATGCGACTGCGCAAACTTCTGTTGTACTTGAATAAATATTCCATGAACATTGGTAATAGCAATCCGACGGAGACCAGGAGGTCCGAGTCCAATATCTCGGCTGTGGCATTACATTTTTAGTTTGACTCTACTTTTCTATAAATATGTTTTCATTTTGATTTTTACATTTTCATTTGAGAAAGTGTCCATGAATTGGAATACATTTCGCATGTTAGTAAAATTTTCGCATTTTATTGCACTTTCAAGACCCATTAAACACTAGTTTACGAGTGGAGAAAAATTAATATACAAGACTGCAAGTATTATGAGCGTTTCGCGTAATATCACATTTGCGAAACATCACCATCGCTACCAATGATGTGTCGTTACTTTTTGTTCATGACATGTCTTTTTCCAATTTTAAATAAAATCGTGGTAGTGTCGTCCAGGTCTATAACCAGACTATAGCAGTCGACTGGGTATCTGACACCTGTCTTTGCGCGAAATGCGTTAGTACTTTAGATAAAGTCAATAGGATGTTCTATAAGCTTGAAATTTTGTCAGGACTTAGTTTTGTTGGACGATTTAATGCTGATTTGCAATTAGCAAGATGGCATAATCAGTGAAAAATTAAATAATTCATGATCCACATAATAACTTCACAGTCATGATTAATGAAAAGGTTTTTGTTTCGTTCTTTGTTTCGGAGGAGGATGAAATATTTAGCTATGGTTTGCATTTTAAATACATAATATTCCTTAAACTATTTGTGAATTCCAACATTTATGATTTATGCTAACGGTCATAGATTCTCTTCAGTTTTTTTAGAGGTTAATAAAACATAATTGTTGGAAATACATATGGGCGCCGAGAAAGAGTTGCAACATACTTTATATACATAACATTTGGAGACGACAATGTGTTTTGAAATCTTGCAAGAGATGCTGAAGGTGAGGAAAACAAAGCAAGAAGCTACTCCTCAGTTCATCCGATATCTGTCAGACGAAACTGTAGGTTTCCTTGCTATACCTCTGTAATGAATACACTCGCCAGTTCTATCGGCTTTAAGTCTCTTCAGAATCAGTCTAATGAAAGACATTGCATCTCTGGCAGTGTATTTTGTCTTCCCTATACAAAGAGTCCCCCTTTTCGTTCATATACTCGTACCAGCTGGTCGAAAAAGCATTCATCTTATTCCTTGCCATGGATTTCTATTTCCCAACGCTCGGTGCATTTGTTTTGTTTATTTTCAACATCCTTCAACAAAAGATAATAGATGCAAATTGTCACTGCGAATGGCGAGTTTCGTTTTCTCTGTCGCCAAAACGTGTCCTTTGTTTCACCTTTTATACCCCGTACTGTCTTGTGATCTGTATAGTCATACTCGGACCTATCGAAACTAAGGCTATGAAGCGAGTCACACGAAAACGGGCCAAGCGCCAAAATGTGACATTGAACTACCGCTAACACATTTATCCTACTAACAGGAGTGTTGCACCAACACAGTCCCTAAACGATGCTCATCAATATTTTCGTGTTGAACATTTTGACTGTGTAGATAAATATTTCGCTAGCTTCTGTGAATGAAGCTTTTCATTCACCTTTGGTTGTTTATTTACATTTCTTATGGTGCAAGCCCAAAAATCTGATTCGATGTATGGGTTTCGATCATTATTGATAGAACTGGACTCGATTTAAGTCCAGTCTATCTTGAAACTAAATCTGGAGCGGTCGGTAGAGATACGGATTTATTCATAATTCACCTTAATTATGTCAAAACTGTCCCAGCTTAATTGATCTGAAAAAATGCACAGTATAAAGCCAATTTAGGAAAGAATGTTCACACCGGACTGACCTAAAAAGCAACCTAAATTAGGGTTCTTAGGACAAATTTAAACTTGGAGTCGAAATCAAAACAAGTGAAATTATGGTGGTCGTAGTGGTGATCAAGATGAAACTAGTAATATTTATGTTCTAAAGCAGTTCATTTAACGTTGTAATGATTTTTATAGGAGCCAAGAAGAAGATGGTAAAGGATTCTTTTCGGCTTCAGATTAATGTTCTAATTTTAAGTTGCGATTCTAGCATTGATATGGCGGTTTTTAATAAAGTGGATATGTATTGTTCGTCAGCTGATTCATCTTAGACTCACCATAATAGGTTCAATTGTATGCCCGTGTAAGGTTTCAAGTTATGAATAAATCTGTCGTTACCCAAGTGCAAAAGAGCTCATCCTGTCTGTATCAAACTGACGTTCACAAAATTTTCTTTCTATGCTGCTAAACGTGTGCAAATTTCAGCATTCTAAGCATGTGAATTGTCCGGTAGAAAAGTTGGAAGTATAATAATTTCCAAAAAACTCGTGGTGACTTTCTTCTTCGACTGCAATGTCCCAATGTTTTGTGGTTTTTTCCACTTCCTCTTGAATATGACCGTAGTTAATTCGGGCGATACTAAGACAAGCATTAGTGGACATTGCACTAATAGGGACTGACCATCCTCTCTCCCTTTGGGTCAAATGAAAAGCAAAAGCAGCAAAAGAACATAAAATTTCAATTCTCTGACATTAACCCACATTGATTTAATTGTCCTTCATATTATACAAGGAAGTACGATATTAGTATAGCATTTTATAACATTATTTGAATTGGTCGAGGGGGATCTATTGAATAATCGGTATGGCCTTGGCATGACCGCAGCAATTAAAGGACATTATGAAAATAAAAGAATAGAAACATTAGGTTATGCTTTATTCATAATAGTAATATATGTCAATATTAGTTTTTCTCTTGGGTTTGATATTTCATGTAATAATTACATTTCTGTTTAAGATCCATAGAATCCCCTTATACGCAGAGAGGATTATACTTTTTAAGCTAAAACCTTCTATATGGTTTAAATCGTGCAGGATTTTAACTATCTAGCGTCCAATACATTATAATACTCAGTATTTTTATAAGAATGCTAAATGGTGAAATTCTTAACAATGCTGCCTAAAGTACCTGCTCATTTCCTTTAGGTATGAGTTAGAACTCGGGTGCAATTTAACATATAATGCAGTCAGCCTCTCCATATGTTAGGGGATTATTTCTCCAGTCCGAAATGGAATGCTTAATCTAATCTTCTCTACGTTAGAAGATGAGACACAGTAAACACGAAAAGTATCAATCAAATGACAGTTTTTCCTACGAGAGGGAAGATGGTAATAAAAACGCACTACTGCCTTTAACCCTTTTCTTCACGGAGTGTGAAATTGCCATTTTCTAAGTATTTACTTTATTGGAGCTTGTGCAACGTTTGCTGTACCTGATGTTTAACTACCAGCCATTGATAAACTTGTGTTAAATATCAAATGCGCCTAGAGTTTAGCAATGATGATCTACGACCCGTCAGTCTTTAATCATTAGAGCATGAAGAAAAACGATTATTGTAAACAGCAATTTGGTCACAAAAACATGCGTGTCACGTGATAACTGTGACCTCGAAAATGTTGCTAATGCTAAATAAAAATGAACACAAAAACATGTTTGTTGCATACTCAGCACAAAGTTCACTTAGCAACAAGCAGAATGATCTTTCTGTGTGCGAACCATATGGAAGAAAGAAAAAAAAAAAGCACTCATAAGCCAGATTAACGGTATCAAGAGGGTAATTTCTGGATATTTGAAGGGAGCATTGCACTTTCGCAAAGTATATTTCGTATTTCCTATGTACCAGAAGGATATCTTTATGCTTGATTCACTGAACATTTGTAACACTACATAAGCAGGTTATAGCAAATATTAATTAGCGGCTATCCTAAAGCACAGATATCCGAGTTTTACCTAGTTATCCAAATCACTAAGTAGTTATGTAGCCTTATTTAACGTGTTAACCAGGCTTAAGAATTCTTAAGTGGGATGGCTTCAAGTTATCAATACTCAAACCAAATGTAAATATAGTAAACAGCAGCAGCCAAGGATCACTGACGACCAGTTAAACACGGTCTGGTGAGTGCTGTCAGCAAACGCCAAACAGTTAAACGAGGGATAGGGGGTGGTTTTGTCACCTGCGATGTCTCTGCCCAAAATCCAGGAACAGTTAAGCTTTATTTCCTTTTCTCCTGGCTTTGATGTTTAGAAATACCTATGTTTGGTCATAAACATAGAGCAGAAGCAACATTTCTACGTTCTGTGAGAGGGCGTTCATTTTATGTAAAATGTAATTTTTAATTGCTTAAATGATATACGCAAACAGGAGTTTCACAACTTGCTCACTTTCTTCATTAGTAAATACGGGCTCGCCATAATATATATGCAGTATACGTTTATCTTTGGGTGCCTACAATATTTATAATCTTTTTGTACTCGTCTTTCAATAATAAACTGACTCCAGTACTACACTTAAACTTCTTCCGTTCAGTTATTTCAGTTAACTGAACATACAAAGTATTTGTTAACCTTTTTTTCAGAAGCAAAAGAATTGTAATCAGTATTGACAGATATCCTCATGTTTCTCAAATTTGCATTCTTCCTTTCAAGGTATTAATATGAATTAGAATTAACTTCACTCTTTAGCTACATGTCCATTAAGTATATTTGTATGATATATTTCTGCATTGTATACACTTATTGCTGGGAGTTGAAAGCAAAGCCTAAAAGTGAAGAATTGGAACTAAAGTTTAATCCTCATTAAAACTTGTATTTCAACAAACAACATTGGCAGAGCTTCTACAGATATGTATGATGTATAAAAATATACACATTTTATAATGCTGATGTGTATGGAACCAACTTTTCGCTCTACAACAAGGGAAAGGAGGTAACATATTATTATACCATCACCCGATATTTATAGAAAACTTACTCTTCAATCACAAAACCTAAAGTACATGGTTTTCCCACTAAGTAGTGGAATATAGTCGCTTCAAGTTATATCGCTTAGAAAAAGAAGTGCTATAGCAGCATAGCTTCTCTTTACATAACATATTTGGACTTTTGATACATCACGTGCAGAAAACATTGCGCTCGGTTTTGGAAAAAGGTGGCCCTTGGTATTTATCTGCGTTTCTACGGGTAGACTGCGCCTTCTCATCCACAGCATGTCTAAATATGCTCTCAACCTCTGTCTTTGAAGTATTTAAGGTAGCATCCAAATGAAAACTACTTGTGGATTGTACAGAGTATGTTGTAACCTTTACAAATAGTTCTATCATATACTATATATTATATTAGCCCTAAATGTCCAAAGATCCAGTCTGATGTACTGACGGTTCTAAAATTAAGTTAGGAATGGGGTCTGGTGTATATGTGCAATGACATCAAATTTCTTATAGTTTAGGTGCACTTGCCACTGTTTCTCAAACAGATGTTTTTGCTATCTTAGCCAGTTCCTTGGAAAGCATTAAAAGGAGATATAAGAATAAGAACATTCTTATTCTGTCAGATAACCAAGCACCCCTTAAGGCCCTTGAGTCATCAGTAATTCAATAAAAGCTGATCTCTGATTGTTGGCGTTCTCTCATGACACTGCTAGAACATAACAGGTTTAACTGATGTGGGTGCCAGGACATGTGGGGATTCAGAGTAACGAGGAAGCTGATGAGGCAGCCAGGAAAAGCAGTGAAATTCTGTTTATGGGACCTGAATCTGTGTAGGTAGTATCTTGCAGACCAGTAAGGCAGGCTCGTATTAAAGACTCGGCTCAAGATGAGCACCAGAAACACTATAATTCAAGGTTGCAGACACTCAAAGAAACTAATTGTGGACTTGGACAAAATCAGGACTGAATATCTTCTCAGACTTAGTAGAAGAAAGTTTTCTTGGGCAACAGGATTCATTACTGTACCCTCAAACACAATCTATACCAGCTGGGGCTACATAATAGTCCAACATGCACTAGACGTCTTCGAGGAGATGAGTCTGTTACCCATGTGTTTTATGACTGCCTTTCCATAGCTCATCCAAGTTAACCATTTTCCCAAGACAGATGAATTATCCAAAGTGCCAGTTAGCAGTCTAGTTAAGTTCATTTCGAGCAACAAACTTCTTAAGCGAGGGTACACAATGTGGGGAAGCGCAATAGGTCTTCAAGGTCACAGTGCTAGGGCTATAATATCCCCCTTCTTAAACTCAACTCAGCCCTAATTCTTGTAGAAACATTTTTACTTTTCGTACTGTCCTACGCTCTTGAGTTTTCAAAAATTTAAAATTAATTTCGCAAAATTGGAGAATTATTTCATAAACCTATATGACCATTTTCTTTAATGTACTTTTTGGAGGAAGTACAAAATGTTTGAAACAAATTAACAAAAAGGTGCTTCCGGTGGAGTGTTTTGATTATATAAGGGTGCTGGGGAAAATGTTTCCGTGAAAAAAAGAAAAATTTCAATTTGGGGCTGCATATTAATAAGCATGCGCCTGATCATTTATAGCTTCAGTTAATTGGTAGTTACAGTGCACAAAGTTGGAATAATGACATTTTCTTAAATCCTTAAAATTCATATTATGTTAGAGAGAAATAAAATCCTTTTTTTTTTTTTTTCACATGTTTTCGTAAGATTTCACAGATACTTCCCCTATTGTTATTCACATTGTTAAAGTGTTCTTATTCAATTCAAGGACCATCAGCTTATTAAAATAGTATTGATAATCTAAGTGAATTAAATGTTTATAGACGTACTGTAAGTAAGGCACTTAGGATATTTGAAGCTGTGTAGGTTTGTGCTTTATTAACCACGTCTTGATAGTTTTTATATTTTCTGGCCGTCAATGCAATGGCATTTTTGATAGCTTTCTTTGTTGTCTTGCTTTCATGACATTCTCTAGCACTCTATCCTTTTTAGTGCAGTATAGAAACTATTCTTAGGAATGCTTATACTTTTATCTAGTTCACTTTGAGATAAAATTTTGCAAAAATGGTTAAAGTACACATTTCGCTATCGATGCAAAGGAATAACTATAGTCAGGTGTTTAAGAACTGGACGCTATGTGCTGGTTTATTATTCCATGCTCTTTGCACGCAATCGCGAGAAACAACTGAATATCGAGATGACTTTAAAATAATCATGGAAAAATTCAAATTATTAATATCAGACATCATATAAGTGGCTTACGGCACAAAAAACAATTATATAAAATAAATTGTGTGGATTAAGAAACGTACATTTTTGTGTTGTACGTTTTCGTTTATTGCATAACGTTTATGATCTAGATGATTTACAAAATTCCTTTCGAATGAAGAGGACTTCTCAGTTTATTCCAAGAAAATTCAAGATAATCATGCAATTTATTTTTCATGTAAATATATGCAGTATTTGGTATTTTAATTAAAATCGAGTAAATCTAAAATTCAGAAAAATATTGCATGTACAGAGTATTGAAAGGATTTTTTTTTTTTTTTTTTATAAATATTCATGGTCCACCTTTGGAAAGATAATGAGCTTAATTCAAAGGTTGGTATTTAACGGAATTTTCGTATTTGAGTTATGCTTACCACACATATGGCCTCTTTTCCATTCACGAGGCCTCAAAATATGTATTTCTCGTGAAATGTTGGTATCGAATGTTTTGTGGAATGCAATGTTTCTTCTACTTGCTATTCGTAGTAGAGAAAGAGAAAATAATATTAATATCGGCCAAGCAATTGTTTTTTCTCAGAATAAATATGTTAATTTACTTGAGTGGTTGATTGGAAGAAAGACTTTATGTATTATTAGAAACTCTGTTCGGCTTCTCTTTTTCACCCCATTTTTTGGTAAATTGGATAAACGCGTCCCCAGTTCAGCACAGTGTTAGCGATTTGAAGGGCTGACTGCCCGTGTTGGGTTTAACAGCTTATTGCACTTGAAGAGGGCGACGGTTGAGTTTTAGGTTTTTTGAAGTAACGAAATGCTCCTCGACCTCTAATGGTCAGCGTGCAATGGTCCTTCTGCACCTGGTGTTATGTATTTTCCAAAATATGTAAATTTATTTGAATGCCCATTGTAATTTTGAGTGCAAGCATCTCTTGGAAGGATCGTATAGCAGCTCAGGAATGGGTTAAATAATGGAATACTAGGACACATAACCCGCGAGGGTCTGCCAGCCTGACTGCCGGCCGCACCCTCACGTACGCACAATAGTGTTTGGCGATCATCCAACATATACGGTGAGATGATACAGCCCGTCACGCATCCTCCAGTTGAAAAGTTGGCTTTCTTGGCTGGGACTGCTGCATATCGCAGCTCCTTGCTTCCTGACGATGCTGTGTGGGCATCGGTCCACTATTGGGAATTGATGTCCGCACCCCTAAGGGTGGGTTTGAACGCAGGCGCATCCCATAACCGGGAAGTGGAGCATCACTCTATCCCACTGTACCACGACTCGGATGTTGATAAATTATTTGGGGCCGGAAAATGTAAAATTACAAAAAAGTTCGTTTTTATTCATTGATATTTATCGACTCTTCAAATCTTACCGCATCTAACCGTATTGGAAACTACATAATTTAAAATTTGTATGCTTCAAACCAGAGTAATGCAGATAGATTTTTACAACGGTTAAATGAAGCATACTGTCCCCCTTTTTTCCTCTTTTTCTTTCCTCAATGCTTGTAACCTCAGATTTTTCATCTTCAGGCATACTTAACTACAAAATTTAATTTGCTTTATTTTTATTTTCCACACATGAAATGCTGCAACATTTGCCTAAAACATCATAAATATTTGTTCGTTTGTCGGCAAAATGTGGAGAAAAGAGATCCTATATTCATTATTGTGGCAAAAAAAGAGTATCTAAAATATTAATATATGGGTTTTTAAAATCTTGGGAAAAGTTATATTCTTTGTTGTAATACATGCTATTCATCATTAGTGCTTTGACATGTAAACCAGTTTTTGTAAATACCCGGAAGCAAGAGCGGTTATTGAAAACTATTCATATTTGGACATTTTTTGGTGAAAATAGAACAGTTGTCTTACTCCAGTACCCTAGCAGATAATAATGATAAATTGTTGAAAACTATTCATATTTAGACACATCTTCGGTGAAATAGAAGAGTTGCCACACTCCAGTGCATACAGAAAATTAGTCAGTTGATGCACTACGATAGATAGTAATGATGATAGTCAAAGCTAGGAACGAATATGTGACCTGAATGCTGTAAGGAAATGTTCTACCTACTAACCTACTGGGATATACTACATTAAGCATGGCAATCTTACTGTCCTTCAGAAGTGTTGTCGTACAGTGGTGAAATGTCATTGCAAGTCTCCATGTATCTTCTATTATAACCTTAAACAAACCAGCACTATGTTTAATTTTGGAGCAGAAGTGTTTAAGTACTTACTCTCCAAATATCTGTCCATATTTGTATTTCATGAAATACCTTCTCTTTTGGATTTGTTAAATGTTCTTAATATACTGATGAGAATATAAAGCTAAAATTGCAGCATATTATCAGCGCATTCATGCCACCTCAACAGATTAAGTTACCTACATTTTTTTTCCTTAAAACGTTACGTCTCACGTTGGTCGGAAGCCTAAAGAGTAATTTAAAGAACTCTTGATCAAGCATTGTGTATTATACTCTATACAACATTTAAGAAGAAATTTCTGGCAAAAGGGTCTAATTTAGTAGATGAACTTCATGCTACTAATAACGCTGTGGTACAGCTTTTTGGTTTAGAAATGCACTAGACGAAGTGTTCTGTTCATAAAGTTTCTCTCAAAAACTAAGCCTAATTGCAGTTTTAAATTACGGATGTATTTGCAAAGTTCATTCTTGGGAATTTCACCTTATACGTGTCTTGGTTCAAACATGGAGTTTCTGTTTAAGTGAATCAAGCGGGTAATATAATGGCTCGAAATATACGGTCCAATTTCATGTAGAAATCCATTCATCTTACATCGGAGTTTTTGCCAGTCCTCCAAAGCAGTCATTATCATGATCCGCTAGAGGTATGCAGATTATACGAGCTTGTGTCCTGTGTTTGCTTTCTTTGCGCTTCGGTATATTCTAGGCTTGCTATATTTAACCTACATAATACACAATCTGATTCTGTTCCGTATTACAACCCTCCAATTTGGTAAGCCTAGTAGAAAGTAAAATGTTTTACGCTTTGCATGTTAAAGCAGAAACACTTTATATATAAAACGAGGTAGATGGAATCAACGGAGACATGACATCTATTTTGAAGGTGTATCCACTTGAGGCTTTAAAATGGGACGTAGATGTAATGTTTACACAGCAAACTCGAGTTTGACGTTCGCTATCACTTAAAATGCTACTACAGGAAGCAGGGAATTACGAGACAAGAATTTGAGTGTCGTGTTTGGAAACCTGCCACAGGTAGAGGTTCTGTATGTATGCAATGAGGCCAGAAGCATTATTCTCTCATCTTAGACACATTACATGACCTGTATTCCTGTACTCTGTAATTGTAAAAGTGTCTTCCACAGAAACAGTAACTTTCAAAGTTCTGTAAGTCTTGTTTGATGGAAGCGTTCGGTATTCCCCGAATGTGAAGCACTTGTTGAGAACTTATAATGGCTGGCGATCTTTAATAACACATAATATACTCACAGAATAGTATAACAAAATACTGTTCAACAAATTAACATTTTGAAACATTTTAATTCCAATAGTTCATTGGAGGGAAATATGGTAGTGTGTTACAAGGCCTACTGGCTATCAGTACAAGCCCTGAAGACGTAGACGATAAGTTGTATCATTACCACTACGTTGCAAGAATAGGAAGGAAGTTAGTGATTTCAAGTAGACAGCTCCTGCACAGTTATATCTACTGTACTGCCAAAAGTAATACGTACCGCGAAGAATATAGATTTGTGGTCTAAACCCCTGTTAGCAGCGTACAGGATAGTCTAACCAATTTAATGTTGCACCTGGCGATCCTGCTGTACAGTTAAATACACCAGACAAGTAGCGGACACACCATCCTTTTTTTTGTAGTTTAACGTCCTTTAACCTGGTTGGTAATATCGGACGGTGAATGAAATTGGTGAAATGATGCTCAAATGATCTCGGTGTCCATGGAGCTTAAAGTTACTCGACATTCGTCTTCTCAGGATAAGGGAACACCCCGAAAAAAACCTTATCCGAGTAACTCACCCTAAGCGAGATTCGAACTCACGACCTGTTGAATGTGAAGCAGACATGCTACCACCACACTACCCAGGCGGGCTTACACCATGCTTTGTTTAGACAGCAAAATCTTACTCTATGCAGCACAACAGAGTTGTATGTGTGTCTAGTATAGTATTAAACATCGTGTTTAGTCTTACAGAATACAGAATGTCACAAAGGTGTCTGCTTAACACTTTGGGAGCACGCCCCTCTTATGTAGCATACTCGTATTAAAACACTGATAAACATACGTATGTTCGTAAAAAACGCAATCCTTCAGTTATCCCCGACACAGCTCCGCTCTAAAAACTGATTACACTGTATGATTGATGTGCAACTTATTTTTGCGTGTTGAATGTCCATTAGAACAGTCGTAAGAAGACACTGTTTCATCAGCGGTCATTTGGCCATCATCATCATCATCATCATCATCATCATCATCAAAGTATTAGAGCTATTGAACCTGTTGTGGTCTCATATCACAAAGGCCATATTTCTTCATCCTCTTGGAGCATATGACAAAGTTTGTTTAAGCTATTGGTTCGATCCATCAACTTGGCATAGTGTTTCCATCATTGCTTTATATGATGCAGATAGATTCTATGTTAAGCTCTTTGAGAATCTCTTCATTCCAACCTTGGACAAGTAATATATATCTTGTAGTTTTCCGGTTGTTAACCGTCTCCTATACATTTACTTACTGTCCATTGTTCACTACCATTAACTAAAACAGGTTGTGCAAGTATTTTATTAATCTTCAGCGCATACGCCTTTGTATTTCAGATGGTTTGAATTCATATAGTCCCTCGATGTTACGCTATTAACCGTGATATATCACCCATCTATAAGTTACTATCCAAACGTATTATCTATTTCATTTTTGTACTGTTGCATGTTTCATGTAGTTGGATATTTGCCTAAGATACCATCGCTATATTTTTATCAGCTGATACGTTCTTCTGTATCCAATTTTGAAGTTTTCTCTGTAAGTTATTGACTGTGCTTTGCAAATCTTTCTGATTTGACAATAACTACGTTTATCAGTAAAACTAAACCATCGAGGTGAGCATATCGGCTAAGTTGTATTCCAGCATGATTTGTCTTCAAATGCTGAGAATGCGCTTCATACATTTTACAAAACGGATCAGAAGCTACAGCATTCTCACACGTCTCCATATTTTGGAGTCCCAATAAAAGTTCAATGTTCTATCCGTATAGTGATTTCATGCCGAATGCATAAATGGTACAGAAAATAGGTAACTTGATTTGGTACTTTATCATAACGCAATATTTCTACAAGTATGCATCCATCTATTTTGCCAAATGCTTTTACAACCAATAAATACTAGACATACTAGGCTCCAAATCCTGAGGTATCCCCGGTTCAGTTCCCGGATGGAGAATGGGAATTTTTCTTTAGCCAGGGTTTTCTTGAGCCGCCTTCACTAGAGTTTGGAGGTATGAGTGAGAGTATAAATGTGTGTGTAAATTTAATGTTTATAAAGAAAATCCAATGAAAACAAATCCAAAGATCATTAACGTAATAGTAAACAAGTGATCATCGCCGATAAAGCAATTGTTCCAGAAGCAAAGCCGCCGATTTAACCTTGGCTGTTAAAGGAAAGCACATAAATTGAATAAAACATTGAAAATATAAGTATAGATTGTCTCAAGCATAAAAAAGAGTATGGTGATAAATTTGATATCTTTATTTAACTCTACTTGAATAGCTTCGTCCTTTTTCTATTCTCGCGCTATCGCCAAGTTGCTAATAACACGGTGTAAATATTCAGTTGCATAAATTGCAACATTTGAACTTATTATATGCAGAATATTTGTCTTTAGCAGATTATATCATTTTTAAAGTCGTTATAGATTTCTGTGAGGCAAAATTTCTATAAAAAAGAAAAAAAAATGCTTTTCTGTAAAAGTCAGATATTAGCTGTTTTATGCTTATCACGACATGTCTAATAAACTTAGGGATAGAACTCAACTATATGCTTTCTTGGAGAAAACTAGTGTGTTGATGTCTGCCTAGATTGAAATATCTATATTTGATAAAATAAGCTCTATAACTTTTAAATAACTTTTCGGAAAATTTCATTCCCACTTAGAAAAGTTAGGCAACAAGAAACCTGTTTGTTATTGAGTTTACGAGGACTAAGCGAGAGAAAATGTTGACAAGGATTGCAGATGGTTTTAAAAAAAGTCGAACTCCTGTAACTTGCATTAATTGTCTATGACAAACAAGTCATCTATCTATGAGTTTGTAAGGAACTGTATATGGCTTGTGTACACTGAAGTGTTACGTAGGTTATTTTGCATTTTAATAAATAGTTATACTTATGGAAGCAGACACCAGGAAGAAACGAACTGTTGCAAACTAAGAAGAAACTCAAACAATAATGGATGCGTTAGATTAATCAAGTAAAGTGAGTGTTAGTAAGGTAGTAAAAGAAGCAACTGAGGCTATTGTGGTTCAGAAACAATAGTGTACAGGACAAAAAAGAACAAACGAAACGACCTGTAAGGGCGCGATTAAAACAGAAATGAAAAAAATGCGACAAATAAAACCGCGCTAGGTTAACGCAATACAATGTAATGACGTAAAACAGATTGCGGGGCACCGTTCGTTCTTTGCCGTTTCAAAACATTCCTTTCGTCTGAATGTAAGTTTGTTAAGGGTTAAGAATGCTGATACCCTACCAAGTTAGCATATTTCATTTTATATCTACATATTTGATTTGTTTTATGCCTGTAAAATCGTAATTTCAAAGGTCTAAAAATACAGAGGAGAGAGAAAGTGTATGTGAAAATTAAATGTACCTACATATTGTATTCACCTTACATTGCAATGCAGGTGTTTCACTACTTGGTAATGTATGATCCTGAATTATTACGAGTATTTTAGTTATTTCGCGATGGTCTCGATGACTCATAAGATGGCTTTAGAGTTAGTAGACCAATCACAGCTGGGCGCCAAAATACGTATAGCAAATGTGACAACAGTGAGCTCCATGTGACCCGTACTGTGTTTTAAGCTTGAGACGTGCTCTAGATGAATTCTCAGAGCTTTTTGTTAAGATTTACGTAGTAAAATAACTGACAACTAGAACTGTCTCGGTTGAAACCAGTTTATTCCCATGTATATTTTTTCTTAGTGGAATTGTGATAATTTTCTATAGTATGTATAGATGTATAAAACTTACAACGGCTTCCGATTCCTAAATGAGTTGAGAAGTCTAATACCTCTTAATTTTGACATTTATTTTTATCTCATTTACCACCTGAACTAGCACCGAGACAGTATATTGTTACCACTTCATTTTAAGATAGATTTCTATGCAGCATTGATATATTGTATAACATAAGCAGTGCGACAATACATTCTTAAGTTTCATCTCTACATGAAGGGAAAGACAAACTCTTAAAGCACTGACCGAATACTCAGATGCGCCTACTGGTTTTTTTTTTTTTTTTTTTTTTTTTTTGTGTCCTTAGGAACCAATTATATTAAGCTAAGGTCTTCTTTTACTTATTATTTTGCAATTAGTCAATTAAGCATACTTCCTAATGTAAATAACAATAATGCATCTAAGGTTTTTTTTTTTGTTTTTTTTTTTTATTTTTTTTATTTTTGTTTAAGTGTTTATTTAATCGGTAAGGAAAGATTTGATGCAGGAATATTTCAAGTGGTTATTATTTTTAGGAGCCATGGTTGGAAAGGCGCGGTCTGGCGTTTCTGGATCAGCTTCCATCTCTCAGTGTAGAAAAATTGCCTGAGTTTGGTCAGGGTACAATCAGCGGGGTTGTCCATCATCTGTAACCATGTAAAGGTGCCCATTAACAGCCAAATAAGGGAATTGTACAATGTGAGATGCAGCTTCGGCAGATTCAGATGTAACATGTCGATTGGTGAAGGGTTCCAACCGCCAGGTATCCAATTGCGACATTTTCCCAAAACCCAAGTCCATATGGCTGCTTTACTGGAACATTCGAGCAAGCGATGTGGAAGGGAATCCGCTGCTTGGCAAATTGGGCAATTGCTGGAAATGGTCATCCGGTGACGATATAATTTGTCTGCCGTAGGAAGAACTTCATTGACCACTTCATATGTTACCGCTATCCATTCCACATTAATGTGCGGAATGCTAAAACAGCTCCAAATACGTTTCCAAGGCAAATGAGGATATTTCTCTTGTACATGTGGGGTAACAGCAACAGGTCGCCGGAGAGAAGCATAAACATTTTTCACAGAACTAAAATCACCACGAGCGACCTTCTCCGGTGGTAACGCACTGAATGCATGGTACGTTGCATGAAACAGCTGGGGAATCTTGTCACGTTCTCCCTGAGTCCAAAATGATGCATACTGTTGTTGTAATACGACATCCACAGGGTCACCTTTATCATCCAGGGCAAACAGAAGTAGTTTAAGGATCAATGCCTGGGACTGTAGAGCCACATCCAGTAATCCCCAGCCGCCCTGGCCCTTAGGGAGACGCAGTTGGGTACGCGCAATGCGGTAGAGCTTCCCAGTCCAAATAAAATAACCCATTACCTGTTCAATTCTTTGGCAATGACGTTTCGTCGGAGGTAAAACATGAGCAAGGAACCAAATTCTGCTCAACGCAAAGCAGTTACAGAACCATATCCGCTGTACCAAATTCAACAACCGAGTTTTCTGATTATACATGACAGCACGTAAGACATTAATGCGAGATGTCCAATTGTACTCCCTCATGTCTGCCACGTTGTCACTGAAGTAGATCCCCAAAATCTTTGTTCGCTGCACAACAGGAATACCTAAAGCTGAGGTATCGGGAGGCCGTATTCCAACCTTTAATATTTCAGACTTCCGCAAATTAAAGCTCATGCCAGTACTATTCTTATAGTGCTGTAAACAATCTCTCAATCGAAGAACATTTTGGTGTGTGGTAACCATCACAGTAACATCATCTGCATATGCTCGCACCGCAAGTCTCTGGCCATACACATCAATTCCAGTAAGAGTAGATTGCAGCCGTCGAATCAACGGATCAACATACAGGGCGAACAATATCATCGACATGGGACAACCTTGGCGCACGGAGCGTTTAACGGGAATAGCCGCCGTTAAAAATCCATTGCAGAGTACTTTGGAGGACGCAACACCATACAGGGCTCTTACTAGGTTTACAAGCTTTTGAGGCATGTTTAAAACCTCCAATCGTTTCCATAGCCCCTCGTGAACAACACTGTCGAAGGCTTTTTCGAGATCTAAGTTTACGATAGCAGCAGACTTCTCGTCCTGTGTACAATGCAATATACAGTCTCTCACAGCAGCCAACGTATGGTGAATGGTCGCTCCTTTATGTAATGCAACCTGGAACTCACTAATCATATGTGGGAGTATGTTTTGCATGCGAGCACCAATGATTTTCATAAATAACTTGTAATCACAATTCAATAACGTGATTGGTCGAAAATCCTGTGGTGTCTGCGGCCGAGCACTCTTCGGAATCTGCACGATTATACCGTCCGCAAAAATAGGTGGTGCGCTCTCTGCATCCCACATTTCTTGGAACACTTGAAGCAATTCCTTCCGAATATATGGCCAGCAGTGCTTGTAAAATTCATATGGCAGGCCATCAGGTCCAGGGGATGCATGCATTTTGGATGCCTGAATCACTTCCAACAACTCCGACGCCGCAATTGGCATTGAATCCTGCTGCAACTCCTCCGGGACAACGGGAACAAAGTCGGACATATACCTCTCTGCGGTGTGGGAGTAATCTGTGGGTCCTGACAATCGTTGTCTGTAGAAGTCTTGTACTGCTTGAAGAATTCCTGGCGTGGTGGAAACTCGGGCACCACCCACATCTAGTTGTGTGATAATCTTCTGGCGACCATGTCTACGCTCCTTTGCCAGGTGGTAAAAGCTTGCCTTTTCCCCATGCACTATCTCCGCCGAATGCACTCTAGCCAGATTCCCCTGTAGTTCTCTTGTTTTACGAGCCTTGATGTGTTCTTTGACTCCTTTCACAAGTTGTTGTACACATTCACCTTGCTGCTGGCGTTTGTGAAGCTCATGAAGGACTTGGAGATAAAAAATCCATGGTTTCCCTTCTAACCATAGTGCGACGGCAAGCTGCAGCTCGAAAGAAGGATCGTAGCGCAGGTTTAGCTTTACACACCCACCAAGAGGCTTTATTCGGTGCTAGCAGAAAAGATTCCCGCAGACGGGACCAACAGTCCTGGAAATCGGATAACACTTCCTCATCCGTAAGCAATGAGCAGTTAAGCTTCCAGTAACCTCTGCCTCTACTGCAGCTCGTAACCCGGCCTTGAATAGCATGAATGAGTGCATTATGGTCACTAAAGGATATGGGCACAATTTCCGTGCGATGAATGCGTGGTATCAGCTCAGCCGAAACATACATACGGTCCAGCCTCGAAGCTGATTGTCCTCTCACGAAGGTAAATTGGACTTCGTCGCCATACAGATGCTCCCAGGTGTCCTTCAGGCTTAGTTGTTCCACCAATTGCTGCAAAGTAATACACCCATTGAAGGCTCCTCGTTGATCTTTAGCCGCCAGCGTACAATTAAAATCACCCACAATCACAAAGGGTGCTCCGGATGGTATATACGGCAGGAGGTCTTGCCGAAAAAAATCTTCTCGTTGTTTTCTTTTATTATTACCAGTAGGGGCGTAGATATTCACGAAGGTAACGTTATCAAATATAGCCGAAATAGCCCTACCGGAAGGATGGTACTCAAAGCTGTGTACATGTAGTCCTTGCCGGTAAACAATTGCTGTACCAGTACCCTCAGGACCAAGATTAGTCTCGTAATCGAAGCCATACAAGAAGTCCAGATTACAAATATTCACCTCTTGTAAGAAGCACAGATCTATATCATTACTGATCAAGAAGTCCCGTAAACGAGTTTGTTTAACCACCTGTCGCAAGCCGTTAACGTTAAGCGAAGCCCAGATTTGCAGACCTAGAGGCATCCAAATGAAGAGTAGTTGTTTTGGAGACGGCGCCAGATGAGAATAGCGGTAATCACCACAGAACGGTTTGGGAACAGATATTTTGTTATTATTCAATTAATATTGTCTCTTCAGTTAATATGCCATCAGTTCCATTTTTTGTTTGTTCTTTCTTCAGAGGAATCGGGTCGAGTAAGAGTGTGATGTCATTTAAAGTGACAACACACCAGAAAACAAGTTCTGTCGAAGCGTCTATTAGTGTAACTAAATACAGGCAATAAGTATATTTCATACAGTAAGACTTACGTTATGTATAGGACACGTCAACAATTATATGTACAATAGTTAATAATAATGGAATACAAAATACATTATTTGAATAAATATACAATTATAGATCATAGATGAATTACAAAAATTGATCAATTTAATATAAAATTTTCTTGTAGTGAGAGCCGGATTAAGTTTTCTTTTTAACTGCTGGTGGGAAATCTTTCTTCCAGTTCGTTCATTCAGCCTAGCAGTTCTCAATCATGTAACATGGCATATAAAAGCAATGTATTAGTTAATGAGTCAATAAATGATATAGATTACTCAGTTTACATCATTTCAAAACTTATCTCTGCCATGACTCTTAAATTCATCAATTGAATAGAACTGATTATTAAGTAGGAATTTATGGATTTCATTTTTGAATTGTGTTATAGAACCTTTGTATTTCAATTATATAGGAAGATGATTATATAGTTTAATTCCAGTATGTTTAAATGACTTCTCAAATAGACTGGTTTTATGAAAGCTCATGTGCAGATTATTTTTAGTTCTAGTATTATATGTATGCACCTCAGGATTGGTTGATAAACATGTTATATTTTCCTTAACATGAACCAGCAGTTCTTTTATGTATAAACATGGTAATGATAGAATGCTTAATTTTTAAAGTGCTCACGACAGCTTTCAGTTCTTGATATCCCCATGATTATTCTAATGGCCTTTTTTTGCAATTTGAAAATTAATTTACTGTTAACTGAGTTCCCCCACAATACAATCCCATATGATACGTGTGAATGGAAATATGCAAAGTAGCAGGTTCTTAGTGTCTCTGTAGAAACTTTTTTCTTTAACTGATATAGGAGAAAATTTATTTTACTGAGTTTAATGGCTAATTTTTCAATGTGGTTATCCTAGCTTAACTTACTATCAATCCATAGGCCCAAGAACTTTGTTTGGGTCACATTTACCAGGGACTTAGATCCTAATTTGATATCCAAGTTCACAGAGGTCTTGCATGTTTTGTGATGGAAGTTCATTGACACAGTTTTGTCTTCATTAACCACTAGTTTGTTAGTTTTAAACCAATTTAGAAGTTCCGTAGTAGTGACCGGGATGCTTTCTTTGAGGTTCTCCTTGTAATTGCCCTTAATGAAAATACTAGTATCATCAGCAAAAAGGGTCATTGATACCTCATTATTTTTTCTATATTGGGGTAAATCATTGATGTATAGTAAAAATAAGAGGGGACCTAAAACTGAGCCTTGAGGAACTCCAGCTTGAAGTTTTCTTTTTTGAGATTGTTTTGTCATTAATACCTTCCCACCAGGATCTATATAATCAATCTCTACTACTTGTTCTCTCTCGCTAAGGTACGATTTAAACCAGTTAAATGCAACACCTCTAACTCCGCTTTTGTACAGTTTGCTTAGTATTTTGTGGTCTACCATGTCAAAAGCTTTGGTAAGATCCAGAAATAGTCCCATCCCTAGCTCGCTTTTGTCTAGTACATCGTAAATGTTACTAACAAAATTCATTACAGCCATATTAGTAGATTTGTTGCTTTGAAAGCCAAATTGACATACATTGATAATATACTTTTTTAGGAACTTTGTCAGCCTGTTGTAATAAGTTTTTCCAATATTTTTGAGAAGGCTGATAGTATTGCTATTGGTCTGTAATTGTTAGCATCTTGTTGGTTGCCCTTTTTAAAGATGGGTTTAATTTTTGTCATTTTCAATTCTTGCGGAAATATTGCACTTTCCATGGAGTGGTTAGCTAGATAACATAGCGGTTTGATAAAATATTTGCTACAGCTTTTGATAATAAAGTTTGAACTTCCATCTATTCCCTCTGATTTTTTGTTTTTTAGAGTTTTGGTCATGTTTAATATTTCATTTTTATGTGTTGGTTCAAGAAACAGTGAATGTGTGTTAATAGGCACATGCAAAGAGTTTCCCACTCCTTTCGCATTATTGTGTTTTTGTATATTTTCTGTAATTTTAATAAAGTGTTTGTTCAAGATATTCACTACTTCTTCTGGGCTATTTTTAGTAGTATTATTTTTCAGTAGCTCTATATTTTTAAAAGAGAACAATTTGGAGTTGGTTTCTTCTTTGATTAAATCCCACATTGCTTTTTGTTTGTTTACTGATTTATTGATTTTTTTTTGGAATTATCTAGCTTTTTAGCCGCTTCAATTACTTGTTTGTATACTTTTTTATACTTTTTGTAATAAGTAATTAATGCTTGAGAAACATTTTTCTTTTTAATTTGTTCTATTAGTAGTCTAAGTCTGTCCCTGGATATTTTAATGCCTTTAGTTATCCAATTGGATGTTTGGTGTTTCCCCTTTACTTGCATCATAGGAAAAGCCATGTTATAGTAATGCTTAAAGGTATTTATGAATTTAAGGCTTATATCCTCCACCGGTTTTTCTATGTATACATCTTCCTAGTTTCTTTCTCTAGTAGATATTTGAAATATTCTATATTAGATTGATTCAGCTGACGTACTTTTTTGAGGAAAGGGGTGCGGTCATCACAATTTTTTGCCAGTCCCCAACTAAGTGTGATTGTCTGAGCATAATGGTCAGATAGTCCAGTTTTGAATACGTTAATATCACTTGGGCCTAGATTACAATTTACTGCTATTTGGTCAATTGCAGAACTTGAGCTGTTAGTCACTCTTGTAGGTACATCTATCATTGTTTTAAGACCATAGGTATTTAGCATAATTATAAAAGCTAGTTTATTATTACTGTTTACTAGAAAGTCAATATTTATATCCCCCAATAATAAAATACTTTTGTTCTGTTTATATAGCTGATTTAGTATGTGGTCAAGTTTATTTATGAAAATGGTCATATCACCCGAAGGTTTTCTGTAAATACATACAATAATCAGCTTGTTTTCCAGTTCAATCAAATTTGACTCGAAATGACCGTCTATATTAAGTTTTTCAAAAGTTGAGATGGGCTTGGCTTGCCATGTTTTTTTAACTAATGTTACAGTTCCACCATTTTTCATTATTTTCCTAGTGTACCCATTAATAACTTTAAAGTTAGGTAGTTTCAGTTCTTCTAACTCATGTTCATCTAACCAATGTTCAGTTAAGCATAATACATCGATTTGTCTTACTTTATCCTGAAGAAGCACATCGAGATCTAATAGTTTGTTTCTAATACTTTGGATATTCTGGTGGAATACATTTAATGATTTTATTTTTTGAGCTAACTTATTTGTTTCTTTAGTATGAGTCCTACGTTTGGGGAATGTTTTATCTTCACTCCTGCATGTTTTAGTGTATATACTGGGTTTTGGTTTATATTTCCAGTTACTGGGGGAATTGCAATATGAAGCTTTTCATCGCTAGCTCTGTTTAGATTTTTGGTTTGCTATGTACAATGACTCTGCCTAATAGACATGCAAATTTAGCAACACCTCTTCTATTTAGATGTAGGCCATCTATTCCCAAGTCACTATCATTAATCCATGTATTACCGTTAATAAAAATACAATCATTATCATTACATACCCATTTGAGAGTCATTAATTGCCTGGATGAATCTGAAGTCCTTGTCCCGGCGCCGAATAATGCCACTCACACACAGTTTGGCTCGAGGGAACAGCTGCTTTCCTGTTGATATCACTTTCTTCATTTCGTCCATAATTTCATCAGGGGTTCCCGCAGTTTCAATGTTGTTGGTACCGGCATGTATGATGACTACGTCAGGATCGTCTTTGGTATCCACTAGTTTTTTTTTTTTGTTTTTTTTGCAAATGGCGAATTTGAGCACCAGGATAACAGTAAACTTTTTCATCAGCAAGGAACTCAACTGTATGGCGCACCATCGAGTCCCCTATTATTAGGCTTGTCATAAAGAGGATATCGCTGGTAGCTCCTTTGTATGGACAACCAAATCTATGCATTTATGTTATCCAAACTAGTGAAACTCTTAAATATATATCAGCCGAACAAAGTCTGAGCTGAGCTAAAAAGCAAGCATAGAAATTCCAGATCTGCAAGACTAAAATCTAAATGGAATACTTCTGCATTCCAGCTGCACCTTTACATGGAAAAAAAATGCATTACGGTGGCTTTTCTCAAATTGACAAAAGCTTCTTCTATTAGATATTATAAATTTGGGACAACATCGTGATGCAGCGTTCGCGCAGAATCTGGAGTTTCTGTAAAATGCTTGTTAAATCCATTTCAAAACGGCATGAGGTAAATAGGAAAGTCAGCATTTGAGTAACTTGTAGAATCCGCATAAAGGATTAGCAAGCTCCCATTCTCACAGGCTGTACCGGCGGTCCACAATTAAAAATTAGTGTTTAATGAAGCTCTTGTAAATTATGTTCTAAATTATGTAAATGTGTATAGATTGATTTGGTTGATGAAGGATAGAAAAAAAAAATTATTTTCGTCTTATCAACGGTCATCTCAGTTTCTTATACTGGACAATGATTTGATGAGGCATCATGAGGCAAGGGACGAGCTAGAAATGGGAGGATTTTACACATGCAGAAGCACGGCTTTAATCAATAACAGCGCCGACATGAACTGTGAGTACACATCACTATACACGTAAATGTTCTATTAATGAAACAAGTACGCAGAATGGTGCAGGGAACACAATTTGATTTGTTGATAAGCAGAAACACCCACTTTAACATCAGTATTAGTTTAGTGATCCTGAAACAAGGCACTTAACGTGATACACAGGGGAGGCAGCATCTGACCTTAATTAGCTTTGGAATAACGGCTGCAGTTTCTTAGAACCGTGTCTTTGAGGAGCCTTGCCGTCCCATGACGCTCTTTTAGGATGGGTTGGATCTCGCCGTTTTTCAATTAACCATCGTAGTTTCGAATCATCCGAGGTTTGCAATAACGTTGTACGTTGCTGTGCTTGTACGTTGCATTTTTTGCGCCTCGTTAATTTCTTTCCCTAGAGCCAAAGGAAGTTTGTCTACCGCCGCTGTAAACCACGGTTGGCATAATATTCTGCGTTAAGACAAAATCAAATTGAATGAATGCTACATCAGTTAATATAATAGTTTCTGTAACCCGAGGTCTATGAATTTCACATTTATGACATCTTTGATTAAATAAATTGCGTACAATAATGTGTACGTTGTCATGTGTTCGGATATGCTGGCTGGTATTGTTTTCAACAAAGCAAATACAGTGTTAGAAAGTAATGAAGATAAAACTCAAATTATATTGATGAATTAAACTTATGTTATTAGAGCTCCTCCAAAGTCGAAACATATTCAACTGTTCTCCAGTGCAGTATTTCCTGCTCCTCCACAATATTTTATTGTGAAATGGTGATTAGACCATGTAGTTAATTTCCTTCTATCTTTGGACGGAACATTTTTCTTTGGGTTCAAAGCAATGTCGACTTGACGCTTAAGATGCACTTGTCTTAATGTTTTGCTCTAGGCAAACAACTTTTAGTTAACTGCAAACTAAACTGATCTCAGACATGTATATTATAAGGATCTGCAGCCATGTGCTGAGAAAGTAATGTGAGAATGCTACACAGTTGCGCGATACGTTAGAAACAAACACCCAACACGGTCCGAAGTGTCTCATCGCTTTCCTATGTCATAGCTTGTGGCTTGTAAAGAAGAAGAACCTTTAACTCTCTTTTTCCGATCCCTGCTTTCCGCCTTCTGCGTCCCTGAAGAAAAAAGATATATGGATTAGAGGAGGTCGGCGGCTGTAATGCCGAACACGTTAATAAAAATAAAATTTAAGTGCGATTACAACGTAGGCGTTGGGTCAATGAAGTTTCCTCATGTACTCCTCCCACATTTAACAGAAAAAAACTGTCTAACTGGCGATAGTGGCACGATTGCGTTTACTTAGCTCAGACAGCGAAACACATCCAATTTTGAAATTTTGTTACCAAATCTTCTAACCCCATGTTCTTAAAAGCGGTTAATGTATGGCTACTTTCTCACAAAGAAACTCATGGTCTCTGGGCGTTTTGATCAACCATATTTCTTGTGATATTTGGCCTATTTAATGTTTCTCAGCAAGGTATTGAGCAGTAATTTGCCCCAAATCTTGGGGTACTACTGCACTAAAATTAATTATAATATTTTTATATTTCAACTACCCTAATAGAGGGAGTCGAGGACAAAAACTACTAATAATATACAGCAACGCGCTGCATAGAAGTGATCTTTATATCACATAGCAGTCGAAGCTTTTGGTTTCCATACCGTCGAAGAGCAGTAAGTAGTTGTGCAGAATAGTAATTTTAAATAATGAGTTTATTGAGGGGTCCTCAACGGCATGATTCTTGTGTGAGAATCTCAAAAAGACATCATCTAGAGAACTCAAGTCATAGATTTTTAGTGATTTGCATGAGAAGCTCGCAACTGTGTAAGAAATGCATTCTGATTGAAGTGAGCATTGCTAAAGCGACTCGAATTTCGGAATAGTTTTTGGTTTAATTTATTTATTTATTTACTTATTTATTTAAGTACTATTTCAGTTCGTATCCATGCCCTTTGAAGCTCGCCAGTGACGTTTGTTGCTTATTCCGCAATGAGATCAGCTTACGGGTCCATTTAATCCCTGTTTGCACAGTGTTCTTGTTAGAGAGAGCTAAGGAAAGGCATGGGAAATAAGAATTACCACTGACGGACAAAATTACTCCTCATGTTAAGAGAAGCATTTACTTAAGAGTGGTGTATGAATAAGGCACTTGGGAAACTTCTGTAAGTTCTACACTTGAAAAGGGCTGAAATTTTAATAAATAGAAGTCCAAAGCTTTAGAATCAATGTTGAGTAATGTATGGTCTTTATTTTATGTTGATGTTTTCCTAGTTTTTATTTAAAATGCTGAATTATTGTTATTACAAGTACCATACATCTATTTATTTAAATTCATATTCACTTTTACATTGCTCCTTCATTTATAAGGGTTATGAACTGTATTTGAACTGCTTACAAGTGAAAAATACGTATACCTACGTATATATTTGAATCCGCAGTTATTGTAGATACAGCAAAATTAATAAAGTGAAGACTCGAATTTCATGTATACGTATGTGCGTTTCTCGGATTTTATAGAGCCACAGAGAAATGGGATGAGATGCAACCACAATATGAGTAACTAACATTTAGGTGCTTCTTGGGAGATATGGGACGCTTTTCATCTTTATGGAGCAAGAGATTATATTCTTAATTTTATTGACATGCAGGAGCTTTTCAAATAACACTGGTCATTAATGCTGGTCTTAATCATATTTTTATTCTATTCAAGTCAATTACCAGCTTACGCGATAAGGTAATGGAATAGGCTTTATGGGATCAATACTATGTCCATATCAAGTAATTCAGGTTGTGCTTATCCGGCGTTGCATTCACAGCGTGCCAATAGAAGCGTTATCAGCATGTAGCAGAGCTATCTCGCTTATCGGCAAATGCAACCGAGAAAACAACACATATGCTCATACAGAGACGTAAATCGGTAATTTCAACCTCGGTGATGAACCGAACTCTTGTTATAAACAGTTTTAGGTTAATAAAGACTGTGCATATATCAAACACTAATATGTCATACAATCAAACTCGTACAATAGTCTGGACGAACAATTGAAGGCATCAACAATTGGGCTTATACATGTTTTGAACAAGTATGGCCTTTCGCGACTTTATGATAACTGTGCTACAACGTGAAGCTTGTGTTGCCGTAAAACTGCCATAAGCCACAGTGCTAAGTTTAACTTCGTAGGCAAGTGTAAATACACTTTGATTTAGTTCTATTGTCTAAAGTAATAGGTGCTTTGGACAGACAAGAGCTACTGTTGAAATCCGGGTGTTTCCTGTGTCGCTTGGTGATACATAGTATGGATCAGATCATCCCCGCTATACAGCTAAGGCCGAGGAGTTGCCGATATAATATCTAAGATCAGACTACAGCATTAATTCTCCAAAGTGCTTATTACTTGAGACATATGCAACCTGCTGTAAATGTAAGACTTGAAACATTAGTTTTACCTTTTTTCATTTCTAGTATGGTTGTTTAACACAGAAATGTACATTTTCTCATATAGGTACCTATGTACTTATTACAACAAGCAAATCATTTTCAACCCTCAATTATACGCTTAAAATATAAAATGCCAATTTATAGTGGTTGTGGAGAATGTATGCAAGGAGCTTTTTGACATCGCTTTTATATATAATTAGTTAACTATATAAGAAATGTGTGGGACATTGAAAGAAAATATGAAAAAAATATAGTTTGTTGCATGTTCCCTAAACACAGGATTGTGGTCGATTAGTGTGGCATTAATATGGAACAATCGTTCAAATAATTAAATACAGAAGAACGTTTGTAATACGGTAACATTTGCCAATGATAGTTGTAATAGAAGAAAATCCTTTGAAAAAATTTCGCAAGCATCTTTCTTGTCGGAAAAATACAATTAAATATCAAAGATGCATATTATTAATAAAATTTTGTTTCTTTCACGGTTGACATTTCTCTCACGCTCCGGAGGTCGCGCCGTGGCCGAGTGGTCAGACCATTCGCCTCTCACCTAGACGGCCCGGGTTCGATCCCAAGCGACCGCATGTGAGATTTGTGGTGGACAAAGTGGCGCAGGGGCGCGGGTTCTCCGGTTTCCCCCGCAATTACATTCCACCGGGGCTGTATTTTCATGTATCATCAGTGTCATCGCCTGCGGTGCCAGCGCAGTAAAAGCGGGCGTTAAACACTACAAAAAAAACCCGCTACGGAGGGTACGCATGTGGATAAATTCAAAGCTGCCACGACCATTATTGCTTCCATGATTTGTGTTCTCTGAATTTTTAGAATTTCTCTTTGGAATTTCACAGAATATATTTTTCACATTAGTCCGAAATATCTCGGTAAAATGGATGATAAATGTCCTAAGATTCCACAAATTTCATTTCACCTGCCCATGAAGTCACAGACGATTTCAGGTTCTGAAATGTCCGACCATATAACCTCAGTGTGAACTTAATTGAGAAGATTATTTTTATAAAAAGAAACTGAGTAAATGGTATTTAAAGATAAGACACACTCAAACTCACTTTCATAATTCCAGACTCTGTGGAAGAGTGGGAATAATCTAGGTTAGAGAAAAATCCTAAACCAACCGGGAATCGAACCTGGGACTCCTCGCACGATGTACTTTTATTAATACAAATATTATGGTTTATATTTTACTTTTTTGTTGGTCACAGTTCTGAAGTGTGAGCTCTTGAGACATTTGTAGGTATTTGAATTTTTAAACATTGTTTGATAGGACATTTAAATAAACAGCGATTCGAAATGCAGTTACAATAAACTCGCCACAAAGTTGTAGAATCAAACACCTGTCTATACTACACAATTTATAAAGATATTCTTGTATTCCCTGTCTGTAAGTCTATTCTTGACTGTCAGAACTTACACGATAACTGGTTTCTTCAACCGTTATTATAGATGATATCTTTTAAACCGTAGTTTGGAAACCGTGGGTAGCTATTTTTCTCCGATATCTTCCAAAGTTTTCGAAAAACCACAACAAATGAAAAACATAGAAATTAATATTACATTCTCTACTATCTTCATTGTAGGTGGAGAAGATATTACATTCCACCGAAAAAGTTGTATACTGATATCTCACTAGAAATGCATGTTTTGAAACCCCGTGAATAAAAAAGACCCTGTGTATCTGTATGCGTGCGTGCATGTATGTGTATCCGAGGACGTAACTCAAACGCTAAATTTGGATAATACCAAGCTTGGTATTTAAGTTCATTATCTTCCAAAGATTGCAACACTACGATTTTCAAGAAAATCCACCGATCCCCAATTACCCTTTAACTAAAACGCCTCGTAGTTTTCACTGAATTCCTAGGTAAGTTGTTAATCTCATAAGTTGCTTTCTTTGAGTTGAAGAGAGAATTTGATCCAATTTCTCAAATGCATGGCATTTTAGCTGAAGTTCTCTCGCTGTCTGTGTCTCCCTAGACATCTTTTTGAAGACTCAGCAGAAAGCAAAAGTTACATAACTTAAAGAAAAGTGGTTACTTTGCAACCTAAATGGCAACATACTTTCTTTACCCAGAACTGCAGCAAATCTCGTTAGAAACGCAGAGGGGGGGGGGAGGTATTGTTCAATTCCTCCTTTCATTTGTTCACAAATGTATGGTTACGTTAACGTGCGTTCCAGACAGTGGCAGATTTCCATGCGAACAATAAAAGTCTGATGTGTTGCATTTACATGACTTTCTCTACCCATTCTGTACTAAACTATTTTTATAAAAATTTATTTTTGTTTTCGGGAGTAGCGTTCTTTGTTAATACATGTATCAATTCATTTAATTAATGTTTTAAAGTGTTAAACCGTGAAACCAAGCTGTCTTTCACTTCTTGTCGAAAACGAAACTTGAAACAATTCTGAATTATTAAAGCAGTTTCATTTCTGCCCAAACGATACCGAACACACTACATTACCTTCCTTCATACTACAGGTGTAAAGTCCCTCTGCACGAGTGCTTTTATATACCAGTATGTCAACATAAGTGTCAGGTACGCACGAAAAGAACATTACATTTCTTGTGCATCGATTTATTTTGGCGAAGATATGTTTTGTGTATGAATTACTACTGCTTTAATTTTGTTTATCTTGTTTAATAGTCCGATCCATTTGAACTAGGCGCAACTTATATATTTTGGGTAGTTCGGCTAGTCGAATGGTACTGGAATGTTATCACTTATCAGTGAAGAATTAATTGGTGATTAAAACCAGCACTTTTCTTTAATTTTCTCTCTCTCTCTCCAAATTATGGACGTTTTTAAGTGCTGTGGTCTCGGCGTCATATTCTATATTCGGCGTGAAATACCGCTTTATTTTGATTAGAGTCCTCATTAGACTTGAAGTTCTTTTACGCGTCATAAATCTAGACACGGGAGTAGGCTTTACTTATTTTCGGCAGGAAGCCACTCTAAGAATTTTCACCCCCGAAATAAATCCATCGCCCTCCACCGGGTTTGAACCTGCGACCTCGGGTACCAGAGGCTAGCATGTTACCTCTAGACCACGAAGACAATAAACCATAATCTTGACGCACATGGTATACACCCATAGAAATACATAAACAAAGCTGTTTATTGATTTGGTTTGGCCATTTTAAAATGTACCTTCCACTCCAGTGGAACTGTTGGAAAGCTTGTAACGGCCTGGCTGATTGATAACCCTTACCTTGTGGCCGAGACTTTCTCTCCCATTTCCATTGTGCAGCAGGTAGAGAGAGAGAGAGAGAGAGAGAGAGAGAGAGAGAGAGGGGGCATTATTGACTTTTTGTGCAGGGAAGGCTTTATGGGATGGTTGGGTCTTGTGGCAATGCTGCAGCATTTCACAATGAGAATATATCTACTATTTTGAAAGACACACATACGCACTCACTCACGCGCGCGCGTTGCGAACTAAAGTTGACTTGGCAATATAGCTGTGGTTTGGTGCAAGAACGTTTTAAGATCAGATTGATGCAAATTTGCAAAAATTAAATTCTGGCGCATCAAATGAGATTATTTTTGGAAGGGTTTCTGTTTGTCTTAGGTATATCTAGCATTTAAACACACACAAATGTATTATGCATGCGTATTTTAAGATAAAGTACGAAATTTACTGGAATTGTCAGGATTTTACACCAAAAAATATAGTATAAAGAAGACGTGATTTGCAAAATACCATGCTGCATTGAGAAATCTTACAAGAAATAGACAATATAAACAGTTCTTGATTGGGTGTGCAAGTTTTAAATCTGACAATGTTCAAATTTTGATCAATAAGCAAGTATTAACCTAGATTCCACAATTTTGTGCTGTTTGGGCTTATGTGTGTTTATGAGCGCATGAGTTTATATTTGCGGTTGGAAAGCGGTGTTGGTCTGAAGGTTTTAAAATTCAAGATTCTAAATATGCCCCTGATTTACATATTAATGAACCGTATGTCGATTGTCTACACAGGACGCGAGCCGTCAAACGACTTTTCACTTAAAATTAACTTAACAGATTACTACCAAACTTGATGTATGACATTCCAGGGGTGAGAAAATTTTAGCATTTGATACGTACATCATTTTTAGCTTTTACATATTTACAAGTTACCATTCTATAACACTAGATAAACATATGACTGATGAATAGGTAATGTATTTTGACGTAACATTAATGTAAAACTAAAGTAATATTTCTAAAGGATTTGTTTTAATATATAATAGACAATGTACAGTATGCATATATGTAGTGTGCGTAATCTAATGTATGCATGTCTGTAATGTACGAGGTGTGATAATAAAAAATAACGAGAATTTTTTAATTTCACCGGCTTTGTACAACCGATTTTCAAAACTTTTTTTATCTTGTAGGTACACATGTTCCTGATGTATGTTTGTATTTTCAGCTGTTTTAAATACTTAGTTTATTGTTGGCAGTTAAAAGGGTTATATGTGTTTTCGAAAGCTCGGCGAATTTGTGTTAAATTTTGCTTGAAAAATGGAGTAAAGTGTTCGAAATGTTGGTTGTGGCTTTTTCAAATCTACTATGAGTAAGATAAAGGGTTTCAAGTAGTATCGATGGTTCAAAGAGGGTCGAGAAGACTCTGAAGATGACGATCTCCTGGACGTCCTAAAACATCAATTACTGACGACAATTTGGAATATGCAAAGAAATGGTTCTGCCATATGGTTATTCAATCAATAAGGAATGCTACCTAGAAGTTATACGCCGTTTGCATGAAGTAATCCGAAGAAATCGACCAGAATTTTCGAAAAATCACTCACACCTCAACGCTTGTTCGCGAGGACGTCGTTTAGCCACTGTTGGTGAGCTAAAAGCAGTATCGCTGAAGTAGCTGAACACCATAGCTAAGGGCAGTTTATTTTGAAGGGCAGGAAGTTGATGTAGATGCATAAATAAAGATTGTTTAAGAAAAACAAAAATCTGTTGTTGTTTTTTTTTATCACACCTCGTATGTATGTTCCTTATAGGCTTCTACACCATTGCACTGATTTCAACCAAACTTGGCTCAGATAATCTTTGACACAAGACGAAGCTTACTGTCCAGCTTAGAATTCTAAATTCCTTCATATTTCACAGGATTAATTATTTCATTACAAGTACTGCCTACAAAAGCTAATAAGACCATCTATTTTTTTCTCAATGATTGTCATGATAACTCGAACATTGCCAATATAAGAAAAATGGTTGTCACTGCCTAACAAAATAATAACGAGTTCACATATTATTCGTTAATCTACTATCTGACACTGGCCATGGAATAATAAAAGAGTCAAATTGTTACTACAGCTATCATGCTTGCACAAATCCAAAGGCGATTCATCGTAAGGTTGAAAGCTTAATAAAATTTCCAACAGCATTATATTAGACTCTTAGCAGTAACATCAAACCAGGCAAACTTTCTTCATTGTGACCTTATTTATCTTCATATTGTGTATTCATAACACAAAAGTATTCGGTATAATCGCATTATGAACGTTCTGTTGCACTCATGCATAGTTAACGTAGAGTAATAAATAAGTTGATAAGAACTCCCCACTTTATGATCAACCTTCGATGTTCGGATATTCGCTTTTTATAATTTGCAGTTATCGTTTTTGTAACCAGCGGGTTTATTTCTTTGTGGGAAGTTTGTAATGCTTTATAAGCAGAAAAACGAACCTGAAGACGTATAAAATAAAGTGGTCATGGATAACAGCAATAGCTTCAAACCTGATGAATTACCACTCTTCTTTCTCTTTTTATGTTCATCGTTTATTTTCTTTCTTCCTTCCTTGTGTTTTCTTAGCAGTTATATAGTTTAATGGGAAAAAACAAGATGTATTGACCTTACTTAAACTGGTATTAATCCTCTTCTAAATCGCGACGAGTCGAACCAAATGTGATATTTAAATTAAAAATTATATTGAATTTTATTTTTGGACGCTCTTTTAACTGCTGCGGTTCTTAGCGTCCCATTCTATATTGGGCGTGAAATACCGCTTAATTTTGCTGGAGGCCCCTTTATCAGGCCTGAGGTACTTTTACGTGCCGTATTCTACGACACGGAACTAATGGTTTTACTTACCTTCGGAACCTGATGTTAGCATATTACCCCTAGACCACGGAGGACAATAATTTGGCAATGTGAAAGTCAGAATTGCATTTACCAGAAACCATAACTACATGCTAATAGTTGTTGTTCAACCGTGCCTTTACAAACTTTTTCTCAGTTACTTTTCTTTCTTTATAGTGCTCTGAGCTTTAATTAAAAATGTTTGCTTAATAATTTCCAAATACATCTGAAGAAACGCACGGCTATTGGACAAGTGCAACCTAAGGCTATGTGTAACGGATAAACCGTCAATTCATGGGCAATGGATATTTCAGCTAGCAGCGAAGTAAAACTACATAGAGAGAATCATTTTAAAAGTTAATATGTCAAAGCAACACAGAGAAAAATATAATTGATACAGACTAAAGCATGGCACAAAAACGGAACAATGAAAGTAAGGTGTACAAAATTAACTCAAATCGTGCAAATTCATAAATCTGTAACCATGTTCAATGAAACCGTAAATATATGAGATACCTCAACATTTTGTCTGTCCTGTTCTGCCATTACAATTAATTGTAGTTAGTGAAATATATTTCAGCATCTACGCTATGGGGAGGATCAGAAATGCATCCCAAACAATGTACACCAGGGTGTTCAAGCTTGGCTGCGCGGCAAAGATCATAGAGTTACTTTGTTACTCACGGGGCATACCTAAGTATGGATTTCGCCTCATCATTGAGGTCAACCTATCGCAATGGCTGAAATAAGCATTGGAATGAAAACTCGTGTATTATTGTGCTAAGACCTTCGCCCAGTGATGCATTGGTTATTACGTTTCCACTAGCCAGACTCCAAGGCTTGTGGTTGAGTACACACGAGTATCTATTCCGACTCAGAGGGAGAGGAGTAGAGTTGGAACAGCCTGGTCTACATGTTTACTTTTCTAGACGTTTGTACCATCAGTTAGGATTAAAAACATCCATATTAACAACTCGAGAAGAATACTTTACCTTAAACCTTCCACGTCTATTGACAACACTCGGCTAGGGTGACGGAATTAAAACGTTTACAACCTCTTGGGAGGTGGGAAAAAGGAGAGAAAGTTATTTTAGAATTTTCTTTCATGCGACTGCTCAAATGTTTGTTATGCTTAAGTAAGCATTCCATACTTTTTACTTGAAAAGAGTGCAGGAATTTAACTTCAAGTTCGTATAACATTTTAGTGTAATTTTCGTATTTTGAGTCAACTTCGCATTTTATCACATTTTCAAAATACACTAAACAGTTGTTTACAGGTTCTAAAAAATAAAATACAAGAGTAAAATGTTTCAGTATATCGCGCTATATCAAATTTGCGAAAATAATCAGCGTATCTAATGATAACCTTTTGATCTCGTTTAGAAAATAGCTTGTGTTATCTCAATTACATCCACAGATGACGAAACAGAGAACTAAATATATAGCCTCTTACTGAGTTTTCAAAATTAAATATTGTATAAATATTTATAAACAATTTTCTGACCAGTATGTTGTTTACAGGAGTTCGATATTATGGATGTCTTAAGGAGTTGAGTCAAATTTTCTTTTTTGTCGATGCACAAACTAGATGCATTTTTTTTTCGGTTACCATGGAAAGCATTGCTCCAAACCTTAAAAGGCATGCATTCTTGGTTGTCACACAGAGAGGGGGAAATGAAAGGAAATATAGGAGATGGTCAGATAAGTAATAACAATGGTGTAAGGACAGGGAAATATAAGAGGCATTTCTTCAGTTGAACGCAGTAACTATAGCAAAGCAGTGGTTTCTGCTCATAATCTATAATATAAGTATGAAACCCTGGCGTATTTTGAATCTGAATCGTATCACATTAAGACAGTTTAAATTTTGTCATCGCTTACAACATTTAGATGAAATAATGTCCATTTCATCAACAAAAATGACCAGGTGAGCCCAAGATTATTTTTAATCTTTCTCTAAACACCAAAAATGTATTTATTCGCAGCTTGCATATTCGCAACAGAAGATTCGTATGTTTATCCGAAACCAAAACCCCCTTCAAAACTCCTCAGTTCCACTCCCGCATTCACTAAAAGTATTCTAAATTCTAGCTAAAGCTACTGTTTTAATCATAGATTCCATCATTGCTCCATTTGTACGTTAGCCTCGATTTCTGATCTAAATATTGTGGTCGATCCCAATGGTATTAATACAGTGTTCCGTTTGAATCTTCAGATTCTCATAAAGCTGACTATAATAAAAGCAATGCACTAATCTCTGGTCTATAACTAAGCGATGTACCAAGTCTCTTGGGGTTGCTACTGGTTAGCTTATAACTCTGCACGGTTTAAATGGGGCTTAAAACAATCAGTCACAAATATCGTATATGGCTTTTCGTGTACATTTTTGTGTATATGTTGCTTTAATGAACGTGATAAACTTTGCCGCCTCCGGAGCGAGATTATCACCTTATCCTTTCTGATATGGGGTACACTCATCCTCTTAGGATATAGTTTTCTCCAAAACATGATGGCCTTCAAACGGGACGGCTCCCCCTGCCACTGGGCAATATTAATTAGCTAACAAAAGAGGCAAACGTAGTAAAATGTTTCCCGGAGACTCGAAGACTGCTTGAAATTCGAGATTCCACCTACTGGTAAGTGGAAGACTTGACAACTGCGAGAGTGGGTTTCCAACCGCAAACTGCCTAAACACGAACTTCAAAGTCACGCCGAGGGCTATAATGCTTTGAAAAATGCTGTACTTGAACCAACTGAATAACTCAATGGGAAGCAGGGGCTCGCGGTCTGCACGAGCAGGGTTGCTGGTTTCGACAAGCGGACCACAGACTATGTCACTCTTACCGTCTGACATGAGACCTTGTTTCGAGGGAGGCATAGGATTCATCGGTGATGTGGTTGGTCATGAATTGCCCTGGGGGAGAGGGAGAGAGACAGAGATAGAGAGAAACAGCCGGAGAACCCATAATTGAATGCGGCTGTATGTCCAGAATGTTGGACTTATTTATGTAACCTATTTTTAAATAGGTAACTTTTGACAGCAACGGCGCAGGCCTACCTACATTTGATACTACTATTTTTTTTTTTTTTATACTCAAATTTTTTTCAAGAGAGGAGAAAGAAGCTCTCGCAGCTCGTTGTTCAGTGCCACTTTGTTCAGTGCCATTCTTTTGATTAACATGAGTTTGCCGTTCGTTAACAATAAAGAAGTTTGAAAGTACTGTGATCAAGGAAACATCGACAAATATTGCATGCACTTTTTGATTTACTTTCAACAAACGAACTTCAAAGCTTCTAAACAAACCAACATTCGGCAGTTGGTAACAACAGTAATGAATTGTGTTTCAGTTTTTCTATGAATGACAATAATGTCATTAGCTTATTACATTTTTTGGGACGAGTGTTTTTAAGCCATGGCAGGATAGTCAAGATTGAAAAGTTTCAGTGGCATATTTGAAGCACGGATGTTTCGGTTTCTGTCTGGATGCTCTAATCGAGTAAACTGTCATGGCAAACAGCGGACATGGCATTAAATTCCCTAACAGACTTGCATTTTTCCCTGCAAAACACAAGGAGATCTCAAACTATGTTAATAAATATTAGGGACTTACAATGCCATAAGTAAAAGTCTCGAGCTTTAATTTAACCAACTATTAGGCCAATCTATGTTAATGAATTGTTTTTCCCAAATAAGCCGTGTATAGGAGTGGAGTTGTAAGGACATGCCCAGACTGAAAAATGCAATGCAATTACCAACACTTGAACCAGGGATATCCCGGTTTCTGTCTGGTTGCTCTAACTGAGCTACCATTTTTATTTTATTGCGAAGGAAAAAATCCATTGTATGGACTAACCCGAGCAGGGTCGGAGTGTGTGAGGGAAAGCCTTCATTGGATTAGGAAGTGGAAATCGTTTTGGTGGGACCGCCATATATACCCGCGTATTCGTAGTGAAGAAATTACCGGTCCGAAGTTCGACTTGAGGGGTAAACAGTGGGAGCTAGGAGACAGGCCTGACCAGTGTCTGTAACCATAGGAATTTATAAGCAAGTATAGGAAAGATTGGAAGTCGATGTTAGGGGGTTACTGTGTGTGGTCCCATGAGAGGTCTCTGTGACCAATCAGGCCATCGCGGATAAGTTGTAGGTGGTGTCCGCCGGACGTCGTGTGGATGGCTTTCACCTCCTCCTGGAGCATCGAACGGACTTCTACGAGTTTGATCAGTCCAAACCGTAATTCCAGTTGCTTGGCCTCGTCCTAATGATTTGTTTCCAGTGTCTCGTGCATTTCTTCTAGTTATTTTGAGTTACGATGGATGTGGTTTCTGTTTTATGTAGACGGCCTCTCAGGGCCGTCAGCTTGGCCGTCCAGCTCAGGAACTTTAAATCCTGGGTTCATAGTCAATTGGAGGTGGCATTGTAGCTCTTGGTTAGAGATCCGAAGTTGAAATCCCGACCATGACATTGAATTTTTCAATCTGACTATCCTGCCACCTCCTGTCCTACATAGAGCTTGTGTGAAAAAAACAGAAAAGAAAAAAAAAAGAAAGATTAATTAACACTGTTTAAACATGACTTTGTCGCCCTCTGTGGTGTATTGGTTACCATGCTAGCCTCTAATATCCAAGGTTGCGGGTTCAAACCCGGCGGAGGATGATGAATTTTTTCGGACGTAGCATGGCTTCCTTTGGAAGGGGAGTAAAGCGTTGTTCCTGTGTAATGCTTATTTGCACATTAAAGCACCCCGTAACTTGAAAGAATAGGTCCTTGGGCTAAATTCGCCATGTTTCACGTCCGCAAGCTGTGATTTCGTTTTATAGCGCCATTCAAGGGCGATGAGTTTGATCCATCGTCACATTTTCATATAGTGACGAACTCGCGAACTAGAAATTCCCTGATTAAGAAGACGCTGTAAAGGTGACCCAATATTCGCCGGCATGGCGTGATGGATCTTGAATGATGAAATGAGAAGCATTACTTTCTTCATCGTTAAACAGATGGGGAGAAAAAATAGGTTTAGACAATTAAGTTTTAGAGTATCTACCATTTTCCTGAAATATCCTTTTTCGTGACACTTTAAAATAGATGAATACTCATATAAAGAATGTGCAGAGATCATGGCTTATAAATAGTTAAGTGAATAATACTTTAACGATACTATATTGGTATACCGTGAAAATGTGTGATGGCACATATAGGAATGGAAAACTTAATAATTTCAGCTGAAGATGACAAAACTATTAAGTGTTTGATTTACCGTTCACATGAACAAACGTAAGAAAGGAATCGGCTTGTGGTAAAAACAAGAAGCTGGAAGCACCATAGTACTAGTGGTCTAACATCAGTGTCGTCGACAAAAGCAATATATGTAGAAATTGGAAAAATTAGCTGCTTTTGATATAAAAAGAAAATCTCATCACACATCGGCTTGACTGTGAAATATTGGTTGATATTACACTGTAATTTACTCATGTCAAAATGTATATTGTTTATAACGAAACCTTGTTTCAGGATTGGATATTTCACTCATTACAGCTGTTAATAATTCTATATAAGATATTGCAACCACGCGCCCAAAGAGGAGATCAAATGACCTATCCCCCCAATTTAAAACGGATCATATTATTTACCTATTTTCTCTGGAGCTAATAAAAATAATTAAATTTTGTCACTTAATCTCCATGTGTTCACTAATAATTTGTTTCCATAAGATTATTTGTTTCTCTGCTGATAACTATATATCAGGAAACCTTTTAGTTTACTACTATTCTTCCGACGTTCTCAAATTATGGTGCTAAAAATAATATATTTCTTAAAATTAAAGTTTTCAATCAATACTAAATCAATTAATATGATTCTCAATCTCAGTCCATAAAAACAGCGAAAAATAAAACCATCTTCAATATCTAATCAGCTTTCAAGCCCCGGAATTTTAGGTTCTAAAAAGTATTATATTTTATTTATTATCTGTATCTTAGAATTTTGTAGGATCTTATATGCTCAATTTAGAAATTTAAAGTTTTTTTTTTATGTATCGTAAAATTCTCTGGGTATGCCAGTTTGTTTAAAATACTGTAACCTTAATTTGCAAAAGTTTAAATTAACTGTTACTTGCGTGTGTATTTGAAAGTACCAACTTCAATATTCCTATAATTGGTGTGGCACAGAAAAAAAATTTCAAACACCACATGCGCAAAAGTTCTCAGTATACTCGCTTTGTTTTAGTATGCCCGAAGAACACAATTAGTTTTAAATACTACATGCTCAAACATTTTCAGCTCTCATTTTGCGCTCCAAGTATGTTAGGGAACAATGAAGTTCTTGGAAGAGGTTTTACACCTGAGAATATTTTAATCTCCCTTTAAAATGCGCTTGAAAGCGGAGAAACTGCGTTCCACTTCACATAAAGAAAGAGGTGCAACTTTCACTTCCTTAGGGCTCCAAATCGACGATTCTTGCACTTTGCTACGACCTTGAAATCTGGACTGCGCACTAAAACAACTTCTGGTTTCAGAATATTATTCAAGATTTCATAAGATCATAATTGTTTAATATTGGCCTAATTTGAACGATGTCATTGCACTTTGAATATATCTCATATAAATAAATGTACTCTATTTCCTTAAATAACTGAAAGATGTATTTTTGGGTTCTATCGCGAAAAATAGGCATTATTAGGTCCTAATCTGAAATTTGGACAATTAAGGCTTCATAAAACTGAAGTATATTACTCTTTGGTGTTTAGAATATTAAAATAAATTGAAATTTGTAAACTAAGAGCCTAGAACCTAATAATCCGGTGCTTGAATATAAGTTTAAGGAGTTACATTTTAAAAGAGCATACAAGTTGTAAAATGAAAAGAACTTGTCGGAACAATAGATCATAATAAACAACCAACGAGATTTGTTCAGGCGCCGTTTAGTAACTTCCTTCGATTCTTCAAAACAATCTGAAAAAAATTCACAGCAATTCGAATTTTAATACCGAGAATGCAGTTGTTTATGCTGCGTGCTGAGTTTTCTAAAACCATTATTTATTTTATGTTCCCGACGCTGTCAAATTTCCAGAATCATATCAGTGCCGCCGTCGTCCCGGAATTTGTTCTTTCACATACCAGTAAATCTACTGATATGGGGCTGTCACTTTTGAGCCACTTTTTCAAGTTCATTGTGACTGGTGGTCTGCGTCGCATGAGCTTTAGCATAATATGCAGTCCCTTCTTTGCGGTTCCTCCGACGCTGTCGTAAAACTCGCTTGAGAATGTATTCCGAGTTTTTTTTTTTTTTTTTTTTTTTATTCCTTTCCGCCATTGAAATGACACATTTGATTAAATTCTGAAGATATCTGCAGATTTGATAAGCTTCTTTAGGAAAAGGCGAATTATTGGAGCAGTATGAAGCGAATAACTGAGTAATATGGAAACACATATTGTAACAAAACGGTAGTTTGTTGCATGACAAAGCATTAGAACTGGGCTGTTGTTTGAGGTTATGGTCCTTGTTTTCATGAAACTTATGTTGAGGTTATTGGTGCATTCTTCGACAGTAGCTTTCACTGCAGTCATTCCAAGGCTATGAGTGGTTTTCCATATTTGTACATAAACTATTTTCATGGATTCTTTATTCCCAACATAGTTTTTATTATGTGTAAATTCTTAAAACAGACTAGACATTCATCGAATTTATGACGAAACAGAGTGGAGGAGTATCTCACGTACCAGTTTGTCAACAAATTTAATTCTACGGCATCAACACTAATTCTGTGTCTCACACTTGCATTTGTGATTGACGGGAAACACACACGCAACGTACTCTGAACTTCAGAAGAAACAAACTAATGTGTTGGCACACCGGTCAGCTCTCTCTGTCACGGCAAGTGCTTTTCAGCCTGAGCGCAAAATTTACGCATACCTGGTTTTATTATTTACTTTTTAATTCATTAGTGTTACAAATGCAGTTTGTCACTTCATATATCTATACTAGCCTCGAAGTGAAAATATGAAATGTTTGATTCGCTTAGTTTAATTGCTTGTTCGTAATTTAATTGCATTACAATTCATTCTCGACGTAAAGGGCGAAATCTAATGTTTATTTTGGTGGAGATAGAATGTAACGTTGAATATGTTTTCAATTATAAGGTCTACAATAGTATCCATTCATTCATCCTACTGCTAAACCACTGATGATGTTAACTTGGGAAAATAACTTCATCATTGAAAAAGTCATCTTAGGTAATATTAAAAAAGCTCAGAACTGCCTGGAAAGTACTTATTTTCCATTGAATATCTTTTTAGGAGTTGAATTGTAAGCTGCAATTTTCTTCCAGTTGACCCTTCCGTTTAACAATGCATCGTTGAAAGGTCGCACACCACGCGCATATGCGAAAGGCCTTTTCCTTTACTTCTGTAGTTACTATATGAAATGATTATTCCCGCACAGCAAACACCACTCTTATAAAGCAATGGACTTTGCCAGTCTCTCAATTATTTAGCTACAATTTGTTCAAGTATTACGCCAAGTCCCATGGACTAGTAAGGACCATTCACCGGCAATCAGGTATTTAATGGATCATTCAGTTTTCATAGGCACATCTCATTGTAAGTCTCGTGGAAGTTTATTTTTTGAGTGGTTGTCTGATTACATTTGCGTTATTATACTTTTGTTGCAATGATACTTAATATAAACTTGCAGCCTCGTGAAAAGTACATCTGCTTTTGTTAAATAATTATTTGCAAGCTGATGTATTCTAAAATTGGCGCAATGTGCGTCTTTTTTTTTATTTTTTATTTATTTTTTTTTTTTTTATTAAATATCTTTATAAATTTGATTGACAATTATTTTTGCTGTTTTGACTTTCTTCCGTCACGTATTAAAATGTTAATATTTAAACCTTTATAAAATCTGTACCAAAATAGAAAATAAGTGGTTCATTCTCTATATGCATTCTCAAAAATTAACACAATATATTTGGCAGTACATACTATTTATTATACAGTATATCCGTGAAACGAGAACGAAATATATTTCCTGTGATGCTTGAAGGCATCCGCAAAGTATGTTGATTGAGTAACTCATACATCGAAGATGTATCATTACAACACTGAAAATGAAAATGCTGTGCAAATTAGTTAATAGTAATTCTAATGAAATCAAAACACTCGCAGCGTATTATGTTTTTTGTTTTGCTTAATCCTCAGGAGGATTAAGCACCGCGATCAGAGGTTTGTTGTGCCTTATGCAAACTCCGGGAGGAAAGAGATGAGGTATATAATTGGAAGAGTTGTCCGGACCAAGTATCGGCAGGTGTGCATAATTGCGGAATTCCTAAAGTTCACGTATGGAGATTACTCCCACCCAACGGTCATGACGAACAGGTCTGAACTGCTCTGGTTCGTATCAGAGGAGGAGTAAACAGTTACAGAACACCTACCCACCACGCACCATCAATGTACCCAATCAAGCCCCGTGTCCTGAAACTTGGTATGAAATAAAATGCTGGAAAATTAGAGACCAGGAAACTAGTGGTGTTGGCAAAAGGACGAAGCCGCTAGAGCCATCCCGCTCCATGTATTATGATTTACAAAAGTTTTTTGTAAAGCCTGTATTTCAGTTGTTGCACAGCTACATTCGTCCCAACAGGAACAGATACATTTTCTTGACATACTAGCTGTGCCCTGATTTCCACGCCAGATATCATGGTTCTCGCTATGCTCTCTCTTCTGTGTTCAGAATTTCTTGGATGTCTAGTTTAATGCGGCTCTACAAAAACAAATCCATTAACGTCAGTTCCTGGGACCTTGACGAACTATATTTAACCACAACCCATCAAGCATCGTTCCCTCTCGTAAAAGTGCGTTTTCAAACCATTATTGTTTCAAAATACTCGAGTAAGCATTCTCTAGCATCATTTCGCAGAAAGGTCGTATGTATTCTAGGCCCCATTATTTTCGCTGATATGTATTATATGTATGTTTGCAAAGCTTGTGTTCTCTTTGCTGACAGCTAATGTGTTAGAAGGGCTATATTCTTTTAGCTGACAACTGATTTACGTATAGAACGAGCACATTCTTTTGCGAAAATCAAGTATATGACTAGTAATATCGCAATCTTTTCGCTGACACCTGAAATATCAATAACATTCAATCAGAGATTTTGATCTCAAAATCTCAAATATGTGTTTTCCTAACAATAGTATGAAACATTAAAGTAGCAATAAATGCAAAGAAATAATCTCTTTTGCAGCAATAATAAAAACATACAAGTTCAGTTCAAAATTAAAAGCAAAATTTTAAGCTACAAAATCTGTCGTAAAGGATATTTTAGTGTATCTGCTGGAATTTCGAAGTCACTTAAATATTTGGTCAACTAAAAAGTGTGCGTGTTAATCTCGCAATGATTGAATTTAGTATTCTGTAGGGTATCTTTGGGGACTAATTAATGTTAATAGCCATGATTTCGTAATCCGAATAATTTTTACACATGAGCAAGCTCAATTTTAAACAATTCTTCTAGCAGCGTTTCTTGAAATATAGACATTTTTTATTCAACTCATTCCATAAATTTCCTATTAAGATCTGGTCTCTGTGGGGGGCTTTAGGGCAGTTAAATAACAAATATTTCCTAACAATATATGTCTGGTGATCTTGATAGGACTTAAAAGTATTTATCGTGGCTAATTTATCTGCACATTGGTGGAGGTTTTCCATCATGACGTTAAGATACGATATTTGTCCATGGTGTTTTCAATAAACATCAAACTTCACACTCCACCTGCTGATGTACACCCCCATAGCATCACACTGGCACCCTTGTGTTTTAACGTTGGATTTGAATTCCTTGTGTCGGATTGTGTCCTAACAGAATCCTCCCTTCTGTAAAAAGGACATTACATCAACTAAAATTACATAATTCCTCCACTCTGATCTCTCTTACAGCATTCTTAACAGAATTGCAACCTCTTTTCTCTGCCAACTTTCTTTACGTAAGGCTTCTTTTGGCGGGGGAGCTGAATTTCCACTGTAACCTTCGTTTCTAATAGCCGTTTAAACTGTCTCTAGGTGCAATGTTTACCAGTGTCATACGCAATTCCGTCGCCAGTGTTGGGCCACTTATGTTTAGATTAGCAATTACCTTTCTCATAGGCAGCCCCCCCCCTCTCTCTCTCTCTCTCTCTCACACACGCACACAAACAAACAGAGTCGCCCTCCGTGGTGAAATGGTTACCATGCTAACTTCATATACCCAAGGTCGCGGGTTCAAACCCGGCGGAGGACGATGGATTTTTTTCGGGCGTAAAAATCCTTAGCATGGCTTCCTTCGGAGGGGAAGTAAAGCCACTGGTCCCGTGTCGTAGATTTAGGGCACGTAAAAGAACCTCAAGCCTGATAGAGAGGCCTCTGAGCAAAATTAAGCAGTATTTCACGCCCAATTTAGAATGGGACGCTGAGAACCACAGTATTTAAAGAGCGTTCATAAATAACACGACATTTACATTTACCAAAAAACAGAAGCATCAGTGGATATGTCCTCCTTGTGGCAAAGATTCGATTCTGCAGTCTGTAGGCACATCTCGGATGATGTTTCCAACAATGCTCCATGGTATGTTCACTCCAGCAGCAATTTCTCTATGCGTAAGACCCTTGGCATGGTGAAAGATTATAAGTTGTTGCTGTTTAAATGTATTGGTTCCTCTGCGTCCCATTTTACTTTTTGGTATACCACGACAGCAGAAATATAGGTGTGTCACTGATGATAATGGCGGTACCGGCTTCGGCTTTTTATACCCGTCTACAAGTGTAGCTAAGAGTGATTGAATATATATCTCAGTAAGTTATATGTAGAACGATCACATTCATTTCCCTGATACCTAATATGTTTATAAAAAGATCACTTTGTTTGAACAGACAACTGCTGTATGCATAGAAAAATCACATTTCAAGAGCTGCAGCTTACAATATACATTCTGCAACAATGAAAAGTTCCGAAATGCACTTTGTCATCAGAGTGCAGCACTTTCTCTAGAACTCCAGATTAAACGTTAACCTAAATTCAGGATTCAATTACTAAAATTTCTAGAGATGGTTATGGATCTGTATGTCAGGCTTCCTGCTTTCATTAATGAGTTCCCTTGGATGTGTGTACGTTTACACCTCGTGCGATATACATATTTAACCAGAGATCACGCGTTCGTTTACCGTGAGGTGTCACGATGGGATAAGTTTGGGTATTGGCATTAGTCCAGGTAGCTTGTAAGAGGACCGTCTTCGTGGTATTCTTAGATAATATTAGCTAGGAGAGCCCTCTCTCTTCTCAATGTAAACAAACAGCATAAACCTGTGACTCAAAAATGTGTGTTTACTCTAGAACGGTTCAATTGTTTTTTATCGTGTCATAAATAGGACCTACCATCAATATGTACATAGTAATGCAAGTTTACCCATGTTTAATAACTGGGCGCTATTTAAACTGCCCTTGAGGAGGCGGTGAGCACGGCTTTTAATAGTGTTATTTCTGTGTTATTAAAAAGTGCAATATTTCACAACCAGCTAAACCTGTAAGTAATTTCGCTTATAGAAGTTTTCCCCAACCCTTTAACAAGCAGTGTAAATGTTAGGAATTCCATGCGTTGTACATAACGCATTATTTATTATATATTTAATTTCATTTGGTTAGCTCTCTTCAGAATTGCCTTTTGTTAAAGAAGCAGATCGTCAGTTGTCTGCAAAGCAGATCGTCATTTGTCTGCAAAGAAGACTGTCTTTTGTCTGGTTGCCAACACCATGCAATCTAATCAACAAGAACAAACATTCTCAGATTCACATTCTATTAATCCTGTGGAAATTTCTACTACATCTCGTTCAATCTTACAAACACCCAAGTTAGTTCATAAACGCCCGCTTGAAGATCTCAATCAAGGTAATGCCTCCATGTCAAGTGACGGGTTTTTCACTCCTAACAAAAAGCATATAACTTCAGCCTCAGCTGTAAACTCTAAATATATTGTGGACTTAACCTCCATACACAATAAATTTTCCCCTTTGGAAACAATGGAGGAAGCTAACGACACAGTCGCTGAAGTAAATTTTACTACAGCCTCTAAAACCAGGATCCCACCCATTTTTCTACATGAAGTGAACAACTACGAGCAGATTATCCGCGACATAGATACTATTGTAAAAGATGACTACTCAACACAACAGTAAAATAAAGTCCTTAAAATAAATACAACTTCAGTCAATGACTTCCGAGCCCTTACAAAATTCCTGGAAGAATCAAAGCTCCCTTTTCACACCTTCCGTGATCCAAATTTCAAAAGACTTGAAGTTATCTTGAGAAATGTTCCCAACTCTCTTACAAACGACGACATAACCACAGAATTAACCACTCTGAAGTTACCAGTGATAAAAGTTACAAGACTCTTTTACAAAGATCGTCAACCTATGCCGCTATGCGCTGTTGAATTAGAAAACAATGAACAAGGAAAGAAGATCTTTGAAGTCAAACACATTCACCATGCTTTAATAAAAGTTGAATACCGTAAGAAACCCACAAGCATCCCACAATGTACACGATGCCAGCGCTATGGGCATACTAAAAACTTCTGTCGACTTGCACCTCGATGTGTAAAGTGTCCCTCTAACCATCATTTCTCTAAATGCCCAAAACACAAAGATACTCAGCCCTCCTGCGTGAACTGCGGAGAAGCTCATCCGGCAAATTATAGAGGTTGTCGTATTTACTTGGAATTAAAAAGTAAATCCAATGCAACTGTAACCGAACCCGTAAAAACACCTACGCCACCAAAGCTAAACCTGGAGAATTTTCCAAAGCTGACACCAACTTCTTCTTGTTCTGCTCCTGAAACTCCTCAGTGGCCACGCTCAGTTCCTCCAGAAGATAAAAGTTACCGACATTCCACTCAGCAAGCATTTGCACAAAATTCTTCTTCTGCTTCTTCCTCCGATGACACTGGAAACCTTATTCAGCTAGCTATTAATTTTCTAGCACCATATCTACCAAAAATCAAATCCTTTTTATTACAGCTTTTTGCAAGTTTGTTTGCTAATGGCCACTAAAAATCGAGTATATACATTCTCTCAACTAACTATACCAAACTGGAACGCTAACGGAATCAAAGCCAAGCGGGAAGCCTTTCTGGAATTCATCTCAAGACACAACGTCGCAGTAGCTTGCGTCGCTGAGACTCATCTAGTACCACAGGAAAAGTTTTCAGTACCTGGTTATGCAGCGTATAGGTCCGATCGCAAAGCTCTCGTCGCCTCGGGTGGAGTGGCCATCTTCATTCGAAAGGAAATACACCACTACTCGGTCCTACTACCCCAACTAACTAGCCTCGAAGCTTGCGCAGTTCAAATATCCATGCAAAACTCCACTAAAACGACAATAATCTCAGCATACAAGCCACCAGGACTCTGCCACAATGACCAGGATATTACTACTATATTCTCTGACACAGTGCCAACCCTTCTCGTGGGAGATCTAAATAGTAAGCATGAAACATGGGGATGCCGTGTGACAACTCCAAACGGAAGACGACTATTAACAGCAGCTGAACGCAATGCAGATAACATCTTAGCCCCACCTGGTCCTACTTTCTTTAGGCAAAATGTAGCACCTGACTTACTAGACATAGTACTTTACAAAAATGTATTAGGCTTTCCCACCATGGCTGTTCTACCTGAAATGGACTCGGACCACTCCCCAGTCTTGATATCATTTGACAACAATCTGCTTTTACATCCACAGTCTAGTAGGAGAATCAGCAGAGGTCTCATTCATTGGGAAACCTTCCAACATGTAATTGATAACGAGCTAAAACCTGCGTGCAACCTGAAAAGTCCCAGTGATGCAGAAACAGCAATTCTTGAGTTCACAAAAGTCATAACTTCAGCCATAGACAAATCCACAGCTCCAGCTAGACCTCAGCAACAAAGAAAACCCTATCACGAAACTTTGCCCTCTAACATCAGATTTCTCTTGAAAGAAAAACACAAAATGCGCCGGCTTTGGCAGAAGTACAGAGAAACCTGGCAACTTCATCGCTTGAACCAACTCACAAGAAAGGTAAAAAAACAAATGGATGAGTACCGGTACTCGACTTACCAACGGCACCTCTCCAGCATTTCACCAGAAGATTCAACCTTGTGGAAAGAAACCAAAGGAATATTAAAAGAACCGACGCTTATTCCACCCTTAATACAAGATGGCAAACACTACATAACCGACTTTGAGAAGTCGGAACTATTCGCAAATACTCTACAATGTATCTTCAGCCCAAACCCAGTGATAAACGAAGAATTCAACCACGAAATTGAACGTTTTCCTGGTTCTTATACCACTGCTCCACTTCCCATTGACTTCACTTCGCCAAAAGAAATCTTGTTCATAATCCAGCAACTACCAGCAAGAAAATCGCCTGGTCATGACCTAATTCCAAATTTTGTATTAAAACATCTGACTCGCAAAGCACTTGCTATTCTAGCCTCACTCTTCAATAGTTTGATACGTATGGGCTACTTCCCCAGAATCTGGAAACACGCTATAATTATTGTTATTCATAAACCTGGGAAAAGCTCCTCAGACCCAAACAATTATCGTCCTATAAGTCTGCTACAAACTCTGTCCAAAGTGTATGAAAAGATTATACTGAAGCGTTTAACAAAATTTCTCAATGAAGCATCAGTATTACCTCCCTTTCAATTCGGTTTTCGTCGTAAACATTCAACCACCCATCAAATTCTCCGGATTACAGAGCAAGTGGCACAAGGCTTCGAGAAGAAAGAACACACAACTGCAGCTTTCTTTGACTTCACTCAGGCATTCGACAGGGTTTGGCATCAGGGTCTTCTATACAAACTGTTCAACAACGGCATTCCAGACTACCTCTATAAAATAATTTCCTCCTTTCTGTCACAACGAACATTCTCAGTCCGCATAGGTAGTTGTCACTCTTTTACAAAACCTATAACAGCCGGAGTTCCTCAAGGATCTATCCTGGGACCAGTTCTGTTCAACCTGTACACCTCTGATATGTCTGCAACGCCTACAGCTCAAATAATGGTCAAGCAAAGAGCGGAATTTCACCCCACCACCTAGCTACCAGCTTTTAAAGATTTGACTAACGTATTAATCTAGTGTGTTGCCATTTTACTCTTGTGCCTACAAGAAAACAGGTATGTAATAGTCATTTCTGCTAATGTTTATCTCGATTAGCATGCAGTAGTTAGATGAATACCTAAGCTTTTGTACGAATAGTTGATAGAGTTAGATACTCATAAATGTAACACATCAGACTTTTTTTTCTAATTGCTGTTTACTAAGTTATCCAAGTCACAGACTGCTTGTCAGCAACGCAACGTCACGTGGGGGTTTCTTGCATTTAGTTGTCTTTCATCCGTTCCTGGCTCCTCCTTCCCTACTTTTTTATAATCTTATTTGATATTATTTAATATTTGCTTACGGTTTAATTAAAGCGGCATTTAATGTAACCTTTTCCTGCTAGTAAAGTTTTAAATTTTTCCCCCTTACGTTTTTGTTGTTTCCTCACCTGTTTGTCGTTTTTTCTTATTTATACACTTGCAACAAACCCCCATGTCCGAGGTGGGACTCGGACCCGCGAACCCCTGCGCCACGAAGCAACAAAGTTAGGCACTTCAGCGAGCGCGGCCATGGGGATAGTGTTATTCATTACCTAAGTCAATGATTTCAGTTACAGATACACATATCAAGTTTCATTCATTTGAAGCAGAGCAACGCATTTTATTGGATCTCTCTGCAGTTCTATTTTTCAAGAATAAGGAAGCAGCGTCAGATGTTTTAGGAGACGACCTGTTATCTTTCATTAAATACGTTTTTAATCAGATTCATAGAAGTATTTTGAATGTGCGACAGATGTTCTGGATGACTTAGGCTTTATGGGTTAATTTCTCCAGGCATGTTTTGAATTTCTGTAAAGTTTCACCCTCTTCTCGTGTTCATGGAATCTTATTCTAATCGAACACTTATGGTGCACTTTCTTCCACTTAGTCCAGTTTAAACTAAGACTAAGTTGATCTAAAGATGCAGTCACAACTTAGTACGATACTTGCTGCACTTTGTATCACATCACGATTCAGTGGAGTCATCAATTCGATGGCCGTGACGTCATCGATTTGAGAACCAGTGTAACACTGATGGACGGTAAATGTTATATTCACACGACTTTCCTTGCCCATTATCCTTTATGTTTATATTTGTTTCACAGATTATTTTACGAAAGCGTGCATTTTCTATTTCGTGTTAATCATGATAAATGTTGGCAGAAATAATTTCTATGCACATTTTGTAGCAGGATTTTAAAAGGTACAACAGCAAAATAACGGTTTTGTATGCGCCTGCTTTTATATTACACTCTCTCTACAGGAACTGAGCAGAAAAAAGGGCGGCACTTATAAGCGCGTTGTTTAAATTACTGTAGACTTCAAACGAACAACAGCAAATATCTTTAAAGTGGCTAATACTACGCATAATTTAACAGAAAATATGTATTTTCAATGAGATCAACACGTTTTCTGGATTTGTTTCAACTACCTCTGGGTTCCTAATTATTTAAATTATATAAAACTCAATGAGAAATCACAGGCTCTTTACATAAATTCAAGGTGTATATTTCATTTTCATATTACACAAAATATATCAAACACACAATATTACAATAAAACGTGTTAGATCCATTCCTGAGAGGGTACGAAATGATCTTTTTGCATGGAAAGCGTGGTATGGAATGGAGGAGATTTTCTTTTAAATCTTCACTTGGCGTCCTTAGATGATAATTTAAGTTTTCAGTTATTTAGTTCACTTTTCGTTTTTGAACAATGCTGTTCACAGAACAAATTCAAAAGTGTATTGCGGCTCAGTGGGCCTTAAAGCATGTCTTTATAATGGCATTTTCGATATCGATTTTTACGTGGAATGCAATACTTCCACTATCTACCATAGGAAAGCATTAGAGAACTAAAGTGAGTTCGATTAAGCCATCTGACTCCTAACGACGATATGTGTATATCCTTGGAAGCGCTGCCTCATTTCTTTTGTCATTTTGTGATTGAGATTGGTTTCTTCTTCCCTCGTAACATCTATGAGCTCTTGGGGGTCCTGCCCTCGGAATGATTACCACCTTTGCCCCGTTTTTCTGGTAAGGTTTTGCTTTTGGATTTCTTTATTTACACATTAAAGTACTCGTGTTTATGTTAAGTACAGACTTTGCTTGGGAACTCGGCTCCCTGGTCCTCACTCGGTAGGTTTCGCGTAATTGCGGAAGCAGAGCAGAGCGACAGGATTTAGACATGAAGTACTGATATTCAGTGGCTGCAATGTTAAATCTTTAAATCCCCGAGTTCATGCGCGTACGCTGTTTCGTTTAATAATTCAGCTATTTCGCGGTAAATTAATAATCTATTCATCGTAATGACTTGAGGGCCTCAAAGAAAGAAACCTTTTTTGGCTAATAATACTGCGGGAAGACAGGCAGAAGACCTCTCCCTTCTTTCCCCCGACCCGCACTTCCGGTACAACTAGGGCCTAAGAAAAGGTGCGCGCATCGCATTGTATATCTCTCTCTCTTAAAGGTGCGATAAGCCTGTTAGCTTTACTGAATTTTAACAAGCCTTATATTGAATTTAAAAAGTAGGCAACAGTACCTGAACTGCGTACTGATAAGTTTGATAATTTTTGCAGGTGTTACTATACACACAACACACGTGCGTTGTTTCAGCGCCCTGTCGCCTATATACGTTATAGTTGAGGATTCACCGCTCTGCATACGTACTTCTGTCTGTTCCGAGTGGTGGTCTTGTAATACTCATAAATGCAGCGGGATAAGTATAATACAGTAGCAGCAATTGGCTTACAGTAGTTCGAGTAAATCAAATCTACTTTTTGCTTACAAATCTTGATTTCCATTGTTACTCCCGTGCTCACTCGAGTCAAATGGAGTAAATAAACAAATTGCTTGGAAGGGATAACCCGATAGTAACATACATCACGTGAACGCAAAAGGAATAGGAACGGAATAAATCGCACGTCATGCTGCATACCATCATGGAGAAAACACGCTCGGGTTATAATGTTCTGACGTTTGGATTTAAGGGGTTGTGGCATAGTTATTGAAGTGGCCGAAACGGTGAAGTGCTCAGGTGAGATTTAAATTTTCAAGATTTTTCATGTACACGTGGTATTTCAAATGTTTATTGTAATTTGTTCATTAAGAATCGCACATTATCCTCGTTCAAAAACTGTGAAGTGTGTTGAATAATGCAATGTGTTCAATTTCTACGCCTTATTGGTTTTAATACGGTGTACGTTTGTTTGGCAGACTGTTTAAATTTGTTAATTGTCGCCTGAAGTTTTCGTACACTTCTATTAGTTTCTATGAACCGTGGTTACTGTTACCTATTTTGTTTGAGGTTTGAACAGTTGATTATGGTGGTAAACTTATCGCCTTGCAGTTTTAATCATGTCTGATGTTTGTTTCAAAAGGAAAAAAAAGATAAACTGCAGGCGAAAGGAAGAGTTTTTCAAGATGTTAGGTTTTTCTTCATACCTACCTGCTGAAAAGGAAGGCAGTGCCAAGCGTTTATTATGTCGTGACAGTTCAAGGTTATAAAATATTTAATCTTAATAGGCATAATACTGTGCAAGCAAATTATGACAGCAAGTATCCTAAAAATTCAAAATAGATGGCTTAAGTATAACTGTGCACATGACAGCCAGAAATGTCCTCTATTTTATTTGCTTATTTATTTGAAACTAACCCAACCCGCAACTCTATTCGCTTAGTCACATTAAATACGGGTATTTTTCTCTTTACATTTCCACTAATACTTCATTGTTCTCCATCTCTCGTCCCCGTTGGCTCTCACCTGCCACCTAAATGGCATGTGATGTTTTGAAAATCGGAAATAAAACAGCTTTTTTGATTTGTTAATGGTATTAATACTGTAAATTCTTGAAAGTTCACATATCTTTCTTATACCTCCAGGTGATTGAAACTATATTGTTAATCGAGGTAACCAATGTATACATGAATAGTATCAACCTAAAATTGATGTGGTTTCATAAATATCCTATCAATTTTTTTTTCAAATAACATTTTCCAGGAACATTGTGGATACAACGTTTTGGTTATGAAGAATTTTAAAAAAAACAACACTGATTAGTAGGCGAGGAATTGGGATGTTTTGTTATCTTACTCCCTCCCGCATTACAACTCCCATGGAGAAAGAAAGATGTCATATAAGGAGTTGTTTTCTAATGGGACCAAAGTATATTATATAGTAAACTTATTAACAATTGTTTTTGGCAATTCTTGTTTGAAAAAGCAAAACGTGGCATTTGCTTCAAAGTACCTACCCTTCGTTGCCCACTAACGTATACAATAGTCAACAAATCTAAAGCTACGAGATAGGCAGGTAGATATGCAGTACGGAGGGGACTCAACACTGAACTTTTTAGGTTATTGTATCTATGCTCTTCGAGCGAGCCGCCCCTGGGAGAGATGAGGTGAGAGGAGACACCAGGCAGCCGGAGTCAAAAGCGACGGCACAGCAATGACGCTGTCGTTACAGTTACCAAATTGAGACTTTCTGATAGTCGAACAGGTACACTGGGGATCTCGCCCCGCATAGGGTCCAACCCTCCATAGGGTCCAACCCTCCTAGGGGACCTCTTTATACCCCAGTAACCAGCCGAAATTCGGGGGAAGATTTAGAGTTCCATGGATTCCTTTCTTCCTATTACGTCGCACTGAAGCACCATCTCCGACATTTCCAACTCTGAAAGAGAAAGATGAATGGAATAATAATGGAACGATATGAAGAGACATGGGATTTGGGGGATGAAAAAGATACTCCAGCATTCGCATTGCGACCCGGGAAAATCCCGAAAGAAACGCATGGGTCAGAGGGAACTGTCGCCGGGGATCGAGCCAGGGACCTCCCGAATGCGAGTCTCACACGTTACTCCAGCACAACCTCGCTCTATTATTATGAGAAATATTCAATAATAGGCTTTGATATAGTATAAATAAAACTATAGCTAGCTTAGCTACCCTTATGGCATCTCAAGTCGGCATGGAATGTAGATGATTAGTAAGTACCTACCCAAATAGGCATTTTTAATCATATCGGACGATGAATGAAATCAGTGAAAGCTTGCTCAAGTGATCAGCAGGTCCATGGAGCTTAAATAGACGTTCATCTTCTTAGGATAAGGGAAAACTCTAGAGAAAACCTTATCCGGGTAACTCGCCGTGAGCGAGATTCGAACTCGCGACTTTTTGAACGTGATGCAGACACGCTACCCCATACACTACTGAGGCAGGTCTAAAAGGGCATGAAGTCCATAGAACTGAGGGTTACAATATTTTTCAGAACATGATGAACCTGCCCCACTTTTCTTCCTAAAGTTTGCGGTTGGAAACCAACCCTCGCTGTTGCCAAGTCTTCCACTTACTGGTCCTTTAACTTAGGCGCGATTCTCGACTTGCAAGTAATGTCTCCAAGAAATATATTTTACACGTTGCCTCTCACCCCTAGTACAGGTTCGTCTTTTGTTTACTAAGGGTTATTGCCCAGTGGTAAGGGGGAGCGGACCCGTTTGAGGACCATCATGTTTTGGAGAAAACTATACACGACATTCATAATTAGAGAAAGTGTCGGAAAATAGTTGTACCCAGGTAGTTGCCGAAATCAGATATTAAACTCGGGTTTGGCGCTACATTTAAACCACAGAGGTGGGTCTCTGTTGAATTAATTGGAGCATCAGGAAATACTTTATGTAGGAGAATGAACTGTTTTGCCACTTCGTGATTGGGCAAGCAGGAAGACACACAGAACACTTGTGACAGAGTTGCTGCAGGCCGCATTCAGGTCGGGATGCCAATTTTAGCACATGCTGTAACCGAAGCTCCTCCACCAACTGGAGATGCAGAAACGTGATGTGTATTTCCGAGATGCTATCTCGATTTTAACTGAGTATATTACCTCTCTAGCTTCGCGTTTCTGACAAAAGCAGAAGCAGAAGCAAAAGCAATCAATTACACATCCGTTTTATGGAGATACATGCACCTACTTACAAGAGTTTTAACTGTTTCTTGATGGGATTAACATTTTAGACTGCCATTTTAAAATTATCACTAAGTGAACGCGCTTCAATAAATGCCTGAATTTCTTGAAAACTGTGAAGAGTTATAATTTGGCTCATTATCTATTCATTTGTACATGTATCTAGTCTTCGTTATCGAAGACATTTCACTGCCCAGTCATGTTAACTTCGCACAATGCCTTTTCACATGGTTCAAAATGATCTGCGAAGCTGGCGGTTGAAGAAAGGGGGAAGTAACCTAAAACTGCTTGATATTTAGAGATATTATAGATCCACATTCTGAGTTATCTTTTGTAACGGAACTTATAATTTGGTGTTATAGTTAGCTACTAATGCTCCCCATATGGTATGAGACCTCGAGGTTACCAATTTCCACCAAGCGATGATCGGACTAATTTCAGAGGTGGGGGCACCCAGGGGCAGTGCCCGTTACCTCCGATGGTAGAGTTGATGAGGATGGCGGCGGAATGGAAGGACCTACAGTTTTGACCGTGGAATCCGAAACACGATGGGCCTTGGGAATACTCCGCATTAACTAGCCAGAAGGGGAGGCATGGGCCGACAAATCGCCGCTCCAGAGCCAGATATCGAACCACGGACCATCAGCCGTGAGCGAAACCACTGTGCTACACTATTATTGCTCGTGTTGTTATTATTTATTTATTTGTATTATTACATCGGGCTTCTGCAATAATTCTTTGAAAGATTCTTTAGAAAATAAATTATTTACACACCTTAATGCTTAGTACAGACATCGGGAGGTTGAGCTTTGAGGGACCATAATAAACCCATCCCTCCGATACTCCTTCCACTTCTACTAGAACAGGTAATGTTCTAGTAGACGTTCACGACCACGACTGACAAACTATACAGTGATAGTCGTTGTGTAGAACATTATATCGACTTTAATAACATTTCAGAAAACAAATTTACTTTTGTATTCAGGGTGACAACAAAGCTGCTTTTTATTGCGCGCTACACGGTTCTGCTTTGTGAAAGTTTATAACATAGACGGCATTTCCACTCTTCATGTGCAAATAATTACGTCTATGGTACCATCAACTTAACAAAATCTCACGTACTACTTTATATTATGTTTAGATTCATTGGAAACTAAATTGCCTCATCGTATACAAATTATCTGTTAATTCTGGACAACCATTACAGAGAATTTGAAGGCTAATGTTATTGAACATAGCATACAATTTTTTTCTAATCCTTTTCAGCTAAAATTAATTGCGTTACAAAGCAGTACCCGTATAAAATTAAGGGAATTAAGGGAAAACAGGACTCTACCTGATGTTGCCAACGGACTTAAACCGCCAACTTGGTAAGGGTTTCTAGTCCGCATTGTGGCAGTGTTTGGTTCGCCATATACGTATGAACAACTTATTTTCGAAATTGAACTATTTTAAATGGAAACTGTATCAGCGGTCCACTGCTCGTCCTTCGACAGTACAGAGTTTAAAGTCGATTTACTACACTGCTGTAATTTCCAGGTTGAAAGTGTGTGCCACCACTGATATTCCGAGTGAGTGAAACAACTGGTTCTAAGCGCACGAGCTTTTAGTTGGCACTTTTTTCCACTGTTCTTGTATAACTCGTCTGTAGAAAACCTCTTTGCTTTCTTTCCTTTAGATCAGTCAATTTTAAAACTCTTATGTATGTCCCCTAATTACTTGCGTTGGTACGAGACTAAGAAGGCAACAGTGGTGTTTCAACTCTTCCAAGTGAAGCGAAAGAACAGATAGATCAAGAAAGATCATCCACCTCTGGTGTTTCTGCCCTGCCTGGTTCGTCATACAAGAGAGAGAGGTTGTAGAAAGAAAGAGATGGTGAACATTTTCCTCATTTTCTAATAACCGAGGACCAACTTACACCTCATGAATTATAGTGGAAGGACAATGAAGCCATACCACCCTTCATGAAGTATCTCCCCAACCATGGTTTAATACAACATAAAATTTTGAGACACGGAAGGCGAATTTCTTATACGACTGTCGAATGTCTTTATAAAAATGTTTACTGTATAGGACACCACATACGGTGTACACTGATTATGCTTGAAATTACGTTCTAGCCGTTGCATTTTCTAGTTATGAGGACTGAGGGAACCAGGAAGATACCTCAGTCACGGAGGATGCTCCTGGCGGATTTGAAGCGCAGACATGCAGGAGTCCATGCGGTGGCAAACTTGACTACACGTGTCGGTTTTGAAAACATTTACATTAAGTGATTTGATAAAGTGTCCAATTTTACCGCTTTTGTAGACGAACCTCGTGAGTATAATCAAACATCAGATTCTGTATTTCTGCGCACGCCTGTTGCTAGTCATCTTAAATTCAGTGTTCTATATGAACGTCGAACTAAGTCTGCCAATTTTGCTCCAGATTCCGTAGCTCGCTCTGTCTATATACAACTCTTGAGATTTTATCTGTTTTGTGTTCACTTTACACTTTGTTTGCAGGTGGAATGTTTGCTCATGCCCATGATTTGTTATGACAGAGAACTGAATACTGATTTTTGACCGCTGATGCAAGCACGTAGGTCTGGTTATGACCATCTTCAGTCACATGCCACGTGTTGAGCAAGCCGCCCAACCTTGCACTTAGGTCATGCGTAGGTCTGACCAGTCCGCCCAGGACAGCTACAAAGCCCTAGAGGCAGCCGTTGTTAACATTGTTTCTAGAACATGTATAATGTTCGATAGTATACATAAAATATGTTAAAAACAACACGAAACATTTTATGACAAATGCGTATGGATATAAAATAGTAATTTACGTAACATTTCGTTTGCGTTGTGCCTTATTGTGCCACAAAAACTAACACACTGAAAATACCTTTACAAAAGCTGACCATGCCAGTCTTAAAAGCCTCCAAACACTAGAGCCAGGACGAAAGGAAATTAGATGTACCTGTTACCCAATTTACGCTGTGAAATCAGAAATAACAAACCACTCCCCGTCCCTATTCAGTCTGTTAGCGTATGCAGACTCTTCTTGTTTTACCTGGCGTCAGTGATTCACGGTCGCTGTATATATATATTCATGTACTGATGATTTAGCTCACTTGAAGTCGGCTTATAGAGAATTCTTTCGTGTTGCCACGAGTGTTAGAAGCCCACCTTGGGCCGCGCCATGGCCGAGTGATCAGACCACTCGCCGCTCACCTACACGGCCCAGATTCGATCTCAAGCGACCGTATTGAGATTTGTGGTGGAAAAAACGGCGCTGGGACGGGATTTCTCCGGGTTCTCCGGTTTCCCCCGCCATCGCATTCCACCTGTGCTCCATCTTCATTCATGTATCATCAGTGTCACCGCCTGCGGTGCCATAAGTAGTTAAAATGGGCGTTAAACGCTATAAAAAAACCCTCCTTAGGCGTTCACTGTTCGGAAGGGTATTGCGAATTGTGAAATTCTCTTTTCTTTATTAATAAAGGAAAATTTCTGTGTTACGAATATTCGTAAACTTTCTCTACCGAATTTTATGTCATTTAAATTAATTGAGATAAAACGTTAGCACAAATATCTTCTTTGCACATTTCGTTGTAGGTAAAATGAGACTTCTCTTACCGAAGCGATAATTGAATATTTAAAAGTCGGTCGGTAAATGTTGAGCTTGGATTCTCAACCTCTTCTATGACATCGCGATAAACAACTGAATGATGGATAACAAAAGTTTTTTTGGGGGTGGGGCATCTGATATGTCTTCACGCTTCTTACCCATTATCATTTATATAGTTTTTATAAATTCTGTGCTTCAAAGTAATTGAGACAAACTTTTTCGTAAATCTCTAATTAGAGATTCCGTTGTAGGTATACAAGGAATAGTAATCGTAATAAAAATGTTTGAAAGTTTTCTATGACAGCTGAAAAAAACTATTGAAGGTTAGCAGTACTTAGGAATAAAACTAGATAAAGTTTTAGAAATTCAAACAAATTATAAAGAATATCTCTGAAATATTTGCTGCGACAAAAGTTCTTTAAAGTAGATAGATTGCCTTAAAGAGATATACATTTTTGTGTATATCTCTTATGGTTGGCTAATTATACAAAATTCCATAGTAATGAAGAGTACTTCATATTCTCAGAAAATTCGACGTTACATTCCATTTGACATGTAAATAACTTGCACATATGGTATGCTAATCAAATCCGTTGGAACTATTCTTGAGAAAATATATCCATGTAAAGGGTAGTTTTTTCTTTAAAATCTTCGTGTCGAATTTTTAAAAAACGCCGAAGTCAAATACAAATTTCGGTATTTAACTAATATTTCGTTTCTGAGTTATGCTGAGTTCTCTCTCTCTCTCTCTCTCTCTCTCTCTCTCTCTATCTCTATCTCTCTCTCTCTCTCTACACTTAAGCGCCCGCAGAGTTTTTCTAATTTTTTATTCAAATGATCCCCATAAATATGTAATTCCGCTGAAATTCGACATTAAATTTCTTGTTGGAATGCAAAAGTTCCTCTACCTCTACATGGCAGAGAAAGTAAAAATTGATATGATCAACTTTTAACCAAGAACTGCTTGAGATCATATTTTAAAGTAAACCCGAGAACGTGAAATACGTAATTATTCCCGGGTAAATAATTAAATGTCCATTGTTGTGAATCTTTTTTACCTTTCAGGCTACGCAAGCTGTAGTACAAAATCAGAAGACCAGAAAACAAAATGAAGTACTACATTTCCTTGTTGAATTATATCTTACCCTCGAGTGGTAAAATTGAAGGATTTATCCATTGTTTAAGTCATTTCAGTATGTTAGCTTTATGCGGAGGCATTTATTATAAAATGGGTATAGAGTAAAATGAATTCTAAACACTTAAGTTCCGTTATTTTGATAAGTCTCGGCTAAAAGGAAACGAAAATAAATGAAGAGGGTTGTAGTCGCACAGTCACATCCCTTTGCACTTCTATGATGTTCACTTCATGCTGTGGAGTCGACTAGTGAACGCCGAGCGAGACGGTCGTGTCTGGCCGCTCTGCTTTGTTTACCTGTACTAGTGCTTCCTTGTGTTGTGCAGTTCGCTGTGTTCGCTCTTCTAGTGTGTTTCATTTTTGTGTTTAATTTTTTTTTAAACTATTATCATGGCTCTCCAGCCGGACAATACCGGCAAGATCTTACATTCTGCTATAAATGTGGTATATAACGATACCACGTGTCAGGATAATTTCACTTCTACAACACATGTTTCACCATCCAGTCAACACTACCTACATCAACCGTCGACTTCTGCAATACAACACACTTCATTTTCTACTTCTGGGTTACCTGCAGATAATGCTGTAAGTACATCTATACTACGGCCATCCCAGCTACAATTAAGTCGGCCGCTTAATTCAGTTGACAACACTGTCCAGCAAGATGATGATACGATGACTGGCTTTGCCCCATCGGACTGTTTAGGTCGCGACCAACGTTCGCAGCTCTCTCACTCTGAAAGCTCCCATCAGAACAAACGCCGCTGCACTGACCCACCCTCCCAACAACCTCCTGCATCTCGCTATACGTACACAATTCCTACCTCTAACCGTTTTTATCCTTTAAGTGAAACTGCTGATCCAGAAAGTACTGATACTGTATCCATCTCTCAAAAAGAGAAAATTCCTCCTATTTGTGTTCGCAATGTTCACAATTATCAATTATTTTTGCAAGACATTAAGAAATGTGTGCTATCTGAATTTCATACTGAGCTTCGAGGGGCTATTCTTAAAGTTTATACTACGACTACCACTGACTTTCGATGTCTTACATCTTATTTCACCTCCATTAACCAGGAGTATTATACTTTTCGCAACCCGTCGGACAAACTGTTCTCCGTTGTTATACGTAACATACCATGCTCGCTCAGTGATCAAGAGCTTTACGACGAACTCTGTGTGTTGAACTTTCCTGTTCGTAAAGTTACCCGTTTGCTTCGCAAAAACAAGGAACCCATTCCCATCTGTGCTGTAGACCTCGTGAATAATGACGCCGGTAGAAATATCTTAAATCTTTCCCGACTGCTGTACAGTGTGGTGAAAGTTGAACATCGACGTCAGAATACAGAACTGCCCCAGTGTACTAATTGCCAAAACTATGGACACACCAAGAACTATTGTCATCTAGGGCCCCGCTGCGTTCGCTGTATCGGCAGCCATCACTTCTCTAAATGTACAAAACCATCTACTACACCGGCTCAGTGTGTTCACTGTGAACAGGACCACCCAGCAAACTATCGTGGCTGTCCTCATTACTTAAAGCTGAAGGAACGTCAGTCTCGACACTCCCAGCAGCCGGCAGCACCTACACACCACAGTTCAGAGAGGCCACCCTCGCCTTCTCTTCAACAGCGCCCACAGCAACAACAACAACAACGTCAACAGAGTCCTTCATCCCCTCATGTATCTACAAGGCCCTCTCGGGCTTATTCTCATGTATTGAGTGGTCGTTCTCCTGCCTTCCAAGACCGTCCTTCCGCCTCTTTACCGGAGGCTCCAACCTCCACAGCTCCGTCTTGGGCTTTTCTTAAAGATCTGCTTGCACAGCTTGGTACATTTCTCCGCACATTGTTTTCTCCGGTTCTGCCGCAAATGATGCAGCTTCTTCGCTCCCTACTCTCTCCTGTGTTTTCTGATGGCCAACCGTGATCTATTGTCTCTACGTCAGCTCACCCTCCTAAACTGGAACTCTAACGGCCTACGTGCCAAACGCTCCTCCTTTATTGCCTTTCTCACTCAGCACAATGTTGATATTGCTTGTGTTACGGAGACTCATTTTCTTCCCAATGAGACCTTCACTATTCCTGGCTATCTTATTTACCGGCAGGACCGCGAGGCAGAAAAGGCATCTGGTGGTGTTGCTCTTTTCATTAGACGTTCTCTGCGCCACAGCGAGATCTTTCTTCCACACGTGCCCAGTCTGGAGGTGGTGGGTATTAAACTTCACAGTGCAAATGATAGTGATCTCGTCATTCTCAGCGCCTACAAACCGCCCAATCGCCGGCTGAATACTACTTATGTCTCCCTCCTCTTTCCTTTGGAGAACAGTACTCTTCTTTTGGGCGACCTTAACTGCAAGCACTCCTCCTGGGGGTGCCGATCCACCAATCCGAATGGTCGGCTTTTGTTTACGGCTCTACACACCTATGGTCTTTCGATATTGGCGCCTGCGGATCCTACTTATTACTCTTCAAACCCCTTAAATGCTCCTGATATTCTGGACATCGGTGTGCATCGCAATCTTCACCTTCCTACCTTCGTTTCCTCCCTGGGAGAACTTGACTCTGATCACTGCCCGGTGATTGTCACCTTTCAACTTCCACCTGCCTTGCTCCCACCGATTCCCAGACTCATAAATGGATATGTACATTGGGATAAATTTCAGTCTCATCTGGATGCGACACTCTGCAACTCTTATCAACTCACCACAACCCTTGATGTTGACCTTGCACTACAGCACTTTACTGACACCATATGCCGTTGTGTCCGTCTTTCCACTTCTCCCAATGTGCGACCTTATTCTCCACCTTCCTTACCCCTCTTCATTTTAAATCTTCTCCGAGAAAAGCATCAAGTTCGTCGACAGTGGCAACGAGACAGACAACCCTGGCTCCGTAGGAAGCTTAACGGTCTCATTCGACGGGTGAAGCTGGAGTTGGAGCGACATCGGCTTCAGTCCTATGAGCGCTATCTGGCATCACTCTCTCCTCACGACCATTCACTTTGGGCAGCCACCAAACGTGTTCTCCGTGAGCCGACTGTTGTGCCGGCGCTCTCTGCAAGCGGAAGACTTGTCACAGATATTGCTACCAAGTGTGATATTCTGGCCGATCATTTTGAGCGGGTGTTCACCCTCCCTCTGCCAGCCGCAGATGTTGCTGCAGTAGAACAGGAATTAACTACTCATCGCACTCGCCCTACAGTTCATCAAAGGATTTCTTTTACTAGCCCGCGGGAACTGTCTTCTGTGATTCGCGCTTTCCCACTTAAGAAATCTCCTGGACACGACTTGATTCCCAACATTGTTCTCAAGAAACTCTCCAAGAAAGCTCTTGCCTATTTGTCATCCCTCCTAAATGCCTGTCTACGCCTCGGCTGTTTTCCTCGCTCCTGGAAGCTTGCTCATGTCGCGGTATTCCATAAGCCCAATAAACCAAAGCACCTACCAGACAGTTATCGTCCAATTAGTCTGTTGCCTACCTTCTCCAAGCTGTTTGAAAAAGTGATCCATCGCCGTCTACTCTCTTACCTTACTCATAACCATGTTATTCCGCCATTCCAATTTGGGTTTCGCTACAAACATTCCACTGCACATCAGCTTTTGCGTTTAACCCAGTCAATTGTCCATGGCTTTGAAGCCCGTCAATATACCACGGCAGTCTTTCTAGATGTGGCGCAGGCGTTCGATAAAGTTTGGCACGCCGGCTTGCTTCTCAAGTTACACCGCAGCGGTATTCCTCATTATTTATTGTTCTTAATAGAGAGTTTCCTATCTGACCGCAGCTTTTCAGTGCGAATTGGCGGTTTCCTTTCCTCTCCACGCACTATTACCGCCGGTGTCCCACAAGGCTCTATCTTGGCCCCCACACTATTCAGTATCTACACTTCTGATATTCCAGATTTGGCCCCGACGTCTTTAGCTCTCTATGCTGATGACACCGTTCTCTACTATTGTCATTCTAATCCTCAACACGCCTATCAAGTGGTACAACACTCCTTGGATCGCCTCACTCAGTGGTGCAACACTTGGCGCATCTCTTTGAACCCTCAGAAGACTGAGGCTAAGATTTTCACTCTACGTCGCTATCCTGATCTTCTTCCGTTGCGTATTTATGGTAACGATGTGTCTTGGCTACCTGCTCCTGTTCCAGTCAAGTATCTTGGGGTGCTTATGGACACTCGACTGACTTGGCGCGCTCACATCGATCGCCTCATTTCCCTGGCTTCCGGACGGCTTTCCAAACTCTCGCCATTGCTTCATCGTCGTACCACTCTAGGATTGGAGTCCTCCGTATTACTCTACAAGTCCCTCGTTCGTCCGCTTATCACCTATGCCTGCCAGGTGTGGGGAGCCGCCCACACAAGCCATCTACGTCGTCTCCAAGTCATTCAGCACCGCTTTATGCGCATCGCTACCAACGCTCCTTGGTTTATTCGTAATCAGCAGCTCCATCACGAACTGGGACTCTTACCTCTTCACGACTTTATTCGGAGGATCGCCCGACGTTTCTTTTCCACATTGAAGGATGTTCCTGGAGCAGTGCACTATCACATAGGCGTTCGTACGCGCCAGCCAACCCGCTTGAAGAGAAGACTACCGCAAGACCTGCTTCTGAGTGATCCCTCTGATTCTAACTCTAGTGATTGATATGCTATTTTACCTCTTGTATGCTGCGTCTTATACCTGATGTTCGTTTATAACATACTGTAGATATGGGGTGGCCTGTAAGCCTCCTCTAAATGTTATTGTCATTGCCCTGTATGTTATCACTGATCTGTAAAGCATTGTACTGCTGATCGATCAAAAATAAATAAATAAAAAAAAAAAAAAAAAAAACTTCATGCTGTAGTCAACATTATTTTCTACCTAGTTGTACGGAAGGTTGCGTGTCCTATTTGGTGTAAATTGCCTGAATAGCTCCCCTCCCCAAGTTTTTATGATAACTTCTAGACAGAAGTGTACCGTGAATAACATAACCAGAATAGAAAATACATTTTTATACGAATGCTATAATTTACCGGGTTTTCAGATTTATTCGACTTTTAGTGCCATTGAGTTTAAACGCATGTCATTAGTTCAGCGAGCCACTTGGCTAAATGGATTGCCGACTTCGTAAACAGGTTGATGTACTGCGCAGTGCAGAGCTGTTTTTCGCCAGGATATTTTGTGCGTTTTTTGTTTTTTTTTGTTGTTTTTTTTTCACACGAGACGCAGTGACCATCGATAACAGAATTTGCATGTTTTTTTTATAAATAGTAACGGAGTCTGATCAGGACTCCGGTACTGTATCCCTATTTACATTTCCCCCCATAGGTTTTACAGGTTTTACTGATTACTGGTTTACTGGTTCTTTTACAAACATATACACATTGCACAAACATATAACACCCATGCCCAAGGCGGGACTCGAACCCACGATCCCCTGCCCACGAAGCACCAAAGCGAGACGCTTTAGCGAGCGTGGCCATAGGGACCGGCTGGTTGAGTGCTACTTATGAACTGGAAGAATACGTTACTAAATGCTGCGCTTGCGAGTTTACGAGATGCATTATTGAAAGGTAGGATACAAGTCCCATTTCACTAAGTCAACCTCCGAACTCTTACCATCCACCCGCCTTCTACTTATCGCTCGCTAGTCCTCTCCAAGAGACAATATGTGATAAATTCGCTACATAGTATTGACATCATGCGAGGGCAAACGATGGCGGCAAATGCCGAATAAATCTGAAGACCTTTTATATATGTATATGTATATATACATATATAAATATAATATATAAGATATATATATATGTATATATACATATATAAATATAATATATAAGATATATATATGTATATATACATATATAAATATAATATATAAGATATATATATATATATAAATAAGATATATATATAAGATATATATATAAGATACCTGTGAAATTGTCATGCTAGGGAACGATGGTATCGCACTCTGGCAGGATTAATTTTCTTTTCAGATGGAGTATACATGGAAGAGAACACCACTCGTTCGACTCTAGGATGTCATTCGTTCACATTTGAAAGGTAATAGGCTGATGTGACATATTTCGGTATTCAGCGGTTTTGGCACAGTGATATTTGAAGCCGTCTTCCAACTTTAGAACTTTGTCCGTCGTCTTGAGGAAAGTTAGTAATGAAGGTGAAGCTTCTAACCCCGTAAAGAGCAAAAAAAAAAAAAAAAAAAAATATGAATTGCTCCAAGCACCTAGTACAAAACCGCTGCTCAAAACTAAGACTATCAAAAATGACCGTAAATATCATTATGGGTGTGCTTAATATTCAGAGTAGTACTCCAGTTATCCTTAAAACCCGAAAGAAATTCCAGCTTCGAACGAATGGAGTGTTCCTGAGAATTCTAACTTCACAGTTGTCATCAGTGTTGTTTTTTTGGTTAAGTAACGTTTGAGACAAACTCCTTCCTCATTTAGCCTCTTAATTATGGTTAGCATTTATAATGTTGCGTGTAGTCATGGTAAGAGAGGTGGCGATTTCCGAACCTCGATATTTCCGCTATTCGGTATTGAATCTCGGACTGTACGTGATATTATTACACAAATGACTAATTCTCAAAGGGACCGAGAAAAGTAGCGTCGCGGTAACGCATGTGACTCGCATTCTGAATGTCCCGAGTTCCATTACCGGCGACCGCCCAGTCTGGTCCATTAGTGTTTCGTGTTTCCCTGGGTGGTGGGTGAATGCTGGGGAGTTTCCTCTTCTATCACGCCTTTCCTGTCTATTATATCCTGTATCCGTCACTCTTATATGTTTGAGAGTTGTAGGACCAAAATACGGAGTTCGACGGGTTGCGGCTGGTCGGTGGATATGCGGTTTGTAGAGGTTTCTTCCTAGGCGTCGTTGCGGGACTGTTCAGTTAGAATCCTCTTCCAAATGCGACCCAGGGCGTTAGGGTCTTGTGGGTAGGCACTTGGGTGTGCTCGAAGTGGAAACGTTGCGCCCTTCATCTGGATCTGGTTGCGCTTCGGGTCTCTTCACTCATCCCTCCATCCCTGGGGTCACGTTAGAATCATAAAGGACCATGTGGCCTACTTTCGATTCTGTGCCTCTGTTGTAGGGATCCCTTCCGTTCGTACTTTTTAATTCTCAAATCCTTATGGTTAAAGCCCAGCTGCTAGATACCAAATCTCGTTCTTTTGGCAAAGCTAATGCACATTAACAAACAGCTTACAGCTAAAGAAAAAATCGTATAGTGACCAAAGATGCTTATTTATGTGAGCAGTGTTCAAGCAAGCTCTTTCGTGACTGCAATTACTCATCGACTCAAGAAATAAAACTGGTGTACTGAAGATTCGGTTTTACATAGTGCAACTTCATAGCAGAAGTCATTGATAATAAAAACTTGAGAAATAAAAATTACTCTTTTGCCCGTAAAACCTCTGCAAGTTCAAACTAAATAAAAGCAGTGATGTCTAAATTAGAATGAACAAAGAGGATTAAACAAATTAATCAACCCCAGAGAGCGTGTTTTTAAGTGAATGTACGTAAATGCAGGTGGTATTAATTGAGGATATTATTAAGACAGCCGTCAAATAAACATCAGCTGTGTGTAGTTACATATTTTCATCCATTTTGTGGGAACACGTTGGCCTGAAAGAAAAGGCACGGCAAGGGGTCTTTGCGGAAGCGGGTCGCGGGACCACTTTGCACTCTCCTTTTCTAGTGACTGCCATTATAACGTTACAAATAAAACCTGGAGGCCAAGGACACGCTAGGCGACCTCCTAGTTGTTCAACACGAAGAGTTCAGAAGTAATGAAAAATGACGCAAGGATTTACAAAAATGCATTTTTCAAACTGTTACTTTGACATTTCTCTCTAATACTGTTAACACAAACATTCTTGGTTACATTTAAGAATGCGTTCTAGGATTTATCTGATGAAAAAGAAAATGTTCCTAGCGTGTTTCTCGCCTGTGAAATCAGTCATTCTCAAACAAGGGGCTACAGTTCAAATGGCTGGTAAAAGGAAATACTACTACTACTACTACTACTACTACTACTACTACTACTACTACTACTACTACTACTACTACTACTACTACTACTACTACTACTGCTACTAATAATAATGATAATAATAATAATAATACTAATAATAATAACAACAACAATGGGCTAATTTAAGCGGACCGAATATCTTGATGTGGGTTAAATATTTAAAAAAAAAAATTGGGGGGGGAGAGGGGTCTGATTCTTGTGCATTTATATTTTAAGAGTAAAATTCTGAAGTTGTAACTCTGAATTATCACTGGGAATGCTTATAGAAGCAATTCCTTAAACTCCTACTATAGTTTAACGGTTACAGCCTCTTACATTTTTGTAGTTTTTCTCTTTGACATTTTAAGAATCTTAGGTACGCTGAGTATTAATAGGTAATAACATTGTATTACCAAGAACTACTTTTACTTGTCAATATTTGAAGCACATTTAGACAGTGGTCACGGATCAGGTTCGAACTCAAAACTTAATACACAGAAAGTGTTCTAAAACAGCTCTCTAGCACTGTATTTAAAGTAAGTGAATAGATAAGCTATTTATATCAAAAAATACTTCTCTACGCGAAAATATGAACCTGTTTTAACATCAACAAAATGCTTTCTGACTTTCCTCAAACTAATTTAGGCGTATTCAGTCCATTCGTATTCTTTTTGGCTAGGGTCTGTTGGAGAGGGAAGGGTGCCGCTTGATGCAGAAACCGGTCTTTTCCCCCTGTCCCCCATCTTTTGGCCGAAAAGAGTGCGAATAGACAAGCGTTGTAACAACTAGGATCTGTACTATCATTGGAGTTACACCCAAATGAGTTGGTGGTCCACTGAGCTGACAGCCACATTTAATTTTATTGTTTTATGAGGATGTACCAAAGTGGAATGTTTATTGGTGTGAAGACTTTCTGCCCTTCAGGAATTAAGTATTTTAGAAAATGATTAAGGGGGAGATTTTACGTCCTCATAAGACAGAAAATTTTCTGGAAAAGCCCCCTGAAGATGTCTTCATGGTGGATAAATGTTGTATAACTGGCAAACCCTAAGAGATACACAAGCACTTACTATACAATATATGTAGATGTCGTTAAATCACACAGTTTATGTCACATTCATTTTTCCCCCCTTTATTTTGTGGAGTTAACCATTTCTGTGATATTCTTTGCATTTAGTACCCATATAAAATTAAGGGAAAACGGGACTTGGAACTCTACCGGGCGTTACCAACGGGCTAATTCGCCAACTTGAAAGTGCTTTAGCCTAGTATATTCCCTTGTTTCCCTTCTACTTACAAGGAAGCAAGCAATAAGGTCATTTTTGCTAATATTTATCTCAATTAGCATGGTGTAAATAAAACCATAATCTTTTGTAAGAATAATTTGTTTACAGAACAGGTAGAGAAAGTCATGAGATTGGATTTTTCTTATTTATTCTTTTTACACAGGAAAAAAGCGCAGAGATTTTCTCCCTCCTAATTATTCACTGCATTTAATGCCTAATGTCTTTCAATTCTTTAAAACAGCATCACACACTTTTGCTGCATTTGTTGAGATACTAGCTGAAAAGATCGAGGGTTTTTTTTACTACTTAATGAATACTAACGTTCATCGACTTTAAATATCACGCAGTAAAAATACTAAGATATTTTCCAAAAACTGCTAAATAGATATTTTAAATTCGGATAGCATTTATCACAAACGTCACAAAATGTTGCTGAAGCTCGGAGCTACGTGTTTCTGATCGGCATTCGGTTAAATTCGCTTGTTAGCAGCTTTTTGAACGTGCATTTACATTGGTATATTTTCTTTTGGTGAAAAAGCAATGTTATAGACTTTTTTTCCATTTCCTGGAAATCTGCATTGACCGTACTACAGCATCTTGATATGAGAATGTTCGGATTATGTTTCGACTTTTACAACTTATTAGGTTGAGTTAGCAGGTCATTTGTTTTTAATATATAATGGCGATGCATCAGTATATAAAACTTTTGGTACACCTACTCCTGAAGTAAAGTGATTTCTACGATCTAAAAGAAGCATTTCTATCAGAAGAAAAATAAACAAATATAAAGTATTAGTATCTACTTCTTTGTAAGAGTATCGCTTAGGAATATGAGTGAAAAATCTCGTTGTTTCACGCTTATATTTATTTCTCCGTTCTCATGGAATGACATTTAGAAATTTCTTTGATATTGGGGAAAGATATGCTGTACAAATCTGCTTATATTTCTGTTTCTTTTTTCAGTAAATACTTTTAAGCGCTATGAATTTCAGTTTAGACGTGGATAACAAAATATCCACATTGTCAGGTAATTGTGGTAGAACATTTTGCAAAAACGCCTGACTGAGAGTAGAAGGCGTTCCTGATGAGCAACTCCAGAATTTGAATTCCTGTTTTCCACGTGCTTTGGAAGTGTGTATATAATATAAACTGTCCAACGTATTCATAATTTATATATATATATATTTTTTTTTTCTTTTGAGCAAACTCATAACTTATCCCCAACTTATTTTTCAGACGACATATTCTTGTGTTCGGAACTTAAAATATTGTTCGAGATCCCAGAAATAATACTCCTTTGCCAGGGCACATGTAATAACAAAGAGAAATGGGTTATCTCATTAATAATCCCCCTGCATTGTGACTTGGGGGAAAAGGACACACTCTAAACTCAGGACACCACTATAAGTTACTTTGTAGTTTTCAATCAGTATCTCCGCAGAATGGCCGATGTACCAATAATCCGAAGGTCCCCAGTCTCTCTTGATTCTTTGGTCCTCGTGCTCGCTTAAGCACGCTCAACCTGTATCTCTGCATACATGAGATGTTATCGGAGACCTAAACCCATTACATTCTCAAAATGTAGTTGAATTGTTCGCATTTTAGAGGTGTTTAGCAGACGTCGCACTCTTATCGTTTAACTAGGCTTTGTGCACCTAAATACTAAAAGAAAGTTGTGAATGAAGAATTGCCTATGTTATCCATCTAAACCTTTATAAGGATCTCCCGCCGGCTACCATTGCTCAGTTCATGCAATCTCATAAGACGTGTTACAAAAGTAACATCTAAATGAATTATGTGGCCAGTAATGGTCCAAGCGTGTCAGGCGAGTAGATGTTACTAGTACTACAATTAACTTTCATTTAAGTTTGTTTCTCGGTTTTACGCTGGTAGCATCGATCTTGTATTTTCAATATGTTTACAGCATTTATGAAATTCACGGTAGATGATATCTCAAACTGGAGAGGGTAAACTGCTTTGCCATGAATGTTACAAAACTGTAACCCAAGTATTAAACCCGAAGTATATTAAGATTTAATATTTGCGTTATCAAACAGATATTGTGTCGAGGATTCATACTCCAAATTCTTTTGAGCAATTGTTCATTATAAAACATCGTATAGCATGAGCTTCTAACATTAAAACTGAAGGAAATGTAAACTCTGAGAAGCTATAGCCTTAATGAATGCTTTGAAGAATGAAAACAGCAGTCGACTTTGACTGTACTCCCAACATATGTAGATAAGAGCAAGTTCACCATATCAGTCATGCTAAAAGTGTGATAAGAATTGCCACATTTGCATTCGTTGTCAAGAATTACGTCCTAACTTCTTGGCAACAACAGCGTTCTCTGCCAATAACAGTAATTTCGAGTGAGCCAGAAGACTATTTAAAACGTTTATTTCAAAGCATAAATATCACACCCTAGAAGTATTTCAGCACTCTTTATGAGCTTTATTTGAATAATTGTTCTCCCTCCCCCTTTTGTTATTATTTCCCCTCACTTGATAATGGGTTTCTGTTTGCGATATAAGATTTACTTTTGTTGTCCTTGATGTGCAACCAACGTGGCTAGAGAACTAACACCCATTTCCGTTATTGGATCTGCGCTGGTTTCTATGGAGGAATACACCAGTGCTTGGCCGTGTTGGCGCAGTATGGAAATACTATCGGCAACAGCGCCTCAGACATGCATTTCTATTGGTTTGTCCCAATTATCTCGTTGGATGTCTAGTGTACAACTAGGAAGCAAGAAAGTGGTTCAGCTCGCGCTTAGGTCATTGACCGCGCTCTCATCCCTCCCGCAGTGCTGTTCTAGCACCTTGCATGAAGTTCACTCGTTGTCTTAGCACAATTAAATCTGTGTAGCTTTTTATGCAGATAACACGTAACTTTAGTGAAATAACCCAGCATTCTACCCCAAACTTTTATGTATACAGAAATATTAACTTCTGGTTCAGCAAGAGGTAGAAAGAAATAAGGACAAAGAGATGCATACTTGGGGGCTGTTGTTCCAACTGTTTATAATATATACTTGGAGATGTTCTCCAAGCTGTACCTTGCCGTTCATTTGGTTAGCTCCCCTTTTATACTTTGTTACGTTGTTTTATAAGTTATTTGCGGCATGCTTGCCTTTTATTAATGCTTAGTGAAACAGGTAAGTTAAATTGATTTATTGATATATCCTCTCGGATATGCCGTACTAAATAGCAATAAATACATTTAATTTTCTTTAGTATATGCCTTCCAAATATTGGATTTGAACTTTAGGGATAAAAGTATGTAGAATGGAATGATGAATGAAATCGGTGAAATGATGTTCAAATGATCTCGGGGTCCATGGATCTTAAAGTTACCCGACATTTCGTCTTTTCAGGATAAGAAGGAATCCCCAAAAAACGTATTCGGTAACTGCCCTAAGCGAAATTCGAACTCGTGGCCTCTTGAATGTGAGGCAGACATTTACCGCCACACTACCGAGGCAGTGCCGCGTTTGATATTGAGTATAGACGTAATTAAGAGCAATGGAATGCTGCTAGTAACTCCCACATTGTTGCGTGCAGGATTTGTGAAGTAGGGGTGACTTACTGAATCGATTTAAGTAATAAAACATACTTTTATTTCGAATTTATTTCAACAAGACTTAAATAAACTCGGTAAGCTGATACGCACACATATTCGGATTCACTGTTTTATAACTTTTTACCCCTTATGTTTTAGTTGAAAGTGATTCACAAATCTAGAAATATATATATAGACACACACACACATTAATTTCAAGAACAGGCGGTGGTTAGACCGCCCGACTGTTCTAGGCGGACCGGTTTCGATCCCAGGGAGGCGTGCGTGTGTGTGTGTGTGTGTGTGTGTGTGTGTGTGTGAGATTTGCGATGGACCGGTTTTATCAGGTTTCTCCGATTTTCCTAGCCATCTATTGTTTCATAATCATCTCTTCTGTCATCCATTTCACATACTGTCATATCATCCACTTCCTCTATTTCATACCGGGCTTTGAGCTGATCACCCATTCTGGTTTGTCTGATCCGGAGCCTCTGCTCCTCAACAGGTGCTGGCTTGCAAGTGCTGGGGGTGTAGTTCGTACATAGGACGAGGGTAAGCATAGATGATTTCAAGAATATTCTTATGATGTAGAATTGTAGAACATAGCGTATTTTGCAGAATTCATCGCTGTCATCCTGGTGAAATGACATGCGAGCGTAAGAAAGCACAGTGAACTCCCAGTTACGTTTATAAAGGGGATATCATGCACGATCAAAAATATATTGAGAAATAGGCCAGATGACGTGGGGCTGACTGTTGAAGCGCACTTATGAAAGTTCTCCTATGCTGTTTGCTTTCGGCGGTTTTCCTCTACTGTGAATGTATGCAAAATACGTGGAAAATTCACAAAATTAAGATGTTTTTCTGGGAAAAACGTTACTGCTAAAAGAAAACCAAAGGTTTCCAAAGGAGCAACCGCACGCCTTACACATCTTGTCCTCAAATATTAAGTAAGTCACGTTTTGCTTTATAAGATTTACTGTGATTTGAAACTTCTATCCCAGATGAAATGAATGCTGAGCGACAAGCATGTATAAAACTCCGAATAATGCTATTAAAACGTTGTTTTGAAGCTAAATGTAGGAAAAATTGCAAGCATCGGTTCATATGGAAACTGTGTTCACGTTTTAGTATAACGCGCTAGATGCAATATTTGTATATGATGACACACCTGTGCTTATCATGCCGTACCTTGCGGTGTGTTTTGTAAATATGAAGTGAATAATGGTTCAGCATTCATTTGTGATCTATAAGATGATGTGAATGGATAGTGGAACTGGCGGAAAAGGACCACTTTTATGTGTAGGGGATAGGAATCTTTAGCATCTTCATTCGTGAACTAACATATTATTGTGCTACGCTAACGACTAACATGCGGCCCAGCAGAGCCGGTTTAGATTCAGTGTCACAAAAACAATGCTATTAACGTCTTCTGTAAGTAAGTGTTTGTACTGTCGTCTCCTTAGCGCGGTGGTAGCGCAGCTACTTACCAAGCGGAGACCTGGGTTCGATTGCCGGTACCGGCGTGGGGATTTTTCTCCATATGGAAGACCTGGTCCGGGGTACATCAGCCTCGTGAGGTACCTGGGGGGGGGCAATTGAGGAGCTGCTTAATGGAGAAGTAGCGGCTTCAGGTCATGAGGACCGCATTAACCGGTCGGGGGAGTTCGAGGCGCTGACCACGTCTCCCCCTCCAATACTGCACCTCATCCATGACGTCTGTCATGAACCGATATGGGGGCGCAGCGGCCGGGCGGTAGGCCAAGGTTCCTTGTGACCTGTCGTGCCATGGAGTTATAAGCGTTTGCACTCCACGCGTGGATATTTACTCCTGAGAGAGAGAGAGAGAGAGAGAGAGAGAGCGGTGTAATTCATGATTTCTTTGATTTCATTCACTGATGCGACACGCTCATTGTTGCAGTATGAAACATCAACGACTTCCATTAGCTGAGAGGCTTCTGATAGTCAGAGACAAAGGCAAAGTACACGTTTACCATTAGAATAGTACAATAATAACAGTTAAGTCTTTTAAAAGCTGGTTGCTGTGATAAAATTGAAATTCGGTTCTCTTTGCATGGTCAGGAGTACATCAAAAGAGAGATGAAACGAATAACGACTCTCCGTTTGAGAAAAGTTTTAAATATTTTAAAATGTAAATCAATAAATAGGAATAACTCTGAAATGAACTTCACAAAACTGTTATATAGTAAAAAAAAAAAAAAATGCGTGTGTTAACGAGATCCAAATATTTTGTTGAGCAAGTTTTTATCTACCTCTTACGGTTTACCATTTATGCAAAGGTCATCCAGAATGAAGAAATCTTCAGAGGCTATTATCAGAACGTTCAAGACATACATTTTATCCCTCGTGTAAAGATTTTTAATACAGGGTGTTAAAATCAAAATCGTTAGAGCCATTTTTGAGAAAAACTTCTTCGAAAATTTTTCCATGTAAAGGTTAATTTGGGCCGGGAATTTTCTTGAAAATGTTCCTGTCGCATCCTTGGAAGATACTAAAATGTACATACTATATTTGGTATTTAACGTACATTTCGTTTTAGAGCTGTGGTACTCCCCCCCCCCCCCACAGAGACAGAGAGGGGGGTGGTCACACGTGACATTTTCACTTTCTATAGCCCTCATGTAGGTACAATGTACATAGTGGATAGAGATCTTGTATTCCACCCAAAAATTCAATGTGGAGATTTCACCGGAAATGTATGTTTTGGGGTCCCCTGAGTTTGAAAAAAAATTTTTTAGAAAAAGATCCGTGGGTGTATCTTTGGACAGCATAGCTCAAAAACGAAAAGACCGTTAAATACCAATTTTAGTATGTAGGTTTTGTATCTTCGAAGGATGCGACACAAAGATTTTCAAGAAAATTCCTCCACCAGAAACCACCCTTTACATGGAAAAATTTGCGAAAATTTTGATTTTCTGAAAAATGGCTATAACGATTTTTATTAAAATCCCGTATATTCAAAATATTTACATCCCCCCCCCCCCAAAATAGTATATCTTGAATTTTTTAGGAATAGTCTCTGAAGACCTATTTTTTCTGGATGAATTTTGCCGAATTTTGCTTAACTGCTAAACCGTAAGAGACAGACAAAGACATACTACACAAAAAATGTAGATCCCGCCAAAGCACACAATTTATGTCCTTTACGTTTTTGTTGGGGAGGTAACCGTGTCTGAGATATTCCTTGTTATTGGTTTCAATTGTAAAGTACTCTCAGGCAGGAAGTGTCCGTTTTTCTTTTGTTCTACTCCTGGCCGAGCAAAGAAACGATTTGCAATGACAATCACATAACAACGGTTTTTAAAACATTTGACTTATCGCTTTACCACAGTGCATTCCTTAGTTCCCCTCTACTTATAAGGAAAAGTTGTTTGTAGAGCTGCTTGAGAAAGTCATGCGAGCGTAGCACATCATATTCTTTTTCTAAAAATGCTTTATTGGATTTGGGTGCTATCTAAACATGTATTTCTGGTAAAATCTCGTGATCGAATTTTTGGGTGGAATACAATACCTTCTATAACTACTATGTACATTGTACTTGGTAGACAAAATAAAAACGGTGGTTTTTGATTAATTTCAAGAATTTGCCTGCGTGATCGAGTGGTCAGGTAGACTACTGCTCACCCGGAAGCCCCAAATTCTATTCTCGGCTGGGGCGGGGAATTTTTCTTAAACTGGAATCATTCCCTATCTCCCACAGAGTCAAGAGGTATGTATGTGGGAGTGAAGAAAAGAAAATGATTAAACCCAATTTCAAGAACCTATAGTACCCGAGTTGGTTAAGTCAAAGACTATAGATATTAAAGGGGGCTATGTAAATGAAACAGCTTAAAAAACTACATTAACACAATTTATTATATTATGTGTGGGAGGTAAATGCAATGCAGCGTGGCAATAACATCAGGAAAATCAACACTGATGTTAAACACTTGAATTATAGCTTCTACGTTAACTCTTGGAAACTTAGGCATATCTTGTGGGTCCAAAGAGGGAGATCATAACCTGAAAAGGATGCAACTTTTTGACACGTTTGAACTGATACAATTGTGTTCGTTGCAATTTGGCCTATAGAGAGGCTTCTCTCTTCTCTTCTGGCTCTACAGCCCTTGGTGAGCTTTGGCCTCCTGCACAATCCTCCTCCACATATCTCTATCTTCTGCTTTACTTTTCCACCCTCTGATTCCAATTTTTCTTAGGTCTTCCATCACATCATCTAACCATCTTGTTTTTGGTCTTCCTTTTTTTCTTCTAGCGTACAGTCTTCCTTTCAATATTCTTTTTGGCATTCTATCTTCTGTCATTCTCTCTATGTGTCCTAGCCATCTTATTCTTTGTGCCTTTATAAATTTCACAATATTTTGCTGCTTAATTAGTTCTTCTATCTCATAATTATATCTTATTCTCCATTGGTCTTTATCCTTTACAGGTCCAAAGATTCGTCTAAGTATTTTCCGTTCAAATCTTCGTAGTATTTCTTCATCTACATTGTTTAGGGTCCAGGTTTCTGCAGAATACGTTACTATTGGTCTTATTAGTGTTTTATAGATATTGTATTTTGTCCCTGTACTAATAAGCCTATTTTTAATAGATTTAAATTTGCATAATAGGCTGCATTTCTACCTTGAATTCTTTCTTTTATGCACTCGTTTAAATTGTTATCATTATTTACAAGCGCTCCTAAATATCTAAATTTGGATACCCCTTCAAATGTTTTGTCTCCAACTACTAGATTTTCAATTATTCTTTTGCTTTTGTCTGCTGTCATTTTCAGGTATTTAGTTTTTTTTTCATTTACTTCTAATCCTATTTTTTTTGACCTTCTTTCTAATTCTTCATAAACTTCAACTAACATTTTCCTATCTCTTGCCACAATCAATATGTCATCTGCATATGCACATATCTGACTAGACTTAAAAAATATTGTTCCTTTAGTATTTATTTTTTTTCTACTGCTCTGTGCAGGGCTAGGTTGAATAGAGTCGTCGATAGTCCATCACCTTGTCTTACTCCTGTGTTATAATCAAAATCCGGACTTAATTTATTCATTACTTTCACTTTGGCTTTTGTATTTTCCATTGTCATTTTTATTAGTCTTATTATTTTCGGTTGCACTTTAAAACATTGTAAGGTGTTATAGAGAACTTCTCTGTCAATTGAGTCAAATGCAAACTTAAAGTCAATAAACAGAAAGCATAAATCTATGCCATGCTCATAGAATTTTTCCATTATTTGTCGTATTACAAATATCTGGTCTATCGTACTCTTGTCACTTCTAAATCCACATTGATACTCGCCTAATACATTTTCCGCATATTTTTTCACTCTATTATTTAAAATACTTGAAAATATTTTATATGCTACATTTAGCAATGTAATTCCCCTATAATTATGGCATTGATATTTATTACCCTTTTTATATATTGGGCATATTATGCCTGTCTTCCAGCTTTCAGGCATCTGTTCCTTCCTCCATATTTCTAATATTAACTTATGTATTGCTTTCATAATTTCATTCCCACCATATTTAATTAGCTCAGCGATTATGTCATCTTCTCCTGGTGCTTTATTATTCTTTAGGCTCTGTATTGCTATTTTAACATCCCAAATATCCGGTTCTTCTTCTTCTTCTTCTTCTTCCATTTTTTGTTCATTTCCATTTTCATTCTCTCCTTGTTCCTGATTATTTATTGATTGTCGTTTATTTAACAATTCCTTGTAGTACTCAGCCCATCTTTCCAGTATATCTTTATCTTCTCCAAGAACATTACCTTCCTTGCTTAGACATTCTTTCATTTTATTCTGTTTCCCTTGTTTCATTTGCTTTAATGCCATATAGAATTTCTTTATCTCACTCTGTTGAATCAGCGTTTCTATTTCTTGGGTTTGCATTTTCCAATATTCTCTTTTCTTTTTCTTACATATGTTATTAGCGTCTCTTCTTCTTTGACGGTATTCTTCATAGTTATTTCTAGTTTCTTTCTGGAGCATTTTTTTCCTAGCCATGTTCTTTTTTTCTATAGCTTGCTCACACTCTTTATCATACCATTCTATGTTTCTTTCCATTTTCTTTTCACCTATACTTATTTTTGCTACCTCTTTTACTGTCTCCTTTATTACTTCCCATTGTTCTTCTACACCTTCTTCTGTTCCTTTTTCATTTAATTTGCTGCTCATTAACTTTTGATATTTCTTTTTTTCTTCTTTATCTTTTATTTTTTCTCTATCCCATCGTATATGTTTGTTCTCTTGAACCCTCTCCATCTTCTTTATTTTTATTCTCATTCTCACTTTAACCAAAAAGTGATCTGAATCACAATTTGGGCCTCTACAACTTCTTACATCTATAATTGATGATGTATGTCTTGCTTTAATTAGCACATGATCAATTTGATTTACTATATCTGAGCCTGGCATTTTCCACGTTCCTTTATGTATTTCTTTGTGAGGGAAGCAGGTACTTTTAATAATCATATTATTTCTAACTGCGAATTGTCCAAGTAGATTACCATTTTCATTACTTATTTGATGTAGTGAATGTTTCCCTGCCACTCCATTTAAATAGTCTTCTTTCCCCACTTGGGCATTAAAATCTCCTAGTATCACCAATGTATCATAAGTTCCTACTGAATTACATGTATTTTCTAAGCTTTCGTAAAACTCTTTCTTGTTTATCTCATCTTTCTCTTCTGTAGGTGCATATATAGATAATATAGTTATATTTCTGAATTTACCTTTAAGGCGTATTTTACAGATTCGTTCACTAATTGATTTAAATTCTATTAGGCTCTTTTTGATTTCCTTTGAGATAATAAATCCTGTACCATTAAGTCCAGCTTTTTTAGGTCCACTATATAATACCGTGTATTCTTTCTTATCTATTCTACCTTCCCCTGCCCATCTTATTTCTTGGAGCGCTACCACATCTAATTTATATTTTAATACTTCATTTGCTATTTCTTTCATTTTCCCAGGTTTCAGCATTGTCCTTACGTTCCAGGTCGCCAACATTAAATCATTCCGAGGCTTTTTTGCAGGTTTCGTAACAATAGCTTTTTTACAAGATTAGGTTGTTAACCTAATGCTTAACCCCCAACCTGGAGGACCAGGCTTCCTTATTTATGTCCCCAGGAAGCAGGGTGGTCCGGTTATACCCCCGAACACTGGGTAGCTCAGGCACCTCGGGGGCGCTACTCCCCGTACTCACCAAGGTGAGCCCCTGAGGGGCTATAGAGAGGCTATGAAACTATTATCAGGCAATGCTTAGCGGTCATGAGATGGACTAATTTACTTAAGCAAGTGCACTGCTTAAAATCCTCCTAGCAGTTAGGAGCCTGGAGTTTTTTCTACCACTACTTGAGTGCAACTCCACCACGGGTACACGTAGTGAAACATGATGTATAGTATAGCAGGTATGTGATGTGATCCAGCAGTTAGGAGCCTGGACTTTCTATCAATTACATTGAGTGCATCTTTACCACGAGTACACGTAGTGAGACGTGCTGTATAGTACAGCAAGCATGTAATGTGTCCTAGCAGTTAGGAACTTGGGCTGTTTTCGCACTTAGCTTGCTGGCATCACTACCACGATTACACGTAGTGAGACACGCTGCATAGTACATCAAGCATGTAATGTGTCCTAGCAGTTAGGAGCCTGGACTTTTCTATCATTTAGCTTGAGTGCACCACTTCCACGATTACACGTAGTGAGACATGCTGTATAGTATAGCAGGCATGTGATGTATCCTAGAAATTAGGAGCCTGGACTTTTCTATCATTTAGCTTGAGTGCACCACTACCACGAGTACACGTAGCGAGACATGCTGTATAGTGCAGCAGGCATGCGATATGTCCTAGGAGATGGGAGCTTGGGCTCTTCCAGCACTTGACTCCACCACTTCCTCGAGTATGTCGGTCATGGTGGCTGAGTTGGTTAGGCGCTGGCCTTATGATCTCTATTTCAATCCCGGCCCAGACCAATGATTTTAAGTGTGCGTAAAAGCGATATCTCCACGTCAGAAGATTCAGTAGCATGTAGGAGAACTTTGCGGGACGAAATTCCGGCACACCAGCGGCGCTGTTACCGTGGCAATTGCCAGCGTCGATAACAAACAAATAAAATGTTAACTACCATGAGTACACTAGCATAGATGTGATGTATGCCACAGCGGTGAGATTTTTCTAGCACATAGCTTGAGCGCGGCACTATACGTTTATATTTGCCCATCTGATTGTCGACTCAGTGTATTCTATGAGTCGGGGGGGGGGGTGCAGACACTATTATTACATTTATTTTATTTTTTCTCTCAATTTCATCGGATGTAGGTATGTTTTTAGGCAAGATACCCGTTGTCCCAGTTTGAATTGAATCAATGAGAATATCTTCCTCTACGTTGTCTCCCTGAATATTGGTGTTTTAGAAGCAATGTCTTCGTTTCCATATTATTTTCAAACCATTAAATGGGTCAAATAAACCAACTCCCTATCATTAATGCAGAGAAGAAAGTATTCAAGTTGCACATCCTTGCGCGAACATGGAACAAAGGTTTTGCAGTGCTTGAGCACTCGCCTGGAAACACAATGTGCTGGAAGTTTGCGCTGTAGTATCATTAACCTCTAATGAAGTAATTCTAAATAAACTCGGAATAATAGCTATCTTAATGTTTCTGAAGGAAGAAAGGAACCAAAATGCACTATTATGTTAGCTCTTATGATGAAACATTTAGTCAAATTAGTGGTACGAATGAGTTTAATCTTGTCGGTGATTCTGCGAATATGCTCAGTACCTCGTGATGTTAACACTTCCGTGAACAAGCATCAATGGCAAATTGCAGTAGCATAGGTCTTTATTCCGTCTAATAAGCCTACCTTCTAAACTGCATGCGTTGGAAGACTATACCTAAAGAACCGGAAGCAGTTTGTCAACAGCATGTTATAATTCATCTTCTCACTCCTTATATGCGACATATTGATATCAGTGAACACAGGCGGTGAGTGTAAGCTGAACTGAAGCAATTTCAAATATTGGTCGTCAGTCATATTTATGAACCCTTTTAGATTACTCCTTCAGACCAGAAGTCTGGAAGGCACCTGAAAGATGTTATAAATCTGATGACAGGTCGACTTACAGAGCCCCTGTCCTTGACCACGAGCAGGGAGGTAAGCCGTTGATGGTTATTATTAGTAGTTCGTCAATTAAATTCCTCCAGGCAGCTAGCAAAGAACGCACCTTTAGGAGCCATGGACAAAAATAGGTTACATTTGCTTTACTTAAAATGTATATTTGAACGTCTTATTACGGTTTGCCTGTAATTATTCTTTAATAGAACATAATTTATAAATGCTGTGCTGTGTACCACTTGCAAGTACTTGCGTCGAAATGGTTTCATATTAGGCAAAACGGAATTGCTAAAGTGCTAGATGCGGAAACAACACTCAGCTGTTACAAGCTAATTTCTAGAAATGAGTAATCCCGACTCGTGCAAAAAATACATGTACATGCATATCTCTAACATATGCTATTATAGCAATATGATTTGTCATTTTGGAGAAAAAAATTATGAATCTAAAGTGTTATTAGGGATGGGAAGAATTTCCTCAAAAATTTGTCATCTATCCATAAAGGATGTCTGACTTAAATACAAATCTTGGTGTCTCCATATTTGGACTGCTCAAACTAGCGCCAATCTTTTGATAAAAACACGTGTCAGAAGATTTCAATAGTCTTTTTTGGAGGGGGGGGTGATGAAAGGTAGGTGTCGAAATGTAATACTTGCTATACCTAACTTTGAAATCATAAATGTGATCAGAAAATGCAGATATCAGTGTTGGTCTAACTGCAATAGGAACAAATAGGTATGGTACTCTTACTTTTTACTATCTTTAGCACATATGTACATACAATGTACATGGTAGATAGAGAAGGCTGGTATTGTATTCCACCCAAAAATGCGATACCGAGATTTCACCGTAAATACACGTTCTGGAGTCCCCTGAATCAAAAAACTTTTAGAATAAGGTTCGTGTGTGTGTGTGTGGACAGCATAACTCAAAAACGAAAAGTCGGTTAAATACCAAACTAGGAATTTAAGTTCAGTATTTTTAAAGGATCGACGTGAAGATTTTCAAGAAAATCCTCCACCCCAAACTTCCCTTGTACATGAAACATTTTAGAAATTTTTGATTTTATCAAAAAATGACTAACGATTTTAATTAATATACCGTAAGTTTAAAATATTTTATAACAAAGGAAATGTATATCTTGTATTTTCTGGAAATAGCCTCTGAAGACCTCTTCATTCTGGATGACTTTTGTATAACTGGTAAACCGTAAGAGATGGACAAAAACTTATTGCACAAAAACTGGAGATTTCGTTAAAACACACTGTGTATGCCGTATACATTTTTTGTAGAGTTAACCGATTCCGAGATATTATTTGTTATTGGTTTCAATTTTAAACTACTTAAACTTTCTCAAAAGAGAAGTCTTCGTTTGTTTTACTCCTGACCACGCAAAAAGAATCCAATTTCAATTCTTTGACACAGTGACCAGCTTATACAAATTGGACTATCGTTTTAACGTAGTGTCCACTTATTCTTCTTCTATTCATAAGGAAACAAGTGCTAAGACCAATTCTGCTAATGTTTATTTCGATTCACATGATGTAGATTAAATATTAGTCTTAATTGGGAATGGTTTGTGGAACAGATAGAAAAAGTCGAGCGAATGGAAAACATCAGATATTTTACTGTGGGCTTTTCCGCTGTTCAACGGTTGTCCTGCCACCCTGCTCGATCTTTCCAGTTATCCATCTGCATATTTTGTCGACTCTTCATCATTTAATTTTCACCAGTTTTCCACCTTTCTCCTGGGCTCCTTTCTTCCTTGCAACGACTACTCCAGAATAACCCTTGGCGATCTTTCTACTTCTGTGCTATTCTTGACGTTTAAAACGTACTACGCTATACGACTCAGGATAATATGCTGTTTTCACAAGAAAATCGTTAAAACTGTGTGGCCATAGTTTGCGCTGTACTGAGAAAAGCTTGCGTTCATAATTGCTAACACACGTTCCATCCCTGATGAGCTTTGCACTACAGGACATTTCTGTAATCGCATCTTTAAAATTAGAAGAGCCTCTGTAACTTGTCTTAAGGCAATACAGAATTGCCTGTGTTGTTGGTATTGATTGATTAGAATCTTTTGTTATTAACCGCTGTTTTACTGTTCGTAAAAGAGCCATAATGCGATGGAATATGTGAATACATCATTAATCAAACACAAAGCGGTGCCACCATTTCGGTTGTAAATGCATTGTAAAGGACAGCATAACTAGCGGCAGGTATAAAAATGTTTCCCAGAATTTCCTGCTCATGTAAAAACTTACTCAGGATATATGTTTATTTATTATATAGGTAAGGTTAGAGAAGCTTCTGAGTAGCCCACCAGTGGCTTGGAAGTATACCACTGAACGTCTCTCCTGTGGCCGGATGATCACGCTTGGAATTAAGGAAATCTGCGCGCCTCTGTCGATTACGTGGGGCAGTTTATATTCGATAGGTCGTGGTTTCGACTCCTATGTACGGCCTTTCTGGTCCATCAGTTTTTTCAGTCCAAAGCTGGAAAAGGTTCATTACATCCCACGAATGTTTTGTCCATTTCCTGTTCCCATTACTTCCACGTCATCTATTTCAGAGTTAAAGGACCAGGCGTCTTTGTTCGGCAGGTTGCGCTCGGCGATGGCTTTAAAGATCGTTGCAGGACCACTCGTTCCGTCTAGGGCCCTTTCGGGTCCCCCAGGAGTCTTGGGGCTCGAGTTGTGCTCAGGCGGGGTCGTCGGAGGCATTCAATCTGGAACTGCTAGGGACTCGTCCAGAAAGGAAACCAGATTCGGATCTGGTTTCCTTTCGTGTATCACCTCATCCCTCCCTGGGGCCAGGTAAGTCACAAAGGGCTCCAAGGGCAAACATGTGGTGGTCTGCCCCAGTGACTGGGGACCCCGGCTGTAAGTTAACGTAAGTCTCATCCTATCGATTGTGCCGTTCTGCCCTGTGGCCCATATGTCTCCTGCGGTTCCTTCACCTCATCCGTTTCTTTCAGGGGTATTTTCACAAAAGATCTATGGGAGTCAGGGTGATAGGTGTCCCCTCCGTAAACTAAGTCATAATCATAGGTATACCCATCGAAGTTGTTACTTTGAAATAGTTGTTTGCTTGAGAAATTTGGAATAATTTATTGTAGGCACAGGTTTTTGACAATTATATAAAACGCAAAGTGAAATAAAATGTTTTCCGTTGCACAATCTGATAGTAAAAGTAGGATCCAAACTCACTGAGTTAGTGTCATATACTTTTGCCCTGTCATTTACTTCTCATGGGCTTATAATAATCACAAGGTATCTGCAATTGGTTGATGAATTCCCAGGATATAATTGTACTTTATGATAGACGATACCAATATTTTATCGCAAGGTGGGCATTTTGAACAAAAATCTGAACTGAAATACCTATTTTGTTATCACGCGAGCAATTATTGAGATTATATTTCTTCAGACCTAATAAACTGTATTGATGGTGGGTCTATCGCAGCCCAGGAAAAGGGTATAAATCCTTGCTGACTCAGTCCTCATTTGCACGTGTAGGTTCTTGTAGAGCACTTAATGTCTCGTCGGATCTAAATTTACCTAAAATCAGCAAAACCAACAAAACTGGTGTTACGACTTATTGATATGAAGAAGAAAGCGTTTTTATTCGTTAATTTGTAAATAGATACTAGTATTTAACAGATAAGATAAAAACCGCTAAGCGAAGACAGCGATAATTAGCTAAAACTATTGGAATTGAAAATAATAGTTTCACAATTTTTGACGTTTTATTCAGAAAAATAATTTTGAATTGCGTGTGACGGGTAATTATTGGGTCTTTTGGTCAGGTATATTGGTAATCAAACTTGAATTGCCTCCTTCGTTTGTGTTTTGTTAAAATTGTAATGCATTTTTGTAGAAACAGGCAATTAATGTCCAACAATTGTTCTTATTTAAATGCAAGCAGTTTTAGTAATTTACAGTAATAAAAGGGCAAAACAATAATTGTGAAAGTAAAACTGTAATCATTATATATGTTACATTAATATATTATCGCCTTTATGTAAGTTGCTATTCATAAATACAATAACCATACATTTATTTTTAAGCGACATGTATTTTTTATAGAACAGATTAGGCATAATTTTCGTATCGAAATTATTAGCTGACAGATTTCTGTAACTTATTTTTCCCCTGAACATTTTGTTTAATATTCTACAGTTTCATAGCTGTCTAATGGGAATAAATTGCTTTTATTGGGTATATAGATGCACATTTCAATATTTTAAACGTTTAAATGGAAAATGTTTGTCAAACCTCAATATGTTATATTTTGATCATTTTTTTATAGAAATGGTTCTCATTTACCAGGATTTACCTAGATTGAAGGTTTTATCATACCATTTTAAAAATGCCTATATATTCATTGGAAATCGTGAAAATTTCTTTTAACGGATTTTCAGGATGTTTTAAAAACTGATTCTATATTCCTGGAATGGCGATAACAATAGCACATATACTTTCAAGTATCAGATAGTTAAATCTTCACTCTTGTGATAGAGAATACGAATAGAAGTAGGAAGGCAGGCTGGAGGACTTTTTCAGAAAATGTTCCTATCTTTGTTACTCATCTTTCCCTCCATAAAGCCTTTCTTTTACCAGTCACTGTATTTTCATCTCAGTGTGTATTCTACATATCTAAAGTGATAGGTCCAGTCAATGAAAAACTACGGTGCTTCGTTCGTGAACTTAATGACAAAATATTTAGTTCTGATGGAATTATTTTCTACGAATTAGCTAGGCGAAGGTTACGATCGAGAAATGCGATGATGGTCATATTTTGCGTTTTATTGGCTGTATTCCATGGTTTTTTCGGTCTTAAATGCATGTATGTATATTTCCTAATTTTTAGGTCACAGAAATCTGCCCAATAGTAAATTCTACTGAATCCCCCGCTTGCTTATAAATTTGTTCCAGGTACTTTAAATGAAATTTCACACTCATGCTTAGATTATTTCTCGAATTTTGGTTTCGAAATAGTATTCGTTAATTTCTATTAATTTACTGAAAAAATTAATCGCACTCCTGAACTTAATAAAGATAGTGTTAATATTAACAACGATTTAGGTTTCTGCATTGGTAGTTTGCATGCTAACGAAGCGTTCCCTCTGTTTCCATTTGCTGTTTTTCAGTGTAATTTGTTGCCGTGGCACATCATTACCAAATGTTCAGTATTAATGAATGTTTTTCGTTAAAACTGAAGGAAGTTGTTTTTTTATACTGCAGACGTGTGAGAGTAAAGAAGTGGTACATTTGTGCGTGGTTTACGTAGCAATAACACCTATTGCACTACTGGTTGTGGTAGACGGCGACCTAACCGGCTCTCAAAGCAGGTTAAACTCCTCCTCTTTACGGTACCTTCCGTCATGACCATCAACTTTTCCTGCGGCAGGTTTCTGGTTTGTGCCCCACTGATGGCAACAGCAGATTCTGGTGGTTCCTGCACAATACAGTGCCCGTTAATTATGTGCCTACGTTCATACGTCTTAAATTATTGGTGTAATGACCTACAACATATTTTTAAACCAATCCAACGCTTCTAGAAATGGTATGCCCTCTTCAAGGGAGTGTGGGTTCAACACGCAATAAGGCAGGTAGCACTACGCATATGAAGAAGTTGCGAGATAGAACGCTCTTCATACGAGTTCAGTTATTATAATGCGTTTAATGCGATAGCTATCGGACGATATTGTACGGTAAAATGCCGTACCCTATTTTTACCACACTGATAAAGTGCGATAAATATATCGTAAGGCGCCGTTAAATGACCATTAAGAGCTGCCAATTGAATTGATGGGGCAGTTGTGAAAATGTATCTGGTTGTGCTGTATGCAATTATCGTTATGTTTCTAAATCTTATAATTTTCTCAAACGGGAAGTTGTCATTCGGTGTTTTTAAACCCCGGGCCAGATAAAGATAGCTTAATTTCACTGACATCCTATAACGACATATTAAAGATTTAACAAGTTTTCCCTTTAGCACAAGTATTCCCTTATTCGTATAAGGAAATAAGCAATTAGACCATTCTTGTTAATGTGTTTTAAGTTGCATGAAGTAAATAAAAGAATAAGATTTTACAAGAATAGTTTATTGCAAAATAAGTGGAGAATTCATGTGAATGTAACACATCCGATATTTTTAATAACTTTGAAATGCTTATTTATAACGACTTGTTCATTTGCACCGTCATTGTTTCGGGGTTTACAACTAGTAGTTATTTTTCATATACGTAGTTTCAATAATTACATGCGTGTGTTTAGATAAAATACAACTTTGGTAACTCCAGTAGTGAAACGTGTAACTTATACATATATGAGGACAACCTAATAACTTGTATTTATTTTCCGTACACAGGAATAATAAAGTGCGTTAGAAATATATATAATGTGTGTGTGTGCGTGTTCCATTCACATGAACTTCTCTACCTGTTTTACAAACAAACTTTCTTACAAAAGATGATTATTTAATCTATATCATGCTAATCGAGATAATAGCACAAATTGTCTTACTACTTGCTTCCTTGTCAGTAGAAGGGAAACAAAGAAATACGCACAGTAGACTAAAGCGATAGTCAAATCTTTTAAGACCCTGATTGTGATGTGGCACAATTGAAATTCGGCTCGCTTTGCACGGCCTGGAGTAAAACAAAGGAGAGAGGAGACAAAAATAACCTTCCGTTTAGAAAATTTTAAGTAATTTAAAATTGAAATCAATAAATCGGAAACGGTTAACTTTACAAAAATGCATGTGACATAAATTATGTGTTAACTTGATTTAAATGTACTGTGTAGTAAGTTTTTGTCTGTCTCTCACAGTTTACCGTTATGCAAAATTCATCCAGAATAAAGAGGCTATTCCAGAAAATTAAAGATAAACATTTTATTTGTCACGAAAATATCTTCAATATACAGTATTTTAATCAAATATTTTGAGATAAAATTTTCAAAAAAAGTCCATTAAAGGGTAGTTGGGGGGGATTTTCTTGAAAATCTTCCTGTCGCGTCCCTAGAAGACACTAAACTAATTGACGAATTTGATGTTTAACGGTCTTTTCATTTTTGAGCTATGCTGTCCACACACACACACACACACGCGCGCGCGCGCGCGAACCCTTTTCCTCAAAACCAATATTTCCGGTGAAATCTCGGTATCGAATTCTTGGGTGGAATTCAATGCCTTCTCTACCTATTATTCGCATAATGCTGTAGAGAATGTAGCATACGTGGCAGCCCGTGAGCTTGATTACGCATTTCCCTGAAAGCTGTATCTACCTGTGACTGAGTTATCGTGTAAAGGAGAGAGAATTCATCCAGTAAACAAGTCAAAGAACAGACAAAGTCCAAGAAACGAAGTTTGCCTCCCCTTAAGTAGCGAAGTTCCGTGGAGGTCACGCACCACAAACATGAACCGAACACAGACCGTGTTGTGCACGATAAATGTCCTCGATTCACAGGTCATATTTTCATTGTTGCATTACTTCAGAGGGAATTTTCAGACAAATAATGTCTAATTCTGCTTCTTCTTAACATATAAAGCATGTTGGTATTTTAAATACCTACATCCTTCTGTTCCGGTGTTTATAGTTTTAACTTGGAATCTTTTATTGGCTCAGAATCTTTTACTGGCTCTCCACAGCTCTTCATCACAGTAGTAAGAACGAGGATTTTCTAAGTACTACACCCCCTCTAAGCCACATGGATGAGTTATTTTGTATTATTTCTCGTACTGTTCTGGCTTTCTGAGAAGGATAAGGACGGGTCGAGACATTTTAAATTGTAAATATGCGTTTATTATTTGAGACTTCGTTTTGATAATGAATGACCTACAACTTAGAAATCTTTACTGGCCATATTAAACCCACCAGAGCATACCATATTTTAATTGATTAAATGCACATCTTTAAAAATCGCAGACATACTAACAAATGTAACATAAACATCCACGCAATCAGATTAAAGATAACATTGAGTCAGTATAAAATATGCAAACGCCATTGTTGCACGAAATGGTCGACCTTAGATGTGCACTCGGCCCAGTGAAAAAATTGGCACCAAATATGAGGAGTGTGGTTAAGAGAACACGCACAGCAACATTCTGAGCATTGCTGAAGGTTATCAAATGACATGTTATACATATGTACATATATTCAAGAGGTGCTAGAACCTGGTTGCAAAGGAAAGTCCAACAATTGCATATTATTTTGTCTCTCTGCTTTAGCAGAAGAGGGTAACCACATAAGGGAAGTGTCTGTCCCAGGACTGCTTTGTGCAAGTCAGCAAAATACCTCTTTTTCAATATATGAAAATTATTTATAAGTTACTGATGTATAACACACCCTTTAAAAAGTGAAGAAAGTCTAAAGAAGAAAATAAAATAAAAACCGGCTGGCCCCAGTGCTCAGTCGGAAGAGATCCTGCCTGCTGTGAGGGGGGTCTCTGATTTGATTCCCGGGTGCGGGTGTGAGAATTTTTCTCTATCCAAAAATATTCCCTATTCCTGCCAAAGTTTGGAAGTATGAATGAGTGTGAATGCGTGTGTGTGTGATATCTAATGTAGACAAATTATTAGAAACTCGACAAGACCAGTATAGGTGTTCCAAAGGTGAATGCCGGTGATATGACCATGTAGTTGAATGCGGGATATAAACGGAACCGAAAAAAAAAAAAAAAAAAAAAATTAGAACTGTACTGCCTCAACACGACACGCCACGCCACGCCACGCCACGCCACTACTTAACGGTTTCCCTGCGATTTCCGGTTCCATTACAGTGCTTGAATATCTCAGTATATTCCTTCAAGCGTTATTCCAGAAATGTGTTGCGCTGTTTGCCAGGCACTAAAAGAGTAGGTAATAAAGCCAAAAAACATGCCTTACGGTATGTTACCTTCATTACCTGCAATAAAATAGTTTTATTAGGATTATTCGTAACGGTACACATTCAGTGCTCTTCTGAGATATACAGGGATCTGTTTGCCGTATTAGTTAATTACTGGTAATAGTTTTGTGCCGATAGACGACTGGCAAGAGTACCTACTAGAATTAAAAGTTTTGGCACTCATTAATGTTAAATATCGACAGGTATGCAGTTAGTTACTTTCATTTCTTTCACCAGTTTCTACTAGATTTTCCTTTCTGTTTGGCAAAAAATTAATTCGTTCCCCGTAGTTCATTTTAGACGGAAAATCATTATCAAGTCCAGTCTCGTTTCTCCTGTACGAACTTCTGTTCTCTTCTGTACGAAATGAGAACAGAATCTTATAAAATGCAAAACATAAGTTAGAATAAGAACTACTTTCTAACCAGATTACTTTTTCATTTATTCTCAGTTTTAATAAAGTGCCTAAATATAAACTGAATATTCTAAATAATATTTGGTTTTGGATCGTAGGTCTCTACAACTGAGCAAGAATGGAAAAGTCACAAACGAATACGAAGACCAATAGAGCGTGCTCAACACTAATGGAGCAATAGATGGAAAACACATTCCTATTAGATGTCCTAAATATGGTGACTCACATTACTTCAATTATCAGTCAAACAATATTATTTTATTTCTTTTTGTAGATGATAATTACGAATTCCCATATGCACCTATCTGTATATGTTAGAACAAATGGCAAAGTTGAGGATGTTAATGGATTTGCTAAACTAGTGTCTTAAAAATGGAATATATCAGCAGTTATGAATCTTCCTGGTAATTTTTAATGTTTTATGCGGTTCTTATTGATGATACAGATCTACAATATAATGAAGCCATGCTCTATCAGAAATATTACAAAAATAAAAGTGTATAACAATAGGCTTGTCACTTGAGAGAAGGGTGGTTGAAAGCAGTTTAGTGCATTTTAGCTAGCAGGTTAGAATTTTCTTAACTCTAATTGAATTAATCTTCCGATAAATTTAGAAGTATACACTTTTAGTCATTCCTCTTATCTCGTGATTGAAAATAGGAAATGTACATAAAATCAATATGAACTAAGTTGTAGATATAAAATGCTCATGAATATCTGACGGCGCAAAGTGATAATGCGTTCACAACGATCGAGCAATAAAAGAAACTTAACGGTGCTGGCAAGGTCCCTTGGTAGGAGAAGTGCAATAAAACTATTATAGAAGTAGTCATAGGAATGACTTCAGCAGTTTGGGTTATTTTAGCAAGCAAATAAACACATTTGTTGCATTTAACTAAAAGCATTCTTTTAACCAGAAAGAATATTATGAAACCACACTTTATATAAAAGCTATGGATAAAATTGTGTGGAAGTATTGATATACAGGTTAAGTCCTAATGAACATTCACCAAAATTAATAAAAGATCGTTATTAAGTTCAGAACAGGTGGTGCTCATTTAGCAATTAAGGTGTTACGGTTTAAAGTTAGGTTAGGTTGCATTAGATAGAAAATATTACATTTTGAACTTTGTAATAACAAAATAATTTACGAACTAAGTAGTATAATCTGAAGCACAATAACCTTCACTTTGATAAATACTGGTTTCTCAGCTCATTCAGCATCATCTTTATATCTAAGCCACGCAGTCTTCTCGAACGATACTTCATGACTCTTGTTATAATCCACGTGCATTGTGTTGTGTATTCATGTGTCTCACACTCGGAAATTAACATCTTGGTGCCGTTATTCATGTTTCGTCATATTTACATTCCGCCCTGTTACGTGCAATAATGAGATGTTTTACAAAAGATAAAGTACTACGCAAAGATGTATAAGAAAAGTTTTGTCACAGAAAGCTTTTCTAAGAGGCACACTTGAATCAGAATATGGGAATTAGAAAAATAAATTGTGAATGATGAAACTTTAAGACCACTTATTACTTTCTTGTCCATTAGGCCAAAAACCACACAGCATGCTAAATGTGTAATTATTTTATTTCACTGAATTTCAAGCTTCAAAATACGCATAAGGATCTTCTTTGCACCTTTTGTTATATCGGAGATGTCATTTTGAAAACCAGTATGTTTATTTCTCCAAATTTTGAGAAAATACCGAAGAGAGGTCTGGTATGTACACAAGCTATTAATGTCACTTTTTTTTTTGGCATACAATTTAATAGGTTTCTCTCCAGTCTTAGCAATTTGAAAGAGAGCTGTTTCCCGAGCTATATTAAATGTACTTTTTTCAATTTGTATTAAAAGTGAAACCAATTGTTTTATAAAAAGACACATCGTTGCTAACTTATTATTTTGATATTTCATTCCATTTCAAATTTGTTTAAAAAGATAAAAATATGACTAATTCTTATTGTTTATCCGAATTTTCTTCAAGTTGACAGCAATAATCACATTTAATTCATAGTCCTAATATTAAGGACAGGAGCAAAGAAAATGCAGAACAAATAAATAATAAGTAATCAGAAATGAAATTATATATTTACCTAGAATTGAGTACGTGTAAATTGTCACTTAGGGCGCTTTTTAACATCTAAAGCTAAGACACTAGTGCATAACGTTATATGTATTTGTTTAAGCAGTTTATATCCTTAGTCACAATATACAGCCATTCGTTATGGACGAGTCAGCTACCAGTGCTACAGAAAATGTGTAGAAAATAGGATGCTATCACATTTTAAAACCATTGCAGCATAATACATAGAACGCGTAAAGCTAGTTCAAAGTTCAGCGAGAACAAAGTTATAGTAGAATAATAGGAATAAACAAACGTCAACAAATATATTTAATAAAAGTTAAAAAAAAAAAAAAAAAAAAAGACTGCTGTATACGTTTTTCACTTTAGCTGAAAGAAGATGTAAGCATCACGCTGTCGAGCAAATGCCAGAAGCCTGTGGAGGTATAGCGGAATTTTAAATACTCCCGAGAGGAATTTGCTGTTGGCTGCATTCAAATTATTGTATATACATATATATTCCGCAGCTTGGGGATAATCAACGTTTAAAATTTGTGTTTTAATTAAACATCTCGCCTTACATGTTTAAAATACTATTAATATAATAGTAAATGTTAATATTATGATAATATTAAATATCAACACATATTGCCGAGTTTGACATGGGTGCGTAAACGGGAGGTCTGCTGTTAAATCCCGCCTTGACCATCCTTCCTAACTGAGGTTTATTTTAGTTGTTTCTTAGTCCTAAATGTCTAATGCTATGGAGGTGTCCTAAATTAGGCCTGAAACGTTTCCTTCCCAAACTCTCTTTTCAAACTCATTTCTTGTTTCATCACTAAAGGTGAGTTTAATGAACGCATTTTAGTTAAATTTCTCTGCACAAGAACAACTAAAAAACTGCAGGATCTGAACCGAGGTGTGTGTGGAACGTAGAGAGAGTAGCTACTAAGCGGGAAAACGTTCTATTTCGTCTAACAGACAATATTAGGCTTTTCCTTGTCACGTGGCTTTGTTTACAACTCCGTTGAAGTTACGAACATGGAATATTGAGTCACAATCCCGCACTGTATGTTGAACAATCGAAGATCAAAGAATAAATGGTGTACTCAATTTACTCAAAGTTATTGAGTGAAGTAAAAGATTCACTAAACACTTCAACACAGCAATAATTCTAAAAATATACTATAGGGGAAGTCCAGGCAAAGAAGAGTTAACTGTAGGACTTGGATATCACAAGATGCCAATAGGTAGAAAACTAAATGTTTTATGGAATATAGCGTTTGAGTGTTTCAATGCACAAATTATTTTTCCATGTATACATATCTAGTAACACATAAATAGGAAATTATGATAATGTGCACTTTTTAGATATTTGAATCAATGTAATCATCACAAAACAGAACTACGACCACTGCAATTAGTGCACGATTCGTGACATCTCAAAGTACACTGTGAACACTGTATCCAGCCAGCATTTTTTCGATGACTCCACATAGGGTTCTGTGTACACCAGGAAAAAAATATTTCTCTTTGGCAGCTGCTCGATTTTAAATTTCTGAAGGATTTTCTAGATTCTGGCAACCGCTTTCAATTACTGTTGTTCTTTTATCAAATTTGTGTTGGTTGTGTTTTCTAATTGGAGCACTAGTGAGTATTTCAGCTTGGTGACATTTTCTTTTGCGTCCATTTGAGGAAACCTTGAATAATAATCGAGAAAGGTCAAATATGTGGACTGTAGGAACTGGTGAATGATGCAGGTGTTGGGCAATTGTTTTGACTTGTCATTCAAGGGAAGCTGGACTATGAACAGTTGCTGGAATTTCAGGTCGAAATTCTAAGGTGCAGGTAGGATTAGGACGATCTGTGAAAGAAGAGGGAGCATAATCAGTAGGGATAGCATCTTGGGGAACGATAGCGGGACTCATGCGGATACCAGTTGCATATCTACCGAGTAGAGACCGTCCTGCAATGGCGACTGCACGCGCCGCATGTAAGCAAACTGTAGTATCGCGTGGGGAACGTGGCTCGATATTACAATACTGTTTTATTGGTAATTAATGCCTTTAATGATAGTATATGCTTCTCAATCAAGATTGTAAAATTCTTTGCTTCAAAGGATTGCATGAAGATTTGCCATTCATACAGAAGAACTTTCCAAATATATCTACGACAATAACGCATATTTGGAAACATCGAACATTGAAATACCTCGAGCCCCAAAAGCTATCAATGAACAATTTATCAGAGACCCGTGACACCTATTTTAGACCATGTGAAAAAGAAAGTGAAAACAGGATTTTCAATAATGCGGGAAGTACGAAATGTGCTACGAGGTGTTGCTACGGAAATAATTGCTTGTTGAGTATCTTGCCCAATAGTCCTGTGGTGTCCTATTGCCGTTTTGCTCCAATCACATCTTGTGATGTGGAAAGAAGTTTTCACAATATAAAGCCTCTTTACGTGCTAATCGGAGACGATTCACATTTGAGACGTTACGAATGTATGTTGTGCATTGTAATCTATCTTGAGAGAAAATGAAACGAATAATGATGCTGATGACTTGTTGCACAAAGCAATTGAATGTAGACAAATATTAAAACTGCTAGTTCCCGTAAATCAGTGTTATTTATGGTTACGACCCACTCAACCTGAATCGTCTTCCACTGCTTGTGAAAACACCACGGTCTACCATGCAAACACAGTCCCATTTTCCTTCTATTATTATCACTACGTACACATTGCATTGTCAACACATCACAACCATATACCATGCTGCGCCAACTTCGATTCTGTTCCGCTATCGGTCCCCAAGATGCTATCTATAATCAGAATCAGCGTATATAGATAGTAAGGCCAAGTTCCAGAAGACCGGAAACCACCAACCGCATTTTGAGCATTTTCCACCGCCATGACAATCAATTTTGCAACATCGCACAGATTAACAATTCTTCCTACATTTTCCCTTTGAAACGTGCAGACTGCTTGTTCAAAACTAGCTTTCAGTGATTCATATACGGCCACGTCCAATGGTAGCAGTCTATGGCCTTGTGGGGCGCAAAGGAGAAAAATATAAAATTATTTTTCTTAGCATAATCGATAACCTTTATGTATTTATAAGATCCACGATTGTTCAAGAGTATCATTACCTTTTATCTGAGGTTGTAAGAGCTTGTTCCACAAAGAAATGCAGCCACTGCTAAAGTGTCTCCCCGTTGATCCAGCCATGATCCGTGCACGTACTCTTTTGGCCACACTGTGAATGTCCTTAACAAGTTCAGGATTCATAAACATCGCTTAAAGTCATAAAAATAGATAGTAAGGTATTTATATCGTCAACACATCGTTATTGCACGCATAAAACTAGTTTTAAAAGGACCATCAATAATAATCTGTTGCAGTGCGATGACAAGTAAGGATTTACAACAGAGGTTGCAAGCTAGGAATTGCCGACATAAAAATAAATACGGTTCATAAACTTATATTTAATGAAAATGTTAGAGGGGAAAGTACTGTATATATCGAGTAATGTCGCTTTAATTGAATCCCGTGTATAGCGTTGAATGCATTGAAGAAAGAGCGAGAGTGAGAGGGGGCAGAGGAGGAAGAGAGAAACTCTGAAATGCAGGTTCCAACTTTCCTTTTTGGAAATAACATTACAACAGTACTAGTGGTGAAGCGTCCATAGAAGCGCTGGAAGCGACGCTTTTCCTAGAATTTCAAAAGAAGAAGAAGAAATTATATATGCGAAACAATATTTTATGTGCTTCAGCAATATTTTTTAAGCTTATTCGCATACATACGCTGTAGATGCCGAAGTCCGAGTGACGGCCGAGAGCCCATTAAGCACATTTCCGCATTCACGCATTCATAACCTCTTTGCCACAATTTACCGATATACTTAGTAGACTTCCGAAAGCAATCGAGGCTCTTCCGTAACTTAAGCAATCGTTACGTTAATGCTGTGTAGTATGTGAAGAAAAGTGTTTTATTTTATGTGGTGCTTTTAAATAGAATTGTGAGGATATTTCAGTAGCAATAATTCAAGTATTTTGCGTAGATTGTTATTCAGTAGTAAAAAATTAGTATTTCCATGTTAAGCTTAAAGTTATTAGTAAAAGTGTGTGAATTTCACAATTTCTCTATTTTAGGCTACCATTTCACGCTGCATTGGTCAGCTCAAGGAGTCGTTGGTACACTAAAAAGACAATAAAAAATACGCCTAGTGCTGTGATTATGCTGAAAATGTGAACGTTTGACGGGGGACTCGGATCTTAAGATTTTCATTGGTGCCATTCTGTTTCATCATGCACGCGAGTAAGATAAAACAAGAATCGGTTGGGCAATCCGCCCCTTCATCCCTCAACCCCGCTCGACGCTCCCACAGAACAGGTTGACTTATATAAGCAGTGTGTTAATTTAGTCGACCACGTGCGTGTATTGCCTTGGCATTAGAACTTCAGTATTAGCGCAGAGAAATGATAGATCTAATTTTGTATCACCCGATGAGAGAGTTGAGGGTTGGGGGATCACCAGTTCGCAACTCAGAACTTCATTTGTCGCAAGTTAGGTTTCATTTCTATCCGCTTTACGCTTTTAATAACACAGGAAACAGGTGGAAGGCATGGGCGTAAGATCCCGTCTTAAGATATGTATTTCCAGGCCTCTCAATGGAGTGGTGGAGGGGGAATATGTCTGCTTGTAGTGTGAGAAGTCTTGCAATGCAAGGAGGGTCTATGTGTGACGTCTTCGTCCGTGGTCCAAGGGTAACATGCTTGACTCTGGTTCCCAAGATCGCAGGTTCAAACCTAACGGAGGGCAATGAATATTTTCGGGCGTAAAAAATCCATAGCATGGGGTACCTCGGAAGGGAAGTACAGCCATTGGTCCCGTGTCGTAAATTTACAGCACAGAAAAGAACCTAAATCCTGATGAAGAGACCTCTGAGCAAAATTAAGCGTGGTACGCCTAGCATAGAATGGGACGCTGAGAACCATAGCAGTTAAAGAACGCCCATAAATAAAACTCAATTTCAATTTCTACGTGCGACTGCAATAGAAAGAGAACTGACGAGTGGGTTTAATGCTTTCAATTATGAGGAAAAACTAAATGTAATTAAAAGTGATAAGCCGGGAAGCTTGTTACTAATGATATCGACGTGCAAACTGGTGTTACGACGTTGATGCCCCACTTCAATGTAAATATGTATGGTACATTTTCCATGGTTATGTTGGTGTTATGGATTTTTATTTTTCAGGAAAAAAGAGAATTGTGCAGGTTTTGACAATATGAATAATTTACATGAAGCTCAGAAAATGTCCCAAGGAACACAAAATCACGTTATTGGCCTAATACAATTTACGCAGTTCGGACTATAAAAAAGTGTGAATACGACATTCATTATTCTCTCCTATTTTATGAAAGTAATTATTACTTGGAGCTTCCCTCGGCTTGAAAGTCACGCCTCACCACTGAACAGTACTCTACAAATAAAACAGGAATATGGCATTTTATAAGTACTGATACGTTGCAAGCATTCCGTAAAGGGTCCATTTATAAATTCGCTGCAAAGACTTTGAACGCTTCTCTTTCAAGATCTGCGATGTGCCTTGACTCAGAGAAAATTTGTCTTTATTTTGTTCATATTTTGCCTTACCAAGAAGAACGTCATCAAGGATCAGAAGGCGTTACAGGATACTGTTAGTTTGTTTAAAAGGGAGTGGAATTCTTCAGTTGGGGTACGGATTTTTATTTATGTTTTTTGCTCTCTAAAGTAAAGTATTCGAATTTTCATGTAAACTTATCGGTTTCTTTAGAGAATGTCAAAATAGCGTTTAAAGAGATTTGCTGAATTAACACGTTTCTTCATTCTAATGAAGATTTTTGTAAGTTTTCGTAAAACAGAGCATTCTAGTCTTCTCTGAACACGCACGTATTATCTTATGCAATCTGGATGGAAACAGGATATTTAATTGTAAAACATACGTAAGAGGTCAAAAGTTGCAAAAGCATACCGCACCACTTCCAGTGAAGCTCTATGCATTCTGAAAGAATTAACACCAGTCATCATCAAAATGCAATAAATAGTAAGCCGGTACAGATAAATAAAACAAAACATGAATTCCAACATAGACTCACCCTTAATGTATAGGAAATGGCCTCTGCTAGCAGAAAGACACTATGCAGAACAAAACTTATACGTAGAAGTAAACGGTGAAATTTATATGAATTGCAATACAAACTTAACAGTTCATGTTCTAACAATCAAGATGAATAACTGGCGATACTGAAGGCACTAGAAAAGGTTCAATCTTAATATGAAAATCAAAAGAATGTGGCTTATATTCACAGATAGCAAAATAACAATTGATCCACTGAAAAATGCTAAAACTCACATTTGCTTGATAGAAGCTATTAGAAAAAAAAAATTAAGTACCTTAGAGAACAAATCTAGAAAATATAAATAGTGTGCTTGAAAGCTCACGTAGGCTTAGAAGGAAATAAAAAATCTGAAAAACTCGCAAAAATAGCACCAGAGCTAGAGGATCTGATGCAATGCAATAATGTACCTAAAAGTATAATTACGATGGAAAAAAAAAAGATAGAAAAATGGGAAATCCAATGCAGGACAACAAAATGCTAAGTGACAAAATTCTTTTCAACCGTAAGATAATGGATGAAAACAAAACAAACAAACAAATATTTTCAAGTCTCGCTAGCATGCTTAACAGAATATGGACAGTTAAAAACCTAGTACCAACGATTTCATATTTCTGAAGACTCAACCTGCTCATGCAACAGGGGTGACCACATAGTAAATCACAGTACGTAGGATAGTCAAATGAAGAGAGCAACAGAAGAAGCTAAGAAGAAAAATAGAAGAACGTGACCAACAACAGAAACAGAACTGATCAACACAATTTTTAAAGATTTTTCACAATTTGTTAAACAATTAAATATCTAATATGACATGAATAGCGTACATGAATTTTTATAATAATAATAATAATGATGATGATGATGATGATGATGATGATGATGATGATGATGATAATAATATAATAATAATAATGATAATGAAATATTTAAGTTAAAAGTAATATAGAAATATTTCTGTGCAAATGTGTTAACGTATTAACCTAAATTTTATAATAAGTCTTTCAAATAACTTTTAAGTAAATGTTAACAAATAGCTTGTAAACTCAAACATGTACTATTACTTAATGTAATGGAATGCGTTGTTGAATAAATTAATTAAAAACTGTTTCTCTCTCTGTGTCATAGCGAACATCTCTTATAGGCTTGTAGAGAGTTATGGTGGAGGTGGCAAATATTCAGGGCACCTTAGGCGCAATTTGCCTAAACAGCAGTTACTTTTCAATGCACCTCCAAGGACCTCAGTCATAGGCGCCAACTTGGGGGGGGGGAGGGGCAGGGCACTTTCTGCTTCGTAAGTTAACGAATCCAGGGGCATCGCCCTCTCAACAATTTTACTGAAGGGGAGTGGCCCACCTAAAATTTCAAGATAGATTTGTCATTTAAAAAGAGAGAAATTTTCTGAATAGACCAACCGGAGCTGTAAAGGATGATGGATGACCTTTATTTCAAATGCAGAGTTCAACCATTAAACAAAATCAATGGCGGTACCCAGGTTTCAGTTTGAGTAAACATCAGAGCATACAAATAATGACTTCCTCTAGTGTTGACACATCTGAAGTTTCATCATCTATTATAAAAGGTATATGCTGCTTCTGTTAACATCTGAGATTATTTTTGAAGTAGGGTGTGATGCAAAATGAAATTGATTTTGTATGTGGTGAGAAATTCACTTAATATAGTAATCTTGGTGCATCCATTTTTCGAGTTCGAGGCTATCCTGGCATCTAAGGCTTTTAAAATTGCTCCTGCCTTTTGTGTGACCGCGGATTGAATTTCCTTGTATTCGTCTAAACGTTGTTGCCATCCATTGTCATCGTGAAGAATCCATAACTTAGATTTTCTTTCAAAGGCAGACGAATTTATTGGCAGGAATGAACGTATGACAGTTTTTATTGCTTGGAGTGCCACAGGCAGTGGACTGTGTCGATACTTACCGAAATTTAAATTTAGGAATGTAAGGTTTACGGCATAATTTTAGGGCACTTTTCTGGCAAATACCTATTATGAGGACTGAGGAAAGACTGGAGAAACCTTCTGTTACGGAGGTTGGACCTGGCAGAATTTGAACCGCGGAGCGCATCTTCACGAATAACCTCTGCCATTCGTGTCGAGGGAAATGTACTGAGAAGTTGCATATCCGCCTGGCAACAGTTAAGCTCGACAGACCGCATTATTATTCTCATACTTTAAACTGGTGAACCTTATGTTTGATATACAGGTAATTGGAAGTATATCTGCTCTACGTACTATGAGGAAATACCCTTTTCTAGTAAAAACGCTAAATATTTTATCAATGCCAGATTTTTTGCACAATCCTGTCCCCACAAAATGAATAAAAATCCTGGGTCTACGGCCTCAGTAGACTATTCTACAGTGGCGGGTGCTATATAAGAGCACAAGAGCACTTGTAACACCCCACTTTTGACACCGGGAGTGTTTATTTTTCTTTCAATGGCATTACGCGTAATGTATGTTTGGTAATTTAAAATATACGGCGTTTAAATCTGCTGCGCTACTCCCCTAAACTGCAGGAAATCTGGCATCAATGTCGTTAGCACATATTGATTTGTGCACTTTTTAATTAGCTTTTGCGCATGCGCGTTTGGTATGATGTGGTCACCTTATGTGGAAAATACATAAACAGCGTGCTCGAGTTACAAGGCTTGTTTTTCCCCGCGCTGCCAATACAGTTCTACAATAATAACACCAGATGGTAGCTCACTGCGGCAGAAGTCAAGGTCATTAGAGGGTAGCTATGCTAATGCTGCTTAAGTACTGCCACTGTATCTCCGATGCTGACTTTTTGCACGATCGAGAGAGCCACTGTTGCCTACTCTTGCCACTACTGTGTATACATGTACTATCTATTCGTAAAATGCAAACAATGAAAGCTGTAACGTTAACTACAGTAACTATAAGGACAACTATAACTATAAGAAGGATAACGAAGTATATCGCGCACACACAAAAAAGAACTTCACGTGGACTAAAGCAAACAACCGTTCATGGCATGTGCTCCGCTTACAAGAGAATTGACAACATAGTGGAACAGCCAGTGCCGGCACATGGGGAGGACGCGTATAATTGGTCCTAGCTTCCACCCTTCGCTGTGCACGTCAGCCAATACTGCAAAATCTTGCCTGCTTTCCCTTACTTTTCTTTCCTTTTTTTTTTTCTTTTTTTTTTTCTTCCCCCCCCCCCCCCGTGTGGCAAAGCTCTAAACACTAAGAGTAAGCTGCTTTTATTAAAACATTACAGGGAATCAAATTTGAGTGCCGATGTATGTGTTGTAATGAATCTGAATAACTTCCTTTGCTGTGGAAATTCACAGCCCTAGTATAGCTAAAAGTGGTCATTCTGATATACATGTGTATATCAATCTCTTTCTATACCCTCATGAAACATCAGGAACGGAAATAGAGTGGTGGTACAATAACACTGTTCTTAATATAGTGGCTGTAATAGTGTGTTAATCCTGCTATCTTGCGACTTTGGCAAAAGTGGGTAAGGTGGATGCGCGTGCATCAGCATATTTCAGACTATCTATATTCCTAAATGCATTACTTTGTTCATGCCTTAGAACTCTGTATTTAATTATGTATGCAACAAAACTATCCTTTGTTTCGTAAGACAGCTTATACGTCAGTAATATCATTCTCTGTCGCCGTTGTTGTTGCGCTTGTTACTGGAAGCGGCTACAGTTGTATCAACTAGTTCGTGATCTTAACTATTATGGAGCAGATACTATTCACATTTCTAGGGCTATCCGATTCTCAAACTTTTGTGAACACTCAGGATGTATACTCATGAGCCGCTACTGCTATTTTGTCTCTCCATGCCGGTCCACTGAACATGATTAGATTCCATGTCGATACTTAAGCATCTTCTCCTTGCAATGTGGGTACCATGCACTCTTTACGTTAACTACTACACAACATTTATTCGAGACGTGCTCATTCAGCGCGGAATTGCCTGCATAGGCAACAAAATTATACACAAGTCAATGCCATGCAACGTCTGTCTTACTTCAGGGTTGTCATCCTCCGTGGTCTGCGGGGTAAAATGCTAGTCTTTGGTTCCCAAGTACGTGAATTCGAATCCGGGCGGGGGCGATGAATTTTTTTCGGACGTAAAAATTCTTAGCATGGCTTCCTTGGGAAGGGAAGTAAAGCCGTTGGTCTTGTGTCGTATATTTAGGCACATAAAATAACATTAAGCCTGATAAAGAAGCCTCTGAGGAAAAGCAAGCGCTCTTTACGCCCAATAATAGAATAGGACGCTAAGAACCGCAGCAGATAAATAGCGCCCTTAAATAACACTCGCTCAGTTTTATATAGCTTCAGGGTTATAAAAAGTTGAGAACAGGTAGGTAAGTAAGTAAGTAAGTAGAACCGTTTTCTTTGACTGTACAAAAAATATGCTTCAATAAATGTTGAAAACCACACATAACTTAATACCAAAACGATTCCCTGTAACTATCGAAATTCATGTTTTTTGTACACCTAAGACGGAATGGAGCATGTATGGAAAATTTGAAAATGGTTTTAGTTTACTTATTAGTAAATTTGAAAGGCGTTCATTATTACTGTCAAGGCTGGAGAAAAGTAAAGAAAAATGATAAGAAACATGTAGGCGTGACTAGTGTGGGTGGTGAAGGACAGTACCACACAGTTATTTAATTTAAAGTATTGCCTCATGCTGTAAGCGGAGGTAATGAAACATGCGCTACAGACTTTTTTGTGTATGTCTGCAACAGTGCAAATACTGAGCACTGCACTGGAGACTGCAGCCATTAGCTTCATTTCGAAATGGTGACAGCGTGCAGCACAGAGGAAGTGCAGCTGTATGAAAGGCGCTAAATTGCCTCTAATGATGACTGCGGGTCCACCCAAGACCCTTGCGTAACATCTGACGTGAATATAAAAATAGAATTTTGTTATATCCACACTGGGGCATAGATTTAGCAGTATAGTTAGTTACAGCAGAAAAACTACAAATGTAATATCCATACTAGCAATCTATACTCTGGAATACTTATTGACGTTAAAGGGGGATGTACGTCAAATTATAGAAAATATCTTATGTGTCGCATTCATATGGCTTTCTCTATCCCTTGTCGTTTATACAACTCTACGAACTATTTTTATGAAAGCTTATTTCGTTCTTTCGTTTTCTCTTCCTCTACAAGTCAGGAAACAAATTGGTTTTGGTGAGCATATTATTACTAAACGTATCTGCACCAAAAGATCATATGTGGAATAAATTCTTAACCTCATTCTTGATTTTACAGTTTTTGCTTAAAGGGGATGCATCCTGTAACTGATATTCTATTCCTAATTTTATTCTTTTGTAATTTTGTGGTGATGATGATAATAGTTTGGCATTTTCTACGCATAAAATCAGCAACAGTAGATGTTTTCGTTAACGCTATTTAAGCTTATCTTAATTCAAATGTGATGCCTTTTGAGAATGCAACTCCCTGTCCTACTGTAAAATAAGGACCCCAACTTTCAACCCATGAGAAATCCATATTTTCTAGAAAACTCTGTTTTTTTAATACAAATAAATCAAAATTAATAAAAAGTAAAAAAGTGGTTTTGTAACACCCAGTAAGCATAACCACTACTCATTGATGTCACTCATAGATAAATTAGTTTCCATTTGTTGTACTCGTTGCTTCAACTTGAGTCGCCATGTCCGTTGCAACTGGATGTCTTCAAAGCAACTTTATGCTACGTGCTATGTCATTTTCGAAATATGCCGGAGCTATCGGCTTACCAGCTCTGGGTGTTGCACATCACAAATGGGTGTTTTCACCTCCAGATGAGAGAACCCCACTTCTGCTCGCAATATTGCGTTAAATGCATTATGTAATGTTTTCAAGTTTATTCTAAGTAATGATGAACACAATAAAAGCTCTTGAGGTGTAGCCTTCGCTTGGCTTGTGTATCTACAGTACTTATCAGAGCATGATAACCATCTGCCAAGTTTGGGTTTAGGTGGCTTGTGGTTGGTAACCAACCCTCGCAGTTACCAAGTCTTCCACTTACTAGTCCCTTAACTGAGGCGCGAATCTTGACTTGCAAGCAGTCTTCAAATCTCCAGGACATTTTACTATGTTACTTCTCGCTCCTAGTACATGCTCGTCTTTTGTTTGTTAATGGTTACTGCCCAGAGGCAGGGGTAGCGGTCCCATCTGAAGGCCATCATGTTTTGGAGAAAACTATACTATCGTATATTTTATATACCTTTCCAGAAACTATTCTAACGAACGCTATTTTTTTAATCTTTGTTTTTTTTTTCCCCTTTTCCACCTACTTAATTTCAATCAAGGTAATCCGTTGCGGAAATAGTTTCGGCACAATTTTCGTTATTGGTCAAGGAGAATAGAGAAGCTAAATCGACAATCAGATGTTTAAACTTTGATGCACAGTCGCAGTTGAAACGTCCACTAGAGCACTTCGACCTCGCCGCTGCCACCGAAGATGTCTGCCGTAGTCGCAGGCGAAACGTCTGGGAAGAAGAAGGAGCAGCCCAGTAGACCACGGCCTACAAGCCCGGATTATACTCCAGCCAGTATTGACACCGGCCGTGAAAGCCTAAGAATTTCGATGAATCTAATTTTAATTCTTCATCAGCTTTCTTAAGTTCAGACATCACTAGTTTACTCCTCGGGGTATTTATTTGTCCAATTTTAATAACTATAAACGTTGTAATCTACCATGCTGTCTCCTGAGTAAAATATACCCATAGTTCACATAACAGTGATGATATAGCTTAATTTCCTGATCGGTCGCCTCTCTAGTTAATTTACGAGCTCTTAAGAAGCCTAGTGATGGGGATGTTCCTTGGCCATAATGTTTTCAATTTAGGAACGGTGTTATCATCACAAGAACGATTTTAAATAAAATAACTGAAACAGGAGCAAGTAGTTCTACGTAATGTAATGATAAGAGTAGATTCTTCCAACGTGATGTCATTTCGATTAACTATTGCAGAAAAGTGTGTTCAAAAAGAGCAGAAATGCTGTTTAAAACTATTGCCTGGCTTCAGAGGAGTAGGCACTACATATTCATGTCTATCTATATCAATCCGTACCATAACGTCGAGGCCAGGAATCGAAATATTTAGGCAGCAATACTAATGAATCCAAACGGAAAAACCACGTTTTTAAAACAAATTTTTTTCTCTTTGCGTCAATATTTGGTGACAAAAGATATGACGGTTAAATCTGAGACGGGTCAAGGCAACCGCTGCGTCCTCTGCCTCCATCCAAACAGGGCATGCTAGGAAGAGGGCATGAACGTCTACGGCGGCGATTTTAGATTTCACTCAGGCGTTTGATTGGGTGCAGCAAGACGCCTTTTTCATAAACTCGACGACATTGGCCTGCCACTTTATTTGCTTCGCTTGATTACCAGTTACTCGTATTTTCCAGTCCGCCAATTTTCTGTTTTCTTGGGACGTCACCATCGACACCATAAAATACTATATAGTATGCCCCGGAGTGGCACTCCTGCCCCAATTCTCTACAGAATATATTGCCTGCGCTACCTACAGCAAGCACTGTGCTGTTTACTGATGGTACGAGCTTTGCTTTAGATTGTTCCATCGCTACGGCATGTGTAACTTTACAATCTTCGCTGGACATTTTTATTCACTGGTTTTCTCGCTGGCGTATTGCCCAAATCCCAGTATCAGATAAAGCTCTTCACCAAATGCAGGCTTCATACTGAAGTAAATATTCGACTCTACGACACGCAGATGTGATGGTTGCGATCAGATCGAGCAGTGAAATATCTAGGTGCTAACATGCCATACCCACATCAAACACTAAACCCAACCAAGCATGCTCTCGTCTCCATAAGTTTCATCAGATTCTAAACAGCAAATCCTCTCTACGAGTTGACAGTTCTCTGTTGATATACAGGACCATTCTGCGGCCACTCTGGAAGTCTATGCTATATGGGTTTGTGCGTCTACTAAGATCCAACTGTTCCAGGTGATCCAAAACAAAAAATGTCTGTGAACGCCACATAGCGCAGTTGGAATGCACAACTTCACCATGAAAAGGGAATCGCTACATCCGGACATCCAAACTTCGATTCGCACGTTCTTTGATCACCTTCCTCGAGTACCTGTTGCTGTACATCTCGAACTGGGACGTGGCACAGGTGCTAAGTCTAGACTGAAGCCGCGCTCGTCGCAGGATATTAGCATACAGTGTAGTACTTTTCAGTATATCTGCAACTTGTGCAGCACTTAGCCGTGCTAAGCGATTCATTATTATTGTTAAATGGAAGAGTAACATTTTTATATGGTATGTGGTTAGCATCATTTTGTATTAGATATCAATAAGAATAGGAACCAAGCACTTCTACATCCTTTATCTGTGAATGGTGTCGCAGAATGTATTCATGACACAACTACTTACACACACACACACACACACACACCACACACAACCTTGGTATATGCTTCAAAGCAATGAAATGCTACGAATATTTGAATCCATTGTCAAATTGAAACTCTATTTTTTTGAACTTTTTTCGTTGAAATATATATCTTGTAGATAACACGGTAGTATAGTGTGATGACCCTTCAATAGGGTACTTTCTTAACACCTTAATAGTAAACAGTTGCTCCTAGTTTAACCAGGGGATTTAAATATTGAGCTTAAAAATATTAGCAGCGTGTATATGGAGAAATTATTTGTAGGCGGTTTTGTGAAGATTTGACACGTGGCACGCGCGCGCGCGCACACACACACACACACACACACACAAAACTGTTGCTTGTGAGCAAGAGCTATTATAAGAATTGTTCAAAAGTTTGACAAAGCATTGGTACATCTATATGATTTAGTTAACATTAGACCGTAAAATACTTGTACATGTGCCAAAACAAGCCACAGCAATGGTACGCTTAAGCAGTCCCCTGCCTATGTAGTTTACAGGATGTACACAACACGTTCAGCAAAATGCTGAACCATACAGGTTTTCTTGAAATGCATGTCGATACGAAAGGGAAACTTTAAGCGTCTAAGTCGTTCTTATTTGGTAGCAGAGCAATTTCTGTTCCACTGGTTGAAGGGAATAACTTTCCTCAACCTGTCCTTCTGCAGTGTTGCCAGCAGGAAGTAACTCAACGTATACTGAGATGCTAATGAAATTAATTAGCTTGATGAACAGATTGGAGGTAACTTCTATTAGAGCCAAATATTGCTATAATGATTACCTGCAGAAGAGTTCTTAGGAACTGTATTTTATTGCTAGATCTTGGATTTTCAGGTATTTAAAGGACAATTTTAGGCAAATAAAATAGGCTCTCAAATCATAAAAATAGATATCAAAAGCATCGTTTTAAACATCAAAATATACACTTTTCACGAAATTGATTTTGTGTATCCACAAAGTATTTCTGCTTTTTAAATGTTTAAACATTCAATTAAATAACGAGCATTATACACTACAAACAAAAAAAACCGGCAAATTTCACAGATGGTTGTCTACAAACGTTTATTATTCCATAAATCACAGATTTATAGTTGGTAGCACATAATATAAGCTTATAATATTGAAAAAATATGTCTCAAAAGTAAGTAAATAAGGGCACAGTGGAAATGCACTATCCACTAAAGATGTAGGTATGATTGTGTGAAATATAGTTTTCAAAACACAGTATGTCGTTAAAAAAACAATATAAATAACTGAAATATACCTGAAAATAAGAGAATATATGGAGAAGTCTTAACGAATATGTGCATATCAACAGTAAGTGGACGTGTTATGTGAGTCACGGAACAATGGGAAATGAGCCGTTTGAACAGTATTTCTGCCATTCTGCAGTCGCCGACCAATAGCAAAGGATAACAGAGAGACTTAAAGCGTACACATATTCTGTTTCTCTTCGTACAAAGGGAATGAATTTGCCTTCTAATGCTATAAGAATAAGAAAAAAAAATGCCTTTTTCCCTGAATGCCCCATTCCTATAACCAGACTCTTAAAAATACTTTTAGTGAAGCTCATCCTATTATACCACATCTTTGTGTTTATTTGTTGCATAAAATTGATTCATGAAACCACAGAAATTGTAATATGGGTATTTTTAGACTTCTCTGACCTCTCCCATTTGACCCTCCCAGCTATAGGTGGAATGATGTAAGTAAACATAGCAGACATAGCTCAGTGCCGTTCAAAACACTTTAGACCCTGAAATGTGGCAATGCTATTAGTCAGCTGACAAAATAAGATACACGTATGCATTAAACGCATTGTTCTCTACTAAATATTAAATTATTTGCACTTGTTCTCCTCCCATCCTGTATATGGCTGGCATGTATTTGTGCCTTTAATTGTAGTATATAGTCTAAGGGTTTTTAATCTTTTTAATATATGAATGGCAGTAAATCTCTGTGAGGAGTATTGATGTTTCAAATTGTGAAGACTTGTATGCTTATCTTTGTTGCAAGGTCTATCAGTTCATTATCAGTTAGGTCACAATGAGTTACTTTTTTCTGCTTATCCAAAACGTTGAGCTCCAGAAATGCTCTCATAATTCGTAGAGTGGGCATAGTTAATCTGATACTTGGGGTTAGACCGTTTTGGAGAATGTTAACAAACCACCAGTTAGCAGAATAGGTGTTATGAGAGTAAGTATATGCAACCATCATCCCCCAACCTTCGCTCGAACAAACCCATCATTCCTTTGGAGCTGTAATTTCTTTCGGATTACACGAGCAGCTGGCCGATTTCGTGTGCTCCTTGGTTTTGGGGCTAAAGTGATACTTAGCCGTTTTTGAGCAGTTGCCTTTGTGTCCTGCGTCTGCAACCACCTACCATAGCGCTACACTTTTATTCCCTCACTTGCAGTCCCTCTAATATGGCCAGTATTTTCTATTCTCGCGTCCATCGCGTTGAACACCGATCGCTCAAAACTTCAACGTTCGAAAAATATCCTAGTTATCAATTTGAGCCAAAGCTGCTTAAATTACTGAAACGTGGCACACCTTAGCAAGATACCATGAAACCCGAAAGTGTTTCTTGTTAGTATAAGGAAACGTTGTTACTGAAGTACTTACGTATTCACGGAGCATTAGCTTGTAGCGCAGGGAACAATCCATCGTTTCGCTCATCTCCCGCGTTGCGTTACATAATATATGTCCATAATGTCTTCCGAGAATTCCGTCTGCATAACTAACACAAATGTAAGAATGGTGCATTGCAGCGGAACCGATATGTGTGAGTAATTCCAAATTCTATGGCCAGTATGTTAGGTCATATACAAGAAAAGAAAGAAAGAAAGAAAAAACATGTCGGTCACAAACATCATCAGTGTCATTTAAAGCATTCCAAGTTAACCAAAAAGATATGGGCAGTTTGACACACTATTGGGTCACTTTCAGATCAGGCTGTATCATTGTTGCGAATTCAATGCTTTAGAATATAGTTTTAGGTAGTTTTGTTTAAGTCAAGGTACAATAGTATATACGTTCACTAACTGATTGCAGTAAATTTTATTTATTATAGATTGTTGCTGAAATATAATTTGAAGGTGGACTTTAATTGTACGTTTTATGAAGATTGTTAAAATGATTTGTAGATCTAAAATACACACATCGTGTTACCTGCTTTCATTTATCAAAGGTCAGGCCCAAGAAAGGGAAAACATTCCACTCCTCCGCCAATAAAACACTTTATTTGTTCTTTCTCCCTTGACGTGCATATTTGATTTGCTGTCATAAAAATAAAATACAGCTTTCTTGAATAAAACGATAAGCGGTTTGAAATAACAATGCGGTGTAACCATTGCACTGCGTAAGAGAATTGCAAATAACCCCTAATTGCATAGATGAGCATTTCGAGTTAGCATTAGGTTGTTGCAAATTCTCTTACTTGATAATTGCAGATGGTCCGTTTTATCAACCTTCTTTAAATTTTGTCGTCACTTTAATTAACGCGACGCCACATATATTTAAAGGCGTACGTAAAACGTGTGTTTCTTGAAGGCTCCCCTCCCCTTAACTCGAGGACGTTTGCTGAAGCATTTTCGTTGAGCTTTTTTCAAACATTTTCATGATATTAATACATTAATGAAATCTTATTGGCTTCTCTATATCTCAAAACACTAGAAAAAACAGCATAGTCTGGAAGTGTTTAAAGTTTTCGTTTTACATTGTTTTGGTATGCAACTTTGTGCAAACGTATTGTGACTAAATATGCAACAAATTAAAACATTTATGATAAGTTGATGACTTTTAGACACGGGTTAGCAGATGCACTCGTGATGTGTTCACGATATAGCATATATAAGGATTGTAAAACGTTCAGGCATGTGCACAGAGTAATGCCATGATTTAAAGATCTATACCATTGAAAATCTTATTTAAAATTCTTCAGAGAGCTCAGCTGAATATTCGGTCAGAAAACCTCTGAAGGATATCACATTTTATAATTTGATGTCGTCTTATATGTTCAGGCTGTTAACATTTCGAAGAACCTAAAATTAGCATGTAATTGTATTAATTTTAGTTAAATTTATATATTAAAATAAAATAATGTTATCCAAATTTCTGTTTTTAAATATTAGTTTACTTTAAAAATAGCTACTCCAATTTATTTTGAAGTTTTAATTATTTTGATATTTCCCAACATACCCGAAAATAATTCATTATAATTGGCGGAAAACTCTATCGCAAAACAGTATGAATGAATAAAACTGCTCATTTTTTACTTCATAAACATTTTTCTGTAAACTCTTACCTTAATGCACTTATGTAAGTGTCCAGGATATAAATACAAAAGCGTATTTTGAAATTATAGGGGTTACAGTATTATGGGCAGTAATCCAAATCTTTGTTTTCTCAAGATTTTAATGAAATTTTAGTGGTGTATTCTATTAATTGATTGAGGGAGATGACTATGGCGGTAACGTCTGTGGCGTGCACCCGGGAGGTCATGTTTTTTGTTTGTTTTTTTTAACAGTACCGGAGTCTGGTGAGGACTCCGGCGCTGTATCCCCAATTTACATCCCCCCCCCTGTATGATTACTGGTTTTACTGTTCCTTTACACAAACATATAACACCCATGCCCAAGGCGGGACTCGAACCCACGATCCCCTGCCCACGAAGCACCAAAGCGAGACGCCTTAGCGAGCCTGGCCATGGGGACCGGCAGTGTTCAAACCCTCGTGGCCGGCCAAACTAACCGGACGGTTTTTCGCGTTTTTTCTCGGTCGCTAGGTGAATGCTGGGATGATTAATTCGTCCCACGACTTTTCCTATAATATCTTTCATTATTACATTTCATTTCCTGCTCCTTCGCTTTCAACCCATCCTGGATATGCCATGCCCCGAACTTTTCTTGCTCCTCGACAGGCTACTGACCCAAGGCACTGATCTGTAAGTACTACAGATAAGAGGGTAATCCGAAAGAAGACGACGAAGATGTATTCGCAATTGAATAACAGAAACTCAAAAGCATAGTGAAATGCACACATCTGGTTTTGGGCTCATCGAGGGACCTCATAAACCGGAAAAACTTGCACAGGAGAGAATAGAATCAGGATGTTCGGAATGGTGGTAAAGTAAATTACCCATTGTGCTATTTGCAGTTTCCATGGAATCCAAACTCCTGTTTTAACCACGACAACCTATTTTGGGATTGTGTTTCGGTATCCCAACAAAGTATAATTGTAACTCACGATTGGCTTTTTGATTCTACTTTTTTAAATTTCAGTTAATGGTGTCTTAGCAGTTAAATACTGCTACCAAAAGCAAATGTAATTTCCGTAACGCAGTAACGTATTCACGCCCAAATTCGGAAAGTCACCGAATTTTCAACCATGTTGCAGCCTTGACCTCCTCCTACCCCAACTTGGAGCAAAGCTGCGCTTAGCAGACTGTTTTTCAAAAGGTTTACCAACAAAGCAGATATTGTAATGGGCTCTGAGGTTATTGAAATCTTGAACTCTGTGTACATGTTTCGCCTTTAATTTATAAAGCGTTGCAAGGACATGTTACATAAGCAATCGAGCGCTTCCTAACTTTGTCATTCTTCGCCAAATTCTGAAAACGTATAAGCTTGTAATTTTATTCTTGTTTGAAACCTTTGATCCAATTAGTTTTAACTTTCAAATTTGGATTGTCCTATTTTTAAAGTAACCCGTTATCTAGTTCTGTATTTTACGCAATATGAATAGGAATTTAAAAGCTGCAAATGGGTTGGGGTGGCGGGTGATAGCATTCATCCAACTCATTTTTTTTTTCATAATTAAAATGCACTGCTCTTTGGATAGACGTATAGAATATAGAATACTTTTAAGCATTTTAAAACTTGTTAATTTTCATACACATAGCATCCTATTTCAGACCTGTTTCCCTGAACAAAAATATGATAAGTATTTAATGACGTATTCTCACAGGTAAACTGGGAGGCATAACATATTTTGAAACTTATTTATTGGCGGTGGGGGAGTTGCTTATGTGTTCATAAAATCAAATTTGCTTCTGATTTCGCCAAATGTTGTTAACAAGTAGTATTTTTATTGCGATTTTGACAAAATTCTGACTACACTTGGGCTTTAGCGTCTGGCGGACATCGTAAACCACCATATTTTCGAGAACTTCCGCTTCCTTTGTTTTCAGTTCCTGTTTTGAAACCCTAACACACAAATTAACTCTCTTTGACCGTGCACTTGAACTGTAGAACTTTGCAAACGTTATCGGATACTTAACCTTGTTAATTACTTTTAATGCCGTTTCAATAAATGTGTCAGTTAGGCCAATCTGGCAGGTCTTTGCACACTTGTAGGCCAATCATGACTTTTAAAACCCACCCAAATCCTTATTTTAAACCCTTGCCTTTAGAGTACATCAACTCAGCGCCGGATAAGACAGTGGTAAATTAATCAAAACAAATATGGCAGATAATGTTTCACAATAGGGTTGTCAGTAGTCTCATATTGAAGGGGACTTTCTGTTATTTCTGGTTGTGCAAGTTTATCCCTTATGGGCCTCTCTAGAATTACCATAATTCCTTGTTTAGTGACAAAAGAAATCGTGTCTATTCTATTGACTTTTAATATTCCTTGGTTTTCATAAGCCTACCCCATTAAGTTATGTAGAGTAAACCCCGCCCATTATCTGGACAAAAAGTAAAAAGCTGGAATACTACATTTTGTTCTGTAGAACTGTGAACTCGTGGACGAAGCGGCCCGGGTTCGATCCCAGGGATTTGTAGTGGACGAAGCAGCGTCTGAATGGGTTTTCTCTGAGCTCAGCGTTTTCCACCAATTGCTCCATAATCGCATTTTCTTTTCATCCTGTACACCAACACTTCATATCATCTAATTCCTCACTTTCATATAAGGCATAGAATTGATCACCAATCCTGGCTTCCCTCTGATCCAGAGGCTCTGCTTCTCAACAGGCATATGAACCCAAAACCCAAGCACTGCCTTGCAGGTCCTAGAAGGTGAAAGTCCTACCTACGAGGATGGTAAACAGAGAGAGAGTGAGAGAGAGAAAGAGAAAGAAAGAACTGTGAACTGGAGTTGTTCTGGTTTTTGGAGGAATGCAGACAAGGAGCGTTTAACATCACTGTGTTAGATTATCACAAATGAAAAAGTCAAGTAATGCTGATGTAACTCTTGTTTATGCCTGAGTTTTCTGCACGCATATAACCACATTTTCATATAGCACAGCACTATTTACACGTTTAAACCTACAGATTATTATTAAGGTCGGCCTCGTTAGTTGTTAATGCACACAAAAGGTGTAGATTGTACATGTTTGGTGATTCTTGAATAGGTGTATATAAGTGGCTTGTATTGGTTACATTTGCTACCTGAGGCTCAGAGGCCTCTTTATCAGGCGTGAGGCTATTTTACGTAAATGTACGACAAGGGACCAACGTTTTACTTCTCTTTCGAAGAAAGCCATGTTAAGGATTTTTTACGCCCGAAAAAATCAATTGCTTGCGTACCCGCGAAGTTGGATGTAAGAGGCTAGCTGGTAATCACTACACCACGAAGGGCAACACCATTTCGTCGTGTTTGGATTAAGGGTTGTGTGGAAAACAAAACCACTAGTCTCCCACCTCACAGTCGGGTACTATGCTTACACCCTTTCTTAGGCGCTAGATATACGGGAAGCGAGGGCCGGAGGAAAGAGAGAGGTCGCCGCCTGTCTTTCCACATTGTCGTCAACCAGAGTTTCATTATTTGAGGCCTCCTTCATTATGGCGAGAATATTATCTAATTTACCGCGAACTAGCTGAGTTATTAAACGAAACGCAGCGCATGTGCATATGAATGAACTCTGGGATCTACAGACAGATTGAAACCTTAGTATCGAGGCCACTAGGTACCAGGGCATATAACGTGTTTCATGTCTTTATGTTGTCTTTATATTCTGATTTCCGCCGTTAGGTTACCTTAGCATATTATAAGAGAATAATTTTAATGTTTTGCTGTTATAAAGGAGTAAACCTAAAAAGGAGACGCCATTCCATTCATTAATGCTTAGACGTTTAAATTCTAAGATCCGATGTAGGGTCGCTAAAATAATTCTCGAGCCACCACTGAATACAAGCGGCAGACTGCATGACTACGATAAAAGTCAACCTCACACTACATTCACGTATGTACTCACCGGATCTGTTTTTTTTTATAGGCTGCGCAGAAGCTTTCTCTGCAAGTTAGCCAGCAGTCACGAGACAACATGTCTATAAGAGCAAGCGATTCTCTCCTGCAATGCTCTGTTGCGTTATGTAACGTTGCAAATGTTATAAAATGGAAGATTTTGCTTATATTTACTTACAGAATCTATTGCTATAAAGTTTACTATGTGAAAAACAAATTACAGAGGTATCACTTAGTGACGTGGATATGTATAAAGTATTTACAAAATATTTTGGTACACTCAGCTGCTCTATTCAACCTAAGCAGATGAAATTTGGCTTATGATATTCTTTATAACTCTTACTACTTTTACATATAATTAAGATGGCATTGTATATTTGGATTTTTTCCCAAGTAAGAAAAAAAAAAAAACTACATAAAATCAATAGTTTTAAAAGCTAAAGTTTTCATTTAAGCATTAATTCCTTGTATTTAATAGAAAGAGCAGTTTAATATTAAGTAAGTGTTAAAAGTGAAGTTTCTATGCTGAGTTATCTTCACACTGAGTGTACCTAAAGTTCTTAAAAATGTCAGAAAAATACCTAAAAGAAAAATTACGTTAAAGTAACACTAACGAGACAAGAAAAGCTTACAGGAGTTTAAAGAATTAGTTTTGTATGGCACTTCAGTTATAATTCAGAGTTGAAACATCAGAATCTGACTCCTAAAATGTCACTCACAAGAGTACCCCCCCCCCCAAATGAAAATTGTAATTCGCATCAAGATACTTGGTAACCTTATTGCTCTTCCCTTTGAAATAAAGATCGTTAAAATGTTCATTCCCAACATTGTTGGAGTAGTTCTGAATTGAAATCACTTTTTCCAGTCCTCGAATGAAGATCTCCAAAAATCATACTCTTCATAACTGGATTACTTTTTTCTTTCCTTTTCTAGCGGTCTGAAGGGGGGGAAAGAAATACATATAGCGGCGGACAGAAGTATTTAAATAACTATACTAATAAAAGAGGAAATTTTAACTACCTAAATTTACAGGATAAAATAAACAAATCTCTTCCATGTTTATACAACACCTTTATTCTATTTTTATTATCGCTTGTATTTACTTAAATTATACATAAACAAATTTTGTAAAAAAAACAAACAATGATTTCCCAACAACAATTGCACGTCAGTATTCAAATAAACAAAACAAAGCTCTCTAGAGCTTGATGAACGTGCTTTTCCTGTGAGAACAGCTGCCGAACGCTTTGGCAAGGAATGTAGATCCGTGCTTGCTAACCAAGACCGAATCAAAATGATGACATTCTTGCGGAATAATCCCTTTGTCTCGCTTTGCTTGTGATATGGTGTTTCCTGATCCTATTTTCCAATTCTTGCCAGATGTTCTTAATCGGGTGATTGAGATGGTGTTTTAATGTATGAGGTATGTTTCATATTATCCATAACGCTGCAAATTCTGAATGTATTCAAGATTGTTGCCTTTTGAAAATATAAGTATTTCCATGATTTACTTTTTGAGCTCTTCTCTGCAAATATTATTGTAGTATCGTCTTATAAACGTATTTTTTCACGTATCATTAATAAATGCAAGCTCATCCACACAACTTGACGCCATATATCCCCATACTAATACGCTGCCATCCGCCATATTTGACCGTAGCTTCCATAGTTTTAGGTTCCCATTCGGTACTCTTCTGTCTCCATAGTTTTAATCGGCCATCACTTCGGTATACATTGTATTGCCCCCCCCCTTTTAACACACATATTTGGCCTTCAGGCGTAACATAATTGGTGAGAGAGAATGACTAACATAGGACACTAACACAGAAACACACAATACTAAACACCAATGCCCGTGGCGGGATTCGAACCCACGGCCCTTTCGCGGCAGAGCGTCAACGCCAAACGCGCCAACAATCAGGGCTATTGGGGCCGGCAAACTTACCTTTATCTGACCATAACCCAGGATCCCAGAACTCGCTGTTCTTCGTTAAAAACACATAGGCAAGTAGTAAACGCTATTTCTTCTTGATGTTCTGGAATTATACCCGGTACTATCAGAACTCTACGAACTGGTCTTTCGTGAATCACCTTACCAAGATGTTCTTGCAGTCATGACGATAGGAGGCGGTGAGCACGGCTTTTAATAGTGTTATTTCTGTGTTATTAAAAAGTGCAATATTTCACAACCAGCTAAACCTGTAAGTAATTTCGCTTATAGAAGTTTTCCCCAAACCTTTAACAAGCAGTGTAAATGTTAGGAATTCCATGCGTTGTACATAACGTATTATTTATTATATATTTAAATTTCATTTGGTTAGCTCTCTTCAGAATTACCTTTTGTTAAAGAAGCAGATCGTCAGTTGTCTGCAAAGCAGATCGTCATTTGTCTGCAAAGCAGACTGTCTTTTGTCTGGTTGCCAACACCATGCAATTTAATCAACAAGAACAAACATTCTCAGATTCACATTCTATTAATCCTGTGGAAATTTCTACTACATCTCGTTCAATCTTACAAACACCCAAGTTAGTTCATAAACGCCCGCTTGAAGATCTCAATCAAGGTAATGCCTCCATGTCAAGTGACGGGTTTTTCACTCCTAACAGAAAGCATATAACTTCATCCTCAGCTGTAAACTCTAAATATATTGTGGACTTAACCTCCATACACAATAAATTTCCCCCTTTGGAAACTATGGAGGAAGCTAACGACACAGTCGCTGAAGTAAATTTTACTACAGCCTCTAAAACCAGGATCCCACCCATTTTTCTACATGAAGTGAACAACTACGAGCAGATTATCCGCGACATAGGTACTATTGTAAAAGATTACTACTCAGCACAACAGCAAAATAAAGTCCTTAAAATAAATACAACTTCAGTCAATTACTTCCGAGCCCTTACAAAATTCCTGGAAGAATCAAAGCTCCCTTTTCACACCTTCCGTGATCCAAATTTCAAAAGACTTGAAGTTATCTTGAGAAATGTTCCCTACTCTCTTACAAACGACGACATAACCACAGAATTAACCACTCTGAAGTTACCAGTGATAAAAGTTACAAGACTCTTTTACAAAGATCGTCAACCTATGCCGCTATGCGCTGTTGAATTAGAAAACAATGAACAAGGAAAGAAGATCTTTGAAGTCTAACACATTCACCATGCTTTAATAAAAGTTGAATACCGTAAGAAACCCACAAGCATCCCACAATGTACACGATGCCAGCGCTATGGGCATACTAAAAACTTCTGTCGACTTGCACCTCGATGTGTAAAGTGTCCCTCTAACCATCATTTCTCTAAATGCCCAAAACACAACTGCGGAGAAGCTCGTCCGGCAAATTTTAGAGGTTGTCGTATTTACTTGGAATTAAAAAATAAATCCAATGCAACTGTAACCGAACCCGTAAAAACACCTACACCACCAAAGCTAAACCTGGAGAATTTTCCAAAGCTGACACCAACTTCTTCTTGTTCTGCTCCTGAAACTCCTCAGTGGCCACGCTCAGTTCCTCCAGAAGATAAAAGTTACCGACATTCCACTCAGCAAGCATTTGCACAAAATTCTTCTTCTGCTTCTTCCTCCGATGACACTGGAAACCTTATTCAGCTAGCTATTAATTTTCTAGCACCATATCTACCAAAAATCAAATCCTTTTTATTACAGCTTTTTGCAAGTTTGTTTGCTAATGGCCACTAAAAATCGAGTATATACATTCTCTCAATTAACTATACCAAACTGGAACGCTAACGGAATCAAAGCCAAGCGGGAAGCCTTTCTGGAATTCATCTCAAGACACAACGTCGCAGTAGCTTGCGTCGCTGAGACTCATCTAGCACCACAGGAAAAGTTTTCAGTACCTGGTTATGCAGCGTATAGGTCCGATCGCAAAGCTCTCGTCGCCTCGGGTGGAGTGGCCATCTTAATTCGAAAGGAAATACACCACTACTCGGTCCTACTACCCCAACTAACTAGCCTCGAAGCTTGCGCAGTTCAAATATCCATGCAAAACTCCACTAAAACGACAATAATCTCAGCATACAAGCCACCAAGACTCTGCCTCAATGACCAGGATATTACTACTATATTCTCTGACACAGTGCCAACCCTTCTCGTGGGAGATCTAAATAGTAAGCATGAAACATGGGGATGCCGTGTGACAACTCCAAACGGAAGACGACTATTAACAGCAGCTGAACGCAATGCAGTTAACATCTTAGCCCCACCTGGTCCTACTTTCTTTAGGCAAAATGTAGCACCTGTCTTACTAGACATAGTACTTTACAAAAATGTATTAGGCTTTCCCACCATGGCTGTTCTACCTGAAATGGACTCGGACCACTCCCCAGTCTTGATATCATTTGACAACAATCTGCTTTTACATCCACAGTCTAGTAGGAGACTCAGCAGAGGTTTCATGCATTGGGAAACCTTCCAACATGTAATTGATAACGAGCTAAAACCTGCGTGCAACCTGAAAAGTCCCAGTGATGCAGAAGCAGCAATTCTTGAGTTCACAAAAATCATAACTTCAGCCATAGACAAATCCACAGCTCCAGCTAGACCTCAGCAACAAAGAAAACCCTATCACGAAACTTTGCCCTCTAACATCAGATTTCTCTTGAAAGAAAAACACAAAATGCGCCGGCTTTGGCAGAAGTACAGAGAAACCTGGCAACTTCATCGCTTGAACCAACTCACAAGAAAGGTAAAAAAAAACAAATGGATGAGTACCGGTACTCGACCTACCAACGGCACCTCTCCAGCATTTCACCAGAAGATTCATCCTTGTGGAAAGAAACCAAAAGAATATTAAAAGAACCGACGCTTATTCCACCCTTAATACAAGATGGCAAACACTACATAACCGACTTTGAGAAGTCAGAACTATTCGCAAATACTCTACAATGTATCTTCAGCCCAAACCCAGTGATAAACGAAGAATTCAACCACGAAATTGAACGTTTTCCTGGTTCTTATACCACTGATCCACTTCCCATTGACTTCACTTTGCCAAAAGAAATCTTGTTCATAATCCAGCAACTACCAGCAAGAAAATCGCCTGGTCATGACCTAATTCCAAATTTTGTATTGAAACATCTGACTCGCAAAGCACTTGCTATTCTAGCCTCACTCTTCAATAGCTTCAAACGTATGGGCTACTTCCCCAGAATCTGGATACACGCTATAATTATTGTTATTCATAAACCTGGGAAAAGCACCTCAGACCCAAACAATTATCCTCCTATAAGTCTGCTACCAACTCTGTCCAAAGTGTATGAAAAGATTATACTGAAGCGTTTAACAAAATTTCTCAATGAAGCATCAGTATTACATCCCTTTCAATTCGGTTTTCGTCGTAAACATTCAACCACCCATCAAATTCTCCGGATTACAGAGCAAGTGGCACAAGGCTTCGAGAAGAAAGAACACACAACTGCAGCTTTCCTTGACTTCACTCAGGCATTCGACAGGGTTTGGCATCAGGGTCTTCTATACAAACTGTTCATCAACGGCATTCCAGACTACCTCTATAAAATAATTTCCTCCTTTCTGTCACAACGAACATTCTCAGTCCGCATAGGTAGTTGTCACTCTTCTACGAAACCTATAACAGCCGGAGTTCCTCAAGGATCTATCCTGGGACCAGTTCTGTTCAACCTGTACACCTCTGATATGCCTGCAACGCCTACAGCTCAAATCGCTATGTATGCGGACGATACTGCAATCTTCTCAACACATCGCAATATCCACACCGCCAGAAATCACCTTCAAGAGGCCTTAAACTTAATTATACCCTGGCTAGACAACTGGCGTATTTCGCTCAACCAGAAAAAATGTGAAGCAATGGTCTTAACACTATGCAGACAAAACTATCCACCACCAGTAACGCTCCCAGCGAAACAATACCCTGGAAAACTAATACAGAAACGTGAAATATCTCGGTGTACTCCTGGATCGACGACTCACATGGAAACCTCATATAAGCAACAAACTTAAACTAGCCCGAGCAAGACTGGCAAAACTCTACCCCCTCCTCAACAAAAGATCTTCACTCAAACTAAAAAACTGCACACTACTTTACAGACTCTATTAAGACCACTGCTACTATACGCTTGTCCAGTTTGGGGAGGAACTAGTCCTTCTGAAATCAAACGTATGCAGACACTTCAAAACAAAATATTGCGAATCTCAACGAATGCACCATGGTTTGTCAGAAATAGTCAACTACATAGAGAAACTGGAATCAGCATCATTCAACAGTCAATTTCTTCACAAGCCGAACAGTTTTACAGCAAGCTAAAAGACGTCTCAGGAGCCATTCACTATTCTCTTGGCAGAAAATCTAGCTATCCAACTCGCATCAAGAGTCGCCTACCACTGGACCATTTCTCACAGAAAGACTTTCTGTATAATTAAAAAAAAAAATGTACCTACTTATGAGGGGCCCAATGGGGCTTACCTCATTTCAATGTTATTCAGTATCATGCATGTAAATAATGTCTAAAATCAATGATCTGTAGAGCGCACATGCGCTGATCGATCAATAAATCATTTAAAAAAAAAAAATGCAGATGTGCGCTAATTTCTGTTGCTGTTACTCTGGGAGTTTGTTTAATCCTTTTCACACTTGCGTTTTATTTCTAGAAGTAAGGTTTAGTGGAGCAACCTTCCTAGGCTAATTGACAATGGTATTCGGCGTTTTATAGCTTTCCATGACACACCACATAGTGAACGATTTCTGTGTACAGTTTCTCCATATGTCTGATATTTTTGTGCATGAGCAAGTGATATTTCTTTGCTAGAGAGAGAGATATTTGCGTGGGTGTGTGTACATAATACATACATCTTGATTGTAGCAATCGTAATTAAAGACGAAATATGTCTATAATAAGAAAATAAATGTTTAATGGACGGAGAGGTTAAATAGTAATCTTGCTAAATTAAGCCGCACTTTGTTTCTCTTTTATTTTTTTCCTCTCTACCAAATGAACGCGCTTTTCCAACTAAGGCCAACAATTGATTTTATCATTACAGGAGCCTGCATAATCCTAATTCCGTTCATAGTTTACTACTCAAGGGAAGATCTTTTGCTACAAAGCTAACCTCATGTGTTCTCCCATCTTTGTATTCTGTTAATTTTTTCCATAGGCATGGCCCATTAAGGTTAATAGTGTTTATAATTCGGTTTCTTTCTCGGTCTTTTAACTTTCTCCACATTTCACCATTCCGTCTATTGCATCTTTGGAAAGCTGTGTCTACTCATTCTGTTCCAGCCAATGTCTCTGCTACTTCTTGTTTATTTTTCTGTTCTTTTCGTTTCTCCAAATCTAGAATGTTCCCTACCGTTTTTCTACATAGCGACGCAATGTGCAAGCACCAACTCTATGCAGTATGATACTGCACACAAATAACAACTATTATCGCTTTTCGTGTACTGCAGGTTACGAAAGATGATGTAAGCGCTTCCATTGGCACTTATCCTGTGTATGACTTGATTCATTTTAAAACAAACCTTGGTTAAACAAATACATTTTTTTTTTCACGCTAGCCCCTATAGGCAAATGTTGGGAAGTTGAACCAGAATTGAGTAATTCATTTCCAGAACCAGGACTGGAACCGTGGATAATTTGCCTTTTACCGCAATTTGCCGTGATATGAAACAAAATGGATTAAAAATTGTTTATGTTTATTTTTATTAGAAGTTGGAAAATAAATAACACGATAGCTGTATATAATGAAATTAATTTCTGAAATCTGAGTAAAAGGTACTTTTTAGATGCCACCATATTTACTCATTGCCACAGAACGAGCTTAATTGCAGGTACAACATATAGCTGTACATGACTTGATTTCATTATTTCATTACTGAACTACTAAAGCATGAAGGACCTTACGTAACTATGGGAAGGGTGGGATAAAAGAATCAATCACGTGTCTTCATTTACGTACACCAAGCAGTAAGACACCCACATTCCAACTCCTAAGACCATTACCTCATCTTCTTGTGGGCAATTGAAAACGGCCTTGACAGTGCTGTAATAACAGGAAAAATAAACTCGCAGCACCAAGTCATGCTTGTCCGTGGGGATCTAGGCTCACAGAATAACTACTAAAGGGTACCTTTGGGTAAGCAACACCTTTCCACTATCAAAAACGCGGCAGAGGAAAGCTAATTAGGCAATAACAGTAAAATATCAAATTTGGGCAAAGATATTTGGACAAACAGCAGATCCATCTTAAGCATTCACTTATCATGTGTATGCCAATGTTTTGGTCATATGTATTAATTTCTTTTTAAAGGTACTATCATATTTTGCATAATAAAGAATGCTTCTGTGAAAAACAAATTCATAGTTTTATTCTCATTACTTTAATATTTTAAGCATACACTGAAGACATAAAACACAAGTATACCCACACAAAAATTTTAGGAGCATATCAAACCGCTCTTAAGTAATTATTTTTAAACACAATTAACTAGTTACTTTTTGATATGGTAATAGCAAATTATCCTCATCTATCACTCTCAAATGTTAATTCAACTTTATTATACAGATATAAAGAAATGTCTGTGCAGCAATTTCTTACTTTTTAGTATCTAGTTTAATAAAAAAACATTGCCGACATTTTGGCATATTTTTCAACATTTTTAGTTTGAATCATGGAAAATAATTTCAGCTGAGCTACTACATTTTTTAAACTGGTGCACAACAAGCTTTAAATTGGTAATTTCTGGAGCTCTCCTGAAAGTTTCAAGGTAAAAAAAAAAAGAAAATAATTGTATATATATATAAACCATGGTCCAAGGAGCATTTTTAGAAGTGGAAAAAAAAAAAAAATGCTGAAAAAATCTAGTGTGTTCCATTCACATATCTTTCTCTACATCTCTGTAACAAGTTATTGTTAATTAAGCTTATTCTTCTATCTGCTTTATGCTAATTGAGATAAATATTAGCAGAAACGGCATTATTACTTAGTTCTTTGTAAGTAGGAGGGAAATAAGGGAATACACTAGGCTAAACCGACAGTCACATGTTTTAAAATGTGGTTGCTATGGGATTGAAATCAGTTTCTTTGCGCAGGAGTTCACAAGTTCCTGTACGAGAAAAGTTTTAATTATTTTAAAACCGAAACCAATAACAATGAATATTTCGAAAACAATCAGCTCTACGAAGAAAGTGTATATGACATAAATTGTGTGTTTTAAAGAGATCTACATTTTTGTGTAGTAAGTTTTTGTCTATCTCTTACTGTTTACCAGTTATGCAAAATTCGGAAAAATTCATCCAGAATAAAGAGGTCTTCGGGGGCTATTCCCAGAAAATTCAAGATATACATGTCATTTTCCATGTAAATATCTTAAATGTAGGGGATTTTAATCAAATCTTTAAAACCATTTTTGAGAAAATCCAAATTTTCGAAATTTTTTCCATGTAAAGGGTAGATGGGGATGGGGGTTTTCTTGAAAATCTTCATGTTGCAGCCCTGGAAGATACTACACTTAAGTTTGGTATTTAACGGTCTTTTCGTTATTGAGATATGCTGCCCTCCCCCCCCCCCCCTCACACGTGCGCGCGCGCACACGGAAATTTTTCTAAAATGCTTTTTTTTGGATTAAAGGGGTCTCAAAACATACATTTCCGGTGAATTCTCGGTATTGAATTTTTGGGTGCAATAAATACATTCTCTATACACTATGTACATAGTACGTGTAGAGAAGTAAAACAGGAAGGAATTGAGAAAAAGAGAGTTTAAAGTTCAGTGCGGTGCTTTACCTATAGAGTAGAGAACCAATTAAATGGCCAACCCAAATGTGTAGCTTGAATGTACAGGCTGTGAAGTATAATAAAATGGGGGTAAAAAGAACACTAAAATAGAAAAACAATCAATTTGTTTAATTTTAGCGTATAGCATAAACTCAACAGTTCTTAAAAGTTGAACAAAGTTAATACCATTTTTTGCTTTATTTTTGATCGACAAGCACGAATGTTTTACGGAAGAGTGAATAACTGAGGCTAGGATGAGGTTGGTCAGGAAGGCTCTTCAGGGGAAAATGGTGAAGTGATATTCGGATAGAGAGACCGCAAGAAAGTACAGCGCAGCGGTTGAAAGTCTTCAGAATTGGAGCGTCTGAATCTGAACCGTCTGTATCGGCAAACGGAAGGTCTTGCGGTAATAAATTAATAAATTTGATGTAAAACAATGGGTATTTCATTGACAACGAATGGATTATAATGTATACTTAATGAGGTTGCAGTCCAATCAGCTGACTTACCTAGGACCAACCCACTAACATAGGATGTATTGGAGTTACTGCAGGGTTTTAACTTTGTTTAAAGTTAAATCGTCCTTATCGTAAATTCAGTGATAGTTTTTCTTACCTGTGGAATACATTGGTCGAAGTTTGGATGTTTAACTCGAGTAACGGATGACTTCGCTTCGATTTCCTCTACAAGGGAATGTAAGAAGAATTAATATTCAGAAATTCAGAAGCACTTGTGCTGGCACCAACTTATTGTACACTGCCACAAAAGAAATGCTTGTCTGAATTAAACGTTTCTTTCCGCGCAATCTTATTTAGCAGACAACGATTGTTTTCTCCTAATACAACAGTGAAGTAAGATGAAAGTTCTTTGGTTATGTTTATTATCTTCATCATGCTGTATACCATGTGAAGACTAAATGAACTCAGTTATTTTTAAAAAGGAAAACAAATAATCAGTTTGTTGCAGCCTAAGAATCACTGGTCCAAGCCACCCCCCCCCCCAAATCTGCAGGGTAATGCAGTCACATTATAAACTTATCCTCCCGCAGTTGCCAACATGAAAAAAGAATGCTAAATCTTACCCATGTTATAGAATATCAGCATATGTAAAATAAAATTATAAGCACTTCAGTTAAAAAGACAAAATATTGTTCATCATTGCCAGTCAGAGTGGGAGCGATGCAATTGTGGGACCATAGTCACTTTGCAGAATACGGTAAAATTCTAGGAAAGAACTTTAATGGTGACTAAACCCGAAGTTCAGTCATGGCCAGAACGGAATCCTAGGAGAAGCCAAAACCGACCTCGCCGTTTAGGCAATGGGTGATACCGCGGTTGTGTTGCTGCTCCCCTTCCGCAAAATGGTAATGTTGAAAGGACACACACCCAGTCCTCCCAGCTGGGGAGAAAATCCGTTTATCCATGCAAATCATCCCAGGGGAGACTCGAATTCGATCCCTCCGGTTTTCCTATATGAGTGTAAAATGTAGCTGAACCATAATTGATAAATGCATGTGGCTATGAATTTGGGATGTGTTATACACCCATGACCGAGACTAGGTGAAGGAACTTCAAAAGCAGAGGCTGGCCGTCAGAGATGCACAGAGGTCCCTAACGATTCCAAGCTTGACGATCCGGTCACATCGACGGGCTATTCAGATAGGTTTCCCTCTGGCGGTACACTTCGGAGGTGACTCAGAGAAGGCTGTCATTAGACAGGGCCGAGAAGAACTTTCCACGAGCAACACCTGCGCTACCGTCCGACACTGCAAGTCCCTACCTGAAATATAAAGGGGAACGAAATGTTAGGAAATGAAGGAAAGGAAATACATGGTATGAGACAAACTACACCAACATTCGGCTTACCATCCAGGAAAAACTACGAAAACCCCAAGGTCAGAATGGTGGCCCTAGGCAACCAACCCAGGATCTCCCGAATGTGAGTCTCGCACGTTACCATAAAGCCTTATCCCTCGGTGTTAACGTGTGCACACCGTTCACTAAGTTGGATTGCTGTGAGCAGTAAGCACTTTGAAAAGCCGTTCTTTCAGCCAAGTTCCTCGTGTATATGCAACCCTACTGCTCTGTGTAGTAGATGAAAGCTGTTACTAAAGGATGGGCTGTGTGGTGGGTCATTAACCACTTCCACTGGAGCAGCACTGGTAACTTTGGAGTTGCTGGCGGTTGAGAACAAAGGGTATTTTCACCATCAGTACTATAGGCAGCTAAATACATAATATACGTTCAAATATAAATGAATAAAAATATATCTTTTAGTGAACTGTTACTAATGCTAGATAAGAATTATATTTGTGATAGCCAAGTTACATAGAATACTCGTAGATAATCTTAAGTGCAAATACATCCTATCCTAAACAAGGACACCAAATTACCAAACATAAGGATGCAGGAAGAGCATCATTTCTCATCTGATCGTCTCGCTTGCTATATTTTCATTTCCCACACTAGCAGTCATGTGCTCAGGTGTAATCTGTTACAAAAAGTTGAATGGTAAGTAGTTTTAAGCTTTAGAACAGAATCTCTCAGTTGCAAGAGACTCAATGGTTTCACAGAAAACTTAACATTTTTATCGTTAAAAATGTGGAACAAAGGTTGAATGTGGCTGGTGTCAGTCGGTAGAGCTCCAGCCTGCTGTGCTAGCAGTCCCGGGATCGATTCCAGGCTAGAGTTAGGGATTTTTCTCTAGCCCAGGAGATTCCCTATCCTCCCCAGAATCCGAAAGCATGAATGATTTAATAACAAAGTTAATATAATAATGATAATAATAATAATAATAATAATAATAATAATAATAATAATAAAAAGTTTGAATGCCTTATAGAAAAGCAAATAGCTTTTCACTCCACTCAACTGCTGTGTACTGCTATAAATCTGAAATCTTATAATTTTAGGAGCATATTCAAAATATACTTCTGTACAAGAATTTGTACTTTGGCAGTAGTTGGTAATAACTTCTACAGATAAAGTAGTTCTCTAAAGCTGCAAATACTAAACTTTCGTGCTATATAATATTACATCTAATGTTTTGCTTACTATGTAAATAGTGTTATTCTATAGTGTCTTTGAAATATTCTTTGCCCAGAGATTTTTGTATGTGCTTTGGTTCAACATAATACTATTGGTTAAACAATACAGCAAGTAATTGCTGTGGATTTTGGATATACATGTATTTCTTTCGGAATAGCACAATATATTTATGTAATTTTATTATTTTCAGATAATATACCTGAAGAAGACTCCAGAAGAAGCATATCGACCATTGGTTGGAGGAGCAAACCCACCATTCCTACCTTTCAGGTAAAATGACCAACAGAGTAACTTTTTGAATATGTATAGACAGAGGCTATGCAAATTTTGCATTTGTTATTCTTCTCTAATATTATCTGGTATAGATACACCAGAAAATAAAGAATTATATAATAAACTCTATATGTTTTAATAAAGACTGCAGACCAAATCTTAAATGTAACAAAGAGATAGAACAGTTTTCACTCATCAAAATTTACTATTTTCTCAATGATATCCAGTTTGGCCAAAAAATTAAGTACTTCTTGGTTGAAATAGATATTGAACATCCATATTCCTGCATGGTTATGCTGCAAATAGCTTCAACTTTTTTTGGTTATATTTTTAGAAGCACATGCCTCCACCTGTGCTTTACTGTTAAAACTGGTCTCTGACCCCCTTACTAAGCTACACCGCTTTCTACACCCCAACCATTATCATGCTTTGGCTCTTGCTACATTAGTGATGTATAATAATTTTAAAGAAGTGACTCCTATGAAGAATTAGTCACTTTGGAAACCCATGAAAAATAAAAATAAAACAATAAATAAGAAAAGTAATTAGAACATTTATTTTTAAAACCATCTTATGCATTTATCAAAATTATTTACATTTCAAAATATTTCATTTATCTATAAATAAGTGTTAGGATATATTGAAGAGAGAGGGAGGGGGAGGGAGACTTAGATTTACCAGTATACAAAAGTTATTTAGAATGAAAACTTAAGGCCTATTCTAAGAAAATTCAAAATATACATTTCATTTGTCATCAACATGTTCCTAGGTGTGTGTCATTTTAGTTGAAATCTTGGAACCATTTTTCAGAAAATCAATAGTTAAAAATGTTTCAATTTAAAGGTTAATTTGGAGGTTTATTTGAAACTCTTTGTCACATCCTTGAAATGTATTGAACCTAATAACAAATTTGGCATATAACAGACTTTCGATTTGTACCTTCTCTAGTAGGTATTTGCAATATAGATAGAGAAGGTACTGTATTCCAACAAAAAATTCAGTACTGAGATTTTATCGAAATACATGTTTTGAGGATCCCTGAATCTGAAAAAGAAATGTTTAGTAAAAGGGCCCTGCGCGTATGTGGACAGCACAACTCAAAAACAAAAAGTCAATAAATGGCGTTTTAATTCAGTACCTTCCAAGGATGCGACATGAAGATTTTTCAGAAAAATTCTCCCACCCCAAATTACCCTTTACATGGAACATTTCTGTAAAGTTTTGATTTTCTCAGAGATTCGGTTAGAAATGTTCATGCCATATATTAAAGATGTTTACATAATAAAATATACAAACAAAATTATGCAAAAGTCATTTAGAATAAAGAGGACTTCAGGGGTTATTTCTAAGAATTATATATATATATATATTCTGAATTTCTTGGGGATAGTCCCTGAAGTTCTCTTCATTCTGAATGACTTTTGCATGAGAGATGGAATTCTAACTTCTGTGCCCTGTGTCATGGTGTAGGATATTAACATGAACAAATTATGGATTATGTTTTCAAATATGAACATTAATTACAAAAGAAAAGCAGCAAGTTCTGAAATATAGACATAATTGCCTCAAGGATATATTGGCAATTATTTGGGTAGGCACATATAATATGTCTTTTAATACCATACAGATTAAAAGCTCCTTTAAATTATCTATACAAGCTATCTGAATCATCTAAATTAATTTTAAAATTACCAGCAGGGATAACTCAGTAGTTCTATTTAAGTATTTATGTAACATTGAGCATCTAGTTTCAAAATTAAATCTTTAGGTAGGGTAGAAGATGATATTCCATATTTTTACTGTCCCATGTATAACCCATCTTTAACTGCAAGGCTCATGTTGGTGGTCTTTTATCTCTGTAACGTATTCACTGTTGACCATAGTGTTAGCTTGAACACAATTTAATTGGATATCTGTTGGAGTTTTGTGTTTTATTGTACACATACATATTCACACTTTCAGACTCTGGGGAGGATAGGGAATAATCTTGGCTAGAGAAAAATTCCCACCCCCAGCTGGAAATCAAACCTGGGACCTCTGCACAGCAGACAGGTCTTAACCAACTGAGCTAAGGTGCTAGTTACCCCCTGCAGGTTGCTATTTTAATTCCCATTACCTCAAACACATTATAAATACAGAAACTTTCAAGATATCTTTGAGTAGTTTTGATTTTATTCTCTGCAACCATTATAGCTTACCACAGTAAAGATATTTTTGAAACATCTATTAGCAACTTTACTTTTCTATGGTTTGAAAACCTCATAACTAATCATCCTATGTTTATATTCTGAATGAGCTAAATGCAGACGTAAGTCAAGGCCATCTGTTTTTACTTTCTGTACAGAATGGCCAGATAAAGACTTTGAGACTGCGCTTTTTTACTTGTTTTGAAGAAATTACTTTGCTATCCATCTGTTTTACATTCAGTTTCCCTTCATTATGATGATACTGCTCTAAACAACATATTTCCAAATTTGTAGGACCTATAGAATTTAGATGTATATAATCCAAAGCACAGAGTTCTCTTTGCAGCCACCAACTTGCATCCATGATTATCAGTGGCAACTCTATCATTATATAATGGATATGTTACATCCCCAACAATAACAATAGCAATAACCCATTGCATAATTTTCATTACTAATTTTACTATTTATTTAAATAGAATTAACTTTGATAACCGTAAGTTCAAAGTCACATCAAGTTCTCATTACCAGTTGCTAATTTCTGCTAATTTCCAAACCGTACTGAAGATGGCAGCAGTGGCTAATTTGAAATATAACCACCACTTTCTCAGGCTTAAGGAAACCTGTTCGTTGTTGAAAATGTTCATATGTTAAGAACAAATGTATAGAGTTTTGTATTTGTGAGGAGTAATTAAGGTAAAATTAAAATTTGTAAATGATGCTATTTTAAAATGACATTGTGTGCAGTTCAAGCCTGAATATTATGGGAATGTGTATTTCAGCCACCAATTTTGAAGTAAAAAGTTGGACAGTTATTGTGTAATTGGCCACATGTTAAGACAGCTAGTTAGAAAATTTTGTTCACAGAAAAATTTAAAATTATTAGTCAGAATGTAAATGTAGCCACACAATTGAAGTTCATCATTTCAGTAGACATATTTGTGTATGTGACCTTTGAAATTATGGAATGTGATGTGTTAAATAAATAAACCTATCTGCTAGCCTTGTTTATTGCATTCTCACAAAAAAGTGTAGAATGATGATAGTTATAGTAACTTGTACAATATTTATAGTCAGTAAATGGCATAAAAACTTACCTAATCACATTATATGAGAAAAACATCTATTCAGAAGGGGGCAAGAATAAAATTTCTCTCTGTGAACAATTGATCATTGAAATATACTTAAAGATACATAAATTTATAACATTTTTATTTATTAATCAGCTTTTCAATTTATTATAAGTAATTTTGGTGCTGATCATCTACTTGTGGTTCTCATATTTTTTAAATAAGTTACATCCACAAACCAACAGACCAGGAGTCACCACTGATGGTTATACATTCAGGTATTCTGCCCATTCTCTATCACAGAGATCTGTGCCACACATTACATCATTAGGACGTATTCCATTAACTATGTTTGGAGCTTTTAGAACTTCTGTTTTATTTGTAACTATGTCTGTTTCTGTGTGAGCAAGTCCATAATCTTGCCCATGATTTCTTCTTTAATTACACCTTTAGGAATACTGTTTGTCCCAGCATAGAAAGCTTATCTTTTCAGGATCATTTTTTTTTTTCAGTTCTATTTGTTCAGTTATATGTAGAAGAACATGGGTTTCATGTCAAGATATTGTAGCTTTTATTCCTGTACATTTCACTGAAGAATTCAAATGTCAAAGCATCTGAAATGCTGCAAAGATGTTCATTAGGAACCTCTGCAATATGACTTTTATTTCTAATTAAAGAATAGAATAGAATTTATTCATCTTAAGAAATACAATGAATTCATGGCTTCGTCAAAAACAAATAATACATAATTTAACAAATCTCTTACACTTCTATATACATTATATTTTACAGTATTGATCAAAACGAGTACAATTGTTGCTAAGCTAATCTTGTCTTGAGGCAGTCGTTAAGGTTTCTCTTGTGCCGAAGTTCATCCTCAGATGAACAGGACCCATGCAACAAACAATGTTTCAGTGTTAGAGAAATCAACTTATTTACACATACATATCTGGATGGCTCATGTGGCAAAGTTTTCCAAATAAACAAGTATTTTTAGCACATAATCAAAAAGATGTATTCATGAATTCATCAACGGAATAAAACATATAGTTTAGGAGTAGATTTTTAACCTTCTTCTTAAATGCTTTGCTCTGTGGAACTTTGATTGCATCAGAGAGTTTATTATATAAGTTAACACCTTTGTGGGAAACTGAATTTAAGCTTTAATCTGTGTTGTTGGAGATGGATTGCTGTTGATGTTCTTGTGTTGTAAGAATGGTATTCATTGTTGAGCTTAAAAATTCTCTTATTGTCATGTATAAAGGAAACTGTCTCTAAGATATAAATACATGGTAATGGTAAAATTCTTAAATCCAAGAAAAGTGGTTTACTTGGGGTACATTGGTTCACTTGCTTGATTATTCTTATTAATATGAGAAGGGGACATAAAAACAAAGTGACACTTATTAAAAGCTGTGAAATTAAAGCCTGAATCCTAAGGGAACAGAATTGCATTACACTAAAGAATCTTCTTGCCTAAGTCTTGAAGGTATTAGAATGACAATTATAGCAGCAGTTAAGTATGAGATGTTTTCTCGTAATGATATGTAACAGACATAACCTGGCAAAATTAAAATCTTGAAAACCTTATTCCTGTGATGAAAGTTGTTAAATGTGTTTTAAAGTAACATTAATCATTTTAAAACCACAAGTGTAAGCAAAACATATGCATTTAAAATTTGCTTTCGTAAGAGTGTCAATCTTGAGTAACTATTTATAGGCATTGCTTTATGTGCTGTATTAAGAAAGGATTTGTTAATTGCAGGGATGCATCATTTGGGATGTCTATATATCACATTACTCTTATGGACTGTCTTCATGCTGTGCATAAGGCTTTGAATTTGGGATTTTTTAATTTTGAAGACTTTGATGTGGATGAATATGAATATTATGAGGTAAGTTATCCACAATTATTGTTTAATGCATATTTCCACATTTAAATGTATTACCTTGACAAATTAAAATAAATGCAGAATATTCTGAATATATGAGCACCTCATTTTAGGGATGTGGAATACAGAACTGTCCATGACTTAAAAAAAAAATAAATGCTGTTGTTGTAAGTGAAAGTTTCAATGTACCCATATAATTCTAGAAATTTAGTTTCTATGCTATTAATTGTGGACTTTGTCTAATATTTACCTGCTCATAAACAATATGCATTACCACTTGCTGAATACAGATATCTAAGTGAACACAAATCAGTAGCATTTGTCCTGCGGAGTGGGGGGGGGGGGGCTTGCAACAGAGTTTTAATTAAATATTAAAAGCAGAAGCACTATAAACATTGGAGTATTTATCATCTTGGAGCTATGCTGGGTCACACTTATTTACACTCACCATTGAAATGTTTTCAAGAGCATTCATCCTCTACTTCAGCAGTGACTGACATTCCTTTTCTGCTTCCTCCTCCTCTTTCTATTGTTTCCCATCCTGTTGCCATCTGGTGTTGGGGATGCAAAGCTGGTGTTGGGGATGCAAAGCTATTTTTAAATGGAAAACCACAACATTGGGCAAAATATAACATTGTTAAAACCACCAGTGTCACCAAGAATTGGACATCTGGGAGAAAATACATATAATAAAAAAACAGCAATCATGTAATAACTTTTTAAATCCTGCCACTGAATGAAGTGTTAAAACTAGAAAACCTATGCAGTTGTAAACCTTTAAAATTGATAATTGGTCTGCAAAATCACATGAATCAAGCTTGTTCAATTGCATAATACATATTGTATAAAAAAATTAAATAATTTTATCAACAGTTGGTATACAAATTGCACAGTATATGGCAATGTCAATAACAATTTACACTGTATAATTGAGTGCAAGGAACTTAGAATGTGGAGAGAGATAATATGCAACAAAAACTGGGAAAAGCTACCAGCAGAGATATTGTACTTAAAATTTTTTTGTTAAAAAAAGGAAAGAATGTCTGAAACAACTAGATAAATTATACAGGGAAAGTAAGAAAGAAATGGGGGAGGAAAATATCCGAAGAAAGAGAGGATTTTAATAATAGAACTAATGAGATTGTAATTTATAGATGAGGTAAATAGATTAAGTTGCTAGGGTGTAAAAATGTACAAATAGAGGGAAAGGTACATATACATAAATAACCGGGATATTAACTATATATGATACCAAATTCATAAAACCCCAGGAAAGTAACTATATATGTATGATGTTTGTAAACTCGAAAAAATGAAATAAATTAGGTCTGTCTGTCTATATCTATATCTATCTATCTGTTATGTTATCTTATGTGGTTATCTTATCTCATCTTTGTTTCAAACTCATGTTCAGGACTGAAAAAATTAGTTGCTCATCTTCAGGTTCAAACTTGTCAAAGATTTTCAACATCTGACTTACTGAGTGAAAATGTGTGCAAGAAATCATTTCGGTTCCCGCATACAGCCTGCTTTAAACCAAAAGGAAATAACAGATTTCAACACAAAATGTACACGGTGAAAACCTCCCTTGAAAGAAACAAAATAAGTAAGCATGAAATAAAGTTATATTATAATACAGCAGATATAAATCTTGTATCAATGAAATACAAATTCATATAATCCCAAACTTGGGGGGGGGGCAGTGGAGGAGGGCACTCAGCAAACAATTGGACTTGGACAATTAGCAAAATTATGAATAGGATTATGAACTGTTCTCACAAGCCACCATCCAGTGCTGGATGCTTCTCTCATTTTGTCAAACACTTTACCTGCATCTCTCATTTTGTCAAACACTTTACCTGCATAGCATCCATTTAAACAGACATATACTGTTAAAGGTCATATTTTAACACTAGTTTCATGTCCTTGGCAGTGTTATATCTCAGCAGGTGCATATTATTGCTAAATATACAGCCACTACCCTAGGATTTTCATTCTTTTCAGTAATTAAGGAATTGTAAATAATTAACTTGCCTCTTGTAACAGTGTACTCTTCCCCTGCTATCTTGCGAACACCAACCAAATCATCGCCCGATACTAAAGTCATGTTGTTACTTTCTTCCTTAAGACAATGACAGCAAAATGGAATATAAATTTCAATTTAAACCCCAAAATTCAGTGCATTAATGAGTTAAATAAAGGAACTTTGATTCAGTTTAAGTTCATAGCAAGTACAGAAACAATCTTCCAGCTGTATTGTTGTTCCAAGTGTTTAACCTAACTTAATCTGTTTTTAATGTTGTGGTTTTCTAATTATTGGATCATTAAATTGTTGGTTTTTGTGATACAGAGAGTGGAAAATGGAGACCTTAATTGGATAGTGCCACAGAAATTCATTGCCTTTTGTGGTCCACATGCAAAGACAAAAATTGAAAACGGTAAGTGATTTATTGTGAAAAATAGTTAGCATTATTTTTAAGGGAAATTCAAGTGAACCAAAAACTATTATTGAATAATATTACTCAAGTTTTTAGCTGTGTGAATGTTGAACCTGTGGCGATACATATGGGCAGTGGAGTAGAGTAGCCATAGCCATACTCCCAAATTAATGCCAACCCCGTTGCACATTGCGGTGGAAACAGTTAACCAGAGCACTTAATAATTACTTTTTCACAGTGGCACATCCACTTGCAGTACAGCATATGAATCTGTAGTCATATGTCACATTTCTTTATTGGTCTAAAGCTCCCTGCACATATGTTCCCTGCATTTATCTTTTCAGTACCAGAAATGTAATTTGTATTTCCTCTTTCAAAATTTGAAGCTGGCTATTGAAAGTGCAGCTAAGAAAAACAAATTACCATAATGTTACTACTAGCAGTATAATCTATGTCTTCCATGGTGTGGGCTAGCATGTATGTCTTCCAACCTGGAGGGCCAAAGTTTGAAAACCTGGCTGTGGTAACCTGCCTGGATAAAGCCCCCCCCCCCCCATACCCTCTGCTTGAGACAACTGTGAGGTAACTCTTAGCTCAGTCTTGACTTAGTAGACACCATTGCACCCATGTCTCTGTAGACCAGAGTAGTAAAAGGTGCTTGCTCATGCACATGTGCTCAAACCCAAGCTTACTTATTACTGTTTTGAAATACAGATTGTATGTACATTACATTTGCAAACATGTTTTTTTTTTTTTTCCCCTCAAATATTCTATGAATAGCTAGTTCTGAGCAATGATAGCAGTTGCAGGGAGTACATTTGAGTTATAAATACAAAAAAGGGTTGCAATAAATATGCATCCTTAGTTACTTCTGCTATTTTGTAGTTACTTTTTTATACCATTGCTTCTAGTAGATGAGCTAAATTCAGAATCGTTGTTGCCTTTTCCTAAACCTTGCTTATAAAAATTTGTTTTAGTGTAGTTTTTGGTCAATTGTGTGTTTTATATGCCATTTTTGGTGAGGCAATGAACTGAATTGGAATTAGTCTATTACAGTTCATACCTCTCTTTGCTCCTTTCAGATACTACTGGCCTCCAGGATAGTGTGCAGCAAACCAACATTGTGTACTTACGCTATAATGTCAGCTTAGTTCAGTTTATATCATTTCATTTATTGCCATTAGAGCTTCATATATATGCAATATCCAAATAGCAAAATCAGTAGATAAACTTAAATGAAAGATATTAAAAATATCTCAAATTTTAAATGTATAGAAGACAGTTTAGTGGTACTTCTTCTCTTCTGGCTCTACAGCCCTTGGTGAGCTTTGGCCTCCTGCACAATCCTCCTCCACATATCTCTATCTTCTGCTTTACTTTTCCACCCTCTGATTCCAATTTTTCTTAGGTCTTCCATCACATCATCTAACCATCTTGTTTTTGGTCTTCCTTTTTTTCTTCTAGCGTACAGTCTTCCTTTCAATATTCTTTTTGGCATTCTATCTTCTGTCATTCTCTCTATGTGTCCTAGCCATCTTATTCTTTGTGCCTTTATAAATTTCACAATATTTTGCTGCTTAATTAGTTCTTCTATCTCATAATTATATCTTATTCTCCATTGGTCTTTATCCTTTACAGGTCCAAAGATTCGTCTAAGTATTTTCCGTTCAAATCTTCGTAGTATTTCTTCATCTACATTGTTTAGGGTCCAGGTTTCTGCAGAATACGTTACTATTGGTCTTATTAGTGTTTTATAGATATTGTATTTTGTCCCTGTACTAATAAGCCTATTTTTAATAGATTTAAATTTGCATAATAGGCTGCATTTCCACCTTGAATTCTTTCTTTTATGCACTCGTTTAAATTGTTATCATTATTTACAAGCGCTCCTAAATATCTAAATTTGGATACCCCTTCAAATGTTTTGTCTCCAACTACTAGATTTTCAATTATTCTTTTGCTTTTGTCTGCTGTCATTTTCAGGTATTTAGTTTTTTTTTCATTTACTTCTAATCCTATTTTTTTTGACCTTCTTTCTAATTCTTCATAAACTTCAACTAACATTTTCCTATCTCTTGCCACAATCAATATGTCATCTGCATATGCACATATCTGACTAGACTTAAAAAATATTGTTCCTTTAGTATTTATTTTTTCTACTGCTCTGTGCAGGGCTAGGTTGAATAGAGTCGTCGATAGTCCATCACCTTGTCTTACTCCTGTGTTATAATCAAAATCCGGACTTAATTTATTCATTACTTTCACTTTGGCTTTTGTATTTTCCATTGTCATTTTTATTAGTCTTATTATTTTCGGTTGCACTTTAAAACATTGTAAGGTGTTATAGAGAACTTCTCTGTCAATTGAGTCAAATGCAAACTTAAAGTCAATAAACAGAAAGCATAAATCTATGCCATGCTCATAGAATTTTTCCATTATTTGTCGTATTACAAATATCTGGTCTATCGTACTCTTGTCACTTCTAAATCCACATTGATACTCGCCTAATACATTTTCCGCATATTTTTTCACTCTATTATTTAAAATATTTGAAAATATTTTATATGCTACATTTAGCAATGTAATTCCCCTATAATTATGGCATTGATATTTATTACCCTTTTTATATATTGGGCATATTATGCCTGTCTTCCAGCTTTCAGGCATCTGTTCCTTCCTCCATATTTCTAATATTAACTTATGTATTGCTTTCATAATTTCATTCCCACCATATTTAATTAGCTCAGCGATTATGTCATCTTCTCCTGGTGCTTTATTATTCTTTAGGCTCTGTATTGCTATTTTAACATCCCAAATATCCGGTTCTTCTTCTTCTTCTTCTTCTTCTTCTTCTTCTTCTTCTTCCATTTTTTGTTCATTTCCATTTTCATTCTCTCCTTGTTCCTGATTATTTATTGATTGTCGTTTATTTAACAATTCCTTGTAGTACTCAGCCCATCTTTCCAGTATATCTTTATCTTCTCCAAGAACATTACCTTCCTTGCTTAGACATTCTTTCATTTTATTCTGTTTCCCTTGTTTCATTTGCTTTAATGCCATATAGAATTTCTTTATCTCACTCTGTTGAATCAGCGTTTCTATTTCTTGGGTTTGCATTTTCCAATATTCTCTTTTCTTTTTCTTACATATGTTATTAGCGTCTCTTCTTCTTTGATGATATTCTTCATAGTTATTTCTAGTTTCTTTCTGGAGCATTTTTTTCCTAGCCATGTTCTTTTTTTCTATAGCTTGCTCACACTCTTTATCATACCATTCTATGTTTCTTTCCATTTTCTTTTCACCTATACTTATTTTTGCTACCTCTTTTACTGTCTCCTTTATTACCTCCCATTGTTCTTCTACACCTTCTTCTGTTCCTTTTTCATTTAATTTGCTGCTCATTAACTTTTGATATTTCTTTTTTTCTTCTTTATCTTTTATTTTTTCTCTATCCCATCTTATATGTTTGTTCTCTTGAACTCTCTCCATCTTCTTTATTTTTATTCTCATTCTCACTTTAACCAAAAAGTGATCTGAATCACAATTTGGGCCTCTACAACTTCTTACATCTATAATTGATGATGTATGTCTTGCTTTAATTAGCACATGATCAATTTGATTTACTATATCTGAGCCTGGCATTTTCCACGTTCCTTTATGTATTTCTTTGTGAGGGAAGCAGGTACTTTTAATAATCATATTATTTCTAACTGCGAATTGTCCAAGTAGATTACCATTTTCATTACTTATTTGATGTAGTGAATGTTTCCCTGCCACTCCATTTAAATGGTCTTCTTTCCCCACTTGGGCATTAAAATCTCCTAGTATCACCAACGTATCATAAGTTCCTACTGAATTACATGTATTTTCTAAGCTTTCGTAAAACTCTTCCTTTTTTATCTCATCTTTCTCTTCTGTAGGTGCATATATAGATAATATAGTTATATTTCTGAATTTACCTTTAAGGCGTATTTTACAGATTCGTTCACTAATTGATTTAAATTCTATTAGGCTCTTTTTGATTTCCTTTGAGATAATAAATCCTGTACCATTAAGTCCAGCTTTTTTAGGTCCACTATATAATACCGTGTATTCTTTCTTATCTATTCTACCTTCCCCTGCCCATCTTATTTCTTGGAGCGCTACCACATCTAATTTATATTTTAATACATCATTTGCTATTTCTTTCATTTTCCCAGGTTTCAGCATTGTCCTTACGTTCCAGGTCGCCAACATTAAATCATTCCGAGGCTTTTTTGCAGGTTTCGTAACAATAACTTTTTTACAAGATTAGGTTGTTAACCTAATGCTTAACCCCCAACCTGGAGGACCAGGCTTCCTTATTTATGTCCCCAGGAAGCAGGGTGGTCCGGTTATACCCCCGAACACTGGGTAGCTCAGGCACCTCGGGGGCGCTACTCCCCGTACTCACCAAGGTGAGCCCCTGAGGAAAGTTTAGTGGTACATATACATATATTATGTAAGTTTGTTTTTGTTGAGTATTGTGTAACTACACTTATTTATAAATATTAATATATTAATAAATATTATTGTGTAGTTACACAATACTCAACAAAAACAAACTTTCATAGTAAATACTGGTATTCATTTGTAGGGTGATTTTAAAATTAAGTTGTGCTGTTTTTATGGAAAGTGTTGGCCTTATTGTGTAGGTGTTGTTTTTTCAGCATTACAGCGCAGTTTCCTTATGAATGTGTATGTTATTTAATTTATTTTTATGCCATGGTAAAATACTCTAGATCTTTTTAATTTTTTTGTTTGCATTACAGTTTCAATGTTTATAACATTCTCTGTTGTGTAGGATGTATGTATGTATATATGTGTGTGTGTGTGTGTGTGTGTGTGTGTGTGTGTGGGGAGGTGTGGGTGTGTGTGGGGGGGTGTTTTTTTTGGGCAGCTGCATTTGACTGTAGCTGAATGTTACATCAGTGTTATTAACCATGCAAGAACTTATGTTCTATTTGGTATGCTATTTTCTGTTTGTTTCTCTATGTTCTTATTTTGTGGTTATGGCATTTTATTATTTTGTGTGTTTGCTCTAGTTGTGTGTGGCAAAGCATGTGTACTAGATGCAAGTATAGTTTGTATGCTTTTGGGTTAAGTTGTTTTTTTTATGCTGGGTAACTGGTTTGTGTTGTATACACAAACAACAGGATGTAAAAAAGACTTCTGTTGCATGAGGCATTTTAAAAACATAATGACATCAGGAAAAAGGAAATGGAGAAAACAAGATTTATAGACTATACATTTCTCCTGAATAGGCCTCTATCAAATGTTACCACTTCACATTTTTCATTGACATTTTCAACATTTTGCCATTACTTCTGTTCTAATTAGACCATTTTTGCTCTTTTTTCACTCCAAATGCTAATTAGAATGTGACAAAGGTTAAAATACAGGGGTATGTTCACAAGTTTAAGCACCAAACCTAGGGTATATAAATATACTCTATGGGTTTAAAAACTTGCCATAGGTCAAAACTAGTAACACTGCATGAAAAGGAAACCTGGAGGGTATTTTCAGATGTGAAAATGAAAAATGTTATGAGCTTTCTTTTCTATCCAGCAGATGCACTAATCAAAGGACAGAACAGGATTATAATAGTTGATAATGTTGGATATACATATAATGCTGAAAGTTATTTTTATTGTGTTGGTTTCTTATTCCAGGCTATCCACTTCATGCACCAGAATCCTATTTTGCCTACTTCCGAAGAAACAATGTAACAACAGTGATCAGGCTGAATAAGAAGATATATGATGCAAATAGATTTACAGAAGCTGGGTTTGATCATCGTGATTTATTCTTCATTGATGGTAGCACCCCCAGTGATCCAATTATGAAGCAGTTTCTTGCAATTTCTGAAGCTGCTCATGGTGCTATAGCAGTTCACTGTAAAGGTATATTCATTATTTTTATGCACATCTCTGTTTGATATTTTGCTGAATTAAAACTGAGAGAGAAATAATGATGTATTATTATTTAACTCTTATCATAGATAAGGATTTATATAAAATAAGAAACAATGTAAAATGGAATTATGCAAAGCTTACCTCTGATTCTTAGCCATTAATGAGCAAAGATGCCTGAACAATTTTGATCAGTCTACTAGAGAAAATCGTAAAGCCAGAATTAGAATCTGATTAATTTCACTAAGCTCTTCTTTGTTTGAAATTAGTTTATCCAAAATGACTAGATTATGTAAAATTATATATTGATATATTTGACTTAATGAAGCAGCAAAACAGTATCCAAAGTTTAAGGGCAGAGGGGTAGGAGATTACACTGATTGATTGCTTTAACGGGAAATAGGATTATTGACGGAAGACTCAGTAATCATTCAATTCAATTCTAACCTATTTCATTCACAGTAACAGGTGCATCTTATTGATTAAAAGCAGCAGATAATTGTACAATATTAATATCCACAATTAATACTGTTCAGTGATGAAGCATGGTTTCATTTACATGGTCATGTGTCATCACAACACAACCGATATTATGCTACAGACAAACCCAATTTTGTTCATGAAACTCCCTTGCATGATAAAAAAAATTGGCATATGGTATACAGTATAGGGATATAGAATAATAGGGCCTATTTTTTACGAATGCACCGTAAATGCAGAACGATACAGAAATAATATACTGGCACCATGTTTCAAACAGCTGATGGACATTAAATGTTGGTCTCGATAATTCCAGCAGGACTCTGCTGCTGTGCACACAGCTGATGAGTCATTACAATTTATTGCAGAAATTTTTGAGGATAGAATCATTAGTAAGGGTTTATGGCCCCCTCGGTCCCCTGATCTTATGGCATTTTATGTTTATTTATGGGGCAACTTGAAAAATAAAGTATACAAAACAAATCCCCACGCAGAAGAAATAAAACAAAATATCAGGACAGAAATTAACACTATTTAAGAAGCTGAGCTAATGCATGGGAAAGAAAATTTCCTAGAATATGCCATAGATGTATTGATGCAGAAGAATAGGGTTTCTAACATCTCCCGTGATAAGGTATGTTTTGTGTTTATTATGATAATTGTTAATGTGATTTGAAATTTTATTAGATATCCATGCATGTGTGACTGGATGATGGGCCATGCGAATGCTAGCCAAGTGTACAGTAAGTGGCTGGGAGATGGACCGTGCACTTGACAGCCAAGTTTATTTGCGTACTTACTGTAGTTTTGAGTGATATTTTGCTATGTTCTTTCTAAAAATTGTGTACAGTTTTATCTGTTTTGTTTACGGATAATATCTTATCAAATATAGCTTCCTTTTTAAACATAAATCATTTTAAGACAAACTGTTTACTGTATGAATGTGTGTGATTAAAGTTTGTATAGTTTTATTTGTAAATATTTAAGCTTGCTTGTGAATTTCAAATTTACAAACTGCCATTGTGAAATAGATGTTTACAAATTACAAACAAGGTTTACAATTTATAAGGATAGTTAGCTTGTGAAACAGGCCCCAGGGGCCTTCATCCATTGTCAAATAGAGAGTTTTACTAAATTGAAAATTAGTACCTTTTTGTAGTGATGCCAGATTGAAAATAACACACTCATATTTTAGATATCTAGCACCTGTAAAACCTATGGTTAGCTTTGGAGTTTTAAAGGATTATATTTTATATTAATTAGGCTTATGTGAAAATAATTTTTCTTTTGCTAAGTCTGTTCTACATTTCATAAGGTCCTAAGAGACAAATATACATTTACAAAATCTGACAAAATACATATTATCTCCTCTACCATTTCTAATTCAGATTTCCATGAAATAAGCTGCTCTATCGTTCAAAAGGGGATCCATCCAACTGATAAATAAACATATTTAAAATCTGATCATTAAATCAGGGCAAATACAATATCTCTGTGGTGAAAATTTTGAGGTCAACATAATTTTCAACACAACACACAGAACTGAGTATTGTGTTGACCATTATAAATCTTCTTCAAACATATTTAAGTAGTGAAAACAACTGATTTGCATATTTTCTGTGCAATGAATTTTACTAAAACTGTTGCAGATTCTACCTATCTGCACTTGCAGCTGGAAGCAACCAAATTATATATGTAGTGTGTGTGCATGTGCGCCTGTGTGTATGTGCAAGTTCAGTGAATCGATAGATATTTGCTCAAGTGGGTTACTTAAAGAAATTTCCTGTGTTTTCTTACAGCTGGTCTTGGCAGAACTGGTTCCTTAATTGGGTGCTACATAATGAAACATTACCATTTTTCATCACTTGAAACCGTTGCGTGGATTAGGATGTGCCGACCAGGTTCCATTATTGGTCATCAACAGCAGTGGCTTGAAGAGTAGGTGTAATGAATTCACAAAAGACTAGATAACACAAAATATTATTTTGTCACTCTCATAATGAAGCAAGTTTATTTAAATCTACATCAGTGAGCACACACTGCATCACTATTTGTGTAGAATTGATCTTATCAACACCAATGGCAACAATGGTGTGTTCCTTTCCAACAATATTAATAATAGCTGTTGTGCTTTTTATCTAAGTTTCTACTAAATCAAACTTTAAGGGCTAATTCATATTTAATAAAGCAGTTTCCAAAAAGTCAGGCAAGGAAACATTATGGGAATAAAAATAATTGTTTTGGATTTTTTAATCAGAGCTACCAATCTTTTGGGGGAGCATTTCACTAAAATTTACATCAGCATTATAACAATGCTTTAAATAATTTTGGATGAGGTGTTTTGCAGAAATTAAGTGTTCAACTTAGAGGAGTAAGGTAGCTAAGCTTCTTGCTATTATAGGACTGTAAAAGTAACATACAGTTTTAGCTTTAGGAATAATGTTTGATTTGCTTATCACCTAAGCAATATATTTTTGTCCTGATACCAGTGCCCTATCTTGGAAAACCTGAAATAATGCTACTTAGCAACAATGTTAAATATTGTATACAATATGCAGTCAGTGTAATGTGTGACTTTTAATCCACTAATTAACTATGAGGGAAGCCAGTTGATATTTCTATTTTCCATAAATCTTCAATTAGTGGATGTGCTTGAAGAAAGAGTTAAGTCAGATAATTTTTTTTTCTGCTTATGTCATGCTGACAAAAATCAATAGCGACCTGTATACTTTGTAATACACTATGGATTATGTAATGCTCTTAAGTCACACTATACCTGTTTTCTTATGCTTTGTCTATCACAATAATAGAGTTTGTTTAAATGACAAGTGTATATTAGTGTTTAAAGGCCCTCTAGCCCTAATTATTTAGGAAATGTGAAAGTGTTAAATTTCCTACCACAGCAAGTGATTCCATGTTCTGGCTCTTGCTACTGATGTATCACTATGACACATTATAGGTAAAAAATATAGGAAAATTACATAAATGTTGAGAGGAAGATAACAAGTTTTGTAAAAATTCAAGAAATTTATTGGTATTTTCTACAAAAATGCAATTTCAAAATTTGGTTTAAAACACATGTATTAATACCATTCTAAGATTCTGACATAAAATCTTTATTACAGATAAAAATGTTATCTGGTTATAGATGTATTTTGAAATACATCTCTCCTGAAAAACTAGATATTTATAAATAACAAGTTTTGTGAAAATGCCCCTCATTTTCTCATAGTACTCTCACAGGGTAAATGTGCAGAACCTAGTTTCCAGGGCTGTATTCTGGGGCTAGCTAGCTGTGAAGCCCAGTAAATTTGTAAAGAAATAATTTCTATTAATTTTATAAATACCAAAGAATTTATTCCTAAACTGTTGGCATTTGTATTCTAGCCTATTGTTACAACGTAAACTGGGCTCCTTGCTCTTAGATTCTGTTCAAAATGTATTGTAGCCTGTCTTCTCAGGTGGGAGTGGCATGTCTGACTGATGTGATATGCTGATGTGGCATATTCACGGTATGAGATGTGAAGGGGTAAGTTACTACAACAAACTTCTTAAGTCTTCTCTCTTGCCACTGAAACATAGCCAAATGGTCATTAAAACAGCTGAAGCTGCTCCTGATACATGTTACGTATAGCTTAGTCTAGTGATTTTTATCACTGGAGAACAAGATTCTTAATTTGCCTAATGGATACAAAATCAGGATTATTCCATTTCAAAACTAGAAGTAGGTGTTTATTTTTCATTTTTTAACTTTAAGGTCTAGTTAATGAGTAATTATAATTTTATCATTATTAAACTTTCATGTATTAAATTTCATTGAAAATTTGTAATTAGCTGAAGATGCTGGCAATGGATGGCAAAAACCTTCTTTCTAGGTAAGAAACCTTAAAGTGATGTTAGGGTGCAACTCATTAATTAATAATTCATTGAAAATATTTACATTATTATAGATAATTTCCATTAAATTCAGAACAAAAATGTAAACATAATTTGCTGAGCGGGGGGGGGGGGGGGGGGGGAGAGTTTGACCAAAACTTTTAGCAGCATACACCGCTGCTAATTTCATAAGCAACAATTTAGGAGGATTGCTGGAGAAAGTGTCTTTTTCTGTGCATTTAAGGAGGTGGTTGCAGTAGGACATTACTCCAGCTCACCAAACTTATCATGTTGGAGAGATTCTAGACAGATTCCCTCAGCAATTGATTGGCCTCCAAGGTTTTCAAGAATTGCTTCCAAGTTTGCCAAACATGACTATTAGGTTATTTCTTTCTTCCTTGAGAAAGAGAATATGAAACAGAATGATAGCAGGAAATTGGTTCCATTACACCTGAATCTCTACATATGTGCATTGTGATTTCCGACAGCACAATGCACGCAAATGGCCAAGCAAATGCTTATTGTAAATGGACTTCATAAATCTCACTTTCATAATAGGTCAGAGCTGCAAGTTGGAAAGCTGTAAATGTTTTTGTTGAAAATGTTTAAACTGCTCCAGATAGTAGAATCATTTCAAATATAATGTGTGATGTGTCTTTAGTAGATTGTTAGGAAGTTATGCTTTATAGCATGTTCCATTTCAAATAATAAAGTTCATTGTTAGTTGTCCTCTAAGGACACTCAATTCAGATATACATTACTAAGAGGTAGAGATGGACAGAAAATAATGTAATGGTTACAGAAGAGTGTAACTAGTTACCCAGTAATGGTTATAAACATAATTATTTCACATTAACTAGTTAATCAATAACAGTTACAGAGGTAATGAATACACAGTAATTAGTTATCTCATTAACTGTTAGCGAGTAAGCCATCATTCATTGTATATGTATTGGTATCACTACCTACATTGGTCATTCCATTATACAGTATTAATATCCTCTGCAAGAGATCATGACATTGTGAATCTAATATCTGGTGAGAAAAATGTCTACTGGTTAACATGTTTGTTACATACCTATATGAAATGAGATTATCTGCAGCTTTTCTGATGTAATGATGCTAGAAAATCATGTGTGGCTTTAGTGTTTCTTCTCGTCATCGCCTTTCTAAATGTCAATACCAGGGTTTATCTAACATCTTATGTGAATATATAAGTTTTTTTATTCTTAATTTCAATAACGTTAATGTTGGCAAAAATAGTGTGATTTGCTTTTGTATTTCTGCATTATACGAGATTTATATTTACACTCATCTGTTCAATTTAGATGTTTAGTACTGGAACTGCAATATGAGTAAACATAATGAAAACCAGTTAGTTCTATGTGGAACTGTGTGCAGATGTTCAAATAATAAAGTTCATTGTTGTAAGTTGGTTGTCATCTAAGGACACTCAATTCAGATATAGATTACCAAGAAGTAGAGATGAGCAGAAAATAATGTAGTGGTTACTATAATGTAATTTTTACGGGGGGGGGGGGTAGATTTTCTTATAAATCTATATCACATTTACAGAAACATGTTGAACAGGCTCTCCCTGCAATTTTTCTCTAAAAATTAGTTGCATTTACATGACTTTACTTTAGAAGATCTCAAAAGATTGGTATAGAATTTGCAAATATGTGGATGAAATGTACAGTTGGTGTAGACTGCTCTTGTGAAATAGCCACTGTGTTTAAAGTTTGAGTAATTGTCACATGGAGGTGCAAGAATTGTTTATGTGTTTCTTATCACTTTGGATGTAGGTCCCAGTTACAATTAAACATACTAATAGTCAAACCTCAAAGATTAAAGGACTGCCCAGTTACCGAACATATCATAATTGTAACTTGAATATTGTTTTTAATATTGTACAATGCATGCTTGCAACCTCAATTTGCATTATTTTTGGTGACTATTCCAATCTGCATGAACTAAAAGAAGCACAGTTAAAGGTGGAATCAGGTTAGCCATTAAGGAGAAGGAAATGAAAAGGAATGTGCATGTGGTCATGTGCACATGCCAGTGACTTACACTGTGTGTATTTGCAGGAATGCAGAGGCAAATGAGAATGCATTTAGCCATAGTAGGTAATCAAGGTGTTCACATATCTGGAGAAACTTCTTTTCTTTAGATTGTATGAAATAACAAAGTAAGTCATTATAGAAATAGCTTCAATGGAAGCAGTTACAGCACTGGTAACCATTACAGTAACTGTAATCGCACTGTAACAATGACAGCTGTAACAGTTATTTGAAAATAACTGTTATTCATATCTGTACTAAGAGGTATATGTGCCATTAAGTAAATGCTCCATAATCACATCTTCATTTCCTTTTGTAATATAAAGATAGTATCAGATTATCTGAGACATTCTGTATATTTCCTTATCTCAAGACTGCCCAATGGGATTCAATCAAGCCCATGAGAGTTTGTAAAAATACATATTTGTTTGTCATTTTAATCATTACCTATTTAGGTAACTCATCTTATGAAAGTCACATTCATTGGCATTGATTGCAGTTAAAAATATTACAAACAATTCAAAAAGTAAATTCTAATAACAAACAAATGCATTTCAAAACACACACTTTGGAGACAACCATATTTCATGATTACCTGTTTCATTTCTTGGGTTTGTTACCATTGTCACGTTGCATTAAAACTCATTGGTCTTCCTAAAAGAAAGCCACTGTAGTGGGTATGTGAAGCATTTTTCCATCATATCTCGGAAATATGATTAATGTAGTGGATTAATGCTTTAGGTCCCAGCAAAAATTATAGGCTGCTCATGACCAAAAACTTATTCTTATCTTCATTTTATTCCCTTACTAACGTTTATTCCCTTTTTACCATTTGAGTTACATCTGGATAGAATTTTTTGCATTTATGCTATAGGACTTAGTGATAATTATAAACTAACTTATGGATTTCCAAAAATTCTCTCTGTCCATAGCTTCAACTCTTGTGTATACACACTTGTACCATTTAACAGATTTTGAGACGATTTTGGACAGTTATGGTTTATAATATGCAAACTAAAACTTTCAAAGATAGTTCTCTCTTATTTTTAGCTTCCTGTGTACAAAATGACATTATAGGAAAGATCTGAGCTAATATTTTTGGAAACTTATGCTTTAGGATCCAGATAAAACTACCCTGCATCTTACTTTTCAACCACTTAAATACAGTTTTAAACTACCTAGTCTATTGTGATAAAAGCTATTACACAATGAATACTGCATGCCATTATAACTTTCATATTTTCCTGTGATAATAATTTTCAATTGTTTCAAAATCTCCCAGTTCGAATCTAATTTTGAACATTTCATGTCAGACCTGATCATTGTGGACTAGCCTGGAACTGAAAAGAAATACCCCCCCTTATCATTTTGAATACTTTATATGAAAATCTAAATTTTGTGCTAACACAGAACAATTTTGGACTTATGCTGTAGAACGAAACAAAAGATATAGCTTAAGGTAAATGAATTGCATATTGTGTGCTGTAACTTTTTATTAACATCACAAAAAGCATAATAAACACGATGAAATATCAAATCTGAAAGTATGTTTTAATTCCAATTTTACTTATATGTTTATTTATGTATTTATTTATTTTATGTGGAGACCAGTGGAAACCTGGGTAAGACAGCTAATAAATTATATACAGAATTTTAAAATGGTTGCTTAATTCACAGAGTGGCACAATGCTTCACTGAATCAATTTATTGAAAAAGTACACCAGTGATTTAGTGAAACAGTATTTGCACTGCAGCTTTGGTTTCTATTATTATAATAAATTAATAAGATACAGTAACTACTGCACAACTGCAGATTTTAACATTTATCTCTTAGCCTTTTTAAGGAGATTGTGTTTTACATTTAGGTTAAGATCAGTTATAAAAGAGTTTCATTTATAAAATTTGCTGCTATATAAATGTAACATGATATTATTATAAATGTTCAAATGTTATGACAGGAAACAATCTCACATGTGGCTTCAAGGTGATCTGCACCGATCACACAAAGGAGAAAACACAAATACTTTCCCTAAACATACTTATGGCATTTATAGCATTAAGAGCAAATCATTAGGATTTGAGATGACTACACAGAATGGAAAAGTGCCAAAGAAAGAAACAAAGACTCCAGATAATGTTTCCAGAATCTTGCATAAGGTGGATACTATGAAATTGGATGACAGGGAAGATGAAAATAAAAATGAACAATGTTGCAGGAAAAAGATGGAACTGATAGAGGTAAATTTGCAGTACTTTTCTATCTCGAGATTAATTATTTCTGTTTGTTAAAGATGGAACTAATACAGGAACAGTTATAGTGCTTTCCTGTTTCAAAGTTAATTCTTTCTGCTTGTTTTAAGAAATCCATGAAACTTATCAAGTTTCAAAATATTTCTGTGCCTTTATTTCCTACATTTTTAATCCTTACTTTTCAATTGCACATCCGATTTTCTCATGGTGGGAATTCCAGAGATATTTAGTCTCATAAGGTCCTTGAACTATCTGAATTAGAAGGTAGCAATTCTTAAGTCTGTAAAACAGTGCATAAATGCCCAGGAAACTCAGAATATTTACCATATGCCACCCTAACCTGTCCTCGTGTGTAAATGAACTCTGCACATTAAATCATATTTAGAGGAAGCCAAATGGCATTTGTAGGTTTGTCCAGCCCAAGGCTGGACTTCTTGCATTAAGTATAAGGAGGGGCAGGACTAATTATTAACTATTACCTTATACAAGTTTTATACATGTTAACAGAGTAGTTTTAAATCAGTTCCATTAGGTAATGATAATTGAATGAAAGTTTTGAAAGTGATATATGGATAATCTACTCTAGAGTCAGAGTTTACAGACAATGCTCCTCTTATTTTAACTAATAAAATATGCTTTAAGGGCATTTTTCTCTATTCTCAGCATGTGTCTGTTTGCTGGTGGATATGGAGAGTAACAGATTAGAATGTATTTCTTCACTCATTCTGTATTTCATAATAAGGACCTCCTCAAACAAAACAAACAAAATTTCTGGCTATGCCACTACATTAGGCATTATATCAAAGTTAATGTTTGAGAAGGGGGGGGGGGAGCGGAAAGGCCACGTTATCTTCAAAGTGTTTTCTTTCTTTCTTTTCATGTACAACATATTTAGTCATAAAAAATGCACAGTTTGACATCAAAGAAACATTTGTGCTTCATTTTTGCTAGTGATATGTAATTTATTCATTTTAAATATACTGCATTCAACATAACAAATAAAATGCATGTACAGAATAAGTTATACCTACATGTATCTTCTTTCTAGAAAGACTAAATTCTTGGAAGAGTATTTTTGTGTACAGTGCTTATTTTGTGCAATTATTTTAAAGAACATTAATAATCCAGTATTAAATTGTTATGAGACAACTTTAAAACAGAGCACTGAATTTCTATGCTATGAAGTAGCTTCAAATATTAAGAACACTACTTTATTCCTAAATGGGCTATCAACAATGATTGAAGTGTACTGAAATTTGAAATCTGTTTCCGTAGCACATTTGAAAAATGTTAGGTACCATAGCTTTAAAAATGATAAATTTTTCTCACATGCTCATTCACACCCACACCCACATGCACATATGCACACACATGCAAAAATAGTGAATGTAAAACAAAAGATAAAATTGGTGGTAGTTTAAGACATTGTATGTAAAGCATGTAATATTATAGTTTTCTCCAAAACATGATGGTCCTCAAATGGGACCACACCCCCTGCCACTGGGCAATAACCATTAGCAGACAAAAGAAGAATCTGTACTAGGGGTGAGAGGCAACGTAGTAAAATCTGATTCCTGGAGACATTGCTTGCAAGCCGAGAATCACTCCTCAATTTAGGGACCAATAAGTGGCAACAGCGAGAGTTGGTTTCCAACCACAAACTTTAAAAGACTTTGGAAGAAGGGTGGGACAGGGCCATCATGTTCAGAAAAATACTGTACAAATTACAATGGGGGCATGCTGATAATGTTCAATAAACAGGTATGGAAAATGCACAAGCAGTGTTTCTTTAAATGCAGATACAAGTGGGTAAGATGAATTTTAAAACATTGCACAGTATGAAATAATTCTGACACTGTACAGTCATTTACCACATGAAGTTGCATTCTTGCATGTGGTACAAGACTTAACATGATAATGTGTAATGGTGATCCAGGTGGGTACTTGTTCAGATTACATTCTATTAGAAAATATCTTCATAAGGGCATATAATGCTCAGTTAAATAGTAAGAAACTTTAGGGAAAGAAAGTAAAAAACTTGAAATTATTTCTAGAAAACTGTTTACACAAAAACCTAGATTATAAAAATTACCCCCTATCAGCTTGTACTTTGGGCCAAGAAAAAACATTCCACTCTAAAGGCAAGGGTATAGTTCCTGCTCAGTATTTGGTACAAACAGAACCCTTTTCCTTACTAAGTCTCTGCTGCGATGAGAGTGTGAAGAACTGCATTTTAAAACAACAAAATCAAACTCTGCACTTATTTATGAAAGTTATATAATGTGGGCTTTTGAAACTTATTTTTTTTCTGTTTTTTGAAGGATAACAACAAGAATACTGAAGAACCAAAGAGAAATATGACAATGACTCAAGGAGATAAGCTGAATCAAATCAAGGCTCTGAGGAGGCACCCCAGATCAGTGACAACTGGTGCTTTGCAGTAAGTATACATTGATGCTGAATTGATGGCTTAGGAAAGTAAAATATTATGTTAAGGAGCTCAGCAGTAAGAAGATCATCAGCAGTCCCATTGCTGATAAAATGAGTTTGTGTACTGTCCCTCTACCAACAGAAGATACTGCTTAATGGGGTGCCAAGGCTGATGAGGTGAGTTGAATACTGTCTCTCTAGTGGCAGGTGTTCACATTTGATGGTTTGAATAGGTATCTTTTCCACAGCATATTTCTCCTATCTTGACACCAGAACGATAACACTCAACCACAGTTACAAGGTGTAATATGTCCATATTCAGCTTCTGAATAGAAAAAGCAATCTTTGAATGTTATTCAGTACTACAATGGGAGGGGCATAGAATGGCTAGTTGTATTAGTTAGCAATGTATCCACATTCAAGCGGTGTGTGGCTTGCTTTCTCTTCTGCAAACTATCACTGCTCTTTCTAGTTAGAGCTTGCCTTTTTTAGGTAGGTGTTACTGTCACAGATTTCTCTTTCCTACTCCTTGGTGAAAGCACTATGGTTTCAATGCAGATCCACCAGCCAACTATGTCGCCATTCTTGCTCTATCAGTATGCAGAAAATCAAGAGCTTCTCGAGTGACCAGTTATTAACATATCAGAGGACGCTTTGTACCAGCTGCTTCTAAAGTATAGTTGTTTTCAAATGGACTTAGCTTGGCATTACACCAATCTTCGTGCTTCCTAATAAAGTCTGCTAGATCTTCTTGTTTTCTTTTCTCTGGAACTAATTCTGGATCTATGCAGTGTAGCAAACTACTTGTTTAATGGTACATCTACTTTGCATAGAGATCATCCCAATCTTTGAAGATTTCTCCTAAGCAGTCGTAACCCATTTCCAATCTTAGAAGCATTAGTGCTGATGTTCTTGGAAGGTATTTCTGTCAGTGGCAGATCTGATTCAATATATAGTTTAATATACTTGTGCTCATGGCATTGGGAATAATTTTGCTTGCTGTTCCTTCAGGGAGTAGTTCATTTGTTTATCCTTAAAGGTTTTTTTTTGTTGACAGAGTTTCACTAGAAGATTTGTGATACCAGAGATTTTTGCATTTGTTTGCAGTAAGTTTCCCATGTAGTTGAATGACTTGTATGTTATGAACATATGATTTTGATTACTTCTTGTGAAATGCATGCGAGTTTTATTTATGGAAGCTCCCAAACTGCTATGATTCTTACCATCCTATTCTGTATCAGTCCTGAAGGACAAAGAATTTTGCTCAGAGGCCTCTAATCAGGCTTGAGGTTCTTTTTTGTGACACAGGACCACAGCTTTACTTCCCTTCTAAAGGAAGCAATGCTAAGGTTTTTTATGCCCGAAAAACTACCTCATCCTCTGGCACACTTAAACTTGCAACGTTGATACCAGAGGCTAGCATAGTATCCCTAGATCACAGAGGTTATTTTCTGCAGCTGCTCTTCAAGTCATAATGTTGGGGTGGCCTTTACTGCTCCTATTATGTTCTATCTGTTAATTGTTTGCATTTCTTGCTAATATTAATATTTCTCCTTCATATGTAAGGACTAGTTAAATGTGTTCACCAGGTATTATGCAACATATCCATAATTGCACCCCATTTGGAATGTGCTAATTTTTTTAATATTTTTTAATATGTTGTACTTCTGATTTCAGCCTGTTAACACATTGGTTCTTTGAAAGTCTACTGCTTGGCTAATGTGATCACCAAGTAAATGCTTCTGTTTATTTTCTTGCCATCTTTCAGTATGTCAGATTCCTAAATGATGGTCTTTAAGCAGAATATTTGAAAGACTGCTTTTTTTGTGTTTTTATCTGTATGACGTTGTTGGTCCATTTAATTACTGCTAGCAGAGTGGTGCTTTCTCAATTGACTTTTTATTTATGTCTGTATTATTAATATAAATAACTAGATCTGCAAGCATAGTGTTTCTAGTTATATGATTGGATTTACAGCTGCTGGTCTGTCATCTATGAATGATTAAATAGTTTTGGGCTGAATGTTGTGCCTTATGAAAGTCCTGCTTCCATCTGTTTCCATTTTGAGTGATATGCTGCTTCTAAATCTGGTTGAAGGAGAGTTTGGAGGACAAAATTTGTGTAAAATATATGGTCACGTGCACTCATTCCGCACATGGAGTTTATGATTTCTTAGACTTAATTTACTACTAATATGGCATTTAATTTACAAGAATGTATGTCTTGTTTCCCAGATAAAAGTATTAAATTCAAAACTTGCAAATATGCATAGAAGCTTGTGACAGTGATGTGATTAAATAAAAAATAAAAGAATTTGAGTCGGTTTTTGTAACACAAACATCACTTATTTTTACTTACTGGGGACCGGTTTCAGGGAACACTTGTTCCCATTTTCAACCCTTAGAAAATGGGAACAAGTGTTACCTGAAACCGGTCCCCAGTAAGTAAAAATAAGTGATGTTTGTGTTACAAAAAAAGACTCAAATTCTTTTATTTATTTATTTATTTTTTTTTAAAGTATTAAAGTTTAAAAAATTCTCTTCTTGAATATGCAGAAGTTAATCACATGGAATATTACTGTGTATTAGTACATGGCAGAGCTCCTGCAAAATTTCTGGTTATATGAGTGTAATGTCATGAGCAACAACTTTTTAAAATCTTAATCTTTATTTTTTAGACAAACCAAGAACATCAGCCTAATCTATCTACAGGTTTTTCTATCACTTTTCAACATACTCTCCAGTTTTTTACACACAATTTTTTCTATCTTGAAAGTTTGAAAATATCCTTATAACACAACTCTGCTCCAGCTGCCTGAAAACATTTGACGCTCTAGGTTCTGAATATTTAACAAATGGTGTCATTTCATACCCTTGCATTCTGTTTCAGGCATATTATAATTGAACAATTTTATATTGCCTGTCATAATATCCTCAAAAAATCATCACCTTCATCTTAAAACCACTGACAAAGGGCTTGGGCGATTGTTCCTTGAAGTTTGTGGTACTTGCTCAGTAAACTTGGAACCTAACAGCACAAACTTTTTAATAGCTTAAGTTTTCATTATTTCTTGCACTGCACTATATTCTACTGCTAATACTCATACACAATGACATGCCTGTCTTCTCTAATGAGGCAACTCGAGGGTAACCGCTATGAGGCTAATCTTGGATACTCGTGCTCCCATCTTTGAAATGTTATGCCCACCTCCTAATGCTGAGGGTGCCCATACATTTCCATAACCACATTGAAATCTGAGGTGAATTTCAGCAGCAGATTTTTCCTCTTTAATAATGAATGCAATGACAGCACACTGTGGAACAAAACATTGATGTCTACCATTGTGGAAATGTTGCCTGTAGCCAGCCTATCTGACTCATAGATTTTCTTGGGGGTTTCTTTGGGTTGCCAGACAAATTCTGGGTAGGTTTTTTTCATCCCCTGAATTTCCTACCCTTCTATGTTGTTTCCATTGCCATTTTATTCATCCTTCATCCTGTTGGTTTTTTTCAAACTGACAGTGTCAGTGATGGTGGCAGGCATGGCAGGGAAAAAGGTTACTCAGAGTGGCTATCTCCATGCCCCAAGTGGTTGCCAGGATGAGGAGTGCTTTAGGTGGGGGATGGTGTTAAACACAATGTGGGGCAGGGTCCCTTGTCTGTTTGTCCACCTTGGAGTAGGTCTGAATTAGTGCCAGTGTATACATACCTCTTTAATGTTCAGTGATGCACCTGCTAAAGCTCATCGATGCTTGAACACACAAAATCAATTCTCACCGAAGGGAGTCGCCCTCTGTGGTGTAATGGTTACCATGCTAACTTCATATACCCAAGGTCGCGGGTTCAAACCTGGTGGAGGATGATGGATTTTTTTGGGTGTAAAAATCCCTAGCATGGCTTCCTTCGGAAGGGAAGTACAGCTGTTGGTCGTGTGTCGTAGATTTACGGCACATAAAAGAACCCCAAGCCTGATAGAGAGACCTCTGAGCAAAATTAGGCAGTCTTTCATGCCCAGTATAGAATGGGACGCTGAGAACCACTGCAGTTAAAGAGCATCCATAAATAAAACTACGCTTACATTTTTTCACTGAGGGGAGGAAGAATGATATGGGTATGTCACACTAGGTAGACTAACAAAAATAAGTACTTCACTAGATTCCTCAGAATTGATAAAATGTAAATGATATGTTATTTATGGACACTTTTTAACTACTGGGGTTCTCAGCGTCCCATTCTAAATTGGGTGTGAAATACCGCTTAATTTTGCTCAGAGGCCTCTCTATCAGGCTTGAGGTTCTTTTACGTGCCGTAAATCTACGACACGGGACCCACAGCTTTACTTCCCTTCCGAAGGAAGCCATGCTAAGGATTTTTACACCCGAAAAAATCCATCGTCCTCCGCCGGGTGACATACCCGCGACCTTGGGTATATGAAGTCAGCATGGTAACCATTACACCATGGAGGGCGACTCAGAATTGATGCTGTTTATTCTTAATTATATTATTATTGAGGCACTAATCCGCCGAGCGACTCCCGACACAATTCTTGTAGGTTTAGTAAGTCATGTTTATAACTGGTGCTACTTCTTATGCATACAAAGTTCCTAATTGCCACGGTCATTAATAGTTATTACCATCTTTAGGGATACACATAAATCACTTACTTCACTGTTATGCGATATAAAACTTGCACAACTAATGCAGTAACTGCACTTCTTCGCGTAAGATTTAATATGATGGACGTCACATAACAGAGAACAGACAGTACAAAACAAAACGTACATACAGAGTGCTTTTCTTGTGTGCTTGCCACCTTTATACCCAAAATATTCAAGCTTCGTGCTGATCTCTGATTGGACACTAATCAGCATGAAAATATAGTTATCAGGTGATTAAGTTTTGGTATTTCATTGTATTTTACTAACATGACTGCTCTTCATAATAGAAGAGTCCCGAACTCCAAAGTTTTAGGGAAAAAACCTGTGTCTCTAGAAACTCCCTGTTACTTGGACCTTTAATTCACCAAAACCTTGCTCTTACAAAAGTGTTTGTATTTTCTGGATTAACAAAAGAAGTGGCCTTGGCAGATACAATAGCAAATTCTTACCCTCCTGTTTGTGTTCTGCGATCTGTCAAGTCTTGGCTACTAAGGCACATATCTTTCCTATACTAAACTTGTGCAAATTAATAATCAAAGTAATGGACTGAAAAATGTACTAATATACTGTTACAAAACATAACAAATATACTTGGCTTTAATATTCTGTACATAGCTAACGCTATTTTAATGTTTAATCATTTTCCTATTCGTAAATTGTATGCACTAAATTGGCATATCCATTATTATGTACTTATTATTTTTGGATAAATAAATGTTTTGATTTAATTTGACAAACGATAAGTATATTGTATTCTGAATATCAGGCTGTAACTATTTTTGTATTTTAATTTAACAACAAAGGGTCAAGCAGATCTGATGTTAATGCTAGTGTAACTTTCCATCATGCCCATTCTAAGGGTTAAGTGTGTGGATAATATATTTTAAGTAGTGCCTACTTCACTTATTTAGAATGATACCCAGAGACATCTTGCAGGAATTTTATTTTGGAGAGAAGTATACCTGTTCAGTAACATGTACTCTGTGTCAGAGCATTCATTAGATATTTAATTCCTCTCCCTTGTATGCCATTTACAGCATGGAAGATGGTAGGCCACACACAAGGGCAAAATCACAACCATTCAGAACAGGGCAACAACAACAGACCTCGCACACCATCTTGTCACCTCTGAAAGCAACCAAAGTTAGCAGTACCATTGTTGCAGCTCACAATAAAGACAGAGACGTGTTGGGTACTAAGCGCACTGCACGCACTACCACTGCAATGACAAAGAGGTATGTCAGTTTCTGTTTCACAGTGTTTTGTTTCATCAAAATTACTAAGGAAATTGTTGCTTCAGAAATTTGCATGTTTGTCTTAAAGGAAGAATTTCTGAGTTATACTTTACTATTTTATATATACTTAAACTTTTGGATTGTATTACCCAGGTTGCAGATTGGATATTATTAATTTGGATGAGAGTAGGCAATCAAGCTGTTATTTTATTGATACTTTTTTATGCACAGGGATTAAATTTTCATTATAAATACTATGCGCAGAGTCAGAGAACATTACTATAACATCCTTCTTAACATTAGAAAGCACATAATGAATTTTCTCAGATTTATTCAGTAAGAAATGTCTTGATTGTATTTTAAAGAAGAAAATTTATCACAACATATTTTTGATTAATAAATTGCAAGTGGTGTTATTTACAAGTTTATGCACTATAATACAAATTCAAGCTTTAGATGAGCTATTTACCGCTAAATTATATCCTTTATTTTAATGTATCTTCAGCAACTGGTTTAAACAAAATTCCAGTAAACTGGAAAATATATGGGTTGTACATTAGATTTCTCTGAGTACACGTTTATGTTTTCATAAAACTACTCATTGTGTTAAAATGAGTATACGTTTATGTTTTCATAAAACTACTCATTGTGTTAAAAGTGGGACACTTTAATGACATACTATATTTCCTTGTACAATGGAATTGTCATAATGCTTCTCTGTGCTACTTATCAAATCAAGTGTATTGAAACGTACAACTTTTTAACAACTTCAAGATGAATTTTGTTGCTGTAGCTGTATTATTTAGAAATAAGCACAGCATATGCATCTTGGAGATATTTTTCTTCATCCCACCCTAGAATCAGTCAAATTTTGTGTATGTGGTTTGCAGATGGTGTACTTACTGGATTTATTAAGTAATAGACCATATAGGACATCAAAATTTATATTGAAAGTTTTACACATCATGCAGTGTGTTTAACCAAAAGAATTGAATCTACAAATCACAATGGAAAATGTAACAATCTAGGCTGAGGATGGACACAGCAGTCTCCAAAATATGTTTTGTAAGCTTGTTTTTGAATAGTATAATTAGAGTTTTAAAATTCTTCTGAAGTAGTTAATATATTAAAGCATTTCAGTGTCATGCCCCAAGAAGAAAGAGAATGAAAAGGGGGGGCCTCAGTGATGATGATGATGATGATGATGATGATGGTGGGTATACATCAAACCAAAAAGTGTTTAACATTGTTGAAACTTAAGACAGTAGTGTTAGAATTCTTCAGCACATTACCATTTGAATAGTCAATGCATAGTACAAAATTTACTTCTTGGAATAGTATGCAGCACCGTTAAAAATGACAACTGAAATTGCACTATCTCATTTTAGTCATATTGCCTACAGAAGCTGGTCAGTAAAATTGTCTTAACAAGTAATTTTTTGTCTGGATTTAGAAATTCCAACAAAATGGACCCTCAAGTATTTGTTGTTGTATGTACTTAATAGAATCCATAGAACAAGAACATGCTCCATGCATCACACTCTTAATAAGGAAACCTGTAATGCAGCCTCAAAAGATTGAGGTACGTTTGAATAATTCTGCTCATGTTCTACACTAATGAAAAATTAATCCTTTTGGTAACTTGCTATCAAAGTATTTCAAAGCATAAAGTTAAGATTAATTAGCAGAAACCAAACTTGTTCTTGAGGTATTTTTGTACATTAGATTTTCCTTGGAATGTGGGAGACAGTGAACACATTACTTGAAGAAACATTTTAAATAAGACAGTATTCATTGCCTATAAATTTCCTTATATTCACCTATTGTTATCAAACAAAACAACATCCAAATTAGCTGGTTGGTATTGATAGTAAAATGTGCTGTTTCTTTAATAGCATTGCTAAAATGCACTAAAGATTACAGTAGGGATTAAAATTAAGTATTAGGAGTTATAAAGGGAGAGTTATGCAGAGCCTTTGTTTGGGTGCATGGCCAGACTAACAGGAATGTCTTTGTACTGGGAAACACTGTTTTGTTGGAGAGTTTGATATTCTTAGATCCTTAAATTCGATTCAATTGAGTTTATGTGTAAATTATAACTACATTACCTCAATACAGATGATCTTGAAAGTTGTGTACTTATACCATCTCACTTCTCTAATACCTTTTAAGAAAATTTACAGTAACAAGAATTACAGCAGAAATTAATTCTTAATGGCCAAGTAAAGGAAACTATGTTTTGTAAAAGCAAAGTTAAGCATAATTCAATAGAGCAGGGCCTCTCAGGGTGCATGCAACATGACATTGTATGGTACAGGATGCAACATACAACTTGACTAGCTTAATGACAATGTAAACTCCAGCTTCTCGATTTGTAGCAATAGTACAGTCTCTTTCCTCATGTTTGCCATGCTAGCTCTGCCTGTTTCCCTTTTCTTCACCTAACCCCTGTTCTTCCTCACTGTGAATTATTTTGAGCTGAGCCATACCAGTGCATGCTGCAAGAAACCTCTGCACCTTGGTCTGCACAGGTTTGATTTTAAGCATAGAGCGATCATTTACATAACCCAACACCCAATTGCACTAATGAATTCCACTCTCATGTGGCTGCATCTCCTAAACTACAGTTTTCTTATAGGATTTTTAATTTTAAAAGTTTATTGTTATTCCACTGAAGTTTGCAAAACTCTTGATTCCTGTACAAGATTTCACAAATATTTTTTTGAACTGCATTCTAACTTATCGTCAATGTCGTAAAGTTTTTCTTCTGTAAGTATACATGATTTACATTTTCAGTTTATCAACAATAGACACTGTTTCTCTTAATCTATTCATAAGCTTAAGAACCATTTCTCTGAGAGCTACACAAACATCAGGAAGTGTATCTCAGGAAGTATATCTATAAATCACTTTTTCACTTCTGTACAAGAATTTGTCTTGTATAGTCGCACACATAGATTCTGTGTGCTAAAGTATATATATATATATATATATATATATATATATGATGTAAAGGAGAGAAATCGAAGAGGGTTAGAAACAATGCAGTACAGGATGCACATTCTCTGTAACATGGCCACCTTTTGAAACAAAGGCTCTGTAGTTACAAATTATTGATGGAATATGAAAGGTGCGTTCAACTATCATTATATACTGTTTAAGAAATGCTTATTTGCTTTTTTACTTCCTGTAGATGGGTTTTAGAATACTGTATGCACTTTGGAACAGCTTTACAAATGCATGTCAGGCTTGGGCTAGGCTTAGCTGGGTAAAATACAATTGGCTTAATATAAACATGTTTTCATCCATTAACTATAATTAATTTTAGAAATATGAACATTTTGGGAAAATTAACTGGAAGTCCTACTCCATTTGCTTAACCATAACCCATTATTGAACTTGGGTTCTATTTGGATTGGGCCAGATATGAGAATCTAGGCTCTCTAGACCCCCCCCCCCAAAAAAAAAAGGAAATAAAAACTATCAGAATTTCAAAGAAGCTGTAATTTATAGTGTGTTCAGCAGTTTCCCTCTCTGGGTGGAAGAAGGGAAATGCCAAGGAACTCGATATTAAGCTTATCTGAGAGTTAATAAATATTTCTGCTATTGTGGTTATGATGTGGTTGCTTAATATTGCCAACTTAGTACAAATTATAGCTAATTTCTGAGAATTTTACTTGTAACTTCTTGCAAGAAGCCAGGAGTTTCACACTTCTTACAAAAAACGAGGAATAGCTGAGAACAGAGGTATTTGCTCCAATTACAGTAAGTAGATTAGAAATTTACAGGCCAGACTTGGCCTTCTGTATTGAAGGCTGTCAAAAAGCAACGAAAATGTGCTAAAGAACAAGTAACTATGATCTGGTATGCCCTAGTGCTGATGGTGCTCCTTTGATTAGCAGAATTGAACTTAATCCCAGTTCCATTTTGAATTAGATTGAAATTCCTTGTAGTACACCTTCTAAGAGGTTACCACGATGAAAAATATGGAGAAGAGTATAGTATCTTCCAAGAAATGAAGATCAACTTCTCATTCTCGACCCATTTTATAACCAATGTGTATTAAACCACACTTAATCACACATAAGGTGTGCCTATACTTGGTATATTTTCCTTAATAATGGTTTCGACCAGAGAACTTTTGTTCTCATTTTCAGAGCCTCCATAGATCTTCAGTAGTAATCACTGATGTAAGTTCTTAGAACTTTGTTTCGAAGAAGAATAGATAATTTTTTCACATGATCATTATTATTGCAAATCAGTCATGGGTTCCTGCATAAGGTTGGTTGAAACAGTTCCAACAATTTGTGAAGAGATTTGTCATGATTTACACATAAGCTATAGCTGATCAGTGGAATCAATTGCTGCCACAATTTTCACAAATTCCACGGTTGGATAGACTTTCAATTCTTTAGTTTCTTAATTGAGAATTAAAACAACAATACACACAGACCAGCCTAAAGCACAACTTATATGTATAAAAATACACTATAGATACCTTGGTGGAAAATAGTTTTTAACCATTTTCCTCTCAAATTAGTATCACATGGAAGTTCATGAAAGGACACATTTTTCACCTTGGCATTTTCATTTTTACACAATGGAACACAATGGCAAACCATTAAAAACAGTATCCCCCTCTAATAGAGTCACAAAACACACATTGAACACAATCCAAGAGCTATTAATGTAAAGTCCTGGTAGGTAAAAAAATAGGTGAACGCTAGTAGCATCTAGTGGGATTCTCAGTAACTATTGCAGACACAATGCATTATTGAATTAACAGGTCACTTATAATACTTGTAGGCCAAAGTATAACTTGGTTTTAACAGACAGAGGGATAAGTATGAAAAATGAAAATGTCACAACTGTTGCATGTTGCAATTTGGGGATGTCTGATGTGATATTTGATTCTGATCATAATATTAATTTGAAATAAAAGGTTTAGAATTTGGAAATAAGTGGTTTTAACAATATTATTTTAGTTAGCTGTCAATTCTTATTTGTCATGTGATTACTTCTTAATTCTGCCCTAAAATTAGCATGAAATTAATGCAAATTTATGTTATATATATTAAAAAAAAAAAACCACCACCAATTTTAAAATAATTATCAACTAAAATCTTTCCTCTGATCATAAGGCATAAAAGAAACAGAATTGCTACTTCAGGGGAATACAGCTGAACATGTCTGCATTTAGAGGAAACACATCTATTAAGATGTCATTATATGTGGTACTGGGAGAAAATCTGCATTTTTTAATGAAAACTAAGGGTGCCATATATTAAAGTTGATTCAAATTGTATTATGTTCAATTACCTTGTTCAAAATGTTGTTACATACATCTGTATTGTTAACATCTGAAACATTAATTTTCCATCTTAATATAGATTACTGAAGAGCTCAGGTTTTAAGATGTAACTGAAGAATCCATTAATTTGAAGAAATTAGGAAGGTGGCAAGTTATGGGTACATTAATTATATGCAGTTATCAGACAGAAGAATAACATTTCTGATACCTAAGCTATGAAACTTAATATAGATACCATGTTACATTAAATCTTGTGTGCATGTGTAAAGTTGGTCAAGTCATAAAATTGACTTTTTGAGTTCTTAGTATACCATTGCTTAGAATTTAATTCTGCATGTTTGTGTATAGTCGGCTAAGTTTGAGCTATATAATTAAGTGGGATATGGCATTGTGCATTTTTTGGACTACTGGGAAAACTAAGCATTGTGCCTGTGTAAAGACAGTTAATTTGGAATTACTAGACTTGTACGATTTTATGCCTTTCTAACTGTGTATACAATCATCTAAATCAGGTTATGTTGATGACTTGTCTGATTTTACACAATTCTAACTGATGTGCAATATCTGCAAATATTGGTTTAAGTGTTCAGAAATGAATAATGTATAACATTAAAGTGTTGAAAAAGTAATCATAGCTTCAGCAAAATTCAGAGCATTATTTTTATTATACAACTTCTCTTCCCAACTATGGTTTTCAATAGCTCACCTTAACAATGGTGACGTTCTCCTTCCCACACAAAATAATGTTTTCATTCAGCATCTCGCCTTAACAGTAGTGATGTTCTCCTTCCCACACAAAATAATGTTTTCATTCAACATCTCACCTTAACAATGGTGACGTTCTCCTGCATCTCACCTTAATAAATGCATTTTCTGCGAGGTCCACCACCACTGACCTGGCAGAAACGTTCCTCATTTTCTACCGGGTCTGTGCTACTTGCCACGGTGGATGTTATATATATACTGCCATTTTTTCCCGATTGTGCCATTCATCATCCTGATGGGAGAGATGCAAGCTCCCGAAATGTTGATGACTCTTCATCACGACACATGGCTTGAAGCCCGAGAAGATCTAGAATATGTGGATATAGTGTTTCCAAGAAAGAAACCAAGAAGAAACAAGAAAGTTCAGTTGACAGAAAGTGAGCAAGTAAATGCAATTGAGATTCAGCCTTGTTTGTTGAATGAAGAAGCTTTAGAAAATCAAGGTCAGTGTATGCTAAATGAAATCCAAGATACAGAGACTGATGTGATGAATTCAAACATTTCTGATGAGTCAGTGGCAAACAAAAGAGGCAAGAAAGTTGATACAAAGAAATCATGACAAGAAAGAAAGGAAGAATGTAATACAGGACAAGAATACAAAACTTCAACAAGGGTTTTAGTTAAAGAAGGAAGTATGCAACACATGATGCATGCAGAGCAAAGTATAAGGGGAGATTAACAGAAGAATGCAGGAGAGAACTTCACAGAGACTACTGGAGAATGGGGAGCTTCGATAAACATGTTATACACATTTCCAATGGATCAGAGTTGAAAATAAGGCCAATAAAGGAATATGGACTGAAAACCTTAACAAATATAGATTTAGATAGATCACTCTAAGGTACAATGTGAATATAGGTGGAAAACCAGAACCAGGTTGAAAAACTTGCTTCCTGAAAACTTATGGTGAAACAAAGGCTTTAATTGAAACTGTTATTCAAAAGAAAGGTCACAGGTTTCTGGAATACCACCAGAAGACATGAAAGGAAAATACCCACCTGTATAAAAATTTCCTGAATGCAAAATTGAAGTTCAAAACCACGTTCTCTTCACTCTAACCTATGAGAGCCATTGCACAAGAAAGAAATTTGAGAAAACTTATTTACCAAGCCATATTACCTTATCAACCTTTACAAGCTATACACAGAATAATATCCAGAGAACCATGAAAGTCGAAGAGTTTGAGTCAGTTTTTCATGAACTGAACATTGCCATTAAGAAACCAAAAACATATACATGTTTGGTATATGACAAATTTCAAATGAAAATACAGCTATCTGAAGGAAGCGATAAAACAATGTTACAAAAAGAACACTGGAAACACACTGTAAAGGTGGATTTAGTATGTGAAGAAAAAAGAAAATATAAGGCAATGTGTGAAGAAAATGTTGACCAATAACATTTGACCTGCAACAGTGCCTCCCGACACCAGTTTTAACCAGTTCTGTAGCATTCTACAAGAGGCAGTTTTGGACATTTAATCTCACTGTTCACAATTGCAAAACTCAACAAGCACATTATTTTATGTAGCATGAAAGCCAGGCAGCCAGAGGAGCCAATAAAATAGCACCCTGCTTATACAAATGTCTTGTGGAACTTCCTCCCAATATATACCATATGATAATGTACTCAGATTCTTGCCAAGATCAAAATAGGAACAGCCATATGGCCTCTATGTGCATGGTTGCAATGCAAGATAATGCAAATCTGAAGTGTATCGACCATAAATTTTTAGTTCCAGGACACATCCGGATGGAGAGTGATGGTGATCATAGTTTAATAGAAAAGAAAAAGAAGTATGTAATTCCGATTCATCATCTACATGTACACTTCAGATTTGCTTGACTTTTCACCACTTCTCAAACAAGATTTGATATTGCAGAAGACTGACTTACAAAGAGAGAATTTCATGTGGAGAGAAATTCAGTGGTTTCATTATGTACTAGAAGATTTTGGAAACTTTTCATTTAAAACAAACCTGAGGAGGGATAACAACAATTTCAGAGTTACTAGCTTCAAGAGGAGAGGACGAGGGCCACAAAAGCTCACACCAAAAGGGAGCTACAATGGTGCGAATTTCATATCTGTGGAGAAGAAGATGGATCTTCTGGATCTTCTGCCTTTTATCTCTGAAATGTTTTTAGATTTCTTCAGAAATCTCCAAACCAGTGCTGAAGTCTGCAACAGCTTGCTTGATGAGGAAGAAGTAGTCGAAGGAAATGTGTAAATCTAGTATTGTGTTATTGGTTTATAAAACTGTGAGCATTGCTTGTTTTGTTACTGAGCATAACACAGACCTTTAAAGAATTTACTAAATTCTCTAAGAAAATAATGTTTTTGTTTTAAAAAGTCAGTCATCAATGCAAAAATATCACAGTTTAAGCATTACAACCATAATATACCAATAGTGTTTAAAATAAAGGGAATGTTAACTTGTCTTATTTGTAGTTTTTTGTTTTTAATATATGCCCTTTGTAAATTTATTTAAAGAAACAAATTTTTGGTTCATAACAGTAATGGGGAAGCTAATACAATTAAGGAAACAAAATTAAATGCAATATTTACATATCTGTTGGCTAAATAATAACACATGAAACTCTGCAAAACAGGTTATGTTACGTTTTGCTTATGTAAAGTAGGACAAGTACAAAATATGTAGTGCAGCATTTTTTCTGTATCTTATCCTTAAAATTTAAAAGAAAAAAGGGGGGAAAGGTAGTTGAAAACTCAATGCACATTTATCAAACCTGTACCTAAAATGTTACTGAGGGGTAATTTAGCAATTTATCACAACTGTTTAAACTTTAAAATTCAACTATCTCAAAATGTGGTTTTTTGACTTATCTGACTTTACACATGCATGCGAGAAATACTTTGCACCCAAGATGCTAGTTATATTCTTTTACATCAAGGAAAGCTAATTAACACACATTGATCAAAAATCTAAGTATCATTTATTTGCTAAGCACTTGAGAACTTGAAAACGTTAGCAATGTTTATACCACAGAAATTATATCTGGCTATGTTCTGTTTATTTAGCTACTCAAAATGCCTATGGTTGATGTGTACTATATTTTTGCTGACTTGTTTTCTTTATCATCATTTATCATCAAACACATTAGCTTCATAAATGTAAAAATATAATGGCTAATTTTAAAGTAAAAGCCAAAATTCTGTTTTTCTTGTACCACTTATTTTATTTCAGTGAGGTAGCATATTTGGGATACACATTTTTTTTTTTTTTTTTCACTTCAGAGTTTCAAGTCTGCAAGAGGTAAACAATTTATTTAATCAGTGTAGGATTCTGGAACCTTGCTCTATACCGTTAGTCATGTAATGACTTCATTACAATGTTGTCATATTGTAAAAGCTTGCATTTGTTGTATATACATTTCTTTACTTAATTTTGCATTTTCTGAATATACTATAAGTGGATGCAAGCATTGTACATAACACCATTTGAGAAATATCATTGATACAACATTTATGAGCCTCTTGACTGCATGTGATTGAATACAATTTTATATATTTAAATGTAATGTTGCAAGAACTCATGAAAATACCTATTTATTTATTTAATTTTTAGGAGAACTTTCAGATATATGCAATAATATCTAATGAAGGAAACATAAAAATGAGAAGAACTTTTCTTACCAATTGAAATATACAAACAATCTAATAGTGTATGCAAGTTCTTCTGCTTTTGTTTTCTAGAAATTGCATTTTGTAGTAACTACTTTTAATTTTTTTTATTATAATATCAAATAACTTAACAACTTTTAATGGGATTTTCTAACCTCTTTGGTTTCACCTTCTTTGCAGTTTGTATTTATTAATATAAATTGGTGTATTCTTGCTAAACTTAGTAAATAATCTTAACAGTGTTTAATTTAATTTGGGGTGCAATGTGATGAAGAGAAGCTAGTCTTGCACAGTATGTTTCCTTTCTTTCACTTCATTGCTCCAACTCAAGACAAGATTCATTCTTTCAGCAACTACATTGTTGATGCTTAAAGACAACAGGCATTAAATCCATTAATACCACAAATTCAGTTGATAGACATTCTTTCTCTCTTTCCATAGAAATACATGGCTTCTAAACTCTATGTATGGATCAAACAGATCAATTAACATGAGCAAAGTAAACCTTACCCATCCCACTCGACCAGTTACCCGGGCTACAGCAAAAGCCATGCCTACCACCTCAAGTACTCCCTCCCCATCATCTGCTCTGGGAATGACACTGCGAAGTGCAGATCGTGCTACCAGATACCATACCATTCGCCAGTAAGTGGAATATGACATGTTCTGCCTGTTGCTCCACTCAGTTCCTAATTTGCTGCTTGCTTGGTGCAGAAAAAGATAGTTGCGTGTGCATTTTTCCACCTTTACTTACAACTCAATTGGAAATTACCAAGCAGATATTATCATGCCATATAACAATACTCCTGTTTTATAATATTTCCTTGCATGCCTTGGGATTTTCTTAATGTGTAATTAATATTATTTCAAGCAGATATTCAAACAACATGCATCCAAAACAATGTATTTTACACAGTAAATCTTTGGGTATCATCAAATTAATTTATAATAAAAGTTGGGAGATATCAATAATAGCATTTGGAAAAAAAAAATGTTTAATGGCATGAAATTAAATTATTTTTATTAATACAGACTTTTTGCTTATTTAATACACTCATGCTGGGTTGCAAGAAGACTGTTCTAAAAATGTCTTGCACTTCTTTAGTTATCAGGTCTTTTAAGTTATTATTTCTTTAAATTATAGACCATTTTTTTTTGTGTAAGAGCTAACAGCTCTATAAGTAATCCTCATTTAAACAGAAACAACTGCATATTGATACAGGCCAACGTAGCCAATTTCATCAATTCCATCTTGAAATACTGTATAGTGTCACAAAAGCATTTTCAGGAGCAATATGATTTATAATCAATGTTCATAATAGCAAACATTTAATTTGCGATTAAGCAAAATAACAATTAAACAAAATAGCTCAGAAGCAATCTTAGGGGTTGACAAGATATGGTCAAACTCCGAACCATTTCATAAAACCCACAAAGGTGGCTAACACCACATAGATCGAAAAAAAAAAAAAAAAAAAAACTGATGGATAGAGAAACAAGCAGACATTGAGTGTAATGGAAATTGCTGATTCTTAAATGAGCAGTACTCATTTCATGTGTATACAGTTTAGATTACAGTAAAATAATACAAACAACATTGTAACTTTAACTACATTCTTGTACATTTGCAATTATTTTGTTAAAATCGCGGTTACCTCCAGTAGTGCTATTTTCAGTTGTGGCAACAGATGTCGGTCCAATAAGATCTGTATTTTGACTTGGCATAATTCATTTGTGAAATAACCCGCTCACACAAATATGTGGAAGCAAACATTTTAGCTGCAAATAATTTTAATTGCATATGCTTTAATAACTGTATAAAAGGATCAACATTGTATTTACCATGGCACAAATATTTAAAAAAGCACTATTTTTCATGAATAATTAATTCTACCTGCAATCCAGCCTTATCCTTGTAGGATTTAAAAAAGGTCAAAATCATTTTTGGCACATTGTTTACTCTGACTTCTGATAAGGAAATATATTTATTAAATTCCTTGTCCTCATTTGTACTTTGAAGGAATTGCAGAGGGAACAATATTGTTGCCCCTCCTGTAACTGTACCTTCCACAGTTTCAGTTGCATGGGAAAGGTTTTAACTGCATTGTATATTTACTATATTTTGATTTTTTCCTTGTTTAGTAAGATCATTTAAGTTTTTGTTTATTTCCGAATTACAGAAAGTAGTTGCCAACAAGGAAAGCCAAAACTTCTATACAGGGTTTATAATCTGGCATGATGATTTTCCAATTGGAACTCTGACAAGGTTTGCCACTGCTGGCTAATTACAGCAGTCACGTACACCAAACATCCACAATGATATATATGTGGCAAGGTCAAGAACCGCCTCCGGTTTGTGAACCAGTTTAAGTGTCCATGTTTGGGTTATACCATAAGCATCTCGGAAAGATAGAAATTTACTTCAGTTACAGAGAAAAAAATATGTTGCTGAAAGTAAGATCATGAATGTGAATGTCAACAATTAGAATTCAAGGATTCTGTAACCTGTTTTATTCTTCCTTTATTTTATTATTTTTTTTAAATAGGTAACACCCAGTTGTGCTGTTTATGATACAGAATGGCAATGAAATGTGTTCTGGACATCTTCCAGCAGCATTTCTCAGATTGATTTAATAGCACAGAGGGGCAGGGGAGAGCATGCAAGCTTGCACATTTTTTTCTTGATACATGTATAGTGAGAAGGTTACATTATATTTATTGTGCTACAGTATACAAAAATAAGCACCATAAGTCTTCATCAGAATGTTTTGTTCTGAATGACATGGTTTCATGTGCAGCCATAGTCTGAATCTCAAGTAAATTGTAACATGGTAGTATAGTGGGATGCATATGTTTATTGCAGATACTTATCAGCAATATCTAATGATATTCCTTTGATTAACAGAAATGGGAATGCAAACTGAGTAGTATACTTTAGAAAGGTATGTGTGCTTAAAGCTAAAATTTAATAATAAAATTATTATCCTCCTTGTTCCCAGTATTTTGAGACTAAATCATCTTGATTCTTGAGTTTTTCACATAGAGGCAGGTGATTTATGTTCATCACATCATCATTGCTGCATAACATGCATGTCACTGATGGCAATTTTGAAAAGAGGTCTGCTCTGTGATGAGTATAAACTAGCAACAGATTATTTTCTAGGCAGATCTGCAATTAATTTTGGTTTTGTCTGAAAAAAATCCTTCAAATTAAGTTTTTTTAGGATTATATTGTCTTATGTTTGGTTATGAATATGTTGTTTAATCTTTTTAACTGTTTCATATGGGATATTTTGCTCTGCTGTTTGAGTAATTCTGAAACCCTTCTTTGCTAACATTTCATTACTCCCAACTGTTAACCTTTATTTTGAATAAAGTTAGAATGATCCAATAACTTTATAAAGCAATTTTGCAATGTTGACCAGCACTACAGATGTATTAATAGAACCAATAGCATTTATCATATCCATAATATGTTCTTGCAACCCACAGCGAGTATTTTTAATTTTTACCAATATAAACAAGTGTTTGCACTATAAAATTTATAGTTTGATATATTAATGAAAAATACTTGGTATTTTTGCCTTACTTGAAACTTTATGAATAGACCAAAATGAAAAATTAGCATTATTGATTTGTTTTTATTTTTATTAACTCTTTTAAATGTAGCATGATTTTATAAAAATAATTTGTAAATGCAGTGTTAGAAAATAAAGATTTGATTGCTAAACTCCAGCATGTGAGAATTTGGTATAAAACTCTTGCTCATTTTTGTTTACTTGGGGGCATTGTGTCAATAATGGCTTGATAAATTGTGGAATATATATCAATTCCTACTAAAATTCATGTATCCTTTGAGCTAAATATTATCATTTCTGTGTGAACAAACACTTTTCCTGGGCTGTGTAGTTCGCCTTCAGATGACTTATTAATATTCTGATAACACCTAGTTGTAACTTAGATCACAGTTTTACAGCCCAGAAAAATTACTTCTTCATACAGCTGTCATCAATGAAAACCTTAGCTCATAAGTTGTTACTTCTGACAATGTGAAATAAATTGTATTTGAAAGGTAAAGAAGGAAAAGGCAAATGACCCAATTGCAAGTTGCAGCTAATTATACCTAATTTGATTAGAGATATTTGTGTATGTCCAGCTTCCTGATTCATCTGCTTTATCCTTTTCCAGTGCTTGCTTTCTTTTACTAATAGATAAGATGGTTTGAAATTAATAGCTCTTGCTCTGCTCTCTAGATCATATCATTTGCTTAGTTCATCAGTATCTTCTACCTTTTCCTTGACAAGGAATTGCTTCTTAATAGTGTGGGTGCTGCTTTGCATGACATAATTATGTTCTTTGACATGCTGTAACAATAGTTCATTGCTTATAGAAGTTTTTGGTAACATTGAAATTGTAGATACTGTTGTTTAAACTTAGAAAATGTCAACATAAACGCACTTAATATGTAATCATTATCAAGATCAAGGGTTATGAACATGGTGTGTTTTTTTATACATGATCATATGGTATATAATTTGCTTATGTTATTGAAACAAGAATGTATATATTATTGTTTCCATGATAAGTGTATGCATCTACATAATTTCTACAATTTTAAGGTGCATACCAGCATTGTAAGCAAAACCAGAGACTACCCTTACATCTGTTTACTATAACATTTGTATATTTAGTTAATATAACAAAAATATAATTATATGCATTATTCCTTACTTATGTGGAAATATTAGTTTCCATTCTAAGTGCTGGATTGTGTTTAACGGTTATCATCACAATAGAAATTTATAGTGGGGTTTTACTTTTTCTACACTATATACATAGTGTGTAGAGAATATATTGTATTCCACGCAAAAATTTGATGTCAAGATTATGCTGGAAATATGTTTTGAGGTCCCTGAGTCCAAAACAAATCATTTGTAGAAAAAGGTCTGTGTGTGTGCATGCGTGTGGACAGCACAATTCCTTTTACATGGAACAATTTTTGAAAATATTGTTTTTCTCAAAAACGCCTCTAACAATTTTTATTAAAAGACCACATATTAAAGGTATTTACTTGACAAATAAAATTATTTTCTTGAATTTTCTGGGAATAGTTTCTGAAGACCAGTTCATATTGGATGAATTTTTCTAATATTGGATGAATTTTTCTAAATGTTGCATAACTGGTAAACTGTAAGAAGTAGACAATAACTTACTATTGTAAAAAAAATGCACATCTCGTTAAAACAGGCAATTTATGTTATATGCATTTGTTATAGAGTTGACCATTTCCGAGATATTCCTTATTATTGGTTTCAATTTTAAAGTATATATAACAATTTTAAACACTTACGCTTAATTTCTCTTTCGTTTTTCTACTGACAAACTTCAGTTGTTCATATAGCAACCAGCTTTTAAATGATTAGATTATCACTTTAACCTAGTGTATGCCCTTATTTCCCTTCTGCTTAGAAGGAAACAAGTAATAAGACAATTAATGCTAATGTTTATCTTGCTTAGCATGATGTATATAAAATAATAACCTTTTGTAAGAATAGTTTGTTTTCACAACAGGTAGAAAAAGTCAAGTGAATGGAACAAGTCAGGTTTTTCTATTGGTTTGTTAGTGGGCAAGGGGAAATTGAGATAGTAATATTTATAATATTTAAGTGTGCTTTTTAGCTTTGCATAAGAGGTCAGTTAGTCTATCACCCAATATCAAGCAGAAGGAGCAGTGTTCTTTCGTGTAATTTCTCTATTTAACCTAAAGAGAGGTTAAGGTTTATGTGTATAACTGCTTATTGTGCCTGTCAAATGGTGTTAGATTTGGTAATAAAACAGGTTCCTGCATAATGTCAATTTTTGCTGATAGAGGTGTTCACCTGCCCCATATACAATGCATTCCCTGAGCAACTGAACTGCCCCATGGCTGCACTGTAACGGATGAAGGCTGGTGCGCTCTCCACCAGAATTATGCCTAAAGAACCGGCAGGTAATGTGTAGGGAACTTTTAACTACTATATTACATTAGGCTTACCTGAAATCACAATAGATGTTGAAATTGATGACCTTCAATACGAATACATTCCCTATATCTCCTAAAACAGTTCTTGTTCACTCGAAGTTCATTTTGACTGATTGCCTGTATTTCTCTCGTGATGTTGTCCTTCAATTCTTGTAACATGTATGGGTTGGATGCATACACTTTATTCTTTAACGTTCTCCATAAATAAAAATGACATGGAGATAGGTCAGGGGAATGAGATGGCCACAATCCTTGACTAATTATTCTGTCAAAATACACACTTCGCAATCCATGCATAGAATTTGCAGCAGTGTGCACTGTAGCTGAGTCCTGCTGAAACCATCTCTTGTTATTTGCGGAAAAAAATTATTTAAAATGGAATTTACATAAATACGTGAATCAACTGTTGTGTTGAAAAATATGGGACTAATAATTCTATGCGCACTTACTGCACATCAAACCTCAACTTTTGTAATGTGGTGAGGAATTTCATGAATAATATGGGGATTTTCTGTAGCCCAGTGTCTATTGTTTTGGGTAGAAATGTGACCTTGAAGATAAAACCGTGCTTCATCAACGTTAAAAGTGGGTCCATGTCACCATTATAATCGGACTGCAAAAACCAATTGCAATAATTAACCCTAGGTACAGGATCTTGCGGTTGTAAAGCATGAACTACAGTTACCTTGTATCGCTTAAGTTTCAGAAGTTTCATTACCCTAAATGCTGGCTTCTTAGAAATGCCAACCTCTTGTCCTACACATCTCAATGATTTTTGTGGTGAGTGCTCTAACCAGGCCCCTACTTCATCAAGCTTCTCTTCTGATAGCACACTGCATTTTTTAACATATTTTGTGTTCATAAACAATCCTGTATGCTTGACTTTATTGACAAGCTCATGAATAGTTGTCCTGCTATGAATTCGAACACCTGCGTAATGAAGTTGAAATTCTCTACGACATCTCCTTGCAGAACAGTGTTTCATGTACATGTTATACAGAAAAATACTGAGCTCTTAGCACTGGACAAATTATCACCAAGAGACAACATAATGTCACTCTGAGCACGCACACAAACCTCTTTCCCTCAACATAGATCCAACTCGTCTGACACACCAGTAGTAGAGTGCTATTCTCTGGCAGCAGGCGCGCCCCTCGTCTCCCAATCCAAAGCCGCCGTGAAACGGTCCAGTTGCTCAGGAACGCACAGTACTTGGTAGCAGACAGTTATAAGTACAGTGAAGTCTGATTCTACCTTTCCAGTTCCTGACCTACACACAACTTTTGTAGAAAAAAAACCAATTAACACCAATTGCCCTAATAGTTGATTAAACTATGAAACCCAGAATTTGAAGTACTTACAATATTTAAGTCAGCATTGGGGTAAGACATCTCAAAACAATTATCTTCTTGTGGTTTACTGGGGAAAATGCGAGTCAGTTGGGAAATTTAATGTTATGACAGCATGTTGCCATGGTGGTGGTTAAAGCAACTGGACACACTAAGAAATCTGTGGTTTAGGCTATGAGATTGAATTTTTCAGTCTGACTACCTTTCCAGTTCCTGTCCTACACACGGCTTGCATGGAAAAAAACAATTAACAATAATATAATTTTAATTAATTATTTTTTCACACAACCTGTGTGTAGGAAACAAGTTGGACAGGTATAGTCAGACTGAAAAATTCAATTCCATAGGCATGATTTGAACTATGAATCTCCCAAACTCTAGCCAGTTGCTCTAACCACTGAACTATCATAGCACTATACTAACACAGCATCAAATTCCCCAACTGACTGGCATATTTCCTGGTAAACCACAAGGTGATCTCAAATGTTAATGACTTTAAGATATTCAAGAAAGATTTAAATAAAGTTTGTATTGAAGGATGTTATTATTCAATTGACGAATATCTTAACTAATACTGACAAAATAAATAGTATTTATATAATACAAGGGGTATTTATATAATACAGTAAGTAATTATGAATTGTAAAATGTTATTTTAAAAGCTGTTTTTGTATATGTTAAATTGTATATGTTATTGTACATATTTAACCTGACGATGCTTTGAATATGGTTGTATTCTTTTAAGCAGATAATAAATGAATGAATGAAAATTATTTTGAGATGATACACCCCAATGGGAACTTGCAATGTTGTAAGTACATTAAGTCCCAGATTTCATAGTTTAACCAACTATTAGGTCAATTAATGTTAATTAATTGTATTTTCACACCAGCCATGTGTAGGAAACAAGTTGAATAGATAGTCAAACTGAAAAATTCAATACTATGCCTGGGATTTGAACCATGCATTTCCCGGTCTTTAGCCAGTTGCTATAACCACTGAGCTACCATGGCAATATGCCAGCACAGCATTAAATTCCCCAACAGACTTTCATACTTCCCGGTAAACCAAAAGGTGATTTCACACAAATTTCACTGAAAATACATGTTTTGAGGATCCCTGAAGCAAACAAAAAATGTATTTTAGAAAATGGTCCATGTCTGTGCATGTGCATGCATATAGACAGCATAGCTAAAAAAAAAAAAAAAAAAAAAAAAAAAGATTCTGTTGAACAACACAAAGATTTTCAGGAAAATTTCCCATTCCAAACTACCCCTTACAAATTCTTGATTTTCTAAAAAAAATGGCTCTAATTATTTTGATTAAAGTGCTGTATTAAATATATTTACTTGGCAAATAAAATATATAACCTGAATTTCTTGGGGATAGCTTCTGAAGTACTCTTCATTCTAAATGACTTTTGCATTTCTGGTAAACTGTAAGAGATAGTCAAAAGCTTAATATACAAAAAATGTAGATCCTGTTAAAACATACAATTTATGTCATAGTTATTTTGTAGAGCTAACTATTTCCCAGATATTCCCTGTTATTGGTTCCCAATTGTAAAATAATTACACTTTCCTCACACAGGAAGTCCTCATCTGTTGCATTACTCTATTGTTTTACTCCTGGATATGGAAAGGGAGCTGAATTTAAATGACAATCGCATTGTGACAGCTTTTAAAAAATTTGACTATTGCTTTAGTGCAATGTATTTCTTGTCTCCCTTCTACTTATAAGGAATTAAATCACAAGATCATTTCTGATGGTGTCTTATCTTGATTAGCATGATGTAGATAAAAGAATAATCTTTTGTAATAATAAGCTGTTTGCAGAACAGATAGAGAAGATCATGTGGATGGAACACATCAGATTTTTTCAGTTCATTCATATTCATAATGCAAAATTGGTAAAAAATATGCTTAAGAAATTAATTTGTAAAGCTACAATTATAATTAAAGAATATTTGTAATCTGAAACGTTTCCATACTATTAATTCTATGTGCATTTATAATGAATTATTAGGTCTGAACTAGAACTTCAATTCTTTAAAAATAATTCCATATGTTATAAACCATAAATGTTTATAATATAAATTGATGACTTATTATTGTATTCGGCAGCTTGCAAATACTAATACATAAAAAGCAGTTTAGTTCATGTTTTTAATCTTCTCCAATATTAGCAATATAATGACATGAAAGTTTGACATGAGGTTGACAGTTTTTTACAGTAATTTTCTCTTTGCTCAAGGATTCCAGATATATTAATACTCGAACATTTACATTTCAAACTAAGGGCAACTCTTCTCTTAGTAAAAATATTTCCAGCATTGCTGAACACTCTCACAAGCAGTTTTCCTTGCATCAGTTTATAGGCCTTATATGTAATGGAATTTCACAAAAATGAAATATGAACAACCACCACACACAAACTGAAGTTTAAGTTGTCAGTTGTTCCACCATGTATTTCTAGCAATTGGTATCTATCCATTTCTACTACAATTTCTGGGAATCTATTAACAACAGTCCCTTCAGAACCTTCCCTATCCCTAGCTATTGTGTTGCCTGTATTTTGTAAAGCTTTGCAAGTGATGTGCTGTCTGATATTTACTTTCCTATAGTTTGTAAAGCTGGTAATGCTTATATATAACTTTCTAAAAGAAAGACATGAACTTCTGCTTATTTTAATGATCAAATGGAAAATAATATTGTAGCACACAGGTTTTGTACCACACAGATCTGTTATTTTTCCTTCACCACACTACAATTTTTATCAGTTTGATAAACTGATTAACTGATAGATGCATCAGTTGATTAATCACGGATTTAAAGTAATTGGTTAAGCAGTCTGACTGATGGATTAAATCAATAGCTCTTGTCAGAATACCTCAAAATATGATCAACAAAAACAGTATCACTCTACTCATCAGCAAATACAAGGAAAGAACAGATTATGCAAAAGTTCATGTAATAACAAAGTAGTGAGTGGAAACATTTTACCATGACTGTAAATGAAAAAGAGACTGTTAATGTGGTTGGAGCTTACAAGAAGATGATTATGTGACCACATAAAATAAAAATGAAGTTTAGTATTGAAGTTAATGAAGAATATTAAAAGATAAATTATACCTTGTTAGGATTTATTTGTTTCATGTGTTTCTTTTTTGTATTTGTAAATAATCATCACTGTATTGTTACACACTGACATGTCTCGTGTAGTATTGCCATGGATGATTAAAGCATTATCATCATTGTCATTGCCATCATCATATTTACATTTTGCTTAATACATAGGTTGATGTTTTTAATAGTGGCAACAATGCTACAACAGTGCTATAAAACAGAGCCAGGCAATATAATTTATACCAGAGGCAGGTTAGATGCTTACCCTCCCTCAGAGCAAATAAACTTCCACCCCCTCCAATGCCTGAGTGCAGTTTTGAACAAGTGCTCATGAAATACACCACAATGATTTCAAAGAAATATTAAAGGAACTGGTTGAAAATTGAGATTGTAGTCGCTGAGGTTTAAATTTGGAGAATAAGGTAAAGCACCTCCCAGCTATTCAAAAAATCAGTCAGAGCTACTGCTGTATGTGCCTTTGCATTGCCATGCAGAATTATTGGTGGGATATTCAGGAAGTGTCTTCAATGTTGTCTGTTAACATTTGATCTCGTCCCTAAAATGAAATGAAAGAAACAACCTTTTGGGATCTGCTTCCGCATAGTTCATAACATTCTGCAGGCAACTGACTGCTCCCTTTGCAACATCCAGAGAGTAGGCAGTGCCAACAGCATCCAACAGCATCCACTTTACTGGGAACGTGTTATACACTACAGTGGTAATTGCATCAAAGGCCTGTGAAACTTAAAACTTGTATGTATATTATGTATCTAAATAAAAAAAGTTGCGTCTATTAAAAATTCAATCCATCTATTTATGCCACTGAGCTTCTGAGAATGTTACTTTTGCTGTTGGTCTAAAATAAATAGATAATGAAGCAAACATTCTGCTTTAAAACCTTCATAAAGATCACAGTTTATATTATAATGAAGCCCATCAAGGAGTTTGATATTGCTGGATTATTTTGTAGCTGACACTTACAAAATAATTTACTGTGAAATGCTGTTCTGCTAATAGACTTAAATGTCCAAATAATTCAGCTGAAGCCTCTACTTTCTTCATAAAGCCTCATTATTGTCTGGAAATAAGTTAATGCCCACTCTTTCAATTTTCCATACCCATGTATTTTCTTAATTGCATGTTAATTAATTTTCAACTAGCTATTGTGCTTTTCTGTTAGCTAAATTGATGACTGAAAAGAATCCTTAATGTAAAAAATGAGTGTGAACCAATTGACACCTAATACTACTGGTGTTTAAATTTCAGAATCAAGGAAATTCTCGAAAATGTTCAATTACCAGCTGATTCTAGCAACTACAGGGTGATCCAAAAATGTCTGAACCGGCTGTGCTGTGCCCTGTTCATGCCCTTGGTGCTTGTTGCCATCTGCCGCTATCATAGAAAGGCATGGATGAAACCATGCAGCATTATTAAAACTACTTTTAAAGGCTTCACTTACCAATGTTATTAAGGGAGATGCTAAAACTGGCCACTGCTGTTGCCCATACATTTTTGGTACCTCTGTAGGAAGCTGTCCATCTCTTGCCATAGTTCACATTGAGAAATGCTGGCAATTTCCTGGCAGATGTTTTGTTTTGATTCCTCCAGGGGGTGTGGGTACAGCAGCTGTGTGCTATTATATTTCTGTGTTCGCAGTGGAAAAAACTGTGCAGCGCTTTGAATGTTTTTGGGTCTCAATTTTTTTGAAGTCAACAGTTGTTGCCCATACATAGGTGAATACAATTTTGCCCCCCCTTTTTTTTTTAGAGACCTATCAGACAGGGAGTACGATTTTGCCTTTTTTCAATAAGACTCTGTAGCAGCTCATAGAGCCAATCTTTCAATGAGAATAATTGAAAGTGTGTTTTAGGACAGAATTATTTGTAGAGATTTGTGGTTCCCTCAGTCTCCCAACCTAACCCCCTGCGATTTCTATCTCTGGGGTAACTTAAAGCATAAAGTGTACAAGACAAACACACATACACTTTGGAAGAATTAAAACAAAATATTCGCCAGGAAATTGCCAGCATTTCTCAACGTGAACTATGGCAAGTGATGGATAGTTTGCTAAAGAGATGCCAAAAATGTATGGACAACAGTGGTAGCCAGTTTCAGCATCTCCATTAATAACATTGGTAAGTACAGCCTTTAAAAGTAGTTTTAAAAAAATGAATGGTTTCATCCGCGTGTTTCTATGATCGTAGCAGAAGGCAATGAGTGCTGAGGGCATGGACAAGCAAAACACTGTGCAGCCAGTTTGGATGTTTTTGGATCACCCACTACCCACCATAATGTTTAGATATTGTTCCTATATTTGCAGTTTAAACTAATTCTGTATACCTTTTTGTATGCATGCTGCCCAAACCCTTTCAGAATTTGCCTTGCCTTTATTACTGGACATCTGTTTGTAGTTCCATCAAAAAAAAAAAAAAGCTTAAAATTAATCCTGCACACAAGAGTTTGAGTTGGACCAACTACCTAAATTAATACAACTCTAAGCTACAGCTAATTTTAATGCCTTGGTTAGATGATGTACAAATATAGTTTAATACAAAGTAGCTTTACAGCATGAATAATCCCTTCAGAAATTATATGAAAGTTATTTTTCATCCCCATTGGACTTTTCATAATAATGATTCTCTGTAGGTGCTTAATAGATTAACAATAAATTCTACTTTGCTGAAATAGCATGTTACATCCATGTAGCTCATCTTTATTTTTGAAAAGTTAACATATGAATTCATTTAGGTCCTACAATTCAAGTTTTTATAGCATTCAGGCCCATATTTAGGACCTTGGATGCCCCTGGGCAAAACGAAACATTTGCTGTCCCCCAACTTGCAATACATATAATGATATATTACTTAAATTTTCACAACATAGAGAATGGTTTCACTAATTTGGGTACTTAAGTATGAGTGGCAAACACCATAAATGAGTTTATTAAAATTTAAGTAGAAACATCTTAATAGAAAAAACTTACACTAAAGAAGCATCACCCCATATTAGATGCCAAAACATATACTGTTTAAATAATAAGAGGCTTCCTCCTTGCCCTGTCATTTGCAAACAATTTATGAGTTCGTTGTAGTCCATTTGCACTGTTAAGTCAGATTCAATTGCAAGAACACTAAGATAACTAAGACGATCCTTCACTTGTGATGTTCCTAATAATTATTTATGCATCTTAGAGCAGAAAATAATCTCTCAGTTGAACAGTTGGAAGCAGGAGTGCTTAAGAATATTTGTAGAGCTATGTTTAAGTTTGGGTAAACACTCTCTAGACACTTCAAAACTTGCAAATATGCATAGAAGCTTGTGACAGTGATGTGATTAAATAAAAAATAAAAGAATGAGTCTGTTTTTGTAACACAAACGTCACTTATTTTTACTTTCTGGGGACCGGTTTCGGGTAACAGTTGTTCCCATTTTCAACCCTTAATTCCGACTCCGGGAACAACTGTTAACCCGAAACCAGTCCCCAGTAAGTAAAAATAAGTGATGTTTGTGTTACAAAAACCGACTCATTCTTTTATTTTTTACTCTCTAGACAGTTACCTTTTAACATCCTGCACAGTTGTGTAAGAGAGTGCAACACATTTTCATTCTTTTCTATGTAGCTTTTGAAGTGTAAGCATTCAAGTACAAATGCTGAATCTTCAAGATCCGAACTGTAGACTTTCTGAAGTCTGGATGATGCTTCCTTAATTTCAAATGGACTAAGCATCTTCAGATTCGTCAAAAACATAGATGGTTCACTAAATTCCTTGTAGGAAGAAACTCTTCAATCAATTTATCCAGAATCAAAAGGAAAGACATCTGTAAGTCATCTGAATCATCATTTGCTTCAGATTCTGAATCAGATTATTCAAAGAATCTTTTCTTTTTCTTAATGTATTTCTTATCTTGATCAATTTTAGTAATGTTACAAAGAATTTTTTCTGTCCTAGGTTTTTGAAAACTTCATATCCCATTTTCATTTCTTTCAAGAAACCAACCAAAGAACTATACAAATTACAAACAGTGACTACATCCATGTCTGCTGTTTGTAACTGCTTACTTACAACATTGAACCTTTCAAGAATGGAATTCCAAACTACAGTCATAAAAGATATCTCAAGACTACACAACTTTTTCATTATGCCTTTAGCTTCAGATTTCACCAAAGACTTCTCACTTTCATTCTCTATTATTGACAACAGTGCTCCAACGATTGCCTCGCCAGCTTTGTTCAAGCTTCTGCAAGTTGCTTCTCTAGCAGACCATCAGGTTATGCAGAGGGACTTGATACTCATGTTCTCTTTACTGAAAAATGTGCGTAAGTGATTCCATCGATGACTAGAAGCACTGAAAAAATTAAATATTTCTTGCAAAATGTCAAAAAAATAAGTTGCTTGGTTACATCTTGTTGCCCTTGAACCCACCAAATTCAGAGTGTGTGCTGAAGCTGAACAAGGAATATAGAAAGCATAAGGAGAGAGAGCTCTGATTCTAGCTTGCAAGCCTGAATAAATACCTGACATATGTGGTGCATTGGCATAAATCTGTACTCTGCAGTTACCTATGCCCAATCCATGTCTCTCAAGACAGTTTATCACTGCATTTGACAGATCCTGGCCACCATGTCCTGGATTTGGCACAAATTCAACAAACTGCTCTTCAGCTAGCCCCTCTTTGTTGACATAATACAAGACAAAATTTAATAGGTCATCATTAAGGGCTGGAGTCAACAATTATAGAGTAGTATTTTGCCGCAGTAACTTGTGCCACTATTTCTTCAACAACTCTCTTTCCCATGATTTTGATTATTTGCTCATATATAGCAAAAGACAGATATGAAGTTTTTCCACTTCCAGAATCCATATATAGTGACATGGGGCTAGCAAGAAATGGATCAAATTCGGCAATAAGTTCCATGCACATTAAAAAGTTACCATTATGAACACTACCAAGAATTTCATCATTGCCACGGAAAGGCAGTCCTTGAGAGGGAAGTTTCTTCACAACAGCAACAACCCTTTGTAAGACATTACGCCAGTACTGAACTTCATTTTCAAGTTGTGAGAATAATTTTCCATCTATCCTTGTCAAAATGGAACTTCTCTTTTTTAAACTAAGAATGCAGTTTCGGTGCCTTGAACTGTTTTCTTGAGTTGCAATTAGCTCTGGATGTTTCCAGTTTGAGAAACCACGAGGTCCTGCCAAGTCTGATGTTCCTCCAAAAAGAGCACATGGTGCACAAAATAATGTTCCCTGACTTTCAGAACATACTAAATAATCTCTCTTAATAATTTCATTGTTCGCCAGCTTTCTCTGAAAAAATATACTAGTACAGCATCTTGTGGCACCATCTGTAAACTGATTTTTGACTTAGAAAAGCACCTTCTGTATTTTGTTTTACGCCGTTCATTGCAATGTGTTGTATCAGTTTTTTCCCAAAGAAAAGGATCAGCACTAATTTTAAAGGGTTCGTCAGCAACGATGGAAGTTCCGCCTTCACTTTCGTTTGATAAAAGTTTTTTTTCATGTTTATATTTAATTGGGGTTCTTGTTTCCCCATAGTCTTCAACAACTTCAGTTGGTGAGGGTGTTTCTTCTTGACTTGAGCTCCTCGGGGTCGATTTTATAAACACATCTAGCAAGGTACTTTTCTCAATGCGTCTTCTCTTTTTCTTTTATTTTTCATCAATGACCAATTCTGAGCCCCACTAAGTCTCTTTCTTCCTGTCATTTTATTCAGTGACAATCGACACTGAAACTGAGGAAACGAAAGAAAATATGATAAACAGTTAAAAAACTTAAAAGATTCAAACATAACCTACTACTTCATTATGCCGGAGTGCCAGCTCATTAAATATAATAGAACTCAATATAATTACAATAATAATTACTGCTCATTACCTAAGCTAACTATATATAGAAAATTAACGTTAATGAATAACACACACTTCTTGATCTTACAATTTTTTGCGTGTGTTAATCGATTCTCACTATTGGAATGCATTTCGCTTTGTCTCTGCTACATGCGCATAGCGTGCAAACTAATCAGCATAGCCAACATGCATTAATTAATATTCCTCTGCGAGCGGCAAATTTAAATGAGCTTGACGTTTCATGTCTATGCTTTTTTGCAGTAATTTTGCCGCCCCCTAAAATGTGTCACCATGGGCAGTTGCCCAGTTTGCCTTGCCGTAAATACAGCCCTGATAGTATTGTATTTCAGTCAATGTCCATAAACATTAACTTTGTTGACACTAAAGCAGAGTTATATAAAGGCATGTATCTTGTTGAAAATAACAAATGTATGTTTAATAATCATCTACCAGAAATCCATATATGCTTGAAATTTGTAATTTCTGAGGCAAAATTGTTTTATCTTCCTGCATTACTAGTTATAAGAAATGTAATAACAATTCAAATGTTTTAGATATACCTGGGAATGGACTAAGAAAAATATTTGGTATCAGACAAATCTACAATGTTTCACAGTTATTAAACTTGAGGGTTTGTGAACTCATTACAGTGTTGCTTTATTATGTAGTTTTGTTGCGATATAGATGCCATCAACCTAGTAGAGTAGTTAATGCATGATTTTCCTAGCTCTTAACAAGCTGTCTGCTGTAAATAAAGCTTATGTGGAATATAACATAACTATGTAATGAGCATAATGATGAGATGATATAATGGGAATATATGAGAATTTGTATGCTCTACACACAACGCTTTCATTTCTTAGACTAAACAGCATTTTGTCCTATATTTATAGTATTAAAATTGTACATCAGCTATGTAGTTATGTTGGACAACATTTTAATATGGTGTTTAAAGCCTATTTTACTAACTGGGTAAACATTAAGTTGAGGCATTTAAACTGTCCTTTCATTCTTTCTTTCTTTCTTTCTAAGATATATAACAGCTAATGGCTTTAAAGATGCCTCCATCTGAATTCTCAGAGTTTACATAGCCTTAGCACCAATGTGTAATTCACTCTCTGCCAAGCTTTGGAACTACATGCAGAGAGAATTATTTGTATATATTACAACAGGTTATTGAAAAGTGATGGTTTCCGATGTTGTTAGTTTCTTATACTCAACATAATTTTTATATTTTACATTGGTTTTAGAAAATATATAATTTATTTAAGCAAAAGAATGAATAGGGCTCTAGATCCCTTAAATCTTATGAATGCTGGGCTCTACCTCTTAATTAATTAAAAAAAAAATATATATATATATATATTGATGATGATGATGGTGATGATGACTAATAGAGTTTTATTGTCAATTGTTATTTTCACAGGTATCTTGAGTGAAGAGCTAGCCATAAAATATGATTTCCTTTTTATCTGATATGTTTGAAACTGAGGGTTGACTAGTGATATATTTTTATATTCAGTGTAGCCAAAAGAAAGTATTTTGGCTATTTATTTTCTGTGAAAGAATTAAATGGGTGCATTCAGCCCATTAAGTCATTTTACTTCATTGGAACCTTAAAGCAACTTATGGTTCATCAGTGATATTACTTGAAGTTTCATCATTAATGTAATAAAACAAGATAATGTTTTTTGCTATGCTGCTTAGTTTTTGGAGCAGATGCTGGAAAATATTTGCTGATATTGTTATATGTGTATGTGATATATATATATATAGTTTTATGACGCACAAAATACTAGCTGTGACCATTACACAATTTTTTTCTTTCTATCTTTTGAACCTTAAGTTTGGTCCAAGACAGATATACCTCTTGTTCTGCAGTTATTCCTTCTTTTAGCCATGGTCATTAATGCATGGACTCTTGATCAGAAGGTCAGCAGTTCTGGGTTTTCCTCAGCCCTCATTACTGGCAAATACCAGAGAGGTATTGAAATTTAGCCTGTAATGCTTCCTTCCCAAGTTTCCTTTCTCAATTATAATTTAAGTTAATTTAATTTTATATATCATTAGAGTTATCATCTGCAGTGTCTTGTGTAGTAAGAGCAGGTGTTAGGCACCATAAAAAAAGAAGACAAAAGAAATCGCCCCTGCCTCTTCCTCCTTCACCCTAGAAAGGCCTGACAGCCATTTTGTGTATATATTGCATGTTAACATTTCTAAATCTGAAAAAAAAAGAAACTGCTAGATGTTGTGTGAAGTAACAGGTAGATGAAATTTCCTAGCATTTGATGTGTGTTAAAGCTTAACTAAAGGTGAATGGATTAATCTCTAGTTAGATGAATAAGTTTTATATAATAGTAAGCAAATTAGAATGAAGTAAATGTACAAATAAATAACTATGTTTTCCTTCTTATTTACAACAGTGCTAACTTATGCACTGTGGTGAAGGTAATGCTATATTTCTAAATGTTAGCAGCCAACTTGTTGCTCTTGCTTTTTGCTTTAAAGTTAACCATCTATGTTGCCCAAGGATGGAAAAATGATCAAAGTGCACAGTTTAAGCATTTATTCTTCCTCTAAATAACAGGAATTCCTGAGTGTGCATAAGTAAATTTACAAGCATTTTGATGTGGTGCTTATGGTGTTGTTTTAACCATGTTGAAATGCTATGAGTAGTGAAATGTGTGAGACACTCAAATGTGTCTGAATTCATGCAGCTAAAAGTTATCCAACACTGAACTTTAAACTGAGGCCCTACAGCTTTGCAAGTGCTACACTTTCTGGGACGAATTTGATTAGCTGAGATGAAGTGACATTTGATTTTAAATACCATTTCATGGGAAAACAACCTCTTTGTGTATGTCAAGATTTCAATCAACATCTTTTTGTGGTCTTCCTCAAGGTCTTAATATACTCTCCTTGTAAATGTGCATCATATAAGATGTAATGTTCTTAAAACATTGTCATGGGAAACAGAGTCTCTAGGTCAGAACCAAGCTTTCTGTGCAGTATGCTTAAGAAATCCATGATGAGTTATTTGAAAGTCTGATAATGGAAAAATGAAGACACGTTTATCAACTTTATTGAGAAAGTTTTAAATCTTTTACATAATAACTGTAAAAGGAAAAAAGGATTTTTTCATTAGTGATACAACAAGCAACTTCCAAAACTTTTATCTAGTAACAAACTTGGTCTTTCTGAAGTTTGCAAATGATTCTGATTATGAGTTACAAACTCTGGTTGGTCCTTTAAACAACCAAGCCTCTTACATCATACATCCCACAGCATTTCACCTTTTTAAGACTTTGATATTAAAAGAAAATAAATGAATCTCTACCCAGCCATTGTCCAGAAGATGATGAAAGTGCTGCCATTTTAAACAGAACACAATCAGTATGAAGTAGCCACAAAGAAAGCAGTTGTTAGGGCATGAAAAGCTTTGTCAAAAATGTGATTATATATTTATCATAGTGAAACCTCTGAAGCACACGAACCCATTCTGTTTATCAAGCTGTATATGGTGGTCATCTTTCCCATTGTTTAAGTTATAGGAGCTGCAAATCTTAATTTGATAGTTCTATATGCCTTTGTTTACACAAAGGAACTGAGTTAAACCCTTGATTTCTAACCCCAGGGTGTTCAAGACCCCAGATACCTCCATCATTTGTTGCCATGGGCACATTTTTTTTTGAGCATTTCATTCCTTTTTTCACTGGAAAGTTTCACTTCTTCCACTTTCCTTTACGTTATCCATGTAATGTACACCAGACTCATTTGAGCGTCACACCATCAGTTTCATCTACAGCCTCTGTAGCCCGAGTAGCTATAAAAGGTTGATATTAAACACTTAAATGAAATCCATAAAAAGAACAAATTTCTGTAATTTTCTAATATTGAATGTCATAAGTTCAACCAGTGTGTTAAGGATTAGTGGTATACTGAATTTTCCAGAGATAAATTGCAAACTCTTGATGTGTGGAGAAGAAAAGGCCATAAAACATTGCTAACAAATCTGGAGTCAAATTATATAATTTAAGTTATGAGCATTGTGTGTGCCTTGACAATTTATAGTTGGTGATAATTGCACAACACACAATTTTGCTCTCCCAAATTGTTAGTACCACATGACCAAAATGCCAACTGTTGAAGACCATGCCGTAATGCCAGTCATAGTATACAATCACCCAATTAAATGACCAACTTGCTAAGAAAGTTTAAATACTCCTCACCTTCTGCATGTTAAGTGAGAATAATGCAATTTGAATTGTGAAACTTCACAGTACAGTTAAACTGTATAACAAGTAGGAATGAAAGATTGCAGTAATTGTGGAAGAGAAGGAAAAAATGAATTCTTGGGCAACATAGATTTCAGCTTGTGCTTTGCAAAATAAGAAACAAAAGCCTCTTATTCAGTTTCTTCTGTACTAAAACACATTACTTCATTTACTTACCCGGATAGTTGGACTCATATCTCCTTTATGTTTCTTTGCAGCGCACGAACCTCCTCTTCAAGGAGCTATAAAACAGCTTTTATCAGATGACTAACCAAATTACCAACCATTACGAATCAAGCACCAGTTCTTGTGAGGAATGATTTCCGCAGCAGGAGCTGTCCTCGTCCCAGGAGAGGTAATGGTTTCCGGAAGCAGGAAATACCAGCAGCTGAAGAAAGGGAGAAGACCTCGACATTACTGCACAAAATGCCAACTGCACCAGCTTCCTCAGTTATAGCTGTAGCAGCGCCATCCTCATCAAAGGAGAGTGGTAGGATTCTGTCAAAGGAACGTGGAAAGCGGTCACTTAGCACCAGCCGGGAGAAGCAGTCACCTCGTCTCTCAAAAGCTCTTTGTCGCCCCAAAAGTGAGGTGATGGCAGATTCTAAGGTTGATGTTGCAGTCCCTCGTTCTTCATCACCATTCCCGTCCAGTAAGTCCACTGATATGTTAGTGCCACACACATTACCAACCATAATACAGGTCATAGATGTAACTCAGAATGTAAAGCTAGAAAACAGTGTTGAGTCAGTAGGCAAGAGAGTGATGTTACCTAAACTTAGAGTAAGAGAAAAGGTACTGCACAAGGATATAGACACAAGCACCAATATTTTCAAGCATAGAATGGTAAAACGAACCACTGTCACAAGCATTAAGAGGACAACTGTCCTTAATTCAAAGGTTCTTAAAAGAAAGACTTTAGACAAAGAATCTGACTAGCTTTAGCCATAAAGAGCTGAGTTAAACTTTTTTCTATGCTTTTGGAACAAAACCTTTTAAGTTAGTGGACTTCTCTGCTGTATGTTGAATATTTAATATTCAATACTCCAGGATGTAGTGGTGCATAGATTTAAGTGACTTTCCAAATCAGCTATTTTAATTAAAATAATTTAAGTTGACCAAATTGTTTTTATATGCAGTTGCTTATTAAAAGGAATGCAACATTAAACATTTAGACATTTAACAGAAATATTTCACAAACCAATACTTATCCTTTGGTAGCTTAAAAAAGCAACAGTGAATATTGAAACATGATGTTTCAAATAATTGTTTTCAAGCAACATTGTATTTAACCTTAATATAAATGTATATTACATTATGTTTTTTAAAAAAAAACAGGGTTTTACAATTTTACTAGCAATATTTTTAAGATGCTTAGATGTAACAATATAAAAATTGTATGCTTTAAAACTTATTGTTTTTGCAGATGTCATATGTACATATAATAATCATAAATGCCACAGATCACTCTAAATTATTAACTTTGATTGGACTGAGAAAGAGTGTGTATACAAGCCTTAGTTAGGAAAATATAATAAGCCTCCATGCTTTGTTCATATCAGGCTAAATGTAACAGAGGACTGCCTTTTTTCTTTCTCTGGCTTGCTAATCATTTAATGGGCATGTTGGGGTATGGTCTGCCCCTATTCTATGTTTTATATGATTATTACAATGATGCTGCTGCAGACATAGCTATTCACTCACTGTTGCTTTCATAGCTATAATAGGGCAGAGGCAATTCTTGTGCACCTTTTAAGTGCACTGCATGCTAAATGTTTTATCTGAAGTTGTAGTATAGCAGTGTGGAAAGTACACTGTGGGCCAGCAAATATAAATATCAGTAAGCTTTATTTTATTGTAAATAGTGGGGTTTCTATGATATTTATTACACATCTATTAAATATCCTGTTATTTAAATAAATAAATGGAGAAATTAGGGAAAATGAAGTGTTACTAACTGTTAGACACAAGTTAGATATTTATTACCTTCACCTACATCCAACTCTTCTATTAGTTGTCTGTTATTTGTTGCCATATAAAACCATTGGGATAATATAAATGAACTAGCCAAATATCAGCAGCAGTGATTAATGAATTATCAGCAGGGGGTTTATATTATAAGCTGTATTTGAAAAATGGGCTAAAAGTGATCACAATAAATCTGACAGGAAATGTCTTAGCTCAGATAATGAATAAGGTCAAAAGAGCATGGTATATGAGGCAATATTGAACCTTTTAGGGAAAAAAGGAAAGGAAGGAAGAGGTAATAATATTGCAAAAGTATTTGTCATTGCAGGAGATGAGAAATGACTGCTTTATATGCTGAGATTATTGAAAGTATTCTTGAACATTAAATGGGAAAAAGATGGTAGCAATGTGATGTTGCAGACCAAAGATATGAAAGGAAAACTATGCTTGAAAATTTTGACTCTTCTAGAACATATACACTTCTAAACAGGATGAGAAATGCACAATTTGTATTCATCCATTCTGGATAAAGCAAAAGTGAAGGGAAAAAGCTTGACTCAGTAAACCATGCAAATTGAGGATGGACTCGGGCCTGTCAGAAGAGAGTTTAATATTTTTTGCTTAAAGAGCCTAGTAAACAAATGCATTAGAGAGTATTATTTAGTATGTACATTGCAAACTGGGAGCAAATCATCTGTGATGTTACTTGATCTCAGTTTAGACTACAAGATTTTATTTTTAGCTTATTTTGTTGAACTGTATTTTCACTTTTGCAGGTCTTGTATGAAGAGTTAACTACCCTGTTAACAAATGGGAAGTTCCTCTAATTTTTTTGTGTCCTTTAATGCTGAATATATACTGGATGTTTATAAGTATGCCATGAAGTGCTGTATGACATCACTTGTCTAGCCACTGAGGCTAGAACTCAATCACTCTAGTGCTTCTACAGAGGTATATGACTTTTATGTTGGAGAATTAGCCTAGCAAGCAAGGCATTCAGTCTGAACATGAGAACCTTCCACATCATGGCAACATACGGTATGTGTCCACCGAAAATTCTTTGATGTTTTATTTGGTGAATAGCAAAGGTCCATGCAAGCTGTAAGTGGGATATTGATCATCGTTAGGATAAGGCAACATGAACATGTCAACAGTATGTGTTGTGGCTGCCTTCTGCAAATGTAAACAAAAATTATCTGTACAGAAAGAATGGACGTTGGTAGGGTTATACAAAAAGATTAACATGTGTAATGTTGTTTGATTTTATTTTAACCTTTGCATGTGATATTGTGTAGCATGCTATTTGGTCTGTGTTTTATGAATAATATTAACTATTCTGCCTAATAAGGGAAAGGCGATGACACACGATACTTGCTTTTTGTGCATAATGTACAGCTTATGTCAGAAATCAATTATGTCTGTCAGGTTGAATCCTTCAACATACAGAAGGATTATTTCTAAGGAGAGAAAAAAGAAAGGAAGGAAACTGTTAAAAATTTACAATATGTTAAGAGTCCTATCAGGGAAATTAAACAGTTTCATTTAGGTTCCACAACCATATCATTCACCTCCAAACACTTCCTTGCCCAATGAATCATGTTGTGATAGGTTACATCCAGTATTGTGGTGTTACAATGCTATTCTCTCCATGCTATGTGTTACAATGCTATTAGTATAAATTGTGTCAGTTCAATAATGTCCAGAGGATGTCTAGCAAAGATATGATCTCAAAGATAACCCAGAAAAATAATCTGAGGGCATTAAGTCAGGTGTTAATTAGATGTGAGGCATTATTTCTTACCTGACTGAAACTGTCTTTCTAGAAATGTTGTTGTATAGGCAGTAGTGGCAGTAATGCCATCTTACTGGAACCATGGATTCTGTTTTTCAATGTTGGCTATTCAATCACTTAAATCTGTCAATATTTTATTTTGGTAATGATAAGCATTCAACCTCCCCATTGAAAGCCACTGGATCTATAATTTGCCAGGATAGAACAGGCTGTACCCTCTTTGCTAATTTGCAAAGTTATTGCTGGAATTTTAATTGTTAAAGTAATAAATGCTTTATCATGAATTTTGTTTTATATAAATGTTAATTATTAACAATTAGACACTTCCAAATACCACTAGCATTTCAAAATGTAACTGTGCTATTAAAAGCACATTTTTTTTTTAGGGAGATCATGAAGATGCTGCAAATCACTCGTGCTCTGTTTCATCCATAGATTTTCAATAAATCTTCACCATCAAATAAAACATAAGGAACACAAAACAGGGCATTTAAATATCACAGGATTTTTAATATCACATGCATACCTCCAATCTTATTTCTCATATACATCACTGCTAAATTCCTGTTAAAATAAGTGATTTTTAGATTTAGTGTGGTCTGACAGGTCTCTTAATTTCTAGTGTTGAAAAGCATTGTGCTAAAAGATACTGGAGGGAAATCATTGTTTCCACATATAGCATTGCTTAGATGCATTTACCTTAATCACTCTTTATTCATCTGTTAAGATCAGATATAGGTTTATGCAATACAACCATGTGGCATTTAAACCAACAAGGGTAGTTGAGGTGGTTAAGACACATGTTCATGAAAAGGAGGTTTGCAGTTTACAGTTCAAGTCCTACCAGGGTTATCCTTTCCAGACTTGACATTTTTTCCAGGTTTTCCTAGTCCCCATTAGACTTACTAGACATCCCATATTTGAGCAGGAAGAATCATGTCCTACATTACAGTCATGCAGGACATCAAAAATCCTGTATTTCATTTTGTGCTTACAGATTGCATTTTAAAATGTGTGCATGCTCATTCAGTAACTACTACTTACACATCCACACCATATAGTAGCTGCTTGTGTGCCTCGGACACAATGTCAAGTCATGTTGCTGGAAAGCCATGAGGAGGAAAGATATTTATGGGGCTTGTGGTGGTAGTACTGTTTTGTTATTTGCTACTTATCTAAATAACATGAATGTTGCCTCCCTAAAGAAAAGGCAATCTATATGTTTAACAACATGGGGAAAATGAAGAAAAGTACTTCTGGTGAAAAATAGCAGTTTCAAAGCTCAGCATAACAGTTGTAATCCTGAGTTTTCTGTTGTGCATGGGGGTGAATCCAGTTTGAGACTTACCTTTACAACCTATCGTAAAAGTGTAGTGTAGTCTTCTTCTAAACATGTTCAGAAATTGCCTGTGGTAGAAGCAAAGTAGAAACTTTAGTAGAAAATTTGCTGGGATAAAAACTGTAAATGATTTCTTTTATAAAGATTTTATGCACTTTGAAATACACTGGTTTGCAAAACCTAAGGATAAAAGTAACATTTGCATGCTATGCCACTGCCAAGTAATATAGCTCGACGAAACTTGAGTCATACATGTAGGTAACTGCTACAGTATGCTCCAATAGGCAACTAAACAAAATATGCAATGAAATAAACAGAAATGACAATTTTATTCATAGAAAATAAGGTACACTAAAGTCACTATGACATATGATTGTCCTCTAGATTTATAGAGACATGGTGCTTAAAAGATATGGCTGCGCATTGTCATCAATGGAACACAACATATCGACCATCAGGCAAAGAGACTATCGCTGTGCCACTGTATAGCATAAGATTGCATGCCTAGCACTCCTGTTAAATGTGATTACAATTGCACCTGCTGTTTGACATGGATCCCTACTTGTCTGTTGCATAATGCAGTGATCATCTACTGCTGTAGTTGACTATGGTTGAACACCACCTCTCGTTGGGACAACATTGCCTGTGGTTTGGAGGGCTTCCCATGCACGTGAAACAATGCTGTGAGCAACACCAAACTCCTGGGTGAAACTCATCACACATCATCCTACTTCCAGCTTTCCAATGATTCTTTCCCATAAGAAGTCATTCAAATGTTTCTACAGGCCATGTTGCAAACAAGAACACTATTACAATGCACCATAACAGCTTGCTGATTTGCACACACTGTTCTGTCATGTTTCTTCAACTGCCCCATGTTGCGGGACCATTTGGCATTAAAGTCTCACTATATTCATGGCATGTGACGTCCAGCTTTCTGTGTACATGTGAGAGGCCTCTGGCAATATGCTCCCACACTTTCATTCATTTCCACCAAGTAGTTCATATGTTATCCATCTTCCTTAGATTTTGCACATCAGTGTAGTTTTAAGGTCATTGTATAATTCAAAGTTTTACTCATTGGAAAAGAATTGTTAACATTTTCCAATCATAATATTTAATTGGATATCCACAATTTCAGTATGTTAATGTCATGTTTATTGAGTAAGGAATAAACATTGTTTGCATGTGATGAAGTGTGAAAATGAAATCACACTCAGGAACTGTGTTTACCTTTTTTTTTATTTGTTTATTCAATTTTTTATATAAACGCAAGGGAAGTTACCTTTCTCTGAAATTTTAACAATAGATGTTTAATTGAGGTAAGCATATGTAATTTTTCTTCCTATATATACAATCTCCCTCCCATAGAAATGACCAACTTGTGTCTCATAATGTCATTCTAAAACTCTGGCAAGTCTAGCCTCCTAACTAGCATATGTCTGACAGGTACCCTAAACTTATAAGGGAACTGTACATGAATGCATACTAAAAGCCAACCTCAAATTTCACACATATGTAGACAAATACAATAGTTGCACACAAAATATTAGATGCATAAATTAACCAGAAGTATGTGAAATTAAAATGTTAATATTGCACTTTTGTTAGCTGCCATGGTGAAGCGACAAATGTCATGCCATGCCAAGCCAAAATGGTGGGGCAGACCTTGCCATGTCCTGCTGTGGCAAGCTGTCTAAACTACTCCCTCACTTGCTGCTACCCTCTTTCTCTTTATGACTATGCATAATTTGTAGTATTTGGTGAAGTGAAAGGAGTATAAGTTCAAAATGTCTAAACCAGCATTGAATCCAATGGTTCTGCTATGTGGAGCAAATTATTTCCAGGAAAAAAAGTGTAAGAAGTGAAATCACTGAAAAGGAAACTAAATGGGCAGAGAGCATAGTCCAGTTAATAGAGGAACAACCTTTTGGAGGCACCATTTATATTGGAAAGTCATTAGAATTTAGAGAAAAAGAATCCAGTGATGAAGCAACAGATGAAGATAGTGAATGGAGTTTATGTCAATAAGTACTAGCTTGCTCTCTCCAGATGAAGCTTAGTTGGCTAGTGAATCACCAACAAGTCTACCTCTTCAAACTATGAACCAAGCCTACAGAAAAAGCAGAAAGATCATGTGAATGCTGAATAAAAAAGGAAACATTGAAATATTGGCTTAATAAAGATGGGGGGAAAAAAATACATTCCTTGTCCACAGCATGAAGACATCAGATGGTTAAATCTGTAAAGCTGCTTTATTTATAGAAAATTCACGTAGAGAGGGAAAAAGTAAACCTCTTCTAAATATATGACAGCAATATTAACAATAAACTGCAAATTGGAACCCTGTAAGTACCATTCAAAGTTTAAATGGCTGGATATTTGATTAAAATACCAAATTCAATGTAATAAATCATTTCCTATTGGTGTGAGGACTGTGCCTAACATTTGCATTTTCTTATTCAGAATGCCAAGTACATAACTGCATTAGCTTAATGTATGTATTGCATTTTCATAATTTACATATTTAACCATTATAAACCTTGCATATCCTAAATGTGGCTTTAGAAAAATAAGTGTAGAGTATGTAACAGACTGCTTGAGGTCTGTGCAGCTGAGTCAGAGTATTCATGTTTATGCACCAACAGTCCTGGCTGAAGGGGGAGTGAGATAGCTAATACATCACTGGGTGAAGGTCGCAGCATGAGTGATTGTAATTCCTGCCTCCTCATTCAGCCCTGACAACAGGCTGCCCCCAATGCTGAACTGTATTGCATGCTGCAAGCAGACTCCTCCAAGTCACGAGTACTCTGCTGCTATCTGACATGCACCCAGGCTGGAATATGAAATCACAAGTATACAATTTGTGAATGAAAAGCAGAGGTGTATCTGGTATCATATGTCCCTGATTGGATGGAAACTAGTTATTAATCGTTTTTGTACTGTAACAATTTCAGTTAACAGTGTACATATACAAAACTATGATCTACACAGTAATGGAAAGATAAAGGAAAAGAAGATACCATTGTATATTGTTGGGAAACAAGGTGAGGAAAAATAGTGATAATATAATGACATTATGAATCATCCAGGGGATTTATGAAATAGTGAGAAAGAGAAATAAAAACAGTTTTAGTTAAAGTGGAAACTGCGAATGTAATGCCCAAGCATTTACAGCCTATCAAATGGCATACTAGTTTCAAAGGGTTTGCTATGTTATGAGTTGTTAATTGACACAAATACAAAATTACTATAATGAACACACTGTTTGGCTTTATAAGCTGATTTATAACTTAAAACTGTTTAGAAATGGGTTATGCACAAGAAAAGACTCGGTATGTGTCAGCTAATGTTAATGGGGTTGCATTAACCCTATCAGAGAGACACATATCATGTATGGTTAATGGAAGCATTGTATTAGTTTACAGGAGAAGTCTTGTTCTATGGCTCAGTATATAGTTATCCAAATTCTAATGTTCAACATATAGCAGAGAATGAATATATATCCTGTTTTGGTACAAAACTTTTGGAGCATAAGATGAAGTTTTCTTACTTGGTATGTGTTTATATGAGGCGTATTTCTCCTCAATAGAATAGCATTAAAAGAAATTTAAATTTGCAATTACTTGTTCTATGATGTTGTTATTGATTATTACTAATTTTAAGATAAAGAGAAATTTACAAGTATAACCTTTTTTAAGCTCTTTAGCATATTTGTTTCTTATACAGAATAAAAGAAACCAGTAATCTGCAATTTGCTTTGTGAAAGTAATTACGGATATTTGGTCTATAATTTGTTACTTTAACCACATAAAACTTGCTTTATTGTTGTACAAGTTTATAAGCACTGCGGCAGCAATGTAGTAATGATGATTTTTCTCATATGTAAGAGCTGCATAAAAGGTGTTATGAAACATAAGAATGGCATTCTATATTTTTATCTAACAAAGAAGTGGGTATTTATCTTGAAATAGTAAATAGTGCCATGCAAATAGATTGTTAATCTTATCTCACTTCCATGTGGTACAAAGAGTGTAAAATAACTGGTTGTGAAAGAGTTGAGCACCAATTTGTAAATATTGTTTTTATAAATATTGGTGTTAGGATCAGTTAAAGAAAACAAGCTTAATGTTTGTTAATGAAATGTTTATTCTGAAGTTCACTCTATGTATGCGTTCCTTTAGAAGAGAAACATAAAATTCATTTCCGCTATATCTTAGGAGAACAAGTGTTAGAGACTCTTCTGTTGTGCTAGTCGAAATGAAATTAATCACTAAGGCATTTATTTGATTGACAGTGGCCAAATTTCTGGCTTTCTATAGTGACCTTTATCATGTATTTTCTTGCTATTTAATTATTTTTTAAAACAGCTGGACGACTGTCTTATTATGTATATGTGAGATGAATGATATATTTTAGTAGATGATCACATTCTTATAATTTTTTTATAATTTTTCAGTGTTATGAATGAAAATCATGAATTGTCCAAATGTTAATATTTTAAATTGACATATTTGTAGGTACATGAGGTTAAGGTCAAAGTATCTATGTGTGCACATGTGTCTAGGTGTGTGTGTGTGTGTGTGTGTGTGTGTTATATATGTGCACACATGCACATTCACTACCTATGTTGTGGTCAAAAACAACTTGACATCACTTCATCTATGGGGATCGAAGTTCAAGGTATCAGAACAAAGATTTAAGCTCACCAACATTATTGCTGATTGACTGAAAAGTGTTGAAATGAATTTACTTGTACTGTAAAAGTTTTGTATTTCATTTTGTATATCATGAATGAAGGCTCATAGGTGATAATCTTTGATTGAAAAAAGAAGGTTTTACTTCATTTGTTATTTCCCACAAGCTCCGATTGTATTGCTTCCTAACTGGTCCTTTGTATGTTGGTAGTATTAAGTTGATTTTGGGTAATTTGACAAAGCAAAAAGTTCTAGGTACCACTAATAGTACCTATGTACCTATGTTGTTTAAATGAGGTAATAAAATAGAAATATAAAACTGTAATCCTTATAACTTGCATCTCTACTCTCCTTATTCCTTTGGACTTAGGTTAATAAAACATTTTTATTGTTCCCTCACATCCTGCAGTCTTCAGTTGTATACCATACAACACATTAGTCGAGATTTACAATTTACGTGAATAAAGCTAAATATTAGGTTCTCCAAAATTGTTGCTTGTGCACTGTAAAGATTTAGCAGATATTAGAAACCAGCAGTTTAAAATAAATTAGCTTTTGTTATACTTACACAAGAAAGTGTAATACAATACATTCCTGCATTCCAAATAGACTGCTAACATACAGCTTCCCATAAGTTTGTTGGAGAGTGTCAGTCTTACCTAAGTTTCATTATTAGCATGCCATCTTTCTGCAACAGATGTGCTCCAGATTCAGTTACCTGTTATATGTATGTTCTCATCTCTCTTAGATTTCCTGCTGTTTTAAATTTTTTGCTAAACATTTCAATATGAGTTGGATATGTATCTGGGTATTGTGAAAAACATTTATCATCAATTAAGCTGATACTTAGTGGAGTTTCCTCAGCAAGGTAAGTGCACTATACTAGTCATCTTAACTTTAAGCTGCTGGGTCATATCAAATGAAAAATTAAATTGGTGAAATGATGCTCAAATGAGCCCAGGGTCCATGAAGCTTAAAACTACTTGACATTTATCTTTCAGGATAAGGGAATACCACAGAAAAATTTTACCCAGGTACCTCACCCTAACCAAGATTCAAACTTACGACCCTTTGAATGTGAGGCAAACATGCTACCTCTGCACTAAAGGCGGGTTGTTTGTGCTCTGTTCATTTGCTATTGTGAACCCATTCAGATGGCCTAATTCATTTCCAACATAATTTCTGTACCAAGAATCTGTTTAAACTTAGGATTGGGTATTACATTCTTACTGTGTAGAGCCTGAATCATATAACTGGAATTAATTTGTAATACTGTTACAAGTTTTGGAATTTCTTCAGTATCAATTTTCAAATAATTCACCTTGTTTTCTTTAATGATGACTAAACCCCTCTAATTTCATGTTATTTATTCTATTTTTAAAGCTCTGGAACTCAATAATTTTGACATCTTCAAACCATTTGTGAAATTCTACTGCATCCCTTCCAACATTTCCCCTCTTCTTTCTTCTGGAGGTGATTTCAAAGTTAGATAGGATGGCAAATTAGGAAACAGTGAAGGAGATGCACCTTCAGAAATTTAGGAATTGATCTGGGAACTGTAAGAATGCTTTCATCACTTCACGAGACAGTAAATTCCTTCACTATGTGCTGTTCAGCAAAATTTTTAATACATATCACAGCAGCACCTGATTCATTGTTTTATAAATAATATTTACCCACAGCTGTGTCCTATGTGGATTCTTTGGAAATGAAAACCCTGTAATATATTTTTGAACACTTTTTTTATAGTTGGACGTACAACCCAGCACACAACACTCTTTGGGCATTTTGTATTTAAAACTACACTGTTTTATAATGTTTTATTGCTAACTTATTTAGTTATTATTCACTGACCCACTGACTATACATTGATATGCTGTTGTTTATGAAATGCATTCCTATCATGCAGGTCTGAACAAGCAATATGAGCCTCCAATGATGACATAATTAATGCATTCATCTTTAGCTGCCTGGCCTGATAGAGATAGAGACAACCTTGGTCAAAACAGCTATCTGGGGCATGCTGTGAACTGTAATGTATTATAGTTATGTTCAACTGCAACACATTTTACAAGGATTTTCTGATTATACAAAAAACTAGTGGTTACTTCACACAACTTAAGTATTACAACTGATTATAAATGATGGATAAGCATCATCTGAACCAAAGCATTGGTTATTAAGTCCTTGGGCTTAAGTTCTACGTGAGGAGGGTAATCTGACAAAGAAAGTAAGATTAGTGTACACAGTGCGTAGCACAGTTTAGAAAATGGGGAACACTCCTTAACATTTTTTCATATTATCCATATATCCCCCTTATCATCTATGGTGGTAAGTTAGTATAGAATTGATTTTAAAAATTCAATAGTACTGAATTAGTAATGTATTTAATGTTAGTGGGGTTCTGCATCTAAGGCCTGCAGCCATTTACAAAATGCTGAAATTTTGTCCAGTAGTTCTTTGTATGCCAGAAAATATACATTTAAGCATACTTTGTTGGCCTTGGTCAAGATTGAACCAATTCTCATATGGCTGCAAAACCTTTCTATTATAGTATCAACAATGTAATTTCTGATCTGTTGATGAATACAGAACAGTAAGCTAATTTCTCAGATGAAGATGTCAGAATGTTCATTGTACACTTCCATTAAAGTGTCAAACGCTGTTTGATGATATGTTTCCTACTTTTGGGGGAAGGCACTGGAATCATAAAATGGCAAACAATTTAGCTTGCAATGACCATAAATCTCACTTTCAACTGGCAGTAGAGGTTGCCCATAATGTCCAAGTGTAAATAGTCGTTGGAGTTTCATTCCTAAGTTTTCTTTGCATATCATCAACTTTCTCATAAACACTACTCCAAATCCTATCAAACCCATTTTGATGCACAGCATTAACAACCTATTTGGTTGTCCATGCTTTTTGGTTTGCAGAATATTATAGAGCACTTCAGTATGTGCAGAGAACAAAGAAACACCTCCAACAGATAACAGCAATAGAGACTTATAAAAAATGAAGCATTTCCTCCAGCTTGTAGGATTGACTCAGATTCCCATTGTAGTGGTCTATCAGTAACTCCACTAAATTATATTAGGTGGGCCATTGTTTGCAAAACTGTATATACGTTGAGATTAATGGTTCCATCTTGTTGGTGCCAACTTTGGAGTTTCTTCTCAGAGTTTTCAACCTTTTTGGGTGATTTAGAAAATAAATTGACTATTCCTGAGGGTATAATAAAGAAAGTGCTGCATTCTTTGATATTTTTCACAGGGTTAACACATAACTAAATCAGTGTACAAAGAGGATCATGGATATTTTTGCCTAGAAGCCTCCTATGCCATTGAGGATTTGGCCTATGGTTTTCTTTGATCAAATTTTCCATATGATGAAATACAGTTGTTGATGATTTATCTGCACTTTATATCTTTAGATCAAGTGCATGCCATGCTGAATTGATCTATAATGTAACGCTAACTACAGCAGTAATAAACTTGTAACCTAATCAGTGATGGCTGCTGTGTAAGAGCACATGAACACTAGCTTTTGACACCTTGTGGATTTATTTGGTTATTTTTTCTTTCAATGCTATTAAACATAACATATAGGTGGCAATTTAAAATCTACAGGATTTGTATCTACCATGCTGCTACTCTAAACTAAATCAGATGTGGTAACATTGCCCCTAGCACATCATGGATCATGCACGTTTTTAGGAGATTTTGCACATGTGCAACTGGTATGACATAATTGCCTTATGGGTGAAATACATGCGACTTGTGCAAGTCATCAGCTGTGCACATGTTTACCATACATCTCTCTACTACAAGTTCATGCCAATGCCACTAGATGGAAGCACACTGCAGCAGAAGTTTTACATGCGCCAGCTGCAAGTATGCAGAATGCTAGGAACTGCCGTTAGGTTTTCATCTTACCAGAAATCCCACCAAATGGTAGCATACTAACAGTTATGCCAATTCACTTAGTATATGTACAGTGAAATTTAGATCTGATGTTAACAGATGTTATATATATAAAACCTATTTTATATAATATATATATTGTGCATTACTGGTTGTATTTAGTATATTATGCATATAATCATACAGTGTTTGGGTTCCTATTTTTAACAGCAAGTGCACCTGTTTAGTAGAATTTCTTTTACCCATAGTCAAGTGACCATGTTGGTAATCATTGTTATGCTGCTATTTGATATCAAACACTTCCATAAATGGCAGTTTGATGGTAATTGTTTACGTGCACAGATGATATTGGTGGTGTGAAATATAGTCATCCATTATTTGGGTGCAATGACAACATGAGTTTCGTTGAAATTATTTTTAAGTGCCAACAGAAGACTAAATTATCAGGATAACTTAGCCGCAAAGGAACTAATTAAAATAGTTTGTTGATTAAAATAGTAACAAAATCTAATAAGCATGACTACAAGCCAACATTTAATAAAGAACTATACAATAAGCATAACTGGTTGTGTGGGTGCATCATAATATGGTTTCCCATTTTTGATTTTCATCCCAAAAATTAATTTGTGGACTAATTTGGGTGTTACAAATATTGCACATTTGTCTGACAAAGTAAAGAAGCAGGAAAACTGCCACTCGCACAAAAATGCAAACATTGAACACTCAATGCTTGATAAAGTTAACATTAGTACTCGGCTAGATAATGTATACAGCAGAGTCTGTGAGGAAACAACAAACAATGCATACAGGATGGTTCAAAAATATTTTTACAAAGATTAGGGACTGGTTCCTTACATCGAAACAAGCAAATGTTCATATAACCATGTCCCAAAATTCTTCCTTTTTCAATTTATTGATGTTCAAAATGTCAGTAATCAAAATATTTTAAAGTGTAACATTATTATATTTTTGATGTTGTTAGCTTGTTAGGATGTGTTCAACATAAACACCACTCATAGCAAATGCTTGAAATGTCCTCTTACATCTAGACATGCATGCACTTGTCGAAGCATGGAATGTCAAATACTTCCTGTTAGTGTCATGGTTTCGCAGGCTTCCATGACAGGCTTAAGAATTTGTACTTCTGGGATGTCTGCTGCATAAACCAATTAGTTAAGGTGCCGCCAAAGATAAAAAAATCCAAAGGCTTAAGATTGGGGGAACGTGCAGGCCATAGGACTGCTAGATCTGTCATACTAGATACTAGTCAGTGCATCTCGAACAATGAGACTTAAATGTGCTGGAGCCCCATCTTTCATAAACCATATATTTCTTCTAATTTGCAGGAGTGCATCTTCAAATGCATCTGGGAGTGTGTTCTGAATGAGTTAGTTACATGTAGATAGTAAGACCTATAAGGCGAGCTGGGAGAATGTGTTATATAGCTGAAAAACGTAAACAAGCAGTCATTGCAACACAAGGCTATCTCCACAGGGTAAAGTGGGTCTAAGCCTTCTAAGAATGAGTGCACAAATAAATAAAGTTGTTGGTTATAATGTAGAAAGCCACTGAACATATATATGAACGATGGTGTAGATTTAAATTCTGAGTGTTTAATGACCTCAATTGCCAAGGGTAATTTATTATACAATACAGCTGCTATTTAATATGGGCCCTTATCAGTTTGAGTTTTATTTGTGCTCACCCTGTGATAATCATTTGCTCCTCTTGTATCATATGTACAAGTCTTTATTGAGTATATTAAATTGCTTTTTTTTCTTTAACAAGCATAATGGTTTTTAGCATATATAGTGAAACTTCAGTTAGGATGTTTTGTGTTACAAATGTTTCTCAACAAGATTGTTGAAATTAAAGGTTGTACATACTTTTTATGTACTTTTTTGTATTTTTAATACTCTGTTCATATTGGTTTTACTTGCACCCTCCCCCCAAATTTCAGAATCATATGTTAAATGTGGGTATGTAATGCTATAATATGCTGTTTTATATATATTGGTGTTCCCATATTTTGCTAATTTTCTTAGACGGTACAAACCTGAATTTAATTTTTTACAAACCATTTCTATGTGACATTGTAAGTTAGAGTTTCTTATATATGGACACCCAAGAATTTTTAATGTCCTACTTGTTTTAAAGGAATATTATTAATGTTTATGTTTAGACCATCACTTTGAAATGGCATGAATTTCATTTTCCCTATATTTAACTTCAATCCACTGTTTAGAAAATGCTGTGATATTTCACCAATTGCTCTTGTCATTTTTTCTTCCAAGCTTTCTCTGTCTGCGCTCCAGCATATTATAGATGTGTCATCTGCATACACTATTTTCTGATTCAGTACTGGTAGTGTTTAATGCCCGTTTTTATTACTTGTGGCACCACAGTTTTCTGATTCAGGTAAATCATTTATATACAGCTAAAAAAGTATTAGTCCCAGCTCTGATCCTTTTAACCCAGACTGTTCAACAAATAGAGCTTCCTGTCTTCCAAGTTCACTGCTGCAGTATCCTATGCAACACCAAAAGAAACCACTGCACCAAAACTAAGAAAATAAACTAAACCATCCCATAAGTATAACTGGGTAAAACACTCCTTGAGGGCACCATTAGAATATTTTGAACCATTTTTTGATGGTGTTATACACCAACCAGTATGCTACAAAGAGAAACAACTTGGACATTGCTCTAAAGGGGGAAGAAGTGTATGCTAGCTATTTTGCTGAGTAGTGATAAATGTAGTCTTGCCAAGAAAGGGCATGTATTGGGAGATGTCAACAGATGTACATATTTTAGTTTCTAATGCAATATCCAGGGAAAGCTTCCAACCTCATTATATTAAATATCCAGTTTGTAACAACGCTGAGGTTGAATGATACTGATAGATTTTATATATGGGCAGCATGGAGTAAAGCAGTTTATTCAAAGCAAACATAATATATGGGTTTAAATTCTGGTATGGAGGGCCAAGTAATGGATATTTGACATGATTCAAGTCATATGCTGACAATGGTCTTGCTTATGGTCTAGTCATAACATATGTCAACCAGCTGGAAGAGCTGCCGTATATATTATACTTTGATAATTTATTTACTTCATTTGATCTGTGTGACTTGCATCTAAGAAATATTCAGATCAGAGGTACAATGAGAGCCAACAGAATTGGTAAACATTGTAATCTACAGAGGGGCACCAAACTGAAAAGAAATCTAGAGGGACATTTGACTTCAGGTCTGACAGTTCAGTCAATATGCTAGTGGCTTCATGGAATAAAAACAGTGTGGTGAGTGTAGCAACAAACTTGGATACTATAAATCCAATTCATCCAGTATTGCAATATTCACATCAGCAGAAAAGACGGATAGGAATTCAACAACCAAGAGTCACTTACCACTACAAGTTAATGTGTGGAATTCATAAGAGTTGATCAAAATATTTCACTCTAAAGAGTATCTATCAGGGGTAAGAAATGACACTTCCACATTATTGCACATTTTGTCAACATAGCCGAACACAACCGGGAGGATGATGATAAATTGGATCATTATGACATTTCATTGATGAATAGTTACTGCAGCCTGGAATCAAACTGCCATGTTGCTATGCAAAGAAAATACCATCTAAAATTGCAAAAATTGACTCTAAATATGATAAACTGGAACATTAGGATGTAAATTTGCCTTTAGATCCTGTTTTGTGAAAGACAAAACAACTTCACTGTCACCAATGTCAGAAAAAATGTACAACACAGTGCATTAAATGTAGTGTACCACATCATATTTATTGCTTCACACAGTTCCATACAAAATAAGGCACTATTGACTGAATTGATGTTTAAATAGTGACATTGTGTTTAGTGCATGCTCATACAGCTGAAGTCCTTCCAGAAGGATAGGGCATTTTTTTAAAACTATGGAAATTAAAAAGTGTAAAACTATTATAGGTATACATTTAACTTTTATTATAATTAACTGATTAATTAAAGTTTTCATTAAAATGCAAAAAAAAAATAACTCTGCCATATCTAGATTAAAATGTGTTGCTAATAGTTTATAATTTGTCATCTAAACCCATCAATTCCAACAGTTCTGCTATAGCCGTGATGGTTGATAATTTATTTCTAAATAGAAAGTGGAAAAATATATCATTAGATTTAAAAAAGTTTACAGTTTTCCTGATTCAGAAAAAGAGACTTGGTGAGTGTTAATAAATTAGTCATATTAATATTTGGCTGAAGAAAGAATGCACATGGAGTGTAGTGAAAGCTTACACATTTCTCCATTTTTGCCTTAAAATGTACTTAATTATGCACAAAACAACAGCAATTTTCAAAACAAACATTTCTTTCATCAGACGATTATGTACTTTTATAACTATCATTTGTTGTTGAGAGCAACTGGAATTGTGTCAATTCTTCTTATTAATAACTTATGCATTAGATCATTTCACACTTTTGGGGCTGATGGAATCTAAAATTTTGTGGTCATTCAAAATGTATCCTTATGAACTGCCACAGAAACTAATGCACAGCATAAAGCCTGGCATGTTAGCTAGCCTGGATTTTCTGTTAGACTGAGATGAACTTTGCAACCTATACTGCAGCTGGCTCCCCCAGCACGTAGCAGGCAGTAAGACATTGCACATGCATGGAATAGCTATGGAGAGAATCTCTCGCTGATCAAGATGGCCTGTTCCAAATGCTTCTTATCCCATAGAGATCTGGTGCTACCACTACACACATTTGAATTACCAGTGAAAATTTCAGAAACTTAAGATTATTACAAAACTAAAAGTATCAAATACCACAAACAATTGATGGTCCATTTCCTAGATTCCCTGGAGAATATGTTACCGAGTGTACATAATAAGAAGGGAAATATTTTGCATTTTTAAAGATATACCAATATTGTTCAAAGGTTTAGAAGAACAGGAGCAGCAACAATATAGAGAAGAATTGCCTACTCCCACTCATCCATATCGTCTATTTGGAATTTTTAATAACATGGTACCCCCAAAAACATTTGTTTGCATGAAACATGGTGAAGTAATTCAAAAAAAGAAATAAGAAAGTAATTCATAAAAAAGGAAAGTTGAGTCTACTTGAACACTCACTTATTTATTAAGCACAATTGCTTTACGGTGCTTAATTCCAAGAATTTTTTTTTTTTTTAATAAATTGCTTCACTGTTTTGATTACAACACAAAATTTTGAAGAATATGAGAATATCAACCCCAGGAACAAGTGACAGAGGAAACTCTTGAACAGAATCAAAATGGAGGACTAGGTAATAAACATACATATCCAACATGTGGTTTTCAATGATTTTTTTCAAACTGAAATGTAAAAGGAGAGTAATTAGCAGTCATAATTAACAGGTGCCTAAAAATTAAAATTTATGCAGAAAATTGTTAAATGCAATAAGCACAGCTGGGAACAAGAAGCAGCAGAGAGGAAAGTCTTAGATGTTGAAAAATAAAAACACTACATCACAATTAAATTTTGAGATGGAGTTGACTGAACACACTAAATTTTTCACTCACTATATGAGGGGGTGTCGTAAAGTTTTAATTATCACCCAGTAGTTTTTATGGTAGTGTGATGAAAATTTTTCAGTGTAATCATTGATCCCTTGGGACATAATGTTGGAAGTTTCAGTGATTTGAGTCCATTTCTTTTACAGTAAGTGCCAGAAGTGACTGAGATGTAAGATGGAGAAAATTGAGGCTTGTAGTGTGATCAAGTTCCTGCATTTGAAGGGTAAAACTGCCTGGGAAATCCATGATGAGATGACAGCTGATTATGGAAATGATTGCCCATCGTATGACACTATTATGAGGTGGAAAAGGAATTTTCAAACTGGTCACATGTCCCTGACAGATGAGCCAAGAGCTGGTAGACCGTCAATGACAGATGATGCTGTCACAGTGAAGAAAGTGGAGTGTTTAATACTGGAAGACAGACGGGCAACCATCCAAATGATCATGAATGAGACACAGCTTAGTTATGGTAGTGTGTGGAAAATTATTCATGACAAACTGCACATGTCTAAGGTGTCTGCATGGTGGGTTCCACGTTTGCTAATCCCTTTCCAAAACCAAACACGATGTGACCTTTCAAGACAGATGTTGATGCTGTTGTAACAGGATGAAGATGATTTTTTTGATCGTCTGGTAACCATGGATGAATCCTGGATCTATCAGTATGATCCAGAGACAAAAACCATAGGCATGGAATGGAAACATACCAATTGCCCCCCCTCCCAAAAAATGCAAAGGTGCAAAAATCAACTGGGAAGGTCATGCTTTCAGTTTTCTGAGACTTGTGGAGTCATCCTTACAGATTATCTTGCCAAGGGTCAAACCATCACTGGCAGATACTACAGCAGTCTTCTGGACAAGTTACAAGCAGCTCTGATTAAGAAGCAACACAGTAAGCTCTCCAAAGGTGTTCATCTTCTGGCTGACAATGCACCAGCTCATTCATCTCAAGCTGCAGTTGACAAAACAAGTGAATGTGGCTTTGAGACCTTACAGCATCCACCTTATTCGCCTGATCTCGCACCAAGTGACTTTTTCTTGTTCCCAGAAATGAAGAATCCATTGCGTGGTCACCGATTTGACAACACAAATGATGTCATTAATGAAGTGGAAGAGTGGTTTAAAGCGAATTCTGCAGACTTCTACAATCAAGGTATTCGGAAGGTCAAGAAATGCTGGGAAAAATGTGTAAATCTGGATGGTGACTACATAGAGAAGAACTAACAAGCACATATCAACACAAACACTCTATTACATTTTTTAAAGTGTGATAATTACAATTTATGACACCCCCTTATATAATTAATACAGGAATATGTTTTCCTAGGCTTTTGCCTACATTATCAATTGGCCGTCAATTGGCTTGAGTATTCAGTAAAAGTTTGGTTGGTAATGTATCACCTGGTGGCATAGATTGGAACCATTCTGAATAAAAGCTTATGTCATTTAGAATTTCAAAGTTGACTCAGCCTTTGTTCTTCCTAATAAGGATGTTCTCCCAAAACTCTTAACTCCTTGATATTTCTTGTGGTCTTAAAGAGTTTGATATCACTGGTGTTATGGTTGGTTGCTCAAAACTGGTTGGCTACTGCTGATTTGTTTGTCTGTATCTAATGTTCCTGAAGTGTTCTTTTTGTCCAATCTTTAATCTTCCCTTATTTTTTCCTAACATTTAATCTCTGATATATCCCTGGTTTTTCATTTGCTTGTGGTTTGTCCAGTTTGTTAGATTTAATTGAGTTTTTTTTATTTTATTTATTTTTTTTTTATAGAAAATCTATTCTGAGGAGCCAAAATGGTGATGTGCTTTTTGAAAATCTTTTGGAATTAATGCATAGCAGTGGGATGGAAGGTAAATTTCTTGTGTTGCATGTCCCATTGATTTTTGAGTGTTGTGGTTTCTTTCAAGTGTTTTTTTTTTTTTTTTTTTTTCTGAAATTTTGAATTTTCTTATTAACAATTCCTCAGTTGAAACTGTTACATTCTGCTATCCTGAGTTATATTCATTAGTGTATTCCATATTATTGAAAGGCAAGTTAACTAACCTATGGGTGAGACTGTTGATTATGGCATGCTTGTGTTATCTGGGATTAAAACCATTAGCTTTTATGTAATTATCTGTGTAGGTAAGTTTCCTGAAGATTCATAATTCAATTTTATTATTATTTCTTAATAACTTCAGGTCTAGGAAGGGTAACATGTTGGCTTTTTCTGTTTCCATATTAAATTTTATTGCCTTCTCTTGAAGATTGAGTAGCTTTAAAGCACCATTTGTGAATCTGTTGTGTACTATTGCAAATACATTGTCTACATAATGATACCATCATTTAAAAATGTGAGCAAAGGATTTTAGTAATAAGCATTTTTTTTTTTAAAAGTTGCACATATAAAGATTGGCTAACAGAGGTGATAATGGGGTGCTCATTGCTATTTCTGAATTTTGTTGGTAATACTTTCCAAGGAATTTAAACGACTGTTCAATGCAAATATTAGTAAGTTGTTTTAAGTCCTCTATTTCATGTTTATTGAGATTTAAAGATGTAAACCAGTTTTCCAAACAAATGAGGAGCTTTTTCTGAGGAATACTTGGAAATACGGACTCAGCATCGAAAGATACAAGCAAGTCATAATCAGACAGATGAATGTCTTTTATTTTCTGAACTAACTCAAAAGAGTTCTTAATGCATGGGCTTTCAAAAGGAGGAAAACAGTTGAATTTTTTATTGAGCCATTTAGCTAACTGATATTCAGGGGTGTTGATATAACTTATGGTTGGTCACATTTTGTTGTTCTGGTTTATGGATTTTTGGTAGAGTATAGAATATGACAAGGTTAAGAGTTATCAGGCTTAATTCTGAATTTTGCTGGCTCTGAGATGCAGGAGAATTTGACATGAAACTGTATAATCTATACATGAAATTATCACAAGCATTAGTTACCAATATCTGGGAAAACTTGGAAAGAAGTACTTTGAATACATCAGAGTCTCAGGCAAAGTGTGGCCACTAAAAATACATTAATAACCTGCATCAACATAACCTGACCAAAATCAACAAGAATGAATGCAACCTCAACATTGTTGTTATCTTTCACATCTTCGGCAAAGAGGAGTTAAATTTTCTGAAGACTTGTCTACAGTTTTTTAATAATCCAGATGACTACATAGTGGGCATTGAAATATACATAGCAGATATGTATCTATTATTGCCTTTATTATAAATACATTATCTATTGGTTTGCTTTTGTTTTCTGCTTGAACTCTGGGAGCTTTCTTTCCTGTTGTGTCCAATTTTTTAACCTTTCTGCCAATATCCCAGTGTAAATTTTTCCTAAAATCGATAGCAACTTAATCCTCTGTAGATTTCTGGTTGTTTGGTCCCCCTTCCCCTTATATATAGGCACTATCATGCTTATGTTCAAACATCTCACTCTCCTTTATTTTGTTTAATTAGCTTTGTCATCATCCCTAAGCCCTTTCCTGTTTGACCAAATGTCTTCCAGAATTCTCCTGGGATTCCATCATACCCTTTAATTGCCGTTAGACCTCTTTTGTGTGAATTGACCATCTTGTTTGTCATTTGTTACTTCCATTTTTTCTATCCCACTTCTAAATTTGTCTTTTTTCTTTCCCTAATCAGTTCTCTGAAATATCTCTGCCATTCATTTGTGTAATCTCATTTTTCACCTCCCCTTTCTTATTTGCCCTTCTTACTGTTTCCCAAACTCTTTTACTGACTTTTCCCTCTATAGCCTCATTTAATCTTTCCTCTTGATCTCCAGGAGATGTTTATATCCCTATTTCTTAATCACAAGGTTTTTTTCTATCCACTTTTTCTCTGATTCTCCTTCATCTAGTAAGTTCTTTGAGTACTTCCTTTCTTTCTGCCCTACACTCTTCATCAAACCACCCATTATTTTTTTATTTCCTGTTTTGCCTTTCATTTCTCTCCCTGCTCTTGCTACTAGTAAATGGAATGGACATTGTTCATCTCAAGGTAGATAACAGGGAACAAAATCCTGATTTTGGATGAAACAGTTCACTCCAGGAGAATGCACAAAATACTAGGGGAGGGATACCAGATTTTGAACAGTGGTTCCTTAACCTTTTTGCAGATATGGACGTCATATGACATCAATTTTAAAATGCAGGAGAACTGATATGGACGTTATATAACATCCTGTGCATGCATACATTTAATGCTTATTTAACCCTAATTATTTCAATTTTTGACCCTTATAATAAATTTAAATACATTCTAGAATGAATAAAATTTTACCTTTAAAGATTCCTTTTTGAATGGTACATCTCAAAACATGGATAGACACATAAGGGCACATCTCCACATTCACAGCATATCATGTTAGTCTCTTTACGAACTCCTTTTTTGCGGCACACCAAACACCTTCGAAATGGACGCGACTTTCTTGCTGTTGGTAGTATCCTTTTAGGAGAGTGTTTTCCTTCAAGTCTGAGGGGTGCAGGGGTTGTAGATTTCTTACCCCCTGCATGAAGAGATCTCTAAATGTTATAGTGCTAAATTAGGCTACAAGCTATTGATATGCGGAAGTCCAGGTAGGTCATCATCTTGCATAGGTTTAGAGTTCTCCAAATTACTAAACAATTGTACATGGTGATATCCAGCTGGTGCAAAAATACCTTTTATACTATTTAACTGTTTTTCATAAAGAAGGATATGATTGCAATACCTGATCTAATAGATCCACGCCACCCATATGCATATTGTATTCCTGGATAACACCCAGGCTTGAAAATTGACATTTTGGTGTGGGCTTTTATTTTCCCAGTGTCAATCATCAAAATCTTAGGGCTGCAATTGGACAATGCCATAACCACCCTCCTATCTTGCCAAGTAATGTAGGTCAAGGGTGGGAGCTGATGCACCTGCATTTCTCCTCTCCTTTGAGACTTTGTATCCACATTCTTCAGCAAACCAATACAATTAGAACATACTGCTCCAATTGCTTTTGTGTTCCTTTTGTATAAGGCCATGTATAATTTAGGGGAGCTGTACCAATTATCTAAATACTCAGTCCTACCCTGGTCAAGTATAGGTTCCTTCAGGTGCATTATTATGGAGCTAGATAACCCCAAATCTTTGTCTCCAGTATTATCAGTTCCTTAACCAGCATAAACACAGCTATTGTAAAGATATCCTGTTTTACTTTCACAAAGATCAAAACTCTTTATGCCAAATCTGGCCCTCTTTGTTTTGATGTATTTCTTCCAACCTAAGCGGCCCTTCCAAAGCATCAAGCTTTCATCTACAGTGATCTTATCACCAGGCACGTAATTTTCTTTGAATTTAGAAATAATATATTCCAAAACTGACCTAATTTTGTGTAGTTTATCATTTACATTTTCTGTGCTGGTGAAATGAAGGAATTGCAAAATGGAAGTAAACCTGTTATTTGACATGCATTTCCCAAAAAATGGAGTAGCTAGCATGTCATCTGTAGACCAGTACATGTCTAAAGTTGGTTTACGAATAACACCCATGAGCGTAATTAGACCAATTAGCATGTAAATCTCGCCTGCGGTGCCAGAGCAGTAAAAGCGGGCATTAAACACTACCAAAAAAAAAAAGGATGTAAATATCATTCAGTGTTACTTCTGTTCACTTCTGAATTCTACTCTTAGGCCCTAAATTGCCTTTAGAAGTCGGCTCTTCCTTCACATTACTCGCACATGCATTTGTTTCTTTAACAGTGAGAGACACTAAGTCAGCAATAAAATATTTTGTGAAAATGTCAATTGGTTGGCTGTCAGAAGTTAGCTGAGCTTGGGGTTGTACACCAGAGGCTGTGCTCTTGAAGATACGTCTAGTTGTTTTGGAGTCATTTTGACTCTTCATGAACACCTGAAGGAAGAGAGTCACTTTCTTCCTCACTGTTACCTATATCCTCGACGCCCCCCTCAAAATCTGAAAACTTGCCATCAATATCAAATAACAAAAAGTCCTCCACATTATCTGAAGTAATTTCTGAAGCCCGTACACTGCCCACACAAGCTAACTTGTTAGTTACATTGCTAGTTGAAGCCATGGTTATAACTGAGATGTAACATTTTCAAATGTGTTTTTCTGGTAGCTAAAACAAAAAGCTGTGAACCCCAGTTACACGGTTCTACCATAAATCTCCGCTGTGTATTTATTCTAAGGCATAAATAGAAGCGCTGACAGAGAGGTTTGATTTCTTTGCAGCTTGGGTGTTCCTCACAAACATACACACGTAATTGCATCGTAGCAATAAACAGAATGACAAAACCTTGAAGCTGAGAACATTGTGCTTAGCTAGCTATACTTGTATTCATTTGTACGCTCATAACACAGGCCTGACTCACAAATTAGGTGTGTTCGATGTACAGAATGACTTTTGCTACAGAGAAAAAATTGGTGATATTTAAACTTTTGTTAATACAATCTCTCTTTGTTTTTACAATAGATGTATAGTGCCTTTACTGAGCTTTAAGTTTTTGTTTCATTAAAGTATCTTGATAAATATCAAAGATACGAATGTTTATGTACAAAGCATATTTACCTACATTTGACAATTTGAATGCCTTGAATTGTGTATTGGGTATCCATTACCAGCCGTGCAGTGTTTAAATGGCCATTGCTGAAGTGGTTAAGCAAACGGACTAAAGCCACAGAGGAAGCAAGCTATAAACAAAAGCAGAATCTTACCAAAAGATAGGAAACATAAAATCAAGATGGTAAACCACAGAAAAGTCAGAATATACAGTCTCTCTAAAATTCACAGGCTGGTAATAACTTGACACCAATTATCAGCTATTTAAATACTCCTCCTTATCACCCTGTTAGCTGGTTACTCCAATAATTTCAGAAATTTCTACAATTTGAAAGCCACAGCACCAAGAACTCTCTTGAGGTAGTGGAAAAACTTCCAATTAATTACATTAAACCCTTAAAATCAAGAAGTACATTTGTCTATAGGAAGCCCTCTATCTCCTTTCTTGGTAAATCTATTCATGAGTTAACTGGAAAACACACTACCACCATTTTTAAACTTAACAGGATTTATTTATTCAATCCGCTGCAGAAACAGCAACCAACAACTCCTTAGCTTTTTGAACTGCAGATAAAATAGAATTCTGTATGCACAGAAAACCCATGTACACAGATAATTACACCAAAGCACACACTAAAAACCCTACAGAACACAAAAAAGCAGCATTCAATAGACTTATCCATATTCCCCTTGACAAAACTGAATACAGTAGTTTATACAATCACATTATCAAATCTTGCAGAACAGAGTGGATTCAGCCAAGAAATGTTGGATAAGAAAATACTGAAATTCAAAAGACAAAAGCACATCTCTGATCACAACACATCAAACCCAGCAGAAAATACTTAACTTCAGGAAATGCATATACCACCCAGGCCTCTTTCACAAATTTCAGAAAATTAAAAAGCACACCTCAGTACCAGCCTGACACTTTACAACAAATACTTTAAAAATCTTTCTAAATCAAGAAAATCTGATCTACCTCAAGAGAAAAAGTCAGGTATCTACCAGATTCATTGAAAAATTTCAAGAGTTATACATTGGAAAAACTAAAAGAAACAAGGTATGCACTCCATGCAACAAATTTACCAGATAGAGAAATCAGCATTGATTCAAACTTTTGAACCCATAACCATGAAATAGGAATCAATATAAAGTTATAGGAGCCTAGAAAACCTGAGGTAATGGAGGAAATTTTTATGAAGAAATAATGAAAAGTGCATCATGAACTTTGATTTGCCAATAGCAGGCAACCTCCCTATTCAGGTTCATTAACAGACGGCTAGAGGACACATCACAAAATTAACTAAACAAAACTACTCAAAAGATGATTTGGTAGTCAACAGGCAACTGTCAATATGAGCTGAAGCTCTCAAGAGTGTTAAAATTGTCTCCACTTTCTTTAAAAAGTATATTTGCCTAATTCCAGTACATCTACATGATAAATAAGCTATTTACTATGGCAGTAATGGAGCTTATTACCATAAATGGCATAAAAGTAATCTAATTTGTGACAATACAAGAATCACTGCAAAAGTTTTGAGAATGGATGCAATAAAATATAGAGCCGATCATTGCATCTTTTCAAAACAATCTCCATTGCATTCTATATACCGTCCTATGCTTTCAAACCATTTTTTATATTTGAATGCCATTCTTCTTTGGAGAGAGTGCAAATACATTCTTCATAAGCAGCTACTGCAAATTTGTTGACCTTGAATTTTTTAGTTGATGCAAATTGTTGACCTTGAATTTTTTCTTTCATTTTGGGGAATAAAAAAGTTGCAAGGGATCGATCTGGATTGTAAGGAGGATTACCTCCGATAGTGTTAAACACCCACTTTTACTATAAATGGCACCGCAGCCAATGACACTGATAAGATACATGGAATGAAGATGGAGTGCTGGTGGAATGCAATGGCAGGGGAAACCAGAGAGCCCAGAGAAAACTCGATCCTGTGCCGCTTTGTCCTCCACAAATACCACATGCAGTCATTTGGAATCAAACCCAGGTTGTCAAGGTAAGATGTGAATGGTCTAACCACTCGGCCATGGTGTGGCCTCTGTAAGGAGGATGGGACAAATATCTGACTCCTGCAGAAATTGGGTTGTTAATTGTGCAGTGTGGGCAGAGGCAGTCATGATGCAACAAAATCCCATGCAGATCAGTCTTGGGGCGATTTTTTCACAGTTCATTTAATATTTGCGGCAGACATTTTGTGGTGTACCATCTGACACTAACAGTCTTTTATCCCTCAAGCAAAATGATCACAATGTGATCACTTGCTGAGAAGAAGGATCAGATCAACTTCTTGCAAAACTTTAATTTGCTTCACTTTTGCAGGGTTATCTTCTGGGAAGACTCAGACCGATGACGCTTGTTTATTTTCTGGATCATACTAGTAAATCCAGCTTTTGTCACCTGTTAGAATGTTTTTGGACCTTCTTCCATTGAACTTTTCAATCATTTTCTGTCATCATTGCACATGTGCTTGATTTTGTTGATCCCTGGTTGAGGGATGCAGCGACTGCAGAGCTTCCTAACATCAAGCTTTTCTTTCAGGATTGTTTTCACTGTTGCCAACACAATAATTAGGGCTTCTTGAATCTGACCATATGTGGAACGATGATCTTCCTGCAACATGTGCTCTGCTTTCACCACTTTTTTCCATTCAGCCATCCTATTCAGTCTTCATCTTCAAGGGAATCCCTTCCTCCTCTAAACTCTGGTTACCATCGATAAATGGTAGATTGTGAAGGGCAAAGAACCCCAAATGCACAAAGTATGCTTTCAAGGCATTCTCTCTCGTCACTAAATCAACTTTAGTCATAGAAAATCATATCACAGATATGTTTCTTTTCTTTTTTTTTTTCCCGCTGTAGCCCACTTAAACTTCAATGGTCATAGGGGGTTCTTGACTTGTGAAACAGCTCATATTAGCTTTAGGGTAAGGACATTAAGTTAATCATTTTTATATCATCAAACACACTCATATTCATCCCACATTCATACTTCCAGACTCTGTGGGAGATAGGAAATAATTCTGGTTAAAGAAAAATTCCCCGCTCCAGCCGGCATTGAATCTGGGATCCCCAGGTAAGAATTCAGCTTGCTGACCCCTTGACCATGGAGGTAGTCAGGAAATGCTCCTGTGCTTGAGACCCATCTTAGCATATGGTGAGCAAAACTTGATATGCATACACATTGTTGGAGCACCCCTAGACTTGCACATATTGCTCTCTGAAATTCAATAGGAAGTCACAAAAAGCTGCTTTGTCTTACCAGAACTCATTGTTGTCAAATCTCAAAACCTTTGGAGTGACACTCATACTATGCACTAAAATCTGAGAATGTAGAAATGATTTATTGACAAAATATGTATCTTACCATGTTAAGTTACGTTTTTTTAGTGTCTTGATGTTCTTCAAGATTGTACTCATTAAAACAGTCATTAAATGTTTGACATTTTTAACTGACCCTTCATGACAATTACTTTGAATCTCTAATGTATTTCAACCAGTTATAAATAAGCCTTTTATGTAACATTTCAGCAGTTCATGTCTGTAGTTCTAAAAGTTGTTAAAATAAGCATTGAAATAATCCTTTAAACCTGTAATAATAAAGAAAACTTCAATACAGTTCATAGTTTTATTTTTCTGTAAAACTTACATAATCTGATACATTGCAGATGGAAACTTGTTGATTCTCAGTCTTTAACATGATTGATATCTTATATGGGACTAAAGATATAGAACCAAGATAGTATGAAAACAAATCTTGCACATTGAATAAAAATTTGTGACAATAATGCATCTGGTTACCACAATGCATACCACAGCATTAGTTTGAAAAGTCTCACAATGATAGTAGCATTATAAAATAGATATATTTTGCATTTGTGATGTAAGCATATCCTTGTATTCAAATTTCTATTTTATGGCACTTTAAGACACTACATGCATTCTGAAGCCATGTACACTGTTAGAAACATTTGTTAGCTTTCCTTCTGTAGGTAATTTTTATCCTCTTGGTTAGGTACATGCCATATTATTCCGGCATTATAAAATAATTCCACCTTGTACCCGAGCACCATATTGGTTTTTAAAGAATTTTATTGTACTCCTAAGGATGTTCTGTAAAGAATCTCTGACCTGTAAATGAGAGGAAAAGAAAAAGCTTAAATTTTAGGAGCAACATTGCACATATATACATAGCATGAATACATACAAGCTATAAAGTATTAAGGAATCAATACTCAAAGTGCTTGAATAGATTTAGTGAAATGAATAAGTTAAATTTAAATGTTTACCATTTTGCTTCACTAATCATGTAACTGGTCATTTGTTAAAGAATTTTATCCGCCACATAATAAATTTTTCAGGAGAGGCAAGAAACTATTTTTATCCTCATCCATCAATAATATCAATATGAGATTGGGAATTAATAGTGCTTATATGAATAGAAAAAGAATTACACACAGTTTAGTTAATATGGTTCTTAAGATGTTAAGTAGAATAGGATTCGTATTGCTTATTATGTAAGAGGTTCAAGGATCGTTGATCATTATTAATAATAATAATAATGAACTTTGTTTTAGAGCTTTTAAATTTTCTTAATTCTGGTGTATTTAAATAATATTACACTACAAAGACTGGTTTCAAACAAAACCAAAAACTAGAATGGGAAGCATTACAACAGTCACTGTCACTAACTTGCTCTGACATAATCATGCAGAGCAAGTTTGCCTGGAAGCAAGGACAGTGTGTAGCACAGGGCACTACTTATTCAGCACCGCTGATTATGTGGTAACAGATCGTACAGTAGTGGCACCAATCTAAGTGACACATTCTCTATTACAGAATCTTAAACTATTGGTGATGACCACAAGATATAAAGATATAAAACAATTGTTCAATGTTATTAATTTTATATAAAATAACTGTAAACAGAAATGGATTTTATTGCACCATAAGCAAAACACTACTGCTTATTGCATAATGAAAGTACACATACAGAGCATTGAAAACTGTTTAAAGAATAACATGTTCTATTATGTCTTAGAAATGATTATTAAATCCTGATGATGGTATTTAAACAAAGCATTCATTTCTTCCTGTGAAAATGGATTACTGCTTTTACAATGCACTGTTAATGTTACCAGAGTATAAATTTACTGTGAGCTGTACTACTTTGTCGAGATATTTTGACTCTTTTGTCCTTCAAGTTTTTCAACATTTAGGCATTATTCTCTGACACACACAAATGAAGAATACATTTTAAGTTATGGTCTGATCACTAGTTTCTGTGATGTGGTTAACAAGAATATTAGATTTTCACACTTGAACTGCCAATGAACAATGACAACCGCACCTGCATTATCGCCACTACAGTACACCTACACATAGGTACCAGTTTCCTCTCTGCCCTGTCCGAGTTGCCCACACAGTCAATGCCTGCCCTAACGTTATTCTGCTTCACAATGATGGCCTCTGCATTATAACAGGATTTTGGTTCACAGTAGCCCGGTAACAAGAATGGAAATACATATCTATAACCATATTGATTTAAAGTGGAAAGTTGATTTCACATATATGGATTCCATTTGTTTTTAATTAACATGATATTTTTTACCAGCTTCCAATTCAGCCACCATAATACGGGTTAACCAACATCATTATTTGAAAGAATTGTGAATAGAATGACCTCTAGGGCTGTTCCATGCCACGGACAACTAGAATAACAATCTATATAGCAAAGAGTTGAGGCAACATTTATATATTATTCACAAAATCTGCCAACATTTTATGAGTTTTATGTCATGTTTATAATATTTGACATTCAATTGGTTTTTTGTTCTTTTGCTTCCGAAGTTGCACATTTTTATTATTCCTTGTGCTTTGAGTGTTTTGATTTTCTCAATGCGATTTTGTTTTTCAACAGTATCTATAGTTACATGTTGATTTTCTGACTGGTGACGCCAAGTTATCAAGAAGAAGGAGGCTTCTTCACACATATGGAAAAGGATGCTTAGAGATAACGCATATAAATGTATTCGCGTTGAATTGTATGCATACAAGGATTCGCAGCATTCAACAAAGTATAAATTGCATCGAGCGATTACAGTTTCTCTATGGAATTTAACTGCGATCGATTCTACAAAGATCCTAGCGTTTTATTATTCAAGAAGCCGCCAGGTAATCTGGGTCTGTGAAGCCCAACAAGCCCGATAAAACGCCCTGAGAAGAGTCAATTGCTACTTAAAATCAAACATAAGTGCAAGTAGACTTTTAATTCAATTTTTGACGAGCACTTATAGAGGCTTATTATGCTTCAGAGTCTAATATGCTGTGCCTGGGACCAAGAATGAGAAAGTTAAAACTTGTTTCCCAGGAAAGCTTCATGTCAATAGTGAATGTATTTCAGCCTTGTCATTCTCAATTGTTTGTGAACCAGCCTCGATTATTATTCAAAATAATAATAATGGTAATGATGATTAAAAATTCTGTATAGAAACAAAGTGGTGAAGTTGACTATCTTATCTCCTGCTGTATAACAGGAGCCAAAATAAATATCTTGGTAACTTTTAGTTTTGTCTTAAAAGGCAGAATTGTTATCTTATGAGCCACTTGGAACACAAAATATGATAGCCAGTTGGGAACTGGGCACTTGTTGGAATAATTTGCTGACCACTAAAGTAATATGTTAAACAGTTTGGATATGATGTAAAAGAATCACATTTTCTATTATGTGCATCTGTGTTTTCTTTAAATTCTGTTCTCCTTGCATGAACGTGAAAAAGAATGAAAGAAAAAAAAATAAGAGCAGCAATTTGGTATAATAAGTTTTATACTCTGAAATCTTTGGAGGCATATGTTATTTATTTTTGTGATACACTTTAAATAGTAATTAAAAGTAATATCACATTTGAGTTTTGGGAAATATGTTAACTAGAAGACTTTTCTTTACTTCAATCATTTTGAAGTTTTAACATAACCAGAAATGGATTTTATACAATTAAAAGTTTTGAATCATTTGCGAATAGTGGGATATTAGAAGAACTAATAACAATCAGTATATTAACAAAAGCATTCTCACATACTTGTTAGCTAAAAGCCTGTATTCCTGTTATTGCTCTACCCAGAATCAATGCATGGACATCATGAGTTCCTGAAAAACAAATAAATTTATTTACTTTTACAAACATAATTTTGTGTCAGATCTATTCATGTAAGATTAATATATAAAATTAAAGAATGCTATTTTCTAGCAATATAACATGTCATAAGCTGTACACAAGATTCACTAAAAAAAAATAACTGCAGGAAACACAGAGGATGAATTATGATACAAAGCTATTCATTATTCAAAAGTAGAAGAGTAGAATGGTTTTAGTAATACTCATCTGCAAAGGCAAAATTTTGTGTTGAATACTTTACCATAAATTTGCATTAATTTCATACCAATTTTTGGGCAGAATAAATAAGTAATGTCATGAATAAAATAGAATTGATAGGTTACTTAAATAATATTAATATTGAAACTCCTTATTTCCAAACAACCGTTTATTTTAGATCAATATCATGAATGCAATTAAATATCTCATCAGACAGCACAAAACTACAACATACATGTTATCATTTTTCATGGTTGTGCTTCTGTCTCTTACAGCTAAGTTATATGTAGAGAAAAATCTCTAGCTTTCAGCATTTGATATTGGTATTCAAAGATAATGAAGGGACTTTTCACACAAAACATGGCAAGGTACATATTTTGCTTTCAATGTCAAGAGTGCTGTTACTACATCTAATTTATTACTGCAAATCATAATAATGCTTTTAATTGGTTAAATGCTGCCACTGCATTATTTAAATCACCAATACTCAATTTACTAATTAGGCTTGAAGGCTCAAACAAATGATCTAAAGCTTTCTTTGTTATGAAATCAGTTTCTTTTGCCATAATGAAGTCCAGCAAACTTTTAAATTTTCTACGGATCTCTAACATTGGGAGCCATGCATTCTGCGTGGACTTACTCTGCTCAGTCTAATATTTCACATTTGGCTCTCAGTGAGATAATTTGGGATAAAGCATGGTGAGCTACAGATGTTTCTTTAGATTGGAATTCTAATATTGGGTCTGTTACTAACCTTTAATTTTCAGAAACAAATTTTAACTGTGACTTTACAGTTTTGTAGCACTTGACTCTGTTGACATGATCATTTAACAAATTTTGCACAGACAGTGAAAGTTTTTCTTTTTACAAAAGAAATCAACAATTGCAACAAAATAGTCAGCAAGGTAAACTACTGAATTAAACCAGCTAGGTCAGCATGTCTGTATAGGCAATGAAAACAATTTAGCTTCCAAATTTAAGCGGTTTTCAGTGAGGTATAGTTTGTATTTTTTTTTAGCTTCTGTGCATTTTTGGAATACATTTTTAACACTGAGTAAAACACTTTAATTGTTTCAAATTTTTCTGCCACATTTCAACTAATAAACTGAATTTATGACATAGGCATGTGTAACTAAATAAATAACAGATATATGGCATTTATTGCATAAAAAACATTCTCGAAAACATGAAAAACTCTCAAGAATTCAATTCTTGAGACATCAACCAAAATTCTAAAACACTGAAATATTTCCTGTTAGATAAACTTATACACCTAATAAATGAACCACTATTACAGGAATTATTCCCTGAAAACAAGCAGAAAGCACAAATGGAAAACTAAAGACCAATACTCTAACCTCAGTATTTGCAAAGGTGTTTGAAAAGGTGCTGAATAACAGACTGATAAACTATCTAAATAAATATGATTTGTTCAGCAAATCATAGCAGTGGTTTAAAAAAATAAATCACTCCACAATGACAGCTAATGCAGGACTTTACATTATCTTTCAACGTCTTCATAATGATGAAAGGATCACAGGGTATTTCTTTCTATCTAAGGCATTCAATAGTGTTTGTCATAAAATGCTACTGAACAAATTGCAGAAATTTGGCATATGAGGTAAATTCCATGCAGTAATAAGGTCTTATTTAGAAAACAGATACAATGTACAGTGGTGAGAAACGAAAACCAGCATACAACAGAATCTATCTCATTCAACTATCAAAATGTAAATGCTGGGGTACCACAGGGATCAGTACTGGGGCCTATTCTTTTTCTGTTTTACACAAATGACCTTTCAAAAACTACAAATTTCAAAACAGGATCATGTGCAGATGACATCTCAATAGTATTTGTTAACAAAGAACTAAATGATTCAGAAAAAGTAACAACTACAGAAATGGAAGTGCCAACACTGCAATAGTAGGTCTGGTAATAAAAGTGTTGCACATCTAACATTGGTAAGTTAATCCAGCAATTAGATAAAATAAAATTTCTAGACATTATCACTGATGAAAATCCAACTTTTCAGATATCACATTGATTATATTTCCAACAGATTTGTATTTAGTAAAATACCTAAATATGGAACACTTGAAATCAACCTATTTCAGAATAATACATCCACATCTAGAATATGCCATTGAGGTAAAGGGCCGTACTTGTTTATTGAACATGAATAGACCATTAGTTTTGCAAAACAAATCTATTAGATATACATACAATGTAAATAGGAGAGAATCATGTACATGCATAAGTATTTATTGTAGCATTTTTATATGTTTATAAGGTTATATGTTTAAAGTTAGCAAGGATGGACTACATGATCTAAATAAGGTACCATAAGTACCATACAGGAACACAAAATAACTTTTGCAGAGTAAATGTAAATAAAAACACAACTGACAAAGATCTCTCAATAACGGGAAAAATATTGTACAATAAACTACCATTGTTCTATGAAAATATCAAAAGGAAAGATTTTTAAATATGAGCTAAAGAATTTTCTAATACAAAAATTCACGATAGTCATGTATTTAATGATTATATATGATAATTCACATGTATATATTAATTCAGAAAATGTTTAATTAATAATTAATAATAATTAATTCAATTTTATGTATGTATATTTTATATTATATTTGTATATTTTTAAACCTAATGACATATTTGACAACATATAAATGATGTTTATGGATGAATCAAATAAAATTGAATTGAATTGGTTCTGCTGAATTGAGGATACTTTTCTAGGAAGTGAAATGTCTCATACACATTGCTTAATATATGCCCTTACCCATTAATAGAGTTCGCTGATTCTAATTCTATTTTAATGATGTAAATATATGCAGTGCTGAAATTATACATAATATTGCAAATTTATTTTAAACCTAGGAAACTAAAACCAATATTTCAAGATAACATCTGATAGTGCCATTCCATTATGGAAATACTTATAAATATGGCCTACGAAAATGTACTGAAGTCCAAGAAAGGGTAAAAGAGGGAGGAAAATGTAAACAAACAAATTAAAGGATCAAGATTGGAATGCTGTGTTGATGAATAAATATGTAGCTGGGAAAACTGATGCCATGCAGATGAACCAGGACAAATACACAGTAGCTTCACTACATAAGATAATTGAAGTTATGCAAAATGACTTAAAACATGCACTTAGTGAAATTCAGAAATTAAAATAAGAAAACAAACCAGAAGAGATCAATGTATAATGATGGCTGGAACATGGTGAAGCAAAAATGATGAGTGAAAAATAAACTGAAAATTGCTTGTATGAACTACCTTAACAGCATTAATAAATATGCATCCTTGGAAAAATTAACCTGCAAAGTGATCCCAGAGGAAGGAATATCAACACATAAAAATCTAAGGGACTACATAAAGAAACAAAGTGGAAACATTCCGCTGCTAACCCAAAATCATGGTAGAGGACTAGCGCAAATCATAAATGGCATGAAAGAAATGAAGGAGAGTGCTAGTGCAATTGAGAAACCCAGAGCAAGAATTAAAGAAAAAACTAAAGTGTTGAAGCAAAATGTTCTAACTTAAACAAAGATGACTTTAGGGTACTCATTGGCAGAACTAATGATATTGCAAATGGCAAGCCAGAAAATATTTTACCGAGACTGGAAAAGGCGATAAGAAAGCTGAAAAATTACAAATGTAATTGTGGTGAAACCTCTGAATAGATATGATTAGCACCCAAACTCATGCGTTAATCAACAAACAGCACCTGTGAACTAATATATACTGGAAATGTGCAAACAATACAGACATATTCCAAATCTTCTCGGGCTTCTAGCCAGGTAAAAACTTGGCTTGACACCAACGTTTCGAAGAAGTGCATCTTCCTCGTCTTCAGGGTGAACTGAAGTTTTTACCTGGCTAGAAGCCCGAGAAGATTTTGAATTAATACGTCGCCAGGAAAGCTTCAGTTCTTATTTTAATACAGACATGTTTAACTAAAAAACACCTTTAACGTTTCAGACAAATTACATACGGTACCTGGCTTACACTTTAATAAATGAGGTAAAAGACTACTCTGCAAACTAGAGTGAAAGCAATTGCAGGATTTCTGCATACAATTGATTCTGTTAGTGTTCAAAATGAGCTAGTGCAAATACCAAGTGAAAACAGTTTAACCACATCCAGTTCAAAAAAATAGAAAACATTATAAAAGGGTCCAATGGTACATCAGCAACCACAAATCATCAATGAACAGATTGCATGTCAAAACTCTAAATTTGTTGCATACGCTGCAACAATACTGCGTTGATCATGTGTTACATAATACTAAATTCAGTACTAACAATAATCTAATAATAATGCAAATTAACACTTTACCTTCATAAGTGTTGACAGCTTCTAGATTGAGAACATGCCGTATAACATGATATTCATCAGAGATACCATTGCCACCCAACATGTCTCTTGCAGTCCGTGCAATATCTAGAGCCTTGCCAGATGAATTCCGCTTCAATAAGGAGATCATTTCTGGGGTAGCTCTGAAAAAGAAAACATTATTATGCAATTACATTAGAACCATGCAGCATTTGGTTGATGTTTGGTGAATATATATCACATTTATTACTTCTGCTTCAGAAATAAAGTATAATAGATATTTCTTATTCTTTCATTTTTTGGCTCGGCTATAAGAGTAAGTGATGTTACAAATGACCTTAAGCATAAGATACATATGCTCTCTGTTTTAAAATGCTTAAGCTTATGTAAAATACATGCAAGAGATTAAAATTCTGATTTTCTAGTGAGTCAGTTTGAATGCATGATGAAACTGTCAGTCGGCAGAGCTTGCCTTTTTTGGGGAATAAAACATTATTCTCAATGCAGAAGGTATGGAATCACTCACTTACACACCCACTCCCACTCTTAATGAATGTGACAGATTTTACTTATGTAAAACAGAAAAATGGAAATCTACTAATCTGTTTCTGAGGTTCAGAAAAGTGAATAAAGCTGAAAATGTAACAAACTTAAGAGTTAAATCAAAATAATTTGAGTCAGTTTTTGTAACACAAACATCACTTAGTAATTACACCCTGAGACAAGTTTCGGGAACACTTGTCCCCATTTTCAACCCTTAATTCTGACTAAATCTTGCTTCGTTGGCAACGATGAGGCTGGTGGTATATCTCTTGTGGAGGCATCTGGTGCTGGATCTATGAACTTCCAAAGGTTGCTGTATGGTGGTAAATCAAAATTCATGATATGGCTCTTTTTCTTCATGATGTAGATCTTATTCCAGACATCTTATTCTGTGTGTTTATACACTGGTTTTAACAGTTGTATATTAGGCATGATTACGTGTCCTTGGATTTCCGATTTTCGAGCTCAACTGGTGCCAGTGACCACTTGTGAAGAAGAAAGAAGCAACCATTTTCTTACCAGCACCCCTTGCTCTCTTGACCCTGCTCTGTGTAAGGAGCATTACTAATTTTATAGAATAGTTTGATAGTTGGCAATACCTGTGAATATTATTGGATACTAAGTACTTACGAATGTAAGTTCCCATTAAGGTGTACTATGAAAGAAGAGACATACTAGTTGGTTAACTGGCAAAAATACATGTATCAGTTGGAGGATTGAATGTCACACCGAAAAAAACATGTTCAAATCCTGGCTGTGGCACTGAATTTTTCAGCTGGCTCTAATAACAAAAAACATTACCCAGTGTAAATGTAATATTTTATGCTATTTCTATTTTTAGGGCTCTTTTTGAAATTTTTTGTCATTACCTTTTTGTATTATGTTGTTCTTTGTCTCTTCTTTACTCAGTGTTTATATTGGATCATATAAAGACAAATAACATGATATTTTACATAGGATAACCTTTTGAAACAGAAATTCTCTATTCAACTTTGAAATAAGGTTACCCTTTACTTGCATTCGGGAAAAAAGTCACATTCCTATTTAATGATTAATCTGCAAAGGGTTGCTTGTGGGTGGAGGAGTGGCCATTGCCAGGGGAGCAGGTAATTGTTTTATCACCATTATTATTATTGTTGTTATTATAATTATTATTATAGTTGTTGTTTCAGGTCCCAAACTAGGGATGAGATGCGTCAATTTTCATTTTTTGTGAGATTGCTATTGTCCTTATCCTTAAGTTATGTCATAGATTGTGAAGTCATCTGCAATGAATTTGATGTAATCCTAAAACTCGTAGAGTTACTGCTACAGGTTTGTAAGGCCTGCTTCAAAAGCAACTTTCTTAATTTTCTTATCAGAATCTTCAAACAAGGACATGAAAAAAAAAATATTTTAAATTAATTTCTGAATTATCTTATCAATACATACTTTATTTTTAACTTACATAACAGAAACCCAACATATAAGTTAAAATTAACTTTTGTGCTTTAATTTTAATAAATTAAGCCAGTTTCAGTTTTTAGATAATTTATTAAATTATTATATCAGTTTTTAAAAATGTTAGAATTATTTTATAGTTCATTTTTAAACATTATAGGTAGTTAAAATCTGGGCCCTGCTCAAAAGTAATTGGCAGCATACAGCATCAAAACAAACTTGCTTTTAAATCATGATACCATTCATACAATTCGGCTTGAAAGAAAATTTGATTAAATGTGATCACATATAGTACTTACTTGCTCTGATCCTTTAGCCTTCCCACATGAAGACAAGACTGTAGACCAATGCTAATTTCTGTCATCATATCTGCCAGTTTCTTCTGAATTAGTTGATTTGCAGCAAGTGGACGTTTAAACTGTTTCCTATCAAGTACATAGCTTCTTGCTGTACTGAAGCAAAACTCTGCTGCACCCAATGCTCCCCATGCAATGCCATAACGTGCATTATTGAGGCAGCCAAAGGGACCCTAAAAGAATTGTTAACATTTTCATTAATTAAAGTATGAGTCCTAAGGTATTACTGTTCTACTTTACAGCATCAAACTGTGTGAGAAGATGAATTTCTTTATATGTTACACAATTATTTGCAGAGTATTTTCTTGATGGCTGCAATATTTTCCTCACTCATCACTCTTGCTGGATGCCCATTTCTCTCCTCAACTTCCAAAGATGTTCATCCTCTTTTAAATTACTGAAGCCACTGGAAAACTGTGACATGGGAAGAAGTAATGTCCCTAAAAGCCTGTTGCAAACATTCAAGACTTTGGCACTGCTTTAATACACTTTGAAAATCATAGAAAATCGCTGAGCAAAAATGCTCTTTCCAGCTCCATTGTACTGACTGACTACCTGCTCTGCTACAATTCCTGATTTGAAAGAGTCACTACCTGATACCAGTTTACTCACACAGGAAGGGGCTGTCCCATCTTACATTCAATTCAAGCAGGTCAACCTTCACATTCTCACAAATCAAAACCTTTTTAGTGACCCTCATAACACTGTTGTTGCTTACCCCTAAAATCCTAAACAGGTCTCTACTAACTATGACACAGCTGAAAGTATCAACCTTAACAAACTTTTGGTTTTTGTTCTCCTTCATTCTTAGTATTATTGTCAGTCAGCTCCCAGATTCATCTAATAAAATCTTCAACACACTAAATAATTGTTTGAAAGTAACAAAATTCATATATACTTTGAAAAAACTAACTAGATTAATTTTTGTACAAAGCATAAAAACATGGCACACCTAAAAATAGAATATGAAAATAATCAGATTGCAGAAGCCTGTAATACAAAATTACTAGGTCTCATGATTGATCGTAACATGAATTGGAAACATTATACTGATTACATCTTACCCAAACTGGGCTCTGCATGCTTTGCAATCCGATCTTTAATTCAGCTTATAAATAAGAGCATATTAAAAACAGCTTATTATGCATACTTTCATTCATTGATGACCAATGGAATAATATTTTGGGAAAATTCAGTAAATGCTAAATAAGTGTTCATTATGCAAAAAAAGGTAATAAGAATAATAGCAGGACAAAGACGATTAACTCACTACAAACCACTTTACAAAATGTTTGGAATTTTACCATTAGCCTGTGAATATATTCTAGGTACATTGTCATTTGTAATAAACAACCCAGAAAAGTGTACAAAAAATATACAGATATTCATAACAAAGAGACCACTCATAGGCAGGACTTGCATAGATTAACAAATAATTTGCAGTTATTCAAAAAAGGGGTTTGCTACAAAGGAATAGTTTTGTTTAATTCACTTCCCTCTTCTATAAACGAATTGCAAATGAACAAAAACAACTTTAGATCAGAATTAAAAGGATACCTTGTTACTCACTCCCTTCTATACAGATGAAGATTTCATTCAATCAAAAAACATGGTAATAGTGTAACATTGTAAATATAATAAACATGAATGTTCTAAGAATGCAACTGTATGAGTACACTAGAGTTTGGGCATAGAGTCTAATATATCATAATAGGATCTACAGATATATGAATATTATATATGTCACACATGCACACTTTCATGTTTTGTGTCAGTCTCCCCAATTTAAGACCTCATTCACATTTTTCTTTTCCAGTAACAAATAAAAAATAAAATAAACCTTAACTATTTATGTTTCTGTATATTGCATTAGCTTTTCTTGATTCTCATTCATTATTTAAAAACCAAAATACCTAGATAAAGAGAATGCTTGTTCTACTGTTCAGAATGAGGCTTTTCAGAACCTCTTACATGAAATGAGAGGTCATTATGCTTAACAATAATTTATACCCAATTTGAAGCCAGTCTGAATTGGTGAAATAGTTTTGAAATTATTGATTTATAACCATATCAATACAGGTAAATCTAATCTGCCACATTCTCAAGCATGTTTAGTTTGCTAAGGCTTATCCATAGGTAATGTAGCAATTTCTCTAAAATGTACAGTAAGTTATACTTGCTCCATTTTAAATGTACCACCTTAAGGTTTGTTGCATGTTGTTACCAAGTCATAGCATTAGTAAATAAATAGTAAAGAAGTAACTTTTTATTGCTATGTCCACTGTATATGAACCATTATTCACAGACTGGATTAAAAATGAAGTGTACAATCTTATACTCATTACCTTTAAGCCCTGAACATTGGGAAGAATATTTTCTTCAGGAATGATCACGTCTTCCATTATAATCATTCCTGTAATTGAAGCTCGCAGGGAAAATTTGCCTTCTATTTTTGGTCTGTGTAAACCTTTGCTGTTACCAGGCACAATGAAACCTCGTACAGTTTTATCCTCACATACAGCCCATATAATGCATATATCTGCAATTGGGGAATTTGTGATCCTGTGGACAAAAATCATCTTTAATTACAAATTGGTTGAGATGGATATTAAAATAATGACAGCAATGTGCTTGTATGCACATCTAAATCACACATGCACAAAAAACAAATAGCTACTAACAGACAGATAAGGGCTTCTCCTATTTGAGTAAAATTTATTTTAAAATTGAAACCAATAACACAGAATATCTCAGAAATTGTTATCTCTTCAAAAAAAAAAAAAAACTATATACAACATAAATTGTGTGTTTTAATGAGATCTACATTTTTTGGGGTAGTAAGTTTTTGCTTATGTCTTACAGTTTAACAATTATGCAAAAGTCATTCGGAATGAAGGGGACTTCAGGAACTATTCCCAAAAAATTCAGGCTGTACATTTTATTTACCATGTAAATATCTTTGTATACAGCATTTTAATCAAAATCCTTAGAGCCATTTTTGAGAAAATTTAAAATTTGGAAAGGTCTTCCATGTAAGGGTAGTTTGACATGGGGGGATTTTCTTGACACATTCTTGGAAGATACTGTACCTAAACATCATGTTTGTTATTTAACATACTTTTCTGTTGCACCACAGCGCATGCATCCACACAACATAGACCTTTTTCTATTTTTTTCATTTTTGGATGGAATGCAATACCTTCTTTACCTACTATGTACATTGTACATATATGCTAGATAAAGTATAAATAAAAAAGTCTATGTCTTGCTTTCACATGAGTTTCTCTAGCTGTTCTGCAAACAAACTATTCCAAAACAGTTTACTCTTTTATCTATATCATATTAATTGAGATGTACATTAACAAAAATCTCTTATTACTTGAGGGAAATAAGGGAATGCACTAGACTAAAGTGACAGTCAAATCTTTTGTATGCTGAAACACTGTAATACAGCTGAAATTCAGTTCTCTTTACATGGCCAGGAGCAAAACAAAAGAATTTTGAAATGAATGATGACTCCGCTTGACAAAAGTTTTAAGTATTTTAAAACTGAAACCAATAACAAGGAATATCTCACAAATGGTTAACTCCACAAAAAATATAAGTAAATATAAACAAAATAAATAAATAAATAAATACATAAAAGGTATATAACAAAAACTGTGATTTAGCGAGACCTACATTTTTTTTTGTGTAGTTGCCTTTGTCTATCTCTTACGGTTTACCAGTTATGCAAAAGTCATTCAGGATCAACAGGGCTTCAGGGGCTATTCCCAAGAAATTCAGGATATACATTTCATTTGCCATGTACACTAGTATCCAAAAGTTAAGTATAATTCAGAAAACAGAGAACTGAAAGGGAAAATGGTGAGCAAGTGCCATTAAACATTATCACAGTGTGTGTGGTCTCTGATAGGTAAGTGGGTTCATACTTTAAAGGTCAAAAATCCAGAGCAGCAAACCAATACCAGAGTGTCAGACTCAGTATCATTCATTTTTTTTCTCCCATTGTGAATAGAGAGTAGCTGCTTCACAAAGTGTTTACAAGACAGCACCAACATGCCACAAAGACGTTGCCCTGTTTTAAAGGGTAGAATCATCGGACATCTAGAGGCAGGTCAGATACAAACCACAGTCTCTCAGGCCCTGAATGTGTCATTTCCAGGCTTTGGCGATGGTTCCAAGAAACAGGAGGTGTTCGTCGGTTCCCTGTAGATGGTCGCCCATGAGTCACAACACCACAACAAAACCGATATTTGACCATAACAGCTCGACAACATCGGAGGATGCCCATGAGAAAACTGTCTTCCGAGCTTGCAGCCACCTCAGTCGTTTTGGAGTTTCGAGGTAAAGTGTATACCAGAGACTCAGGGCAGTCAACCTCTATGCCAGATGTCCATCAGTGTGTGCTCCACTCACTTGATTACACATACAGTCCCCCTTTTTCAATGGAGTTAGCAACATCAACATTGAACCTTGAATGAATGGAGGAATGTGCTGTTTACAGATAAATACAGATTCAGCTTGAACAATGATTCTCATTGCACAATAATCTGGAGAGAACGTGGAACCCGGTTTTATCCCACCAACATTGTGGAAACATGCCCATTTGGTGGCGGTGTCATACTCGTGTGGGCAGACAAATTTCAATGGATGTACAGATCTGCACATCTTCAATTGTAGTACTGCGAATGCCCAGAGATGCAGACATGATGTACTGGAACCACATGTGTGACTTTTCAGAGGTGCAGTTGGTCCATACTTCATCTTAATGGATGATAATGCACATCCGCATAGAGCCCACCTGATGGGCAACCTTCTTGAGAGGGAAGATATCCAGCGCATGGACTGGCCAGCAATGTCCCTGGATGTGAACCCTATAGAGCAACGGTTCCCAACCGGTGTGTCCCGGCACCCTAGGGTGCCGTGTGATTGGCTAAGGGGTGCCGCGAGATATTGAGATAAACAAAAAAAAAATACCTTCTACTGAAGCCTTAAGTCTTGTAAAGTCTTGAAATAAATTAAGTCAAATCAATTACTCTCATGCACGGCAGATGGTGATAGTGGTCGATTCATTTCAATAATTCAGTTATATTAGTATCCCACAGATGGCATTACAGCTATACCCTGCCGAACATTCCCGAGACTACGCACTTCCTCACGAACATTCCCGAGACTTCGACAGATGAATATATAAAAGTGTACGCCGCTTGGCGCTTTCAGTTTTCTTCCTCGCGTTGATTCACAGTGTTTAGCTATGGATAAGTTCATTGTTAAACGTAAACGCCAGGACAGTGAAAGTGAACAGTCGGCTCCTACTGCTTGCTTTAAGAAGCCAAATCTTACAGTTTCTCCCGGACCGTCGAATTCACCACATAAAGAAGACAAACGAAAGAAAAGAACATACCAGGACAGTTACTTAGCGTATGGATTTAAGTGGAATAACAACGAGGAAAACTCTATCCCTGTGTGTTTAGTTTGTGGCAAAACACTTAGCAACGAGGCCCTGGTACCTAGCAAACTGAAGCGGCATCTTACAACAAAGCATCCTAGTGTGTCACAGAAAAGTGTAATGTATTTTTCACATATATTAGAAGGGGAGAAGAAAACAGCTGTGTGAATGGTAAAGAGAATGACCATAGGTGATACTGCTCTTGAAGCCTCATTTAAAGTAGTAGAACTGATAGCTAAAAAAAAAAAAGACCTCATACTCTTGGAGAGGAAATCATTGGCCCTGTATGTCAAGTTATAGTTTCAACAATACTTGGTGAAGGAGCATCTAATCAAATTTCGAAAGTTCCTCTGTCCAACAACACAATCAGCCGCAGGATATCTGAAATGTCATGCAATATCAACGAACAAGTCACGGAGAAAATAAAAACTTAATATTTGCTTTGCAAGTAGATGAGAGTCTTGATATTGGTGACAAACCGCAACTCCTTGGTTTTATCAGATATATTGATGATAAAGATATTAGTGAACAGTTTCTGTTCTGTAGACCGCTGTAGACTACAACCACAGGCCATGATATTTTCGTTTCTATTAATTCCTATCTCAATGACCATGATCTTTCATGGAAAGACTGTTGTGGTATATGTACAGATGGTGCACCATCTATGTCTGGGAAAATTAAAGGTTTTACTGCCAGAGCTCTCAATGAAAATCCATCCATTATTATAACTCACTGTTTTCTGCATAGAGAGGCATTAGTGGTGAAAGCGTGTAATGAAGATTTTGCTGAAGTGTTTAACCAAGTTGTGAAAATGGTGAACTATATAAAGTCTCGACCTTTAAAGTGCAGAATTTTTGAACAGTTATGTCGCGCAATGGATGCAGCTCATACCTCTTTGTTACTTCACACAGAAGTAAGGTGGTTGTCGCGGGGTCGTGTATTGAACCGGTTTCTCGAACTTAAAGAAAAGCTAAAAACTTTTTTTAAGGATGAAAATCAAGACACATTTCATGAGCTCTTACTAAGTGATTCTTGGTGTTTTGAACTGTCGTATCTGGCAGATAGTTTTCATAAGCTGAATGAACTGAAATGTTTCGATGCAGGGTCGACATGAAACAATAATCTCCTCAACCAATAAAATGAAAGGTTTTAAAAGAAAATTTAGTTCTTGGAAGTCTGCAGTTCAAAAAGGAGATTTGCCAAACTTTCCATCTCTTCTTAATGTGGCAGGAGATAAAGATCTGGGTAAACTGAAAGACCGCATTTTTGATCACTTATCAAGATTGCAAGATGCAATAGATGCGTACTTTCCAACTATTTCCACTACGAATCTCGACTGGGTTGTCTCACCATTTGATTTCGTAGATAGTGCAGAGTAAATAGATTTCACTGCTTGCGAACGAGATGAATTTATTGATCTTTGCGCTGATTCCACACTCAAAGGTAAGTTCAACAAGAGTGAGGCGTCGGTGGCTAGTTTTTGGCTTCAACGGAGAGAGGAGTACCCTAACCTAATGAAGAAAGCAATTAATGCACTTTTGCCCTTTTCAACATCCTATCTGTGCGAGCAAGCCTTCTCTGCTATGCTGACAATAAAATGTAAAGCAAGAAATAAACTGAATAACCTTGAGGATGATTTGCGTGTTTCACTGTCAACTGTAAGACCCGACATCACATATCTGTGCTTTAAGGATCAATCACAAGTTTCACATTAATCATTAATCGAACAAAATTTATTGATGAATTTTTACTCAGTGATTGTAGTAAAGTTTACTGTATTATGTTATGGTGTACGTTATTATTATATAATATTTCAATAAATTAACATATTAAGCTTAATTTTCTTTTAATTCAAGGAAGGGTGCCCCTGGTGTTTAATGTTATTCCCAAGGGTGCCGTAAACTTCAAAAGGTTGGGAAACACTGCTATAGAGCATTCCAGGGATGCATTAGGAAGAAGAGTTGCAGCCCACTAGCTCCCACCAAGGACATTTCCAGACCTCCGACATGCTCTCTGTGAGGAATGGGAACTGCTGCATGCCAAACTCTTGAACCATCTTATAGGGAGCATGCCACAGCGCTGCGAGGCCTGTGTAGCCATGAGGGATCACCACACCCCATATCAACCGCTCAGCACTATAATTGTCATTATGGAAATGATCGTCAGATTTTATGCTTTTGTAAAAAGGTGTCCCAAGGTCAAAACTGTCTGCTATTTAACAAAGTATTGCATTGCTAATAAAATATTGAATTATGCTTAACTTTTGGACAGAGTATAAATTCTTTGATAGTATTTTAATAAAGATCATTAAGAGCCATTTTTTTTTATAAAATCCAAAATTTCAAAGAGTGTGGGATGGGGGATATTCCTGAAAGTTGTGCCATCCTTAGAAGATACTGAACTTAATAATAAGCTTTTGTTTTTGAATTATGTGCACAGGCATCCTAGAGAAAACATTGATCTCAATATCACAATGTATGAAATTTTCATTAAACATAACTGCTACATGCCCAGGGAACACAAATGTACAATAAACAGTCTCACTCTCAGTCTGATAAATATAATCCTAAGCACAGAAGAGAACAACAAATACATTGGCAAAAAACTTGAGTAAAATCTATTTCCTAATAAGGGCAGTCAAATACATGTCCAGTGTAAATGTTCTGCACATTGGCACATATGGAATGATCAAGTTTATTTTCAATTTACTGCAACAGAACTTTAGTTGATGACATCAATGTTACACAGCAGCCAAAATATTCTGAGGATCTGCTGAAGAGTGTCTCTAGCTAACATGGATATAACAGCACCTTTGCTAGTCTAGATGTGAGTTACTTCATTGTATTGTCATAGAATGTATCAATGCCTTTTGTGTTCTGATTATGAGTTATGTCTAGGTATTGAAATAGATATATCAGCACCTTTTGTGTTCTGCTAGTGTGTTATGTCTAGGCATTGTCATGAATATACCAGCACCTTTTGTGTTCTGATTGTGAGTTTTGTCTAGGCATTGTCATGGATATATCAGCACCTGTGAGTTTTGCATAGGCATTGTCATGGATATATCAGCACATTTTGTGTTCTGATTGTGAGTTATGTCTAGGCATTGTCATGGATAAATCACCACCTATAATAATAAACAATAAATAATAATAATAATAATAATAATAATAATAACAACAGTAATAGTAGTGATAGTAATAATATTAGTTATAGTAGTAAGAGTAATAAGAGTAATAATAATACTAAAACTACTAATAATAATACTAATACTACTAATACTAAAACTGCTAACAATACTAATACTAGTACTAATAATACTAATAATACTACTAATAATATTAATGCTAATACTAATACTAAAAATAATACTAATAATACTAATACTACTAATATTAATGCTAATACTAAAAATAATACTAATAATACTAATACGAATACTAATACTACTACTACTACTAAAAAAATAATAATAATAATAATAATAATAACAATAATAATAAATAATAATAATCTTTATTCACCTTTTGATTTATACATAAATCATGGCTTCGTCAGTATATATATATATATATTTACAGTAGTATGTACAAGTAACAGTATTTATAAATTTATATTTTGAAATTCTTGAATGTTGAAGGGTATATGCTCTAAGAGAGCTTTAGTTATTGAACATTTAAATTTGCTGTAGACCAGTTCTTTATAATATCCAGATAATATATTGTACAGGTTGGTTCCACAATGGGAAATGCTACTGCGACTCTTATTTGTATGGCAGAATGTAGTATGTATATGATTCAAAGATCTAGTATTGTGTGTGTGATACATATTATTTGTTTTAAAGAGGTTCCTGTTTTTGTGAATGAAGCATATATATATAGAAGTTGCTTTATTATTTTTAATATTTTCTTTTGTAATTTAAAGATAGCATATAGATTTGTGGACATGCCCATACTGGAATACCATAGGTTAAAATGGAGTGAACATATCCAAAATATGTACATTATCTTAATACACTTATGGTACACACTTTACTTGCTACTCTGAATGCATAGCAGATTTTGGACATTCTGTTGGCTAGATAATCAATATGTGTGTTCCATTTTAGCTCCGAATCTATCCAAACTCCTAAGAATTTTGTTTCATTGCCTTTGTTTATGGGGTGATTATTAATGCAAATCTGTAGTTCTTTATATGTTTTACCTGGGCTGAAGTTTGTAAAAGTTGTCTTATCTACATTTAAGTGGAGCTTATTTCCTGCTAGCCAATTATGTAGGATTATGTTCTTTCGATTTATATCATTTTCCAGGGCAGAGAGGTTACTATTTTTATGTATAATATTGGTGTCATCTGCAAATAAAGTTAGAGTGTCATTGAAATTTGGTGGCAAGTCATTTATATAGATTAAGAACAAAATAGGTCCCAAAATTGACCCTTGTGGAACTCTTGTCTTTTAAGGGTGCTGAAATAGAATGACAAACATTAACTTCCTTTGGCTTAGATAGGACTTAAACCAATCATTTGCTATACCTCTTATGCCAACTTTATCTAGTTTATCCAATAATATTTTATGATTGACTGTAACGAAAGCCTTTGAAAGATCTAGAAATATACCAACTGCTCACTAATTATGATCTGTTGCTTTAAGGATATCATCTATAAACAAATGTAGAGCACTCATAAGGGACTTACACTTTCGGAAACCAAACTGAAAGAGTGTAAACATATCACATTTTTCAAGAAAGGATACCACTCTATTACGCATTATCCATTCAAGTATCTTTGAGAACACACACAAGATTGAGACAGTCTATAATTTTCAGGATTATCTCTGTCTCCTTTTTAGAAAATGTGAAGTACTTTAGCTATTTTGAATACCTGGGGAAAAGTTCCAGAGCTTAATGAAGCATTACATATATCTGCTAACGGCTCAGCAATATATGTTACACAGGCTTTAAATACTGAGTCTGGTATACCATCTGAGCCACATGAATATTTATTTTTCAGTTTTTTCACAACATCAATAATTTCACTTTTTGTTACTGGACTCAGATAGATCGAGTGGATGTTTTCCTTACCAATATGTGGGTTCTTTATGTGTGGGTTGCAGGGAGTTTAAATTGCCAACCATGTTTGAAAAATGGCTCATAAACGCATTTGCAACATGTGTTGGCTTCTGGGCACACTTAAGATTAATTTTCTCATTATTAGATTTAATTGTTCCTATTTCTTTCTTTACTATCTGCCGGAGAGCTTTACTTTTGTTTGATGCATTTAGAATAAATCTGCTGCTATACTGCTTTTTAGCTTCATTAATTATTTTCTTAAGTGTGGATGTGTATGTTTTGTAGTATTTTTTAAAAATCTCATTAGTTGAAGTTTTATTTATTTGGCTAAGCAATCTTTTCCTACTGCAGGCTGTTAATATCCCCTTTGTGACCATCCAGATTTTTTGTTTTCACACTTTTTAACCCTTTTTAGGGACAGGCAAGATTAAAGCAATGTTTAAATTTGGTAAGTAACAGATCACATTTGTCATTGAGATGTCTTGAACTTACTATATAACCCCAGTTTTCTTTACCTAGCAGGAAATTCAAATAATTTAAGTTTTCATTGCTATATATCCTCTTATATGTTATTTGTTCTGGAGATGCAGTTTCTAAATTAATGTGCATATGCAGCAGAACTGCATTTTGGTCTGAAAGACCAGTGTCAGTATTTTCACATCTGTAAGGGGTGGAGTTTTCCTCGATTATAATTTGATCAAGGCATGTTTCAGAAGTGGTAGTTATATGGGTGGATGTTTTAACTATGGTTTTTAAATTATGTGAGTGAATAATAGATAACATTTCTGCTGTATACTTATCTTTTGATAGAAAATTTAGGTTTAAGTCACCACATATAATTAATTTGACTTATTCTTCAGAGTAACAAGTAAACAAGTGCTAATTTACTTTTCTTACTGTTTGTTTCAATAACTGTATGTTCAAAACATTTTTCTTCATTAAGTTAACTTGTTTTATTTATTGTTTTAAATGACATACCATCCTTGACCAATATAGCAGCTCCCCCATTTTTAAATATTTTTCTGCAATGTACATTCCCATTTCCAAACCCTTTTACTTTATATAATGGAATTTCATGTTCATGCATCCAGTGTTCAGTAAGGCACAGAAAATTGACTTGTTTGAATTGTGAGGCCAGTAATACATCTAATTCATCTATTTTACTTTTTAGATATTGCATGTTTAAATGTAAGAGAGTTAGTTTTTTCTGCACATTCCTTACCATACCTGAAGTTGCAGTAGCATTACTTACCCTGATTTGGGGAAAAAATCGGATTTATTTTCAAGATTTTGTTCACCATCTAGACAGTCTGTCCGTTTCCCTGATTTTTGCACATTTGAATTATTTTACTATGATTTTGCCTAGTTGATATGACCCCTTACGGTTTAAATTGAGTCCATGCTTTCCTAGACAAGAATATCTAAGCACCAGTTTACCTAGAGCATCACATGTCCATTGAATATTTGAATTTATGCCTTGTATAAATGCAGAACACTTATCTCTTTTTATTGTTACATTGTTCACCACTATAGTTACTCCATGGAACTACTTATTAGCTGCTATCACAGTGTCGTAAATTTTCCCCATTACTTCTACAGCAGAATTATTCCTAGGAATGTCATTTGTACCAACATGAAGTACCACAGTTTTCAGTTTATGGGCCTCCTCTGCTCTCAATTGATCAATCTTGTCCTTCAGCTGTGAGGATTTGATACCACTATACACTTTCACTGACGTGGCACTATTCACTTGTTTTCACTCGTCTGCCATCTTATCAATAAGAACACCTTTTGTGTTCTGAATATAAATTACTTCTAAGATCTACCATGGTTGTAACAGTGCATCTTATGGGCTGATCTACAAATGGATGGAACTATGAATGTGACAGCAGCTCTCATGGTTGATACTTTACATAATTAAAATTACATTTTATTACTTTCTCTAGCATATACATATGTATTTACAATGTACAGTTGCTAGAAAAAAATTGTAGAAAAATGTGCGTGCATGTGTGTGGAGGGGGGAGGACAGCATAGCTCAAAAACAAAAAGATGTTAAATACGAAACTTGGTGTTTATGTTTAGTTCCTTCCAAGGATGAAACATGAAAATTTTCAAGAAAATCCCCCATCACAAAGTACCCTTTAAATGGAAAATTTTTTTAAATTTTGTTTTTCTCATAAATGGATAACAATTTTTATTAAAATACTGTTTATAAAAGATACTTACATCACAAATAAAATGTACAATGTTTTGAATTTTCTGTGAATAGCCTCTGAAAACCCCTTTATTCTAGATGAGTTTTGCAGAATTATAACAAACTGTTATAGATAGACCAATACTTACTAAGGAAAAAAATGTACATCTTGTTAAAACACATAATTTATGTCATATAGGTTTTTCTTGTGGAGTTGACCGCTTTTAAAGTATTCCTTGTTATTGGTTTCAATTTAAAGCTACCCAACTTTTCTCAAATGGGAGCACGCAAAGTGAACTGAACCTTTACTGTTTCACATAGCAACCAGCTTCTAAAAGATTTGACTATCGCTTAGCCTAATGCATTACATTATTTGCCTTCTACTTACAAGAAAGCAAGTAATAAGATCAATTCTGCTAATATTTATCTTGATTAGCATGATGTAGATAAAAGGAAATTTTTTGTAACAATAGTTTTTATAGTACAGCTAGAGAAAGAAAGTTGTGAATGGAACATATCAGATTTTTTTTTATCTAAATGCAAGATTTCTAAATCTGAAATTCAGTATAGTAAATATATTGTTACTATTAGGATTCTTAAACTAGATGAAACTTTTGAAATCATAAATAAAACTAAGAATACAAGCATTTACTCGTACCAGAATTCAACACACTTTTGCTTTTCTGAGATTATTGTAATAGAGAGGCCCAGCAATTGTCATGACCTCCAATGAATATCTTCTACAATGAAAACAAGGATGCACAATAGACACATAATATGTTATGATACAGAATGGAAAACATAAAATTGCAGAAAACTTTCCCATTTGTGTTTCCAGCATCCAGAATGCTTCCTGTTGAATGTGCAAGCTTGCATTTGAATATTTCAATATAAGTGCTTTAACCTGTTTTCCATGGGATGTAAGGAATAGTGATGCGCCTCTTATAGCCTCTCTTATTCAAATCCCATCCTCTTCCTGCCTGTGGTGTGCCCTGCTTTAACAGATGAGGCTTTGGGGACTGAGTTGCAGCAGTATAGGCACCATGCACGCTACTCTGGTGGCAAGTTTGGCTACTAACAAGTGGATAATAAAGACAGTGATGTAAGAATATCAGCGTATGCTAAGATGTCAAGTATCGAACCTCCTGAAAATGTAAATACTACAAGAAGGTGGAAAGGGAACAATAACTGCTGTGTTGTAGGATGTAATAATACTTACAAGAATACTTCGCCAGCTATTGCTTTTTATTCTTTTCCCATGCAGAAAAGTGAAGCGCAAAGCAGATGTACGGATTCAAGCTGTACATCAAAAGAAGTAAGTATGCTAATTTTATATTGTACCTCAAAGCAGTAACATATGCTTAAAAATTAACTGCAGCATGGATAATGTTGTTTAGAAATTAATGCTAAAGTTTTTTAAGTTAATAAATAGAAGCTCTAAATACTGTGAGTATTAGATCAAACGACACATTATGGGAATAGTCTGTCAATTATTATTGTTATTATTATTACTTTTATTTTTATTATTAATATTTATATATGTATTGTTGTGTACATATTACTATTCATACTTTATATTTTATTTTTAGTCCTGAAGTGTCATCATGAGAACCAAAGCCCGCAATAAAGATTTGCAGCATTCACTTCATCAGAAATAAAAGGTTCAGAACACCACAGTTCAGCATATGCTTCTAGTACATTTCCAGATGTGTACAAAAAGATTTAAACCTTTTAAAACAGCACCTTCAGTCAAATATATGCACATTATAGGCAGAAAACCACAAATAATACCTACATCGCACATGGCTTCCACTTCTAACTATCCTCCTAATAAGTGCAAAGCATGACACGGAGTGGTGCCACCATGCACGGTGCCTATAACTGTTCCATCAAAATGGGGGAAATGCCATTTACACACATTTACTGCTGACTTGTCACAGCAGTAGGAACGTCCTTCATCTGGCAAATGTTGGAAAAGCTGGTGATATCCAAATGATTTGCCAAGCCTATTCTGATGGATCCGTAGACCAACAATAGGTGTGTTCCCACCACAATATGAGGATAAAGAAGGAACCATTCAACTCCTACTGACAGAAAAGAGGTGTCCACAAGAAACAGTAGAAACCTGCTCAATAAACAAGTGCTTTTTATGTGGTAAAGATGACTTAAAGAACATTGTTCACCTAACTGTATGTGAAACCCTCAAAAATCAATAAGATCTAGTCTCTAAATATTGGGAAGCAAGAAGAATGATTTTATTATCAAATTCTGAGCATTAGACACACACAAGCACGCATGCATGCACCTTTTTCCCATTCTGGTTTCTGTTTGCATTTCTGTTCCTGGGTGGTAGTGATGGGGTGGAGGGTTTGGTGGTGGAGGTTGGAGGTGTGTACAACTGCCGAGGTCATTAGTGCTGAGTAATTGCCCACTATGCTTATTATCACTGAAAATATATTTTTAACATAAAAGAAAGTATAACCATCAGTGAAATTTACTTACATTAGGGATTTAATTATTTGTTGTGTCAAAAGTATATGTTTCAGCAGACTATGCAATAAGTTTTGAATCTGAACTATAACTGTGTCAGCACTGTAAACAGCAAGTGGCCAGCCCCACCTTTGTCTTAAAGTTATGATAAACAGAAAGCAAGTGAAAATACTGCATGTAACTCTATCTGTATAAATGAAGTAATTGCTGTATTTCATTTTTGTCATTAATTATATTTTGGAATAATACATTAATAAGCATTTCTGTAGATTTAGATATTTTCTACACATACCAGGTTTTGTTTCCATTCAAAATATAGCATTTGCTTGCTGCATCATATTTTGCTTTTGTTTCCATGCCACCTGGATCACTCCCATGATTTGGTTCAGTCAGTCCAAAGCACCCAATCAGCTCACCAGAAGCTAATATGAATATATAACATGAGAATATTAGAAAGGAACATTCAGTCTGTGGAATACTTTTTTAATGCATAAGATCTTTCCTTCACAGGATTCTTCTAAGACACAAGATCAATAATGCAAGTTTAGAATGTTATAAAGAATTTAAAGATTACATTTCTAAAATTGCTTTCTGACCTTGTTTAGAAAAATAATTTAAAACAACTACTACTCTAGACACATATGTATGTACAAATAACTGTATTAGCTATCCAACTAGGGCTGTTCATCATAAATTAGACCATGTGTTTAACTTTGCACTGCAACAAGTCTGATTACAAAGCACATGCTACCACCCAATGTAATACTTTGTTCCATCATACTACTTGAACTATTGACGTTGAATACAAAGATTAAAACAGAACATCCAAATAGCTGACTGAGTCCAATGACTGGCCTTTCTAGTAAGCTAAGCATAGACCTGTAGTCTCCTAACTTTCCCAGGTGGCACCTGCCTTTGTAAGCCTTGCAATTACTATATCTCTCTTCACAACTGCAAGAACTATTTAGCCTTACAAACATTTAATTTGAGAATGCTTAAGGAGGACAAATGAGAGGATCTTAGGACACACAAGATCACAGTACATAATTTTTACAACAGTGGCCAAGACAGATATATTGAAATATTGAAAATAATAATTTGTGTCTAAACAAACCGTAAATATAGCTCCCACTTCAACTGCAAATTGAGGGGTCTGGAGAATCTTAAATTAACATATTACTAAATGAATTATTTATTACCTGAAAATGCTTTAAAAATAATTTTAATCCATAAGCATTAGAAAAGCTCCTTTCATTCTTAGCAGCTATTTTCTACTTTTAATCACGATGAATCTCTCAAGAACACAAAATCTCAATGGGTTGGATTACACTTTTTCTTACATTGCTGATTTAAATCTTTATGAAACTAATCTCTAATCAAAAGGAAATAATGTAAACTAAACAGCCAGCATGGATTTAGGGAAAAAATGTTCAACTTGTTTTGCTCCTACAGACTTTGTTAACAAATATCACAAAATATGGATGAAAAAAGACAAACTGCTGCCCTAATGTTTGATATATCGAGAGCATTTGACTGTGTAAATCATGAAATATTAATTTATAAACTGCATCATTATGGCATAAAAAATGTACACTTGGAATGGTTCAAATCATATTTAGCTGGCCATAAACAGAAAATAATGCTTGATGGTAAGGGTCCTATTGATACAAGATGGAAAGACGTTAAAAATGGAGTTCTGTACTTGGTCCACTACTTTATGTCGTATACACTAATGATCTCCCACTCATAGTTAACGGACATCCAATGTTTTATACTGATGACATCTCAATCATTTTAAGTTGTTCAAATATTGAAAATTTAAAAGAAAATCTTCCAAACTATTCAACAATTTGAAATGTGGTTCGTGCACAATGGTTTGAAATTAAACAAAAGTAGAACAGAAATAATAACATGTTGGCTCATAGCTGGACTTGATTGTCTGAATAACCATCTCTTTAAACCTCACCAAACTGCCTACTATGTACCAAAGAAGAAACTATGAATATGGAACATCTAGAATCATGCCAAACTTTGAAGATGTATCCTAACATTATTGCTAAATGCAGGGAAGCTAAAAGGAGAATGACTTCATTGCCAATTCCTGTACATTTACAACACATGCAAGCGCACACATACACACTAGAATATACTTAAGGTAGTCAACTTTCTTGAATAAAATTCTTTTAGTTTCTTTGAGACTAAGGATGAAAATTCTGGAGTGGGTTTTAAAGGAAAAATTTGACTATTTTGTCTATTCCAGCAAATTTCATCTATTGGTGATAACATAATGCAATATGTGCTTGCTTTACTCAATAACATCTGTTTGCAGTACCTTTTTAATTTCATTTGACAGAAACTGCGGTATTGTTCTCCAGACCTTTTTATTGCATCATCAGAGAGGATTTTTTAATCCATGTGCACACATGCACACAAAAAACTAAATATATACACTATTTAGGACTAGCATTTAGTAAAATTAGGAATACATTTTTCAAAGCTCTCAAAAATTTAAGTTGTCCCTTAATAATTTAATGTTGCAATGATGTTCGAAATATGGACAGGATAACAGTCTAGTACCTGACCAGGAATTGATAAGAACAACTTTAAACTGTCAGTGGACATTTCTGAAACTGACAGAGAAGTCTAAATCTGGGACATCTACTCATCACCCACAATATTAGGTGGAGTACACTTAACTATGGAAGCCATGAGCAAGTGTTTTCCTACATATTCATTACATTCTGAAAATGTAAAGAGTGGTATATTTGTTCAACAAAGTTTCCTCACTAAAGTCAAAGAAATCAAACATAGATTGAAACTTCCTTACTTAAAAGAAAACATATAAACAAATGTTAACCCATTAGAACTATTTGATATTGAACACTATCTACACTTTGCTGAAGAATTTACAAAATCTGAAACCTCTCTGTGTGTTCTGAAACAAATGATGCTAGAAATAATAAATTTAAGATACCCTACCAATGAATGGCTATATGTTTATACTGACGGTTCCAGCTTACCAAATACCCAAATAATGGTGGTACTGGCGCAGGTGCAATATGCCCTCTCTTCTCTTTCTACAAAAGATTCAGTTTAAATACCACAAATTTTGATGGAGAGATTTCAGCAATATTTCAGAGCTTACAAAACCTACTATATCATACAAATAAATTTGAAAAAGTTGTATTATTATCTGACTCTAAAGCAGCTATTATATCCATAACATCTGATGTAACACCTGATAACTTAAATATTGCAGAATGCCGCAAAATCATAAAACAACTAATGAATTTAAAGAAAAGATTAATACTTCAATGAAAACCAGCACATTGCAGAATACAGGGTAACGAAACAGCTGACCTTCTAGCCAAGAAAGGTAGTAAAATTACATCAAATTCATCTGATCCAATAAGTTATCACTCTATCAAAAGAATCATTACATCAACACATAATAACAAAATTAAAGAAGATAATGTATTACAAACAAAAGGAAAACCATGGGAAAATTTGTGTAATAACTTGACTAGAATCACTATATTACCAAGAAACTCCTCTGTAGCAACTTTTAGACTCCTAACAGGCCATGCCTGTCTGAATAAACATTATTGAGGATTGGTAGAGTGAGATCTCCTCTGTGTCCCTTCTGTACACTTACAGAAGATATGGATGGAAACCATCTACTCCGCTGTTTAACCTTTAGTCAACATGGTAATATAACATAAAAATACTGGAGTGCAAGAGAGCGAATGGCTTCACTGCCAACTGCTCAACATTAGATACCAACCAACCAAGCATATTTGGTCATGCTGCCAAGGTTCAGGTATTTCTGTATCAGTGGCCAATGCTGGGATTGTGACTTGGCCTATCACTATACCCAGCACAGCCGGACAATATAAGGGACTGTTCATTAAATGTTATTTTATATGTTGTTAATCCCTCATGTTTAACCAGAGTTGTAATCAAATATGTTAAATTTACGAAACCCATCATATTCTAGGATATTTTCTCTGTAGCAAATAACAAGTATGGCCAGCAATAAAGTTTATTTAGTTTGTGTGAACTAAACAGCCACACATACTTTTCATAACTGTTTAGATTAGAATACTTTTTGTAATGGTTCTTATTTTTTTCGTACTGCAAGTGCGGAAGACAGGTGTTGGCTTCCCCTGTTTGATGATCACAAATTAACCTCATATTTCACCTGTAAGAACAGTTTGTTCACTAATTGTTTATTTGAACATTGTTTATCCATTTTGAAGAATTAGTGCTGGCAACTGTCTTGGTACATTGTTCACTTTGAATAATACTAACCTATACTAACCTTATAACTACTAAGGACCATAACAAAAGCTAATCATACAATAACTATGATTAAAAACACAACATGCTCTTTCATGCTTTTAACTCTATAAGCTATGCAGAATTCCAAACAAGGAAAAAGTCAGTCATGTCCATACAGCATTAGTCATGGATGTTTGTGTGTGGTATGGCGATTTTGTTTTCCAAAGCCTTCACTTGCGGATTCTTGCATTCCTCCTCCCAAATCCCTCTCTGACCATATCATAATGTAGCGCTGCAGCTTCAAGCACCTGAAGCTCTATTCTCCCCTCAGTTCGACAGTACAGAGAACAAGACATCCACAACACACTAATTTTCCATAAGGGAAACTGGTTGGCATTGCAACTATTATTAACATTACTTACTAATTTCTAATATACTTTAGACAGGGATTTGGCAGTAGCTTTGATATCCACAATATATATTAATGTTCTGCATAAATATGCAGAAACCTGGCAAAACTAAGAGACTCATATTGTGCCCAAACTGTTCTGTTATCTGGACCTGGCAGACTTTTTCTTGTTTCCCAAATTGAAAACCAAGTCAAAAGGACATTGTTTTCAAACCATAGAGGAGATTCAAGACAATATGACATGTGCTTGCAGCTATCCCAGAAAGTGTGTTCCAGGAGGCTTTCCAAAAATGGAAGAAACGTTGGGAATGGTGTATTGCCAGTAGAGGAAACTACTTTGAGATAGATGGTGCCTTAAATGTTGTACAATGAGCAATAAAGATGTTATAGGAAAAGTTTGCTATTTTTTTAACACACCATATATTCCAAAAAGTTCCTGCAAGCCTTATATATGGGCAAATTAATATTTAGTTAGTTTGCGATTTTCTGGTCATTTATCTTCACACTTCATATTTAATGTTTGAGACATCCATAGATATGGAGCTCATGAACATCTAAGTCTGATTATATGCTAATACAACACAAAATGACATGCCTAGTTTTGGAAGATACTTTTCCTTCTGCTCCTGGGAACCGTAAGCATCGATTGCATGCATCACCAAAGAGGACTGGACACTGAATACTGAGCGGTAGCTGCTGTCCACCCATTCCAATTCACGTGCTAAAAGTCCATAAGAAACAGATGTCACACCAGCACAGCCATAGCTTTTTATTGTGCAGCCAAGTGCTCCAAATGCACCTAGTTCTTTTACTATATCCTTATGGAAAACTGTAAAAAATAAGATCAAATGGAGCACTGAAATATTATATATTAACTCCATTAGTATAAATACCTAGAAGATAGAACCACAAACATAAAGGTTACATACATCACCATGAAAGTATTAGCTAAGTATTTTCTTCATTGGTATATCCTCTAGAGTAACAATTTGACATGTCACAAGAGAGCACTAAGGTCAGTAGAGAAGTTAAAAACAGATTGCTTCTAATCTTGTGCAAAACAAAGAGAATCACTCAACTCACCATAACAGATAGTGTTATCTCACTAAAAGCCTGTTGCATAATTCTGAAACAAAATCTCTTTATTACTTCAAATTATATATACAATAACTATCTTTATTTCAATGCTGTAGCACAATTTATTCTGCCATCGCTATGAAATTCACTCAAATGCTTTGGCTGTCATTTTACTGCATGCGTATGGTCGAAAAACTCAGTCAAAAACTGAACTCTGTGGGCTAGCCGGCCTTATATATCACTTGATGGTGTGACAATGAATTTCCAGAATCAGAGGTCATTACTGCACATGTAAAATGAACACCTATCACCTGTTACACCCAAGTGGAACAATGAGGGGCTTTGATGTAAACTGTCATGTCAGCACCAATTTTTTTATGCACACCTGCAACAATAAGCTATGAATAATTAATCCATAGCCCCTATATACATAACCTTCCCCTTATATTTTCTGGCTGTGCTACCAGCATAGAATTCCAGGGAATAATGGGTTGAGAAATGTGTGAGAATATTGTGACTGTGCACCAAATGCATGCACCTACACTCTTGGGATGGGGGAGGGGATTTTTTCTTGAAAGCCTTTGTCTTGCAACCCTGAAAGATCTGCCTTAAATACCAGCATACTATCTTAGGTATAAATGTTTAAAATACTGTTGATAAATAAATCTTGCAAATTTAAGCAAAGTGAGAAAAACTGGAACTGGAGTGTCAAAAAGTGGCAGCACAAATGTAACCAGTTGGTAACTTATCTTTTTTTCAAAAGTTTGTAATTCAAGAAATACAAATAGCATAAGAAATGTTCATTTTGTGTATTCAAATATGATTTTCTAACAGCATAGGCTGAATACCTATCATATCTATATTTGTATATGTTAACATAAACAAATAAAAGTGGACAGTCATAACCTTATCTCAGATTTTGAAAGCAAATGCACAATCTAGTAAGTGTCAAAACAGATGATTTTGCTTTGTTATGTGATTCAGGAAGCTAGGAAAGTGAATACAGACAAACTAGGTTTATTGAAGAAAATTAACTTTAGTATTTATTTGATAACTCAACAGAAAACAAAATTATTTTCAATTATTAATACATAAAAAGATTAATTGCTTTATTTTCTGTTAAGAGAATTTTGCATCCTTAGTCTTGGAGTACCTCATTTAGGATGTTCATGTGAGCATTACTTATTTCTCTGATAATTATAAATATAGTTGGGTTATTTCATATATTTTTAAATATATGAGCCTATCTCTAAGGTGTGGATATAATGTGTCTGCCTCACATTCATGAGATCCCAAGTTCTAATCTCAATTAGGACGTGTTACTTGGATAAGGTTTTTTCCGTGGTTTTTCCTTATTCTGAGAAGACAAATTTTGGGCTTGATTTGGAGTCTCCAGGACCATTTGATAATTTCAATAATCTCATTCATTCACTGTCCTATATGACCTACTCCAGTTAAAGGATGTTAAACTTCTTGTATAAAAGACCTGCTTCCACCATTAATCATCTACATTATCATGTTCTCATAGCGTACTTACTTTCATGGCGATGAGCATCCAAAATCCCTGGCATCAATTTCTCTCTGCAATATGAACGAAATGAGTCACGCAGTAGAATTTCATCTTGAGTTAGTTGTGATTCTATGTTCAATGCATCCTCCCAAGTGAAGGTACCTGCAAAACATTATTCATTTTCAAACTATTTATTTGATAATGTGCTGTGCAATGCATACATAAAAGTACTGCAATTATATCAGCAAAATTCTTTGCTCTCTTTTTCAGGTCAAAGTTACAAGCTACATCAAATGATTTACAGATGACTTTGGATTCAAGGTTTACCCAGATATTTTGTTCCCAGAAATTAGCAGGCATCTACAAAGGCACTATAACCACTATTCTCAGGAGGTGGATGTAAGAAATTTAGTATAAATTAGCCGAGTCAGTTCAGTCAGTTATTACTGAATTCAGAAAATAATCAAGCATCAATATCAAATACCTACATAACAGTTGATGTTATTGATTAAGCAGAAATACAGTTCACAAAGAATAAAATTAATTTATTTGCTACATTTGGTGTCAGGAGTATGACAAAATGGATAAAGGTCAGGAGTATGACAAAATGGATAAAGAAAATAAGTAGACAAAGGATGAAATGAAGATTAAAGCCCAGAGAAATGAAATGAATCTTAATTAAAACAAAAACAAAACAAAAAAAGAAAAAAAGATGGTGAATATGAACAAGCAGCTAAGCAAAATTAAAGAAACAAACTTGGAAATAAAGAGTAGGATGATGTAGGTTAAAGAACTGCTATAGGTATAGAAGGAAAAACCATTAGCTTGGAGGTTGGAGTTTCTGGTAAGAGGATTGAAGCACATGAACTCAGCAAAGTATTAACACCCTTACAGGATTTCCAAGTAAATACTGACAACATCAAGAAGAAAGAAAAGTGTAACACCAAGTGATTAAACCATCGATAGTGATAGGAAGCTAGCACCAAAATATGAAGCAACTCCTACAGCATGTACATTAACCTGCTGAAACAAAATGGGTCAGCCAACTTTGAACACTTTCTCCAACATTTCTCTGCTGTGACAGCGGCACACAATAAGAGGTCCATGCTTCTGAGACCATAAACAAGGATGCTTTGGCATATTAACTGAGGAATACAGGATTAAGTAAATTATTCATCAATGGGTATAAAAATTGTATGAAGAAAATAAATTTTGTGTTCGATGCAAAAGAACTAAATCAACAAATGATATGCAATGAATGTACGTCTAAGGCAAGGATGCAAACTGAGTCCAATATTATTTAATGCACTTATGGATGATATTCTAGATAGAGTAGTGAAAAACAATAAGCACTATCCAGTTATAGGAAAGAAAGAGATACCACGACTAATTATTGCTATTAATGAAGTTAGATTTTGCACAGAGAGGGACTTAAAAGGTAAATATGAAATAGCCTATGGTAAAGCCATTTTTATTTATTTATTTATTTATGCTTAGCTTTATACAGGTGAATATTACCAGTGTTCAGCCCTGGCTCATAAAGCCATTTAAAAAGGTAGCAAAATTAAACAGAGAGGGAAGGTAATTAACAAATGGAGAATCAGTTGAGGTAGTGAAAAATTTGATTACTTGGGAAGTGTAAATGGCATGTTATTTATGGACGCTCTTTAACTACTGTGGTTCTCAGCGTCCCATTCTAAATTGGGCATGAAAGACCACTTAATTTTGCTCAGAAACCTCTCTATCAGGCTTGAGGTTCTTTTAATTGCCGTAAATCTACGACCCACAGCTATACTTCCCTTCCGAATGAAGCCATGCCAAGGATTTTTACACCCGAAAAAATCCATCGTCCTCCGCCGGGTTTGAACCCGTGACCTTGGGTATATGAAGTCAGCATGGTAACCATTACACCATGGAGGGTGACTTTGATTACTTGGGGATCAGATTCAGAAGTAAGATAAATGGGAGGCACAATCCAAATATGCACAACTGGAAGGAGAACTTGCAATGAAAGCTAGTAGAGTTTGTTTACACAAAACATCAACATTAACAATGAATTAGCTGGAAAGACTTTATGAAGCAGTTAAAGATGCTTTATGGAATAGAAATGGGGAGCGACAAAGAGATGGCTAAAGATTGATGCATTTCATGGAATGTTTTTGGAAAGAATATTTAATTAACAAATATGAGTTATCCATGTTCTTATATTTTATGTAACAACTTATTATGTGTGCGTGTGTGTGAGAGAAAGAAAGAGAGAGGAGAGGAAGGAGAGAGAGAGAGAGAGAGAGAGAGAGAGAGAGAGAGAGACAGAGAGAAACACTCACTTTCATCAATTATGTGGTTAATTGTGAAAAATTCCCTTTCAATTTTATTTATTTTGCAAGGAAGTGGGTTTGCACAAGAGCTCTTAGGAGTGTAGTACTGGTGGAGATAAGAGGGTAGGGAGAAACGGCTAAATGGTAGAGAGAATTTTGTATAACGGGTATAGACTGTAAATATATATGACAATAATATAGTAAGAGAGTGTTTGAAGTTCCAAAAAGATGTAATAAGAAGAGAGAGTTGGTATGGGATTAGGGGGGAGGGATGATAGAAGAAACTGAAATATGTTGCCATTAGATAAAAATGCCAAGTCTGAATTTTGGAAAGAAGTGAGATTGAGGGTGGAAGACAGAAACAAAAGATATGGGCAAGTTTTCAGGGTAAAAGTTCCTTTGAGTTATATAAGAAGGGTAAAACAAATTGGGGAAGGAAAAAATATATGGCATATGTGAGAAATGAGAGAGAATAGGTCTTACATCAATGCACACCGGAGTATCATCATCATCATGAGCAGCTGATCATAAATCTCACTATCATCCTCATTATTATAAATATTAATTGTGGAGTCACTTGTGTATCAGTTGCATGCAAACTAAAATAAATATTTAAAAAAAATTATGGTTCTTTATTTTAACAACATATATGGTTAATATCAAAGTATATACAATGAAATGTTGACCGTAACTATACAAAATTTCTGCTATTATTCTTGAAAAATTACTCTGGTGGACTCCTATTTCTTCCCCAATACCATTTTGAAAACCAAGATCTGCCCCCATACCTCAAAAAAATCCTCATTTTTGGTTCAGAACTTAACACCTCCTTCCCTTTTTCATCTGTGTTGCCAATAAAACAATCACTTAACTACTCCATATTCTGTTTATCAAATTGATATAATTGAAGTCAACAACTCTAGGCTATTGAAGAAATGCAGCCAATTCACATTCTTAAGAACATTTACTCAATAAGCAAAGTCTGGGGAAAGGCAACTATGATTTCTCTTAGCAAACTTTTTTCCTAGTTTTATGCATGATAACTACAGGATATTTTAAAGGTGGAACAAAAATGTACTAGATTGATAATGTGCTAAGAAAATGCATTACTATGCTTTTTATGCAGGCTGATCATAGCACTTTCTTCCAAAACTATAGGAAAAGAATTTAATGACACAAATAATGAATCAGACCATAATGCAATTCCTAGAATAGATATTAAATTGCATTTGAATGTAACAAATTTTAAATGATTTACTTGAACAATTCAATAAAATTAAAAACTAGTTTATAAAGAGAAATAAAATTAAGAATCTGTATTTCCAACAGAGTGCCAAAAATCAGAAGATCTGGCAACAGTGTGCACTGTAAGGTCCCATTCAAATGAAGAATGTAGCTCTAACATTAAGCAAAGCACAGGTACAAGGGAAAACCATTTACAATGCAGCCATAGATGTAATGCAAGAAGTTGCCTGTCATGGACTTCTAGATCCATAAATTACATGTAGAACTCTTCCGAGCATACCACAAGTTTCCAATTCAATAGCATAACCAATACTTTCCAAAATGAAAATTCATCTAATATTTCATCAATAATATTATACATGGAACATAAAAAGTGTTGCACAAATCAAAAGCAGATCAGCTGTGTACTGCTGAGGATATCAGTACCACCAGCACCAGACCATTTCCATATTAGGTTCTAGAACTAGTGTGGATCCATGGTTGTTGTACTATTGCTACAAACAAGGCTAGATTTGTTGACAGTGTGCTTAGAAGCCTGACATTTTATCCCCATGCATCACAACACATAAGATGAATGAACAAGGTCAACTAAGTAACATTATTCTGCTAGTTACAAAATTGAATCATCACTTTGCCGCCATCACCAAGTGCATCCAAAGAAATCACAGCTGTAGCCTTGACTTTTCGAAATACACTGTACATTCCTCTTCATCTGTCAGTTGAGGGAAAAGTTGCTCCAAAATTAAGGCTTACTACCATGCAGCATTAATTGCTTCACAAAAGAAAACAGGGCCAATTATTCTAGCTGCATTCATAGCACACAAAACACCAACCTTAGGATCATATAGTGGATTTTGACATACAAGTTTTGGATACTGAGTTGCCCAGTAGCAATTATTTTTTTTAAGCTAAGTGAAGCCCATCCGTATTGATGTGCACGCTGGAATCTTGGAAAGAGGAACTATTGATAAGCCAAGGACTGTAGTTTCAAGATATTGTCCTGCTGCTGCAATCTAACATTGGGATGATCAAATTCAATGCTGTGAGATAGTTCATGTATCATATAGTTGTACACCCAGAAGAAATACTGATCAAGAGGCTGCAATTCGTATGTTGTGTTGGCTGGTATGCTGTTTACTGTCAGCTTTTCAGGGTCATGATCTTCTTCCAAGAGTTGTTGAATGTGTTCAATAATGCTATGAACACTACAAGAGTCCAGAAGTCAGATGAGTGCATTTGAATACAGAAGGAATGTTTCTTTTAAAAATACACGGAACATCAGTTTTGTCACTTTTCCTTAGGAAGTCCATTTTACAATTAGATTATCCACCTTGACATCTTTTCTTCCACTTTCTTATTAATGTCAGATAGTTGTTGGAGAGTTACAAATAACTTTGGCATTAGTTTTCTGATTGAGACACTATAAGCATTACAATGTAAGAATGAGTGATTATGCCCTTTAATTGCACAGTACCCTGTACTTCTGTAACACCCATTTTCTCTGATGTTCTCCCCATCTGCATTTCCTTATTAAAGCCTGACTCATCTGCATTATATATTTGCTCTTCATTGAATGTGTTGGTGTGTAATTTATAGTGGCTTCTAAACATTTCAATCTTTTGAGCAAGCTCGAATTTCTCTTTGCTGTGTCTATCTGTCACGAAAGAAGTTATTCTATGACTCACTATTTTATAGTTCTTTTTGAAATTATACAGCCATGATGGGCTGCCTGGCTTTAAATGAGTTTTCACTAATTTGTAGTTCAGTCACTTTTCTTATTGCAATGTTTTGCAAATCACAGCCTTTCGCTATTGCATTCTCATTGATTGACTTTGCAGGAATTCTTGAAATGTTATCATTCTGCAATTTCTTCATCTTTTTCTTGAAAGAATTTTCCAGTTCAGCAAATCCTTTTATTTTATATAATTGACTTCATTTGTTAACCATATAAATCTACGTTTCCTTGCTGTCCACAATCTGTGATTAAACATTTGTTTATGATGTTTCACTTGTCCTGAAAGCAGCCACTAAAAAACAATATTCTTCTTTTCTCTGAAACTAATGTCTCTAGTGAACCTGATTTCACGGAACTACAAGTTTCTTCCTCAAAAGATAATTGTAACTGTTCTTTGGACACCAAATCGCCAGAAAGGAGGAAAAAGAGAACAGGGACATCCACAAAAGTTGGAGCTTTAACAAATAAAAAATTATTTAATCTTGGATGGAGTACAAGGTAATCACTGATAAACGTAGCATTGTGCTTTTGAGTTTTTGCAAATACTTTGTCTTAACTACTGGTAAATAAGTTCTTGAGAAACCTAAGACTTATTTGTGAGACAGTATTGATAAAGATCATGCTTATGATGATCATTGTAACCAAATTGCTGGAGATTTGGTCCCTTGGCTGGACACAGATTTCAGAATAGACAAAATGCAACTTAGTACACACTGATCTAGCCCCATCCTAAACCCCGCCATCAATATTATTAAGTGGTATATAGGAAATAAAATAAGGTAGCAATGCTGTTGAGACAATCTATTTCTCAAAGATGGCAGCATCAACAACATACACTGAGTGGGATGGCTCAGGTGGTAACATCAGTGGCCCACATTTGGGAAGTCCTAGATTCCATTTTCAATGACCACCCACTCTGAACCATGGATTTTTTGTGATTTCTCCAGGTCAGCCAGTGAATGCTAGGGTAGTTAATCTTTTGCCACAAATTTTCTGTCCCAATTTCCTGAACCCGTCACTTCTTTATCATCTGTTTCAAAGTTGAATGAAGGACCATGTGAATTGCAGCTAGGCAGTAGCTGTGCACTCTATAAAGGTTTCTTCTGGTATCACTGTACGACCATTCTGTCAGGACCTGCCTATGGGTGCTTTTGTAAGTGTGCCCTATCAGGGGATCTCTACAGGCTTATGGGTAGGGCCAAGGCAGCATTGGATCCATTCAATCTGGAAATGTTAGGAACCCTGTCCATGCTAGAGCACATTGTCATCTGGATGTGGTCACTCTTGGGTCTCTCCCCTCATTCCTGTCTCCCACGTGTCATGTAAGTCACAATGGACTACAATGGCCTCATACTGTGTTCTGCCCCAGGGACTGGGGGCCACACCAGCAGTAAACCTAACCTAATCAATAACCTAAAAACAAACCTTCAAATTCATTTAGCAAATTTTTTGAATCATTTGAAAATATTATTCTTGCATTAAACAAAGATAAAACAATGTTACTACTATTTCACCATATAAACAGTAAGTCCTTGGACAAACAAATCCTAAAACTTGGGGATAAAACGTTAATGAGTTCAACAAATTTTTAAGGGGTATATGTAGATAAAATCTTGAAATAGCTCACAAACATAAATTTTCTAACACACAAACTAAGCGAGTGCTGCTTGGAAATAAAAACTGTGACATGCATTTTAAGCAGAGGGTGCTTGAAAACACTTTACTGATACTTTCAGTCCTTTCTCCTATATGGCATTATTTTCTGGAGTAATTCATCACACAGAAAAGAAATATTAAAATTCAGAAAAGAGTGAAAGATTAAAGGGGAAAAAATCAACCACTGGCTATAGTTCACTATTTCAGAAATTAGGGATTTTACCTCTACCATCATTGTACATATATGATATATTACTCCAGATTAACACAAAGACACATGAATTACAGAAAAAGTTACTTGTGCAATTACATCATATCTAGAATACCAAAAAAACTATAAATAATTTTTCACTGCACAAGGCTGTGTGAGGAAAGCTTCAAGTATAAGGGAACAGTACAACAAACTGCCACACTCAATCAAACAAGTTACACCTATGAAGTCTTTTATATGGAAATTAAATAAATTCATGCATGAGCAATGGTTTTATACTATACAAGAATATCTGCAAAGGTAACAGTCAACTTTTGCTTATCATTGAGTGTATTTAAAACTTATATCTGTGGTGACTATATGATAGTTGGAAATTTACATATTGTATGTGTATGGTGCTTTGAAATGCTACCACGGATAACTTTTGTGTGGGTATGGGGAATATTATGTGAGTATGGGTGTCTGTGTGTTTCTTTTCCACAAATTTTGTGTCCTACTATGAATGTAACTTAATTAAATGGATAAATAAGCTATATTTACCTTTCAACCTAACAGATGCTGGTAAAACATCTTTCCTCTTGTTAAGGTCCAATAATTGTACATTTTGAAACAATGTTTAACTTTTTAGGAAAAAATGGAATGTTATTGTTTTCTTAAAGTTAGTTTAAATATTGCTGCTGTAGAGACATTTTAGAAATTCGAGCAACTAGGAAAATTAACTACAAAGAAAAATTATTTGATAGTAAATTGATGTTTATTAATATTTGCAATAAAGAATTTCAACAGGGTAGTCATGGTTTTTAATACATGCGCTTGTGCCTGTGGTTCAAATTTTGCCAGGATCATCTCCCTGGCTGAGATTTCCTTAAGGTTTTCCCTCAGTCCTCACATCAACAACAAACATGTAGAAGCTTGTTTAAGAATTTAAAATGTTGAACTGTTCCATCCATAACTGTTGTATGTAATATGTATGTATGTCTGTCTATTCATCATTGGAAATTTTACTTCTTTATGACTTTGTCAAATTATAATATAAACAGAAAACAATTACAATACATGAAAAATCTTGTAAATAATAGCACAAGAAATATCTAGTTTTTGGTAATAAAGAAGCACATAAATATATGGTTACAATATGTGAAAATTTGGAAATGTATGAAAACCTAATAAGCACAAACACAAGAGAAACAGCCTTGGTAATGAAAATATACAATTGTACAATAACAATGTTAAATGTTCTGCATACAGTACAACAGCATTAATCTACAGAGAGCATTTCTATTGCTGTTACCTTACAGTTTCAGGTTTAGGCAGTCATTTAAAATATAAGGCATTTCTTTTTGTAAGATATTTTTACTGTTTTTTTAAAGTTCTTGCTATCGAGTTCCTTTACACTTTTTAGATGTTTCTTATATAAACTGATGCCTATGTATGATGTGCTAGGTTATAATGAAATGTCCTTTAAACTTACTTAAAAGAATTAAAAAAAAAATTGGCAAAAGCTGGATATGTACCATAAAGCTAAGCCTGGAAATCCTTAGAAAAAAAAAGGTTGAGAGGGGAATGTACTTCAAAACCAATTTTTAAAGATAACATTAGTAAATTTCTATGAAACTGCATCGGATCACAGTTGTTCATCCTGAAGTCAAGTTTGTAATGAACATTTATTTTGTGTTAGCCTAAAAACACTGCAGAACATATTATATTTATACGATATCCAGATATATTGTATAATTTTTTTTTCAATTCAATTCAATCTCTTTGTACTCTTGTTTGCCTCTGCTCCTATAAATGCTTAAGCATTTGTTGTTGGTCATGCTGACCTTCAAATCCTGCATTTAGTCAATATTAATATCTTTAGTGACCAAGTTAGTGTCCCCATCATATGGATATACCTCAAAGTGACCACAGAATGGATGTATGTGTCATCTTGTGTGTATCATTTATTCCTATTTCTGCAATACACACTCTGCATATGCTCCTAGTTGAACGCATATTGAGGGCTATTTGGAAGGCAGCAGCCCTAAGGTCACAGATTGCAGCGGAGGGCTTGGACCCCATAAAAGTCCTCAGTCCCTCCCCCTGTTATGTAATAAATATAATTGTATCCTTCAACTAATATATAATTTCCCAATTATTGTGAAATTAATGCAACCTTTAAAAATCAATTTTGGAATACCTCTAGATGATCCATTACTTTGGTTAATAATGGCATGGTAGTCATCTAAAGTATTTAACTTTAATACATGGTAGCTCAGTGGTCCTGCATTGGCATGAAAAGCCTAACATCTGCATTTGGGGCTTGACTAAGGTACTGAAGTTTTCAAATCTGATTCAGTTTTCCACATTTAACCAAAATTGGCTGCCATGAAAGAATAATCATTAAATACAAATTCCCATCAGAATAAACTAAGTCTGCTTGACATAATTTCAGAGCATCATTCCTTACTTTCAATTTACTACATCCTATGTGCTACTTCACGACCATCTAAACCCACAAATCACAAATGTAAAGCAATTCATTACCCTTTAGCACAAGGTCCAGGATCTCATGGTGGAGGGGAAACATAATAGCCTCACTCCACTGTTTTGTGAATACAAATTAATCAGTGTACGGCTGCCCCATAAGCTAAAGAGTTTGAATCAGTGAATGTGGAAGAAGGGGTAATGGAACTGAGTCAAAGTTCCTGACCCATGATTTACCATGACTATGATACTTAAGAGCTTCTGTTAGTTCAACTCAACAGTGCTTATGCACATAAATAATTATGTGAAGTAACTCAGTAAAAGCAGCTGAATAGGCAATGGCAAGTATTTTTTTGTAATTTTAAATTGTAATTGCCACAATAAACTAATCTGAACTTTGTATTAATAAAGGGGACAGTGAACTCATGATGACCTCTAACACATTTTGTAAATGGTTTTATTCCTGGAGAAGGAGTTGACAGACTTCCCTTTCTTAACAAGCAATAGGTATCACTGGCTCATTACACAAAATATTTGAATTCTTCCATCTTAATCTCTAAGAAAAGAAGTCAGCAAAGTGGTAAATTAATATTTCTACCATATTGGATAAAGTTTTGTTGCTAAAGAAAATATTCGGTTTCACAAACATTTACCATCAAAGTGCTTTATTCACACTCTGGATGTCTTTAACTACCATGAAATATCAACTATCCTCAATTTGTCCATCTATCTGTAAACATGAAATTTAGCTGAAAATGTTACAAAACTAAGGGCACTTTATGAGAAAGACATATTAAGTTGTTTAGATTGATTTCCCAAAGTATTCACATTTTGAAGTTTACTCCTACATTATTTCTACCACTAGCTCCACACACTGCAAGTTTAATACTAATTGTACATTTATGGTCTTATTTCCATGATTTCTTCTGCAATTAAAAATGAAACATTATTTGAATTATAATAGTTATAAATGATGCAGATTCAATTATTTGTATTTTTACTTAGAAAACTTTCAAGTAAATATATAATGTCCTACATACAGTTATTTAAACATAAAACAGTTGTTGAATAATATGGGATTTCTCTTTTGATAATTACTTATAAAACCCAATGTTTAATTACAGATTATTTTATAAAGCACAGATGTGGCACATAAAGCTACAATACATGCTAGTTGGTGTTCTCAGCTTCCAGAGAAGGTTCTGTCATCTTGAGAGTTGTTGCCAACATTTAGCTCATTATGTCATGAGCACCCCTTTTACAGAAGCAGAGAACATCTATGATGACATAGACCATGGAAGCCTACATATCTACAAAACATGCTACTGCTTCTATTTGTGGATTATTATTTCTGTAAAACTTATATTATCTCTTTATTGGCATTACTGTATATTTTAGTAAATGTGAATCAAGAAAATAACTGAAGGCCCAATTGCAGAATGAAATCATCTACATACCTATTCTGTAAAGAATTGTAAATTTATGAATTAATATTTCAAAAGAATTTGTAATTGAGTAAAACGTGCTGTTGAACTCAGTCATTCTTTTTATATACTGTATGCTCGAAAATACGATAGCATCGAACCGCTCCCCCCTGCCACTGGCCAATAACCATTAGCAAACAGAAGGTGACCCTCTACTAAGGGCAAGAGGCAACATAGTAACATCTCCATTTCCTGTGGACTCTGTAGTCAATTCAGATTCATGTTACTACATTGCAAACCGGTGAGTTACTGCACAAGTCTAATATTTGGCAACTGTGAGAGAGGGTTTCCAGGCGCACACCTCATAATCCCAAACTTTAAAGTCACACTCCCTTTGGCAGAGCTATCATATTCTGAAAAATACTGTACTTTTTCCAAAACTCCATACAGAAGTAGTGCTCAGCCAGGTATGGTGATGTGTTTAGTTCTGTTTCTTCTTTGGAAAACTCAACAAAATGAATAATACAATTTAATTCATTGCTCAATACTCCACTACAGCACCTCCTACAATTCTCAACAACCATCTGCTTGTGCTATAGTTAGTTGTTCAGGATGTGGACACTATTACTGAGAATAGAAAGAACTTCAGCATATTAGGTCCAAGTACAGACAACCTATGAAGTAGAAGAAAAGTTCCACAGAAGGTCTGCATTTGAAAGTGTTGAAAATATGAAATCTGCTGGGTTGCCAAGGTTTTGATTTCTTCTTGAGATCATTGGAGTTTTAGCTTCACAGATCCCTCAGCTATGCCCTGCCATTGCTCTACAGTCACAGGCTTTGACCATAACTGCTCCACTCCTCTATTTAAGAGGAAATACCTAATAAATATTTAAAGAATTAAGCATCCCTGAACTGGATTATATATGTGGTATATATGATGAAATATACACAAACAGAAACAAAATCATATTTTTTATTAATCTTATTCTTTTTCCTAAATCCTTGCTTCAGCCAAAATGTTGAGGACGCTACGCCTAAGGCATAGCCGAGAGACGTTTTCTTAGAAGGAGAGGATTGGAGCATTTGCGGCCGAAGGCCGTAAATGCGGAATACCACAAAGCGTAGCCGGGGAATCATGCTATTTAAAGACATAATCATCCGTGCCACAAGTAAAACAGAAGCTACTCCATTTTAATATAGTTCAACCGTACTGAGGATCACATGTGGTAACCCTGATGAAAGAAGTAGAATTCAACATTCCCAGGAGTGTTTACATAGCATTAAATGGTGTATCCCTACGTACTTGACCATAAAAATGTACACAACGTTTCTGACAGGGATTTAGGACAACATTCGGCTAAAAAATTACGTGCTTTAAGCTTTCAAATCTGTGATTTTAGTGGCGTTTAACTCTAGATTCATCTACACCATTTGACGTCAAATTCACTCATCTGGAATTTAATTTAGACGTAATGAAAATTATGAAAATGACAGCAATAGTGTATAATTAAACACAATCCTTTACAAACATAATTGTATTAACATACATTTTTAAAATGCGGCATGTAAGCAACCAAGCCCATAACAAACTCCTGTATTTAATGTAATATAATTTTTTGTAGACCGCATTAATTACAAAATAAATAGCTAGAATGTCATATGTAACTTACTACTCATTAAGTTGGCAACAGCGCACAGATAGTTGATCTTTGAGGAGTAGTTTTTTAATTGATATTTTGCATTCACAATTTTTGCTAATATTCGGCTGCGCAAGATAGATTAAAAACTGGCGCTAAATATTCAGTACCTGTGAAAATTTAGAACTTAAAAGTAGACGAGCTGTGGCTGTAAAGGATACAATTTTGTGCCGCCTTTCGTTGGCCAAGTTTGTGGATGTAAGTTAAGCATCTTGCAGAAAACGCTGTATTCATTCTACACTGCCTCAAAGTTCACCAACTAATAGCACTATCTCCGCAGTTACTTCGTATTAGATACAGAGGCACGTGCATGATAAACGCACGTGTCAGAGGAGGGGAAGATTACAAGAGCCTGTTGTAATAATTTTATAGAATCCTTGAACTTCAAAAGTGGTCATGACAATTATCTCAGAGACTTAGACTCTAGCATTTATATTAAGATTATTAGCAAAAACAAAGAAAAGAAAATCACATTCCATTCATCGTCATTCAGTAATTCTTTAGTTAATTATAAAACAAAATTTTATAATTTATTCCGTAGGTACGTGTGATTTCATGGGAGCAGAATAAAATTACCAGGGGCTTATTTTACAGATGGCACAATGTTATGCATAACAGGCTGAAGTTGTTTTGGAAAAAATGTTCACTGCACATCCAGCTTCATTTCAACGTTCACTTTCTTAGCCAACCTCTGTGTTATACACAGCTTATAGCGATTAACAAGCTAACAGATATTATAGTTGTTACATTCACATGATTTCCTATACCCTTATGTAACGGCGCCACCATTTTTAAAAAAAAGTGAGGTATTAAACAATTAGAACCAATAATAGCTTATCCCGGAAATGTCTAAAGCCAAAAGAAAACTATTTATAATAAATTATGTGTTCTAAAGGGACCTACATTTTTTTTTTTTTTTTTTTTTTAGAACTTCTTGGCTTTCTCTTACCTTATACGTTTACCTTATAAACATTAACCAAAGTTCCTTCCGAGTCAAGAGGACTTCACAGATCAGTACCAAAACAATCAACATATATGTATGTTTTACTTGTCATATAAATTTCTTTAATTTTTGTGCTCTAATCAAATTCGTTAGAGCTATGTTTGAAGGGGGGGGATTAGAGAAAACCTTATGTAAAGGGGAGTTTAGTATTGGGGATTTTATTAAAACTCTTCATATCGCCATATTTGGTATATGTTGAACTTAAATACCAAATTTGCTATTTGTCGAACATTTCGTTTCTGAGTCTTGCTCTTCCCACGTGAGCGGATCTTTTTTCTATAAACGATCTCCTTATTCAGGGGCCTCAAAGCAAATACTTTCGCTGAAATGTCAGGGTCGAATTTCTGGATGAAGTAACGGGTCATCAAGAAGTCGCTCCGCACCTCCCGTGTAACCAAGTGTCGAGAATTCTGGTGGCAGCACTGGTTGACGCGAGTGTATGGTGGAAACGTTTCGCTGGTTAGGAAAATTGCTAGGTTCACTATATTCATGCATGAAAGGTAATATAGAAAAATAAAATGCAACTAATCTGTTTAAAGAAGATGCTGAACATGTTTACCATTTTCTTGAAGACACAAATTTACTCGTTTTAATTTGTTTTCGAACACTGTAATTAATGTCTCCTTTGTTACAGATGTTATGTAACCTTCTATTGTCGGTTTCAGCTCATTGTTTTTGGATTGTATATTTGATTTGTATAGACCGAAGCTTTAGCGGCTCCCCAAAGAAAATAATGCTTAGGAGTAAGATCATGGGACCTCGGAGGCCACAGACCTTTAGAAATTAGTCTTTCCCCGAAAAATTCCACTAACAGTCCCATGGATTTATGTCATGTATGATCAGTGGCGTTATCTTGTTGAAAAAAATGCACCATTCACATTTTAGCTGTGAAATAAATAGAAAAAGAATATCCGAGCAATAAACATCTGAATTAATTGAGTTATGGAAAAAAATAGCCCAATAATTCGAGAGCGAGAGATCGCGCAACATACACCAAAGGGGTTTCCTGAATTGCATTAGGATTTTCAGTAGACCATACTCAGGAATTTTGTTAATTTTGGCATCCTGATACTTGGAACCAAGCTTCATCAGTAAAAAAATGTCCTACCTAACACGTCAATTCCATGGTGCAAAATAAACCTCTGAAACCATTCACAACACTGAACTCTTTTCCTGTGATTTGTGGGACTTAATTCGTGGACGACTGATACCTTATATGGCTACAAACCAAGTTCTCTTTTGCCTGCTTTGTATGTGGAACCGTAAGAAATATCACATTGTGGGGCCAATTTGTTTAATGATTTCTGTGGGCTTTTAAGCATTCTATCCGATATATTCGATAGTTTTTCTTCTGTTAGAACACTGGGTCTTCCACGTCTAACAGCATCATGCACGGAACCTGACTCCCGAAATTTATTAATTAAATCACGCACAGTATCTCGGTGCGGTAGTTTTGAGTTAGGGAACCTGACAAGAAATTTTGTTTCACTTTCTCAGTATAATTTCCACGTTCACTAAGAACGCTTTCCACTAGAAACACACGTTCCTCTGTAGAATACATTGATTTCGTTTCAGACACACGCCAGAACTTACAGCATAGTAGACCATACTCACCAGTACAATAAACAACTCATGCGCTCGCAGCCGCTGATAACGCCGATAATCATAATATCCCGTCGGAATCGAATGCGATAAACCTAGTGATGGCAACCTTTTATCGAGCGGTGGCCAGCAGCAAGTTGTGGAGGAAGTTCTTGATGACCCGTTACAATGCCTTCTTTACTTACTAGATACCTTACACTTATAGAAAGTAAAAAGAGAAACCCCTGTTTATGTAACACATTTTTCAGGAAATTTACCCCTCCTTTATCTGAAAGTATTTTACCTAGCTTGGAGAAGCAATGGAATAATTTAATCGCATACATCTAGAAAATAGTAGAAAACACAAATCCATCTTAATTCGTCAGAAGAGGAGACAAATTCGAATATGGAGATTTAAATTCAATAAATTTTGTTGTATTTCTAGATACTCCTGATGCATTTCTTAGTAAGAATCTAAACTTCAAAATAGTAGAGCTTATAATTAATATTGCTCACATTTATCGCATCTTAGAAACATTTCAAAACTCAAGCTGTTAATAGCTCTGAAACACTTAAATATAATTATTTAAAACGATAGTTACTTTGATTCCCAAGCCTTTAATTGCACACTGATATGCAAAATTGTGCTTCTTGTTGCATTTAACTGAAGCAGTTTCATGGTTTCAAATGTGTGCGCTTTTGGACAATAATTGTAATTTTGTCATATAACGTAAAATGTCGTCAGTTAAATACAACAAAAAGTATGCTTATGTGGTGTTTAATGCGGAATCTTCTAACAGAATTAAAGATCTAAGATATTTTACACGGAGGCAGTATCAAACATGTGCCCAGGTCCACTCTTCCACATTCTCAAGTTCAACCAAGCTGCTGTACATAAGACAGACATAGCTGCGGATATTTCTAAACTAGGATATACTAAGGAGAATCCTTACATAGCAGAGGGAGAAAAATCTACCACATGTTTCTGATGTCCTATCCGAAAGAAATCTAACATTACGACAAATTGAGAATCTGCTATATGAATTTGCACATTTGTTAGCATTTTTTTTTAAACAGTACCGGAGTCTGGTCAGGACTCCGGCGCTGTATCCCCTATTTACATCCCCCCCTGTATGATTACTGGTTTTACTGTTCCTTTACACAAACATATACACATTGCACAAACATATAACACCCATGCCCAAGGCGGGACTCGAACCCACGATCCCCTGCCCACGAAGCACCAAAGCGAGACGCCTTAGCGAGCGTGGCCTTGTGGACCGGCTGCATTGAGATAAATCCTGAAAGGAAATTAAAATAACTGGAAAGATATCGAACCCCGGCAAAAAGGAAGGAGAAAAAAAGTGCGCTTCGCACGTGTGGCGCAGTTTCTAAATGGGATGTGCGCATGCAGTTATGTATATTTTCCATTAATAGTATTTATAAGTGAAAAAAGAGAGAAGAGGCAGTCCATTCCAAACCATATTAACTCAACCCAAGAGATTCAATTAACAGCAGGAAGCTCAAAGATTAGTGTGACTATGGACTACACGGAGCGAAAGTGATCGGATAACTTCTGCACATCAGCAAGACGAAATACACAGCGAGCAATGTAGTCGTTAACCACGGAAATGCATTTATGCTGAAAAGTATTTGTTGGTGTAAGCTTGTCAGCTGAAGGAGTCAGGGTTAGGGTTCTTGGAAAGAAGGAAGCAGCAAAATTCAGCATTTTTCAACGCCGAGAGGGGAGGGTAGTAATTATCAAAGAGAAGATACACCTATAAGCAGATGTACGAATGCTTAGAAGTAAGAAAAAGATGAAAGATTTTCCGGTTTCCAATAGAATTTGAGAAGAAGAATATTGTCTTGGTTTGGATTCTGGAACTGTGAAGGTAAATATATGGCGTTAGGGGCATTAAGGGTTTATTAAACAAAATTCACATGGTAGCTTTACTCGAAACATGCTAGGAGGGGGAAACAGAAATGCAGATGGAAGGTGCTGAGCTTATTGGAAAAGGTGATAAGTAGAGCTAGAAAGGAAGTGTGTCTGGTGGAGATAATATATACTTTTAAAAAGTGAATGGAAGAGTAAAGTGTAAAAGAGGAAAACAGAGGTACCAGATTTAATGTAGATAATGATTAGGGATTGGAATTTGTGCATGAGAGTTATTTATAACCACCAACAAATGCCAAGTTTCACCACCCAGAACTCCTCAAGGAAAATAGAAAAGGAGACTGACACTATTAAACAGGGGCTATCGTTGACAACCATTTCATTGGTAGGGGATGTCAATGTAAGATTAGGAAAATTGGAACAGAATTCATAATATCTGGGAGGATTCAGTAGATGACGAGGATGAGGAACTCTGGGAAAGGCAAGGTCAATATATCATTATTAATAAATAAGATAAAATTATTGGGATTTAGTAACAATAATGACTGTAAATGTGGCTTGGAAGAGCGATATTCCTAGATATAGTAACACAATATATTGTAGCGAATGTGCGCGATTCCAAACCACCGCTGAAAGGATCACTGGTTTGCCCGGTCTAGCAATAGAGCGAATAGATATAATATCCGGGAAAACAAAGGATCTGAGTTTCCATGCAAGATTCTCGGGATCGCCCTCCATGGTGTAATGGTTACTATGGCAACTTCATATACCCCAGGTCGCGGGTTCAAACACGGCGGAGGACGATAGACATTTTCAGGCGAAAAAATTCTCAACATGACTTCCTTCGGAAGGGAAGTAAAGCCGTTGGTCCCGTGTCGTAGACTTGTGGCACGTAAAAGAACCTCGAGCCTGAAAAAGAGACCTCTGTTCAAAATGAAGCTGTCTTTCACACCTAGTATAGGACGGGACGCTGAGAACCGCAACAGTTTAAGAGCGTCCCTAAATAACAATCCATTTCCTTTTAAGAGTTCTCAGACCTTCTTTATCCCTGGGTCCAGAACATTCTTCTCCCAGAGCGATCTCTTTCTACATGGACAAAACGTAATGTTTCCGTAATTTATAAGACTGGAACTTTTGAAGCCCGGCTACATACTATATAAGGGGCTAACAAAGGAAGTGCATGACTTAAAAGTCAATCTGGTGAGACACACATGTTAAGAAAGTGACATGAATGCAGTGACTTTGTTATTTGAGTACCAAAAGTGTGTCAGTGCTGTATTGCTGTGGCAAATAACGTGAATTTAACAGAAACTGGTGTCTTCCTTTCTTACATTGGTATCATGACAGTCATAAAAAAGGACAAAATGGGGGAAATACTTAAGATGGAAAAGTTGGAAGCAAAAGTGAATTTTAACAAGGAAGAACTGAAGGACGGCATGGAAGAAATGAGGGGCAAAGTGAAACCCGGAATGGAAGAAATGAAATTACCAATGGAAAATATGGTGGAGTAGAAGGCGAAATTCAACATCGGGAACGTGGAATCAAAAAAAAAAAAAAAAAAAAAAATGCAACTCGGCATGGAGAAGATGGAAGACAAAATGGAGTTCTTAGTTGAGAAAGTGAAAACGGAACTCTCTAGCAAAATCGACTAGCAGTTGTCCGTCTTGAAGATGGACTAGGAGGACCTGGTAGGAAAAGTGAAAGAACTAGGGGAAACGTTAAAGGCCTTCACGATCGCACTGGCGCCCTGAAAGACCATAGGTGAAAGCGTTGGTGCCCTGAAAGGAAAAGCCGAAAACAGCGCGAGACGCGTGGATGAGAAAAAACACCTGCGCGTGTCAAGTTTCCTTAGTACGACTGTACGTCAAAATTCGCAGTCTTTCGCGACAGTTCGCTGCAATCGCTACCCACAACCATCGCCAGCAGAAGAGAAAGCACCACAGCTGATAGCGAGCCTCCAGGGGCGGGTGGCGGAAGTCTTGAATGCGAATCAAACATACGCGTCGTCCGAAGACATCTGGGTGGCCCTCGAGAACCACTTAGGGGACCATTGCTTAAACGTAGCTTATTATAATGCGCTCAAATCGAGGTAACAGTAAACATAAGAGACGCTACAGGTGTTCGCAATGACCATCAGCGACTCGTCCAGCTATGCCAGTTAAAGGCCGCCTACTTTTTGTAGACGGGATGGAGGACACTAAGATACGACAGCGAGTGATGCTCGGCGAGTACAGGATCACCCAGAAGGAATTAACAGCCACGCTGAGGATGGAGGCGGCATGGGTAACAAAGGCCCCTAAATCGTGAAGCGGGAGTATCCGCTACGACGGGGACGGAGGAGCAACCCAGGGAGGTCGACGTAGAACGAATGAGGTGTGTTGAGGCTTTTGCCAGTCCAGACAACTGTTGAGGGACTGTCCACACCAATCCGAGGAGCAGAAGGAGAAAGAATAAATGTCGGCGTGGCGAGGGGCACGTCGGGCCGTCATAACCAAAACTTCGAGTGACATTGTGTACCTTGAGCAGATGATTGGATGTCAGCCTGCTCGCGGACGGCTGGATAGTGGGACATCATGCCCGACTCCAATGAACACGGGCGCTGCCGTTATCGTAATCAGATCTGCCCACGAAATGGATTTGCCGATGAGGAAACCAAATCGGCCTTAACGACACCTTGCCTGTGAAGAAGGTCGCCTTACTATAGTTAAGCCTTGATCGGAGCAGCGTATGACTGCAAGTGTTCGTCAAGAGGGAGGCTGAGCTTGTGATACTGAATCTGGATGCCCTCAGGAGCCACAACGCGGCAGTTGATGTCGGAAATTATGTCTTGCGACTCGCCCGAGACAAGGTGATAATTCGAAGCCCCGTTAAACCAGGAGTCTACAGAGTGGTCCTGACGGAGAATGTAGTAAACCTACAAGGAGCGAGATGGTCGTAAAAGTGCGCCTGACAGACCAGAGATCAAGAAACATGGTTTTGAATCAGACTACTCCATTGAATGGAATTTGCATCGCAAAAGCATTTTGCCTTGCTAAGACGAAGTGTCCTTGAGACTGTTGAACCTGTCGGGCGACAACCAGCACTAACGGGTTGGTACGGAGTATGTGAAATGTGAGCAAGCTACAAGTGTATAGCTGTTCAACGGAACCGAACGGCCGGCAGCGACGCAAGATCTGGAGCCGCGACTGGAGGACTTTCTGAGTAGGGCGGCAGCAAGTTAAGCCGCCGCACAACTAGAACAGGTCCGGCAACTACTTCGGAAATACCAGTCTGTTCTCAGTCAAGGGGATAGCGATTATGACCGTACGTCCGATTGCGCCATCAAATCGGCTACAGAAAATTCTGACTAATCCGTCAACCCCCAAGACATGTTCCTATGACGAAGCAAGTGGAAACATGCTGGGACACATGAAAACCAGGATAGAAGTGTCCGACAGTTCTCAGTGGAAAAGAAGAACAATGAGCTACGTTTCTGTGTGGACTATATGAAACTGAATTCTGTCACCAGGAAATATAGTTTTCCCTAACCCGGATTGACGAAACTCTGGACACTCTCGCGGGAGTTAATGATTCTGGACCCTGGACTTGAAGTCGGAAATGTTGGAAGATACCTCTATATCTAGAGGATAAGAAGAAATGCGCATTCTCAAACAGCCAAGGGCTTTGAAAGTTTACAATTATGCCCTTTGGTATCTGCAACGCGCCAGCCAACTTTCAGCGCCTAGTGGAGTCGGTGATAAGACGGCTGACATATGATCCCTGCCTACTATATCTGGATGACATTACCGCCATGGGCAGTACCTTCGAGGACCACTTTGTTAAACTGACTAAGGTGTTACAGTGATTACAATCGACCAATCTGAAACTGAATACGAAAAAGTGTCAACACCTCTATAAGAAAATAAGTTACTCGGGCCAAGTTGTATCGTCTAAACGGATGGCCTCCGACCCATAGAAGGATCGAGATGTGAGAAATTGCCCTCGTCAAAGGGATAAGCGGGAGTTGCACAGTTTCTTGGGTCCGCCTGCGGAGCCATAAGTACTTAAAGCGGGCGTTAAACATTACCAAAAGGAAAGTTTCGTGGGTCTGGGTAGCCACTACTACCTATGATTCGTTAGAGGCCTCCCACTCGCCTGACGTAAGAAAACTGGCCTTTGTCTGAGGACAGGAGAAACTGAGGGCGTGTTCCATGCGCTAAGACAGCACTCTTTAGTGCGCATATTTTAGGGCTTTTAGTGGCCAGAGGTCTACGCCACCCCCACCCAGGCGGTCAAGACCGTAGCGGACTGTCTCGTGGACTGTCTGCAGCTTTGAAGTTCCGTGCGAGCTAACGAGCGACTGGGACACACTCTTCGAGTCAAATGCCTAATGAGGTAGGTCCCAAAGTGGCTTGGAGGTCACAAGACATGCAAAACACCTCTCACTGTCAGTCAGATGACATGGTAGAGCGATATATTAAGATATGGACGAACACCTAAGGAAGGTGCTGGATAATAACCAGAGGGACTGGGATGTCAGGTTGCCGCTTTTCTTGATGTCATAACGCTTGTCCATGCAGGGCACTACGAGTTGACACCAGCCAGCTATGTATTTGGCAGGGAGGTGTGTCTCCCATGTGACCCAATGTTTGGGAGCCTCCCTGGAGTGGATCAACCAACAATTTACTACGTTGTGGACTTCGTGAGCCGTCTTCACGAGACACTAGTTGGCCCGTCGGCGCATCCAGATAGCGTGCGACAGGATGAAATCTCGTTACGATCGTCAGGCAAACAGTCAAGGGTACCAGCCGGGAGACCTTGTGTGGCTGTAACGCCCTACGAGAAACAAGGGGCGTTGACCCAAACTTCAACAACAGTGGTAAGGACCATACCGCTGGTAAAGAGGACCAACGATATGGTCTGTCGCATTCAGAGACTGGCCCGAGGGAAGATGCTGGTATAGCACCTAGATTGGCTAACCAACGGCCTGCTCTGAGGAGTGAGAAGCTTAGTGTCGCCCCGCGGGTCTGAAAGACCGCTGCCTCGCCCGGTCTAGCAATAGAGCGAATAGATACAATAGCCGGGAAACATAAGCCTTGTGCGTTTCCCTGCAAGACATTTCGTACCTGTTTTATCTCTAGGCCCAGAACATTCTTCCTACGGAACACTCTCTTTCTAAATAGACAAAACGAAATGTTCCCGTAAGTGCTAAGACTGGAACCTTCGAAGCCCTGCTACAGACTATATAAGGAGCCAACAAGGGAAGTGAGTGAATTAAAATCCTATCTAATGAGTGACTCTTGCCAAGAAAGTGACGTGAACGCAGTGACTTAGTTGTTTGTGTACCAAAAGCACAAGTGCTGTATTACGTGTAGTGCTCTAGTGACCAATAAAGTGAATGTATCAGAAACTGGTGTTGTTTGTTAAAATGCGCATTCAAAATATACACACTAAAATGTTCACTGATTGCACTGAGTACCTAAAATTATAACAGTGAGCCTAATTCTTCTGCTTAAGTTTCGAAATGTTTGTCTCATTTTAAGCTATTTTACAGCAAAATGCCCCCGAAAATTTGTTGCGTTTTCGTTTTCCAGAATTAGAATTATGTGTAAACTAGACATTTTTCAGGAGTAAGGATAAAAGGAGATCGTCTCCTTAGCGCGGTGGTAGCGCAGTTGCTTACCAAGCGGGAGACCTGGGTTCGATCCCCAGTACCGGCGTGGGGATTTTTCCCCCGTCATGAGGCGCTGACTCTATCCATGACGTCTGTAGTGGACCGAGATAGGGGACGCAGCGGCCGGGCGGTAGGCCAAGATTCCCCGTGAGCTGTCGTGCCATGGAGTTAACTTTAACGATAAAAGGGCATTGCCACAGAGTTTTTCCCAATTGACCATTAGTATGTTGTATTCAAACCGGTTGGAAGTAACTTTGATTTCAACTTCGTGGGCTCAAGTCCCGTCTTGGGTATGATGGTTGTTTGTTTGTGTCTATGTGTGTGTAATGGAACAACAAAAATAGAGAATCCGGAATTGTATTTAGAAAAAAAAAACTACTGTTTTGGATTTTTCGAAGGAATTACTCTTCATTGGTATATTTGTATTATAGACATACCAGGTTTTACTGTCGTTTGTGTACTTACCATCAAATCACTAACAAAAAGAAGGAGCGAAACTGGTTCTAAGATGGATCCTGAAGGTAATCCATTTTTTATAATTTGCTCATTTGAGTAATGGTGGTGCATATAGTTTCCATTTGCTTTTAACAATTCACTAACTGCTTCCTATCCTGGAGATATGATTGGGTCCATATAAATACATAGCTTATAAAGCTAATAACGGAAACTCTGTATAAACGGTTGAGATAGTGATAGCAACTCACTCTGTTGGCATAAAGTGAACACGGCAATCCGTTCTGATCAGCGCATTTATTCAACATGAATGTGAGATTGTGTGTGTGTGTATGTGTGTAAGCGTGTGTGTGTAGAGCAATTTCTTATTTTAAAAGCATAAAAATGACTGGAAGAGAAAGCATTTGTTCTGCTTATACTTGTAATTATTACACAGAACGAGTAATACAAAATCCAAAAAATAAAGAAATGTAATTATAGCTTCTAAGGGAGGTTATTTTTGTGTTGGCTTTTAATTATGTGTTTACTTTGATATTTTACATTTGTTATGTATGATTTATCACACTTTAACTGATTTTTGCCGTTTGCTTTAAATATCCACAATGGGTTATTCGCTACAGTAGAGCAGACCTTGATGATGTTTTTAAACAAAATGGACCAGCCCATTAGAATAAGAGCTACGTTATATACTCGGATTAATTTGAACAGAAGGACTTCAGAAACAAACACTTATTCAGCCAGGGGTGTGTATTTATTATGCTATTAAATATTTTATAAAATTTAGAGACTTTCTGAAAAAATAAGTAGGACTAATGTGTATTAGTTTAAAATAATGAAGAGCTTATACCAGTATATAAAATGCATTGCCAATGATTATTTTATTTTTTAGTGATTAATTAATGTTTTGTGTAATTTCAATTAACTAACAGTTCTAAAGAAATATGCATTTAAAGATCGTTGTAACTTGAAACTTTTGTGGAAAACATGGTCCAGGTACAAGCTAATGAATCGTGCATTAAGAACTGACTTAAATTATATAAAACAGATATGCTTGAAGCGTTACATTTAAAATGGTTTTAGTAGAGATGTAGCAGGAAAATTCCTTAATTTACCGGAAACTCTGAAAGACAGAAAGGTTCAGAGGCGGAGGTTTACGGTTCAGGAGAGTTGTTTCGCATTTGCTCTTCACCTTTGTCTATCCACTGTGACCATGCTTTTTCTTACCTTTAGTTCTATTATTGAAGATATTTTTGCAAACTGCGGAGGAAAAGTCTGGTACTAATAATGTGATACTTGATTTTCTACAGCTTAAGAGTGAAAAATAAAACCACTAGAAGAAGCTGTTTCCGTTGTGACTGAAGATATGTCGCCCAAGACGCTTTTGACATATGACATACAGAGAGGCCTGTTTTTGGGGTTTCAAAACATTGGCCACGAAATTTCTGTTTTAAGTGTGTGTGAACACCATTGTGTAATCAAGCTATGGTAGTATTGATGGAAAGTTTATTCCTAAATTTTAAGCAGCTTACTGGGTACTATTTAAGCAGAGGTGCAGTGTCACGGGGAAGTATCCAAGTAGGTGATAATTAGCATTTAAATTTTAATTCAAATTAAGGACATTGGTTAGTACACAAAGCAGCGGTTTGTAATCAGAGTGCAAATAAGGTGAAAATGAGGAAACTTCTAGGAGTGAATTTAGAGAAACCATACATTGAAGTTAACGCGGAGAAAGTGTATATGTGTGTATATATAAATAAATAATTATCCTCCTCATTTTATAAAAGAAATATGATTTTAACGGGGGGAACTCTACTTATGCCCATATTAAGCAATTCTATAATAAATATTAAAAAATAATACCTAGCTTTGCTCCTGAATTAACAAAAAAGTGTATCTCACTGTTCCAATTACAACAGTAGATGTATATTCAGCAGTAACGGCTCTGAGTCTGTGACTGCTAGCATATGTTGCATTCAACTCTTTGCCATCTTCCTCTTCTACCACAGCTAATTTAATTGGAATGTGCGTTACACTATTTGACAATTTCAATTATTCAAAATGTAGTAATCCTAAAGAGTACGAAAACCACTAACCGTTAGGCCTAACTTCAAAATGTAGAAAAGCTAACTAGACTTAAGAGATTTTGAAACAAATAATTGTACAGGTTCTAGGCTGAAGAACAACCCATAATGTATTTAAGGTTGAATAGTTACTATTACAGCTCTTACATTACTGTGGCCAGAGCTATATGAGGGATTTAACTTTCCTTTCCTCTTTACCAGAAAACTGACACAGGTCTGCATTAAGAAATAATGTGTTATTTTAAAAAGTAAAGGAGGCAATAATATCATTCCAGATGCATATAATTTCGTATTGCTTTAAGAACTGTTACAGAACTTCACAAGACAGTAATTATGAAGTTACTGCTGAAGCTTTCATAATTAAGCAAAAGGAATTGCAAACTATGAATTTCAGTTTCCAAGTTGATACCTTGTGCAATGAGTAAAATGCAGCCCCTGATTATGATGATGTGGGAACTGCACAATCCAATGTGGAAAATTATGTTATGGTTTGGGCGTTTCGCAGATTACCTTATAATGAATATAAAGCTGCTTTAATGTTAATATAAAAATTCTAATTACTTTGAAAATCTTCACATATTATTAAAGACATATGAAATTAATAAAATGGTTTCCTAACCAAGTTGTTCACACCTTATCTCATAAAATATCTGATATTTTTAATATAAATGTTGTAAATTTTTATTGAGAGCACTGTTGGTGTCAAAAACGAGTTGGTGATTGCATTACCACAAAAGATTTCTGTGGCAGCTGTTTAATTTACCGGCCAACATATATTCTGCAAGTGTAATCAAAGCTCATGTAAATAATATAAAATGATTCTTGTGCTGCTGATCTTAAGAGAAAGGATTTAATACTACAGAGAACTACGTACATGTAAGAATAACAATTATTTTGCACTTGTAATAAAAGTTTACGCGAATAAAATATTCTCTTTCTCCAGTCATGAGATTAAATAGATAAGTGCGTTGTTGGGATCAAGTATTCATTTCCCTTAAGGCTTCAAATGGGAGAAGATTGTTTCTCATTTAGCAATGTTGCGTCACAAAATAAAGTGATTTTCAAACAATGTAGTATGTTTTATTTGTACTATAAGCCTATTAAATAATTTATTACTCATTTCATTGCATTCAATTTCCATATAAGACAAGAAATAACTATTTTCTTTGTGACAGTTTCTTAGTGCCAATGTGGCAGTGATGAGTTACGAATGAGGTAAAGCAAGAACGGGCACCGAGATAGGTTGTAAACTGAGTCCAGTGTTGTTCAGTAACTTCGTTGAAGGTATCTTGGGCAATTTAAAATAGGTGATGAGTACTGCGAATACTTAGCAATGCGGAAATACCCGTTTTACGTTACACACATGATCTGGTGGAGTGGTCTATAATTAAAATGGTATAAAAACAGCTGTTGAGGTATGCAATAAAGAGATATTAAATGAGATATAGCAGAAGGCCAAAATTGTAGATTTTAAGATAGGCACTATGTTAAGTAAAATGGACTAGAAATAACTACTAAAGACTAATAAAATAATATAATTATTTAGGAGTCAAGTTAAGTTATGATAGAAAGTGAGAGAAACAAAACTAGCACTGGCAGCTGTGACAACATGTTTTTGGTCAGCATTTACTAGATCTATCGAATGGCATGAAGGAATATATTTTGTTATAAAGATGAGCTTGTGGAATAGGGAGTTGTAATAGTTGGATAAGTGGAGACGAATATTCAAAATGTTTTTCAACTGTATTTTAGAGGTCTCCCAGCACACTGAAATTTAGGGAGTATATTGGAGCTAGAGAAAGTGAGCATAAGAAGACTAGTAATTAAATATATCATTACCATACTTCTTTAGAGTCCAGCAGTTACCAGGCACTGAGCTACTAAATGTATCAGAAATAAACAAAGAAAGAAAGAAAACACCAGAAAAACGCTAATACATGTTTTCAAAAAAAAAAATTGTAGAACTATTAATGATAAATGATTTAGAGAATATGTGAGTCCCACTATACAAATTAATGAAATGAGTTTGGAAAACAATAGGAGAAAGGCTACAAGATATGGGTGGGTATATGTTATATACACAAATAAGTGAAATTATGATATTTTGTTTTTACAGTGAATGAAAATCTGAATTAGGGAGGGAGTTATCTATCAAGGTTTGTGAAAAGAATGAAAGAGAAGGGATTACTTGGTGTCACCTTGGAATGTGGAATTGAGGAATGGCAGCAAAAATTCTTTGAAGAAAATGTGTCCAATATGCAGGGTCAGGGAAGATGAGTTCAGAACATTCAATTACAGCCCATTGGAGGAGACAACTGATTTGTAGAAAAGTGATTCATAGAAATAAGGTGTACACAATGAGAACAACATTTAAAGACTAGTCGGAACTAACAACATTCGAATACGTTTATGGTAATAGAGACAAAGGGGAGTAGATACTGAATAGGACAGTTGATGAATGAGGCTTTGTAACTAAAAAGGGTGTTTCGTAACCGTTATGGTTTTGTGTCATGCTTGTTAAATGGCAAGGGCGAACATCAGACAAACACGTATGTAACTTTAGCATAGCACTTATATGAATAAGTTCGAATATTTACAAAATCACCAACGGACGTAGCTAAATTTTAGGCAATCTCGTATATTTCTTAATATGCTTTATCACTGTTTCAAACCCCTGAAAATAATATATTAAGCTTGCAAACCCTAGTATGCAAAATAGGCGTGTCAAATTATATTTTCGCAAATCAAATTAATATTAACTGCTCATTTTAAGATTCTGTGATAAATGCCAGGTTTCCTACACGAGTAATATTGGCGCCAATATATATTTTTTACTATTGTCAACCTTAATGAAAGGCCAGTGCCACTATAGCCAGTTGTGCGGGTGATATAAGTGGAATTTCGTAACGAATTTAACTTAACTAAACAATAAATAACCAGTGTGTGTAAATTTGATAAATTAAGTATCTATAGAATTGAGAATGAATAAAATTCCAACCCAAGTAATTTACATATAAGCAGTTCTTCTGCTCTCCTAAGAAATTGGCATCAAAAGACATAATACGTTCTGGAGTGGACTCAAGAGACAGAGAGGGTATTGTTTGGTGGTGCAGATGTTATCTGAGAGCGATTAGGCAGCACAGGACCGTGAAGTGAAAGAACTAAGTATTTAGACAAGACCTGTATAAACGAGACGCATAAAAAGAGGAAGTTATGACAGCATATATGTTGAGCAGTAAAAGTCGAGTATTTTTATACGGTTTGACTGCTATTTTTAAAAGCCCAAAGTTAAGGTTTATTGTTCCGCACATGAAAAATTTTGCGGAAGACGGTTTGTGATATTTGAGGGTGTACTGGATAGTATCACGAGGACATGAACGGAAACGTATATCAGCGATTGTTTGACAGTATTTTGCACAAAATGGAACGGACTACTCAGTTTCTAATGAATAGTGATCCGTATCAAAGAACTTTCGCAGAGAACAAATCTAACAAACGTTGATAGTAACAGGGCACAATCAATTGGATTAGCATAGAAAGACAAAAGAAACGAAAGCCAGCATGAATCTATTGTGAAAGCGGAATTGCTATAAATAGCACAACAGCACACTAGTAACTATGATAGGTAGGTTTTGAGGAAACAGCAAATTCCGCTGGCCACCAGGTTCTAAGGCATCCTAATATTACTGTTTTTTTTAATACATTTTAGTGATTCGTTAATAAATAAAGGACTTTATTGCAAGAAATTGCAGCATGTTCAAACTGCAGAAGATTCAAGCCCACTTAATACAACGTGTTCGTAGACAACCGACTGCACTGAAAGCGAGCAAGTATTCCCGAGCAGGATGTCAAAATCAACAATGTTGTGGAAAACATTATCATTAATGCCACCAAAGGTTGTTATTCCGAAAATATACCCAACTCGCTAAATTGCAACTAAGAGATTGAAGTGATTGGTTATACGGAGAACTCTATAACTATTAATTAAATGTTATTTAATCACATTTCCCAACTGATGCATTGTATGTAGGAATGCATATTATTATAATTTTATCAAAGGTTTCCACGTAGTTGGATAAATGCACTTTTTAGGGTTACACAGGGACAAGGAGTTACACAGTTTGTTATAATAATAATCATAGTAATATTAATAATAATAACAATAATAATAATGATAATAAATAACAACAATATTATTAATAATTGTAATAATAATAGTAATAATAATAATAATAATAATAATAATAATAATAATAATAATAATAATAATAATATACCTTTATTAAGGGTAAAAAGGTATACGAGTCCATATTCCCTTTTCATTACATGATAAAATGTTAATAGGCGAGCTAATAGTTGTATAAAACTCATATAATATAGTGATTATAAAATTTATATTTAAGTAAAAGTGAAAGGGTAATGAAAAACTGTATTATTCAATTACACCCGGATATGGGCTAAATAAAATCGAGAAAAAAAAACAACAGGTATGCAGGTAATTACTAAGAAATGCCGTTGGGGATTATACGCTAGGAATCTAAAGCAGAATAATCTCAATAATTATAGTAGTTTCCTGTAACACGTTGCATTATTTTTACATCGATTTGGTTGGGTGAAAATATGTTATGCAACTAGGAGATGTGAAAAGAGATTGTGGGCGACCTCCTTAGGTTGGACCCTCTTACTGGTCAAGGTTAATTTAAGATTCATGAGCATGATACTCTGGTTTTCAGGGGGCGTCACCGCAAATAAGTATTTGTGTGAATAATGCAGCAGATGAAGTTGTAAATATTGATGTTTATTGTTTCTTGACACTTTGCCAATAAATCAGTTCGCCAATTATTACTCTTCCAGCACAGTTATTGTTCAGTTTAAATAATACTAGCCGCCGCCATGTAGTGCTTAGTTGCGTCTATTCCATTTGACCTGAGCTTATATTCGCAGGGCGAAGAAATGAATTGAGAAGTAATATTCTCGGATAACGACGTGAAACCGTAACTGTTATTGCGACTGTAACTGCGAATGAGGTATGAAACAATCAAGAATGACCAGCATGACTGCCACAACAGAAAGGACTGCCCCTAACTGACCTATTTTCCGATTCTACAGCGTTTTATATATCCTTTTACCACTTTCAACGCTACATATTTCTTACTATCTAATTTACAACTTTGATTGTTGTATGGTGATAAAACCCAGCACTCCCCGACCGTGAAAAGCTTGGCTTTACGAACATCCCATGGTCAAAATAGCTTTAAGCTATTCACTAGTTTGTTGGAATTTCATTGTCTTTTAAACGGCGATTGGACGATTTACACAGTCTCTCGCCAAAGTAACTAACTACCTACCTGCACTTAAACAATTTCCTTGCCTTCGGCTATTTTTTTGGAATACAAAGAAATACCCTGTTATACTTTTCACTTGTATACATTACCGTAATTTCCCTGGTACTAGTATTATGTTCATATTTATTATTATTATTATTATTATTATTATTATTATTCATTGTTATTATTATTGAAATTATTGTATTATTAATTCTAAATTGCTTAAAAATATTATATAAATAAGTCAGTCTGAAAACCCTTAGCAATTAGCTTGGCATTCGTAATGAGTCTTTATCCAGGCGATGGCAATCTGGATATGTGAAAAGTAGTATAGAAAAGTATATGATACATTATGCTCCAAATAATCGTTATGCGAAATAATTTTGGATGAAATTTGGATGATGCTTGTAATAATTATTGCGATTTGGTTTGTAATTTCGATATGGGGCATTTGTTTAGTGCTCGTGTAAAATGACCGCTATTTTTGCACAATTTTTTGTTATATATATAGCTTTAACTGTCCCAAACGGCTGCCAATTCACAAATCTCCCTTTGTACCGAATAATACCCAGTTCACAATCCTTCACCTTTACAACAACTTTTGTGTAAAAATACAATTATTTGCAAGTTTACAAATTAAGTATACGTGGATTACTGTTACCTGGAAAATTAACCAGATAAGAAACATATCTTGTAGAAATCTTCGGGAAAATAAATTATTCTTTGTAAATTAAACAGATAAGAAAAAGGAGTTTAACAAGTGTTTATGTCCGCAATAAAGAGAAAAATTACAGTTTTACGTAGTACCATCTCAAATGTCTAGTGCACCGCTTTTACGACGAAGTTGTGAAACCGAAGGTATTGTCGAAGTTGCGAAAATGAAAGGAATCTTACCGCATTTCTGAAGCCTATCAAATCCGATATCTGGCCTTGGATCACCTCATCTCTCCCAGGATGTAGAATTTTGGGAACTAATATATGGCCTTGGTCATTTTTTTTGTAATCAACAGTAGCTCCATTGATTCTGGACACTTTTGGTCATATTAGTATCCATTTTAAATTTTACAAGATATATCAATATTGTGTCTTGCTAAAACTTCAAGTTATGCTTTTATTTTGTCTATGGCATTATTATATAATATTTATTGCCTTTAAGAAAGGTGGAATATTCTATAATCTTTATAGATATTAGAAACGAGTTGAAGTAACATAATTCAGCAACTTCTTAGAGCAGCAGAAACATGATTATTGTGTAAATGTTGTTGTTTTCCACAAACAGAGCAAATGTGTTCCACTCTTGTATTTCCTTAGTATCTAGTGTCAAGTGACACCATCATTGTTGTAGACCAGTTGGTAGCAAAGTTTTGGGAAGAGAACATTTTTAAGGTCGAGTTTAAAAGTGATCCTGTAATTTGATGTAATCGCTCCTAAGGCAAAAAGAACTGATGGTCACCAAGTAAAAGGAGGAAAGCGGTAAAACTTCGAGAGGTAGGCTATTCACATGAAGAAATAGCACAAAGATTGGGTAGCGGCGCTACAAAATCAGGGATTAGGAAAGTGTGTAAGCGATTAGAAGTAAATAAGAGCACAAGAACGTCTCCAATAATTGGCAGAAAACCAAAGCTAACTGCTCAGGACTGCCGCAGAATCTGCCGCATTTCTCTAAAAAATCGCCGACATACAGCAAAAGACATAAATGTCATCTTGAGAACTTCTGGACTTCAAGTTTCAGATCGAACAAAGGGACAAAAACTTTATGAAAATGGTATACAATCAAGGATCCCAAGAAAGAAGCCTAATCTCAACCAAAAGCAGTGGAAAACGCGTATGGAGTGGGCTTTAGCACACAGGGAGTAGATGCAAGAAGATTGGGGTAAAGTTATATGGAACGATGAACCCAAGATTAGCATCTTTAGAAGTGAGGGCATCAGGTGCGTCGCCAAGCAGTGCGGACATGTCACCATAGTGCACCACTGCCACTATGAAGCATACTGTCAGCGTTATGGTGAGAGGAAGCATGGTAAGGCATGGTGTTGGGCGCCTAGTAGTGTTAGAAGACAACATGAACGCCAGAAAATACCAAGAAGAGGTTTTACCGGCTACTATCCGTGATGTCTTTGTATGTGACGTTGAGCGGTGCATCTTCCAGCAGGAGGCGCTAAATGCCATGCTGCTCGAATCAATCAGCAATGGTTAAGAGATAATCGTGTTACCGTCCTTCCTGGGCCAGGAAACAGTCCTGCCCTGAACAACCCAACTGAAAACTTGTGGACAAGGCTGAATGTTTGCGTGTCTTGTCTGAATCACAGTAACAAGAGGGAGCTGCTAGAGGCCAGCATTCAATTGTGGTTTAGAGTGTTAACACCAGAGAATCTCCAATGTTTTGTGGACTCATGGCACGAAGAATGGAGGCAGTAATTAAATCAGAAGGATATCCAACAAAATATTGACCAAAACTGTTGCAATATCTAATGTATATGAATATGTACAAAAGTGCACATTTATAGTTATTATTACGATTAATAATAAACCTGCAATTGTAATACATCATTATTTCTGAAACCTTGAATATTAGGAAAATCTGTTCAAGTTTTCTTGTAATTTTGACCTAAATAAACAGCTAATTTAAAGGTCAAATTCAGAATCTGAAAGTAATGCCATCAAAGTATCCGGAATTAATGCCACTGCTGTGTGTTATTAAGTTAATTTTCTCCGTAGAGAGATAACTGTTATCTTACAGATGCTGAATGATTTCTAAAGTAGGATTTGCAAAGCTGGAGCACTTAACAACAACATTACGAGTAGGTATCTATTATAGTATCTAAACATTTTCAAATACTTCTTTTTTTAATGTAATTGTACGTGAGGTTATTTCGTCTAACACTAAGTTGCACACCGTACTTTCCGGAACTTTTTGGTTTAATTCATTCTGTACCTGCAGTTTTCTTCTAGCATTTAACACCATAGCCTTTCTGTAGGACAAATTAAACACGTACTCCTGGTCTCCTGGTCAAGAAACCGCCTGAATCGTAACTGTTTCAGTGTTTCCGCAATGACTCATTTGTATTAAGAGAAACCTCGTATACCTTGTAGTTCTCGTGCTCTATAATGTCCAGGTGCATCGGTACCATTGGAAAACTTTCGTGTCGGGCCTTAAAGAAAATGTTCCAAACGTTGTAGCGAAAGAAGCTGCTGGAATCTCTCTTTCTCTCTGTCTTACTCTCTCTCTCTCTCTCTCTCTCTCTCTTTGTCTCTCATTCTCTCTCTTGATTATATTTTTTCTATTCGAGAAAATACGATAGGCCAATTAGGGATACGAATTCTAGAGATTAAAGAGGGTTTCTTGATAAACATATTAGGTTTCCAAAGAATCTCCTTATAGTTGTCGAAATATGTACTTATCAATTTCGGAGGATGTAGCAACTCTTTATTTTCAATTTGAGTTTCGCATGGTTGAAAACATTCCTCTCTTTACTGCAACGTATGAGATATTTTTACAGTCGAATCTCTATTCACTTTACGGGTTTACCGTGATACTCCTCTCAGAGATGAAATAACAAATTTTTATTATCTTGATGTTGGTTCCATCGAGAAATTCCCTCCGACTTCTTCATATTATGTTAAACTTAACTTAGGGCACACAATAAAAAATGGAATTAATCTATGTACCACATCGATCAGTTACTGAATGGTATTCTTGTATTTAGGCTCGTAGACGAATTGTTTTTGGAACAGCGCATCCATATTGAATGTTGTCAACATTTCAGTGTCTTTTTGGTTATGGTCATCCGTTTTAAATATTGTTCAATCGGCTAAATTAATTTGTATGTTGATCTTATCGAACGAAATGCATGTATGCTCCAGTGTGACATGTGCCCTTGTCAACATAGCCGAGTCAAATGTGGATACCCTTCCAAACTGCATTTTTATATCCCGAAATGACATTAGTTTGCAACGGGGGATTTTCTGATTCAACCTTAGTTGAAAGTCGAGAGCTTGATTGGAAATTTTACTGTCCCATGGAGATTTTCCTGCCATTTACTTTCATATTTATAACGTTTGATGTTGAATACGTCATATTGAATCCTATCCATTGCATCTTGTCACCACCCGCTCATTTAGGAACGTGTCGTCTCATAGCTAACTTTAAGGGCGTATCACTCAGCATTACTTTATTTATAGTATATTAAATTAAAATTGCATTGACAGGGGTGTCGAAATAAATAGAAAAAGGAAAACGGAGAGTCAGTTCCAGACAACATCAGATGCTTAACCATGGGACACTAAGGATGCGGCAAAACCGTTCACACAAACGACAACTTTCTAAAGAAATGAGTTTGGATACGTTAAAAAGATTACCATACATAAGCCGATATACAAGGAACTGAAAGAGAAGTGAGATTACGCTAAAGGGAAGACCAGAGCAAAGAAATAAAATACGTCATTTTATATCAAGCAGATGCCGTTTCTCCAGAAAAATGCACAAGGAATTCCTCCTGATCCTTGACGATTATATAATGGAAAATAAAGAGATAAGTAGAGATTGTTTTACTAGGGATAAACTTAAGGGTTAACATTATGTTTTTAATTGGTACAATTGCACACTACGATACAAAAACAGCTGCTCAGGGATAACGCCTAATGTATTTGTTTATTTCAACAACAGGAGGAAAACTTAAAGCGTGTTTACTAGAAGTAGCACGTAGAGATACTTCATTTGACGATTTCAAAGAATTTGTAGGAGAATGCTTTGACGAGCAGAGCGGTTTTTCTTTCATATGCGTAAAATAAATAAAATAAAATGGATGTGTCAAATACAGAAATATAATTAGAACTTTATATCCTTCTACGACATTTAAATGTATGATCCAAAGAATGCAAAACAATCCGTTCAATATAGAGACCGACTCATCAAATTGGCTAAGAACATCAAGAGAGGATAGAGAAAAGTGCACGATAAGAACAAGAAGCAAGAATAGACCGTCATTAGTTTCATTCAAAATCTTGAAGAACGGATCCAGAAGATTACCGAACAAAACAAGAATCTAATAAACCAGTTGGTTCCGTAAACACCGTCAGTAGGTTGAGGGTTTCAAGGGGAAGTGTGCGACTCAGCTATTGTAGTCTATTGCTTTATCAGGAAAAAGCGAAGCAATTTATATACAGATTTTCAAGAATTCTATCGCACAAATAGGTAGAAGTGTAGAGGAGTCCAAACTAAATAGTTTGAGATAGGAAACCTATGGCTTATTGGTTCTAATTTGATTCCTACAGCTGAAAATGTATTAAGTTTTTGAACGTCACTGATCAAATCGTCATAACTTGAATACCCGTTTTCGGAGAGGGTAGATGTAAGAGCATCATTCAGCGATATGGTTAGCGTATGGGCATCGGGTTAAGATGTTCTCGAACTTGGACTTTCAATTCTCCGCATTTATCTTTGTAGTTTGTTGTCTGCTTTGTTTGAATTTTATAATAAGCGTTAATATTTTCTGCGTTACTGAGTGTGGTTTATTCGTAGTGGCTCATAAAGTAATTACCATGTACCATAAGTATATAGGCGCAACGGGGAACGTTTCAATATGAATTGCATTTAACACCCGAAGGGGTACATTTCCCTGTACCTCCAGAAAGTGCGGTGTTATCGTATTGCAACACATTTGGGACGCCTTCTACGGTGTGCCCAGACGTTGGGTGCCCTGTGCGGTGGCGTTATCCCCACTCTCAAAACACCAGATGCTGAGTTCTCAGCTTTGAGCCCAGATTGATGACGTTGGCAAGACTCACTCCACTACCTATGAGTAGACCCACGTACCTGGTGAGGTGAATCTACTACCGTTGAATTTTGCCTCGGCGTTGCTCAGCCTGCACGATTGTTGACTCTCTCGGGGTGGTGCCGCTAATGGGGGTAGTTCCGGGAGTGGTCTTATAATATTTAAAGCTTACGTAACTTTCCTGGAGTTTATTTCTTACTAGGAGAGACGAGATAAGTACTTTTGCTTTACACTTCTGCTAATTTGTACACTTGTTATGAACTTTAACACCTGACTGAACACACGTAATTATAGTTCCTTCTTCTTCCTTAATTCTGCGTTACACAATATACTTTAACACACGTCGCTAACTTCTAAAGATACATAGAGCACTGGAGACCATTAAGCTTTCGTTACACGTTACAGTGTTTAACTTTGTGTGAAGAGGTTGCGTTCAGCCCAACAAACGACAGCATGACAGCGACAGACAGATATCAACAGAGAGCCACAGACAGGCACAGAACATAATACAGACAGCCCCGACATGCCCTCTTGGGCTCTTTATATACTAAAAATACTGTCATGGCGGTCTCTTACTGATTGGACAGAAAGGCCGCGCGATTGACGTAAATATTACCCAAAAGTCAATTTTCTCTTTCCATTGTGCACTTCAACCCTCACGTGACACGTCTTGTGTAATAAAGAATCACCGTCTTCCGAATTTTAAAGTTTACCCCCGTTATAATTCGATTGTACGTGACTGGACAAAACAAACCTTTCTAACAAAAGCGCTTCTCACCCCCTTCTACTCTCTTGGCGTGAGCTTTCTATTTCTTCTCCAGCTGAATTTACTCTGCTAAATACATACATTTGTACTCTTTTAGCTTTACATTGATAAATAATGAATAACTAATAATCGTTTTTATAGGGAATCTAATTAACGGTCTCAATAGATTTTCTAAAATGCAGTGTATGACACACTGCTTTTTATTAAACTACACTTCACAATTGTAGGCACAGTTCACAATTAACGAAACAATATCTTCATTGTGTAAAATGAACTTCAAATGAAATACAAGACGAACAAATATTGCAATTGTGAAACATTTACCTACATAAAACTAATTAACATCTTTATACTAGAAAAGAAAACGATTCCATCTTTTCATCTATGCACGAAATGCAAATAGAAATAAAAATTGAGAATTAATACACTATCCTAAGTACAAGCTATAACAAATTGCAAGAGAAGTGTTCGATATGACGACCTGCAAAATGTCTGCAGAGGTTGTACCTGTGAAGCCTAACGCCGTTGGATCATTGTAGCTGAAATGGGGAAAACGATATGATATCTACTCAGAAAAACACAAAGTAACGCTGTTAGTTTCCTAGCTTTAGCAAAAGCTTTTGTCCCGTAGTTTAGTTTCTACGTTTCAAAGCGCACATTACATAAATATTTTCGACAAACTTAATTGTTTTATTAAATTAACTTACGCAGGTGCCTTAGAAAAACAATTACTGCATTGAATAATTAACGCTATGTATTTTTCATTCAGTGTTTTGAAAGTAATATGTCCTGGAGTGTTTATCGTCTTGATTTCAAATATAAATTAAGCGCATTAGGCTTGGTCAAGTTGTCTACGTTTTTGAGAAAAATACAAGATTAAAATTATGACAAATGTCAACTTCAGAGAGCGATGCGATCTTACTGTCACGGGATTTGATGACCAGCGCTATACCGACTCACCCACTAATGAATTAGGGCTGCCCGCTCTAGCTACCCGCATATGCTCTGAAACTGTTGAACTGATATCAGTTGTGTGCTAATTTTCAGAAAACTGGTAATTTTGTTAAAAGTGCTAGTCCAAAGTTTTAAATATCGTATTGAGTTTGCATCAATTCTTCATTACTTCGACCACTGGCATATAAGTGAAATATTCTGAATATAATAGGACATATACGCTTTCGTTTTTCTTTTTAAATTACGGTCACTGATTTCGGATTGAGAAAACATACCATAAGTTTAATTTTTTTATATATTTAGATAGATAAATATTTTTTTATTGTTTAACGCCTACTTTTACTATCATGGCATCGCAGGCGATGAACTGGTGATACATGGAATGAAGTTGGAGAAACCGGAGAACCCGGAAAAAAATCCGCCCCTGCTCCGCTTTGTCCACCACAAATCTCACATGTGGTCGCTTGTAATCGAATTCGGGCCGCTTATGTGGGAGGCGAGTGGTCTATCCATTCGTTAACGGCGCGGCCGTTATGATAGCCATGCGATAATTTTTATATTGCATTATATCACACACATCCTTAATTTTAACCCAGGATTGTTATCTTCATCATTCATCATAAACTCTGGTTTAACTTTATAAACAAGCATATTCACAATCATTTTTGTAAGTTCATTTTAAGTGTCACTTTATTCCATGTGTGTTAAAACTCTCAAGAACTTTAATCCAAAATGATGCGTTCACTGTGGGTATCCTCATTCATAATTGTGCCACAATTATGCTTCAATTGTGTTCCCTAAAGTGCGTTAGATTTTGTTGTTGTATAGTCGAAAGAAACTCCCCCTTTCAAGTATGATCGAATACTTTCATGGCTGGTTAAAATTTCAATGTTGACTATGCCAGTGGTTCCCAACCTTTTGGACTACGATCCCAACTACGATCTGAGTTGGGTGAATTGCTGATTTTTAAATATACATACAGTAGTTATGCACAAAATGTAATTCCAAGCGTAAGATTTAATAACCTTATGTTAACTTAACGGTTAAAAGTTGAAGTTACTCTAGTTACTGCTTAAAGGTTACACAACGTGTAGGCCTAGTTAAAATAATGAATAAAATTTTTCATTGTAATTACTCACCTGTTCCTTGGAATACCATAAAAATATTGTGCTTGCTTTCCGTGGCATGGAATAAAGTCTCAAGTATCAAGCTAAATAAGGTCTGAAATCACGTTCAGCACAAAGTCTGTTTATGTATTTATTTTTTAAATAGCCATAGTAAAATATGTCTTGTGGCACAAATATGTGGAGTAAAAGGGTAATAAAGCCGTTATGTCTTTATTCGCTAACCCTGTGAACGTCTTTTAACTTAGCCAAAAATAAATTAATGACAAAGATTTATAACCATTCTTTTGAAAGTGTAAGTCACTAGAAATTTCAAGAAGCTGCTCTTTTTCATTTAGGCTTAATGTGGATTCTAAAAGTAATTGCTGACTCTTCGAAAGGATTGCGATTATTATTATTATTATTATTATTATTATTATTATTATTATTATTATTATTATTATTACTATTATTATTAGTATTATTATGATAACAAGCTGTGTAACTCCTTGTCCCTGTGTAACCCTATAAAGTGCATTTATCCAACAACGTGGATAAAGCGGTGCAGGGGCTGGTTTTCTCCGGGTTCCCCGTCATCGCATTCCACCGGTGCTTCATCTTCATTTCATATATCATCAGTGTCATCACCTGCGGTGCTATGGTAGTAAAAGCGGGAGTTGAACACTATATAAAGTGTTGACTTCCTTATGAAAGATTCTCCATGCATACACTGTGCTACATCATTTATACATGGGCGCACTTAATCTTCGGCTATTGAATGTGGTTTTTCAGCTTTAGCATATCTATAGCTGACGCGATAAGACGCTTCAAGCGCACCCTCGTATTCACAATTTACAGCCGATACAATGGTAGTTATATACTTTTTCCACTCGTTCGGTTTTCGTGTATAAAAAAGTCATCAGATATATTTACGTGAATGGGGTGTTTAGTTTCTAAATGCGTTTAAGTAGAGAATGTTTCGGACTATTGTTAGCAAGAATGTCGCTACAAACACCATACTATAATCTGAGCCAGTCTTTGGCTGCTATATATGAAAATCCAAACCTACTGTTATGATCATCGTTCTTTCTTTTCTTTACACGCGGCTTACTTTTATCCGATTGACACACATCACAATAAGCCGATTACATTTTTTATATAATACGAACCTGCGATTTACTTAAACCCGGTTTCTTTTTCAAACATATAATTTTGAACCAGCTATCCTTTTTAATATATACGGAAATGATTCTGATACATAACTGTCAATTTACTGCATTTGCAACAAGGAAAGAAGAAGCTATTATTGAACGCCATGTAACCGTTCTTTAGTGGGGTTGCAATATGTTGTTGGTAGGCTTAGGATTTATATGCATTAAAAACACTTAAAACATACATGCATCTGTGCTGCTAAAATACGTAAAATATGCTCTAAAATGTAAATATATGCATTAAATAAGCATGACATCCAGACATACATTTAATTGTCTCCAATTATATGTCCTTCTTCTTCTGTCTGTATTTGAAATTGCAGAAGGACAAAGCGATCTTCTCCAAGTGTTCCTGAGTAAATTAATGACGTCTGTTGGAAAGTAAGCAGAGTAAGCAGAGTGTTTGTAAGCAGAGAATGACCTCTCAACGTCCACAGTTGTCATAGGACAGTATTTGTAAGAACCAACAAATTCTGTGGAAGGCCAAAACTATCACCTTGCAGAAGTTCAAATGTTACACCAAGGATTCCTTTGTAAAATCTATGCAGTTTTTCACCGAACTTTTCCGAATACTTCACAGGTACTCTATTAAGCTGATTTCTCAGTTTCTCAAGGATTAATAGGGCCTCATGAAGAGGTAAACCGCACTTTTCTAATTTCTTAATTGCTTCAGGTATTATTTTGAAATGTGCTTTGATTAAATTTAAATCTCTCTGTAACATCTCACTTTTGAAAATTTATTGTGAACACTAAATCGAAGCTGCGTCATTTGGATTAAGGCAGCTCTAAAATTATCTCCATAACATACAGCTGCGTTTATCCCCTTGCCCCAACTCCAATAGGTCCTGGAGTTAAAGGTAGGTTCGGAAATGATTCCCTATAAGCGCCTACTCAGGAGCTTTCAGAAATATCTTTATTGTACTTCAAATCAAATTGCTTACTTCAGGAAACCGTTCCTGCACTGTTTCTGCTACATTTTTTTGGTTAGTGTTTAACGCCCGCTTTTACTGCTCTGTCATCGCAGGCGATGACACTGATGATACATGAAGATGGATGGCGAAACCGGAGAACCCGGAGAAAACACGCCCCTGCGTCGCTTTGTCCACCACAAATCTCACATGCGATCTCTTGGGATCGAACCCGGGCCACCTAGGTGAGAGGCGAATGTCTAAACACTCGGCCACGGCGCCGCCCTCTGCTACTTTATAGGTACACATGTAACATGTATTAGATTTGGAAAAAAATACTTTTAGTGCTGAACTTGCACTCAACATGCAGGGTGCAGTATCCGACAGTAGGAGACGAAACTTGTCGTTATCCCCTTCCGGTGACAATGCTCTTAAAGCATCGTACACGAAGCGTGCTACACCGGAATGATTGTTTTTTCCAGGAATACACAAGGGATCACGTAAGGCGATCCCCACACTTTATCGCTTAGTCAAACCAACGAGAAAGTTCGCGATATAGCGACAACAAGCGTCTGAAGTTTCATTAACTACACCCCAATAAGGTAATCTTTCAATGTGTCTCTAATTTCAGTAATTGAATTTTAGCATTCATCTGTGCAGTTTTTCCGAATTGCTGATTAATGTGGGATTGGACGATTACAACATTTCTCAAGGAAATCCCGGAAATCCCTACTGTTTGCTGTATTGAAATGTATATTTGCCGAGATTAGAGTAAGACATAATTCTCCGAAACATTCAATACTTTTAGATGAAGTAAGACTTTGGTGTGTCAATAAAGTTTGTTTTGAAGCCTGTCTCTGTTTTGCTGCAATAGCTGGTTGGTCGTAAATGCTGTGCTATTTGAAACTTTTTTCACATGCTGTACGTTTGTTGCAAAGTTGACAAAAAACCACTTTACTCTGTGTAGTGTAACCCACTGGTCCACACTCCTTAACCAACTATTAAAACACCAAAAAAAATAACAAACAGAAAACACTTCTATTTGTTTTATCTTTTGGCATTTCAATACACTCTAATAAACGTCTCACAAGAGAAGTAGTAACTCACTAGCAATACACAGGGGCTCTTCAGATGTTTTCTGAGTAGAAAGAGAACTCAAAAATATGTTAGCACTCATTATTATTTTTAAATTTGTTGAAACCGGTACTTAAGGATTACGTTCCCACCTTTAAAATTGTTTCAAATATGCATGGTTCATACAAAAATAATTTCATATAAGCATGGAGCATTCGAATAGAGACAACCTCAAAAATATGAAATTATATGCACTATAAAACTTAATATTCTGAAACAACAGATGACAAAATATACTTACATCCTTTCCATATTATACGTAAAAACAGGTTGAACATGCATTCCCATAGAGATCCTAACCCTAGTTATTAGTATTGTTTGAGGACAACGAAGTTGGTATACTAAACTTCCATTATATTGAATTCAAATTAGCTCCTAACGTTGTTACCTATCTGTAAATCAGGCATTCGCGGTGAATATTAATTTATTGTGGAAATAATGTGATATATTCCCTATTATTATAACAATGGATAGTAAGTGCATATTCGGATACAGAAGAAAGCTATACGAATAATCTGTAATGCTTATAGGAGACAGTCATGCAAAGAACTATTTAAAAAATTGGGCATACTCACCTTACCTTGTGTTTATATATCATCCATTTGAAATTCTCTGCAGTTAATCAACATAGTTTTATAACAAATTTGGAAATTCATAACATTAATGCTAGACAAAAGGGTTATATTCATCGTCCCAATGCCAATCTTCGTTGCTTTCAGAAAGGTGTATATTATGAAACAATCAAGATATTTTATGCTCTCCCCAGTAATCTCAAAGAAAATGTTGGGAATTTCACGACTTTTAAGGCCTCTCTGAAGGAGTACCTTTGCAATAAATCATTTTACTCTGTAGATGAATATTTAAGTGACAAATCTGTCTGACAATACTGTCAACAATCATTGTATTTATAAGTATTATAATATATTGCATTTTGTGTATGTTAGTGTGTGTGTGTTTTATATTCAAATTAAACTGATGTATACTTTGACTTGCACGAATGTGTCAAATGAATTTTTTAGTATTTAGTAGTGACACAAGGTCTGTAAGGCCTAATGTTTTGATATTTTATACTCTAGTGCATAATCGTAAATTTTTGCATTGAGAATTCAATAACATATTTGTAAATACGTATTGTAATTTGTTGACATTCATGAAGTGTGCATAATGCAATAATCATATTTTAGTTCTGTATAATTACTAGTAGTAACTATTATGTCGATAATTAGAAAACTATCATCTGAAATTACATCAGCGTTACATATAATGAAATTATATTTATTTATACATTTTAACACTTATTTTTGATACTCTTTGTTTTTATGTGATTGAAAAAAAGAAGAAGAAGAAAAAAAAAGGAAGTTCATGTGCCCTTAAAGAGCACATTAAGTAGAGTAGAGGCCTCAAATACAAATGTGTATATTCTGCTGTTTTTATAGCCCAATCTTTAAGCACGAGCTTTATACATTTTTTTGTTTTCAGTGGCTTCCTGGCCTAAACGAACTTACAGAATGCTTTCTATCAATGGAACCTCGAAAGTCACAATTATGGAAAAGAGTTTTTCGAGCTTGCTGAGGTTTTCCGTACCACGGTTTTGAAATAATTACCTATATTATAAGAATAATGTTATTTGGCGCTTTATTCAATGACACGAGTCACTAACTACTGACAGCCATTCACGTTCCAGTAAGACAGTAATACTAACTTGAGAAAAACATTTCTATGCGTAATATTTATGGTAGAGGTGGGATAACGGTTCTTAAATACCCTCCTTGGTGATTTACTTTTCTAGCCCGTTTTGCAAAGCTTTATTTTGATTTACTAGTAGCAATCGAATACATTTCTAAACCTCTACCTTACTCCTCCCATAAATGTCACGCGTAGTCATTTTTTCTCACGTTAGTAAGACTATGATATTGGAATGCAGAAGGTAGTTGGCTGGACGGCTGGCAGTAATTTGTTACTGGTTCTTAGGTAATGTGGATGGTTACAGCGCGAAACAAGACTAGACACGTGAATTCCCCATAAAATTAGATATGTAAGTTTCAGAGAAGATTGTCATTAACCTCTGATTATGATAAAATTTGATAATGAGGAATGCAGGTCTATTTACTTTTTTGAAACGCCAAACGATGTGTGATTTTCTTTTTCTGTGTTAGTTACCGGTCATTCTGGTGCAATTTAAAATTCTGCGCAGTACAAACTGCGCATTTTACGACTTTCTGTCATCGGAGTTAGGGTGCTGGTGTTTCAAAGGCTGTTGTGAATAGTGTGTACATGCTGTAAAGATGGCTGCTCCCATCTTGAAGTGGAAGAAAGTGGTAAATCCGACTGGCCCGCAACCACGACCCCGGCATGGACATCGGGCAGTTGCAATCAAGGATTTAATGGTAGTTTTTGGAGGAGGCAATGAGGGCATAGTGGATGAACTACATGTATATAATACAGGTATTTGAAAATTTGCCGTATTTGAATGTATTGCTTGGGAAGATGGCGACAGTTGTCATTTCATATAGTTGTTTAAATCCAATTTTCTACATACATTTGAAGTTCGGTTGCAGTTTTGTCTTCTGAAGTGAAATTCCAGATACATCTGGTATTTATGGGATATTAGGCATGGTTAAATATACTCTGTTAATCATTTGTGATTTGGCGGTTTGTTAGCGTTTTCCAATATGGCAGCCTCCTCGTAGGAAACATGATCCACATTTTGTTAGGTTATTTGTAAACATTCGTACCATAACACATTTTACTGTACGTATGCAACACCAGCATTAGGATTGTCAATTAATGGAGTGCATGTGTAAACAATATGTGACACTCCATTGTGAGCGAATGTCATGGATTTGACAATTCGGAATTCGGCTACATTCGGAGCATTTGTCGCTGCTAGCCTTAGTGATGGAGTGGAAGGTAAGGTACGTTAGAACGGAATGTGTTAAATGAGGCAAAATGAATCACTTCCAGCAAAATGGCATTAATAAATTGGTTTGTGTCATTTCCTTCTGTGGTAAAGAAATGAGAAATAAATAACTGAAAAGTGTTACTCGAAAGAAAAGGGATTTTAAAGTTCGAGTATGCGCTTAGTTTTCTCTATATTGCCCTGGAGTGAAATAATTTTGGCCCGGGCGCATTGCTTTTTCGGACAGTGGCTTTTAAAATGTGGGAGAGGAATTACGTACGATTTTTGTCAGGACGAATTTACCCCGCAGAAAATTATATGATGCTCAATAATGTATAGTGTAGAGAAATTTGAATTCTTAATTTAGCTCTTTGTTTTTAAAGTTGGAACATGCTTTTTGCTCCCATTGCTTTCAGTAATGTAAGTGTAAAAGTAATTTTTAATTTTTTGTTATATTGTGTCTGCATGGACTGAGATGTCGGTAAAGATTTTAAGTAAATCAAATAAAATTAGTACTAAAATAATAGGAGGAGCTGAAGTATTTTGAAAGTTTTTATATATTCATTTTTTATAATAATATTTTTTTTTTTACAAGTTGTCTTTACAGCAATTGATGAATTCTTCCCTCTCTTTTCATGCTTGGAGGTGATACACTGCATACACTCTGAACTATGGTATTACTTGCAAAACAGTTGTTGGAAATCGACATACAATTTTGATTTTCAGTGCAAAGATGTGTCTCACATTTGGATGTTTCTTACATGCAGTTTTGACCACATGGATAACACAATGAGAACTGGAGCAGCATTTTTCACCAAGCCATAATTGTACTAACATAATGTGAAATACACCAAGAGGTCAATTTATAGGTGTTTTGCTTATAAAGCAAACAAAGTTTTTAATTTATTATTGTCACATAAGCAGTCATATGTACCTACTTTGCAATCTGGTAATTCTGCACACAGTAAAAAAGTGCTTGTGCTTCAAAAAAGAGCTATTTGAATCCCTTGTAGTTTAGGATGTCATTCCTGTAGACCATTGTTTAAAAACCTTAAAATTCTCACCTTGACTGGAGCATGTATGTCTGTATTGCTAGAAATTATGATGCCTGCAGTTGTGTTTTTGTATATTAAATATTCCTGAGCCTTGCTCAACGTTGGGACCTACAAACAACAAATCTTGCTATATCTGATTATAGTACACAGAATGCATATGATCTTCACAAGCCAATAAACAGTTTTAAACTTTTCCATAATGCATTTAAATCACTTTAGAAGTCCAAAGGTGCATAAAATTTTCACCAAAGAATTAGTAATTCTGTTAGATATATAATGGTTGCATCACAAATGATATAAACACACACACATATAACACTCCTAAGAAGTAGTTAAAGTGGGAGGGGCATTGGAAACTTCCACTAGTGATCCATATTTGAAAGTGTTGAAAACATTAGGTTGTTCAGATGTGAAAGTTTTCAGATTTCTGAAGTTTTGACTTCTTTTTGGGATAAATGGAGTTTTAGCTTCACAGATATCTTGGCTTAATCCTTTTGTTCTGCAGCTTGATCTTAGGCTGCAACTGCTCCACTCCACTACTTGAAAAACATCCCTCGGCTATGCTTTGCAGCTTATGGCCTTCCACCTTGGGCTACACTTTGCGGTTTAGGGTCCTAAATGTTTATAACAAACTGTAAGTAACTAAAAAGCGTTTCTAATGACAGAATAACAAAAGTACCAAATCTGGATCACATATTGAAGTAATGCCAAGTGGTGTAACCGCCTTGTAGAAATAATGTCACTATATAATGTCTTTACAATCTGGAGAAATTTTATTTCTTATAAGGTGTTTGGGTCTTTTTTGACTCAGTGACCCTTCTTTAGCTATAGCTTATGAAATACTTGGTTTAAACATGTATGCTGCTAGGACTTTGTCTCATGATAAAGCATTTTGTATCAGAATATTTAGCTTTTAAGTTTGATAATGTTATATTAGTGGAAATAATGGCATACAGATTATTCAGGTCTTTTTTGATGTGTGTATGCTGTCACTGATTTTTTACTAATTAAACCAATAATACAGTATTAATCTGTTGATTGTCATCAATGAAACATGTGTTTCTAGTTGGGAAAAGGGTTCAAATAATTGCTGGGGTGCTTGCAGCTCTGTAGTTAAATTCAGCTTACAGTGGGTTATTGTCACATTGTTGTTGCAGATCAAGTAATATTTTTTTTTAGTGAAGGTAAATAAAAAAGAAATATGAGTCTCGGTTTTCTTTTCAAAGTTTATGTAAAAAATTATTTGTAAATTAGAATGATTCACTATATAATAATTCTATATATCAATAATTAAAAAAGTATTAAAGAAGAGAAGTTACAAAAATTCAGTTTTTAATTATTTTTTTTTTTTTCTCCCCTTTAGTTAGAGGCACCCATTGCTGGGGGCAGGGGAGAATCTAACTTCTACTAAACTTGTCTTTATGAAATCTTGGTTGCAAGCTATCTTTAGTGTGGTCTTGTAACCTTTGTAATGTGCACCATCCCATTTGTGGTTCTGTTGATGTATTGACCAAGGAACACAAAGGTTTCTTTGTAGTTCTAGATCTCCATGCACTGTGGTGTAGAACATTCTCCTGCAGTGTTAATTGAGGCTATTAGTACCAAAAAGAGCAATCTCCACCTACCTAAATTTTTTAGTAGAAGCCAATTTGTGATACAGCTTTTTCTTCCAACTTGATCTGCTTGATTTTTGTCTTGCATATTCATCAAGTGACTAATGTAAATAACTAGAGTAACTCAACATTAGGATTAATAGTTTATTAGATATTTTAGCCTATATTTTGGAGATTGCCTATTTTGATTCACACCTTAGGGTTCTTGTGGAGTTTGCTCCATTTGATACCAACATGCATGGAGATTGATCTTTCTGATAAGGAAAGAAGGGATTGTTGTACCTGGGCATTTATTTTAGTAAAACTGCAATCATTTAATTATATTACTATTTTGCACTGAATACATAGTAAATAATGGTAATACTAGATAGGCTACTTAGCACCCTTAGAAAAGTGAAACAGATTATTATGTAAACTGCAAGGGGGGTGAAAGAGGAAAAGAAAACATCCATGAAACTGTTTTCCATTGAGGCTTAGGTAACTTGGAGTGTCAAAAATATTTTAAACAACTGCAGTTTGGTAATCTATCTTCAAAAGTTAGCTTGAGCATTAATTAGAACAATGAAACGTGGATATTAAATTGCTTAAACCTATTGAGCAACTTTTAACACAAGGTTCTTTTCATAACAGACTGAGCAACTTTTAACACAAGGTTCTTTTCATAACAGACTTTATTATAAAATTGTGGATAAATTTGTGTTCAAAACTTAATAAACAACAAAGTATAAATCAAAAAAGCATTTTTGCTTAGTATAACATTAATTACTAACAGAATACAGCAATTATCTCAGCCTTTTAGCAAGAACTGATTTCCATTTCCTTGCCTCCTGAATCCATTTCCTAGATTTGGTGGGTTTGACGGGTGTCACATTTTGAGGCACCGTATCCATCACAGAACACTTAGAAGGAAACTAGCACTTGTCTTTATAATATAACATTGATGATACTGTACACAGTTCAAAAACTTGAAAATATCTCTAATATAATTAACAATTTTATAATATAGTGCACTCAAACAGAACACACACTATTGTTTCCAGCACTGCAGCCATATTGCTGTCAGTCACATGACCAGAATGGAAACATCCTATATGTAGTTTTGGAAATTGCCCTTCTTGATTCAAACAGGATGGAGATTGTCATGTTTGAAACCAACATGATTTTAATGCACCGAAAAGATGGGCTTTTGTTCTTTTTGAAACAAACAAGCACTATACTTCAGTAGAGGGCTAGTAGCACAATCCAGTGGTATTAATAACTCAATTTCGCAAAAAAGGTGGAGATTGATCTTTTTGATACTAATGGCCTCAATTGCAAAATAAATTTATTAATTGTGAATGATCCAAGTGTTGGAACATCTTAATGTGTGTGTGTGTGTGTGTGTGTGTGTATATATATATATATATATACACACACACACACACACAGTTGAACCTGTTTTATAAGTAACCCAGTTGTAAGTAATTTGCATTTATATGTAAATTTTTGTAGGTCCTGGCAAAATGTAATTTAGATACCTGTTAACAGAAGCTTAGTTATACATAATTCACTGTTACACATATTAACTTTTAGTAAAATACAACTTGAGTTTTACATAATTATAATGAGCATACACTATCTTAAAAGAAACTCGAGGGTATTTTCCTTATCTCTGTTGACAAAGACGCAAGCTGAGTGGGCGGCTCTTGGCCTTGGAAACAAAAGACAATAATACATTCGCTGGTAGAGCGCGACAGTGCAGCAACAAACAAGAAGTAAAGATAAAAATGTTCAGTATCTGGTATTTTTGTTAAACAGCATTTTGTCTTTCAGTTCCCAGTTGCTTTCAGCCAGGGAGAACAGAAATAGGAAATGTTATACATTAGATCAGAAAGTGAAATTCATACGAGAGGTGGAACTTAATCCACACAAAACCAAAACCGAAATAGCTTCAGACATAGGGATTGCTTACTCCACGCTATGTACAGTCATCAGTAACAAACATGTTATTTTGGATGAATTTTTAAAATTGGGTGCAAAATCAACAGAACACAGCCATCAGCAGGAAGGGAGATATGCTGATTTGAAAATGGCGCTTTTCACATGGTTCCAGCAGAAACGGACTATAGCTCTACCAATCAGTGGTGACATGTTGAAAACAAAAGTGATAGATTTAGCTAAAATAATGGACATCACGGCTGATTTCAAGGCTTCATCGAGATGGTTGCAAGGATTTAAAGATCGTCATGAAATCACAGGGAAAACAATTTGCAATGAGTCGAATGCTATGGATGACATCACGGTTCAACACTGAAAGAAAGAGGTTCTACCAGGAATCATAAGGAATTATCAGCTTCAAAACATCTGTAACTGTGATGAGACTGGCCTATTCTACAATCTCCTTCCCAACAAGACATTAGGTGAAAAGGGCAATTCATTCCATGGAGGGAAGAAAAGTAAAATTTGCATAACAGTTCTTCTTGCCACCAATGCAAACTTGTGATAGGAAAGTCCAAGAATCTGAGATGTTTTAAGGATATGAAAACAAAACCTACGGAATATGAATACAATAGGAAGTCTTGGATGACTGATTTTAATGAAACAGTGGTTAAAGAAACTGGACATTAAAATGAAACAGAAACAGAAGATCTTTTTTTTTTATGGATTGATGTACAACACATCCACCTCAAATAATTTTGGAAAATGTTTGATTTGGGCATCATTGCAAATTTCAAAGTTCATTTATAGAAAAATTTTGGCTGCCTGGAAGCAGGTGTCATCCTCCACAATCAAACACTGCTTCATTAAATCTGGTATGTCACAGAAAGAGGCTGTCTGTTGATGGTGATGATATTGGTAGTAATGAGCCTATAAATGAGCTAGCTCTACCGGAGGGTGCAAATTTCAATACCTTTGTGCATTGTGATGGCAATCTAGCTGTGTGTGGGGAACGACAGGATGAGGAGATTATTGCTTATGTGTGCCAAAAACATGGTGGTCAAGAAAATGGACCAGCTTCAAGCGACACTGACAGTTATGTGGATGATGACTCAAATCTTGAAATACCTTGAAGTGTTAAGTGTAATTAATGTGTGTAGGCATTACATCAGTGCTAAAAGTAGTACATAGTGAAAAAGCTCTAAATTCATTAATAAGTTTGCAAAATGAGGTTTATGCACTTAGAGCAAGAATGAAACAAGCTAAATTAAATAATATCTTTAAAGCAGGACCAAGTTCAAAATAATGTTTTATTCCTATGTATCTTTGTTGTTTGTAAAATTTTGCACGTGTAGAGCCACTGTATTTTTTTTTATTATAAATATGTATGATGCATTATGAAAATCTCGGTTGTAAGTAATTCTGAGTTACAAGTAATCTTCCCTCGTTCCCTTGATATATACATAAATCAGGTTCAACTCTGTGTGTATGTGTGTGTGTGTGTGTATATATATATATATATATATATATATATATATATATAATTACTCTTCTATTTCTTAAGTAGGACATATTATAAACCTGTGTCCAGATTTGTTTTTTGATATAAACTGTATCTTAAGTGGTTTATTGAACTTTGAAGCAGTATGAAAAACATCTATAATAAAGTCTCATACTTTTGATTCATATGTATAGTAGAATCCTGGCAGTCCAGATAACTTGGCCACACCCTAGCATTGTGAGCCTGTGTGCAAACCTGCTGGAAAATGTGTTGAGGACTCCACCCTAAAATCTCTCATAGTGAGGGCTTAAAGACTGTCAAAACCATCCTTAAGTATTTTAAAAAACAAGATGTTCAGTAATGGACCTACTGTTCCTTTGTCGACTTCATGATGAAGCAGCAAAATGCAGAGTGCAGTGCGGGAAACAGCAGGACATTATGTATTTCTTTAAAAATAAAGTACATATAGTCAAATTTTGTAGTTAAGTTTCATTATAGACAAGCTTTTTTGCTGCCATAAAGTTTTTTTTCTGAGGTCTATCTTATCAGGTAAATTACTGTAAACTGTATTCATTCATTTTCATGTGGTAGAGGCTGCATGCCTTTATAAAAGTATCTATCTTTCCTTTGTTTAAGGGTATTTGGTCAGTTTATTCTCTGTTGTATTTTCAAACAAATAATATTTACAAGAAGAGTACTGTATTTTCTTATTTTTCTTTTTTAGCCACATTTGTGATAACTTGGCATTTTCACAAACTTGGGCATCCTTCAGTCCACATCAGGCCAAGTTTACAGGGCTCAGTTGTATTATGCAGTTTACTTGTCAGTTCCAAATTCAATATTCTGATTCTTTAAGCATTTCCTTTGTGGCAGCCCTGCATAAATTTACTGCAGTGCCTGGCATAGTACCAGGATGCTGATATAATTTTTTACCTGTGATTGGGAATCCTATGAGACATTGGTATTTTTAGTTTCAATGTATTTTCACCATAAAAATTGCAGCTTTATCTGACATCAATGTGAACAATGGTACCTTTTAGTTTGCCTGATGATATTCATTACTTTAACTTTGAGGTGGCACAACTCTATACTGTACTTCAAGACAATGCTTCTTTAGATGAAATGGCCATAGGGTATTTATGTATCTGATAGTGATGAAATTGCTTCTGAAAATGAAGCATGTGTACTGACTCAATGAAGATGACACTTTGAGCAGGAACAGTCTTAGTTTCTAAGGTTTCTAATGTTTCTAATGGTAATTCTAATATGGTGTAGTAGCAGCAGACCTCTATGGGATAAGAAGCATTTGGAGCAGGCCATTTCAATTGACAACAGATTCTTTCCATAGCTAATCCATGCAGTGCAATGTACTCTGCATGCTACATGCAACCTATACAAGCCAGTTTCTTGTAAAGGTTGCCATCTCCATCAAGCAGAGATCCATGCTTGCTAATAATAATTGTACAATGCAACAAACATTAGTTTACAAATTTAATACCAGTGCAGTTGGGGTTGCATAATAGAATAACCAATTCAACATGGCATGCATGTGATCTGTTGAAGAAATAAAGCATGGATAAATCAGCAACAGCTCTATTTTGTCTCATGGAAATTTTGATCAAAGAAAACCATAGGCCAAACATGCAATGGTGCTCAAGTTAAGCAAATATCCTGGTTCTCGTACACTGCTATAGTTATTTGTTAAACCTTTGTTGCTGTAACCAATCGGAAATATTAAATACACTTTCTCTATTGCACTTTCAGGAATAGGCAATTTCTTTTCTAAATTACTAAGCTTTTCATCTTTACTTACAAACATGGTTTTGCAAGTAAAGACTCGCCTTATATAATTGTATGTGATTACTGATAATCCACAAGATTAGGATTCTGAGCCAATCCTACAAGCTGGGGAATGAATATCATTTTTTCTAAGTTTCCGTTGCTGTTACATTTTCTTTGATCTTTGTGCACACTAAAATCATCTATGATATTCTGCTAACCACTGTATTTTCATAATGTACTTTTATGACAGAATCAGAGGATGTTGAGCAGGTCATTAGAGCTGTGTGTCAAAATGGATTGGATCGGATTTGAAGTTATGTCCATGATAAAGCTGATAATATATCAGGAAATCTTAAGAATGAGGATCCAAATGCTATTTACAGTTCCATGTTCATTGAAATAATGGACAACTCCATTTGAAAGAGGTTTGAAGGTCATTCCAAGCCAAATTATTCTGATGCCTTCCTTCAAATGAAATATAAATTTCCTCTAACAGCATTTGGCCCATTAATGGAAATGTACAATGAATGTTTTGTCAACTAAATATAAGAAATGAGCTAATAGTAATCAGCAACATTAAGAATTACATTATTTTTACTGTAATAGAAAGGTTTTGCAGCCAGCTAAGAAAAAATGATTGATTTTGTGATTAAATAAAGAATTTCTCCTAGGTTAAAATGTTTTAAAAATGTTATAGTATGTGAATGCTAGTTTATTGTAATTAAACTATTTCTCTTGCATTTTGATGGTGGAGCTGCACATCATTTGACCTGGCTATAGCTTATGTGAAAATTTACTATAACTACTGCTGTATAGCTGCTGTTTTAAGTTGTATAATAATTATACATGAAACATGACCTTTTTGGCACAGTTGGTTAAGGGGGTTTATGTGCTCAAGGTTAGGGGTTTGATCCTGGCTAAGGCTAATGGAATTCTAAGTGTGCTAAAATGTATATTTACTGGCATGTAAAGGAACTTCCAGGCAAATTTCTGACCCATTAGTGATTGCTCCCACTGTTAATACATTCTCAATTATGCTCTGTTGAACTTATAAGATCAATGATCTACTAATGTACCACAAATCAAGGATTACTAACATGCTACAAAAAGTGTTAAGGGGATGGATATATATATATTTATTATGAACAAAGTAAGAATTGGGAAGAGAACACAACCCCCATCTCAAGCACGTTGCTGCACGTAGGAGTTCGTCTTACACCTGCAGCAACAAAGTGATGTCCATGCAAATAGATGAGAGTAGTATAAACATTATATGCAGTGGTATCTGATTTCTTCAGTCAGCTGGCAGGTACCAAACATCAGTCTGTCCAGCACCCTGGCAGCGCATGTATCGTTCTGCATGATGCATCACAGAGATAAAATAGACAAATGGCAGCAGTTCTTAGTAAATTACAAGCAGGCAAGATCCCTTTTAAATTCAAGTCATACAGAAATAAGTAATGGAAGCCACCAATGTATCCTTTAATTTGGTCTGGGAATCAAAGCTGAATAAAATGTATTCAATCAGGTGAATATATCTTTCTTAACACCTGATAGAAACGTCCGTAAGATCATGAAAGCCTGATTTGATGACTTCAATAATGTGTTATTTACCATAGAGTGTATGCATTTTATATGCAAGAAAAAGAGAGGCTGACACTGGAAAATATCAAAGCTAAATTGAGAGCATCTAATAGTTCCTATGATAGTATTAATACATTCTGGAGGATTCTAAATTGTATAATAAACAATTTTAGTGCATGAATAATGCCCATTATTTAAAATTATAGAACATTTTTTCAAGATTTAGACACTATAAATGCTCGCATGTTTTAGATATTAGTGCACATAATCTGATGTCTACTAATAGCACATATGTGTTTTGTGTCATCCCTGATCTCCTGTGTTATTTTCGTGCATTTTTGTACTGTATAACAATTGCTTGAAGGCACTGCCTGTTATCCCCACTCCTTGTGCTGCGTAACTAAACTGATCTTGTCTATTTGCATGGACAGTAGGCCACTTCCTTCCTCATAGATGAATTATTTTGCTTTCAAGTTCTTTTTCTTCCAGCTGTTCAAAAAATTTGTCTCGTTCCAATGTTGAACGAAAGTGTGTATATGGAAATAGGTAGAATAACATAGACGCTGTTGACTCGGATGCTTATCGAAGTCTGTTGTTATAACCAGGGTATATAAATAGTATAATAAAGTGCATTTAGAGTTTGTTACAATTTGCTCACAAATAACTGTCTTTTGTAACAGTTCTGCTACATAGTTTCGTTTTGATGTTCATTGCACCAACGATACACTCGCCACAAAGTTCACGTTGAACTCACTGTTGCGCGCAATGCATTATGGGTGAAAACTGCACACTCATCAGGGCTTCATTGCCCTTTTTTATATTTGTTACTTATGTCAATGGAAACTTACAGAAACAGCATGTACCATACAAACTCACTCAAGCTTTGGCGCCAAAGAACCTTCCAAAAGAACACATGTCCACTTGTGCATGTGTAACAATCACAGCTACGATGTCAAAAGAGCTTACCATGACATGGGTGTTCACTAACACACCTGTGTAACAATGGATGCCAACATTCAGCAAGCAATGATGTACAAATAAAGCCGTACACATATTTGGCGATTATGGATGCAGGGTGTAGTAACATTGCTGCTCCCTCCTCAGGGCTGGTCGTCCCAACCAGCACCATCTTAACGGGCTAGAGGATTCAGGTATACTACTAGCCTCTTACCCTGGGGCAACCTCTGGATGCAGTAAACGTTACTGTTCATTCTCTTCACCACAAGGATGGTCCTTGCCATGGTTGTTGAAGCTTAGGGCAGTGACCCTTGGTCTGGGTAGGGCGATAAAGCCACACCAAATCACCCTGCATGAAACCTTGGCTGTTGGCCTGCCAGTCATAATGGGTCTTTATCTGGTGGCTCGCGTCTGGATGTGTTGAGGCGGCATCTCATGCATGTTGTGGAGCTGGTTTTTTAGATTCTCCAAGTAGTCAAATGCTGGCTGTTCTGCCCCAGGAGGAATTCGAAAAATCAGGCCGTATGGCACACGCAGCTCCCTGCCAAATACCAAACTGGCTGGTGTCAACCCAGTGGTGTGGTGGGTTTAAGAGCGGTAAGCCAGCAAGCACCCTTACATACCAATCTCTGGTGATTGACCACAACCTTTCTCAAACACTCTTTAGAGTCTTGATGTTCCATTCAACCGTGCTGTCTGATGGTGTGGAGAGGTGTTGTGCACGTCTTGTGCACTCCAGTGTCTCTTTCATCAGGTTAAACTCGACAACTCTGCAACTCTGTTACTCCATAGCAACAAAACAGTTATTCTACGAGGAAGTTCGCGATGGTCTTAACCTCCTGGTTAGGGATGGCATACCCCTCTGCCACTGGACGAAGTAATCCATGGCACCGACAGATACTTTTTGCCCGTGTTTGATGGGGAATTGCCCAGCTACATGGATTCCTATGCATTCAAAAATGCGCTCATGTTATATTGCTGCAACCCCAGCCCCTGTCTGTGGGCTGTGATTTAACGCACACATATGATATTGGCGGCACCACCTCTCAGCATCTGTTTGCAGTCTCAGCCAGTAGTACCATTGTCGATGCTTGTCGATGGTTTGGTTGGGTCCCAAATATCTTCCCAAAGCCCCTGCATGTACTCCTTCCAGGACTTCTGCGACCTTGCTCCAAGGGCTTCCCATCAGGTGACTCCCATTCTCTGAACAGTACTCCTTCCTTGGTTTTCAGTGAGTCATATTGGGCCCAGTAGGACTTTTACACACTACTTCTCTGCGAGATGTCTTCCCAACTCAGGCTAGTCCCTGAGTCCACTTCTCTCAGGAGTGGTCCCAAGTAGTGTCCGCCAGCTACTCCCTCCTCAGGCTTGCGCTACCCCATCCGGCTGAAAGTACTGCCAAAATAACACTGACAACTGCGGCATACTCTTTCCGTTCAACTTTTGTGCAGTGGCTGCACTCCTCTGGACAGGGTCGTCATGACGATACATCCCCATTGTTGTAGCTGCTTCCTTTCCGATGATCTGATGTGAAGTTGTACTATTGGATCCTCTGGACCCAGTGGGCTGTCTGGTCCTCCAGGTCCTTGAAGCTCAACTACCAGGTGAGGGTGGAGTGGTCAGTCCTAAGGTGGAATGGCTGACCATTGTACTTGCGGATGTACTCCGGCACCTAAACTACTGCAAGGAGCTCACATTGGCAATGCCTTGGAGAGTGTCTTGCTGTGGTAGGCTATAACATGCTCCTGGTTGTCTTGAACCTAATAGAATGTGTGCAATAACGGTGTTGCTGGCATTTGTGTCTAGGAGAAAGTCACTACCTTGTTGCGGAAATCCTAAAATAGACGCATGGCAGAGGGCTGACTTGAATGCGCTCCCTGCCTCTTCTTACATGAGTAATGACGGTGCTCTGCCGTCAGACGAGTGAGGGGTTTCGCGATGACCTCGCAGCTCTTTTTTTGTCTTTGGTCGAGGCCAATCTCACTGCTCAAGACTTCTCCGGATTCGTAGCCACCCCAGATGGTGAGACTGTGGCCAAAGAGTTCACCTCCTTGGAAAAGAGTTGGCACCTAATTGCATTCTGCTTCAAGTTAGCTGCAAATAGCCTTTGCAGTATTTTGGTCAGATTGTTATAATCTTTGAAGTTTTGACCTAGGACGTTGATAACACCCAGATGTAGCAGGCAGGCATCGTAAGTCAACACTCTCATCACTGATTCCATTGGTCGCTGGAAGGTGGTTTGTGCAATACAAAACCGTAAATTGCCAAAGCCCTTTTAAATAAAAAATATGGCCTTCTCCTCTCTGGGATTCAGGGGCACTTGCCAGTATCCCAACTTTAAGTCCTAAGTCAACAACCACTGGGCACCAGCAAGTGTATCTAGGGTGTCGTCAATCTGTGGTAAGGGGAATCGGTCCTTTCTGGTGACAGAATTCAGCTTCCTGTAGTCCATGCAGAAGTCTTCGCCAAGACTAATGGGGAGCACCAAGGGCTGTTGGACTCTTCAATTATTCCCCTAGCCCTCATGTCCTCCAGCTTATCCCATACTTCCGCCTGTTTTGCAAGAGGAACACATCTTGGTGGTTGCCAAATATGTCGGGGGGTCTCCAGTAACGAGTTGTGGTGTACTCGGTCAGTGCGGCCATTATCGGTGTTCCCATCACTGAAGACACTGCTATCGGCACCTTCTCCAGTTGTAGAGCGGTAAGGTGGTTGGCCACTTCCCTTAAGTCTTTCAGCTGGGGCCCCAGGTCGGATCCATTGCAGGGCGATTTACTTGCTGCTGGCTTGCACTTTCCTAATTCTGTACTGGCCTGAATGTCCTGGTCAGTGTCAAATGGGTTAACTAGCCTCAGGGGCACTTCCTTCTGACAAAGCAACAATGCTTGGGCAACACAATCCGTCATTTGTGTTTTCTGGTTCTGTACAAGGTTTTTGACTGTTGACCCTCCAGGTGTGCCCTCATCAGGACCTTGCTTCTTGCGGACATGGCTACATCTCTCAAAATCACTCTGCAGATCCCCAGATGCTTGTGGGTGCTCTGGAGCACCTTGGCCGAGACGTAAGATATTCCGACTGTCACCTCTTAGCTTCTGAGGGCATCCAGTCCCAGTATCATATCCTCGGCCATTCTTGCAACAATTACTCACAGTTTTACAGTGCTCTGTCCCAATGTCAACTCCAGCAGGGCCTCCTGTGCAGGTAAGATGTCGCTCCATGCCACATGCCATCACTAGTTGGTAGGGCCAACTGGGTGTTCGTGTCGGCAAGCCCTTTGTCACCTCAGGTCTGATTACGGCCATGTCTGCACCTGAGTCTACGAATATCCAGCACAGTGCCCCTTGAACCCAGTCATCTGTGATGAAGCTGTCGTCCATTCTTCTGTTTAGGAGACATTGCATCACTCGAGGTGTTGGTGATGCCTGCTAGTTGGCTTTGACGCTAGCTGACCTGATTTGCTACACTCCCAGTATCTAACACTGAAAGTCATCGTCTCTGGGTTATCTATCTGTCCCCCTCGTAGCGAATACTCGTCTTGAGGTCGGCCAGCTGTTGTCTTAGCCATTTCCATCCTAGTGTTGCCATTAATGCCTCATGGATGGTATGGTAGTCACGGAGCATAAGGCTCTGTCGTATCTTGGCATCACACAACCCGTCAACAAATGAGTTGACCTTTTGGGACACAACTAGGTGGTCGGTTCATTAGCTATTCAATTGCCGGGACAAACTCCTGCATTGTCTTCCCGGGCTGTTTGCAACCTTGACTTACTTTGACTGCAGTAGGCTGCAGCCAGGCAATGGTTCCCAATCGGTTCTCAAGGGCCTCCCAGATCTCTCTGGACATTGCTGACTTAGGAACCGCCTTCAGTACTTCTGCTGCCCATCCCAGGAGGGTTGATATCTGTTGTGCAGCCTCCTCTTCTGCTGTCCATTAGTTGTGGGTGGCGAGGGCAGCGAACTGCCGGTGGAAGACTTCATAGATGGATGTTCAGTCAAACTTGGGTGGCTTGATGGGCGCAGATGTTGTATTGCGAGTTGTTTCGATCTTCATGTCTTTCAGCCTTCCGTCTAGCATCTTTTTCATCATTGTGTTCAGTTCTTATGTAGATTTCCCTCCAGGGTATTAAGTCTTTCCCCAGTCTTCCAGGCGCTAGACATGGTCTTTCACTGTGGACCAACCTCTTCCGTCTTTTCCCCGAGCTCTTCCACATCCTTCAGGCTGGCCAGTCTTTCATCAATTTTGATATCTCCATTTTCAGGTTTTCCATTTCAGATTCCATTTTCTCTATTTCTATTTTCATTTCATCCATTCTGAGTTGCATTTTTTCCATTCCAGTTTTCATGTTCATTTCTTTGAGTAAAGCTTTGATCATCTCCATTGTGGCATTAAATCCCTGCTTCTGACACCAGTGTAACAAAAACTTTTTTTATTATTACTTTGACAAACACCTCTTTATTTTTTCCACAAACTGATTACAATCTGTTCACAAATAACTGTAACATAACATTTCTGCTGTATAGTTTCTTTTCAACATTCGTTGTGGTGATGAAATTCCTGTTGAACTCTCTCACTGTTGGCAGCATTGCATTCCCGGTGAAAACTGCACACTTGTCAAGGCATTGTTGCCCCTATTTATATCTGTCGGTTATCTCGCTGGAAACTTCTGGATGTGCAAATCCATCGCTGCAGCACAAACTCACTCAGGCTGTACAATGTGCGTCTTTGACACCAAAAAAACCTTCCAAAGAAAGAACATGTGTCCATTCGCAAAGGGGTAGCAATCACTGCTGGAATGTCAACTTAACATAGCACAGGTGCTCATTAATTCACATGTGTAACAACGGCTGCCAACAATCGGTTATGACTTACAAAGCAAGCCATACATACATGCTGTGATTACAGCCGTGACAGTCAATATAATACATTTTCCTTCCTGTGTTATTTATGAAATTTTGATGTATATTAATATGTACATATTGGAGTGGGAGATTAATGCATCTAATTAATTTTGTAATCTCCAAAGGTAGTCTTTGAAATAGAGTTGAACTTTATTAAGAAACATACAGTGTGAACAAAATTATAAACAAGATACTTCTTTTGGTAAATTTTTTTCTTTCTGTAGCCTGCATGTACAATGTACATAGTGTATGGAGAAGGTATTGTATTCCATCCATTTCATTGGAAAGATATGTTTTGGGGTCCACTGAGTCCAAAATAAGCATTTTCAGAAAAAGGTATGTGTGTGTGTGAGCTGTGCTGCTCAAAAGCTTAAAGACTGTTGAATACCAAAAGTTGGTATTTAGGTTTAGTATCTTCAAGGATGCAATTTGAAGATTTTCAAGAAAGTCCCTCCACCACAAACTACACTTCACATAGAAAAATGTTTGAAAATTTTGATTTTCTCAAAAATGGCTTTAATGATTTTGATTAAAATCCTGTATATTAGAGATATTTACACCACAAATAAAATGTATATCTTGAATTTTCTGGGAATAGTCTCTGATGACCTTTTTTTTTCTGGATGAATTTTGCCAAATTTTTCTTAACAGCTAAACTATAAGAGATAGACAAAAACTTATTGCACCAAAAATATGGATCTTGTCAAAACACATAATTTATACCCTTTATGTTTTTGTTGTGCAGGTAACAATTTCTGAGATATTCCTTGTTATTGGTTTCAGTTGTAAAGTACTTGTACTTTTCTCAAAGAAAAAGTGATGTTTTTCTTTTGTTCTACTCCTGGACAAGCAAGGAAGCGACAATCACATAACAACAGCTTTTAAAACATTTACTATCACTTTTGCCTAGTGCATTCCCTTAGTTCCCTTCTACTTATAAGGAACTAAGCAATAAGAACATTCTACTAATGCTTATCTTTATTAGCATTGTGTAGAAAGAAGAATAATCTTTTGTAAGAAGTTTGTAGAACAGCTAGTCAAAGTCATGTGAGTGTAACGCATCAGATTTTTTTTTAGAATGTTATGGTAAAAATAAAATTGTTAAATCTATAAAGTTAAATATGTAACTTACAGTTATTAATTGCTCGATTTGTATATTCATAATATATATTATGTATTATGAATATGCAGCATTAGTTCATGTTTACCGAATTACAATTAATTACAATTTCAAAAATTGAACTGAATCTGTATAAGTTATGTGTTCGAATATCGAAAGAAGTAAAAATTTAGTCAAGAGAAGATGATGTTGCCAAACAAAAGCATGTTAAGTTATAAAAGGACTGGAAAAGAAAAAAAAACAAAACAAAAAAGACAACTGAAAAATAACTGAACTCATCGTGTCACTATCTTTAGAAGCCAAAAGTACCTTTCAGTGGAGATTCACTCCTCATCTCCCGCATGCTTATTTTCTGAAATTGAACATTAACATAAGTCTTTAATTTGAGACTATTGTCCTGGCTGGAGACATCCAGTTAATGGGGACATGGCATCATTGTATAGTGCTTGAAAATGAAACAAAATGGCAATTTTTCTAGGTGTAAAGTTTGCTTCACATTTAAGTAATCCCTAGCTGGTTTTTATTCTGTTGAGTATACCATTAATAAATTTATTAAATGCTCTCCCATGGTATATAATGTATTAAAATCATTTGCTTTTGATACTTCTGGGTCATATCCCTGCATAGCATTGTACTTGTGTCGGATTACTGCATAATTATCTCTAAAGGAATGTAATTGTGCTGAGTTCACTCAACTTTTCTAAATGAACTATTTCCGCTTTTTGTGTGTGTAACATTTTAATTTCCTTCTTGTGGAGCAATACCTGCTAACATGAATGGGATATAAGTGCTTCCTTATACCCATTATAAGCTAATGTAAAGATTAACAATGCATTGCCAAAATAAGTACTTTAACCTAATGATAGTATTCAGGATTTATAGACAAATGCCTTGAATGGGGGTGTTTAAAGGAAGACATTGATTTTGGGATCAATGTTTGACAGTTGAGGTTTCTATTTTATTTGCAATTTATATTTTATAAAGCATTCAGTTGTAAAATTTCAATTATACTGCATCATTTGTAAGATTACTGAAAATATTACAGTGCTGTGCAAAATAGAACTGGTCATCTAATTTGCGGCTCTAAAGGAGGAGTTACTGAGAGGGGTGAAAAAAACAGGCATTACATGGGATTTGATCCGCTTTCCGACTTGGATGATATTTAACAGTGGTGCTTCAGCTTTTCTAATCACAGACACCGCTGTGTTGCTGATTAAATATATGTTTGTAAGCAAAGCACCCAACAATAAGTGTTTTACTTCTGTTCCACCACTAAATCAAAAACAATAACACTTTTCTGCAGGTGAATTGAGTTTGCAATATAGACCCATTATTTTACAATGATTGCTGAAATATTGGTTTTCAAAATAGTGAGGGGAGAGGATGACTACCATACCTCTTGAACAGGAAAGAAAGCAATTTCATTCTTATACCACCTATGCAGGAGAGTTTGAGAATTAGATGATCTTTGCACAGTGAAACAGAAGGTTGGTATTTACTTTTGTGAAAGATAATACATGTTAGAAATGCCTATGAGGACATGTGTTCAGAATGGGGGCCCTGCCCAATAGTTATGGAAGGTCAAGCATTGTTTATGGTATCCTAAAATATTTTCACTCAAGGAATATTATTGGTTTGTATCCTGTTTTCTCTGTCTATAAAGTACTGAGACTTAGTGCTTAGGCATGTTCTGCACTGCTTCTGAAATTTTAAACTCAAGCTTTCGTGAGGAAGTTGAGTATAGCTGGTCAGCTGTATTCAGATCCACATTCCATTGGATCCACTTTCATAGCTTATTATAAACAAAAACAACTAAAAATAATTTGTTTAAGTTTAAAGCTTTGAGAGTTGAAGAGCTACTATATTTTAATTTCATTAATCATGAGTTCTCCAAAATGTTCTGTACCAAATCATACTACAGTTACAAAAATTAATATAAGTAATCAGAGAATAATTGTGTCTTTCCTAATTTTTCTTCAATGTCAGACAATTCCCTATAAACATATATGCAGACTTTTTACTCATCTGATGAAGTGATTTTCTAAAAAGTTATCAAATTTAAATTTAATAATTTAGCATTTCAGGAAGTGGTAATATTTTTTGGTGCATTTGAACTGTTTTTAAATGTGTCAAAATTATTAATAATGAATCCTTCATTTTGTGAATACAACTTTGAACTATTCATATTTGATAAAAATACAAACCAAGTTGTTGATAATTCTTAAGTTTAGAGAGCTTTTCTAATCAAAATTTGGGTTATCATAATCAAATTTATTTAGTGTGTGTTAAGTGTACCAACAAATGCTAATAATTCTGCTAAATTGGCTTATTGTCCTCTTGAATAATTAAATAGATGGACAACTCAGTATTCATAGGAATCGGGGAAATCTCCTTGTTTGGGTAGGCAATTCAATCATGGATGTGTGTTAGCAAGATATAAGCAGCCTTTTACATTTTATACCTTACACTAAGTAGGGGAAATATTACATCCAGTAAAATTCTATACCCGTATGAAAATTTCTCTGCAATCTTAGTACTGTTTAGGTTGAGAGAGGATAGTGAAAGATTTTTGACTGTGGTTTTGCAAGACTGCTGTATATCTGCATGTGTTTCAGTTTCTCTGGTGATATGAATCAAATAATTGGGGCACTGAGGAAATCCTATATAATGAGAGTAGCTGGAGTTTTTGGCCATTCAACTGTATGTTTGTGTCTACAGGATTATGGTGTGGGCCAGCTGGCATTTTATGCTGCTATGAGTGGTGAATCTTGCGTGTCTTGAGAGCTAGGGTGATGTTGATGGTGCCTATTTCTTGGTGAAGGTCTTGTATGGCAGCCAGAATGTCCTGAATGACCCTCCGTGGAGAACGTGTGCAGTTATCATTATGGGGGTGCATCATTTGTAGTCTGTCGTAAGTACGCCGTTGTCTTGTGGAAGTTTCTTAGCTGTTTTTCGACGGTGATGGTTAAAGAAGCTACATTTTGGCATCTTGGATTGTTCCGAAGTATACAGCTATCCTGTATAGCTGGTAGCATGCAAATGGGTGGTGTAGGTTATGTTGTCGGTTGGAGCTATGGTCCATTTCTGGCAATGGTTGTCTCTCGCACAAGATGCATGGGTGTACAAGTTTGGCTAGTCCCGTATAATGATATTTTTCTTACTGCAAATTGGGTGGCAGCAGTAGATTTTATGGGTTGAGATGCTGCAGTGAGTGTGTTTGCAGCATGGCTCCTTAAGTGGGAATCAACTGCATGTTCATATGGTATGATTATAACACATTTCAAAATGATGATTTTAGCTCAATGTTGTCATGGCAACTGACATGTTTGGTTATAATGGCTGTTCTAAACTTTTGCTTGTTAAAGAATATAACACAGATGCCTGCTTATGGCCTTGCCTCTCATTTGGACAATTTAATACAGCAATCTTTTGTTGTGAAAGTTAAGTTACAGGCATATTTGTGAGTGTACCTACAGAGGCATTTTGAATGCCTAGGCAGTCTGCCTATTATAATGTCAATCTGAAAATTAAGAAAATCAGATCATATATCCAATAGGGGTGACAGAGGATAGTTGCATCCTTTCACCTGGTCAGATGCCTTGTGTCATAGACTGATAGATTGACATAACTAGACATAAGAGAAAATTTGTTCCTGAGACGAGAGAATGTGTGTGCAGTTTCTGTTGGGTGCTCCAGATGACCACTTTGACACCATCATCTAGATGTTCTATGAAACCTGGTTAGCTACTTACTGAAGAGGATGCTATATTTTCCAGCACTTTTGTTGCTGGCTTGTAAATCTTAAGTAAAACTGTTGTCATGCTGGTGAAATGCAACCAGACATGTAAACTAGCAGTTTGGTAGCTGAGGCCTGCTGTTTCCAGATTGTGGGGTTAACTATATTTCAGTAGCATGTGCAGCATGTAATTCTGAGATATTGCTTCCTTTGCTTTATTTTAAAACTACCACAGATAGTTCATACATTGAAGGTTTTTTTACCATGTGCATTAATATTTATTAGTAACTACAGGCTGGTGCACAAAAACTGGCCCCAAGAATTATACTGCTCATTGCCTGCCGATTGTCATCTATTGTTGCAAAGCTGTTGCAGCTATGTACTGTATTGTATGAAATCCGTTGTGACTTGGTTAAGATGTATGCCATAAATATTTCGGTGAGATGTAGTCTCTTCAAGAAAGAATTGTAATAGTGGAGGTATATGTGTCTTTAAGGAAATGCATGGCATTTTTGCAAAGAAGTTACCAGGAAAGAGCTATATGCAGCATTTGGTGAAAGTGGGGTACTATAGGGTCCGTTGCAAATGCATAAAAGATTTGAGCCCTCCCTGTTTTACACCTGCTGTGATCAGAGATATTCAAGAATAAATATCAAGTACAAAGAAGTGAATATGTAAATTGTTGTAACAAGTGAATGCTTCATATAGGACTAGTCAGCATATTTTACGCCATGTAGGGATGAAGCTCTACAAAGTATCATGTATCCAAGATTTGAAGGAGAAAGATAAGGCAAAATGTGAATTACTGTCCATGGCTATGTCAAACAACTGAGAGTGGAACATTGGATCTGCTGCTGTATTTTATGAGTGATGAAGCCTGTCCACAAAAGAACATATATGACATAAATCGTGTGTTTTAATGTGAACTACATTTTTTGAGCAGTAAGTTTTGGTCTATCTCATACAGTTTATCATCCAAAAAGGATCTACGTCGCCTCCCCTACCATGCACTAACTACTCTACTAGGATGGTTAGGAAGGTGGTAAAATGGTGTCAGGTACCGCCGAAGCTAACCTGATGTTAGTGGGTGATTATTAAATAGACGCCTGTATACAAGGGAGTATACAGACAGAGTGGGGCTAGGTACAGGCCTTGGCAAGCTGCCCAGACCTGGGACCTAAATGTTAGTAGTGGTGTTTCATACTGTCTTATATTGGACAGACACACAATAGAAGAGAGATGTGCCAAACACGAACAGAATCTCGGATTGCTTCATTCTGAGAAATCAGCAATGGCCTCAGCACAGCATTGAAAATGTCTACAGAATCTTATTCAACGAGGTCACCTTTTACACCATAGTAACCAATTTTATGACAGAGTTATAAAAGAGGCAATTGAAATCAAGCTAGAGCACCTTTGGCTGAGCTCAGCATGGAGGACACTAAAAGCGGTATACCTCCGCCAGACCAATCACAGGGCATCACATTTCCATTGGCCTGCGTCATTTAGCCCTGCCCTCCACTTGGAGAGTATATATACTGCCTGGTCTGGGGCATCTCATTACTTCCTGAAGTAGGCCATAGAGTTATCATGGCCAAAAGCTCCCGTGTCGAGCTTTAAGTAGGCACATAAAACAAGCCTAAAAAGATGCCTCTGGGTAAAATAAAGCGGTCTGAAATGGGACGCTGAAAATTACAACAGTTAAAGAGCGCCCACAAATAAAACTAAATTTCATTTACCATTTTATTGCAAAACTAGTCCTTGGATATCAAAATGATGAGTGAAGAATTGTTACATTTATTAATCTCAAGCAATTTTATCAATATCACATGGCTGGTAACCTGAGAAGCTCTACTCAATAATCATCGCCGTGAAAGCTTCAAGTCTTACATAAGTCAATATTAACATCCACACATTCTGTAATCATACTCCAAAGTTCGGAGTTTCATTTATTATAATCTTAGTTTCTCAATTTTTGTAATCAGCAGGTTTCTTTCTCTATGGGCAATTTGTGATATTTTATAAATATAAAACAAACATCGCATGGAATGGTAGTTTGGTATGGATAACAGCAATAGCATCAAACCAAATGAAGTGTCACTTCTTCCTCTTTTTTTTTTTTTTTTTTTTATATGTTCATTTTGTTGGTTTCTTGTTTTGTTTTGTTTTTTTCCCCTTGTGTTTTCTTAAGAGGTTTTATGCATGTTGCTTACTGAGAAACAAGGGTATATTGGTATTACTTAAACTGGTATTACTCCCTCCCAACTAAGATTTACTTTATAAATAGTGATGAGTCACCCGAAACTCACAATCACACCTGCATTGACAAGAAACCATCATTACAAACTGATATTTGTGGTTGTTCAGCTGTGCTTCTACATATTCTTTTCTCAGTTATATTTCTTGCTTTATAGTGTCCTAAGTTTTAATATGCTATTTGTTCAATTGGGTTGTTTCATAATTTCTAAATATGTCCAAAATAATGCATGGCTATTGGACAAGTACAACCTAAGGCTAAATGTGGTAAGAAACCATCAAACAATGAGCAAGGCAGTGAATACATATTCAACAAAGACACAATTATGCCTTTTAATTGTGAATTATTTATTGTATTACTGTAATAAAACTAAAAATTGAGAAATGGCTTTCCATAAATCAAGGATTTTAACAGAAAACTGATACAATAGCTTAAGTAAGCAAATATGATGTGTTTGCATAAAAAGTGAGGTTTAAATATTGATAATTAGGAAAAGTAAATAAATAATAAAAAGCACATAATTTTGAGCTAACTGCTATACTGATTGATAATATTGCTTTGCCATTTATCATTTTATTTCTCCATATTTGATATACTTTTACTCCTCTAAAATCGTATTTCATAGTACTACAAATATATAGAGGAGAAGGAAATGCAGGTGAAAAAAATGCTGGCATTAACCCGACTTTCTATACTTATTCTGTAACTTATTCTTGTGAAACCTTATTGAGCTATTTTTTTCATGTGTCAGGATAAACAATGCAGAAGTGGTTTCGGTTTTATTATACTTTTTTGTAGGTTAATTCAAATAAGGCTATTGCAGTCCAAAGTCTCCAGTTGCTGACATCACCCTTTCTGTGTTTACTGCATTCCAAGGCCTCTATCCCTGCCATTGCACATACCAAAGTGAACATGAGAATGACCACACACGACACTGTCATACTACTCCCACCTCAGAGCTGGTCGTCCTGACCAGTACCGTCATAATGGACTAGACAATCCAAGTAATCCACCAGTCTCTTCCCTTGGGGTAGCCTCTGGATGTGGTAAACAACATAATTTATCCTCTACACCACAAGGCATGACTTTTGCCATGGTTGTTGAAGCTTGGGGCAGCATCCCTTGACCTGGATATAATGATATAGCCAACCAGATCACTCTGTGGCTGTTGGCCTGCTGGTCATAATGGGTCTTCATCTGGTTGCTATCTACCTGAAGGTTTTGATGGACCATTTCATGCATGTCCTGAATCAGTCTATGAGATGCACAATGTAGTTGACTGCTGGCTGTTCTACCCTAGGAGGACTCCTGAACATCAGGTCACTTGGTAGACACAGATCCCTGCCAAAGACTAAACTGGCTGGTGTCAACCCAGTGATGAAGTGGGTTAAAGAGCAGTATGCCAGCAAGAAAAGTGGCACCCTGACCTCTCAGTTTCTCAGGTATTGGCTACAACCTTCCTCAAATGTTCTTTTAGAGTTTGGATGTACTGCTCAACCATGGCTTCTGACTGGTTAAAGAGGTGTTGTGCACTCCAAGTTGCTCCAATGGTTTCCTTATGAGGTAAAGTTGGTGTCCTGGTCACTTGTGTTGCTCCATTTGTACCCCATAGAGAAAAAATAGTTCTATAACAGCAGTTGGCGATAGCCTTGGTCTTCTAGTTAGGGATGGTGCACACCTCCTGTAACTGAGTGAAATAATCCATGGTTATCAACAGGTACTTGTTGTCCCCTGTCTAACAGAGGGAATGACTCAGCTATGTCAGTGGCTATGCGAAGGTAAAGGGTGCTCCCGCATTAAAATGCTGCATGCAACCATAGCTCCAGGTCCCTAGGCCGTGAATTACCGCGCACACATGACATTGGTGACACCTCCTCTTGTGTCTGCCCATAGTCTCGGGCAGTAGTACCATCGTCAGAGCTTGTTGATGGTTTGGTTGGGTCACATATGTCCTCCCGAAGTCCCTGCGTGTACTTCCTCCAGGACTTATGCAATTTTACTCTGAGGTTCAGATGCCCTCTCTGTGTCTTCCCATCAGGTGACTCCCATTAGGTCCAGTAGGATTTGTAAACATTCTTGGGTGCGATCTCCTCCCACCTGAGTCTAGTCCCTGTCTCCACTTCTCCCAGGAATGGCCACAAGTACCTGTCCGCCAGCTGCAGGTGCTGTCTAAAATAACATGGACAGCTGTGGCACGCTTCTTCTCAACCTTAGTGCAGTGAGTGCACTCTAGACAGGGTATCTAGGCATTGCATCTGCATTGGAATGGCTCTTTCTTTTCTGATGTTGTGGCGTAAAATTGTATTCTTGCAGCCTTTGGTCCCAACGGTCTGTCTGGCCTTCCAGGATTTTGAACTTAAACAGCTGTGCAAGGTGGTCAGTCCTAAGGCACAATGGCTGCCCATACAGGTGCCTTTGGAAGGGCTCCAGTATCTTTTCTGCTGCCAGGCGCTCTCGCCAGATAACACAGTAGTTCTTTTTGGCTTAGCATGTTGCTGCAGTGGGCTATTATTCACTTCCGGTTATCCTGGACCTGAGATAGAATATCGCCAATGCCAGTGTCCTTAATAAAGTCACTATCAGGTTGTGGAAATCCTAAAATAGGAGCTCAGCAGAGTTCTGTTATAAATGCCTGGAACATACCCTCTGCCTCATGTGACCATAGGTAAGTGCGGTGCTCTTCTGCCAGATGAATGAGAGGTTTCGAGATGTGGATAAACTTCTAACAAACAGGCGGTAATGAGTGCATAGGCCCAGGAATCCTTGCAGCATTTATCTTTCATGAGGCCAATCTCTCACTGCTCAGTCCTTGATGGCAAGACTATTTGGTCTAAGTAGTTCACCTTCTTGCAGAAGAGTTAGCACAATATCTTGGTCAGATTTTTTAGATGTTCTTCGAAATTACTGCCCATGACAATGTTGCCAAATAGAGCAGGCAGGCATCATAAGTCAACCCTCTCATCACTGATTCCATGAGAAGCTGGAAGGTGGCTAATCGTTGCAGAAGCCAAAGAACATAATTGTAAATTGCCAAAGCCCTTGGCCAGTTGAGAATGCAGTCTTTTTGACTCTGGGATCGAGGGCCACTGTCGTCATCCTGATTTCAAGTCCAAACTCATGAACCACTGGGCAACAGCAAGTCATCCAGAGTGTTGACAATCTATGGTGAGGGGAAACAATCCTTTCTGGTGACAGCTTTAGCTTCCTGTAGTTCACGGAAAACTATAGCTCGCTATCTTTCACCAAGGGCTGTTGTACTGTTCGATTCTCCTAGATTTCAATCAAGATGTATTTCAATATTAGTTGTTGCTGGATAGGTCAGGCATCTCCGATATCGATGTTATGGAGTACTCGGTCTGTGTAGCCGTAATGGCCATTAATTTTGCTGGAGACAGACTGGTATCGGCTGAGAGACCCCAGAACCTTCGCAGTTGAGAAGAGGTCAGAGGGTTGGCAACTCTCTTATGCAAGTCTTTCAGCCAGGGCCCCAGGTTCTGTGATGGTGTTGGTGGGTCACATCCGATGTACAGCAATACATTGAGGTGGCTTGCCCTTTCCTAACTCTGTCCCAGCCTGGATGTCCTTATCGGTGTCCAATGGGTTCAGCAACCTCATGGGTACTTTCCTCCTGGCAAGGCAATAATGCCCTGATAACACGTATTCCATGCAGTGACGTTCTTCCAGTCCATTACCAGGTTCCTTGACCATGGCTCTCCATCTGCACCTTTGCCACCATCTTGCTTCTCTTAGGCAAATATATATCATCCTTCGAGATCACCTGTATATCTGTGAATGTTCATAGGGGCTCTGGAGCATGCTTCAACTCGGAGTAGCAAACCCTCTAGCCGATGCTGACCTCCTAATGGATACTGAGAGCATATAATCCCAGTATCACATCCTCAGCCACTGTTGCAACAAACACCCACAGGCTCATACAATTTTATTAATTTCAGATTACATCGAATTGCACGATTAACAGCTTCAGTGTAAATGAAAATCTTAACTTTAAGTTTAATCTGTATAAATCATTCTAGGTACATCCTCCGATACACCTACTTTGTTACGACTTCATGTCTATAGGCACATTTTGCAAAATGGTTCTAATTTTTGTGTTTTTTTACTCTACATGGTTTGTACTATTGTAATTTTGCAATTTTTTTTTTTTTTAAATTCATGGTAAATAACACTGGGGTAATGTTTTCCTGCTTTCATTTTTTTCAAATTTTGTGAAATAAGTTCGTTTTCGCACTATATGGTTTATATTTTATTATACATATATCTTGCTATATTTATTTTTGGTAGTTATATATTTTGTATTAAATGTAACTAATATACATTTTAATGTGTTGCAGTTTAGAATGGAAGATATTGTATAATATGGAAACTACATAAATACGAAACAGTAATGTTACTTTAATTTTATTTCTTATTGGTACTGTAGTACTGTTGATCCATTGAACATACACATTACACAATCATTACATACTTTTACTTTGCAAAAGACAACATAGTACATGTTATAATATTGCTTTCTTTCATCAATTGCCTTCAATTACTATTAAATTGTACCTCAAGAAATACCTCTCCACATTGACTGATGAATAGGGAACTCAAATATATTATAATGCAGCATTTGCAAATTTAAATGCATTAATTTCAGTGCCTTTAATGGCTGCATAATATCAATTAGCTGGTTAGAATCCTCATTGACATGCTGCACAATTAAATCTTTCAAAGCTAAATACCCTTCAGTAATATTGTATTCTTTAAGCATTTAATGTGAGGGAGTTGTACTTTTCTGCTAAGGTTAAAACATTTTGAGTACGTATTTGTACATCATTACTTGGATGAAATAATACATTCAACAGTAAACATAAATTGTAAGGATCATTTTGGAAAGTGCTTTCTGTAAAGCCATACTGCCTACATTTCACAGCAGCTGTTGTTATCTCTTTGCAGTGACTTGTCCAACTCTTCAATAATCTTGTCAACTAATTCCCCAATGTGACCAGAAGCTATGACTTCCATCCTACTCTTCATTCACTGAGCTTTAAAATCAACGCATGTGTATACGGATATTTATTTGCTCCCAGAAGAAAGCAACGCAAGTCAACAATAAAATCACAATTTTCAAAAACAAATGCTGTCTGGCATTTTACTAAGTTAGAAAATCTTAAATCTTCCATTTCTTTCAACCTATTTGCTGTGGGAGAAGACCTTGTTGGCAGGCTATTAAAAATGTTCAAGAGAATTTTCCGAATTTGTATGTGCATATTTAGCTGCTTTGAACCAACTTCCCCATCTAGATAACTCAGACTAAGGATACAAAGGAATCGCCTTCTCTGAATGTTTTTCATCTATGATTGATACTTGCGTCTGATTTTCCTGGGCAATTTTTTTATTTAAAAATTGTATTAGGTTCTCTTTTTTTTGTAGACTTCACCAAACAAATTAAATTTATGGGCCCAGCAAGTTATGTGAATTAAATGTGAAATGTGAATTCTTCCATAATTCCCTGCAATAATTCACAACATTTTACCATATATGGGGTGGAATCATAGACCATATATTTTAACTTTTCATGATTAACTTCAAATGTATGCAAAGTACTCGGGGTTACTTGGGAACATGTCTTGTTGTTCACAGCATCTAAACACACACAATCTAACAAGAAAATTTCCTGTTCAAATACTGCATCTTGAGTTTTAACTAATATTGCAAATACACAGTGATCTGCTGATGTTTTCATCACAGATTAATGCTAAATCCCTTTTTCCTTCTAAATATTGTATCATACTTTCTTATATTTCATTTGCACAGTGAGGAACATGTTCTCTCCGTAGTTGGTGGCTTTGGGAAGGCCACCTGATCCTAGCAATAAAAGGAAAAAAAAATTGTTTTGAATGGAGCCTTAACAAGCCAAGGAAAGCGCTACATTACCTCTGAGGTCATATATTCCTTAGGCATAGGTATAAATTATAATAAAACATTATATATCTATTTCTTTACTCTTACCTTGAACATAATTGAAGCCACTAATGTACTGCAGGTTCATATATCTGCTCCAGTGGGTTACTGCCTTTTTCTCTATTTTACTAGTGAAAGTTCTATGGATGTGTGGCGCTTCCCAGATGTTGTATATAATTTACGTTTCAAATGTTCATTTTTTTAAAGCTGCATTTCGATTTTCGGTGTTTTTTCCCCCACTATTCCAACCTAACAAAATAGCACATAAAAATGTTGTTTTCCAACATATATAAACCTTCATAAACAAACTCTTTTGCTCTGCTGTGCACCATAACATTCGCTGTCTGTCCCATCTTTACAACTAAATATTAAATCTTAAGAAGTTATACATATTTAAAGGTAACAATGAAACACCTAAGTGCAAAGCGTTTATTTTCCAAGAATTCCCTACCCTTTCTACTTCCCAACCCAAAGCCATCTGACATCTCTTCATGCTCAGAATGGTGAGGTAGAAAGGGGTCAATTGCCAAGAATGGTAATCTATCCAGACCATCACTTCGTTAATGACAGAATGACCAATTTCCAAGAATGTTAAACCATCCTTAAATCATCAGCCATTGGTTCACTATTTTTGTAATTGAGATTTTTTTTTATTATTCTTTGTTGTAATTTAACAATTCACAGGAATCAACTTCAATGAAAGTGTGAACTAGTTTTTATATTAAAAACCACTGGAATTTTGCATTTTTCGCAAAACAGGGCAATTTTGCTTCAATCTGCACACACATTGCTAAAATAATAATATTGAATTATTGATCAACATCATATGATTTGGAAAGATAATGGAAAATCATTTTAATATGTTTGTTGCTTTTGTCATTAATTCAGGAAAAAAAGGACCTACTCATGTCCCAGCAACAACTCTAGTAGGGCCTCCTCCCCGGGCAAGATGTCTGCTGATGCTGCCACTGGTTAGTAGGCCTGATTGGGTCCTTGTGTTGTCAAACCCTTCACCACATCAGATCTGATTACAGTCATGACTGCACCTGTGTCCATTAGTACTCAAAACAGCTTCCCTTGTACCCAGGCATTTGTGATGAGGCTATTGTCCACTCTGCTGCCAAAGGGATGTAGTGTAACTCGAGGGATTGGTGAAGACAAGTCTGACATGCCCCCTGCCATGTCCTTACTCATTTTGCGCCTGCTCGTCATCTTGCCAGGTCACACCACTTGAAGGTTGTCATCTCTGGGTTGCTTCTCCCTTCCTGTCACAGCGAATACTCCTTGTCTTTGAGGTGGGTGCTGTTATCTTGGTCACCTCCCTTCATAGGCTGTTGTTAAAACCCTGTGGATCATTTTAAAGTCACCAAGTGTCAGGTGCTGTTGTATCTAGGCATCATGCACGTCATTGATGGAGAAGTAGGCAGTTTCCTGAGACACATAACTAGACAGTAGGTTTTCCAGGGCTGTATTCACCAGGTGCTCATTTGCCAAGGCAAACTTCAGCATTGTCTCCTGTGGCTGTTGCAGCCTCTTTTTAAGCTGACTGCATTAGGCTGCAGCCAAATAATGTTTCCCAAACCAGTTCTCAAAGGCCTCCAAAATGTTTCCGAATTTAGCTGATGTCGGGAGTGCATTCAGTAATTGCTGTCTGTCCCTGAAGGCTTGCTATTAGCTGTGAGGCTTCCTCTTCTGTTGACCATTGGGTGAGTGGCAATGGCAGTGAACTGTTAGAAAAAGACATCGAAGATTGATGTCTCATCTTGCTTGGGTGACTTAATGCATGTAGATGTTGTGTTACATCCTGTTGTGTCGATCTTCAAGTGCTTAAATTTTCCATAGAGCATCCTTGGTACCATGGCATTCAGTTCCTTGGTGCTGCCATCGGCTTTTCCTTCTAGGGTGTTAAAGCATTGGTTGTAGTATTTCATCGTTCCACCAATCTGTTCACCTCTTTCCTGAGATCTTCCAGGGCATCATCATGCATTTTTTGATATGCTCCAGAGTGTCAACACATTGGTCAATGTTCTTCATCCTTGGCAAGTTCTTCCACATCCTTCAGTTGTGCATCAATTTTGGTCGATAAATCTGTCTTTATGTTCTGTGACATGTAATTCACAATTTTTATTTGATTTCACATCTTGTATGTGCCAGAATCTACTCTCTCTTCCATCTTCTCCATTACATATTCTATTTCTTCCACTTTTTCCATTCCTGATATCATTTGTCTTCATTTCCTTAATTTCGGCCAACAAACTTTATCATCTCCATCTCTGCACAAAAATCCCACCCCTATCACCAATGTAACAAACTTTATTTGCTTCAAGAATTAGTTGCAGAATACTTGCTTCTCATTCAAGAATACTTGCTTCTCATTCAGTGCTGCTCCAATGCATAGACATTAGACAGCTCCCTCATGCCCTTGTGTGCTAACATTCTAGTCGAAGACTGCCTCAAGACTAATTCAGCTTGCAATTTTTATCTAGTTCTGAATGTTGGAGAAGTTTCTGGAAGCCTAAGATTCTGGCGTGCCAGTTGCATTGATAATCACATTCCAAAGCCTCTGGTTATCGGTGTGACACTTTCTTTGTTTACCGCAATTCAAGGCACCCATATCTGCTGCTGCACATATCAAAGCAAACATGAGAACAGCTGCATGTGGTACTGTCACAATTTAGTACGTGTGGCCAAAAGTACACTCCATTTATCGTGTACTGTCTTTTAAACATGAGGTACACTTTAAAAGAAGTTTTTCATATAAATCCATATTTTCTGCTCTTTTAAAAAAATAGCATTTCCATATTTATCCACATCTATCTAAGCCCACTAAGTGTTATTTAAGTCTATATTAGTGTGGTAAACTTAAGATATACATGGTCATCGTAGTCAATCTTTTTGTTTGTCTTAAATTTTTCAGGAAATTTCTTTGTGTCTTATTAAGGAATATTGTCTATAAATGAAGGCTTCCTTTGGAAAGAGAGAAATGCATTTTTCAAATCCATTGTTTCCAGCCATATAACATTACTAGTCGCAGAAATGAAGAAAGGCTTGCCTTGGTAGTGTGGGGATAGCATGTCTGCCTCTTATTCAAGAGGTCATGAGTTCGAATCTCGCTTAGGGTGAGTTATACGGATAAGGTTATATTGAGAAGACTAATGTCAAGTAACTTTAAACTCCATGGACCCCGATATCATTTGAGCATCGTTTTCACATTTCACTGATTTCATTATACTGAGGACCATTTGTTTAACATTAGGACTGCATGCAGGCTGCTACCTATAAGGACCACCAGTGCCATATTTGCCCATCTTACTTTTTTTAATTTTATTTTATAACTATTTTTCTAAATAGGCATATTTTGACAGATAAATCAATGGAAGCAGCATATATAATTTTTTTTTCCATCTTTATTCAGAATATGAATTAAACTTCCTTAAATTCTTTTAATTATCACTTCGAAAAAATTTAATTACATAATATGCTATTATTTTTTTCAATATCAGTGACTAAACAGTGCATAAGATACTGCATATATTCAAGTATTATTATAATTAAATTGTTATTATTATTATTATAATTATTATTATTGTTATTATTATTATTATTATTATTATTATTATTATTATTATTATTATTATACAATGCTCCACATACTCTTGACACTAGATGTCACTTCTGTTTAACTACTACACTTGTCACACCTTTTCTTCTTACATTTGCCACATCTGCTTTTTGACAATTAGAACAGACTATAGCACTACAAGTTTCTTTACATGACATACACATTTTTCACTTCTCCTTCTGTGGCCCATCTTTATTACCTGCATTATCTTGGCCCAACTCTTTATTTTTTTCAGCTGTGGACTCATAAGCTCTTTGCACAAATCAAAAATAAACTTACATCTACCAGTCACTTCCTTATATAACACCTAGGCATTTATGACAGCCAAATTAAGAATTTGGTAGAATATATGCATTGGCCAACATTTTATGCCTGCTTTTGTGGGGTACATTCTTGTCATCTAGTCCATCATCCACCCTCATATTTGTTTCATTGAAACTGCACTGTTTCAGGGGTATTCTTCTGGCTCTCAGACACCGACACAAAGAGTGAAGCGATCCTAATAGCAAAAATTATTTGATTTCCCCTGATAAACTGTTATGGTTGTGCCATCATCCTTTTTATGCACAGTAGTTGAATGGAGTGTTCTGGTTTTTGCTGTAGGAAGTACTTCCTTTTGATTACGGTTCAAAGTACCTACTAAAGTTGTGGATGCTGCTCTCAAGATGGTTTGCAAGGCTTAGCAAAGTAAAGTTATCAGTAGTGACATTCACACCGTTGCCTAGTTATCATTCCTTAAGCCTAAGAACAACATTTTCAGCCACAACTTGGTCAGCTGGCTGTATGGGGTCAGCACCAATGCATGGGAATCCATTCAATGTGTATTTACTCGAAACACATACAAGTAACCAGAACTTTGTACCAAACTTGTCCAATGTATTGTGTGTACTTGTCCAACTTGCATCCACTATATTGTGTGAATGGGGATCTTATTTTAGATGGCAGAACTCACTCATCAGTTGTAAGATAACATTCTGCTTTATAGCATGCAGCACTGTTTTCTATGAAGAAATTCCAAATACCTGATACAGGAGCAACTTCATCAGTCTGGAGGTATTCAGATCTAGTGGACTAAGGTTAAACCTAATATACTTCATTATTTCCATAATTCTGTTTCGTCTGAAAAATGGAAGACCCCATACTGATGACCATAGGCACTCGAGAGGAAAATTCTTTGCCCTATACATTTTCCTTGCATACATTATGGCAACAAAGCATCCAATTCTTCTATTTCTACTTCAATGTCCAGGAAACATCTTGCATTCGGCAATGTGCCTCAGTTTCAGTGCAGTGCTTGATGTGGTGCATCATAGAATCACTGAAAGTTAGCTGCCAACTACTAAGAAGCTTCCCATTTTTAATTTTCCGTTTAGCATATGATGTTTGTCCTGGACTCTTATGCAAATAATTCTGGCTTAGCAGGTGACCTGAGAAAATATGAAAGAAGATATTATATGGACCAGCATTACATGATATAATTTTGTGCTTATGTTGCATATTCTAATATGCTGTATGCAGATTATTATTTTTATTATTATTATTTTTATTAGTATTACTACTACTATTATAAGGTGCATTAAAAAAGAAACGAGCCAGAGGTATCAGTACCGAAACCAGTACCTGTATGTTAGAAGTATTGGCCCTGGCTGTTAAGACACTTGTCCCACTGTGATACAAGGCGGTAAATAGGTGTCTCATAAAATTCCCGGGGCTGCGATGTGAACCAGATCCGCTCGTACAGCTGGACGTCGTCCAAGGTGAATTGTTTGCCACTCAGAGTCTTTTTAAGGAGACCAAATATGGCGTAATCATAGGGAGAGAGGTCTGGACTGTATGGAGGGTGGCCGAGAACCTCCCATTTGAATTTATGCAGGAGTGCTGCGACTGTGTTGGCCTTATGTGACTTTGTACTGTCGTGGAGCAGAATGACCCCAAGGGTGACATTGCCTGGTTGTTTTGATTTGATCGCTTGGCAAAGGTTGGTCAAGGTTTGCGAGTAATCTGTGCTGCAGGAAGTGTATCAGAAGGGGGCCATTTTGGTCAAAGAAGAACGTCAGCATAACCTTTCCTGCACTCTGTGGATGGCCTTGGCTACTTCCACTGGAGACTTGATTCTATTGTTTTGATTCTGGTTCACTCTGAATGTGATAATCACTAAGGAAATAACTTATTCGTTACTGATAAGCATTACATGTAACCATCATCACATTGTAACTGTGACATTTATAAGTATTATGCAAGTCACATCTCTACTGCTCCGTATTAATCTTGTGTTAAAAGTTCTTAAAGGCTTAGCTGGAAAATTTCTGAAAGGCAGTCATCTGCAATAGTTTAAAAAATTATCTTATACATTCTAATAGCTAAAAAGTTCAGTGTTTTCTTAGTTTAAAAAATTATCTTATACATTCTAATAGCTAAAAAGTTCAGTGTTTTCTATGAAAACAGACTGAGCTCAATGCAAAAAAAAACAAAACAAAACAGTTGTATTCTATTCATATGATTTTCTCTACTTGTTCTACAAAGAGACTATTCTTAAAAAAATACTTATTTTATCTATGTTATGCCAATCAAAATAAACATTAGCAAAAAGTCTTATTTTTTGCTTCCTTGTAAGTAGAATTTAACTAAGGGAATACACTAGGCTAAAACAATAGTCCATCTTTTCAAAGCTGGTCAGTATGTGAAGCGACAGAAATTTGATATGGTATGGCCAAGAGTAAAACAAAAGAGATATAAAATGGAAAACGACTTCCAATTCAAGAAAGGCACCAAATCTGCATGATATAAGGATCCTAAAACTGCATTCGTACTTTTGTCACAAAATGCATTCTAACACCAAAATTGTTTTAAAAAATATGTTGGCCATAAATGTCAACACTTAATTCTCAATATGGAGCTGCAAATTCTTGACAAGAATTGTTAATTTGTTTTGTCACTCAAGCCATGTGTAGGAGAGGAATCAGATAGGTAGAGTCAAACTGAAAAATTCAATGCCATAGCTGGGATTTGTACCACTGATCTCCCAGTCTCCAGCCAGTTGCTCTAACCACTGAGCTACTGTGTCAACTGCCAGCACAGCATTAAATTCCTCATGTTTCCTGGTAAACCACAAGGTGATCTCAAATTATTTTGAGATGATGTACCCCAATGGTGACTTGCAATGTTGTAAGCACTTAAAGTCCCAGGCAGCATAGTTTATCAGACTATTAGGTTTATTAGTGTTTTTTTTTTCTTCACACAGGCCTCGTATAGTATAGGAGTTGGATAGTTAAGAGTCAGGCTGAAAGTCAATGACATAACTGGGATTTGAGCAAAGAATGCCATGATAGTATATACATCTAGTGCAATACACACCTATGCTATAAATGTGCTATCTTGCAGACACTAATAATGATTTTGTGACTGAGAATAATGGCTTCATTTATTGCTCATATCTTTTTACTTTCTTGGTGGCCATGCTAAATTTTATCTATGCTTGAGGCTAGTGCTATTGCTGCAGTTTTTTTATTTATATATATATATATAGTTAGGATAAGGAAAAACCCTGAAAAAAACCTTATCCAGGTAATTCACCCCTAAGCGAGGTTTGAACTGACGACATTTTGAATGTGAGGCAGACATGCTACCACCACACTACCCAGGGGGGCTGCTGCAGATTTGTATCAGTTAGTATGCTCATTTGCTTGAATGAAATAATAAATTGTTATAGTGCATGCTGTGCAGTTATGTGAAAGGTCTTTGCTAGGGGTTTTTCAAAGAGCAAACATGATGGTTGCAAATGTCAGTCAACTGCTAGTAAGGAGGAACAACTCACATAAATGGAACCAATTGATTAATGTGCATTCCAAATGTGATAAGCAATGCATGACCAGTTCATGTGATGAGTCAATAATATATAAGTTAATCATTGCACAAGTTTCTCAAGGATTTGAACCAAAATTCTTGCAGTTTCCTTGTTATCAAGCTAAATACTTGTGACACCTTTTACATAATTTAAGTTCAAATTGCTTTCTTCTACTTAAAACAACATTTTACACTGTTATAAGTGAAAAATGATTACATATGCCTGACTTTTCCACTAGGCATATATCAAATTCTTTTTCTTTTGTTTTCAGTTTCAAATCAGTGGTTTGTTCCTGCTACAAAAGGGGACATTCCTCCAGGATGTGCTGCATATGGCTTTGTGGTAGATGGTACCAGAATTCTGGTCTTTGGAGGGATGGTGGAATATGGTAAATACTCCAATGAACTTTATGAGCTACAGGTATGCTCCATTGTACATAACATAAACATTCTTTTTAATTAGTTTGTATCATATATCCACGTTTCATAAATTTTAATGTTTTTAAAATAACAATTAGGGTGTTTCTAGGATGGTGATCATCTGTGGATATTTTAGGCAGCTGGATACTGCAAACATTGTACTTGGTTTTATCAACATTTTTAACAAATCTCGGTATATGTAATTTTAGCATTACTAGTAAACTAGAAAGGTATTATGAACAATTGTAGCATTCGCAGGTGGCTAAATGCAGTTGTCAGCACCAAGAATTGCTGCTAGCATAAAAATTTAGAGCAATGAACAAACTGTGTGGTCAAAATTTCATCTTATTCTTTCTATGAATTGTGGGTGTCCATTTATTATGTCTGCATTCTTCCTTAGAAAATTCAAACACTGGGCAGATTCACTACCAGCATAATTATTGCTACATCCAGGAATACATTTCTTCAGGGGTGATTCAAAAATACTTTTACAATGTTTGGGGATGTATTCCTGACATCGAAACAAAATAGGTTCATATAAACATGTGCTCTAAAACACTATGTTTTCTTGTTATCAATTTATTAATGCCACATGCTCCAGGAAGAAGATAATTGGGAACAGATTGTAAAAATGATCACCCACATACTTAAAAATAAATCCAAAATGAAAAATGAGATGAGTACATGGGAAGGTGGCCTTCGAAGTTATGTTTGTATTGATTTTGCTGCTTCTGAAAGATGTCAGTTTTAAGAGGGCCACTTGATCACTCATCTGGTTCGCATAAAAAAAAAAAGCTGTTGCTACTACTACGATAGCTACTATAATAATAATAATAATAATAATAATAATAATAATTGTAATAATAATAATAGTAATAATTGTAATAATAATAATAAAAATAGATGCCAGCATCTATGAAAGGGCAGTTTTCAATATTTTGTTTCTCAAGTGTGAATATTTTGTCACAATGATACTAAAAATTGTTCAGCAGATCCTTTCCAGAAACTTGTGGAAGACATAGTGGTTAGGTTTAGGGTAGGCTTATTTAACAGAGTAAATAGCTAGTCATTGTAATTTAGAGACAGTGTACATACTGTTATACAGTTAGTGTAATTTATTATTAAAAAGACTGTTGACCACATTGTGTTAAGTTATTCAAGATAGTTTGGCTGAACTGCATTCTTTAGAATGGCTACATGAGCAGAAAGTAAATAAATATAGGATTATAAACCTTAAATTATGTTAAAAAATACATTATCTAGCGCTAAACCATAGTTAAACGTGATCTTAAATATATATTAGATACAAAATCTAAAGCCATTCTTTGAAAAAATATTCCACTCACATTGGACTTGGAAAAAAATTTTGTGTCTCATGTTCGAAAGAAAAGCCAATGTTTTAATTAATTTCACATACCTCCTGCCGTTCTTAATTGTGTAATCGTAAATCTAGGCAATGTTATGGTTAAAATATCTTCAGTTTTTGCAAGTATGTTTAGTTATTATTTCATGTGCAGTCTTAATGGAAATGATATATTTTTGTAATATATTAATGATAAGATGCATGGAAAGGAAACTCTTGTTTTATTTAATCTTAAGGACCAAAAATAAACCTGATTATTAAAGCTTCTGGAGAGCTTAATAAATGGAGCCACTGAAGGGACAGTGTGTGCATTGAAATCATTAGTGCATACATCCTGTTATAGCTTCAATGTGCTTGTATTCTATATACAGGCTTTGCAATCCCTTATTATTATATTTCAGTAATTTATTGATTGAATTAAAGGATTTTGTAATGATTTTCATCATACACACTTGAATTTTATGGTGGGGAAAGGATTATCAGTTGAAAAGCTTTAAGATTTAACTCGCATACATATTTTCTCTCTTTATAATATTATAAAGGCTTAGCTGAAGGACCATAAGGAAATGAGAAATACATCAAATGGTCACCTACACAGTAATAAGGTTAATGGAACTATGACACAATTGTCTTCAAGCATCTTTTACCTCTGGCTTATGGCATCAGTTTATTCTTGTGCAACATATTTCAACAAGGTTCAACAGTCTTTTGCAGATGTAATTGAAGTTTTGAGCCCTGTTTTCCTCTGCCCAATACATTTTATTCTAAAACAACCATGGCAAAAGAAACCACTTGACAAACATCAACCTTCATTTTGTTTGCTTTGGTTTTGCAGCGCAATTCTTGTTTGTTTTCTAGCTTACGAATTCCCCAAAAGTAGCATTTCCTTCAGAATGGACAAACTTAACACATCACAACGTATCCTATATAGTTGCTATCATTGGGAAGGAATGTGAATATAGAACAAATGTTGCTTATTGGCCAGAAAAGTTTATTTTGAGATTAATTATAGGTAGGACATTGTAGAACCAGCCCTACTACTTGAGGATACAGCTAGAGGTGTAGAATTTTCAATCTACTCCTGCCTGGGCATGATTGCTTTGGCAACATGCACAATAACTGAAGAGTGTAACCCAAATGCCAGCTAAGTGCCATTTTTGAAAGCAATTAGTTTTTACATTACAACCCATCTATGCACCACTGCCGATGCACACAAGACACAGCTATATGCTGCAGTGGTTGGTTTAGTTCATACATTCATCACAAAATGGAAGCTCTGCTGTGTTGCTCCCTTGTTTACCCAGAAGTCTGCTAAGTACCGCTAGCTGATTTCAGACATGAAGGAGAACAGTTCAGGAGCTTGATGATGATCATGATCTTCCTTTTTGTTTATTTTGTGTCTTGGCGTCTTTGACATCATTGAACAGAAGTTCCTAGTATCCGGCCACAGCTACTTCCATGTGATACGGAATTCACCCAGATTGAGAAGAGAAAGAGACTGTGCAAGGCATTTTTACCTGAAGACGTATATAATATTGTAAGATCTACTACATATGCTATTAAATTTGAAGTTTTTGCCATAACTGAACAAAATATATTCAATATTCAGTCTGCTGCTGATTCCTTGATGATGACAAAACATTTAGAGATCTCAAAGGTATCAATATTTCGCTTCTTAGCAAGGAATCCCAGAGTCATAGAAGTGAAATATACTTTTAGCGAATTGGAAACTTGGAACAATGCCACTATTCTAAAAATGGGGGTGAAGGTTTCTGACATCAGAAATGTAATATTTCACGGAGTTGAAGGGCAAAGAGTACTTAACAAAGAAAAAAAAAGACCCGTTATCTATGACACCATATTTTCTAAAGTGGACTGATTTGTTTGCGAGTTTCCTCCCAGTAGCCTGTCGGTACTAAGATCAAAACTACCTTGGCACTTAGTTGATTTTTGAGTAAACGAATATATGCACTTATCTGTGTTAAGTATTTCTGACTTTCACAATGTGACATGCAATAATATTAATTATACATAACAATCTAGTTATAATTATCCTTCTATATTATACACACTTACATTAAATAGTAAAATTTAAAATGAAAATTCCAATGATACATTTTTTCACTATTTCTCCTTAACAACTTGTTGGCACTTAGTAGGTTTTTGGGTTACACTCTTCAATTGTCCTGGTATGAGTGGAGGCATTCTTTTATCTTTTCCATGCCTCCCTCCTTACTGCTTATAGCAGTTAGGAACTACCAGTTGTGTGATATCCCTATAGGACCTGAAACATTAGTATATGTGAGTCATTCAAACCTGTACTAGGATATTGAATAAAACTATGCTTAATTTGGTCATATATTAATAGTTATTGATGCCACAACATTCCTAGTAAGTGTTCATCCCAAATTAATATATAGCATGGTATTGTGTTTTTTTTTTGTTTTGTTTTTTCTGGTAGTGTTTAACGCCTGCTTTAACTACTTATGGCACCGCAGACGGTGACACTGATGATACATGAATGAAGATGGAACACCAATGGAAGGCGATGGCGGGGGAAACCGGAGAACCCGGAGAAAACCCGCCTCAGCGCCGTTTTGTCCACCACAAATCTCACATGCAGTCACTTGGGATCGAACCCGGGCCGTCTAGGTGAGAGGCGAGTGGTCTAACCACTCGGCCACGGCATGACCATGATATTTTGTGCAAATTCTTAAGTAGCAAGAATGATTTTTTGTCTATATTTTTTAAAGTTTTAATGCTCTTAAATAATTCTCCACAATTTTACAACATTAACTGTTTATACTTTATTAAATTTTGTTTATGGTTTCCACACTATTGTACATTTTCTGATGTTTTTTATATTTATTCAATTTCATTGGAGATTTTAACTTTAAATGTTTAAATATTGTACACTTTTTTAAAATTCTTGCACATTTTTGAATAGTTTAAAACAAAATTGTTGTAGTGATAGATGACTAAAGGTTGATCATCTAAGCAAGTTCATATTATTAAATTGGCAGTGCTCCACCTTCAAGGTTTCAATTTAAGGTAAACTTACAATTACAACGTGCTTAAGACACATTGATATCATTTCTGGACTTAATTCAACTGCATTATTATTATTATTATTATTATTATTATTATTATTATTATTATTATTATTATTATTTCATTAGTAGTTTTGAGCATATAATTATGGCATCAATATTAATTATTCATTTGGATGCCTGCCATGATAGCCTAAATTCATATAAGTGACCGTAACATTGACTTCATCTCTTTATTGCATTTGATGCAAGGCTGTATTGTAAACATACACATTTCCTTCTCAAATAGTTCACCTATGTCAATAATAGGAGCTTTAAGAGACTTAATAAGTGGCTAATTACTGGCAGCCTCCCCTCACAAACCCTACCAGACCTTCTTCAGCGTCAGATTTTACACATAACCTCCAAGCTCTAAATAAGCAATTATGCAGAATGTTGTGAATACCCACACTTGAAGCTATTATTTGAATAATTTTTCTCAAGTTATTGAAGTGTTCAGTTGCCATAAATAGTATTTTGAGAGAATCTTAGTCTGCACCAGACTTCACTAGAAAAAATTTTCAAAGTTTCACTTAATTTTTATCCGTGGTTCACTTTTGAGATAAGTTTTGTTTTTGACTGATTTTAGGACTCTACTAAGATTTGAGTATGAGTGTTCAAGCAAGATCATGAATCTTCTCCTTTAGTTATCTCATCCTATGGTATTTCTCACATTGTAAACTCTGCAACGAGAACAACAAACCATTCAATTAGTGCTTAGATCTATTTGCATTAGATATCAACAATTTTCAATTCAGTATCAGAGTAGTCAATACTGCCATATCAGATCATGATGGAATATTTCTTAAATTCAACTATGTAGACGTAGGTAGTAGAACTTATAATTATGTTAACATTATCAGGGAATCCAACATCAACATGTTTAATGCCAAACTCTCTCAAGTGTCATGGGCAGATGTTACGCATCTAAAAAAAAGTCAATAAAAAACTAAGTGCCTTTTACAGTACTGTAAATCACTACTTCAAAATATGTTTCCAACTAAAAAAATGTGAAGTAATAAATAAATCATTAACCACGATAGTTGGTCATGAATTGCTAAGGGAATAATTACATCTTGCAGCAAAAAAAACAAAAACAAAACAACTCTACAGCATCTATAAAATCACATCTGATACAAACTCTATTACAAAAATTATTTCTATTACAGAAATTACTGTAAAAACCTATGGAAGGACATACATGCTGCAAAAAGTTTAATAATGACCAAATATTATCAATGCTGGATGTAAAAGCAAAGCCATTTGGAATGTAGTTAAAAGTGAATTAGCTAAATCATCCTTAAAAGAACAGTCTCCAATAAAATTACAATAGAGACATAATGAAATAAGAAAAATTGAACAAATAGTCAAATATTTAATAATCATTTCATAAATATTGTGTACTCTAAAGACAATAATGATACACATAATCAGATGACCCAGTTTTGCAGAATGAAGGATACTCTCTTCTTAGCACCCACTAATGAAAGTGAAGTATAACAAATAGTAAATAATAGTAAATACTCTAAAATCCAGTGCCTCTGCTGGGCCTGACACTCTATCTAGTAAATTGCTCAAAACATGTATTTCCAACTTAATTGTACATCTTGTTAATATATTTGTTTCTCTCTCTTTACATTCCCTGAGCAGCTCAAAACTGCTAAAGGCCATTCATAAAAAGGATGATAAAACCAATGTTAACAATTATAGACCTATTTGCTTATTGTCGACATTGCCATAGTGCTAGAATGAATGAATAGTCTATAATAGAATCACTAACTTCCTAGATAAATATAACATTCTTGATAATAATCAGTTTGGTTTTTGAAAAGGCATGTCAGCTTTGTATCTGTTCACAAGTAAAATACACTCTGCTAAAAAAAACAAATAATTAGCCTTAGGTTTATTCATTGACATCACTAAAGCCTTTGACAGTGTTAATCATCAGATATTTATTAGTAAGCTTGACAATTATGATATACTAGGTATTGCCAAGAACTGGATTACTTCATACTTAATAAATAGGAAACAATAGGTAGAAATAAGCTCCACTAAATCTCAACTACAAGTAATTAAATGTGGAGTTCCCCAATGCTCAGTCATGGGGTCTTTTTTTTCCTTTTCTATTCTTTATCAATGATCTCCCCAAGACAATCAATGCCACACAGTGTTATTTCTGAGGACACAAATCTACTTTTCACTAATAAAAGCTTGGTACAATTAAAAGAGCAATTAAACACCAAAATAAACCAACTTGAAAACTGGCTAAATTCTGATAAGCAATCCCTAAATTGCAATAAATCTTTTATAATTTTTTATTGCTCCCACAAGGCAACAACCAACATCTCAATTTTTAACAACCCTATCTTTGAAGTTAATAATACCAAATTCCTGGGAGTAATGATAGATTCTAGGTTGAAATGGAATGATCATATACAGCACTTATCTGTAAAACTTTGTAAACTAGCATTAGCTTTTAGATGTTTTAAGTAAACACAATCACTATTAATGCTTTAAAAGCTATCTATCATGGCTATGTGCAGTCAATTCTTAGCTATGCTATACCCTTCTGGGGCTCTGCTTCTAATAATCTTTAAACAATTTTCAAACTACAAAAGAAAATCGTGCGTATTATGCTTAATGAATGAAAGGATACTCCTAGTCAGCCACTTTTTGCCAAGTTAAATATATTACCAATGCCATGTCTGTATATGTTAGAAACTCTGTACTCCATACACAATAATATTAAAGACTTCACAACAAACAGGGGTATCATGATTACTCAACAAGAACAATAGAGCATATCCATCTCTTAACTCAAAGAACCTCTAAAAATTTAAAATTCATTGACCATCAAGGTATAAAATTATATAAAAAATTAAGTAGAGAATTTTGGGATCTTAGTGCTCATAAATTTAGAAAGAAAATCAAAAATATTTTACTGGAACATAAATATTTTTCTATAAATGGTGTATTAGTAAGCATATAAATTATTGTTTAATTTGTCTTGACACTATAGCCTACGGTTCTTTCTTGTGCACATTGTATATATTATCTTGTATTATACTTTATTATGTTATTTTGTTAAGCTTATATGCATTGGCAAAACCATAAATTGTAACAATTTTGAAGGTGAATAAAAATTAACTGAATTGGTGTTATAAACTTAAAAACACTCGAACACATCATTGTATGCTGTCTGTGAAAAAGGAAGCATAAATCACTCTCTTTCTAGAAACATACCACTAAATGTGAAATAATTTGCTTGTTGCAGGCTAGCAGATGGGAATGGAAACGTCTGAAACCACGGCCTCCTAAACATGGACCTCCACCTTGTCCAAGGCTAGGGCACAGTTTTACATTGATTGGAAATAAAGTATATCTATTTGGTGGCCTAGCCAATGACAGTGATGATCCAAAAAACAACATTCCCAGGTAGGAGCAACACATTTCAGAGATATTTGGGAAACCAAACCTGTGAAATGTATCAGGGTTGGAGAAAGTTCTGGGGTATAATATTTAAAACCATTTGAAACTAATCCAATACTTTATGTAATAAAGATATTAAACATTAAAGGAAATTGTGGAGTTGGAATGGAAACTTATGCATCCCTTTAGCTTTTTATGCTTGACTGGTTTCAAGAGTTATTAGCTCCCATCCTCAGAAGTGGCCAATTCTCTTCTGAAGAACAGAGCAAAAGCTCTTGAAAGTGGTCAAAAACAGCAAATGTAAGTAATATATGTGTGTTCCATTCTGACTTGATTATTTTCCTAAGTTTGAATGTACTGTCAGTAGTTAAATGTAAGTATTATACATAATATCAAACATTACTAAAATAAAAGCAAATTGATGTCCTAATTTTTCTAAATTTGAGTTTAGTAGCTGTGATTTTTCTATATTTTTGGAACACTAATAACAAATGTTCTTTAAATAGGGGTAAGGTCACTAAAAAGTAATCAATACTTTCAAATATGAATAAAGAAAGAAAAATTTATTAATTTGACAGATGACTGCAGATTCTGAAGCCTCCTAAGAAGCATATACAAAATTTGTCAGTAGTGTAGTAGTCATTATCCTCTGCTAAATTGCCCAAAGACAATAATTTGGCCATCCATGAATGCAATATTTGCTTGGCTAGCCTTAATGTTCTAAAGATGCTCTGGATCTTAATGGAACGAAATAATTTAAAAGCTTTTTTATAGACTTCAAATAATTGTGCACTCAGCATCCTGAATTACTTTACCATTGAAATAGGGATGTTAAATGTTTAACCTTCCATTGGTCAATAGAGACCTTAAAATCCCTACCATTTTTTAAATGTTATAGTTGTTGAATAAACGCATCTGTGCAATTGGCTAGCTTGGGCATTACAGCTTACTCAATTGATTGCCGCAGTATTAACCTTATCTATTTATTTATTTGTTTGTAAGCATGACCAATTGGGGGCCATGTGTCACCCATGTCAAATTGGCTCTCATGTGCTTACTCTTGTAGCATATTATTGATATATATTTTTGTAAATTCTTTATCATTTATTGAGTGCTGCAGGTATTGTTTCTAGGGTTGTCTTGGAACCAAAACAAGCAATCCACAAAGCAAGTGGTATGTGAAAACACTGCCTTAGCTTTCTTCTCGAAACAGTTGCAAATGAGAGCAGGGGTATCAGCCTATCAAGTATTTGACAAAATGTAAACCTGATTATATGATTATATAAGCAGATGACTTACTGAATGTACACCATGTACACTTAAAAGGAAACAATATGATTACTGCAATAAAGATAAAAAGAACCGCAAAACTAAGTATGTGTGTGAGAATTGCAAAACTCCTCCCTGTTTGAGCAAAGATGCCAAAATTATTTGCAATAGCTGCTTAGGGGGGGGGCATGGAAAAGGGAGGAGATGATTCTGAGCATTAGAGAATTTCAAATTGGGTACAAATTGTATATTTGATGTCAATGTATTCTCTTTACATAACTTTTAATAAAAAATTATAATGCATATTTATTCATATATTTAAGCTGGCATTTTGTATAGTGTAATAATAATTTTAAAAGATATGTATATTTAACTTAAATAAAGCTAAACATAGAAAAAAGTAAAGATAAAATTAAAAAAAAAAGTAAAGCAGACATATAGCCACAAAATTATAATGTGGGTTTACTAGGCCCAGCACGACCAACAGTATCCTACAAAAGCATTAAGTATAAACAAAGGACTAGAAATGTCAAAAAGATTGATGTCACTAATTTAGCTAAAATGTTCAAATTTTAAACCAAATAGGATATTCAGCATGACTGTTTTACTAATTTGAAACATTAAGACAAAGTGTTTTAGCAATTAAAGGTGAAGGTTTAGTCTCAAAATGTTTTAATAATGGAGTTTAACAAAATTGTATTTTTGTAGCTGCAGGGATTTTCTAGTTTGTTCAGAGCTTTAGTTCATTAGCATTTAACTATGAAACTACGAAAATAGTCCCATGATTTCATAAGCATATTTCTTGAATAATGTCAGTCATTCCTGGATCCAAGAGTTATTGGTGCAATTCAAGTTCTAAGACTGACCAATACAGAGAACCTCAGTTCAAAAAGACCCTTTGGCAGTTCAGAAAAAATGTGATAATTCTGTGAAGATCCTAGAAAATCCATGCAGAACCTATCTTAAACAGAAAGTTTGTTTCTTGTTTAAGATGGTGTTACGTTTTTCAGCTGTGAATTGCCTTGATGATTTTAGAGAGGCTTTTCTTATTCTTTAAATCTTGGGTACCAGAAACTATAGCCCAGGGGTCCCAAACTCCATATGTCTGAGAGTTGCATACTTTTTTTTTTTAAAAGCATGATCTACCTGGATAAATTTATATAAAATGGAATATATTGTATTACAGTTTACAAAGTCAAATTCTAATTTTTAGCAGCATAAGTGCAATTTTAAGTAACAAATATTAAAATAGAAAATTACAACCCCATTTTCTATCACTGTTTCTCTGAGAAGGGTGGTACTCATGTTCTGCCACAATTTATTATTAAACAAGTAGAAAAACAGCCATTCGTGTACAGCTGTGCAAAAATTGTCAATGAATGTGGTTTAAAACTTTTTTTGTTTGTTCTTTTGAGTTTTATATTTAAAGATAAAGCCTTACATAAGTAGATGGAGCAGGGCTACTCCTCCTGGACCCTTTAAGCACCACATATATTATATCCCCACTGCTGAATCTTTGCACTTCACAATTGGGTGGTTTCACATAATGTTGGCTAAACTATGGATGCTACATTCCCAGAGTTGCTAGTTAACTTGATTATGAACTTTTCTGTTGTATATAAACCGGTACTAGTAGTGAATGTCAATAACTAATTTGTTATTATTAATGTTAATATAAAATAATACATGGATAATATATTGCTGTGTATTGTAGAATAAATTATGTTTTTTTGACAATATAGAATCATCGGCACCATCATATTTCACTCCCTTGTTGATAATAGTTCTCGTGCTTACTGCAAGACCTGCTGCAATTCACTGCACGGTTTTATCAGCAGGAATAGAGGTAGGTCCATAAAACTTCATGTAGTTCTTTCATTCAAAGAGTTCCTGCTTCCTTGATAATTCCAATGCAGTGCCACACCTTTATGAAAAGAATCTTACCTCACAAACCATCACCTGGTGATTGAAGCATTGTCGTACTTTAAACCTTGTATAAATAATATGAATGCCCTCTATATAAAAATAAGTATGTAATTAAATGTAGATAAATACAAAAACTCCAACAATAACAAATATAAATAACAATGAATAATGTGTAGTCTGCAAAGAACAACATGAGCGCATACTGGATCACAAACTGAACCATGCGGCTGGAAATAGAGAGATCTGTCTACATAGCTGCTTCCAGATTAATTTCTGTGTTGTGACTGACAACCGGAATGCTGCATTGTGATTGGTTCAGGGATTGTATTGGGTAAAGCTTTTCATCTGTCTTTTGACGAGTGTGCCAACCTAACTGGAAGCTGTCAAGCGCAAAGATTCAGCAGTGGGACTTTAGCATAGGTTATTTTGTCATGCTTAAAATTGACCATATAGATTCTGAATTTAAGATGACAAATTTCAATAACAAATCTTTATGAGATTCTAAAAGTTACATTTCTGTTGCAGGGCCATCTCGTTGAAATTAAATGACACAAGCCGTAATTTCCTGAGTGCTAATGCGCATAAAAGGTGAGGCAATTAATTGTGTCATTAGCTTATAATCTTAGAATCGTTTCTGAAACTGCACCCTCAAATTTGGGAGAGAAAAAGCCCTGTTTTTTCTAGCCTTTTTTCTTCCCCCCCCCCTTTTTTTTTTTTTTTTTTTCTCTCTTTCCTGTTTTGTTTTTTAACTGAATCAGATTTTGCTTCAAAATTCAGAATAAGACTAGCCAATCTTTAAAAACTGCATCATAAAAATAGTTATCATTGAAAACCTCCACTGAACCTGATTAAAGTAGCAGGTCACCATGAAATTTTGTGGCAGCATGAGAGTGCAGAAAACAAAGTGCATGGAAAAACGTGTATTATTCAGCCAAAATTATGGTTTGGCTGAATAATATACTGGTTGTGACTGGGGAAAAAAAGAAAAAGAAAAAAAAAATTCATATATTTATGTGTGTGTGTGTATATATATATATATATATATATATATATATATATATATATATATATATATATATATTTTATTCCTAACATTGTGGTTTAACCCCTTCACCGTTATGGGTAGAATTGTTCTGCCAGCTCATACTGCCTTCTACAGATCAAATGTGTCTGGGAAGTTCTGTACGTAGTTTAAAGCTGTGAGGAATTTTCTGGCTTATTTATTTTATTGAATTTGGGTTTCTGATATATAAGGAAAGGTATATAGTATCCCAGTCCCTTCGAAGGGATAGTATGATGTAATTTTATGATTTATTTTATCATAAAAATTGACTCGTGCATTCTATGATCCATTTATACTATTACTAATATATGGTTTACTGCAAAGCAAAATATTGCAATTTACTTTGCTTATAAATGAGTTAAACATAGTTCTTATAGCCAATGAAAGGTTCTGTAACTAACATCATCTAATGCTCATGAAAAAGTCTTGCTCAGGCTTCTGGATGAGCTAAAGAAAAAAAAAGAATGACAGCAAGTTTGCAGAGGAGCACAACGTAAGCAAAAGCACAATTTGTTACACTGCTGTTAGTAAAAAATGACACAATTCATGTGTGTGTCTCTCTCTCCTAAACCATGGACAAGTGATGCATTATGTAAACATTATAATCTATCACTGCATTGGCATTAGACAAACATCTTGACCATTCATTCTTATCTAGCTTTTATGGTATGCCACCCTTTAAAGAAGTAAACAATTTGCTTTTATATTCATATTACACTCTGTTAAACACTTTCCATGGGAGAATAAGTAAAATTATTGTAATTCAAATATGATACCTTATACATTTCCTTATGGACTAGCTTTAATTGTAGTGCTGACTGAAAATTACCTATTGGCTGATTTGCTCCTGTGACATGCACGGTGAAGGGTTTAATGAAATCACAACTTAATGCAGCAACTTAAGCTATCTTATTGCTATACTTAAGTTATCTTATTGCTATTGTATAGTTTTATGATTCTTTTATTTATTTTAACAGCATTGAATAATCCAAAACCACAAGCAGAATGTGACTTCAAAGCACTGACATAGTAATGTATGTTACAAACATAACATATGTGTCGTGTGTATATGACTGTGATCTATTCGTGACTTAAAACAATTTATTTTTAACAGCATTGAACAATCCAAAACTGCAAGCAGAATGCGACTTCAAAGCGCTGACATAGTAATGTATGTTATAAGCACATAGCATATGTGTAGTTTGTATATGACTGTGATCCATTTGTGACTTAAAATAATGATAGGCAGAAGTGATTCGTGATCTCTGAACTTTGGCCTTCACACTTGTAAGATACTATTAAATGGTTAAAAGCAAAGAAACAATTTATGAACATATTAATTTATAGTGTGCATCAAACTTTAAATGCTATATCTTGGAGAGAATCAATATTCAGCCATGGGAATTGCAGTGTTGTATGGCTGGAAGAATGATTCTCCATCACTAAATCATGATTATACAACTACAACACAACTTGTAGAACAATGTTTTCTTAATGGATATCATGTTATGAGTATAAGAAGCAAATTTATTAACAGATTACAAGAAATAACATATTTTTCTTAATGTGATTTACATAGACTGAGAAAATTAAATTCAAATATGCTGTGTGGTGTGGTAATAAGCAAGGCTCTTTTACTGCAGGACAATAACCTTTAAAGTTTAAGTACCCAGAAAAAAGAAAACAATTATTCCTTTCATTTGCAGAGAAGCTTTAAAAACCTGTCTTTCAACTCTTATTTTCAATTGTTGCAATGTGCCTTATGTAGTTGCATGCTTGAACCGTAGCATTACAGAAACAATACATTAGGAGAATGTCAGGACTGGCTTCTGATTAAGTAGCAAATTCTGGATAGACCTTCATCTCCTGCTGTATTAGCATCCTTTTAAGAGGCAGCAAGCTATAAAGACTACATTCCTGTCATACTTGATAGTTAAAATCAATTCACATCGTGTTGGATGTACTCTGGTTGGTATTACACAGTTAAAAATAAATGTTATATTCCTGAAGGTTTAGTGCCTTTATCTTCTACTTCTTGAACCTTAATCCTGTTGTTAATTATTGTCTTTGCTCTCAGACCAAGAATTTTAATGTACATTCTTTGGTTTCAGCAGCAGGAATATATAGAAGATTGCTCGTAGATATTAGCACATTATTTCTTTTGCTCATAGAATTCAAAAAGTCCTTCATAGCAATCCCAATGTCTGAATATAAAGCAGCACACATTAATGCAGAGGCTTACCATTTAATGAATTAGACATCTCTTGTGGTAATTCCACACTAAGACCCTTCATTGACAAAAGCAAATTGCATGCATATGATAGAACTTGTATACTATACAATGATTGGAATCTGCTGGTAACTCATGGTTTTTTTTTTTAAAGTACGAACTTCAACGTGAACATGTAAGTCTTAAATAGTTTTTAACAAAAGATACTTGATTATAAGGTCAATATTAGGAAATGTTGGGAGATAATTCAGTTCAAGCTAAATGTTTTAGTAGAATGAACTACAGTTAATATTATAGTACAAGTAGACTGTTTTTAAATGTGTAAATGTGTTCTCAGTTTTGTAAATAAACATGTAATTCAATAAATTGGGCCATTCCAGATGCCAAATTCATGATTTAATTTAATCATTTTTTGTTGCACACTTGTAATAACTAGCTAAAACTATTTTAAAAGCATAATAAGCTTCTGCAATTAAGTATGCTGAAAATGTAGCTGTGATAAGTCCTGTATACAAACATTGCCTAGCTTATTAAATATTCAAGTTAGACTCTAACTGATAATTTGCTTAAAGGATTATTATCCTCTGTAGTGCAAACATTGAAAGAATTTGCTTAAAGGATTATTATCCTCTGTAGTGCAAACATTGAAAGAAGATATCTTACAGTATGCCAAATTCATCTTCTACATGGGCTGTTGATGGCTCTTCAAAAGGGAATAAGATTTGATGCACACTATAATATAGCTCTACCAATAACACCAAGGTTGCAAAGCACTTCTGCCCACCTGTGCCACAAAAACCAGTAAAATTGTTTTGCCTGCAAAATGTAAGGAAGCAATTGTGATATTTTACCCCAAATTGTAAAATAGGAAAATTGTGTTGTATATCGGCTACACAGTTGTGTTCACCCATTATGAATGTTTGTTCAGATATGTTGTATGCTTTTACTGCATGGCATTGTTATGCATGATAATTTGAAAGTGAGGTCCCCTCATTCAAGCAATTTTAACTGCTTTTATTAGTAATGGTTTAATATAGCAATGAAACTAGGAGAGAAAAAACATAATACCTTACCTTCTTATGCTTTTGGGGAGCTAAAAAATAGTGTGGTTTAAGATCACATGACAATTGAGGAGGGCTTAGTAAATAATAGCTTAATTACAAAAGTTGAGTTCAGAATCCTGGTGCTGGAGAGGTGCAAAGTGTGCAAGCAAAGAGGCATTTCTGCACCTCAAAGAGTGTATAAGAAAATATACTGCAGTGATACATACATTTAATATACCACTGTAGCCAATTACATTGTCCTGCCAAATGTATCTTCATATATTTTTTTCTCACCAATTTGAGAACTAAAAGATTCAGATTAACTAATTTCAATGTGCTAAATTGAATGGTGATTTACATTTTTCTCTATCATGAAAAGTTTTTGCAACAAATCACAAAATAATATAATGAAAGTAGTGTTTTCAATATAAAAAGTGTGTTATAAAAAATGTAGAAAGCAAAAATTCCAGTAATAAATAAAAGGAAGTACTTACATCCCTGTAAAGGAATGTGCGAAGTGACTTTTTCCTTGGCTGGATGGATGGTCTGCATTGATTTATGTTTATGGCCTGGGTGAGCAATTTCCTTTTTCAAGCACCAACAGTAAGTAATCTGTTAACATTCCAATGTTTCACCTATCCTGATTATTTCCTCTATCTCCTGGATTTCCTGATGAAATTTTTCTCCTTGTTCATCATTGAGAAATCTCAAATTATCAGGAAAATAGCCTAAATGAAAATACTAGAAGTAAAGTTTTATGCTCATATTACTCCTGAGAGCTTGTAGCTTTTGTGACACATTTCTTACAATTTATTCATGTTGCAGATCTTTTATATTTCCAAGAAACTTATTGACTACTACTTTGAAATCACACCATGCTTAGAGTTTCTATCATTCATGGTATCCAAAATTCAACCCATTGTCCTTCATTAGATGTCTTAACTAAGGTCGATCAAATATACACTCTTTTAACTTAGCTTCAGACATCAGAAAATTATTGTCCAGATATTTGAAAGAAGAACCAATGCTGTTGAGTGCTTTCACAAATTGTTTCATAATACCTAGTTTTATGTGCAAAGGAGGCAGTAACATTTTCTTCGGATCAACTAGGCTGCCGAATGACATTTGTTTTCTCCTTGCGTTAAATTTTCTTAAGACCATTCTCTCATCCATTGTTTAACTCTACTTCTACTCTCCCATCCACATAGAAAGCACAAACTTCTTCTTGGAATGTCACTGAATAAACACTAGGTGTTGCTAAATGTAACATGTGGAAAAAATAATAATTAAAGAAAGGTGTTTAGCTGAACAATAACAATGTTTGTATTGAAACAAAAATGTGTCTAAAAGGTCAGTTTCAAATTTGTAAAGTTAATAACTTTTGCGAATTGTATGACTTGAGTGCTGGAGTAACAAGATCAGGAAGCTTATGTATTCATTCATTATATTTTAACCTTTAAAAAATGACTTCTTAACGCATTTCACAGAACAACTCATTGAATAGGAAGTTTTGTTTTTAATAAATATCTGATTTTAATTACTACATAAAATTAATTAATATATTTTATAAATGTAGATAAATACCAATTTTGACCACTGTACCATAAGATCATGCATTTTCCTTATAATTGCTTTACTGGTACATCAGTATCCTGTATTGAATAAAATGGTATGTCACTGGAAAAGGAAAAATGGAATACCAAGTGATTTTGTTATCTGAAGTGACTCAATGGATAAACTTATCAGTTACATGCATTAAATCATCATGGTCTAAAATGGGATTTGCTATTCAAGTTCAGCACTTGTGGCAGAGGATATTAAGGCATTCTTGATTGGAAGGTTTGCACTTCAAATCCAGCCAGCACAATTATTCTCTGTGACTGACTTTTTCAGACTTTTCCTCAATCCTCATTAATGCCAAATGCTGGCAAGATATCTTGAACTTAGACGGGGAATGTTCTGTTCTCAAATTTCCATTCCTAATTATAATTTCGCTTCATATATCATCAGTAGCCTCTGGTGCCTTGCATAGTAAGAATTGGAATTAAACATTATTTTAAAAAATTCAAAAAACTCCAAATACTCATAATTTTTAGGTTCTTTTTAATCACGCCATTAAGACAATAGATTCTCTAAATGAAATGAATAAATAATACCACAGTACAAGTAAAATTTGATCACATTTTATGTATATCAAAAGCATTCTCTGTTTGCATGACGTTGTTAATGTCATTTGTTGCCTATAAGAAGCATAATTTGCAATGGATGTAGTCACAAAGTGTTAAGTGTTTCACAGTGTGGAAATCTTGCAAGTCATTGGAGCAGGCTTGTTGTTTGATGTAAAATGTTTATATACCAGGTGAGTAGGCTGTCCCTATTTATTTTGGAATTTATGCAACCTGCTAAGCGAAATATGTGACTTAGGCCTCTTCCTTGAATGCCTTCTAATGACTGGCTTAAAAAATGATATATAGAGTAGGGATAGATTACTCAGAGCATAGGTGTTTTATGGGACAATGTATGTCCATGTTAAACACATCTTGCCTTGAAACTACAACTACATTGGTAGTTGAAGTAGCACATTTAGCTGATTTTACAAATTTTATTCCTTAGCATATGTTCATATGCATCTTTGAAAATACCCCTAAAGGAACAACCTATAACATGTATTGGTTGACAAAGCTGTTTGAAAACAAAATGGCAGATCTAAGCAGTGTGACCAATTAGATTTATGCCATCAGCCAGTAAATGTTTGTTGTACAACCTTGCCAAAAACTGCTAAGTATTAGGTGGATAATTTCACTTATGTCACAAACTATGGCATATTTCAATTCATACAGTAGTTGTAATGGTAGTTCAGTTTATTTAACTACAAAAGGAGTTATAAATGTAAAAAGAAGCTAGTAACAGTGAAGAATAACACAAATATTAATATAAAAATAATAGTTGCAACAAATCTTCTTATCTTTTGGAATCCTTGCCTGGACTAGTTTCGCAACGATTTCATTGCATTATCAACATATCCTTTTGGTCTCTTTTTTGATGTTGTTTATTTACACTGTTATGGTTACTGCTACTAGGTGGATTGTGTACTAATGCATTGCTAACTACTGGAATCAAAACAAATTTGGTAAGAGTGTCAATTGGAGGTATATCAAAATTCATTGCATGATTTCTATACTTTAATATAAATATTTTCTCCCAAACCATTAAATCTATGGGCCCATTTAAGTGTTTTAATAATTTAACATCTGGATTTATTTCATGATTAAATTTCCAAAAATGTTCTGCTACATCTGATTTATCAATTTGTTTGTATTTAATATTCCTAAAGACGTTTAGTCTTACCAATATAAACAAGGTCACAATTTAAACAGTTTAATTGATAAATGCCAGATTTTTTATTTTTTGAAATTTCATCCTTTTTAGAAAAGCCTAACAAATTTTTTATACTGTATTTATTTTGAGGAACCAATATTATGCCATGCTCTTTGAAAATATTTGTGAATTTGTTATTTGCCCAAGGGTGATAAGTAAAGTTTTTAAAAATGTAATTATCTTTTATTTTCTTAAGCGTAGAAATATCTTTAATAGCTTTTTGATATTTAAACTTCTCAATTTTTTTATTTATAAAATCAGTATTAAAACCATTAATTAAAGCAGTGTTAATAATGTGTTTATATTCTTTATAAAATTCATCTTTATTAAGGGGTAAATTAATTAACCTATAAATTAAACTATTAAAAACAGCAAATTTATGTGAAAAGGGGTTAAAGCCATTGTTTTTTATATAATTATCAGTGTGGGTTTGCTTTCTGTATATTCCAAAATTCAATTTATTGTCTTTTTTTATTATTTTTAAATCCAGGAAAGGGAGATAGCCATCACTTTCAGTTTCTAATGTGAATTAGCCTTATCTTGTAAATTTAAAAGTTTTAAAGCATCATTTACATGTTTATCAGGAACAATAGCAAATATATCATCTACATATCTATACCAAGTTTTAAAAATTAGAGGGAATGCTTTAGTGACCTGTATTTCAAAATAGCTCATGAAAAGATCAGCAAGAAAAGGTGAAAGTGGACTACCCATTGCTAAACCAGAAGTTTGTTGATAGAATTTGTCATTAAAGCTGAAAAAATTTTGATCCAAACAAAAATTAGTAAGGATAACAAAATCATTTATTAAATTTTCATTCAGTTCTATAGAACTTAACCATTTTTTTAAAAATGTCAAAAGTTTTTCTCTAGGAATGCTTGGAAACAAAGCAGTTACATTATATTGGTAAGACTAAATGCCATTTGGAAACCAGAGTAAAAGAACACTTTAGGAATATTAAATACAAACAAATTGATAAATCAGCTGTAGCAGAACATTTTTGGAAATTTAATCATGAAATAAATCCAGATGCTAAAGTATTAAAACACTTAAATGGGCCCATAGATTTAATGGTTTGGGAGAAAATATTTATATTAAAGTATAGAAATCATGCAATGAATTTTGATATACCTCCAATTGACACTCTTACCAAATTTGTTTTGATTCCAGTAGTTAGCAATGCATTAGTACACAATCCACCTAGTAGCAGTAACCATAACAGTGTAAATAAACAACATCAAAAAAGAGACCAAAAGGATATGTTGATAATGCAATGAAATCGTTGCGAAACTAGTCCAGGCAAGGATTCCAAAAGATAAGTGAAGATTTGTTGCAACTATTATTTTTATATGAATACAAAAGGAGTGTTTATACAACTACCAAAAGGAGTGCCAAACGCTGTTATAAAGCTGTAAAGATGTGAGGTGGGGTTGAGTTCTGCAATTATTTATTCGTATAGGATCCTCGGTTCCCAAAATAGCATTGGCTGAATTGTATTATCATGGTGGCTTTGTCACTGTGCCAACCACTTCATTTCAAGTTCAAATCCTTCAGGTTAAGTTAAAAAATGTTATTACATTTTGTTAAAGCCCTTTTGGGTATATAATTTGATATTATGATAAAAATAACATTTTGAAAACCAAAGTGAGTACAAAATAGAATAATGCCCATGTTTTCCGCTGGCACCTGGATAATTTATAGCTACTTCTTAGTAAGTATTTTATTGTGTCGGCATGCTTGACACATTCAACCAAATTTATAACACTTGCAAAGTAGCTTTAGGTATTTGCATATGTGTCAGTACTTGGCGTGAATATACTCTGCATTTTCTTCTTGTATTTGAAACATTTCTATGAGACACGGCTGCTGTCATAATGTGTACAACGATGAGTATGTTGACATGCTCTTAATCTATGGAGAAACAAGGTATAATGCAGAACAGTTTCCATTAATGAGGGCACCTACTGCAGACACTTTATGAAGGGTTGAAAGACCCCTTCGTGAAACAGGATCAATTGGAAGAGCACCCACCTGCTCGTGATGCTCCAGTGCAATCCACATACCAGTCCAAGGGCTATAGCACAAGATATATGCATAAGTCAGTTCTCAATGATGCGCATATTGCACCACAATAAATATCATCTGTACCATCTAAAACTACACCAGACTCTCCTTGGATGCGACTTTCAAGAGCGAGTGATGTACGCACAGTGGCTACAGCAGCGGACGCAAATGGATGCAAGAGCTTTTAGGAAGTGTTCTCTTTAATGATGAAGCCACATTCCACAATAACAGAACTGTTAACCGTCATAATATGCACTACTGGAGTATAAACAACCCTCACTGCATGAGAGAAGCTGCCTTCCAGGCAGAGCGGAGCATCAATGTCTGGTATTGAATATTAGGCAACCAGCTAATGTGCCGTATTTTTTTAAGGTAACCTCACAGGACCACGGTAGCTTAGGTTTCTACAAGAAGAGTTGCCATTGCTACTGGTAGATGTGCCATTAGTGAAAAGGACAGGAATGTGGTTCAAGCAGGATGGAGCTCCAGCACTCTGGTCACTGATATTAAGGAATCAGTTACATAGAACATATCCATAAAAATGGATTGGCCGAGGGTGCCCAATCACATGGCCCCCCTATATTACCTGATCTCACCCCATGGAATTTCTTTCTGTGGGGTCATTTAAAGGAACGGGTCTATGCTCAAGAACCCAAATCCCAAATCATCTATGGGCACTCATAAGTGAAGAATGCAGGCAGATTACACCGCACATGTTACAGCATGCAAGAAGGTCTCTCTGGCTATGAACCCAAATGTGCTTTGATGAAGGTGTCATCATTTTGAACATTTATTTCCTTGATGAAATCCTCACTCTCTGACAATTTATTATTCTGTTTACCCGTGAACCTAAAACATTCATAACTCCTTTCTCAGTAGGAGTGAAACATAAAGTTTAAACATGAAACAAAAACTGTCAGATTTAATAGCATTGACATGCGCCCAAAGGAATAAAAGCTAACTACATAACACAGTTTACAACACTAGATTTGGTACAACTTATAAGGGTAAAAATGACAACCAATTATCTGATTGTAATTCTTATGTTTTTGGCCCACAGAAGAGCCAAAACAACCTTAAATAAATTAGTATACTAAAATATGGAAAAGAAACAAAGAGAAAGGGTAAAAAATTGGTCTATTAGACTCAATCCTCCGAAACTAGCCTTTGCTTTACCACATTTTGGCAGTTAACTCGCTCAGCCAGAACCAACGTAACTGGTCCTGCTCTTTGGGAAAACATTCCTCTACCACCTTGCCAGCACTATATCAATGAAAAGCTGTTTTTTTTTTTTTTTTTTTTTTTTTTTTTTTTTTTTTTTTTTTTTTTTTTTTTTTTTTAGCCTTTCGCAACTCTGTGGTTCTTATTCAGGCTTTTAATCATTAATGATGGTTGCTATTGTACAGAATGGAAGGGCAGAGCTACAATAACAGTTTGTTTGCTAAAAGGATCAATGTTTTCACATTAGGCTATAAACTGCAAGTTGCATAGAATAACAAAGGGCAGCTGACTCACCTGGTATGTATAATTTTATGTGTGCGAGTGTATATATAAATGTACAAGGGTTATGCCGAAAGTTTTTAGCTGTTCTTAAGCCATAAGTCTGACGACAGTGGGATTCTTTTAGTTTGAAAGTGATGTTTTTTGACTTGGAAAGTGTGCAGGATGGCTCCTCCACCACAGGGTTTCATGAAATACTGAGTACAGTCAGTGAAGATAATTGAATTGCTGAGTCAGACACAGCGCAAGATGAATCTCTCTTGACATTTTTGTGCAATTATACGTTATGACTATAAAAACAGTCAAATGTAGAGGAATGCTATTCTTCTCTAGTATGTGTTTTTGGCGAGTTTTCCTCTTCTAGGGCTACTGTTGGAAATTGGTTCCATGAATTTGTAAGGGGTCGGGAGTCTTTTGAAGATGAATGTTCTTGTCAACAGCAGTGACCCAAGAAAACATTGATGCTGTGAGGAAAATTATTGAAGATCATCCTTATCTCACATTTTGTGAAATTGAAGGGACCCTAAATATTGGACAGACTGCAGTGCAGACCATGCATCATGATTATTTAGGCCTCACCAAGAGCTGTGCTTGTTAGGTACCACATTCCCTGTCGGAAGCTCAAAGAATAGTGTGGATTGGTGTCATTTTATGCTTGGGAAATTTGACAAAGGACAGACCAAAGACAGTTACGTTATCATCACGGGTGACAAAACATGGATTTATTATTATGACCTCGAAACGAAGATGCAGTCTTCAGTATGGTGCTTTACGGGTGAGCAACTCCAATAAAAGTTTGGAGAAATAGGAGCTCTAGAAAGAAGATGGTGGCCACTTCACCAAGATGGGCTCTCTAACAGCTGATGCTGAGTGGTATGTGACTGAATGTATGCCAAAAGTCATCACTACAAGGCGGTCACAGCATCCAAAGTCAAAGAGTGGGCACCTTCTTCATCACAACAATGCCTCAGCACACACAGCTGCCGGAGAAATTGACTTGTTGGAGAAGGAAAATGTGCAAATCTCGCAGCACTCACCCTATTCATTGTTGACTTGACCCCTTGTGACTTCTTCCCCTACCCAAAAACAAAATAAAAAGTTCATGGACAGCGTTTTTCATTCGATAAAGAGGTCATTGCTGCCTACAACAGTGCTCTAAGTGACATCCTTAAAGAATTATTTAAAAGGATTTGAGTTGGTTTTTGTAACACAAACATCACTTAGTAATTACTTACTGGGACAGTTTTTGGGAATACTTTTTCCCATTTTCAACCCTTAATTCTGACTAAATCTTGCTTCATTGGTGTCAGTGGTGAAGGTGGAGGTGCATAGCTTGTGAAGGAATCTGGTGCTGGATCTATAAACTTCCAGAGATTGTTGTATGGCGGTAAATCTAAATTCATGATATGGTTGTCTTTCTTCATGATATACATCTCTCAGACATCTAATTCTGTGTGTTTATAAGCTGGTTTTAACAGTTTTTTTATTGGGTGTGATTTCATGTCCTGATGACCAAAAATGATGGGCAAACAAACAGAAAAATCAGCAGTCGTGCATAATTTCTGGTCATCAGGTCATGGCACACCTAATATAAAACTGTTAAAACCAGTTTATAAACACACACAATTAAATGTCTGAGAGAAGATATATATCATGAAGAAAAACAACCCTATCATGAATTTTGATTTACTGCCATACAGCAGCCTCAAGATCCAGCTCCAGATGCTTTTATGCATATCCACCCTCACTGTTGACACCAATGAAGCAAGATTTAGTTGGAATTAAGGGTTGAAAATGGGAACAAGTGGTACTGAAACCGGTCCCAGTAAGTACTAGTAGTTACTAAGTGATGTTTGTGTTACAAAAACAGACTCAAATTCTTTTAAATTAATATTAATCACATCACTGTTACAAGCTTCTTTGCATATTTCCAAAATTTCAAATCCCTAAAGAAGTTAAACTGAAACATTTTCTGAGTGGTTGCAAAGGATGGAAAAATGTATAAGTGCTCAGCAAGAGTATTTTGAAAAGTTGTAATAGTTATTTGCTAAATAAAATGTTTTTCTGAATCTCTGCTATAACTTTTGGCATAACCCTCATATATACATATATATAGCCAAGTTTTAAATGACATCTTACTTTCTCCTTTGGAAATGACAAGCTCCATTTATGATGTATGTAGTTTTTTTGATTTCAGATATTTGAATGATCTGTACACATTGGAGTTGAGAGGCAATAATTCAACAGCATGGGAATTACCACAAACATTTGGTACTTCACCACCACCCAGAGAGTCTCATACTGGAGTTGCCTATACTGATAAGATTCAGGGAAAATCTCAACTTGTTATTTATGGAGGCATGAGTGGGTGCAGACTTGGAGACCTTTGGCTGCTTGATTGTGGTATGTTTGACATGTACTGAGTACTTTTTCATATTAATGTATATATACAAAACAAAGACTTTCAGAAAATTCTGAGAAATTTCTAAAGTTTGTTTCTCTATATCACAGATTAGTGACCATACTTCATAGTAAGATAACCATCCCAAGAGGCAATATGAGAGAAACTGGTTGCAGTAGGATACAGAAAAAATTATTCATGTTAACTGTTTTTAGTTTTTTATGCTCATGAAATTTCACTTATTGCCATTTTACCTATGGTTTAAGACTCATGAATGTTTTAATCATAACAGTATTTGCAAAGAGTATGTACACCATTGGTTCTATCCTCCAATAAACATTTTGGCTAACTACAGTAATTGTTGTGTACCCATGTTGATGTGTGTAAGCAGATTTTCTTAATAGTTGTAGATGCCAGAACTACTCAAACTTGAAAGGGCAAAGACATGTTAGAATTAAATCAAAAGAACTTGAGTCAGTTTTTGAAACACAAACATCACTTAGTAATTACTTACTGGGACCGGTTTCAGGAACACTTGTTCCCATTTTCAACTCGTCAGAATTAAGGGTTGAAAATCAGAACAAGTGTTCCCGAAACTGTTCCCATGATGTCTGTGTTACAAAAACTAACTCAAATTCTTTTGATTTCATTTTAATCACATCACTGTTAACAAGCTTCTTTGCATATTTACAAGGTTTCAAACTTGTTAGAATATTACGGTCATTAGTGCTATTACCATGCAAAAACAAGAAAAATAACGTGAGTATTGCTGTTTGTTAAAAGGTAAATTTGTAATGGATGGTGTATAACAGAAGTTACCATCCTGTCAGATGCTGCCAAAAAAAAAAAAAAAAAAAAAAAAAAAAAAGTGCATAAGGCGGCCAGAGTCCAGTAACTAGGATTGTTACATGCAATATTGTCCATGGAATTAAACAAAAAGAAGCAGCATCTAATTTTTTTGCAAATTTCTCTTAGTTCAAATTTTGTTTAAATGTTTTGTTTGTTTTTGTTTTTTATAATTTTTTTCCTATGATGAGTTGCCATCGTGAAAACTAAGTCTAAGTGTTTTGTGAAACTAAAACATTTTTACTTATTTAATGAACCCATGGTTGCCATATACAGAGTAGACTAACAATGTAGCAAAAGACAAATTTTAATATAGTGATTCACTTTTTGATTTTGGAGTAAAAGAGCAAACTCTAAAGTTTGTTTCTATACAGATGATATTAATAAAAGCAGTGAACTTCTGTGTGGATACATTTGGAACCGTCCCATTAAACTTTGTACAGTTGTATACATGCATCAGTATTATAGAAGGGGGTGTGTGTGCGTTCACTGTGAGAGAAATAAAATATACACAGTTATTCTAAACCAGTTAATGGTTGTTGCAGGAATTCATAGAGACTTAAAAGTACTCAAAGCTGCACAGTGAGAAGAGTATTTCCTACAGCCTATGTGCAAGGATGATTGTTTATGCACAGAGTATTTGAAATTATGCCATAAAAAAAGTAACCATAAAGTCCCAAACACAGAGAATCAAAAAATAAAATGTCAGTACCAATGCTTCACACAGCATCTTTCATACTGCTGGTGGACATTGAAGTCTTAGATCATGTGTTTCAATATAATTCAGGATATTATACACAATCTTGCAATATATGTAGAGGTTACATATTTATGAGGACTGTCTATATATGCTGCCATGATCCTCTCTTCATGTCTGCAACGTATGTGAATATGCATTCTATGGCTAGCAGCATACAAACAGTGTTGTTGAATTTGGGCATTGAAAGTTCAGGAAATTAATTGCCACTCACCAAGCAGTACTCTGGAAATTGTTAGATCACATGGAAAGCTGAAGATAAACTCAAACTACTTTTGTTCAGTTTAAAGGAGGGCATGAATTTCAATATTTATTCTCAGCCTTAATATAGTTTCATCACCTTCTTGCACTGCTTATCCTCCTCGAATGAAACACTTATACCTCCTAGGATTTATAAGCCAGCACCTGGGACCAGTTGTCTGTTGAGCAAATGGATTTTGGATCAGAGAGAATAGCCTGAATAGGTTATCAGCTCATCTGGTATGTGTGAGAGTGAGGAAGATTGTATGAAATTAAGCCAATATGGATGAAAGGCGTGAAGATGTAAAATTGGTGAATTGAATGGCAGGGGGAACTGGAGAACCTGGAGAAAACCCTTCCAGATGCAGTTTTGTCCATCACACATTCCACTTGAGCTTCAGGGATCGAACTTGAGCTGCCTTGATGAGAGAGCAGAAGTCTATTTGGCCACAATGCTGGCTTAATATAATTTTATATCTACACAAATACAACAAAGCAATATAAATTTGTTCTACATTTGTAATAAAGTACTAAACCTATTTGTAAACTAATAAGTCTTGCTTTTAGATAATCTCAGGGTTATATGTGTAATGAAGGCCCCCACTTGCATTCCAGTATTTAACTACTTTGTGAATCCATTTTTGTCTTTCTTATTTAACTGCTCTAGTCCAGTTAACATTTTAAGAGCTATAATGTCCTCCTGTAATGTGTCCCATTTTATTTCCCATAGACCCTCCCTTCATCTCTTCACCCCATCACATTCTAATGGACAATAAAGTATTCCTTCTGACTCTCCACACACAACACACCCTTCCCCATTCTGTCCTCTTAAACCCATTAAAAACAGTGCTCTTGATCATATCCATGCAAATCCTTCCCTCCCAAATTTATCACAAATTTCTTCTCCCAATCCACTACACTTTTAACTTTAAAGAAAACTTTCTCTAAAACTAGCCCAAATCACTTGCCTTTCTCTATCTTTCTTTGCCTAACCTCCTTCCAAAATCTGTTTTACTTTGATCTGCAAATTTCCATTGTTCTACCATCCCAATTACCGGGAGAGCATACAAATAATTATGAAGCTTATTAACAAACAGTACCTTTGAGCCAAAATCAGGATGACTATATATGGAAAGTATGAGGATCACACAGGCAACATCATCCCATGATATTAAATATTTGCAAACCAAGTTGTACAGTGAAGGCTTTGAGAAGCCTGTCGAGAGTGATAGTTATGGCTAAATTTTTAACCATCTCTAATTTCTTGTATTACAATAAAGTTATATACATTATAACTAATGGGAATAAAAATTAATGGATAAAATTTTCATGATCCAAGCACTCGTGAGCCTAGAATTCATGTGGGTTTATATTCATGTGTGAAAGTGACAATGTGCTAACTAAAAACATGAGCAAACCATTTTATGGATCAAAAGTCCATAATCAAGATGACTTCCAGACAAGAAAACAGTTTACATTAACCAAACATTTTTCATCAAAATCTAGAAAATGCAAAAGGATGTTGGGTACATCATTAAAGTAAAATTACATATATATTCTCTTTTTGCATCAATGAGTGCATCAGTCTGAAGCCCTGGCTGACAAGCTTTCCACATGCTTGTCTATCTTTGTAAATTCGATCTTGATAACTGCCTGGAGAATGTCCTGTTGGGATGTTATATTCTTGTTGATCACTCTTTGAGTAACATTTTTTTATAATGTTTTTTAAATCTGAAATGTCAGGGGGCAAGTGTTCGTTGAACTAAATGCTGTTCATATTGACGGACAGTTTGTTATGCCCTGTATCCATTTTTATTTCAATTGAAATTTATAAGTCATGCAAGCTTATTACAAACATCCTCATTCCCTGAACATAAACAATGATTTTCCAAAATTAATTGAGATAGGAAATTCAAATTTATGTTTGTCTAGATTTTCATGTTGCATCCTGTATATGGTAACACTTATATGTTTCTTCCCAAACAAAGGCAAAGTGGAACAAAATATGTAGAAAAAGGTGATACAATTCATTTAAATTATAATAGTTATATTTATGTGAGAGAATGAATCTTAGAAAAAAAGAGTGGTATCTGTCATCTTTGAAATTTGTTCAATAAATAAAATGGAAAAAATTTACTGCAAATTTTGAACTTAGTGCTTTATAAATGTATTATACATATTAAGCTGCTGGTTGCGATTAATCCTCGGGGATCATGTTCACTGTTTGACATTCACAATATGTCATAAGCTCTTTGAGTGTGATTTGAATTGCTGTGTTGCAACAGTTAACACCTGAGTAAAGGCAAAGAAAAGTGAAAACATACAGTGTCAAGTTGTATTCCTTGTTCGAGGAGTTTACATCACATGTGCTAAAATGCCAAATGATAAGCTATCTGTGATGGATTGATCTTTCCAGTATAAAAGTAACAATTTTTTTTGAAAGACAAGAACCCAGAAACTCCAAAATGTGGGAGTGTTAGATGGCTTAAGAAAAATGGATTTCCATAACAAAACAAGAGTTAGTGCTCCAAAGGAAGGTGAACATTCTAAGAGACAGATATCTCTTTGCCACCTGACAGAGGTAGGCAAAAAATAAAAGCACTGAATATTTTTGAAAATGAATGGGCAAATATTCCAATTGCTAAGTTGGAAGGCGAATATGTGAGATCTTTCTTAAATGAATTCATAGAAGGTAAGCTTACAGACCATATTGTTCTTAAAATGTTGAAGGAAACTTCCTTTCATTTTTCACCAAGTCTCAGAATCCCATGAAAAGCAGTGCTGTATGCTAAGAACATTTAAAGGTCAATCTATTGTGATGCCAGTTTGTTACATATTGATACTAGCATTAAGGTCTGATATATTGCATAGGGGTTTGGTTTTACTGTTCAGGGAATATGTATGCAAATAAAATTCAAATATGTACAAATATAGGTATTACTGATTAATTTTCCCTGACAGCAGGTATTGGTGTCTTTTGCTTTCAGATTTATGACAGCACTCTGTTCCTATGTTTTTTTCAACTCATTGGGGCTTGTGTTAGGAACAATTAGGAGGGTTAAACCCATTTCATTAAAAGACCTCACCGAATGTCTTGTATTCTTTTCATTTGGGAGGATGATAGCCAAATACAAAGTAGCCTAGTTATTACTTTCTCTAGCCCCATATGTACAATGTAGAGAAGGACTGAGATTTCACAGGAAATACTTATTTTAGGACCCCCTGAATCCAAAAAAGCATTTTCAGAAAAAGATTTGTGTGTGTGCGTGCGCATGTGTGCAGCATAGCTCAAAAACAAAAAGATGGTTAAATACCAAACTTGGTGTTTAAGTTTAGTATCTTCTAAGGATGCGACACAAAGATTTTCAAGAAAATCTCCTCACCCGTAACTACCTTTTATATGGAAAAATTTTCAAAGATTTTGTTTTTCTTAAAAATGGCTCTAATGATTTTGATTAAAATACCACACATAAAAGCCATTTCCAATAAAAAATTAAATGTGTATCTTGAATTTTGTGGGAATAAATTCTGAAGACCTGTTTATTCTGGATGAATTTTGCATAACTAGTAAACCATAAGAGATAGACAAAAACTTACTACAAAAAATTTTAATTCCCATTAAAATACACAATTTATGTCATACACATTTTTTTCAGTGGAGTTACTGTTTTTGAGATATTCCTCGTTATTGGTTTCTGTTGTAAATTACTTATACTTTTCTCAGACAGGAAGTATTCGTTTTTCTTTTGTTCTATCCCTAGCCAAGCAGTGACAATTGCCTAACGGCAGCTTTTAAAACATTTGACTATCACTTTAACATAGTGCATTCCTTTAGTTCCCTTCTACTTATAATGAACTCATTCTGCTAATGTTTATCTTGATTAGCATGGTGTGCAAAGAAGGTCTTTTGTAACAAGTTTGTTTATAGAGTAGTTACAGAAAGTCATTTGAGTGTAACACATCAGATTTTTCTGGAAACCTTCCAGCTTATGCCTTCTAGATGTAAATTTATTACTTCAGCATACATATGTAGCTACATATTAATATTGAGTTTGATAACCTTTCTACATATTAAATTGTTGTAAAATTGAGTATCTCTTTTTATTTTCTCTAGCCTGTATGTATAATGTACATAGTGGATAGAGATGGTATTGTACTCCAACCAAAAATTCTATACTGAGATGTCACCAGAAATATATGTTTTAAGGTCCCCTGATTCTGATAAAAGCACATTAGTAGTGTGTTTTTCAATGTGTGTGTCAGGGTCTGTGGACAGCATAGTTCTAAAACGAAAAGTTGGCTAAATACCAAACTTGGTGTTTAAGTTTAGTATCTTCCTAGTATGTGATACAAAGATTTTCAAGAAAACACGCCCCCCACAAACTAATCTTTACATGGAACATTTTTCGAAAATTTTGACTTTCTCAAAAATGGCTCTAATGATTTTGATCAAAATATCATATACTAAAGATATTCACATCACAGATAAGGTGTATATTTTGAATTTTTTGGGAATGAACTCTGAAGAGCTGTTTATTCTGGATGAAATTTGCAGAATTTAACATAACAGATAAACCGTAAGAGATAGTCAAAAACTTACTACACAAAAAAAGTAGATCTCGCTAAAACACATAATTTTTCATATACATTTTTCGTGTAGAAGTGTCCATTTTTGCACTATTTGTTGTTATTGGTTTCAGTTTTAAACAAAATTTTTCTCAAATGGGACCTTGCAAAGTGAATCGAACCTCATTTGTTTCACATAGTGACCAGCTTTTAAAAGAGTTGACTATCACTTTAGCTTAGTGTATTCCCTTTTTTCCCTTCTACTTATAAGGAAGCAAGTAATAAGACCAATTCTGCTAATGTTTATCTAGATTAGCATGATTTAGATAAAATTTGTTTGTGGAAGTGCTAGAGAAAGTTTTGTGAATGGAGCACATCAGATTTTTACTGAAAATATTGTATCTGAAATTTGATAGTTCCTAATTATTCTGTCAGCACTGGTAAGATTTAACACTGGCTATTTATGCCTTCTAATAGGTAAATAATGTTTTATTCATAGTTAGATACACTGTATGAAATCACATGCAGCAATGAACTGAAAATTCTTTTTACAGTTATTTAAAATTATGTGTATGGTAATGCAGTGTATAAGAATTTGTGGTTTATGGGCCTATTTGCTTAATTCATTTCATATTTTCCAGAAACAATGTCTTGGAGTAAACCCACAGTAAATGGAACTCCACCCCTTCCAAGATCTCTGCACAGCGCTACACTTATAGGTCATCGCATGTTTGTGTTTGGTGGTTGGGTTCCGTTAGTCATGGATGATGTCAAAGTTGCTACTCATGAAAAGGAATGGAAATGTACAAATACTTTGGCATGTCTGAGTTTAGGTAAGTTGATATTAGAAACATTGGCAGTGGCAGTTTAGGTAGTGTGCTTAAAAATCCAACTAGATAGTTTTAATGCTTGTACACTTTTTTATCTTTAGAAACACTTACATGGGAGCAGCTTACATTAGATACTTTTGAAGAAAACATACCTCGAGCAAGAGCAGGGCATTGTGCAGTTGGTATTCATACAAGGTTGTATGTGTGGTCTGGTCGGGATGGCTACAGAAAAGCCTGGAATAATCAGGTATTTACAGTTTGGTTAAATTCTTACTCATTAGAATATGGTTAATAACTATTTGAGCTTAGGAGTTTTTAACAATAACTGTTGTGCAATCATGAAACTTTGTGTGGCACCAATCATATTTACACAAAGTGGAAGGCTCTTCATGCAACTTTAAACCAATAGCTGACATTATTTGTGTATTTCACTTTTGCTAATATTTAGAGCATGGACTTTTATATTTTATAAATTGCAGTTTTAGCCCTAAATTAGCTGGGATAGGTTTTATATCACAAAATATTTATATTCAACTTATTGAGTTTTGTAAGACTGTTTATATTGGACAATGAATGAAATCAGTGAAATGATGCTCAAATGATTTTGCGGTCCATGGAGCTTATCTGAGTGTCTCACCCTAAGCGAGATTCAAACTTCTGACCTCTTGAATGTAGGCAGACACACTACCCCCACACTACCAAGGTGGGCAAAGTTCTGTACAAGGTCTGTAAAATGTTAAGGAAAATGGAAATTATTCAGAGATTATTATTTTAATATACTTAATTGATTTCTTAAAGATAGAGGTTTTGGTTACCAATGAAATGCATTCTCTTATCCATTCCCATATAAGACACTTTTGATTTTGCAATGTCAAATTTCTAATTCTTCCACACACTGGTTAAAAAAATAATGAAATAGCACATCCAAGCATATGGTTTTCACTCATTTGGTATTAAGAAACGAGAAGCAAAACTTTTGTCAAACCTTAAATTGAAACTGCTTTTCTGTTAGCTTATGATAATGGCATGCTTAGTATCTAAAGTTTTTCAATTAGAATTCATTACCAGAGGTTGCCATCAGCTCTGCATTAGTATAATGTGAAGTTTTGGAAAAAATGAAGTGATTATTCAGATGAATTCAAGACAAGGTTAATATATGTGTATTAATTTGTTGAATTGGTTTTTTAACACTATGTCACTTACATTGTTATTATGAGGGACTAGTTTCAAAAGCCTATGCTTTCATTTTCAACCTCACGGGTCCAACTGCTGTTGCTGGATGCGTTTGCTTGTGCTCTCTTCTCTCGTGGCGAAATGATGAACTTCTTAACTGAGCTGTCTACTGGTGGGATTTCAAAGTTTATTAGGCAATCTTAGTTTTTCCATATGAGGATGTTTTCCCAGGTTGTGAAATTCATTATGGTCTGACAAAGTTTTTAGTAATTTCAGATTTGGATCTAGATTGTGGTTTTCTTTCCAAAAGTGAAATACAACTGCAGATTTATCTTGTTTCAATTTTAGGTTTCTAAAGTGCTCTTTGGATCTGATTTTTAAACTTCTTTTGGTTTGTCCTATGTAGAACTTTTCACAAGGCAAGGTTAATATATTTAACTTTTTTTTAAGCATAATTCTTTTAGTCCCTTTTAGGTCTTCTACTCTCAGTTGATCACTAGTAGTTATTTCAGCATTCAGTAGGGTGTCAGACTTAAAGTAAGTTTAAGTGTAGCACATAGTATCTATATAAAATGCACACAAACATGACACTAACTAAAATTAAAAAATAAGCCAAGTAAAGGAGCCAAAATCTGAACATGTACCATCCAGAATGTAAGCTGCACATTCAATAGCTCACAGATTTCCCAACTGATAAAGAAACCAAACCAAACCAGAGATGACAGCAATGAAAGAAAACAACAGTGATGAATGAATATATCTGATGTTAGCAATGAAAGGGTGAAAGGTAGTTTTAAAATATGTATTTTAAAAGTTAAATCAGCTTTGAAAAATCTAATGTCTGGCTGGGACTGAGACCCACAGGCCACCTTTCTATGCTAAAGCTACCATGAAGAGAGTTCCAAATTGGATTTCTCTTATGATTCATCTATCCCAGGTTACTTCCAAGACAATCTTAATTAGTCCTGAACTTTTGTACCTTAAAGGTGATAGTCCTGAACTTTTGTACCTTAAAGGTGAGTAACTTGCATAACTGCAAATATTTGTGATTCAGGCTCCTAGTTGAATTTAAAATAATTCATTGCATGATGCATACATAGCTTGTTCATCTTTCTTAATATTTACAAAGTATTAGCAGGATTATCAGCAAGTGTAAATGAGATATATCTGAAGCTTCCACAGCTATAGTCCATTGGGTTTACTTTGGCTTCTGGTGATGCAGCCTACACTGGAAGCCAAAGAAACCAAGTGCAAATTAGCCAGGTTTGTTGGGGTAATGGGACCACAGCTATCAGTATACAGGAAAATTATATTTATATGTTTTTACACTTATACTTTTTCTTTGTTCTGTTGTGGCACAATACCTATAGTTGCCATACAATTTTATTTCATTTATATGCTTTTTGCTGATACATTTTTCCTGCTTATACGATCACATATGAAGTCCATAGTAGAGCAAAGCATCCTTTAGGCATTTTGGGCTGGTTCACAGTTTTAAGTGTAAAGCTTTTAATATATGACAGCATGGCTAAAGCTAGGCTTACACTATACTTTATGTTGTGTGGATTTCACAATCAGGTAGTCATGTTCCTTTTCACTGATTGAGAGCTGAACAGTTCCACAAAACTGAGAATTTTGATAACACTTGTGCATGAATTGTATATAAATTCCCATTGTTTATGATGACATGGCTTCTGAAATTTGCTTTTGTAGGTTCCTCAGCAATATATAGTTAAAACAATAGAAAAAAAATTGGGACACATATTAGATTTGAACATATGTGAGACAATTTTGACAGCTATGCATACTGTAGATTGTGAGATACTGAAAATTGTCCAAATTGCATTGTTTCTGACGAGACCAGTTTGTTACTCAAATATAAAGCATTATGTGTATGATAGTATGAGTATTAATAAGTAGTTTATAAATGTTTGAAGTATAGATTTCAAATTAAAATCAGTTTTTTATTAAACTGCATCAAAAATTCTTTTACCATCATTGCCGACTTTTTGCTTAAACAAAATTTCATGTGGAATTTGTGGTCATTCTTTACATGAGAATGGATTAGATGCATTCTGTTGTCTCTCTTTGGTAACTAAAGATCTTGCAACTAAAAGTTTAGAAACGGGCTACACTACTTTCTGCCTGGAAACCAGTTGCGTGAGATGATTTGCCTCTGTTTCTTGTAAGGCAACAGGTGCTATATTACATTGTTTATTCTCATGACAAATACTCCATGCTTTTTCATGCCAGGCCAAAGGACATATCACTTCAGCCAATGAAAGCAAAGAAAATGTTAATGGCAGTTTGCTCTTTATTTCATGGCTAGTAAATGTTTAATTGTGATTCAATCTGTACAGCAGCATAATAACAGCATAGTCCAGATGCAGTTGTTTACTTCATGTTACTCTTCAAACCAACTGGCAATAAATCAGCATTCACTAAATCTTTCCATGGATTTTAATAATGCTATGAATGTTGTAGACTGTCAATCACTTTCTTTTGTGTCATATCTCAGAAGAGTGTGTGGCACAGTTATCGCAATCCTGAGATTGATAATGAAAGCAATTGCTCCCAAAACTATTCTCATAAAGATAAATCATGTAAGTGACCTAATGTTAACAAAAGGCTTCACAAATAAAGTACAAGGTTTGTAAAGAGTGGATTTAGGAAATTGCTTCTTATCATGGTCCTTGTAATATTCCGACACAGCGATAGATGTTTTGTTTGAATATTGTGTTCTGTCTTACATCATTCATTTCTCTGCTTTTGCTCAGTTTATGCATATTTATGCATGCTTTAGCCATGTTTATAATCATTTCACTCTTATTTCCCCATTAGAGAAACATACCCGTTAAACGTTAGCAATGTTACATAGCAGCTGGTATCCAGTGAAGACAGTGCTCTGATGTTGACAGTTCATTTAGCACTAAACGCAGTCATCATAAATAGTCGTGGCACAAAATCTGGAATTCTTTGAGTTTCTTATATGTTGCCTTGTATTTTTTGGTGTGTTTGCTGTATCTTGAAACATGGTAAGTAGAAAGAGATTGCAATATATTCCACAGCAGTTTGCAATCCTTAGCTGCCTAATCTCAAAACCTGGGATAGGTTAAATTAAATTTAGGAAGAGAATATGACTCATCATTGCGGTTTCCCAACACCTGCTTGGAACAATACGAAAGCCAGCAAAGCAAGGATGGCAAAAGCTATCAGCATATTTTCCATATTTCACTGCCTACATTTAAGTTTTAAAACTTACAAGGAAAGTACTTGGGCTCGAGCAAAGAAGTACTTTCCTTGTATGAAAGTTTGGTTACAGGACCATTACATACCTCGCAATGTGCTGGTGGGTGTCATTTTTCTGCAGAAATCTGCAATCATTGCTGTAGATGTCACTGTAGAGTCATTGTAGATGCCATATGCAATGCAGATATCTTAACTATAAATGTAAATGGGGACTTTCAATAAAATGCTCACAGCAATATGAATGACTGCAAAATGTACAGTGAAGAAAAGCAAGTTGATCGCATGTCATATTTGCACATTCAATAATATCAGTGTAGAATGCCACTTCAAGTACACTTTTGAAGTAGTCCACTGGTTCACCAACATTGTAGGCAGCGTTTTGCCACACATAACGAAGCATTGGTCTATATACTCCTGCAGTTAATTGATTGTAAATGACAATGCAAATTCATGATAAAGAATCACTCATGCAATTTTGGCTGCATATTACTGGAACATAGTTTAATAAAGTCTGTTATTCTCTTGGCATACATTTTATATTGCCTGAAGAAATACGCATCCAGAGATTTTGTAATTTTAGGCGGAATTATTTTTAAATCTGCATCTTTTCTGCCAGATGCATCCAGTAGTACTTCTTCATCCTTATATCCAGACCAGGAGTCACAAAGTACTAATGACTTTCTTGACAAATTTGGGCTCAAAACTGACACAAGCAATGTCTTCAGATGTTTCGTCAACTTCCCACTCACACTTGCATCAACAAAGATATTTGGAGGGCACTGATTTTTTATTTCCCTTTTCACATGGGGTTCAAACTTTCCACTAGGTTCTTGGAAGCAAATATAGAGTTTGTCTGCCAATCGTCCTTCCATTGATATAGCAACATCAATCATGTAACTGTGTGTTGCACTGTTAACTGATTGCAACATCGAGACAGTGTTTCTCTTCCCTTTCATGGATAGTGTTCTGTCAGGAGGAAGCTCATAGTTGAACTGACTCTGATTACAGTTCCATACAGAACTAATTTAGAATTTTTCTGTCTAGATATACTTATTGACGTCAGCAGCAAACGTTTGAGCTCTTTGAATCAGCTCTTCATCGCCATCCTTATCTTTTCGTGCTTAGAGCAAGTGATACAGCATGATATTATCCTAAACTCTCTTTTCAAATTAGTAATAAATCCTAGTGAAGCTGTAAAGTTTGTACACCCCAGATTTCTGGCTACGTCCAATGCCCAATGTTGTAAATGCCAATAATGAATGGTGCAACTGCATTCTTGCGCTTCATCGAATTTCGCCATTACACACCTCTTCATGGTCTTTAACTGCAGTGTACGATTTTCTTTGAAAACTGTATTTTCTTCTCGTTTCTTTGCCACATAGTCCAGTATGGTTTTTAATATAGTTATTAGCCTTCAATTTAGGGTATCTTTTCAGAAGCTTGTCGTATGTGTTGAAACCTCTTATGTGATAATCACCGTATTTGTTCTCTAGTGTGTTGTCATCAAATGCTGTGATGGTACTTGCGACTTTAACCTTCTTATCAGAAGAGGGTTGGCATTTACTTTCAGTGCTTCTATCGCCTCTTCCCACACTTGCCATATCACTACTGCTTGCAATGAGTTGTTCGTCATAAGTACTAGCATCATAATTATGTGTTAGTGTTACAACAGTATCTGTTTCTAACTTATGCTCATATTTCTGAACTATAATAAATACCAGAAAACATGGAAATGATTCATCTTCTACACCAGTACCATCTTCACGAAGAAGAATTTTCTTAACTTCCTCTCAACCAAACGCAATATATTGTCAGGATTGATTACCAATCGCTGACCAATCTGATGCTTCACTACACAAATAACTTCACAAAACGTAACTTCAGAGGCACACTGCACCGTCCCTACTGGTCTCGACTGGCATACTGGCAGGTCAATGTAGAGGCCTCTAACGGATGACAACAGAGTTTTGCAATTGAGCGAGTATCACTAGTGCAATAAGGGACCTTTAAATTACCTCTCACATGATTTTGGTGTATATTGTTTGAGCCCAGGTACTTTCCTTGTATGTATGTATGTATCTGGCAAAATTTAGGTAACAATATAGTTTTCAGGTAGTTGTGTAAATAAAAGTAGCTAGCTTAGATGCAGGAGTTGATAAAATAAAAGATAATAGAATACTTACTACAGGACTTTACCATAGTCGGGCACTTTTCAGTGGTGCAGTATATCATATAATTTTTTTAACACATGTAAGTCTGGATTTTGGAAAAAAAAGTTTTGATATAATTTCAGAACTTTCTTGGTTCTTAATTCTAGAATATTGCATTTGTCATGGTGTATGGTAATCCTATTCCTACTGCATTCTGTGAAGCCTCCAGATTAAAAATTAGTAGTGCCACCTGTTTTCTTGAAAATATTTTCTAGATTTCATCACTTTTTTGGGTTGAATTTTGGTAAACTTGCTGTTAATTTTACTATTTTGCATTTTCAGTGAAAAGTTTTACTAGATTTCATCACTTAGTTTGGCTGAATTTCAGCATATATTCCCTAAACGTTGCTCTCATTTTGCCACTTATTTTGCTATTTTAAAATTTGAATTCATAGAAATTAAAGTGCATTAATATACACCTAACACCATATTAAAATAAAATAGAAATATATTTTTATATGATAACTACAAAAACAGTAAACTTTAAAACTGTTATAATTTTACAAATCTCCTCAATCAGCAAATGACAGGATACCGTTATTTCCATATTAGCAGGAGTCAGACCTGTTTTCTTTTCAGACATTATATTTGAGTATCTTTCACTGTCTACATAATTTACAGGGAGCCAAAAAATCTTTGTAATCTGGTTTTAAGCTGAGCAGAAGAGAAACAATCACATTCACATCTTCACCAGTTTTGCAAGAGTACTTACCAAGTCTCTAAATACAGTGTACAATTGTATACACTGTGATGGAAGTAGTTATTGTAGAGAGGTATTTGCTTCATAACTACACTAACCAATTCCCAAAACATTTCTTGTTACAATACATGGACCAATTTTCTCTTGGTCAGATTCCATCATTTCATTCAGATTTTTCTTACTTTGTCTATCCAAAGTTTTAAACACAGAAGTTAAGTGCATGTGAATTCCCCGGGTCAGACCCAAAAGAAATCTCAAGGTTTTCTGAAAAAAAAAATTCATCTTCAACTAGCTGGAAACTTTTACAGAAGCCGTCAAGGTTTGAATTCAGAACATGCATAAAGGAGACTTTGGATCTCTCTAAATTCAAAAACAAGTAAGAGCATTTTGAACAGTGTTCAATGAGAAAAACAGCTTGGCAGTGTGTTGTCTGAATTTTACTTGGCTTCAAGGCTTTGAAATATTCCACAGTCAACTTGTTTCACCAAGGCTCTTAAATGAATGTTTAGAAGGAGATGATCTTCAATGTATTCAACACTCTTAAACTAAGAATTCCTCCTTTTTATTACAGCAATACGGAAAAGCTTCAATTTGTTAGGGTAATCCTTGTACTGCTGTCTCAGAAGCATTAAAATGGCATTTAATTTCTCTTCCATGTGTTCAGGAAGATGCTTTACTTATATTAAACATTGGTTCAAATTGTTAAGTTCTGGGGTCCAAATGTGCCCAAGTAAATCCAATTTATGTGCCCAGCACTGCATATGCACTACTCTTTCCGACACCAAAATTCTAACAGCATTAAATTTTACACACTAGGTCATGTAACATGCCGAATCACGGTTATTGAAACTACATTGTAATACTGAATGTCAAGTTTCTGCATTACATTGACAATAGCTTGTAAACATTCAGAAGCATTAGCATTTACACTGACAACTTTGTTCATTATTACCTTCACTAGCAAGGACGTCAATTAGAACAACAAACATGCATTGTCTCTTTCTGTCATCTCATCACAAAGAACTGCAACTCTCTCAGCCTTTACAACTTCTTTCAGGATTTGTGGTACATAGCCTTAGTCTGCTAGATGTACATATATTTCCAGCACCTTAAAGAATAAGGGCCCTGTTACTAGAGGCTGCTTAACATAATTTATATAACTGAAACCTGGGCATTACTGCTGATTACTTCCTCTTGGCAGAGCTAGGCTGGGGCATCTAAGGCGTGAAACTTTCATGCCCAAAAAAAAGTAACTTGCTCACATTTTGTTAACATCTTGCTATATCGTAGCTGATATCTTCTGTACCTATAAAGGCATGAGAAAGTGAAAACAACATCTACCATATATTGCATGTCATGGGCTCGAGCCCCAGCATAACATCTGACAAAGATGTCTGCAACACCACATGTCACCAGTTTGACTTATGACATGTCAAGCATGTTATATTCCTGAAAATAATGTCCTCTATACATCACGTGTTATTTTGGAGAAAATCATGTGCTATTACACATCAGATGCTTTTTTTCTGTGCGCATTTCAGTTTTACTGAGTTACAATGTATTTAGGAATATGGCAATGCCTTTAGTGTAAGATGCACATACATTGAGCACTTGGCAGTTTCTGCTTTCAAGGTTGGTACAGCATCAGCCATGAACAGGTGAAGTAATCTGCAACATTACCAAAAACCTGTGCTATTATTTGTTTGTGTTTGTCACTGAATTGCGATCAGAATGTCTACTAAGCAGGGACTGAAAACTTATTTTTAAACAAGATATCAAGTTGTGAATGAAGCTAAAATAAGTCTAATGAGGAGCTGCGCAAAGTAGCAGCAGCAGGGTATAGTAGCCGAACTTATGCATAGTTAAATTACCACAAAAATTACACGTATATCTATTGTAAGCAATGTTGAACCCTAAGTAATTAAACTAACCTGATATGTATTTATTCATCCATTCTCTCAGTTTGGAATGGTCAACCTTTTACAGGGGGATGTTGGCCTCCATAAAAATGTGCATTGTGTATAAAATAAATTCATCTTTAGTGATTTTGGTCTGGCTCCTTTTTGGCACTGGCATGTCCATTAATGCAGCTTATTGCTTGAAGGACAATGTCTTGTTTTTCCTATGTGTAGCAGTTCCATTAATGTGCTTTAAATACGTCTCTCTTCGCTTCCATTCAACACAAACATTGCAATATTTACACTTTAAAATGCCTTTTTCTTTTTCAAAAATGTAAAAGCTTTTAAAGGCAAATTCTTTTTACTGGTCAAACTGTAACCACCATTTGGATTGACACGTTGAAAATAAACAAAACAAATGCAGTGATGTATGTTGATGAACATGTAACTTTTCAGTGGTAACTTTTCAGTGTAGAAAATCGGTTAGTGAGAGGAGAAGCGGAGAGCAGCCGAGATCGCTAAACAGATTCAATGTCTCATGACTTTTAATCAAATGTTCATACTGTTTGCCACTTTTCACTACAACTAAAGATTAATTGTGGTGTTGGATTAAAATGCAGTGAATTTTGGTCATTTTGTCAATTATTTCTCAATTATTTGCTAATATTGCAACTTTTTGTTTATTTCATGAAGATTTTACCATTTCACACCTCACGAAAAGCAGGTGCCTATATTAATGAGATGTATGAAATTTCCTTAACTTAAAATCTAAATTTTGGCTATTGGTGATAGTTAAGATACTGCAATCAAAAGTTGATAAAATATTGAAGTGTTGATTTAGTTTTGTCCTTTCTTTTTAAGGTGTGCTGTAAGGATTTGTGGTTCCTTGAAGTGGAGCAGCCTCCTCCACCTGGTCGGGTACAACTTGTACGTGCGTCAACACAGTCACTGGAAGTATGCTGGGGTAACTCGCCTACAGCAGAAGGCTATATTTTACAAGTACAGAAATATGATATGCCCCCCAGTACTGCCATGACAACCTTACCAGGATCTATGTTGCCAGCTACAACTCCTAATTCCACATCTGCCAAAACAACTTGCGCCACTACTACCGCTACAGCATTGACTTCATTACCATCTCCAGTAGGCAATCCTCCACATTCTGTTCCAGCCTCCCCACCACCTCTGCCTCCATCTCTCATTCCATTACCTTCTGGATATCACCCTCAACCAACACATGTACGAGTTGTTGCAACCACCACTTCCTCTGGTATATCTCCTGTTGTATCCAGTTTATCCTTGACTTCTGCTCCAAACATGTCACCAGTTTCAACCTCATCTCCAAGAATATTAGCTACTCAGGCTAACCACACAAGACCACTGGGACCTGGAACAACAGTTGTCACATCTTACAGAGGTAAGCATATAATCTTCTGTTAGCTGAAAGTAAAATATTACAAAAATAGAAATGATGTAGAAGTTAAATTATATCCCCCGCACCTAAAACTAATTGGAAATTTAGGAAACATAATTTGGTAGAACATGGAAATTAACTTTTTTTGGAATTTCGAATGAAAAAATGAAGAACAAAACAACAAAACTCAAAAATAGACTAGAAAAGTTGTGCATGAAATAAAAAAAAAAGGTTGCCAACATAACCTAAAACTGCAACACAGTAAATATGCAGATTATGTATTAAGCCTTTCAAACCAAAATTTCACTACACCAGAGCTGAGCTTTCTGAACCAAGGAAGTAGTCAGCTGCAAAGTGTGTTGTATACCCAAGCCAAATAGAACACTACATTACAGACATCCAAATCAGCACAAAAAAGTTCAAATGAGGAAGAAAAAGCCATAGACAAAATTAAATGTTCCAAATTAGTAGATCAGATAAAAAAAATGTAAAGAAAATGTCAGTCATATACACAAAAGCAGGCAAAAAGAATAATATGATGTTTTTAGACAAATCAGACTACATAAACAGAATAGAAAATGTATTAGCAGGTGAGCAGTATATCACAGTTGAAACCAGCTCTTTAAACTCTTGTAGCCAAACTATGAACACAGTAGTCAAAGAAACTTAAATAATAAGAACAACAGAATCATATAAAATATTGCCTAGAATTTATGGACTACCAAAAATTCATAAAACTGGAAAATCAATGAGAAAAATCACTAGTAGCCTTGATTCCTCAACAAACAAATTGGTGAAGTGATTGTTGATCAAATTTAATTCCCTTCCAAAATTTGAAAGTTTCAATCTAGAAAATTCTTTGGATTTAGTAGAAAAAAATCAAGGTTTTAAAAATAGACTCAAATGACACATTAGTCTCATTTGGTGTGGCAGCACTATTCCTTAGTATTCCAGCACAAAAACTGCAAGACTTGATAAAAGAAATGATTTAATATAGTAGAAATGGAAACACTAGAAATGGAAGAATACATCTCGCTTACAAATTTATGCTTTGAACAAAACTACCTCACCTTCAATGGGAAACACTACAGGCAAAAATCAGGACTCTCTATGGGCAACCCTCTCTCTCCATTTTTGGCTGATTAATTTATGAGTACATTCAAAACACACATCAAGAAGGCATTCCCATGGACTTTCAAGGTGTGGTACTGCTATGTGGATGACATCTTTGCAATAGTATCGAGCAGACATTTTAGAAGATGCCATAAAGTTACTTAATCTAAGGAAAACAACATTAAAATTCACCACAGAAAATGAAACCAATGGATACTCCCATTTCTAGACTTCAAAATCATCACAAATGATACAAACATAAATTATTGATTTGAAATCTTGCAAATTAGCAAAGAAATTTGTAACAGTGATGTGATTAAAATTAAATCAAAAGAATATGAGTCGGTTTTTGTAACACAAACATCCTTAGTAATTAATTATGGAAAAGATTTTGAAATTTACAGAAAGCCAAACAATCTGAAAGTTATATTAAAAATGAAAGCTACAACCCATTATCACAAACAGGCAGTAATAAACAGCCTCACACATAGATTAGTGAATGTACCCCTGAACCCAGCTGAGTTCAACAAAGAGTTAAAAATTATAATCCAAATAGAGAAAAAAATGGAAGAACCTGGTATACTAGAAATTCATCAAAGCATAACAGAAGAAAACTATTAAAGAAATAACCACCCTAACTATAGAAAAAGATGATAAATAACACATTCAGAAAGTGTATTTGCCACTCTAAAGCATATCACCTTGGCTCCCATAAACAGATTTTCCGAAATAAAGTTGCTAAATTCGAAAACAACAGATGAGATTCCAGCAGAAAATTAATCAGGAATATATCAAATCAACTGTGCAGATTGCAAAAAGTTCTACATAGAACAGACCAAAAGAAGTTTAAAAATCAGATCCAAAGAGCACTTTAAAAATCTTAATTCAAACAAGTGGATAAATCAGCAGTAGCATTTCACTTTTCAGAAGAAAACTGTAATCTAGATTCAAATCCAAAATAACTAAAAACCATTACAGGCAACAATGAACTTACATGGGAATCCATTTAAATTTGGAAACAGACTGCTTAATACAGTTCCAAGCTCCTGCCACTTGACAACTTAGTTAAGAAGTTCATCATTCTACTGCCAGAGAAGAGATTACATGCAAGTACACCTGTGAACAAAAAAATCTGATGTGTACCATTCACATGACTTTCTCCATATCCCTGCAACAAATAATTCTTAAAAAGCTTATAATTCTATTTACTTTATGCTAATCAGATAAAAAAATTAGCAGAAAAGGTCTTATTTCTCGCATCCTTGTAAGTAGAAGCGAAATAAGGGACAACCATAGGTTAAAGTGATAGTCAAAAGCTGGTTGCTATGTCAATGAAGTTCCTTTGTTTATATGGATAGGAGTTGACAAGTTCCAGTATGAGAAAAGTATACGTTTTTCATAGCAGAAACCAAAAATAAGGAATTTCACAAAAACGACGAACTCCACGAAAAAAATGTATATAACATAAATTGTGTGTTTTAATGTGCTCTACATTTTTTGTGTAGTAAGTATTTGTCCATCTCTTACGGTTTAGCAGTTATTCAAAATTTAGTAAAATTCATCCAGAATAAACTACTCTTCAGAGGCTATTCCCAGAAAATTCAAGATATACATTTCATTTGTCAGATAAATATGTTTAGTATCCGAAATTTTAATCAAAATCGTTAGAGCCATTTTTGAGAAAATCAAAATTTTCGAAAAAAGGTCCATGTAAAGGGTAGTTGGGGATGGGGGGATTTTTCTGAAAATCTTCGTGTCGCATCCTTGGAAGATACTAAACCTAAATACCAAGTTTGGTATTTTACCGACTTTTCGTTTTTGAGTTATCGTGTTCACAGACACACGGATACACACACACACACACACACACACACACACACACACACACACACAGGGAACTTTTTGTGAAAATGCTTTTTTTGGATATTGGGGACCCTAAAACATATATTTCCGGTGAAATCTCGGTATCGAATTTTTGGTGGAGTGCAATACTTTCTCTATACACTATGTACATAGTGCGTATGGAGAAAGTAAAAAAGTCAAATCTGGAATGCCAAATACATCATAATCTTGCACAGAACAGTCTTGAGTACATCTGCGATACAGTTGTGTAGAAGCAGCAGCAGCAAGTTGTCACAAATTCCAAATCTTAATATTACTAACCCATATGATCAATAATCTTTATCAAATACATAACTTAAGCTTAACATCAAACTATCAACATTAACTAAAAATGCTAATGACACAAAATATGATGCAGTTTGTATTGTAGGGCATTACTAAATCTGCCACCTTCCATGTGTGTTCACTGTAGCGCTGTGGCAAAACATAGGTTACTCCTCTGGTGAAGGTCACAGGTTCGCTTCTTGCAAGTAGCAAACCTTTTTCTTTCTTCTCTTAATAATGTTGAATCAACACGAAGCAGCTTTTTACACACTACATTTCGTACATTTAATGATATGATAGTTATTATGATGTTTCTTTAAGGGTAATTTTACCAAACAGCAATATGCTGCACATGAAAATATGTGGTGCACAGAATGGTGTGCAAATACATCAGATATGAATAGTTCTACTATTTGGGCCATAGAAATGAAATGTGGAAGTCATTATTAATGAATATTGATTATTTATTATCAATATTGGTTATTGTATGATCAATGGTTTTATTAGAGATATCTGTTACTCTGGTGGGGCCTAGAACTAGGATATTTAGATCATAGCTTTGTAGATCACTGAGATTGGCATTACTAGATTCTACATTAAGATCACCTAATAATATAATTTCACCATTCCTTTTGTGCACTTCTTTTAGTAATTCATCTAGGCAGTTAAAGGTAATCTGACAGATTTGAGTTTGATGGTCTACAGCATATACGGACAATTTTCCCTTTTCTATTTGTACGGTTATTCCATTATCAAAATTTAAAACTTTTAATTGATTTTCATTATGAGAACGTTCTGTAAAAAATAGTTACATTAAGATTTATTTCTGATGTGTTACTTCAAGTATTTATTTTTGTATGTTGAGTATTTTGATGTATTACTCTAATTACACTACTATTATTTTGTTTTACATTCTGAAAGTAATAAGCATAGTCACTCTGTATTAATTATGGCACCTCCTCTTTCAATTGCAGGAGTAAAGTTTGAGGATTTTCTACACATATTTTGTATTTCTTAATTATAATAGATAATTTTTTTCTCCAGTTTAGGTGTAGACCATGTTTTGTGATGGGGTACATTGGAACTGACAAATTTAACATGGCATTGATCATCAAGAAATTGCTGACCTGCAAGGTGAATTTGGTTTCAGGTTTTGGCGAATTGAAAGAAACCCTCTGTAAGCAGATGTTACGAAAATATGAGTGGTGAACCTATCACATCACCCGCTTGCAGAAAAGTGTTCTTAAAGTAATGTGGATGCTATGTTAAAATGTTGACTCTGAGAAGTTTCTTTCCTGCTAATCACAATATGCTGATTAACAGGAAGACAATGTTGAAAGGGGGAAATTTAGCTACAATGACTATTTTTTTACTTGCAAATTAAATAACCTAAGATATGTGTCAATGCTCATTTTCTTGGTGTTCAGTATTGACGTGTGGTTTTGATCTAGCTTTTTACATGCAACTTTTGTTTGTAGGTGTATATAAATTGTGTTCATCAATGTTGTGCCCGGGTTTGTATTGTTTTACTACATTATCTTACGTACTACATTTTGGGTGGGTGAAGTAAACCATTTGTTTTGTATTAATATAAAAGTTATGTGTGCTTAATTGGTTTCTTTTTATTTAGTATATGTGTATTAACATAGGGTCATTAAATTATAAGGAAACCCCTCTTGCAGCCTCTCTCCGTTGCATGAGCGATCCGAGAGTTGCCGGGAAAGTGGTGCCAGCAAAGGTGCACTGGAGTCCTTATCTTAAATAAATGCCGCCCAAAATATTGACCATCTGCTCTCAAACTTGCAGTGTAACAAGTTACAGATATTCTTGCTCATTTACCTAAGCTCAGCAGCAGAAATTCCTGTGTAATCTAAAGAAACTTGGAGATAACATCTTGCAAGAAATCACCAGGATTCCTGCAGCGAAGCTTAGATGAGTGAGCGAGAATATGTTCGAAAATTGTGCTGCCTATATGTGCACAGAAGGTCAATATTTCCTTAATTTACCTTAAGATGTGAATTTTAGTGTGCCTTTACCAGCACCACTTTCCTGGCAACACTTGGAGATCTTGCACAGTGGAGAGAGACTGTGAAGGGGTTACCTTATAATTTAACAACCCCCACTATATGCTAAAATATGTTAGTAAGGGCTATCTTCAAATTTTTCTTTAATCTGACAATTATTAAAATTTAAATTTTTGGAAAAAATAACACCCATTTTGGACTAAAATAACACCTTTTACATGTCCCTATGTATATGTAATCCAGTGTGTGGGTGTGAAAGTTCTGAATTATTGATATGGTAAACTACATTGAGGAATGTTGAATGAATGTTTTAATGTGTTTGGATAGGAGCTGTTTCGGGATTGCCAAACGGAACAATAAACCTGGAAAGATAATTGTTTTGGAACTTAATAGATACAAGTTTAATAATGTTGTTACAGGAATGTGCATTTACTGCTGAACGTCAGGCAGGCAACCATTGCAAAAAATATATGCTATTGGATATAATAATTTGCATTAGGGAGCATGTAGTGTTGGTACTGTCATATTGTTCAATGGAAGATGAGAAAACTCATAAATGCATAAAGAAATGTGTTAGGAAGTGCAGCCATAGAAAGTTGGGAATATGCTCAAATATGCAATGTTATGCAAATACTGTTCAGTAACACGAAATGCTATTTGGTATTAGGTTAGTTGTATCATATCATTGTATACCATACCATAGGAAGGTGAAAAAATGTGTAAATATGCAAATCTCCATTTAATCCAAAATGTCGGTTGATCGAGTATATTAACAATTCTGCAATTGCAGTATGACAGAGATTGGTATCTTCATATTCTGATAGAATCACCTTTAGCTGGTTCATATAACACATAACCTCAAATACTATTAAAAAGTAAGCATAGATAATTCTGCAATAATTAGGTTAACCATAAATTGTATACTATCTGGGTCCCAACACTTTCCTGCCATTTCCGGCGTCCCTTCCAACCATGTCGGCTTTCCCACCTGTGCATGCATGCTGGAAAAGGGAAATTTTATCCACAATTATGCAATATACATGTTCACCTTAAAATATACAATCCAGGTCCCATCTCTTGTCAATTTCAGCTTCCAAGAAAATTTTAGTAGTGTGAATACATAATAACTTCTTAATTTTAAAGTATTTGGCCAACAAAAGGTTACTTTGTATGTAAAATGAGCACATTTTTATTTCTGTATTTTAAACCATAAGAGCAAGAGAACGATAGCTTGTAATTGAAAATATGTTTTAATCATTAATTTTAAATGATGTTTCTCATTTTGTATCATTGTCACATTTAGTATTCATAGATTCATCTATATTTATTTCACATTTGTTCCATTAAAGACACTCATTGTATGGCAGTGAAAGAAAATAATGCACTACTGCTGCAATCTCGCAACAGTGATCTTTTAACCAGGTGTGTTACCTTGGCATTATATGGCAAAGACAATAGTATGCTACTGCTGCCATCTACCAGCCTTGCTTCCATTAACTGGTTTACCAACCTCTGCATTTTTCCAACTTTTTTTTTTTCAGTTTAAAGTTGGTGCTGTTTAGTGAGGATTCACTTGAGACACACCATGCTGCAGCAACATTACCAAAAATTCTACCATGTTAAATATCCTTCACACATTATAACTTGGAGATAAAATGCATATTGAGCATGTTAGAAAATACTCAATCTTTATTTCCCCTGCTACATGCATAGTAGCTGGAGAAAGTATTTCTGTTTCTATCCCAAAATGTTGATATCAAGATTTCACTGGAAATGCCTCCACCCAAATAAAGTATTTCTAAGAAATGTTATGTATGTCAATGAACAACGTAACCCAAAAATGGAAAGTCTGGGTAAATATCAAACTTTCTTTTCTTTCTTATCTTTATTGTCTTCTAAAGATAGAAAACAAAAAGATTTTCAAGAAGGTTCCCCCAACTTCACCTGCCCATTGCATGGAACATTTTTCTTTTTTTTTTCTCCAAATTGGCCCTTAATGATTTTGATTAAAATACTATATATGGAAAATATTTTCATGGTGAATAAAATGTATATCTTTTAATTTTCTGGTAGTAGCCTCTGAAGACCACTTCATTCAAAATGAAGTTAGTATAAGTGTTATACAAATTGAGCCATAGATGAAAACTTACACAAAAAATGTAGAAATGTTTAAAATTTAATTACTTCAAATAGCCTTTTTTGTGACGTGCCGTCTACCAGATATCCATGAATTATTTGAGTTCTTCCATACTTTGTCATTCTTAAAGTTCTATCAATTTTCAGTTCATTCTGATGATTCTATAGAAAGGGTTTGGAGTTTTAAGACCAGCATATAGTATACAGCTTTTAAACATTTTATTTGCTATTTCCTTTGTATCTATAACAAAATGTGTAACACACATGTATATATATAATTATATGTTATATAAATATTAAAATTATGTTTATTATATTATAATTATATGTTATAATTATTTTGTGATTACTCTAACTGGAAAAATGTTAGAAACTGGAATTAAAGCTGTACATTTTGTTTTTCCTTATGGATTAAGGTTTCAATAAGAATTAATGGAAAAAAAAACAATATGGATTACTGCTTTAGGTGCAAGCAATTTGGTACGTGTGAGAGCACCAATAACAGCTCCATCAGGGTTACGGATTCTGACCCCAGGCTCAGTTACAACACAACCAGTACCTTCTACAATAATATCTCCAAGTCAATCTACTGTGCGTGTTGTCTCGCCACTAACACAAACCCCAACATCAGTCCAGGCACAAACACAGGCACAGAATGTGCAGTCTCCTACTGGCCAAATGTCTGGTATACAGGCACTTGCTGCGGCTGCAGCAGCTACCCAGAAAATGAGCACAGGTAAAATATGCTTTTATTCTGCATAATGTGTGTGTAGTATGGATGCTAATGAATATCTTGATTTAAGGTTTCAGTGCACTTAATTGTTGTACACAATTTACATAATATATGATTGGGAAAGTATTGTTGTATTTGCAATATTTTAGTAACAATGAAAGCAGGAGAAATAAGGAATCTTCCAAGTAGGTGTCAATGACTATGGCAAGAATTGAAACTTATGATTTCTCTGAAGCTAATCTCCACACTTCTTGAATAAAAAATATTTGTATGAGGATATTCTGCTTGCTTGGTAAGATGTTGGCATTTTTCTTAACAAGAGCAAATGCCATGCTCTGAACTTTGGTGTAGTTTGCGCAGAAGTTGAAGATTTTCTTTTTATCCCATTAAAAATTTTATTTTGTAGGCAAACCAAACTTCTCTTTGTTCTTGGAGCACTTTGCTCTTGTGATTCTTATATATATCCTCTTACAAACATTTCATTAGTATTTAATAAACTTAAATTATTCAGTCTAGCTCATTAATAAGTTATGCTGTTATTTCATTATTATTATTATTATTATTATTATTATTATCATTATTATTATTATTATTATATTAAAATATTGTTTGTACATTTCAAATTTTATTTCATTATTACTTTTATGTGATATGATTATATATAAAGTCCAAAGAAGAACAAAACTTTGTATGTTTAGGGCCAGTTTCACAAATTAAGCTTAAGCTAGGCTGTCGCTATGGTTTATGCTTTGCAAGTTTCACAATTGGATAAAGATATTTGTCTTTACTTTGCTGAACAATTACGGAACTAAGAACATGCATGAATTGCATATTGATTCCCACACATTGTTTATGGTTACGCTGAGCCTGAAATACACTTTTGTAGGCTATTCAGCAGCATATACATAAAATGATGGAAAAAAATTGTGACACAAGTGGATTAGAATGTTATGTGACAATGGTGAATTATGTACTATAGATTTTAAGATACTGGAAAAATGCCAAACAAGTGTTTCTGATGAAAGGACTGTTTTACTGAAATATAAAACATTATGTTACAGATGTGACTGTATGAGTACAACAAATATTTGATAAAAGTATCAAGTATAGACTTCAAATTAAGTTTTGCTTACCAGTCAGTTTTATGTTTATTTTGATCAATAATTTCCAGTGCCATCATTACAGGCTATTTACTTAATCAAAATCTTGTGTAGAATTCTTGAGAATGCTTTGCATGCATTCTATGTCACCTCTATCTTGGTTGCTAAAAGTCTTGCAACTAAAATCCTTGAAACAGACTGTACTTTCTATCTAAAAACTACTCCTTGATGATGGTAAACTCTACTTGTACAAATTCAGAAGATGACATCTGGAATGTAGAAGATGGACACAAAAATAGAATCCACAATGGAGAAGGAAGAAAAAATGTGATATTTCCATAGACAAACAGTTCTTATAAAAGATCCTTACAAAAGATTATTCTTTTATCTACATCATGCTAATCTAGATAAACATAGCAGAATTGGTTTCATCTCTTAATTTCTTGTAAGTAGAAGAGAAATAAATGGAATATATTAGGCTAAAGCAATACACACACACACACGTTTTTTTTCTGACTCAGGGGATCTTAAAACATATATTTCTGGTGAAATCTCAACATCAAAGTTTTGGATGGAATACAATACCATACCTTTTCTAGTGACTATGTACATAGTATGTACATATGTGCTAGAGAAAGTAACAATGGAAATAATGGAGACAGAAATAGAAACTGGAAATGTCCAATATGAGGATGGATTAAATTGTCAAAACAACTTGCTGAAATGGAGAAACACATGGAAGAGCTTGGCAGAAGGATAAAGGACCTTGATTAACACATTGTCTCGGTACATGTTGAACATGTTAATGCCCTGGAGGATGTTGTGGAGCAGATTAACATCTGGAGGAATACTACAGTGACAAGGTATAGGCATGCGCATTGGTGTGTAGTTGCAATGCATTTTCTGATACAAGATTGTATGCTTTTGTTTCTTCACCTACAGCATTTTCCTTTCCTAGTGTATGTAATCATCTATGCAATTTTCATGCTTACACCTTTTTTTTTTGTATAAGAACCATGAAAAATGATAAAATGAAGTTTTACTGTATTATTATTTATTGATCATTTTTTTATTTCTCTGCAGTAAATAACATGCATATTGAAAACTTGTCCATTTAGTGACTCCAAATATAGGGTTGTAATTTTTCCCTTGTTCCATCAAAACTAACCCACTGTCAGATGGCCATTTAAATCCCCAAATGCCCCTCCCCCCCAAAAAAAACAAAGGGCTGTGCATTTAAATTTCTTGATAGTTCAATGTTCTGCAGTGTAGTAAAATTTTATTAGGGTATTTTAATATAAAATGTGAACTGAAGGGTATTAAATGTGGTATGCACCAACTATATCAACATTCACATTTGTTTTCTCATTCCTGCTTATGAGGATAAGGTGATTACCGAGTAGTTCTTGAAATGCCAGCATGTTTCAATTGGGCTGGCATGTTTATAAATTAGGTATGCTGTTCTACTTCTTTATGATGCCACACAATAGTAAAACTGAAGCTGTTAGATAAATAATTACGTGCCCAAATGCACTTGCAGGTTGCACCTCTAACCTGCCCTTGGATTGTTGCAGATGTGGACGATATCTGCAAAGACTGCTTATGTAGCTTCCAGGCTTGTGGGAAATGTGAACAAGCACACTGTGGCATCAAAGGAAAAGCACTTTGGCCCTTTGCATAGCCCCCTGGATTGTTACAGATGTCTGCCACCCTTAGGAACATGTGCAATAATGGCCCATTAATCAGATGCTTTGTTTGCGTCTTCCAGCAGCTCTGGAAACTTCTTGTGGCAAGTTTGAGAGAAGCCACCTCTTTTGAGATCATTCTGGCTTTGTTGTGGAGGCTATAAAATTAGGTGCTAGGGCTGGGTGTCAACTCATTTCTGGCAGTCTTCAGAGAGTGCAGTTGTAACAGGGGGAGAGCCAAAGAAGTTGACAATTAAGTGCAGCTGAGCAACAAAAACAAAAATAAGAAACTGAAATGGACATTTCGTTAATATATGAAGAATATTCTTGCAAACCATATTACTTCAGAAAGAACAATTTTGCAGGAAAAGCCGAAAATGAAATACGCTTGAAATATGGGAGGCATTTTGAAACTAACAATCACAAATATTGTCTTTACATGTCCCAAATGGAATTGTATTTCAAATAAAATATCTATTTTTTTTTCAAAATTCAAGCCTTCAAAGTTAGATACCTATACAAAGCCTAATATGGATTGTTGCTGTCATCTACAGATTTGTAAATAAGACAGCAAACTGAAAAACTTTATATAACTAGTTGGTATTATATAAAATATGGCATAGTCATTCTTGAATGGATAAAATAAGTTACACTCATGTTTATAACTAAGGGAGTTACTTAACTCGAGAAACAACTTTTCAATATTTTAAAGATATTTAAAGCATATTAATAATAAATAAGAAGAACTGTGTACTTTATTACTATTGACAAATGGGTTCTTTTCTGCTCTCTGCAAGATTTACATGTTTTTTGAGTGGACATAGAAATTAGCAGGTAAAGTCAATCTTTATCTGCTTTATTTTTTTATTTCTGATACTTAAGATTTAGGTATACTGCAACAATGGAAGCAAATCTCTTTGTGCAGGAATGGAGCTTTAATTTAGTCAAGTCTGAGTCTTTACCACAATGACTGAAGAAGAAATTAATAACCATTTGCTCAGCTGTTGCTTCTGTGTGAAGTTTTGTTATACAGTAAAAGCAAGAATACAATGAATAACTGAAACTGTATGCTATGATAGGTATATAAGTTCTGGACAAGCCTTCAGTTTCACCTGACATGTGTTGCTATTTGCTTCAGTGCACAGCTGCTTAAGTTTATTTCCAAGAAATATGATGTGATTCAGGATCATAATACACTAGTGGTGATGATGCATTACAATAACATGAAGACAGAATATTACTAGCATTGTTATTCAGCACATATCTCTCTTCAGATTAAAATTGCCTTGCTTAGTTCTGCTGCTTCTGTTTCATTTGGCTTCCTCTGGACTTTGCCCCCCCCCCCTCCCTGCCTCACACTTTCACTGTTATCCATGACGAATGAACAGAATACACAATACAAACTAACAGAATGCTTCTTACAGTTATGCTGATCAGGACATCAGTTTAATGAGCTAATGACTTTCAGGGTAACCTTCCTGAGAAAAATGGTTGTAAACATAATATGGTTTGCAGCAATTGCGAATGTAGACATACAGTGTGCACATTAGCCACTTTTCACATGCCAATTACATAGGGACAAAATATTTCATGCTAATGGAGTTCACAACATGAAAAACCAGGCTTAGAAACTATGTGAATTCATGTAAAACTTGATTAGGAGTGGATATAATATAGTTCGTAAAGATACTCATATGTACAGTTACTCAATCTAAACTACTTGCCTTCAAATATTTAAGAGAATTGGTAAGCTTATCCAGAAATGTTGATCTACATTAGAAATTCATTCTTTATCTGTAAATTCATTTGTGGAACATCGTAAAAATACTTTCTTCATTGACTTTTTTGTTTGTAAGTAATTACCAAACAATTGCATCTTGATAGCACATGGTTCCCTAATAATAGCTTTGAAGTTACCATATACAAGGAAAAATGCAGTACAAACAGACTGCTGCTTTCACACCTCATGAAACTTATATTGAGCCAAAATTACTTCAAGACAGTGGTTACTTCTGGATCATAATCCCATGCTGTTGAGGGTGTGCTATTTCACAGCTCCCAGCATAAATATGAGTTACAATGAGGACAGCTGTGTCCAAAAGGTCAACGGACTGGACCCTTTGCCATATATTTAAGGCTTCAGTATGCTTACATAATTGCTTTTGATTAAAAAAGAATTGCTAAATACATAATTCAGCACTGTAAGACTTTGTTGAATCTAGGTCTTTCAAATATTAAATATTTTTCTGATCAGTTTTCCTGTAGTTTTGGTAAAAGTAGTTACTGTAATACTGTGACTCTGGGATTTATTCTGTAATTGTGTTTCAGTGACTGCAGGTCAAACTGTGAGGTTAGCAGGCCCAACTGTACTGAAAGCTGCTACACCTCCCCAGGGAGGCAAACCACAGATCATTCTTCAGAAGCCTGGAGGGGGCCCTGGAGGTACAGGCCAACCTCAGATTGTCACATTGGTTAAAACAAGCCAGGGCATGACTGTAGCAACAGTAAGTTATGTTCTGTACATTCAATGATGTTAAACATTTTGTCATATTTTGCCTAATATGTGCATTCTATAAAATGAAAAATGTAACAGAAGCCCAGGCTAACATTTATAATTGCCAGAAGTGAAAGTAACAGCCCTGTCTCTGGAAACAAAAGTAAGTGAATTAGGCCTGGTGGCTCAAATGATAACAAGAGTCTCCCCTACGCACCACCAGTCATTTTGTATGTCTTAAAGCAGGGTGCCAACATTGCAGATTGCTTTGGTCACTTAACTAACACGTGGTTAACTAAAGCAATAAACATTTCTGGTTGTACTCGGACTAATAGGTAGCAAAATTAAGAAAGGTAAATGCATCCTCAAGTTTTAAAAAATGTGTTTAATTGTATAAAAGGACATCCAACACGTAGTACAAGCTGCCAAAGCTAGATAACACCAGGAAGATCAATAGATCCTCTAATAAGCAACAAACCATGTGGAAAACAGTAAAAATGGAAAGTAATAAAAACTATCACCCAAATAAAAATATATTCAATTGAAATGAAACAATGCCACAAACCCACCTAGGTGTTTTCTATGTCAGGGAAGAGATGGTAGTCACTTGGGGCTAGGTCTGGGCTGTAGGGAGAGTATGCGATGGTATCCCATCCAAATTTGTTGATGAGATTAGTTGTCACATGGGCGATGTGTGAACAAATATTGTCTTGATGGAAATACAGTGCCTTTGTGAGCATGCCTCTCTTCTTGTTTTGGACCACGCGGCAAAGTTTCTTTAATGTTCCACAGAAGTGGTCCGCATTGATTGTTGTACCGATAGGCAGGAATTCGCACAACAATAACCTCTTCCTGTCCCAAAACATGCTTGTCATCACTTTGCCAGCAGACAGTCTTTGTTTAAACTTCCATGGCTTCAATGAATCTGGATGTTTCCACTGTTGGGATTGTTTGGTTTTTGGTGTCATATAGTGGACCCAGCTCTCATCCCCAGTGGCAATAAAATCCAGGAATTACTCGCCTTCCGTTTTGTAGGTCTGAAGAAATTCATGGGCTGCTTCATTTCTGTTTGTAGCCTTCCTTAAGCATTCTTGGGACCCACCTTGCACAAACCTATATACCCTAAATGTTCTGTCAACATTTTGTGAATACAGGTCTTGCTGACATCAGGGATCATATCACAGAGCTCCCGAACCATCACCTTTCGATCTTTCAGCATTGCTTCTTCCACATTCACAATTGTTTTGTCTGAAACAGATGGCCGTCCAGAAAGCTGCCTGTCATGGACATCTGTACATCCATCTTTGAATTCTCTGCACCATTTGCGTGAATGTTGTATGCTCATACACTGTTCTCCGTACACTTCACACAGTTGGGAATGAATGTCCACCAGCGCAGTATTTTTTTCACACAAAAACCGAATCACAGTAATTTGCACCTGGCGGGAGTAGCAAGTGGAAGCTCCACCTCTTATGGCTGCCAAGACAGCATCATAGACAGTTCACGAAGAGGGAAGGGGACTGGGAGAGGGAGAACCAACCTACACACCAGTATTGCCAAATCTCATGTAACAGCGTTCCTCGCAACTGCAGGTCCTTGGTAACCTTATTTTACAGACAGCCCTCATATTAACCTGCAGATAAAAGGAGCTCCTTAGTTTTCTAGGAACAGCTAACATCTGCTCTCGGAAGTACCAAATTTTAACATGGATCACAGCCAAGTATTGTTTCCAAATCTGCAAATTTTGTTTAAGATGCTCTGACTAATGTAGAAAGAAACAAAACCTTTTTCTTTTCACTGAAATATAAAAATATGTTGCTATTTTGGCCACAAAAAAAGGTGTTTATATCCTGATGTGTAGTTTAGTGCATTTATTGAACTATCTAACAGTCATAATAGGCAATAAAAGGAACGAGAAATAATGAAAGTGAACCTGAAGATATGCTAGTATTCCATAGATAATCAAAATTACATGTTCCAAAAGAGGTTATATCCTCAAATAAAAGTGAGAGACCTAGTTAGCTACACTAGCTTGAGTGTTTTGGGCCTAAAATATGAATATATGTGTGTGCATGCACATGCATGGTGAGAGAGAGAGAGATAGATATATTGCAGCAAATATCTAATTAGGATGGTTTTTAGTTCAGTTCTTTTGTGATTATCTGACTTCAGTTCACATCCAGGAAAAAATTGGGTTTAAAAATGGTTGTTTGGAACAGAAACAATTCTAGTTCTGTTTTAGGTCTGTAGAATGACAGAAGCATTACGGATACTCTTAACTCTCCATTAATGCAAGGTTCAACGACTGAAATAATTGCTTTATGTATTGGTATCAGTTCTACCATCCTGTTTCCACATTAGATTTGACCACTTTGATCCCTTGTAATTTACTGAGTTGCAATCCCACTCACATTTTATTTCAGAAATATAAGAATCATATTCATACTGGATAAAAGTCTGAATGATAAAAATCAGATAACACTTGCAAGACGTGAAAGCACAAATGCCAGAAAAGTGAAAACGGCAGCTCATTTTGATTGTCTTGATCACAATGCAATATGCATAAGCAGGACCATATATATAAAGGCCATATACTGTCCACCCAGCACAAGAAGGTAAGCGAGCGAGGGGGGGCGGGGGGCTTGAACTGTTATCTAGTCACATATAGTGGATCTGTTTACATTTACTACGCATGTATATGAACCAACCTACTGCTGCCAGATCTAATGCTCGTTTCAGTAACTGTAGTGATGTATTATGCATTATTTAGCTCTCGCTGCTAACACGCTCTACGGCATATAGTACTACAACTATATAATTTGTTACTTTTATTTTTGGTTTAACATTTAAATGCAGAGAGCGGCAGCAACAGCAGTGAAGATGATTCTCCAACTTGGATCTTGCACGACAACTGGACTTCTAGCTATGTGTGAGTTATGTGACAACACTGTGTATTTTAGATGAACCTAACATCCTAGTCTTATCCAGATGTCAAGCATAAACATCGTGGGGACATCAAAAGTGTTTACGTAAGTGCTTATGTTATGCCTTCCTGTGGATGGGTCATCAGTATGTCTCATGACCTGAAAGACCATACAAATCGGTTTAGTTCATGTGACAGAGGATCTTGAGTGACTGTCACATCTTGTAAACCAGTTTTACCAAATGAATAGGTGCTCATGTAAACAGACACCTGCACAAAAGCGAATCAAGGGTACATTCGTTAATTACATCAGCAATTTTAAGAAATAACAATCTTGAATAGACATTTAACAAAATAATGCAGGTAGACAATAAGAGACAACAACAATATAAATTAAATGTTTAACAAATAATGCTCTCTATAACAATGCTTTAAAACAATTCAAAGTAGTCCCAGAATCTTGATTTAACAGGATTCCCCTTTAATGACACAATTCCCAAATTTCACTGGCAGCACCCAAAATTAATAACAGCATTTTATCACCCAGAAATAAGGAACCAAATGGCGTATTAGATGCCCATGTACAATAACAAACTAAATTGAACTAATATGTACTACTATGTGGCAGAAATGCAAAAGACAAACTTAGCGTGTTTGGCAACAGGAGGGAAAGATTTAGAAAGGCAGTTTAAGTGACATTCACAATGCTACATACTGTCACAAAATGGAAGCAAACATAAATTTAGCAGTAGCTACACTATTTCACAATAAGCTCTCACAGTTATCCATTTCAAAATTAATATGATTATTGCAAGCTATGCCATGCAATAGTTCTGGCAATCAGTAAACCCTTCCAACATTATGTAAATCTGCAAATCACGCCCAGTGTGCCTTACCTGAGTTGCGTAGCTGGAGAACTCATAACTGCAGGTCAATTCTAACTACTACTAATCATGTCTCTGCATGACCTCCGCAAAACCTCCAAGCAATAGTCAGCTGATGTGGCAAAAAATAGAATTTCATGAGAGTGCGATGCATGCCACCAGATAAATCAGCAACAATAAACCCTGCAAACATACAAAATAGATGTGCCAGAGTGATACATTGCTATTATGCAGAGTAGCAACAAAATGAATCTAAACTAAGCAATTAAATTGCACTTAGACAAATGGTAAGAAAGTTGTAATTTTGAATTGTTTCACAAACTATGTAAGAAATCTCCCATATTGACCATCAAGGATGTTGTTAACGTGAATGTGAGGTTTACCGGTGTGTGTGTGTGTGTGTGGGTGGTGCGCGCGCATTAAGTATAAATTCCACATGCAGTGAAAAGTTATAAACATGCAAGGTAACCATGCCCGGAAATTCAAGGAAACACAAAAAGTCAGTGCTAGAAGTTCAGTGTGACATTTCTTAGGAGTGCAGTGCCTTAAAAAGTTAATCACTTCTTCCACATTTAATGGACCACCTACAATCAAGAAACTACTTGCATTTGTGAACAGTGACTCTGACCTTCCTATGTTCAAGCAAACATCTTTTTATAAGTTGTTACATGACAATTTTGAATTCTGGAAAAGAAAGGGTAGAAATATCAATGTTGACCTCGAGGATGTATTGTTAATTTCCCACATACAGACAGGAAGATCAGAAGCTGTTTTTCTTGATAAAATGTGAAGGATGTGAAGGCCATACAGTTTCATAGGTATGGGTAGACTCCACCATTAAGAGTAAAATACAAGCAGAAGAAGTTGAAGGGTTGAAACAGAACTCTGATATGGATGGAATACAGCCTCTTTCAGATTCAGATTAGGTATGTTTTCGTATTTATTTTTGTATAGTGATTTTTATATTTATTAAATTTTATATTTTTTGTTTGGAGTGCTATAAGCAATTGTTATCTAATCAGTAGCATGTTTCCAAGCTATCTGATGAAGAGCTTAATGGATAGAAGGAAAATGATGACAGTTCCAAGATTCCATGTGTTTATCTCGCTTGGCACCACGTGGTTACTAAAGTAGTCCCATTACTCCTCCAGTCAGAGCAAAAAAGCAGAGAACATGTTGTGCTTTGCATACATGAGGACAAAATCTTTCGGTGATATGGGTTTAATATAAATGATTCCATTAAACTAATGTATCATCAGATTGTGTCATGAGACATTAAATGGTTTACATAAACAAGTCTAATTTATGGAGGAAAAAATGGATGTTGTAAAGTAATGAATATTCATGTATTTACATGCAACAGGTAATGGCACAGCGCATTATCCCAGCATATCGCATCAGGTGCATGAAATAAGTTACTATTCGATGTGATGGCTACCAAAAAACAATAAAAAAATGAATGCTAATATTTTATTGCATCATCTTCAAAAGATCAAATACAAACTGAGCTATGCGCAACTACAGGTAGCCTGAGCCAACATACTGAGTTACCTAAATTCTAACAATATAACAAAAGTAGAAACATGTTGGTCAGCTCACACTGCATTATCAATTACCTCGTTACATGCTACTGCTCTGCAGCTATCTCAGTTGATTTCAATTTTGGATGGTCTGCTAAGGGAGAAATTGCCATATAGTATTAGTAGGGCCCCTGAAATTTTGCAAATGCATTTTTGTGCGAATTCTTTAAAAATTACAATAGAACTTTTTTTTTTTAATGCCCTCAGGATCTCCATGCTTCAGTTACTGAATTGTACATAAACAACATTCAACAAAATTTCACAAATAAAATTTTTTTCGCGAATTTTGAGAATTTTTAGCTTTAGTGCGATATTTTGATCGAAATAGCACTTAAAATTCTATATCTGTGTGCTAACTCCACCAGAAAGTACATTTTACGTCCAATATGATGTTCAAAATTTATTTATATCGAATGTGAACTAAAATCGATATTATCTCGTACCTAGCACTGTTGATGTTGAACGATGAAACTACAATCAATTTTAATCTCATGAGACTTGCAAGGTCAAGAGCGTCGCCTTGTTTGTGGGCAATTACTTCATCTACACACACCCATGCACGCACACGCGCACGCATGCACACGTTATGTTTTACGTATATTTTGTCAGAAATGGAACAGACCTAAGCTTTTCTCCTAATACACCACTAAACACACTGGCGGGGAGGGGGGATAGGTAGTTAATGACCAGTTCTGTGAAGCTGAAGCATTCAACATGTCGCTAAGTAAAGTAAGTATTGTGTTAGTGAAAGAAGAGAGCATAAAATATGGTATTTTACGAAATCAAGCACGAGGTTGTTTATAGTTTGTATGAGTTTTTTTAAAAGGAACTCAAATGACCAAGAAAGATGGAGTTGAGTTCTACAGTGCATGGAATCAATCATTCCACTGTTTCTCGGGTCTGTTTTTGATTTACCTAGAAAATATAAAAATATGTTACAAAGGTTCTACTTCTTCCACCTTAAGAATGAGTAACGAGAGCCTTGGCCATCTCTCTGGAATAAGCAAATGCATTAATTTCTATTGTCATTTATTTAGTTTTACTAAATAGCCAAATTTTACTTAGGTTTTAAACTATAGTTCCACTGAATAGCCCTCGTTTACACGCTGCGCTTCATGCTATCTCTGATACACACTATTTCGCTACGTTGTAGCATGCTCTTATTGGCTACTGCTGTATGCAGGATATGTGATGCTAACTCTATTAGATAACATCATCGCCTCTGAAAGTTTTAATTATCAATTGCTATTTGTTGTTTTGTGATCCACTGTTCTCATCTACGGAAATCAACATGCCGAAGGTAGTAATCATATACGAACACCAAAAAGAGTTTGATAGCGAAGGACTGTATATTTTTGATGAGAAAAGCAAAATAATGTGTAAGTATTGCAATATTTGTATAGACTGGAGTAGAAGAGACAATTGTATCAAACACATGCAGGAGAGCACCAAACACATATGCAATAAATCAAAGCCAAAGGAAACTGCAGAAAATAAATGGCAATTGTCTCTGTCTGACTCCCTTACAAATGCAAAGAAGGTGAAAGCTGAAAGAGAGGAATTAATATGTGACATGGTTAATGCGCTGATGCAGGCAAATATACCTCTGGAGAAATTGGATAATCCAGGGTTTAAAGCATGGCTGAACAAGTATATACCAGGTAAGTTGCAATTATTTGTTTGCGAAGGGTTTAAAGTAGTATTTTGTTTTCTTTTTCTCCATTTTTGTTCAGGATTCTTCAATGCTCACAGTTCTTTTACCCCAATTGTGTTTCTTTCATTGATCGCAGTTTAATTGTTCTCCCAGCATTTGATAGATTTCATCACTTACTAACACAAACTTGTGGATGCACTTTTTATATTAGAAGAAGCGAAAAAATAATTATGTTACATACAGAGCAAATTATGGACACAGTAACTTTCTCATAAAAATGGGAAATATCATATTTTCCCGAATACTAGATGACGTCAAATTTAATGCAACGCCTTTTTTTTTTTATTTCCGGAACTTTATATTGTAATTTAAAATATTGTTTATATAAACAGAAGCCACAATAACTTACGAAATTTAAAGTTTTGCAGTATATTATTTTTAAAAAAATACTAAGAGACACTGAAGCTGATTGTCTTTTTTGAAACCTAATTCAAATTTGTTGAAATTCGTGTAAAGGGTTTTGGGGAGAGAGAGATATGGGGGGGGGGTCAGAAATGAAATCGTACTGCTGGATGTGTTTTTAAACGAAGCACATGCTCGTGCATATTCACCGGAAATTCATATCACGAATTTTAAACTCGTCGGCAAGATGGCAAGATGCTTCAACTCGTACTTATTTTCAGCACAGGATGGATCGCTTAGCCATCGGTTGCATCATCCTCGATAAACGGATGAAAGCGATGGATAGTCTCCTAACCCAATTAAATTGTAAACAATCGAGCCGTTCTTCAATTCAGTGGAAAACAGCCATCGCAGATTCCATTGGTGCAATCCATTGCACATCGGTTCATAAAATGAAAAAGTTGCCCGGCTCTGTGTGCGATAGGTGTTGACAAACGGCAGCAGAGCTTAAACAACGATGATGGACAAGATTTTCTTTTAAGATAACATACCTAACGTAATTCATTGTTGTAAAAAGTGCTACCTAATTCCAATTTGCATGGGAATTCTTGTAATTGTTTTTCACTGCGGGAGAGGGGAGAATGAATATGTCCTGCTCTGTGTGTGATGGCTGATGACACCGGCAGCGGAGCTTCAGCAGCGACGATTTTACTGTTGGCAGCCGATACATTAGGCAAAACCACCTATGTAGAAGGAAATCCTCTATTTTTATTTTAGTCTCGGAGAGAAATATTTTTTCCAATGAGAATGCTAAGTTCGTCAACAGCTAAATTTACGCAGCGAAATGAAATGCAAAACAACCTGCCATATGCATCACGACCTTGGTCATACAAATTCCACCACTTCACCATTGCCATACCCATGAAGTTTGAAATTTACTTTTCTCACATGCTATTTGGAAAACAATGAGAATGTAAGTCAACCCCCCTCCTCCCAGTTCTCAATATTAATATGTTTTTGAAAAAAAAAAAACAAAAAAAAAAACAATATTGTCTTATATTCGGATAAATACGGTATATTCTCTGGCATAGGTACTGATATCACTATTTGAATACTATGTTGTTTAAATAACTCAAATTAAATACAAAATATATGCTTCAATAACTATATATGGTGCTGAATTTTAAAAACTTATATTTTGGAACTGTTGCAGCACAAACCTGTAGAACAACATATGCTCCATGTGTGGCCAAGCAGAGGAAGGAGGAAGTAAAATCAGCTGTTAATGGCCAAAAGGTGTTAATTATGTGCGATGAGACCACAGACAGGAAGGGTTGTTGTGTGTTTATTGTGCTGCTGAGCAAAAGGTATTTCTTGGTGGTGTCAAGATGCTGCAAAATGCAAATGCAACAGAGTGTTCTAGAGCAGTAATGGCAGTCCTTCAAGATTTTGACATTCAGTATGACAATGTTGCTGCTTTTGTCACAGATTCTGCAAGGTACATGACTTCATGTGCACAAATGTGTGAGGTGCTCTGCCCTGCAATGATCCATGTGCAATATTGGGATCACAAGCTCAAAATTGTGGCGAGCATTTGGTCCACACATTTACAAGAACTAAATAATTGTGTGACAAATGCAAAGATGTTATTTTTTAATGCCAGGAAAAGGAAACACTGATCCATTTCTTTTCTTTAGGAGTGTTACTTGGAAGAGGAGACGAAGATTATAGCTTTTCCATCACCAGTGATTACCAGATGGAATTCTTGGTATAAATCTGCCCTATGTTGGTGATCATCTACAAGATTTGGTCAACTTCTGCAAGTTGCCTTACCAGGTGGAGGTGCTGCTGTGCACTTTTTTTCTGAACTGCAAAATGAGAAGGTTGTGATCATCATTGCCAGTGCTACCTTCCTTAGAGAGCACTGCCAGATGATTATTGATGCCATAACCACCTTAGAAGGATCTTCATATCCCTTTTGTCACAAACTACAAAGCAGAATTGCTGATATTCTCAGCAACTTCAGATTGCTGAGCAAAGGGCTGTTTGGTCCTCAAACAGCTGCAGCCATCAATACTCTCAAATCTGAAGTAAAGAAAGCTGAAATTAAGCAAATCTTTGAAAATGTGGGGTCCCTCTGCGAGACAAAATTGACAAAACTAGCAACAATGGATCCTGCACGATTATTCATTGTGAACATGGGCAAATTGCTTGACGAAAAAAAACATTGTCAGAAACAATGAAGCAACTATATTAAAAACGTCAGCTGCCATGGAATTCCTTAAACGTCTGGACAGTCATGTGCTACTTTCTGGGTACATATTCTTTCAGGCAATTGCTAAAGAAGCTGTTCTAAAGGGTGAAGTTATGAATGTGCTTGAAATCTTGCTCATTATGAAAGGAGACCATTGTGCATTTGTTGAATGCTTTGTGAAGGCATTACGGCTACCATGCTCAAATGTAGATAGCGAACGTGCAATCTCCTCATATGGACATATTTTGTCAGATTTGAGAAGAAGTGCATCTCCAGAAACTTTGGAAATGGAGTTGAGTGTGTATTTTGGATCTGAGTAAAAAAGAAGCTTGACTTTTGTGGCATTGTGCACATGTATATATACATATGCATACACTTTTTAGTTCTGTAATGTATTGTGGTAGGTTAGTATGTTTTGTATATGGAATTTAATTTGAGTATACATGCTTTGGTATGGGGTGTTTCTTGTGTGTGCAATTTAAGATAATAGTTATGTATATTATGGTTGGATTTGTGTGTATTCAAATATATAAATATAGCTTTTTTATTTACCGCTACACGAAAGTATTTGTTGTTTTTAACCCGCTGAGAGCTAAATTTTTATACCGCTTTCCTTTGAATGTATTTACCATTTTTCAGGGGCCCTAAGTATTAGTAATATGATGTAGGTCCTCATTTCCGTGAATTACTGCTAGAAATGTAATGAAAGTCCCTTTTTGCTCTTCAGAGTTCCAAGTCTATCTTGTGTCTGCTTTAAATGATTTCACTTTTCATTTTTGTTTACAAAATCCTTTAAAAGTACTTTGTACACATCATACTGATTATAAAGTATTAAATTTAAATTATTCAATTTTTACTTTTTCTATCATGTATGTACAATGTACATAGTAGGTAGAGAAGATATTGTATTCCATCAGAAATTAGATACCAAGATTTCATAGGAAATGCAGGTTTGAAGTCCACTGAATCCATAAAAAGCATTTTTAGAAAAAGATCTGAGCATGCGTTTGTGCGTTTGCACATGGAAAATAAAATGTATATCCTGAATTTCTTGGGAATAGCCCTGAAGTCCTCTTCATTCTGAATGACTTTTGCATTGGTAAACCATTGGAGATGGACGGAAATTTACTACACAAGAAATGTAGAACCTGTTAAAACATACAATTTGAACTTGTTAAAACATACAATTTGAACTTGTTAAAACATACAATTTATGTCATATACAGTTTTTTTGCAGAGCTAACCATATTCAAGGTATTTCCTGTTATTGTTTTCAATTTTAAAATCCTTAAAACTTTTGGCTTTTCTTTTGAATGTGTGTCACAAGATTTTTCCTCAGTCAACGTGGGTGGATACTTTTTTGAAGTACGTGTTTAAATTCTTTTTATTTGATATGTAGCTAAAATCACTTAATTATGATTTCATGCCAGAGAATGTGTTTACACATAGCTTAAGGTTTACAATGCTTTATTTACTTTCTGCTCATGTAGCCATACTGAAGAATGCAGTGTAGCCAAATTAACCATCTTGTATCACTTAACGCAGTGCTGTCAATATACTTTTTTTGTCAATAAATTTTACTAACTGTATAATTACGTACACCATAAATAACTAACGAGTGAGTTTAAATTCAGTCAACAGAGTTGGGTGGGGATTATGTGCACTGTCTATAAATTATGGTGACTAGCTATTTACACTACGTTAACTATGCCTAGTCTAAACCTAATCGTTATGTCTTCCATAAGTTCCTGGTAACTGAGCCAATCAAATACTGCCTCACTCATTGGTCTCCAACTGAGCACTCCATTTCTTCATATGACTACTTGTAAAACTAAACAGTGGATGAGGAAAAGAAAATGTTTGGGTAATAGCCTTGCCCACTTGAACTTCTGGACACAGAATGTGCAACTTTTTCATGAGTGTTCTAAAAAGAATAATAAATTTAGTTAATTACTACATTATTATTCATGTAAAAAGTCATATGAATGGGGCTCTATTTTAACATTATGCTACCTGCAGCTTAACTTGGTGGAAATGAGCCGTCCCATCTCTTAAAACATTCTGGTCTGGGCTTTGATTTTTACAGTTCTGCCTTCCTGACTCGGTGTTTTAAGAGTTTTTTAAAAGGTACTGTTTGCGATAATCCACTGTGTGTTTTTTTTTTTTTTTTTTTCTTTTTTATTAATGAAGTTTAAGCTAAATTATGAATGTAAACACATTTTTTTAGGTGTCACATAAATATTGCAAAATAAAAATTAACTGGTGATTTTATAAAAAAATACAAAACTCACATAAGCAAATTTGTAAGAACAAAAAAGAAACTTACATTGTTTTCATGGCTCATTACGTTTTCTCATAGTTTGATGCTCTTCTTCTGTAAATATAAATATTGAAGAAATATACTATATATTTTCTTTGAAGGGAAAATAATCGTGCTAGTAAACACACAAAAACATTACATCGACAATTAACTAGTACTAACCTCACATTATCAGTAAATTACAATGTAGAAAATTCCATAAAATACAATTTAATTCCTTCAGCATCATTTACACTCAAAAAATTCACTAAAGTGTCCTTTAGGTCCTGAATCATTGAAATGCCAGCATTTCTTCTTCAGTAAGATTATGCCTGCTTGAGCTAGTCATCTTTGGACCATGTATGCAGTAGGAGCTGTAGACATGCACGCTTTCAAACAAAACATACTTTCATTTGTTTTCTTGGTCTCATCTGCCATCTAGTGGATTCCTTCATTACCTAAAATATCTGGCTACAAAGCACAACAAATGAAATGCAACCATGGGCCATCGTAAATTTTTTCTTCATTTTTATACTTCACTGTGAGCATGGCCCAATGCATTGTGAGCGTTATATACAGAACTGCGATCATAGCCCACAGTTAGACCAGAAAATGTTAATGGGATGCACGATGCCTTACATTCAGAATGAAACATTTTTGTTCTCAGCAGACCCTCATCAAATAATAGTTAAGACAGACCTCTGTATTATTGAGGTAGTCTGACAGATCTGTCTTTTTAATCAGACAAGCCATTTCTAAAACTAATAATGTGTAAGAATATAGCCAAAAACATACAACCTTTAATTCTCACACTACAATAAACTCTGCCTGATTGCATCCCCATGTTTGTAAAACAATAAAACCTGAGAGAAAGTTTGGTCAGGACTTTCCGAAAATGACCAACTGTTAATCGCTTCCATATTATTTGCTGTGCAGAAGTTGGCTACAATTGTAATAAATGAAGTGCATGTTAGCTTCTCTGCGAGAAGCAGTAGGGCTCATAGTCTTCTTTCAGTTTTGTCTGCTTGTGCATGTGCAATAGCAAACCTTCAGTTGCTTGTCTCCTTGCATCACATAGTAAACCTTGTTTTACTCCTGGCGATGAAAGGAGAACCAAGTTTCAATGAAGATAAAAGATTTGACTGTCACTTTAGCCTATTGTATTCCCTTAGCTCCCTTCTACTTATAAGGAACTAAGTAATACAACCATTTCTGGTACTGTTTGTCTTGATTAGCATGCTGTAGATAAAAGAAAAATTGTTGTAAGAATAGTTTGTTTGCAGAACATCTAGAAAAATTCATGTTAATGGAACACATCAGATTTTTTTTTGCAAGACTATTTTAAGAACAGTGGATTATATACATTGGAAACTAGAAGGTAGCTAAGAGATAACTAATTTTTACTTTCTGTACATGTACTCTGTACATGGTGTATAGAGAATGTATTGTATTGCACCCAAAAATTTGATACCGAGATTTCACCCGAAGTAAATATTTTAGGGTCCCCTAAACCCAAAAAAGCATTTTTAGAAAAAAGTTTGTGTTTGGGGGGGGAGAGGAGGTTTGTGTGTGCGTGCGTGAAAGAGCTCAAAAATGAAAAGATCATTAAACTCCAAATTTGGTATTTAAGTTTAGCATCTTCCAGAATGTAACACAAACATTTTTAAGAAAATCCCCGCCCCAAACTACCCTGTATGTGGAAACATTTTCAGATTTTTTTTTTCTTTATTTTTCTTTTCAAAACTGACTCTTAATGATCTTGATTAAAATACTGTGTAGTTAAGATACCTACATCACAAAAAAAAAAAATGTATATCTTAAAATTTCTGGTAATAGTCTCTGAAGACCTCTTCATCCTGAATGAATTTTGCATAACTGGTAAACCATAAAAGATGGAAAAAACTTAATACACAAAAAGTGTTGATTTCGTTAAAACACACAACTTGCCCCATGTACACTTTCTTTGTAAGTTAACCATTTTTTAGATATTCCTTGTTATGTGTTTGTTATAAACTATGTAACATTTCTCAAATTGAAGTCACTTTATTTCATCTCTTTCGTTTTTACTAGTGGCCATGCAAAGGGAGCGGAACTTCAAATGTTTTGTATACCGACCATCTTTTAAATATTTGACTGTCGCTTTAGCCTAGAGTATTCCTTTATTTTCCTTCTGCTTAGAAGGAAGAAAACAATAAGACAATTTTTGCTAGTGTGATTCCATGTCAAAATCAACGCACTTTAAATAAAAATTTTACCCCACTATCTCAGATTTAATTGTAATTTTATACCCTCAAAGTAGAGAAAAATACCAAATTGCATTATTTTATATTAAATGGTTTTCAAAATACAGCTATGTCAATTTTCCAAAAATCGCTCAAAATTGCATGTTGGCCAATGCTTTTAACGATCATAGATCCTCTACTAATTGAGCTAGAATCATGAGAGGTGTTATTTTTTAGCATTTTAAAATCCCTTCAATATGATATACAATTCACTATAAGTTGTGAAAAATTTTTTGTTTTACAAGTTCAAATTTTGAAGGGAAAAAAACAACAACAAAAAAACGCGTTCTGAAAATTTTAACCAATTTAGGAAATAGGTTATGTTATTGTTAAATCATGTACCAGGTTTGATGGTGGGACTATGATGGGGTCATTAAAAGGATAATTTCAATGAAATATTGTTTTAACTGGATTTTACAAACTCTAAACTGGAACCAAGTTTAAGTTTGTAAACAGCATTTAAAAATTTTTAAATTGATATTATTACGCACATAAATTTTTTTAACATTAGACTACTATTAGTTATAATTAGAATAGTTTTAGTGAAAATTTATAAAACATAAAATGAATGAAAAACAATTTAGCCTAAATCATTTATTAAAAATCATAAGTAATAAATAATACAGACAGTAAAATTAATAACATTGACAACGATGTCATATGCTTACATAGCTACTTATTGTTCATCATGTCTGTGCAGTATTCTTTACATACAAGTTCAGACAGGCTCATCCCTCCCTCCACTCCAGCGACTATGTATAATTCCTAATTTTTGAGTCTACTGTTCATGTCTGTGCATGTTTTCTTGCAAGTTGGGACAAGCTCACTTCTTCCTTTCTAGCTACTGTTTCAGATACTGTTCAGTCTCCAGTTGAAGTCAGTGGTGTCTAGTGTTAATACAAGTGTTTTTTAGATTCTGATTATTTTTTATAGTTGAGAATATTTTAGTTAGTTCAAATACTTATTTCAAGTCTTTATTGGTGATACAATTAAATAAGTTTTTAAACTGAAGATGTCAAACCAATGCAAATTTGTGAATGGGCAGTGTTATAATCCTCTTAAAAAAAACTAATCATAATGTCAGGGATAAAAAGAAGTTAAGAAATATCACAGACTGAATTTGCAAATTGTATCCTGAAATTTTAAAGAATGCAACAATTTGTGACAGCTGTAGGAAAGAAATATCCGCTTTAAATCATGGAAAGGCTTCTTGCATTACATGTCAAAATGAAGAAAAAGCACAAGACTCTGAGGAGGATCCCAATTTCTAAGCAGAAACAAACATGGTTGAATCATTAAACACATCTCTATAAGAGCTAGGTGAGTCACCTATTGATTATAAAAAAATCAAACAAAAAAAATTATACCGCAGGAAAGTAAAAAATATAGACTCAGCAATGAAAAGAAAACTCTTTGTATCAGTTGTACAAGATTCACATGTATCAATTGTACAAGATTCACACTCAGAAGATGATCAGAAAGATTTAATTGATTCTGTTCTTCAAAATCTTTAAAACACAATTTTCCAATTCTGAAAGTAGGAACAAAAAGTTGATGATTTTAACTTGCATTCCATTAACTTGGGGCATCAGAAAAATCATGTACAAGTTTAATGCACCAGATTATATGGTCCACTAGTCAAGAAGGTTACTTGAAAAGGGAATTTTGGAAAGTTCCAGTCCAAAACCTGGTAAAAATTTACCAAAAGAAGTTGTTCAAAGTGTCCAGGACTTTTATGAAAATGATGAGGTTAGTAGAGCCATGCCTAGAATGAATGACTGTGTTGATAAAGGTGGAAATAAAACCAAAACACCAAAAAGGCTAATTTTATGCAACCATAAAGAGGCTTATGCTCTATTTAAGGATACTTTTCTGTGTATGCAAATAGGTTTTTCTAAATTTGAGCTTCAGCCTAAGCACTGTGCTTTGGCAGGTTCAACTGGAACCCACATAGTGTGTGTTTGTACAGCACATCAAAATGTGAAATTAATGATAGAAAATGCAAAATTGGGAACGATTACAAACAATGAGTTAAAAACTTAGACGTTTCATGGCAAAAATGCTATGTAATCCTCTGTCAATTGACTGTTTAATGAGCGAATGTAAATCATGTCCAGGAGATATAGAAATTAGAGTAACCTTAGAAAGATCATTTCAGGAAAAAGGTCATTGAAAAACTTACATTTAGGCAGTGGATATCGGTTGATCGATGTACTTTGGAAATATTACAAAAACCATCATCAGAGTTTATTGATCTGGTCTGCAATAAGTTAACAGTCTTAATCTGCCATGATTTTGTTGCAAAGCAACAAACCGCATACATGAATCAGATAAAGGAAAATCTGACTGAATCTGAATATGCTGTAACACTTGACTTTGCAAAAAACTACAGCATGGTTGTACAAGATGAAGCCCAAAATTATCACTGGGCTAGTGATCAGGCTACAGTTCACTCTTCTGTAATTTATTACAAAGAGGAAGAAAAAATCAAAACTCTTAATTTATGTAGTTATTTCAGATTGTTTTGAACACAACGCTGGCTGTATATACTTTCCAAAAGAAACTAATTCATTTTTTGACGACAAACTTTGGAGAAGTTCCTAGAAATCATTATTTTTCTGATGGCTCTGCTGGTCAATATAAAAATAAAATAATGTTTATCAATCTATGCCATCATAAACAAGCCAAGGCTAGCCAAGTATCTGTTTCAAGTTCAATAGACCAACTGGCAACTGAAATTAACAATGGTTATATGACTGTTGTAAATGGCTCAAACTGGTGGCTTCCATATGTACTGGGGGAAAAAAAAAACAAGAAGAAGATGAAGTAAAGGTTATGTTCCTTCATCCTCAAGGATCTTCATCATCATTTAGCTATTCAAGAAGGCCTGTTGTGTTGTGGATACCTTTTACCAATGTCCTAGGTGTTGTAGGCCCAACAACTCCAACAGGAAGAATGTTCTATCCGAAGATAAAACTTTGCGAAGTAACAAAAAACTGTTGAAGTGCTTCCAGTGAATTTTTTTAACAAGGCGTAAGTGCTTTCTTGTCTATTTAAACCAATATCTGTTTCAGATGTCAGTCGTAATTGCTAACAAAGTTTTATCAGTTTTGTTCACAGTCACTTTTACTCAAAAACAAAATAAAAAGTTCTAAAATATTTGCACTTTAATAAATGTTTTAAACTTTGATGTAAATCATTTCAGCATTATATGACTTATATGTAATTTATGACTGGGATTTGTTTTGAACAACTTATAAAATTTATAATCAGTAACTTTGTTCAGGCATGTAGTTTTTTCCAATATAAAAGTTTGTTACAACCACCTTTATTTTATAATTAATTTTATAATGAACCCATCATAGTCCCACCATCAAACTTGGTACATGATTTAACAATAGCATAACCTATTTCCTAAATTTTTTGAAAATTTTACAGAATGTGTGTGTGTTTTTTTCTTTCAAAATTTGGATTTAAGTGTTTATTTTTGAATTTGTAAAAAAACATTTCTTCACAACCTATAGTGTGTCATATATTATATTAAAAGAATTTTAAAATGCTACAAAATGACACCTCACTCATAATTCTAGCTCAATTAGTAGATGATCTATGATCGTCTAAAAAGTTGGCTGTCATGCAATTTTGAGCAATTTTTGGAAATTTTTACATAGCTGTATTTTGGAAACCGTTTAAAATAAAAAATTGAAATTTGATATTTTTCTTAGTTTAAACACCTATTTTGAGTATAAAATTTCATTGAAATCTGGAATGGTAAGGTAAAATAGGTGTGTTGATTTGACATAACCTGCGTTTATCTCAATTAGCAGAATCTACATAAAAAAAAATACTCTTTCATAAGTTTGCTTGCAGAACTGGCAGAGAAAGTGGTGTGAATGAAGCACATCAGATTTTTATTTTTGATGTTGAGTAGACACTTTGTTTACATATCTCACTGAGCTTAGAAAACTTGTTTGTAGGAGCTTGCATATCAAATTCCATATGCAAAGCAGTCTATGTCTGTCATTCTATTCATCGTTGGAAACTTTGTCTAGCTTATTTAAATTAGTTACTGTAGAATCACTTCATTTAGTGGTATGTCCAACCTCAACATTTGAAGTGCATTCAAGTTGCTTGTCAGCTGTTTCACTGCCTGATGTCTGAAGCTTCTTTATTGCAAGTAGGCAATGTAAAAAGTTCCCATAGATGTCGTGTTGTAATTAACTTTATATTATTGTAACTGTTACATTTATTCTCCTATGCTATTAGAAAATTATCACTGGAAGGACATGAAAATCTGAAATATTAATGACCATATGCCCTGCAGAGGAATGACAAGTGCTGCACAAATATTAGCAGTTTATTGCTGTTAGAATTAGTTCTTGAATTGAGGTGTTAATGCTTGTCTAATGTATAATAGCTATCAAATAGGCATCTGTCTTATATATTACCTTCACTGTATTCTCATTTGTGTCGGTTTCTTCCAGCTTGCTGCAACATAATCATCCAATATTTCTGGTGACTGCTTCAAGTGCGTAAATTGTTGAGGTTTTAATCTAACTTAAATTGTTCAACAAAATGTCATGTGCATGTCACCCTTTGTTTATAACTCACTGTTTAATCTAAGGGCAATGTGAACTCTCCTGGAACTGATCATTTATAAGCAGACTTTTTCAAAATAAAATAAGACCACATACTGTGTAAAATAAATGGGGGGGGAAAGGCTTTCTTTTTTCTTAATAGACAGAGAACATTCATTCTCCTTGTTTTCTTTTCTTTTTTAATTTCAGATGCCTAAAGTCAGTTTGATCCAGGGAAAGCCAGGTCCTGGCGGACAGCTCACTACCATTCAAAGTGCAAACAAGCAAGCTATTCCACAAGGTGCAACCATTGTGAAGCTGCTCAGTGCAAATCCTGGTGCAGGTATGTATAACACTCCTTGGGAAAGATTAACTAAACCAGCTAAAGGAGACACAGCTTGAACCAATAGGTGTAGTAGCCATCAACAGGGATTAAATCATTGGTATGATTCTGCCACATCTTGGTAGCCAATAATTAAGGAGCTGAGGAGAGTTTAGGCCATTCCTTGCCTTTTTGCTAAAGCCAAGTAACTATGTGATTATATTAGTGGTCATTAGAAAATATGAGTAGTTTTCCTACATAATGGTTTCAACGCACTTGGCTATACCCTTGCTGCTGAGTCCTTGTACTTGATTGTTTGGGTGGCTTTGCTTAATGTTGGCAATTTTGTGGTTGCCAGAGTTGTTAATAAACAATAGCTGATTTTGGACCTTTATCATGTCTAAAATAACATAAAACAGTGTACATGGTAGTGAATGCTGTTAAATAATCACTAATTCATTATTATGGTTATTATTATTATTATTATTAATTGAAAATAACACATAGTACAGTAAGTATGTTACAAAACTTGGCCATTAGGTGCAGTCCATCTCCCTGTCACATACTGTAAACTTGGCTGGCAGTCGCATGGCTGGTTACCCAATCATAAGTGTGTGGACGTCAAATAAAATCTCAAATTACATTAACAATAATCAAAATAAACACAAAACATGCCTTATTTCAGGATTGCATCCCCGAATTTTTGATCATACAAGGGAGTTTCATGAACAAAATTGGTTTTGTCTGTAGCATAATATCAGTTATGTTGTGAATGCACATGACCATTTAATGAAACTATACTTTGTCACTGAACAGTATTAATCGTGGATCAATTGTTCCTTCATTAACATTCCTCAAAATCCAGTTACAGAAATTTACCCAACTCTGGTGATCATGTGGTAGGAGTTCCTGGACAACAGTTGTTTTGAGTTTTAAAAGTTTTGTTGCTTTCTGCGCTGAAGCTTTCAAAATGTCAGTTTCTTGTGCAAGGTGCCTATGAGATACTCGTGGTGACCATTCTATCCTTTGTCTGATTTTGTCTAATTTCTGCTCCATAACCACATGCCTGTTTACCTTTCTTTTCCTATCACAAATTGATGCCTCTCCTGAATTTATTTACAAGGAAATGAACAGCCACTTTACTTGGAACATGCACACCAGGAAATTTAATTTCTAATTACCTTACAAAATCCCTACAAGATGATAAAGGCATTTATGTGTCATACATGAACTCTCTTTGTGGTGCTGTATATTGCATTTTGAAAGCACTTCAAGCAAAACTAAACACTTTTAAACATTTGTAACGTTATTCATGTGTGAACTGGACTAGAGTAGAATAAGACTGACACACATGTGACAACAGAATGGATGTAGGACAGGCATGCAGGAAAAGGCATTGTCACACAGGCCATGCTGCTGACGGCCAAGTTTTGTAACAAATGTACTGTATCTTGCAATGTGTGTGGAATTAAGTAACAATATAGGATAAATTAATGGAAAGTTGCTTGATACAATAAGAGAAATGAAACAGATATAAGAATATTACAAAAAGTTTTTTTCACTTGCTGGTTTAAAATTTTAAAGGCTCAATACCATCCAAATCTCCGTCACTAACTTCGGAAGCTTCATCATCTTGTTACCAAGGCTTATCATTAGTGGTTCACACTCACTGGTGTTCCCTGTAATTCTTGTGCTTTTCATGTTGGTTTGTGAATATAATTCACTTTCTTCTTCCATGAACCCACATCCACCATTGCCACATCTTCCCTCATGTAAGTCTTAATCTCTCCACACTAGACCATTTTCACTCATGTTAGCAGACTCATGTGCACAAAAGTGAATCAAGAGTACGTTCATTGGCTGATGTCACGTATTACAAGGTGCCCACACACCCACCCACGCACGCGCTCATGCACACACCACACACGCGTGCTCACACACACACAACATTGGAATCTGTAGATCCTCTTATGAGCTAAGCCTCAAAGCCCAAACTCTAGGATGTAGATCATGTCAACAATTACATTTATTCATACTTATTAATACATTAACAAATAATAACTCTGACAATGAATTTTCAGAGGCGTCAAGTTTTGCATAATTTTCGATTACATGTCTGTTTCCAAAAGTCTACGAGTACACTTGCATTCTTAGAATATTCATGTTTATTATATTTACAATGTTACAATGACTAGAATATGTTCACAGGCTAATGGTAAAATTCCAAGCATTTTGAAGAGTGGCTTGCAGTGAGTTGATCGTCCTTCCCCTGCCATTATTCTTATTACCTTTTTTTGCATAATGAATACTTCTTTTAACATTTACTGAATTTCCCCAAAATATTATTCCATAGGTCATCAATCAATGAAAATATGCTTAATAAGCTGTTTTTAGTATGCTCTTATTTATAAGCTGAATTAAAGATCGAATTACAAAACATGCAGAGCTCAGTTTGGGTAAGATATAATCAATATAGTGTTTCCAACTCATATTACGATCAATCATAAGACCTAGGAATTTTGTATTACAGGCTTCAGCAATCTGATTATTTTCATATTCTATCCTTAGGTCTGCCATGTTTTTATGCTTTGTGTAAAAATTAATGTAGTTAGTTTTTTCAAAGTTTGTACGGATTTTATTGTTTTTATACTTTGTGTAAAAATTAATGTAGTTAGTTTTTTCAAAGTTTGTATGGATTTTATTACTTTCAAACCAATCATTTAGTGTTTTGAAAATTGTATTAGATGAATTTGGAAACTGACTGATATTGTGTTCTTTAATTATAATACTTGTGTCATCCGCAAAAAGGACTGGATAGGCGTTGTTGTTTATTACTGCAGGTAGATTGTTTATATAAACTAAGAATAATAAGGGACCCAGAATAGATCCCATATAAACTAAGAATAATAAGGGACCCAGAATAGATCCTTGTGGGACACCATGCGTGATTTCACACCATTCAGAATATACATTGCGTTTATTTGAAGTAGTTATTATAACCTTTTGCTTTCTTTTTGATAAGTAAGATATAATCCGTTGATACCCTTTGCCCCTAATTCCATAGTGTAATAATTTTGATAGAAGTATTTTATGATTAAGGCAGTCAAATGCCTTTGATGGATCATAGAATATTCCTAGTGTATTAAGCGTGCATTGCAATGACTTGAGAACTTCATTTGTTAAATTGAAGATGCCATCACTAGTTAATATGCTCTTGCTGAATCCAAACTGCTCTTTTGCTAAAATATTATATTTAGCTAGATGGTGATGAGTTCTTTTAAACATAATTTTTTCAAAGATGTTCGAAAAAGCTGTAAGTAAAGATACTGGTCTATAATTTGACATTTCTGAGATTTGCCCTTTCTTGTATAATGGCTTAACGACTGAATATTTTAATCTGTCTGGAAATGTTCCTGTTAACATGGATATGTTACATATATGACTTAAAGGTTTGCAAATAATGTCGGCACATATCTTTAGAGTTTTCGTGCTTATTTCATCGTATCCTGATGAATTCTTGCTTTTCAGGGATTGAATTACTTTTTTTATTTCGATTGCTCTTGTGGGTACTATTTCTAAGGATGTAAAATTTTATATACAGGATTCCTGAAGGTACGAATTTGGATATCTCTTAGGCTATTTCTTTGTCAGTAATTTTCTGCCACCTGACTGAAATATTTATTAAATGCATTTGCTATCTGCTGGGGATCATTTATGGTCACTTGGTTTGCTTTAATTTCTTTTATATCATTTTTCAAGTGATATTTACCAGTCTCTTTTTTAATAATGTTCCATATAGTGCTAGGCTTATTGTGAGAGGACTGTATTTGTTTATCATAACAAAGTATTTTAGCTGTATTTATAACCCTTTTTAGAATTCTGCAGTACATTTTATAGTGTTGTCTACATCTATCACACTTATTTTCTCTAGTTGCTAAATAAAGTTCTCTTTTACATCTACATGATATTTTTATACCTTGAGTTAGCCAGTCATTTTTAGAATTGTTATTAATTTTCTTTACATGGAGTGGAAAACTAGAACTATGAATTCTTACGAAAGTGTTTAAGAAGGAGTTAAATTTATCATTTACATTTAGCATTTCTTCCCATGATTCCTCGGAGAGTTTAGCTTTAAAGCACACTATGTTTTCTTTATTTATAATTCTAAAGCTGGTTACGAGGTTTGTATTTTTGGAATTGGGTGTATAATAATCAATTTTGATGAGTTGTCCATCGTGGTCTGAAAGTCCATTAACAAAGGGTTGTATTTCATAGTACTCCTTTATAGACATATCTATAAAAATATTGTCGATAGTCGTTTTGGAATTATTTTGAATTCTAGTTGAAAAATTGACTGTATGCATAAGATTGTATGATCTTAATAGTGAACAAATTTGCATCTTTTGATTGCTGTCTATCAAGAAATCTTATGTTCAAGTCACCATACAAAATAAATTGAAGAGCGGTTTTAGAATAATGTCTAATTTATGTAGAAAGTTGTCAAGATTTCCTGTGTGTGCTCTATATACTGCTAATATAATTAGTTGATTTACTGTGTTAACATGAACAGTGCAACATTCAAAGGTTTTCCATACAGTATTTTTCAAGATCAATTACGTTGAAGCTTATATTATTCTTAACAAAAATACTCACACCTCCTTTAGAGAGTTTTTGTCTACAGTACCAAGCTGCTGTTTTATAACCATCCATTGAAAAATGTAATATTTCCTGTTTTTCTAAATGATGTTCTGTAATACATAAACTATCCGGACTTAACTTTTCAGATTTGAAATTAATTAATAATTCATTTACTTTATATTCTAAACTTTGAATGTTTTGGTGAAATACTGTGAGTAAGTTCTCTTTTTTTAATGACTTGGAAAAATGATTATCTGGTTTCTGTTTTACTTCTAAAATATTTACTGCTCTATTTATCTGATTTACACTAAAAAAAAAAAGGAGCAACATTACTAGTGACAAGCAGGAATATTGCTGGGACTATCCATGTTTGTACATGAGAGACTCTCAGCAATGGAATGCATCAGCATATCCTTGTCTCGAGAGTTCAGATGCAAGCCATGTTTAGTGTAACCATAACTTTCAATGGATGACACGTCAACGATACTTATGTGGCCTGTTCCCTCTCGACTAAGAAACTGATCAAGCCTGTGATTAACTGCCCTCACCCTCCTGTTAATCCAAGGCTTGTCATATCTCCAGAAGAGATTCACAAAACTCACATTAGTGTGGCTACTGGCCTTGGCAATGCAGTTCATGTCCATCTCAATTGAGTAATTGTGATTCCTATCTAGACTATTTCCAGGTCCCCCCACTATTACTACATAATCTGCTTTATCAAGATCCTTTGCAAAAGTTTCTACATTCCCCACCACAAGGCTTAGACCAGTATTGGGGTTGAAAATACTGGTAACAGTATATTCCTCCCCCAATTTCGCCTGGAGTCTTTCTCTGATGACCCTAGCATGACTACTCCCTAAAACTAACACCTTACATTTGGCATCAGAGGACCCCTTTCCTGGCTTGGACCTGGTAGTGGGCCTCGTCTCCAGCGACGACGGAGTAGGCACTTCTTCTGGTATAGCTAGGGAAGATTCCGCCTCTACCGCTGCCTAAACTGAGAACCTGTTACTCAGCTCCAATTCGGGAAATTTCTCACGAGCACACCCAAAACTATGCCTACATTTGTGGCTGGAATACACCTTAAATTCCGGCGATTTACTTCTACATTTACTACCCAATCTCAGGTTTTCAATTTCAGATCTAGCAAGTTCCAGTTCTTTACCTAGGCTTAGTATGGTGTTGTCATGGCTTATCACTAAGGTCTTAAATAAGGTCTTAAATCTACACAGTTCACACAACCAAACCCCTACACTATCACAATTAGTATTAGTACAGTCCCAGTGAAACCGTAATTCACACTGCACAAAAAGCACCTTGTTTCACAATCCTACGACACGATCCACACTTACCCGACACATCACAAACTCGCGTACTCATTCGCACAGACATAATACACCACTTATTAAATACACTAAACACTGTTCACTTATCAAAATTTTGTCACTGGGTTCACTTACTCACAATATACTTATTATTTACTATATTAAAAATATGAAAATAGAAAAGTTGAATGAACTGCTAAGGTAAACACAAATATACGCAAACACAAAACCAATATGGCGGACCTAGTCAGCTGGCTAGCGGCACAAGTAAAAAACTATATTAGCCTTAAACTAGATTATAAATTAAACTTCTACAGATATTAACAGTTGACTGAGATCTTATATTGAGCATCTTAGCACTTTTAGCTCACAATTACACTGATAAATATACAAAATTTGAAAAGATACGGGAGCCTACCTACACGCTTGCCAGCACCTAGACGTCACCTATCGCATAAATTTGAATTATGTTAAACTATTTACAAAGATGTGTTTTATTAGGTTTGTTGTCTAAATAGAAAATCTTTCCACCGCTGCTGTTGCCACCATTACTTTCCATTTGCATTCCGTTACTAATTCAAATTAGGCAGAAAAAAGGGAATTAATCAGCTTAATTCCAAAATTAAGTTCTGAAAAAAGGGAGTCTTCATTTTCATTGGGCATTTCCCTGGTAGACCTATTAGCTGGTACATTGGAAAACCATAATTTTGAAATTATGAGATTTATACTCTGGTATACCGAAAATTCAGAAATTTAATAGATATAATTTTTGGTTTTTTTTTGCAATCAAGACGACTTGTAATTGAGATATTTACCAAATATTAGATAAATTGCATTATAATATATTGTTACGTGCTTTAATTCATTACTGTGGCTCCATTTAAATTCTTTATATATACTCATACATGCAAGCACACATCAGTCTGCTTAAATAAATACAAAATATAGCACTCTCACAAAATCAAATGATCTTGGTTTCTTTCTTTCTTTTTAGTAAACCTGTTCAATAAATTGTTCAAACTCACTGATACATAGTTACATACCTATTAAAAGTGTGCATAGGCCCACCCACCCATCAGATGACTCTTCGAGATTAATTTGATAAGTTCTCAAAATCCCTTACAATAGTCATTGCTAGCACAATACAGTTCTGACACAATAATTAGCCATCCTTTATAAGTGCACAGGTGGCATTTCATGCTCAGAGTGCTGTGTAGCTGTTCCCATGTAAGAAATTTTGAAGATGGAAAAAATGGAGATTCAAGCTGTGATAAAGTACTATGTAAACAAAGGTATGAAAGCAAATTAAATACATGCTGATTTGCTGAACATGTTGAGAGACACTGCTCCTTCATATTCAGCTGTTGCTAAGTGAACTAAAGAATTTAAATTTGTTTGGGAGATTATAGAAGACATCCGCGTAGTCATCAGTCAAGATGTGTCATCACCCCAGAAATGGTTACAAAAAATCCATGCAATGACCTTGGAAGATTGCTAACTGAAAGTGCACGAAATTGCTGAAGCTGTAGTGATATCATGTGAAAGGGTATATCACATTTTTATTGAGGAATTGGATATGAAAAAATTATCTTCTAGATGTGTGCCTCAACTGTTAACAAAGATCAAAAATGCATCAGAGTACAAATTTCTGAACAACATTTGGCCCTTTTTCAGAAAAAACCCACACAATTTTTTGCTCTAGTTTGTGAACACAGATAAAGTATGGGTCCACTACTATACCCAAAAACAAAACAACAATTGAAACAGTGGAAGCATGCCATTTCTCCACCTCCAAAGAAAATAAAGCCAATACAGTCTGCCAGAAAGGACTTGGCATCAGTTTTCTGGGATGCAAAAGGGATTCTGCTGATATTGTCTTCCTAATGGTCAATTATGGGACAATGTTGTGCTAACCTCTTGGACCAACTACAGTAAAACGTTTGCCACAAAAGACCAGGTTTAGCAAAGAAGAAGTCATATTCCATCAGCACAATGTATGTCCACACTCGTCATTGTCACACCAAAAATATACAAGCTGTGGTACAATTTGTTGCCCCACCCACCTTATTCACCTGTAATGCCTCTGTCAGACTTCCATCTCTTCCCTAAGTGTAAAATTTTCCTTGGTGGACTGAGATTTTCTTCAAATGAAGAACTGATAGGCAGAGTTGATAAGTATTTTGCAAACCTGGAGGAATCTCATTTTCAGTATCAACAGGGAGACTACATTGAAAAATAAAAATAGTTTGAATCAGGTCAGTTGTATTTCGGGCTTCATTTTGAGAACATATAATGACCCTCGTACTCTACATACAGGTCTTGAAATAATTGATTTTGGCTGTTTTGTCTTTTTCAACAAACGTTGAGGCTCATTAAGGGAATTGAGAATGGTCTCAGGTGCCTTTTCAGTCTTTTCAACATATTATATCAACAGAAGACAAACTTTCCACTGCAGTATCAACATCATCACTTCCACTATTTCTTTCCTTGTACAATGATGTATTGTCACTGCCTTCTCATCCACAGAGATATAATCTTCAAAAGTAAGGGAAGCAGCTCTTTTGCAAGTTCTCATGAATTGCAAGAGAATTTGGAGGTATCATCAGGTGTTGTATCTGGCTGAAAATTCTGTAAGCCAGTTTATCCCTAACCATTCACTACTTTAATTTCTTTAACATTCCACCAAATTGGTATCATCTGGACACCTTGCATAATGTTGTTGTTCATGGGAACCTAAAGTTTCAAGTTTATTAGAATATGCTCACCTGGGTGATTGCCTGATCCAGTGCCTGTAGCATCAAAATGCAGTTTGCCGGTATAAACTTGTCTGATGTTTTCTAATCGGCAGTCCAGTTTATGGGTAGAGCAGTTGTCTAGGATGAGCAAAATTGTCTTATCTCAGCCCATCTCTTCATCCACCTTAATGAGCCAGTCAGTAAACAGAGGTTTTGTTACCCATGCTTTGCTGTTGGCCATATATGTTATAGGTAGAGATAAAACACTGTTTAGCAAAGTGTCCTCTTATGAATGCCTTCAGTTTCCTGGCATAGTCTATTTGCATTCTTTTCGGCCAGCAGGTGGAAAAGAGTGGTTCCTGCATCAAGCGATACCCTTCCCCTGCCTGCAAGCCCTATGAGAATTGTTATATTTGGCAGCATTTGAATGCTCTATCATCAGCATTGAAAATTTCTTCTGGGTTGTAATTTGTAACTATCCTTCAAATGAGTTACTTTCTGAGCAACTCATGCATCAACATCTCTTGATTTTCCTGTGTCAGTCTTCCAGGAAATGGAGCATCTCTTTCGTAAATGAAAAAGGCAACCAGCACTACTTGGAAGTCTTTAATGTCCAGTAATGTTACAAACTCATTTGCTTTTGCTTGGAGCATTAGTTTAGGAGAATTGCACCTTTGAACCTTCTATCTATTGCTACTTCCACTTTATGAAAATCACCAACTCTAATCTTCATGCTGGGTAAATTGCTGTTCTTTCATGTGCCTGAAGAATTTTGTCTGACGCAAAAAATTGTTATTGTGCCCATGTGCTATTTTGATTTGCTCATTTCACTTTTTGTCCTATCAGTTCAACTTTCTGTTGTATGGAAAACTGCTTCCTTTTCTTCACCATCATTATGTTGTATTGGACTGCATACAAAATAATTTTGTCAACCAACGAAAGTGCAAGCTGAAAACTTCTACAAATAACTCTTTTGATGCTGCCCAACAAAAGTCTACAATGCAAGTAAACGCAAACTGAAATGTAACTACTGTAAGTCTATGTGTAACCTTGCATAACCAATACCATATCAATACCTGCAAATATCAGATTGCCAGCCTTGGAAAGTAGCTACACATTTATTTGGTTGGTGATCATGGATGTACACATCTGCTCAGAGAACAAAGAACCAATGTGGCAGATACTATGTGGTTCATTACCAAACAACAGTTTGAAATTTAAGCAAAAATGTATTAATATACAATATAATAGTGTTTTTATAAAACAAAACATGAAATAACAGAATCAAAGAGAATGTATTTTGTAAAACTTTATACTTAAGTTTGCATTGCTCATATTTAACAAATTCATAAAAACCAAAGTTCTTTGTACTGTTTGTATGGGATTTAAGTGGGAGATTTAAACTATTTACATAAAAGTGAAATATATGTTATAGTGAGGTACATTATTTTGAGATTTCACTGTCCATGTCACCTAGCACTGATGCAAAAAATATGTTCCTTTATTTTCCAATAATTTTCTTGGTTAATCATGAATCTACTATAGTTGTTTGATAGTGTTGATTGAACTAGAAATTGTTATAATCTGTCTAAAAAATATGGGGTATTAATTTATATTAGTGTTTATTCAATGGTAAATTACAGATGTGTGAATAATGAATAAATTTGTATGTGAAATTACAGCAGGTGGGACTACAGCCAAAGTCCTGACAACCATGAAAACAGTTCCTTCAAACATGGTTACTGTGAGCAAAGCTCCTGGTGCTGGAGGAAAACAGACAATAGTGATAACTAAACCAAGTGCAGGGATGACAAGTGGTATTCCAGGATCAGCTGGTATGAGTATGGGTATGCCCGTACGTCCAGCAGTTTCTGGAGGTCCTCAAATAATTGTTGTCACCACTGCCTCAGGATTACGCACAGTACAAACTGTCAGTAGTGCAGGGGCTGGAATAGGTAAGATTACTTTCCACCATCAGTGTTGCCATGTAATGTAACAAAATACTACTTATGTATGAATTGAAACAAAACATTTAAAGTTGTGTCAGTAACAAATGGCATTGAAAATAGCTCAGTTTAATGGAAAAAGTAAAGTTGAAGACTGAGAGGCCAAGCTACCACAGAAATGGATCATTATTGATGCATCACCTAAATGAGTTCTATTAACAACTCAAATAATGCTGCAGCTTTTATTTCAACATGTCTCCCCTTATCCCATTGTTTTGGGCATTGTTTAGCTCTAAAAAAAATACCTCTATGGCATAAATTGTGTGATGTAACAAGAACTGCATTTTTTATTTATTGGGTATTACTATCCATGAAGAGTAGCATAAACTCTCACGTAGGATGCATAGTCACGGACAGCAGCCAAGAAAGATAACCCATTTGTAAGAGTAGATGTCTTGCAGTAGAATCCATTATTGGTTGTGCTGCTTCTTAGGCCAAGTTCACTTCAGTTATATTCCATTTGGAATAATGGTTTGGGGAAGAGTAACTGGTGCTATTAAATCATTTCAACTGAAATTGGAGTTATTCAAGCGACAAATTTATTTGAAAGACTGGGCTCATTTTCCTACACTTGGGGTCCTTAAAGACCAAAGTCCAGAACGATGCTTTGTTATTGATTCATTCACAAAGATAATTGAGGACATTGAAGAAGAATTTGCAAACAGTTTTGCCGATTTTTTAAAATTGGAATCTGAAAATTTTCTGTTTACATCACCTTTCACTTTCGATATTCATAAAGCACTGGAGCTGCTACAATTAAACCTGTGCATCACAGTGTGGTGATGCAATGAAAGGAGCCTTTCCAGTTTCTATAATTTACTGTCAAGAAAATTATCTAGCAATAAAGAAACAAGACCAACATTTGACCTCCATGTTTTCCTCAACATATATGTTTTCAAAAATGAACCTCCAGAAATCAGTATTAATATCTAGTTTGAATGATGGGCACATCTGAGCAAAAATCAGACATCAGCAACTTATTAAGCTCAAAACACCAGTTTCACGTTTCTCATTAGGCAAATAATTTTTGTAGATTTACAGAACAAAGCTCTGCAGAAATGTCCAACACACCATATAATGTATTTAAAAGCATTATTTATAGTTCTGTACCCTATTTAGCTACATGGCCTGTGACCAATTGTGTTAGTGGCCCTGCTCTACAGGATCAATAAATTCAAATTGAAGATGATTGGTTGTACAGGGTGTCAGCAGTAATGCTTTGTTTGTGACTTGAGAACGCTGTATTTTCACAAGATTGTTAGAATATATAGAGAAAGCTGTATTTTCACAATAGTCTTAGAATATATGATTAAATCAATCTTAATACATAAAATATGGTGTATGTATGTTCTCTTTAGGCTTCTGTACCGTTACACAAATTTCAACCAAACTTGGCACAGATAATCTTCAATACAAGGTGCAGATTGCTGTCTAGGTTAGAATTGGAAATTCTGTCCCATTTCACAGGACTAATTATATAATTTCATGTATTACCTACAAATTATTGCAAGGTCATCCATATCTTTGCCAATGTATATTAATATAACTCGAACATTGCCACTATAAGAAAAATAGTTACTATTATATACACTTTATTTATCTCTGAGAAGCCATGCATTTATACACATCATTTCACAGCTTGGAAACAGCAACTGAACATTTTTTGCCTTTCATTTCTTTTGTTCTTCTTGAGCTTGTTTAGAATAACTATTTTCTCAATAGTGTTTTCTGTAATAATTATTAAATGCCTCCAAAATGATGCAAGGTTATTTGGCAAGTGTAACCTAATACTAAGAGAACCAAATTTTAATGCTCAAGTAAGAGCCACATTACTTTTGAATTCTTAATTTTTCTACTGTGTATAGTAGGTAAGGGAAGTATTGTATTCTACCCAAAGTTAGTATTGAAACTTACACTTTTGAAGAGAGATAGAGATAGATATTCTGTCGATCTAATCCCTGTTTCATTTTGTCCAACCAATGTAGACTTTATCACAGTCTTTATAGCTGAATCTGTGTATGCCTGTTTTTTTATTTAAATTTTGTTTGAGTTGCTGGAAGGGATGAGATTTCATGACACTGAATCTATTCTGGGATGCTAAAACTATATTATAATTATTAAAGATCTTTCACGGGTTTCAGATTAGACACTTCTTCAAAATGGTTTTTTCTTCTATTCTCTATAGGTTTTTGTATACCATTTCTTTGCTAAATGCATTGTTTACTATTATATCTGTGATGTAATTGAGCTCTTCATTATATTCTGTATATTTCCAAAGTTATTTTAAAAGAGTCTTCGGAAAATATTTGCTTTATTGTAATTATTAGTGGGCTTTCCTTCCTATGAATTCCAAATTTTAATTTACCATTGTTTTCATAATTTTGATACCTTAAGAAAACAAATCATTTTGTTCCAATGCCATCATGTAGATTAAGTAATTAATTTTCCATTAACTGTAGGCATCTACATGTCTATACCAAACTATGAAGATGTGAAGGAAATATCTAGTAATGTGTATGTCTAAAACACATGTGTATAGGTAAGCTAATATTTTCTGTTTGTAGAATCTATTCTGAAAAATGTAGTACAATTGGTCAATGCAGGTTAAGGTAAGCTTTTTGAAATCTTCAATAGTTTCTGGTGCTAAGTTTATGGATTTTAGCCAGTCAGATGTTGTATTAGTTTTGGTATTGCTACACTTGGAAAAAGTGACTTAATGTCGAAAGAAACTAATTTATCACATGAAGAATGCTTCTAGTCTTGAATGTTGCATATTAGATCTACCAAGTTGCTTAGACTTAGGCTCTTAAATTTTGGAAATCTGTTAAAATGTTTAATTAGCCATTTTGCCAAGTAGTATGGAGGTGTTTAGGTTATTTATGACTGAGCACATCTCATTTATTGGTTTGTGAATCTTGTTGTATTGTGGCTAAAGTAGGATTGCTAGACCAGTCCGACTTTTTAATGGCTTTGTTGTAGAATATGACTTTTTGTTTACTTGTTTAATGCATTTGTGAAATATTGTGAAAATTGTCAGTATTGTGGTTAATTTTATAGGATTTATGTTTAAATTAAATATACTTTATTATTATTATTATTATTATTATTATTATTATTATTATTATTATTATTATTATTTGTGGAGCTTGCATTTAAAACAAGTCCTTCACCTATTATTTTATGGAAAGTAAAAGAACTAAAATGAGCCTTACATTAATGCTATAATTTCCATACTTTGCAGTTATATTGAGGTATATTAATATTATTGTAGGCTACATTTTATTTAAATGATATTGTATTAAGTTATTGTAAAATCACCTTCAGACTTCTTCAGTTTTGATTGATACAGTTGGACTTGTTCAATATTGATTGAAACTGATATATAAATAAAAGCTGACATTGGTAGGATCACATTCAGTTTTGATCCTATGTGAAAATTATATCTAAACAAAACAAGTTTAAATTGCAGTCTAAATCTTATCTTATTTCAAAACTTTGTACCAAGTATAACCCAGAATTCCAGCCCGGCAGTCTACACATGCAAAGCCTAACTTGCCACAGTCACATGGTGTTTCTGCATCACTATCTTAGAGTTTCATTAAGAAAACATCTCTTTACCAAGCAAGGACTTATCCTGGAAACATTCGTTGCCAACATTATTTCCTGAAAAACATTCCTTGTTTTTCAGGAAGCTTTACACAATTTTATTTTACTGCACTTATAGTATTCACTGAAGAATAAATTCTAAATTTATCTTCCTTTTTTTTTTTCTGTCCTTCATACCTCAAAATAAGCAAATAAAATATACTTGATAATAAATTTGCTCTTCATCAATAACATATAATAGAATTATAAAATACATATAAGTATAAGCTTTCTGAATAATGTTTGGTAATGATGATAGTTACCAAATACCTATTTGATAATAAAATATATCAAGGAATGAATATCTTCTAATTAAAAAAATAAAATATAAAATTAATGCTCATCTAACTTCAGATTCTAAAGTTAAAAGAAGAATTAGTGCAATAATAAGTGTTATTGTGCTAATTGGTGTAGTATTAATAATTCTAAATATAATTTTGATAAATTACAGAGCTCATGAAATAATACAATATTGTTTGTTCTATACAAATCTTTTATTCTTTTATCCATCTATCTTTAGATCTACAGTGTCTTTCATTTATTACCTACACTTATTGGCATTCATTAGACCTTCCTACATTTCTTGTATTTCATGTTACAATGAAAAGTGTTAAAATATTCCAGCAGGATACGCCTACATTCGAAGTAGTGGTTGGAAGGAAATACCCATGTAGGTATTTGTAAGTTTGGTGTACTGACACAGCAATCAGGTTTTGTTCAAGGAAATATTCAAATAAAAGGGCCAAAAAGGCTCATACCATGCCAATCTAAGGGTTGTGGCATCGCCACCTGGAGAGAAAGCTTTGCAATATGGTGTATGACGTCACACCTTTGGGCCTTTTGCAGATCTGTCCATGCATTTACTGTATGGAAAGTTAATGCAACAGCATTTATTTTTTAACTTAAATGTACATTTAAAGTAGTTAATTCAGTTTTTATTGCTAGAACCATAAGCAGTCTGCGCAGAAGTTTAAATTTCCAGTGGGGTATCATCACTAATGAGGGGTAATAAGGAACTGGCAATGTACTAAGAAAGGAGAACACCTCAGTAAATGTGAGATTTAGTTAAGCATGATTATTCTGCAAGAATGTGCACTAATTAACATTGAATTTGCTCTTGAAGTAATATAGGTGTTAATCTGGAGTTTGGTAAGTTTTAGATCATCTAAGTAGTAATTTGTATAATTATAATAACTCAATGTCTTTAGAGGAACCTAAGTGATAATAGCATGACCTAACCTCAAAGCTTAGAACTCGGAACTTAAAGGAGCACTTTCCCTCTGAATATTTCGGATATGGTTTTGATAATTTATGCACATTCCCCCAGCATTGTATTTGATAAACTCCCAAAGTGAAATGTTTAACAATAATTCTTTTTTTTATGTTAACAGGGCTGGAACTAAAATAATTCCTTTAAGGGGACAAGGTAGTGTGGCCAATTTGTTTTTAGACAGTACTTTAAGTAGCTATTAGTAAAAAGCTATAAAGGGTATGGATCTAAAATTGTTACATATTAATGTAAATAGTCAAATAATTATGTTACTTACTCGTTTATGTCTGTAGCTTCAGTATTTAAAATTCTAAAAAATAATTTTTACAAATAATTTTAAAAGAAACATACAAAATAAGTTGGCAAGTTTATGTACTCTCATTTCTGAATCTTTTTCAAATAGAGGCTTTAAACTTTCTATGTATATCCTGCATATACATAACTAACTTTTGTTGTAGAAATATGAATATGTTTTTATTAGATGAGTTTTAAAAAAGTGAAAAGCGTAATTATAAAAATCACCATACAAAAAATTTACAACATAAAAATATTTCTGAATCTTTATAAATAAGCTATAAACGTGAATCTGCTACCAGTTCATTATCATATTTTAAGGGAGTGTGCAAAATTGTAGAATTTATATATTCTGAGTTGTGGGTACAAATGTATGAGAAAATTTAAAACAAATTTCTGGCTTACATCAATGCATTTCAGGAGAGTAATTATCAGTATCTTCATTTTTTTGCCTTCTCCACCCCTCTCCTAATGCCTTGTCTTGGTCATAGCTTCCTTTGTACTTGCTTGGGCAGCTCTTTGTGCATTTTCTTTGCAGTTCTTATCAATGTGTTGAAGTGCTTATTTTGAATTGACATCACTTTTCTGCGTCTGCCCAATGCATCACAGCCCATACACCAGCCTAAGATTGATTCATGCCATTTTTTTCTTGTGAATTCTGAAGTTCTGGTACTGTTAACTGCATTACACTTTATACATATTATAATAAAAGAACACAGCCCTAACCTGCCTTCAATATTTTCTTGTACAGACAAGGTTCCTATTAAGTTACAATATTGCACAGAGTACAGGTAAAAATAAATCTTCATAGAATCTCCACAGTAATAAATATATTGCTATTTAGAAAGCTGACAACAAATGTACCAATGAGAAAATAAATTTCCCACAAAAAACAAACAATTTTAGCAAGCAGAAAAGCTCATATCAATGAGGGAGGTGGCACTACTGGTTTTAAAGGTATGCATGTTCCATTTAAATGTATTTTTAAGTAAGCAAAATATTGCATAACACTATAAAAAGATATATAGGTATACTCTTTTTCATGATAAATCAAATAATTATTTTATGCTAAAACAAAATAATATCATTTTTGACGAACATGCACTATCTTGTTCCCTTAAGCATGGTACAACCATTCTCATTATTGTTACATCAAATAATATTTGTGCAGGGAAATGTTCATCAAATAATGAGACCGCTTTGTTTTAATTCTAAAGGCAATGCTTTAAGTTGTCAGTTCTATAGCATAAAAGTAAGTGAAAGCATGTGTTTCATGTTAAAACATATGTAATTACCATTAGTTGTTCAGATATTAAACTATAAATAACTACCAATAAAATATTACCCATTATGATATTTTCTTAAAAGGCTATTGATTTCAGTGCATAATCACCCCACACTTTATTTGTATGAGAGTACAGCTTAAATTTGTCACATAATAAATTTTATTGCATCAGCAGAAAAACATACATCTGGCATACTTTTTACAAACCTTACTGTTAACCCAAGCTCAACAGTTAATGCCTATTAATAAATTGTGTACTATGTGTTCATTAACTTTTGACTGGTACTCTGGAGTATGATGTAATTCCTGTGAGGTCTTTAACTAGAAAACAACTGGAAGAAAGAAAGGAGAAAAAACTGGAATGCCCATGAAAATTCTAGAAGGAGCAGGCTTGAAAGTTGACAAATTGATTTTAATTTTCTTTAAACATGTTGCATTTATAGCTGTGATTGCTTTAATGTTAGCTATTAATAATGAGCAGAAATACTGAATACATTCTTTAACCTTATTGCATATTAAATGTAGGAAATTATTGCTAAAATACATCTCAGTTGTGTGTCAACTGGTGCATTTGAAAGGTCTTTATCGTTACAATACATGCTGCCTGATCATGCACTGGAATAGGAGAATTATAAGCTACTTTATATCAGAGATAGATGCTTGCTTAATTCACTGTATGATTTATAAAAAAATCTTGGTTTCATCAAAATTCTAATGGAAAATACACTTAGACAGCCACTATCTAATGCTATTTTGACTTAGGTAATTCTATGGCTGAATGTAAATATTGTACAAAGGGCATATTAAAAATAATTTTTACTTCTGTACATAAACTTCCGAATTACAAGTATTTAGAAGCTTGTCAAAACTTCCAAATTACAAGTATTTAGAAGCTTGTCAGTGGTAATGCCTATCTGGATTTGTTTAAAAATTAGCTTACGTGGTATTCAGAAAAGGTATATGGATGACATGATGTCGTTGGGGAAGATTCTCCTGATGATATTGCTTAGCTAACAGACAAGGAATATATTCATTACATACTGTAATGCTGCTTTAGAGCTTGTATGGGAGAAATTTGGCTTAGTGCACTAATTCGATATCAGATTCAATGTTTATTACTTACATATTCTGTTAGAGTACTGTTTTATCTCAGTACCACACAAAACTGTAGAAATATAATAACTTACACCTCTGGCATGAAACTTAATTTTCCTTTACCTTAAAGTTAATTTTTTTAACAGCTATCTTAGCAGATTACAAGCAAAATACACTTTCAGCATGTGTTAAAACAGAGATTGACCCTAACCTGATATGCTGCAGTGAAACTTGCCCCTTGTACAATAATGTCTGTCCCTCGAAAGTATGGAACCAACCCATGACCAAGATACTGCTTTGATCAAGGATGTCTTACTAAACTCTATTTCATTATTGTTGAGTATAAATAAATAGTAATAAATAAGTACCTAATTCTGTTTTGTTGAAATTTATGATAATTTTCTGATTTGTTTTGCTCAATACCCCTATGGCACTTTTCACAGTATGAAGCCAAGGGGAAAAAAGCAATGATAGAACAAAGAAAAATATATTTAAACTAATATGACCTGCTATATCATTGACCTGTTTTAAGGTTAACAATAAATTAATTTTATATGTATCTATTAGAATTATAATCCATCAATTTCACAAAGAAGCTGGAATCAATTTGCAAGTCTTTTTGCCTTAATAAAGCCAAGTTTTGAGCAGAAATTACTGACACTATAATGGCAATCTGCAGCAAAGGGTAACTTAAACATGTGAATAGAATAAATTTTACCAAGCCTAAAAAATCAGTAGGGGCAAACCTAGTAAAGATGCTATGAGTACCAGCTGACAGCATAAAAAAATAAAATATTTGCACACAAATTGAAACTAATTATCGTAAGTTAAGTAACATTTACAAACCTATTTAAAATACATGTGTTATTCGTAATGGGTATTTTCAAAATCATCAATTTGTGTGCTGGGCCAGAGTTTCAGTTCTCAAATTACCATTAACGATCTTTATAAAATGGTTCATCAGAATATTACCAGCAGTATGAATAATATGTTTCTATATTAGATTTTCAATATGATTGGGACAATTGCAGCTATGAAAATGTGAGACACGCATTTTAAAGTTAATTGTATAAGCACATTTAGTTGATTACTAAACTGTAAAAATTGTACTCTGTAGTTTCCAATTAATGCCCATTACCATGAAGCAGAATGTCATGCACATTACTACAGTATTGTGTGGATGTCACAATCCTGTTCTGTTTTTTGCATTTATCAAACTGGAGTATGCCACATCTACATTGTCTTGTTCGCTGATGGTAAATATTTTACAGTAATTGTAACCATATCTTTTTATGATGCTGTAGGAACAGTAGCCACTGATGTAAAGTAGTAGAAGCCAACTCATCCTGCAGTTCTTCTAAGTCATTCTCATCTGCTAAACATTCAATAAATGTATCAATATTACATGCCTACAACATTACATAATCTGCGACAGCAGCATCGAGTTCCATGGTTGACTGGATGCATAGTTTGTTTTCAAGGTCACAAATCTGTGGGGGAAATTATACTGGCTTCCTGTAAATTGCTGATATTTTCTAAACTAAGCTCCCAGAGTGTCAGTCTGGACTTTTTCAGTCAGGAAAAAGCTATGTTCTTTATCATAGAGAACGTATTTGACCTCCCTCCCTCTCTCTCTCTCTCCCTCCCCCTCCCCACCACTTTTCGTATTTGTGGCACTGCAGGCAATGACACTTATGAAACATGGAATGAAGATGCAGCACCTGTGGAATTCGATGGCAGGAAAAACTGGAGAATCCGAAGAAAACCCACCACTTCGTCCACCACAAATCTCACATGTGGTTGCTAGTAGTATTTGACCATTTCCAGCAAATCTTTTGTTGAGAGGATCCAAGAGTCTCTTTAGGGGTCTTAGAAGAGTCACTTAACATGCATTTCTAGCCACTGCAGAAATTTCTTGAGACAATCAGAATGACAAGAGGTTTTTGTCATGGATTCCTGAGGAACTTGCCTTTCCATAATGTTTAAACATTGACAACATCCAACCATTTTATTTTCAAAAAAATGTATGTGCCTTCTCAGCAATCCAAACTTTTTCTAGGGCCTATTTCCTGCAATGTAGCTACTTATATGCTAAATAAACATTGTGTCATTACAAATTGGTGGGATATAGAGCTTTTAAAGTTAATGAAAAACCACATTTTAGGAGATTATTCCTTTCCAGTGAGTGTAGCTCCTTTAATGTATGAAATGATGCAGTTTCCATTCTCTCAGATTCCACCATGCATGGGAAAAGTAACGGTTGGTTTGTTACATTTAACCAGTTATTTCTTATACGTTTTAAAATATGGACAATGTCTATGATGAAAAACAGTGTCCCATTCTTATACTTTGGGTGTTCACAACCATGCTTCAGTATTGGTGGATCACTTAGAAGAGAGACAGCTTTTCTATTCAAAACTATTATTATATGTTACTTTTGGTATGATTTCGAATCCAAGTTCCTCCAATCCATCAAGTAACTTTTCAAACAACTTGAACAGTATCTCACCATGAATGTAAATATAGGCACAATGTGGACCATATCTTTGTACTGTGAGAGTACACTGTCTATCATGAAGACAAATGCAGATGTGCATTATTGGCCGTTTACTACAGTACATACTACTCATCCCTGTTTGAAGTCTGTAGTTTGATATGAACTTTGTTCATCAACAAGAGGACTAACTTATTTTGTGGAGCTAGCGGTGTAAATTTTGTCCTAATGTGAAGCAGATAGTTATCATTTTATTCATGAAGAAAGTTTGTTGAAGTTATGAACATCTCAAGCTCAACGTGTGGGAAGAAGGAAACATTAAATTACTGGATTACCGAATAAACCTGCAGCAGTGTGAAGAAATTGAATTTACTAATGAAAATGCCATTAGCTCCCAAAAATAACCTTTCACTCTCTTCTTTGTAAGCAAATGCAATTGCTTTTCCAAGAACATTGTGTGCTACCTCTCTGGAAATTTATTTTCCATGTTTTGCAGTACACTATATAAATCTGATAATGTGCCCTTAACGTCTGGTGTATTAAACACTACAGAGGTGGCATATCCTGAATGTGCATTTTTTAAGCTCCATTCCAGATGAAAAGTTTAGTCATTCACTTTCAGTTGCAGTTTTTCAAAGTTTGCAAATAAAATTTCATTATCATGCTTATTTTAAAAAAAAATAAAAAAGTACACAAACTGTCACTAATGACAACAGTTAAATTCTGGTTCTTCTATTTTTTGTCCTTGGATGTCTGGATTTTCACTGTGGGTAGTAACAATTAGATACTGAAGGCAGTTTGTAAGCTGTAATGGAACTGCATCTATATCAAAATGCTGTGTATAAAGTACAGAAGTGTAAAGTTTAATTTGTAGCTTTGAGAATAAAATAGTGTAAAATTTCATTCAGGTATACGTAGCATGCTAACCTTTCACTAATCTGGGTTTTGACAAAAGTGCAGTGAGTAGCCTTCAATTCATTTCATCAAACATAGTGGTAATTTTCTTGATATCATGTTCTCTAAGTATACAGTTCACAAATCTACAGCAAATTCAATGGAAAGTGAATGACCACTAGAAGAGGTTGTGTTGCACTGCCTTCCAATATTTTACCTAATATATTAGCATTTAGGGATTGCTAAACAGTTCTAACAATATAAAAAAGGTTAAAGCATATGTTACATACCTTGAAGTTTTCTGTAGGAATAAAATTCTTCCTATGAATCACCCTTATCCATTTGGATCTCAGAATTTCATTTTTAGAAAAGGAAAATATACTTACTTCTGGGCCAATCGCATAATTATTGTTACAATTTGGTACACTACACTCTGGTGCATAATGCCTTTAACAATAGGATACACTTAAACCAGTAGCATTAAAACAGTCTCACAATTATACACAAATCTAACATGTTCTTACTGTAAACATTATTGTAACTCTTGTTCACTAAGCCCAGAGAGTGTGATGTTATGTGATGTGCCTATATTTATTTCAAGGCTTCTCTTCATAGATGGTGATGGTTGAGGCTGGTTGGCTGAAAGTGCCAGAAAATTCTTTCCTAGAATCCCTTCCAGAAGTCACTTCATTACTTACACAATAGGCATATTTGTTTCTTAAAATACAGTGTGTAATAACACTTACAAAAAGGAATAATATTGTGAAGCTACTAGTGAAGGTATAATAATAAATAATTAATGTAGGTTAAATTTTACACACACTTAACTTTTGCAATAGTATGAGTGTTTTTTAAAAGTGTAGTATATTTATAAAGTTAATCTACATTAATTAAAAGGTGCTTGTTTTCACTTGATTGAAATACACAGCACTTGTTTTGGATTGACTGAAAAGCCTTATTTTAAACACGGTTTTCCATGGGACTTGCTCTGATTTCGTTGAACATCATTACAAATATTGACAGCATTGGCAAATTGTACCAAGAATTTCAAATAATTTTTTCCCACTGTTATACTTGTCTTGTTTTGAGCATAAGCTCCACATTTATATCTATGAGAGAATAACTTCATAAACTACTAATAGATATCATATTACACCACTTTTCTTTGAATTAATTAATGAATTAAATTGTTTTCAAGATCCCTTAGAATAAGTTGTTGTTTTAAAGGATGTACTTATATATTGAATTTTCATCTGAATATGTTTACTTGTGGTTAGCAGGAACAAACACATCTACTGTAAATGCTGTGCCACTATCTGCCAGCGGCCACATCACAGGACCAGGTGGTGTGAAGATGATAGTGGTGTCATCTGGTGCAGGAAATACAGGGAAACCCATTACAATTACAGTTCCTGGGCAACAGGGAGGTCCTCCAAAAACAGTAACACTTTCTGCTAAACCTACTGGACAAACACTTTTGAGTACAACTACAGGACAGCTGGTCACTATGCAGCAAAATCCCACAATTACACAACTGAATGCAACATCTGAAGAGAACAACATGCCAAGTTCCAATCCTTAGGACCTGCTGTTCACAGAGTGGTGTGATACTTCACTCATTTTTACAGACACTTCAGCATTATCTTTTTGGTTTTCTTTTCTTTTCCTCTTTTAGTTTAATGAGAGACTGAATATTGGTAGCATCCATCATATCAAGCAATAAATATGAGAGGGAAAAGATCCTGTTCTAAGATTTGGCCTCTTCAAATAACAGTGGAGTACGTTCATTCAGAGATTTATTTTTAAAAAGGACTTCAATTTGCTGTCTGAAATCTTGTTGGTTAACCACTACATTCCACTGTTTGAACTGAACAGAAAGTCAGCAAATTCCCCATGCACCATGCATTTTTAATGTGTGATGCATATCCTTAAGAAACATTGAGATTAGGCATTTTGTTTAATTTGCATTTCATATTCAGACTTGTGTGTCGCATAAAATTGGTGAAATACTGCCAAATTAGGCTTTTATTTATATGTATGAATGTCCTTCCCCAAATGCAAAATGATTTATTGTACTGTTACATTTTGAGGGGTCATGTACAGGATTGTGGAAAATCCTATTCATTCTTTTGGAAAAATAATTGCTTTCTCCTGGGCAACAGTATTTATCCCATAATTATATGATACAGGAGAAAGAAATAAACAGAAGAAAGAAGAGGAGAAACTGGATGAAATTCTAGCATGTAGCACATGCTTAAAAAGGAATCAGTGTTTGTGATTAAGTAATAATTTGTGGAAGCAACACTTGAACTCCATTAAATGATAATGCAAAAGCTTTCACAAGTTCATTTTTGGACTAAAAGGCACTGCGTTTGCAGAACTCCTGGATAGTTGAAATGCAGTTCAGGAATATTTATATTGATTTAGTGTTGCAACTCCAAAATGATTGTGTGGTAAGAATGGGCTTATCATTCATTAGCCCTATTTGGTGATTTCCAAACCTTACACTTTGTTCTGTATCAGAACATCAGTCTTCTTCTTAAGATTCTGAATCAAATTAGCATCCACATCAAACCTTACATAAGAGGACATTTCATTATTAACACAAAAGTTTACAATCATTTTGGGCTTGTCAGTGAACTGCAACATCATATCCATTGAAATGCCTGCATTTGAATGCACTGTAGATTGTAAAAATATTTACTCACAGGCAGCCTTCTTCTAGATCACTTTCCTATATGTTATTCATCAGATAGTTACTAAAAGAAATGAGAATTATATGCAGATGCATGCTTTTCATGACTTTTAAGACTGGACCATTACATGTGTTGCATGTTTGTTTTTTTTTTCTTTCTTTTTTCCCCTAAAAACGTAAAGAATAAATTTCCTAAACCAACATGCTTGTAATTAAGATAAATTTGTTTCTTTGACAGTGTAGTCTTAAGATTTACTATAGTATTTGATATTTTCATATCACATAAATTGAAAAGAACGTATTGAGTACTATAAATTGTATTTTTGGCAAGTTTCACTTGCAGCAATTGTTAAAAGGTTCATACTAGATACACTTCAAATAAATTTATGTGAAAAGCATGCATTTTCTAAGTTAAAATATCCTGAAGCTTATGTGATATTTTTAAGCCTTATTTTTGTTACTTGTCGAATCTCTAAGTGCTGCATGTTATGTAATTGTCCTTGTGGTAGCAATATATGCTCTGTACATCTGTGCAGTTTTAAACAAATTTCACTCAGGAAAAATCAAGGGAAAATTGATAAAATTAGGAACAGTAAACCCAGAGAATAAATGTGGTCTAAGCTCAGAGTTGTCTGAAAGTGGGTCCAATACAGTTACAGGGAGTAAGCAATGTTATACAGGTTGTAGTAGCTCAGAAAATGTAGTAAAATATGGAGGAAATAGACGTATAAACACAGATAAATTCAAAACTTCCTTTGCTTACTCAGAAAATTAAATGATGTTTTGTAAATTTATCATCCATAGCCAGCAAATAAATACAGGGTTACTACAAAAGAAATAGACAACTTCAACTGCCTGTAAAACAAAAACTATTAGAGATAGCAACCTAATTATTTTGGAGGTATGTTGAGAAACCCTCAAAGTTTCGTTTGTTACTATTGGTAATGCTGAGTGTTTTGTTTGTTGTTGCAGAAGCTGAAATGGCGGAAAATCCTGTGGAAACGGCATATTGCATTTTGGAATTTGCTAGAACGCAATCGGCAACTGTTGTCCAATGACATTTTAGAACACAAAAATGAAATGATGCGCTCACAAAAACCAGCATCGTCTTCATCATGTCGCAACACGTCGATGCAAAAGTCACGCCGTATGACCTTATCTTCTTCACTCAGGAACTGCAACATCTGTAATCTGTAAGGCATCATGTGCAGTCGCTTCCGCAAGATTTTCCATACAGTTTGCTGTGGAATTTGTAATTGCATGCTTACCCTAGATGTCGATTTCTGTGGGCTTCTTATGTAGGCAGAACGAACTCGTTCAACGTTTTCTTCCGAAACTCTTGGTCTTCCCGAGCTCTTCCCTTTGCACAAACATCCCATTGTCTCAAATTTTCTATACCAGTCGTAGATTGACTGTCTAGTTGGTGGCGTTTTGTGGTAACGTGTTCTAAAATGTCGTTGGACAACAGTTGCTGATTGCGTTCTAGCAAATTCCAACACGCAATATGCCTTTTCCACAGGATTTTCCGCCATTTCAGCTTCTGCAACAACAAACAAAACACTACAGCGTTACCAATAGTAACAAACGAAACTTTGAGAGTTTCTCAACATACCTCCAAAATAATTAGGTTGCTATCTCTAATAGTTTTTGTTTTACAGGCAGTTGAAGTTGTCTATTTCTTTTGTAGTAACCCTGTATTATTGATAGAGAATAAGTGGTATACAGTCATATGGAAATGATTTTAAATAATGGTTTTTGGTTTCGTTGGTCCTCAATTTCTAGTTCTCTTCACTAATGTTAAATGACAAGGTTCACCCAGCATTGTAATATAAACATCTCTTAATGTGAATACAAGTTAGAGTTACTATAATGAGCTTAGGATGAGGTGATAGAAATGCAGTTATATGCCAAATTATTTGGAAATAGTTAACAACTTTGCATTTTGTTATATTGCCATTTTTTGATGTTTGACTCGTGTTTAAAATGTTAAAGGAATAAATTGGAAACCTCTTGGCGCTCAAGCAATTTGCCTGTATGTGTGTCATTGAATAGTTTTGTTCCTTCTACATGATTGTGGCTGCAAATGGCCCTCCAATTTATATGGAGGGGGAGGGGGGAATCTACAACAGGTTTAGTTTCCTCACTTCTGTAAGTCAGCCATTATATGAGTGTGTGTAGCCAGCATTTTTTTTTTGTTCTCGCGATACACAAGGTTTAATATCCAAGGGGAATGAGGCGTAGTACAAAAATGCAGTAACACAATAAAACAGTACCAATCTGTTGCTGTTTAGCATTAGTTTGGAAGCAGCATCTCTGCAGATGTTTATTTTTATCTGATAGCTCTCCTAAAGCCGTTTGTTCCAAAAAAAAAAAATTGGTTACTCTTCTCTCTTAACACTTATTATGGCCAACTTATACTTGCAGCATTTTGTTTTAAGTCTTTTCCTTAAAATTAGTGTGAGCATTAGCATTTATATTTAATTTATTTAATTTTATTTTTATATCTGCATATTGTTCACATATTCCACTTCTATAACTTTGAGTACTCCTTAAAGAAGGACGCAATTCTGTTTGGTTCTCACAGAAGTGCAGGCAATTATTGTACCAAACATTAATAGTTTTACATAATATTAGTAACAAGTATTTCAGTGCTAAATTTATAGAAAAAGCTGTTAAGAAAAACATTGCTTTTTTTGGTGTTAAGTGCTGGAAAGGCTGATAACAGAGAACCAACTGATATCACAGGATATGTGAATTGTGAGTAATAATTTCTTACACCTGTTTTATAGAAAATTCAATGGTTCAGTTAATTTTAATTCCAGAAGTATTTAGAACATTATCTTTGTATGAAACTAGTAAGTGTAGCTGTCATGAATAAAGGTGATAATCTACAGGTGCATTGCTTCTCTACTAGCAAGAAGCCACTCTCTTGCTGGATTATAATAAAAATGTGATTCTTTTCTGAGGCAATAGCAGAAATATAAATTATATATTCAAGAATTGCTAATCCTAATGTCAAAATGTTGCCATATTTTTAATTTGATGCAATAGCAGTTGCGTCATATGTATATTGGTTACATATTCCAAACATTAATATGATTTAATCAGATATTCATACAGTGGCCATTAGCGAAGCAAAATCATTTGAGTTGGTAATGCAATCAGCAATATAAAGTAACATCAGAATTTATACTTGCTCATAGGAGTTTCATGTTTTAGGTGAAACATCTCGAATTGAAAGAGAGAAAGCGTTCTTTTCATAGCTTAAAGATTGTGCTGTTATATTTTTCTTTTAGCCAATACCCTTCTAATTTCTAATTAGTAAAGGAAATGCCCTTAATTAGTTTAAAGCAAACCAGACTTTTTAAATTAAATTAATGAAAATGTAAGTCAGGGCATTCCTCAATGATCTCACTATATCCCACTGCTTAACTGGCCGATGTCAACCTGGTGATATCATAGCATATGCCTGTAGTCTCAGCATCCTGTCGACAAAGGAGCAGACAACTTCCTGGTTCATGTAACTAGGTGGTTGGTTCACCAGGGCTTTGTTCTCCAGCTGTTTGATGACTAGGGCTAACTCCTGCAATGTCTCCTCTGTCTGTTGCAGCCTTTAAGTTGACTGCAGTAGGATGTAGTCAAACAATGATTCTTGAGGATCTCCCAAATATCTTGAAACTGCCGACATCGGGACCACATTCAGTGCTTCTGCTGCCCATCCCTGGAAGCTTGCTATCAGCTGTGCAGCGTCTGTTGACCATCAGCTATGAGTAGTGACAGCAGCAAACTGTCAGCGGAATACTTCAAAGCTTGACATTCCATCGTATTTGGGTGGCTTGATGCACACATGAATGTTGTGTTGTGTCTGGGCATCTCAACCTTCAAGTTTACAGGCTTCCCTCGAGCATTTTTTCCATCATGGCATTTAGTTCCTTGGGACCAGTGTCGACTCTTCCCACCAGGGTATTGATACATTCCCCTAGATCATCTACTTTTCCTCCCAGCTCCTGTTTTTCTCCATGCCAGCCAATCATTTGTTGATTTTGGTCATTCTGTTTTCACTTTCTCCATCGCTGACTCCATTTTATCCTACATCTTCTCCTTGCCGAGTTGCATTTTTTTCCACTTTTGATTCCATTTTATCTTCCATTTTCCCTACTCCAGATTCCATCTTCTCCATTATGGTTTCTATTCTGGTTTCCAGATCCTCTTCAGTCTTCTCCATGCTGGATTCAATCCCAAATTTCATTTTCTCACCATCTTCTCCATTCCTGAGTTCATTTCCTTCATTTTGTCCAAAAAACTTTTCATCAGCTCCATCTCAGCATAAAAATCCTACACCTGACATCAGTGTAACAAATGTCTTTATTGACTCAAAAATAATCATTTAATTTACTGCTGCAAACGATTCACTTAATGCTTTGATGCATAAAGTGCTGACAGTTTCTCACTCCACTGCTTGCACAACACTGTGCGCTAACATCCCAGTTGAAAATTGACTCACAGCTCTCTCAGCACTCACTAAATTGTTTTGCAATTCTTCTTTATATAGCTGTGAATGATATCACAGAAGTTAGTCGATTCTACTGGATGATTCTCGCATGTGCCGGATGTCTTATATTCCAAGGCTTCTGGTTACCGTCACGTCACTTCCTGTGTTTACCACGTTCTAAGGTGAATGTACGAGTGGCAGAACTTGGCACTGTCACAGTATTAGTATATGAAAGATATTGGACATTTCATTTGAGATTGTTAGATGGAGAGCTTCTTTTGATTTGAATTCTTCTGCAACTTTAAAGAAATTAAAAAATACTGTCAGACTTTTGGCAATTAAGCTCATCTTTGTTACTTCCCACATTATTATTAATTTTTCTGTATGCTTTGGCACATGATGTAAAGAATGCATTATTATGCCGTTGTTGATATACTGCATCAGTAAGATGTGTACTGCATGGTATTGTGCTGGAGTGCAGCTCGTATCACAGTGTTTATGATTTACATGGAAGCCTACTTGGTTTCCTATTCAGCAAGTTTAATTGCAAGTTTGTCTGGTTTCCAGGCAACTCATTTGCTAGGATAGGTCCTTGGTAAGGATTTCCTTTATCCTGAGCACATGAATACTTGGTAACTATTAACTCTTGTGAGCTCATGGCACATTTACAAATTATGAAACTAAATGATCATCATTCCAGTATTCAGTTGTTAAACATCCTTTTATAGTAAATCAGAAATTAAAACTTGCAATTTTGTTCCTAATTTTATCATATCCTAAAAGCAGGAATGTTTGTCTAACAGTTTCAAAAGGCAATAACTTATAAATGTGAGCATACACATGTATATTAACTTAGGCAATGTTGAAGTTCTGGGAGATGATAATGCCATTTTCATATTCATTTGCAATAAGTGTTTGGTTGATCTGCTGGAAACTGATAATATTAGCCCTACAACTGTAAATTGCATATGACATGACTTTTCAATTGAGAATATATCCAGTAAGTCATAGAACTGAGGACACACCAAATTGAAAATACAGGTCCTATTTGAAATTCGAACTTGTAGTTTGGATTTACTTTCAGTGGCTCTTACTAAATTATTACATTTTCTTAAATTTAACCATAATTTAGTTTGTGTATCCATCAGTTTATATGCAATTTAAAAATGTTAGTTCCATCCCCAACCAGGATTAGGCTGGTCTCTGGAAAACAGAAGCAGTACATAGGATGCCCTTAAATTCAGTGTTTGAAACTAGAACCTATAAAACAATGATGAATGCAAACATTAGTTGTTAAGGTCACTCTGTGATAGGCCCTGCATTGCTCATGCTACAAAGTACCTGAGTCGAATCAACTGAAGTCTCTATTTCATTTTTATCCTAAGATTTTGTTTTAGCAAATGTGGAAACTGGATAATTCATGTCATTTTGCTTTACTTTTAATTTTTTATCCCCAATGTTTGTATATCTCTTCCTAATTTGATAGTGCATGAAACAATGTATTGTTTTCAAGGTGGCTGAAGACGATAGGAGGCGGTGAGCACGGCTTTTAATAGTGCTATTTCTGTGTTATTAAAAAGTGCAATATTTCACAACCAGCTAAACCTGTAAGTAATTTCGCTTATAGAAGTTTTCCCCAAACCTTTAACAAGCAGTGTAAATGTTAGGAATTCCATGCGTTGTACATAATGCATTATTTATTATATATTTAATTTCATTTGGTTAGCTCTCTTCAGAATTGCCTTTTGTTAAAGAAGCAGATCGTCAGTTGTCTGCAAAGCAGACTGTCTTTTGTCTGGTTGCCAACACCATGCAATCTAATCAACAAGAACAAACATTCTCAGATTCCCATTCTATTAATCCTGTGGAAATTTCTACTACATCTCGTTCAATCTTACAAACACCCAAGTTGGTTCATAAACGCCCGCTTGAAGATCTCAATCAAGGTAATGCCTCCATGTCAAGCGACGGGTTTTTCACTCCTAACAAAAAGCATATAACTTCAGCCTCAGCTGTAAACTCTAAATATATTGTGGACTTAACCTCCATACACAATAAATTTTCCCCTTTGGAAACAATGGAGGAAGCTAACGACACAGTTGCTGAAGTAAATTTTACTACAGCCTCTAAAACCAGGATCCCACCCATTCTTCTCCATGAAGTGAACAACTACCAGCAGATTATCCGAGACATAGGTACTATTGTAAAAGATGACTACTCAACACAACAGCAAAATAAAGTCCTTAAAATAAATACAACTTCAGTCATTGACTTCCGAGCCCTTACAAAATTCCTGGAAGAATCAAAGCTCCCTTTTCACACCTTCCATGATACAAATTTCAAAAGACTTGAAGTTATCTTGAGAAATGTTCCCTACTCTCTTACAAACGACGACATAACCACAGAATTAACCACTCTGAAGTTACCAGTGATAAAAGTTACAAGACTCTTTTACAAAGATCGTCAACCTATGCCACTATGCGCTGTTGAATTAGAAAACAATGAACAAGGAAAGAAGATCTTTGAAGTCAAACACATTCACCATGCTTTAATAAAAGTTGAATACCGTAAGAAACCCACAAGCATCCCACAATGCACACGATGCCAGCGCTATGGGCATACTAAAAACTTCTGTCGGCTTGCACCTCGATGTGTAAAGTGTCCCTCTAACCATCATTTCTCTGAATGCCCAAAACACAAAGATACTCAGCCCTCCTGCGTGAACTGCGGAGAAGCTCATCCGGCAAATTTTAGAGGTTGTCGTATTTACTTGGAATTAAAAAATATATCCAATGCAACTGTAACCGAACCCGTAAAAACACCTACACCACCAAAGCTAAACCTGGAGAATTTTCCAAAGCTGACACCAACTTCTTCTTGTTCTGCTCCTGAAACTTCTCAGTGGCCATGCTCAGTTCCTCCAGAAGATAAAAGTTACCGACATTCCACTCAGCAAGCATTTGCACAAAATTCTTCTTCTGCTTCTTCCTCCGATGACACTGGAAACCTTATTCAGCTAGCTATTAATTTTCTAGCACCATATCTACCAAAAATCAAATCCTTTTTATTACAGCTTTTTGCAAGTTTGTTTGCTAATGGCCACTAAAAATCAAGTATATACATTCTCTCAACTAACTATACTAAACTGGAACGCTAACGGAATCAAAGCCAAGCGGGAAGTCTTTCTGGAATTCATCTCAAGACACAACGTCGCAGTAGCTTGCGTCACTGAGACTCATCTAGCACCACAGGAAAAGTTTTCAGTACCTGGTTATGCAGCGTATAGGTCCGATCGCGAAGCTCTCGTCGCCTCGGGTGGAGTGGCCATCTTCATTCGAAAGGGAATACATCAGTACTCAGTCCTACTATCCCAACTAACTAGCCTCGAAGCTTGCGCAGTTCAAATATCCATGCAAAACTCCACTAAAACGACAATAATCTCAGCATACAAGCCACCAGGACTCTGCCTCAATGACCAGGATATTACTACTATATTCTCTGACACAGTGCCAACCCTTCTCGTGGGAGATCTAAATAGTAAGCATGAAACATGGGGATGCCGTGTGACAACTCCAAACGGAAGACGACTATTAACAGCAGCTGAACGCAATGCAGTTAACATCTTAGCCCCACCTGGTCCTACTTTCTTTAGGCAAAATATAGCACCTGACATACTAGACATAGTACTTTACAAAAATGTATTAGGCTTTCCCACCATGGCTGTTCTACCTGAAATGGACTCGGACCACTCCCCAGTCTTGATATCATTTGACAACAATCTGATTTTACGTCCACAGTCCACTAGGAGACTCAGCAGAGGTTTCATACATTGGGAAACCTTCCAACATGTAATTGATAACGAGCTGAAACCTGTGTGCAACCTGAAAAGTCCCAGTGATGCAGAAGCAGCAATTCTTGAGTTCACAAAAATCATAACTTCAGCCATAGACAAATCCACAGCTCCAGCTAGACCTCAGCAACAAAGAAAACCCTATCACGAAAATTTGCCCTCTAACATCAGATCTCTCTTGAAAGAAAAACACAAAATGCGCCGGCTTTGGCAGAAGTACAGAGAAACCTGGCAACTTCATCGCTTGAACCAACTCACAAGAAAGGTAAAAAAACAAATGGATGAGTATCGATACTCAACTTACCAACGGCACCTCTCCAGCATTTCACCGGAAGATTCATCCTTGTGGAAAGAAACCAAAAGAATATTAAAAGAACCGACGCTTATTCCACCCTTAATACAAGATGGAAAACACTACATAACCGACTTTGAGAAGTCGGAACTATTCGCAAATACTCTACAATATATCTTCAGCCCAAACCCAGTGATAAACGAAGAATTCAACCACAAAATTGAACGTTTTCCTGGTTCTTATACCACTGCTCCACTTCCCATTGACTTCACTTCGCCAAAAGAAATCTTGTTCATAATCCAGCAACTACCAGCAAGAAAATCGCCTGGTCATGACCTAATTCCAAATTTTGTATTAAAACATCTGACTCGCAAAGCACTTGCTATTCTAGCCTCACTCTTCAATAGTTTGATACGTATGGGCTACTTCTCCAGAATCTGGAAACACGCTATAATTATTGTTATTCATAAACCTGGGAAAAGCTCCTCAGACCCAAACAATTATCGTCCTATAAGTCTGCTACCAACTCTGTCCAAAGTGTATGAAAAGATTATACTGAAGCATTTAACAAAATTTCTCAATGAAGCATCAGTATTACCTCCCTTTCAATTCGGTTTTCGTCGTAAACATTCAACCACCCATCAAATTCTCCGGATTACAGAGCAAGTGGCACAAGGCTTCGAGAAGAAAGGACACACAACTGCAGCTTTCCTTGACTTCACTCAGGCATTCGACAGGGTTTGGCATCAGGGTCTTCTATACAAACTGTTCATCAACGGCATTCCAGACTACCTCTATAAAATAATTTCCTCCTTTCTGTCACAACGAACATTCTCAGTCCGCATAGGTAGTTGTCACTCTTCTACAAAACCTATAACAGCCGGAGTTCCTCAAGGATCTATCCTGGGACCAGTTCTGTTCAACCTGTACACCTCTGATATGCCTGCAACGCCTACAGCTCAAATCGCTATGTATGCGGACGATACTGCAATCTTCTCAACACATCGCAATATCCACACCACCAGAAATCACCTTCAAGAGGCCTTAAACTTAATTATACCCTGGCTAGACAACTGGCGCATTTCGCTCAACCAGCAAAAATGTGAAGCAATGGTCTTTACACTATGCAGACAAAACTATCCACCACCAGTAACGCTCCCAGCGAAACAGATACCCTGGAAAACTAATACAGAAACAGTGAAATATCTCGGTGTACTCCTGGATCGACGACTCACATGGAAACCACATATAAGCAACAAACTTAAACTAGCCCGAGCAAGACTGGCAAAACTCTACCCCCTCCTCAACAAAAGATCTTCACTCAAACTAAAAAACTGCACACTACTTTACACGACTCTATTAAGACCACTGCTACTATACGCTTGTCCAGTTTGGGGAGGAACTAGTCCTTCTGAAATCAAACGTATCCAGACATTTCAAAACAAAATATTGCGAATCTCAACGAATGCACCATGGTTTGTCAGAAATAGTTAACTACATAGAGAAACTGGAATCAGCACCATTCAACAGTCAATTTCTTCACAAGCCGAACAGTTTTACAGCAAGCTAAAAGACGTCTCAGGAGCCACTCACTATTCTCTTGGCAGAAAATCTAGCTATCCAACTCGCATCAAGAGTCGCCTACCACTGGACCAGCTCTCACAGCAAGACTTTCTGTAAAATAAAAACAAAAAAATGTACCTACTTATGAGGGGCCATATGGGGCTTACCTCATTTCAATGTTATTCAGTATCATGCATGTAAATAATGTCTAAAATCAATGATCTGTATAGCGCACATGCGCTGATCGATCAATAAATCATTAAAAAAAAAAAAAATGTGGCTGAACATGTAGGTACTAATCATGGAGTGAATATACTGAAAGGCAGACTCTAACCCTCATTTATTATGTATTTGGGACTGTGTGTTCAAAGACCATATTTCATTTGCTCATTTGAAAAATGGGATTGAGCATTCTTCCCATCTGAATCAAATATTCTGTTTTACACCAACTTTTTGTGGTTTAAAGCATTTAACACAGCCATTCTAGATTACAGTGCAGAACCTATTATTGTATTCAATATTAAGGCCATTTTCAGTGCAATAACTTGCCATGTTTCTGGAATGCACACAGTTGCTATTATCTGTTTTTATTCAAACAGAAGACTGGTATTATGCGACTTCCAAAGAGTGTTATAGAAAGACAAAGAGCTATGGTTTAATCCTGGTCATGTCCTGAGTGTTTGATTTCTGGTTTTCCTGTTCTAACATTTACGCTGTATATAACTATTCTGAAACAATTATTTTAGCATAGAAAAATCAGAATGTTTCTTGCCATGTTTCAGAATATCAATCAATACTTTTAAGACTTATTGTAGAGTTACATTTCATACACTAAATGGATTGCTTTTATACTTTACAAGTTGCAAGTTGGCCCTTGGTTCTAAGAAAAAGAAGGAAATACTCACCATCTCTTTCTCTCTACATTGTCTCCTCTTTTTTGACAAAAGCTTGTAAACTTTGTAAATTTCATAGACATGTTAAATGTTAAATTTGGTTCTAAGACAACTAGAACAACTGCAAATGTTAAACTACACTGACAAGATAAGAGAATAGTAGAAACAGAAGAGTTTTGAAGGTGGATAAAATTTCAGTAGATGTAAAAATTTAGTATACAAGTTACTGTAGTCCTCGGACGAGAATAACTTGGTGGAGTGTTCTGCTCTCTGGAGGGGAAAGGGATGCACAGTGTGTAGCAGCTCAGGTTGATATAAAAAGATCTACATTAAATACATCATACAACATTAGTATTGCAGCATGTATTTGATATACTCAGCATTTCTAGCAAATGAGCACATGTTTTTTAAAGAGCTTGTAAGCTTTGTTCATAACTTAATTAACCGGAATTGATACACTGTGAGCTACCAATATTAGTTCTAATATCTTAATGGAGTCGAATATATACACATATGCTTCACAAAGCTCTTACACACAACTTTATTGCCAGGTTCTCTTTAAAGGATGGTTGAAATTCACTTCATTTCAAGAGAACCTGCTAATGAAGTTCATTTATCCAATGCCAGAACATCAAGAATCCTCAGATTGAATCCAACAGTTGAAAGCAGTGAACAATGCATGCAACACACATACAAAAAGTGAACTCCATTAAAATATTAAAACTAACCTAGTTGATATATGAAAAGTTAGGTATCATCTTTCTCATAGAATGCTAGAGTTGCTGGTGCAAGGAACACACACATTCTGTTGGGAAAAAGACAGTATATGCATCACTGTTCCAGAAAGTAGGCAAATGTTTATCGATGCAGAAAGTAAAAGATAAAATACATTTAATTTTGGCTGTTGTATGAAATGCTGGTCTAAAAGTTGCATTGCTTTATGGACCTTAAAATTAATATTTTCAAATAATGTTTCAGAAATTACTATTTGCTATGAAAATGTGATGTAGGTGTCCTCAGCAAAAATAATGCAAATTATACTTATTTTATAATGTATTTCATATGGTTTATTTTGTGCCCTCATAGGCGACTTACTGGGTCCTCCAAAAAATGTAATTTTATACTTTTCATAAATTTAATGCATTACCTGCAACAAACAAATGAATCTAACATATGAAATATTATTTCAATAAGCCAACAACCAAAAAGCATGTATTGGTTTACTGCTAAGCTCCCAGAATGCATTAAGCAGAAGATGCCTGAATGCATTCACGCAAGTCATTTCAATTATTCTTGTGGAGTAATAGATCGGAGATCATCCAAAATGAGTCTGTTCTCAGTATGTGTAGCTTGAAAATGCAGGTTCACTGTAAACTACATCTCAGCTTGAGCTACTACTGGAAGCAAATTATGCACAATGTAACAATCGGTGGTATATATCAGAGGAGGAATGTTAGATAGTGTGTACTGTAAACACTGGGATGGTTTAACTTTTGTTTTTTTAGATTTCTGTCACATTTAAGTATAGTTGGTATTCTTTATGGTACTTAAAAATGTATGCATAATTACTATACTTTGAAGAAGAGGTGCTTCATTTTTGTAGCACAAAGCTTGTGTGTCTATCCTGCTTCTACCAAAGCAAATATCAAAATAATATAGATGTGACTTGCTAACTTTGCTTTTATTCTGCACCCAAATTCTAACATTTCTTGGATAGACATCTTGCCATATGTCTACCTTCAGTAGTGCTCAAATGCTGAAGTGCATGGTTACTTAACTGTAGTTCTCATGTCCAGCATCAATCTTTCACTGTCCAGTGTAAAAGTTGATCAAGTCTATGCAAGAACAGCACATGTATATCGCCTACTGACACAATATTATCTTTCTTCTAAGTGTCAGTGTTCATGGTAGATTTGTTAGTGTATCTAAGAGGTATGTATCAGTGAAATTGAACATCATATGTTCTGGCAAATTAATTAAGAAGTTTTTGACCACATTCTGTTTTTTTAATAGAACATCATCAAAATATACCTTCAAATAAAATTGGCAAGTTTGGAACCTAAAATATCTGGTCTTATCCTAGATGCTTTTCAAAATAAAATGTGAAAATTGCAAAGTAATTGTTCTCAAGTACATACAAATTAGAGGTTGTACTCTTAAGAAAATCTCTCTCTGACAAGTAATGAAACAATGAAAATGTGACATGCTTATTGAAGATATGATCAGCAGCAGTGCAACTAGATAGACATGTGTTGAATGAAATGTATACTCAGTTAAGCTACTTTACGATTGGTTACAATGCTGATGCAGAGTAATTGTCAAGTCATTTCAGATATTACTCTGAAAGCTGGGTCTCCCTGTCTCAAAAATCAACACTAAACATATAGAACTTGGAAAAAGGCAATGCAAAGCATGTTGAGTCATACATGTAGCTGGAATTCCTATCAGTTGTCTCTACTGCATTAACAAATGAGGAGGCTGAGCAAGTTGTATTTGTTAACATCAATAATCACATGGATTCAAATAATCAAGTGGCAGCCTTTGTGTGCTTTGTGAAAGACCCACAAGAGTAAAAGAAAAAAAATTGGAAATTTTTACATTCACATGTTTCTTTCTCTGCCCTCTTTATTACAGTGGATGCCTATACAAAACCTTATTTTCTTAATTACGTAATCTTGTTTAAAATAAACTTATACAGAAACAGTTATATTATACATTTGCTATAAATGCAAAGAGAATGGTTATAGTCAAAACATTTTAATAACTAGACGTTATAGGCTGGCCCTAAAATTCCAATGTTTCCATACCTTCATGAGAAACAAATGAATGATAACATCTTAAATAATGACAAAATATTAAATAATTTGAATCAATTTAACAAATATCTCCAAAATGACTTATTTGGAACAAATTGTGGTCTGAAGATCCCTACATTTTTTGTGTAGTATGTTCTTACTATTGCTTAATCTGCCAGCTATACCAACAAGATTTTCCAAAATTCCATCCATATGAAGTCTTCACAGGCTATTTCCATAAAATTCAAGATATAATTTTTGTGTGTCATATAAATATTTTAAATATATGGCATATGAATGAAAACTGTGACCTTTTTGGGAAAATCATTTCTCCAACAATTCCAAAACGAGATGATTTTCACAGCAGCCATTTTTATATCAACTGAACTGAGGTTAGGCTTAACCCCTTTTCTTCTCCCCCTCATTGTGCATCAAAAAAAATGAACAAGCTTATAACAAACACTAAATATTCTTGAGTTTTATTTCTATGGCATTTATACATCTATCTCAGATGATGGTTATTGCATGAATCTCATTAACAGTTGTATTGTTGATACCTTTTCCACTCCATTTCCTCGCCAGTAAACAAGGGGTAAGTTTGACCTTGTTATCTACATTTTGGGCCGAAGTTAGTCGAGTCTGTGTGAAGTTCATTGAATACATAGCATACTCAACATTATTCCCAGTGCAGGTGGAAAACAATTTTATTGAGACAGGACATGTTGACCACTGAGACACTCATTAATTACTGACATGTTCAGCTCATTGTGTTGAATCAACATGTTTTGTTAATTGTTGAGGCAGTGGAGTCCTGGCTGTAAACACTATTTGTTAAACTATACAAAAACAAAGTAAAATTAATGAAATTATGATACATTGGCAAGGATGATTTAAAGAATTGCAGTGAATGGGTATTTTCTCACCATATTGATGTACAAATGAATAACCTATGGTTAAACAAGGGTACAAGAATGAAACTTAATGATGTTTAGAAGTATAGAGTCATTAAATTATAAGGTAACCCCTCTCACGGCATCACTCCACTGCACGAGAAATCTGAGCGCACTGGGAAAAATGGTGCCAGCAAAGGTGTACTGGAGTCCTTATCTTAAATAAATGCTGAAAATATCAACCATCTGCTCCCAAACAGGCAGTATAACAAGTTAAATGTTCACGCTTAGTCACCTAAGCTCAGCAGAAATCCCTGTGTAATTTACAAAAACTTAGTGATAACATCATGCAAGAAATGACAAAGATTCCTGCTGCTAAGCTTAGACAAGTGAACGATAATATTTTCGCAAATTGTGCTGCCCTTATGTGAGCAGAAGGTCAATTTATCTTAAAATAATTATTTTAGTGTGCCTTTGCTGGCACCACTTTTCTGGCGACGCTCAGATCTCTTGCAAAGTGGAAAAAGGCCATGACAGAGGCCTTATACAAGGAAATTCCCCTAACACCAAAACACTGGCAGGAATATAGATCAGTAAAAAGGAGATGGCAGAGGACTGATAAAATGAACAATGACATAGTAATGATATTTTATACTTGTGAATATAGGCAGATTGATTCCTGTACACAAAATAGCAATAAGGGAAAATGGTAGAAACATATTGTGTTTAAGAATTTTAAAATAATTGCAGTGTGAGTATGTATACTTACATGCCCACTGTATACATAAAATGTTAATGTATATATTCACAAATTCATAATGTAAATAACAAGAGATTATGGGCTGGGCCCACACAAAGCTGTGTCCAGGTGCACCCATATTATTGTGTGTGTGACTTAGGGGTGCTATTAGGTAGCACTGTTCATATGAGAACCTGGTTGTGTCTCATTGATTTTATTTGTTGTTTGGGAAAAAAAATGAAGTATTATTCCTTAATTAAATTGCTGAAGTATGTATATACTTTTAGGATAATTTTAATTTGGATTTTAAGCAAATTGTACAGCCACATGTTAAACATTTGTGTGGCATATTTGCAAGCATTTTTAATTTTAATGCATATAATTCTCATATCTCATAATGCAGGAGAGCACTTATTTAAAAGAAAAAAACCTTGGTGTTACACCTGATGTTTAACAAATGGACTATACATTTTAACATTTATATTGAGGATAGAAAAAATTGCATTGATTATATTTTATCTTTGTTTTACTCATTTTTTCTTTATTCTATTTTAAATACATATTCAGAAGTTGATCAAAATACATTGGAGTGCAAGCACTGCAAGTGTTACATACTGTGCATTACAATGACAATATTGGTACTGTAATGATGAAACAAAAGCAGTGTGTTTATCAAAAATCTCTGAACAAATGAGCAAAGTACTCTTGAAAAAGAAAACAAATTGTAGTCCAATGAACTTGATTAATTTTAATAGGTTGCTGCATTTTTCCCAGCGTACCTGTAAACTTAAACTTCATGAATAAAGTACCTTATGTGTAGTATAATGGCATACATATTTTTTTCCCCTTGTATGTATAAATAACATGAATAAAGGAATTTTCAAGTTTGTGGTGAAGTACTTTTATTTTATGTCATCACAGCATTCTCCAGGATGCTTGGTGAATATCTATTGGCAAAATGTTGCAGTGTCTCACAGGTTGAAAGAGGGGGGGGGGGGTAAGAGATTAAACAGCTGTTATAAGTTTAAGTTTATTGAAGCACTAAGAATTACACATATTGTACAGTCTATCTCGTGTTGCCCACTAGAATTTGGCCCAGGCCACTTTTTCAGTGGGAAGACAAGTTTAAGTTGTATAAAAAAAAAAAAAACGTTACTGTAACTACCACTGCCACTACTAATGCTCATGCACTATAGTTCTTCCCTGTTAACAGTGAATTTCCATTTATTTTTTACTTTTTCTAAATATTATCCCAATGTTTTACAGTTTTTATTTATATGAGATTTCCTATTCATTTTTGACCATATACTTTCATTTCTCAGTATTATTACAATCAAAAATTATATGTTGGTCTTCCTTTCCCCCGAATAATGGACATTCACCTTGGGGGTGCCCGTTTCTATGTCCTTTTAGCCTCCAAATTCCTGTTCTTAGCCATGTTAACCTCCCTCCTTTCTTCCTGGCTAGTGTTATCTATATATCTTTCTCTTTCCCAGATATTTTTATGGGTATATATAAAACATAAATGATTCTTGTCAGATAGCTGGCTAAACAGTTTTTGAATTCCTATATCAAATCTTTTTCTTGCTCCCTTCCAAAAACCTTTATAGTTTGTTTCTCTTTTCCTACAAATATCACCTAAACAATTATTTCCTAAGTTATTAAATTACTTGCCCAACCTGGACTTTGTAAACTTGTTTCTTGGTATTTCAAACATTGTTTAAGCAAATTATCATCTAAATAAAGGATTTTTACCAGTATTTTAAAGCCCTCTCCCCATTTCAATTTGGGCTACCTCATTTGCTGTTGCTCTTGGCAACCCCAAAACTTCCTCACGAAACATCCTGTGGACCAAATGTATAACTCCCCATCCATTTTTGAGACCCCATATTTCAATACCATATAACATCCTAGCCTCAACTGCTGAACTACATACTTTTTCTAACCATTTCACTTACATCTCTGGTGTTTTATATAAACAACCTCTCACTGCCATCATTCCTTTTGCTAATGCTACTTTTTTTTTGTTTCTCCCATTTACCTTCTGCATCTATTTTTATCCCTAAATAAGTGTAATCATGCACTATTTTATATTCTGTACTTCCTTTTTGCCATTTATCATATTTACTCAATTTAAAATCTCTCTTAAACACTACAATTTGGGTTTTTTCTGTGTTTACATTTAGTCCCCATTCTATACAGTAATTATCTGTTTCTTGTGAAGTCAATTTTAGACCATTGAGTAATGTAACCCACTACTGAATCATCTGCAAAAAGGAGACCAGGGATTTGTACATTATTTATTACAGGCAATAGCTTATTACTGATATGTTCTGTAATATGTCATCAATAACCAAATTGAATAAAATTGGATTTAACTTGCATCCCTGGCATAGCCCCTTTTCTTGGGACATTTTTCTAGTTGCTATCACTTCTTCACATTTCATGCAGAAAGTGTTTTCAAAATAGTTATCTGATTACCAACCCTTTTCTTTAATAGTTTGTACCATAATAGTTGTAGTTCTATTCTGCCAAATGCCTTCTCTAAGTCAATAAAAGCCAAATGTTATAAGTTACCATTTCTAGCTTTCTGCAGATTGGTTACATAAGACTACATTGATAAGTATTATTACTTCACCATGATATGTGCGCACTTGGAGCAGGGTGCTGTGGTAGTGGTTTTTTTTTTTTATTGGAACTGAGGCGCCTAAGAGGAAGGTGACATTGGAAATGTACAGTTATATAATGAAAACATTACTAACCTGCTACTGTCTTCACGTGAACTTTGTCGGAATCACCACTTATGTGTATGTTTTCTTTACCTGATAGCACTTCTGATGCTATGCCCACTTGTTTTGACTGTTGAGTTTCTCTTACTACTGAATGCATTCATATCATCGTTGAGTAATATCTTGTGATTGCTTGTACTGCCTGTGTAAATTGCAGGCAGTTTGAAACATTCCTAAAAAGCATTAACTAATCATTTTGAGCAAGAGATGTATAAAATAAAAGCAATCTTTACTCAAATTCAAATTTTGTTATATCTGGATAGTGAATACATCATAAAGAATTGACACGTGATTTATTGTATTTTTGTATATAATATTGCATTATGTAGTCTGCTTTCCTCCCCATATGTAGGAACAACAAGCAGGTGCCTAGGGGTCAGAAGCCTGTCGGGGAGCCAACGACACACAACCACATAATGAATTAGCCAGGCATGAGCATGAGAAAGTAGATAATATGAATTGAAGGTGAAATAGATGATGATGGATTGGTTGAATGAGAGGTGGAGGAAACCCAGCCAGACATGCCTAGGTGGGAAGTGAGCAGTCTAGCCACTCTGTTATGGCACCACGTATACAACAATGCATGACAGTAAATATAAAATTATTTCATTATATACAGTTCATCAAAATGGAATAATTATTGTCCTTATTACATGTGTGAAAAAAAAAATCTTAAATATACTGTAAAATAATAATGCATCAATCACACCCGTCCAGTCAAAACCATCTTTGCGACAAATGGGGATTATAAAATTGAAGGTGATTTACTATAGTCTCATCTTTTTTTTTCTTTCTTTCTTTCTTTCCTTCCCCCTTCTCTATTTTATATTTATTTACATAAAATATCCCAGTAAGCATATTGCTCTAGGTAGGGACTGCCCTTTATTGAGACAGCAAGCAAAATGCAAAGAATTTTGTGTGGGTATGCGATTAACCTTAATGCAGTATTTGAACAAACACCATAAGGATTTTCTGTTGTCAAACTTTTAGGCACTACAGCATTGCTTAGTTTTTAATTTTGGATAAATTAAAATGGGAGACTTGTATGTTTTGATGATGCTGTGTAATATTTTTGGTTCATATTTGGTAAAGTTAAGTCATTCAATGGAGATGTGATTGGCTGCTGCTGTTCTATAGGAGTGAATGTCTCTTATGTTTAATTATCATGTTGGTACATAGGAGGTTATTTTCTGTTTTGTACATGAATAGAGATTGCAGACAAATGAAAATGGCAGGATATTTTTGTTCTTAAATATTTATACAATAGGCTTTAGGTTATTGAAGCCATACAGTATTTTAATAGCTCTCTTTTGTAGGATTTCTAAACAGTTAATCTTTTTCTGCTCTTCATTATTCCATACTGCATTTGAATACAGAAAATTGGGATATAAAAAATAAAACCTATAGGTGGCATGATAACATTACATGCTTTTATACCCAGTGCCTAAATTGTAAGCACTAGTCCTTTGCTGCAAAAGTAAATGCATCACTCTTTGAATTCCTTCAGTAATTTCAAGCTTTAGCTGTCCTGTTACAAACCAAATTCAAGTAAATACATGGTTCACACTGTTCACCTTTTCCAGGGTGAATAAGTAAATTTTCCTGACTACAAACTGTTTAATACACTTAACCATCAGACACCTTTTTTCCAGTTTACTTTATAGCACATTACATTTTTCCATCTTTCTTTTAGTACAGCAGCTTTTTAAGCAGAGCTCATATAAAGACCTTACACGAAACAAACAATACATAATTTCTGTGTCCCACATACTGCTGTTATAAATTACATCACATTTTGTGTAAGAAACAAAACTATAGGCATATGCAAAATGACTGTCATACTGTTTTTATACACACGTTGCATAAACATGAGTTCTAAGAAATGTATTCTAAATGAAATTACAACATGTTGTCTTGACTAAAATGAAGGAAATTCAAATCTAATAAAGTAACAGAATCAAAAAAGGTTTATTTTTTACACTTTAATCCCAGTAGAATTATTTTTGTTTTCTCTTCTCTAATATTTTAATTTTTGATGTGATGTTTTTATGAAAGTTTCCAGTCTCATCACTTTTGTGGCCTGAAGTTTTTCTATTTTATAGTATAATTTTCTTTTCTTCTCTTCTCGTTTTTAGCCTTTTTTTATATCTTGGAGATATTCCGCAGTTCTTCTGTGGACAGCTCTAACATTGTCAGCATTGCTTGCACCTTTTTAATATTCTCACGGAATGTACTTGCACTTTCAATGTTCTATGAGAAACTATGCTATGTTCATGTATATTTTCAACAAGTAAAATTTTGTTTATCGAAAAACCACTCCAGTCTGCTGCATTGCCATGAGCAAAGATTAAACTCAATTTAATAACTTTCCTAAGTTCCCCGTGTGCTTGATTAGCCATTATGAAAAGGAATAAAAGTAGTCTAGTTATGAAGAAAAAGTAAGTTTTAAAATTTGGTTTGAAGTGGAATGTGCTTCGTTTGCAAACTATTATAGTGTGCTTTGACTTTTTCAGCAACAATATCCGAGATTCTATTAGCAGTATAAATTGATTCAAGTAACATCTTAAGCCTTAACTTTACTTGTTCTGGATGATTAAATATTACATTAGGTTCTAATGATGATAAACAATTTTATACTCGTTTGGGCATTTTTCTAATAATCTTTCAGTTTCTTTGATTATTATACATTGGCACTTGAAACTGAATTTATGAATATCATAATCATATGCTATGAACTTCTTTAGCTTTTTGGTTTGGAAACCAATATCAATATTTTTCAAGACACGTAAGTTGACCTTATCTTTTAGGTCCAAGAGGAAGGGTGCAGATATAATGGTATGTATTTTGTCATGCTTAATAAATCTAACAAATTATGAACCACAATTTTCAAATCTGAAAATAAATAGCAAGTGAATTAGAAGTTTTGGAACTTTGTCAAAATGGCTCATATTTTAAATAAACGTTTTTGTAAAATGCCAGTTTGCATTTAATGAAAATAACTTGTTTATGCTGTAATAATTCTCAATGGCTTGGTATTTAGAAATGTAAATGGTGTGGTTTTTATGGACGCTCTTTAGCTACTGTGGTTCTCAGCATCCCATTCTAAGGAAAGACCACTTAATTTTGCTCAGAGGCCTCTATAAGGCTTGAGGTTCTTTTACGTGCCGTAAATCTACGACACGGGACCAACGGCTTTACTTTCCTTCCGAAAGAAGACGTGCTAAAAATTTTTACACCCGAAAAAATCCATCGTCCTCCGCTGGGTTTGAACCCGCAACCTTGGGATATATGAAGTTTGCTGAAATGAAATGGCGTTTTATTTATGGACGCTCTTTAACTGCTGTGGTTCTCAGCGTCCCATTTTTTACTGGGCATGAAAGACCGCTTAATTTTGCTGAGGACACTATCAGACTTAAGGTTCTTTACGTGCCGTAAATCTACGATATGGGGTCCACGGCTTTATTCCCCTTCTGAAGAAAGCCATGCCAAGGATTTTTACACCCGAAAAAATCCTTGGTTCTCCGCCGGGTTTGAACCCGCGACTTTGGGTATATGAAGTTAGCATGGTAACGACTATACCGCGGAGGACGACTTTGGTATTTAGATGTGTTCAAATAATGCATAAAACAAACTTAAATCTAAGAAGCTTTTGCTAGTTGTTTTTCCGGCACTGCGCATGCAGGTGTCCTGCATCTGCTTAGGGTCAGTGATTTTCAGAAGTTTGTGTTAGGTATGGTAAACAACTTTTAACAGTTTACTATTGTAATAATTCTTCATGTCACTCACCCTTTCCATTGTTTGCATTGATGTTCGTGTGTTTTGTAACGTGCAATACAAAGCAGCATGGCAGCAATATGCTACAATTTCTCTGTAGCCATCTGATTCACCAACAAGTGGTAGTCTTGCATAAATGCTTGAATTTCTGAATATATGGCTGCCAGCTCACTTTACATGATGCATCCACACCTATAAATACTTCTGAACTCCATGCTAAATGTATACTTGTCATCATGTACTCATGGAGCACCCTATTACATTAAGAAAATTAAATTTATTTTGCCAGTTTTGTTTGTATGTATTAACTTCTTATAGACACAATGGGAATGTTAACCACCAATAAGTTTTTCCAAAATTTTTCTGGTAACATAACAGTTCTACTTTTGGTGAACTCCTGCATATTCTCTAACACCAGTTGGAAATATTGGGTTACCAACAAAATGATGAAATCCTTTTTTACAATGTTAATGGGCCTCCCTATGTTTCTGCACTTTCTCCCAAAAAATTATACAAAATGAATTCGACATATTCATCAAATCTGCATAAACATTTATATATACTCTCTCTGCATTGTTGTTTAGATTGATACTTTTTTCTTGATGGATATTCATAAATGTTGCCATATAGTGCAGCAAAACAACTTTTAAGATTTCCTAACTTGAATCAAAAGCACCTACTGTAGTAATTTGAAAAATATCAAGAATAATCTATAAGAAATCAATCTTTCACTCATTTTATGTATCAGGTTTAAACATTGTCAAGTGGCGGCTGAAAAATGCAAGCTAAAGCTAACCATCTGCATCAAGATCAAGCTGAAGCTTATATATGGATTGAAGATGGAACATCGGTGGAATGAGATGGCGGGTGAAACCGGAGAACCTAGAGTAAACCTGCCCCTGCGCCGCTTTGTCCACCGCAAATCTCACATGCGGTCGCTTGGGATCGATGATTGGCGAATGGTCTAACCATTTGGCCACGGTGCGGCCTACATTCTAAAGTTTATGTCTAGTTAATCATTGAGCAGAAGGAATGGGAATAGAACCAATTACAAAACAGTAATGAGAAAGTGAAGGCGTATGCGGTGTAATTTTTTTTTTTTTCCATTCCCTTTAACTGCAATGGTCATATCGGAGTATTTTAAATTGTGAGACAACTTTATATTAACCGTAGATTATTAATATTAGACTAATCATTTTATATCATTAAACGCACATGTATTCAATCTCATTCCAGACTCTGTGGAGGATACAAAACAATTCGGTTAAACAAAAATCATCCGCCCCATCCGGGAATCGAACCCGATATCTCCGAGAAAGAAATCAGCGAGCTGACCACTCGACCAGGGAGGAAGTCTAAGACGTGCGGGGTATTGAAGCTTGTAAATGAGTACACTAAAACAATCGTTGCTGAAGACGCTGAATTGAACATACGAGTATATCAGAAATAAATGGAAGCCACTACAGCGTATACAGTCTGTTGAAGAAAAAAAGTGAGTGTATTAAAAACGTAAGGTTAGAAAAAGACGCAAATGAGTCCTTGCAGAAACAAGGACATGTAACCTTAAGTGAGAGCAATTCAAACCTGACACTGAAAAAGAACTGCTGAAATGAATATGTAAGGAAGCAAATTTGTAAAATTGTTCCATTTGTAGAGTACTGAAGTTAATTAGTTGGTAAAGCTATGGGGTTATAACTTGGTAAACTTGTGTTGAGATAAGCGGCGCTGCTGAGAATTTTGGTAAAGTTAGCTACAGAAAAGGTAAATAGTAACAGCAATCTTGACATAACAAAGACGGACATAAGATCTTTAAAGAAAAGAAACAATACGTATGATGAAGCAGTAAAACCAGGTAAACAAAATAGCATTAAAGAAAGAATCCAATTTTCCTCCAATACAAGCAAGCCTAGTTGGCAAATAGTAAATACATTTCGAAAATCTTCAAACCATCCTGCTCAAAATACCATAAACCTAAAAGAGGCGGAAAGCTTCAATACCTTTGTTTCTATAGGAGAAAATATAAATCAAAGCAAAAGTCGGAAATTCTGCTATGTTTGCATGGAGATTTTGTGACGTAGTACACGTCGGGCAGGGGTGGTACAGTGTGTCGCCCTACAAGCCGGTTGTAGTTAGGAGAATGTTACTTTACCTGTGTTTTACATCGACAGCCCTATTAGAAATGTCCGTTGGGTGATAACAACATAGTATGCAAGTTACTATGATAAAATAATTAACTAGCCATTAGAATGTATTGTCACTACAGGAATTCCTTGTCAAAGTTGCGCGTAATGTCCTCGCTGAATTAAAAATCTTTTACAGCCAGTAAATAACGAGGTTGTGGTCTTGGCGCTAGCATTCCATTTTTGTACACACACTAGACAATAAGGCGGTGTGCAGCAGTCGCACCGAGTCGAAGTGTATGACTGATTTGTTTTCTGTATACTTATCTTACACATTATTTTGATTACCTATAATTTATTTAAGATTAAAGTATCGAAATAAAAGATGGAGCGTAATTGCGATCTATTGCAATTTTTATACTTTATCTGAACATTCCTGGCATCTAAAAGTGCATGCAAGACCGGCTCAAGGAGTTAATTGCATTCGTTTCTTTATTTCCTTATATATCACTCTATAGCATTCCTTAAACTGACTACTGTAAAGTATTCATTGTTTACTTTTATATAGTAGGGAATATTTTTGTCTGTCGTCTTTATGTGGATTGTTTCATACTTATTGCAATCGGATATATGTACATACCAGCTGAATATATGGTGGTGTTCACATTGGCAACCTAGTGCTGTAGCTGAGAGTTTGGCCGCTAACCGGTTAGACCCAAACTTACCATAGCACTATATTCGCCCTATTGCCTCTTTCATAAAAGCGAGAGCATCAGTCAGTGAATAATGATGAATAATCCTCATTTTGGCGAATAAATTAAGAATTAATTTTATGTTTTATCCTACAAATGAAATGAGCAACATTATTGAAATAGGTTATTACCATAGACTGTAAATGAAAACATAGAGCTAATATTGAACTAACCACACATTTCAGAGCATTTGGGACAACCTCTAAAGCAACATCACCTATGCGAGAAGATATTAGTTTTTGGCCCGGTGAGGGAACATGTTTAAATCAATAAAAGTAAAGTTAGGTATAATATTGAGTCGGCTTCGGTAGTTGCAACGCCTAATTTCGACAAAATAAATTAATATATTTTTCTTTTTTTTTTTAATATGGCTGTTATCGTAAATCCAACCCAGCAAAAGATTATATACGTTTTAAATGCATCAGTTTCAAAGGAGCAAGGAAAGGATAGTCTTGCACTTGAAATAAAGTAAATGCGCTATCTGAGTGGGGAGTGGGTTTTTTTTTTGTTTTTTTTTTTTTTTTTTTTTTTTTTTTTACGGAGTAAAGATGGAGCAACGGTGGAATGCAGTGCCTAGGAAAACCGGAGAAGTCCCCTGTGCCGCTTTGTCCACCACAAATCCCAACTGCGGTCACCTGGATGAGAGGTGAGTGATCTAACCACTCGGCAACGGTGTGCAATAGCTGTTAAGTGCTTGCTTAAAAATGAACTGAACAGTAATATTGTAGCTGATAGCAATAGTGATTTAATGAATAATTCTGTCAGGGATGTAACGAGTGAAATCAGGATCAAATTACCATCGAATAAAAATAAACAAGTGAAGAGAATAGCCGAGCTTTTTAGCAGACCGGATTTCTATTCAGCTAGAAATACACTCCTACTCTATTTGTAAACTGCTTTAATTATCAAATTTAAATTTAAAATTTACAATACAATATTTACATTTTAGGCACTTTAACTCTTGAACAAAAAATGATGCAGGAAGGACATAATACAATGATTGTATAAATTGGAAGTGTAAACCTATAGTTGCTACAACTGACGTACTATGCATGTCTTTAGTTGCTTCCTCCATCAATTATAACTAGAAATGCTTCGATATATTGAACACAGCATATATCACAACACTCTGCTCATTTTTCTTCATTCACTTTATTATGCAAACAGCTGCACATTCTTCAAATTTTGAAGGGTTTACAATGAAAGTTATGTATTATAATGCTGTTATAAACGAATATTTTTGTGTAGTAACATGATTTAAAACACGCTCAATAGCTGTATATAGTATTATTAATAAAATATGATTTGTTTAACGTTATCAATAATAATATAAGGTTTACATTTTGTTATATTTGCCATGGCATTTAGGCATCCTACAATAGCAAATGTGGGAAAATGTTGGCGAATTTATTAATCCCCCTAGCTATTTCCAGGTTGACCCATGACCAGTGAGAAGTGTGGTCCTCAAGACACATTGGGGATTATGTGTGGATGAAGTAATTGCCCACATGTGGAAACATGATGACCACTACCATGTTATCATTACGATGTTTCTTCTGGAACACCAGTCTTCAAAATCATTGTCTCTTGCAGATATTGGGAAACTAGGAAAATGACTATTGTTACTCCTGAGTATTAGTCACACATATGGACACACAAACATTTTTTTTGCATAATATTTAATTATTGTTTGAAGAAACGAAGTAGCGGCGTTACCTACAGTTATTAATCCATCAGTACTGTGACATTTGGCATATTAATGCAATAATTCATCCTATAATTCACAATATTGGATGTGAAATGTCCTACTTTAGGAAGTAATTTTCTATCTCCATTAAGACCAATATAGCAAAGTGTGTATTGAGTGATTGATCTTCGGGCTAAGCTTCCATTGGTTCATCATTCTCTCTTCCTTGCTGCATCTCGCACACACTATGAAATAAAAGAGGTGTTACTTTTAACTTAAGTAATTATCCAGAGTGTTAAGTTATTTTATTTGACACTTTTAAATAGAACACATTGTATCCAAAATTTATGGAAAATTATTTAACATATTCTCTATTTCATATGTTTAATGAGGAGAAAAGCCATTTAATGAATGTGTAAGTTAAACAGTTCTGGGCAGAAGATTAAGCAAGTGTAATAAATGGCTAATAGAACACAATAGCACCTACTTTGTGTACTTTTTAAAAAGCGCATCTAACATAAGTATATGTATGTGATAAAAGCAGATAAATGTTTAACTGCTTTCCACTCGAAGGATGCAAGAACGCATCCTGTCTCTCCATCCTCAACAAACCTTGGAGACTTTCTCCTTATTGGAACAGTGTACCTATGTCTTTTAAATGTTTATTATATTTTGTTCTGATTGAGAAACTGTGCCAGAAATCTTCATACGAGGTTTTTCTGTGTAATTATGCATGTATGTCTGTGGAAAAGAAAAGATTGTCAAGACTGGACAAATAAACTTCTATAATATGGCGACCGTTATATATTTTTACATAAATATAATCACAAGTAGCTGCAACAATTACGACTTAAGAATAGAAGCTTGCATTACTGTTAAAAATGATATTTTTGGTAGTATTTAACGCCCGCTTTTACTACTTGTGGCATCGCAGGCGATGACATTGGTGATACATGGAATGAAGCTGGAGCACCGGTGGAATGCGATGGCGGGGGAAACCGTAGAACCCGGAGAAAACCCGCCATCTCACGTGTGGTCGCTTGGGATCGCACCATGGCGCGGCCCGCCAATCGTTAAAGTATAACATTAATATGATCTTGAGAACAATTTTGGTTTATCTAGTTGTAAATATTGCATAAGTTTTGAGCTAAATTTGATCTTAGAAAGGAAGTAGTATTTCTGCAATTATACTGGGATTGTGTATGAGAAAGCTTCATATACATAAATGTTTAACTTATTAAGCTGCAATTTAGGCTTACCTCTTTTAGTATATATATATATATATATATATATGCATATATCGTATTCATGAATGTTAACTTATTAGATTGACACACAAGCTTAGTACCGTTAGTAAGAACGTTGTTTTTTTTTTTTTTTTTTTTTTTTTTTTTTTTTTTTTTTTTTTTTTTTTAGTGTATAGTCATGAAATGCTTTGACAAATGTTGAGTATACAATCATTAAATATTTTTGCATTTTTTGACCTAGCAAACATAGACTACTTTGTGCTTCCAATTGTGCATTATTTCATCTGTACAAGCATATACTACTTTGTACTTCCAATTGTGCTTATTTCATCCGTACAATCATGTATGAGAGGAATGAATATTAACATTTCCTGGCAGCCATTTAAAAATCCGAGCATTCTTGCGTTTCAGACAAATTCCATTTAATTACTACATTTTCCAATTTAAAATACCATGATTTGGAAACTGCTGAAGTAATCGGTTATATTTAATGATTTTATGAAATACCACTCAAGCAAAAGTAATGCTTTTATCATATTTTATTATTAGTGAGGATTATCACAAAAAATATACTATTTAGCTTCAGATCATCCTGCAAAACTTCAAACCGTGGCGGCTCGTGGATTAAAAATTTAGGTGTTCACAAAATCAGCACTTTACCACTACCTTACCACCACCACCGTAGCAACATCAAATCCAGCAATATTAGAAACAAGTTAATAACGCCAAAAAACAAGCATTATAAATTTGATACACAAATCGTGATTCACCTAGTATTGTAAAGATGTTGAATTTCTTAGTCTCCGACAGTTAACAGCAATATGAAGTTCGCAGATGGTGATGCAGGAGTAAAGTCCTTTGATGCAGTTCACGTGACGAACGGTATTTACAGTGAATAATATTTACATTGTTTGAATTACGCAATTAACACCAATTTTACTTGTACAGGAATTCTACGCGCCGGTTTTTCAAATGAGTAAACTTTTCCATCACTTGGTGATTAAAGTCTTTTATGCTGTTGACCAGTTTCTTCTCAATAGCTGAAAATCCGTCTTCAGCCATCGTATCCCAAGTAAAGGTTTTAATTCTTTTCATTGTGAAAAGCATCTTTCTGGATTGGATGTAGACATGCGTGTGGTGATAAAAATCTTCAGTAGCTCGGTTAGTTGCGGAAACGTTTCTTCGTTGAGGTTATTTTCTATTATGAACTGCAGTATAGATGAAGCTCCTTCAGCGGCCCTCATATCACACCAGTTATACAGTACTTGAAGTTCTGTTTTAAACTGTGACTTGAGCAACCATGGGTAGATTTCAACAGCAATGACGAGATATTTTTCTGGAAACTCTTCGGAGAATGTCTAGAAAGAAGAAACATAGACTAGCCTCGAAACCACTAAATGATCGGTAAATGAAAACCAGTCATTTACGTGACTAAGTATCGCATCGCACACTTCCTTTTTCTGCCAATCGATTTTCTTGCCTCGTTCTCTTTCGATTTTCGGAAACTTCACATCTGTTAAGCGCAGTGTCTATGATTTCCTGCACAGCCGATCAGAACCGATCTAAGTACCGTTTTGCTTTTACAGCATCGATTTGTTGTGTTGCAGTACTTTAAATAAGAGTTCCACCTATGAAAGAATTCCAACCATAAGGTGAATGAGATAACTCCAAAGCTGCTAATAGGCCACTTGACTCACTTCTTGTTTCGTCATCAATATTATCAAGCAGCTTATTTCCTCTAAACACTGAATGAAAAGTTCTTTATTTTCGAACACAACATTTACTGAACAAATGTTGCAAATCCAGCGTGTAGCTGCTAGTGTTTTGCACAATTCTATCAAGCATTTTGGTTCTTAGACAAGATCTTGAAAAAACTGCAAGAAATCCTGATTGTGTTGAAAAGAAAATCCTGAATGAACTTTTTATGACAGCGCCTTCTGCACAACCAAATTGCATTGATGGGCGTAACAGCGTATATAATATGCGTGAGGGTATACGGCTCGTATTCTCGCCTGAACTCCATTTACACTGTCACTCATAACAGCAGCACCATCGTAACAGTGACCTATTAATTTATGTTTCTGTTCTCCTATAAGCTCTAGCAATGCTGTGTTTATTACCCCAGATAGAGATCAGCTTCTTGGGCAACAGGTTTGAAAAAAATCCAAAAAACGCTCAACAGCCGACCCTTGCCCCTCGTATCTCTATACAAAAGCGCGTTGTTGCTGAGTAGACACAGCCATCGTTTCACCGGTTCACGACTACTAAGTAATGAGCTATCTTTATTTCTTCTGATATAATTCCCTGCACACTTCAAACATGCAGTCAAGAATGTCATTCTGCCGTCTTTGAATTACCTATGAATATGTTGCATTTTCAAGTGTTCTTGCATCGCTATATCAATGGATCTTACAAAATTAACAAGCCCACGAAACAGCTCGGGGTTTTCAGAATTCTGCTGCTCATCATGACCGCGTAGAGCAACATTTTACACAGTCAATTATCCTAGAGAAAATGTACCTATTTTTGACAACTTGCTCGTTGTGTCTTTACCAACAGCCTGTAAGCGCTGTGCAGTGGATGCTAATATTAACACGACCAAGCATGGCAAATTGAATACATGTGTTCTTATGTGTATGTGAATTCTCAATTTTTTTTTATTTATTTATCTTTTCACTCAGATGCAACAGGTCAGCACATCCTACTCCTGTCCAGTTTCTCGTTGTCGCATTGGAGCTAAACATAAGACAAGGAAAGCAAAGCAGCGAGTTTCTGATACTGCAACCACAAAGTCAGTTGCATGAAGCGTATACATAATTATTAAATGTACGTCTGTAGTCCCGCTTTTGAGTTTTTGTCAGAAGCTCAGTTACCAAATCGGGCTGCGGACGTCTAAGTTGTTTTATTTCTATTTGTTCCTCATATGTAGGTTTATCATGACTTTTTAATATCGAGTTCATCGGATTCATGGCTACCTTTGAAATGTCAAAAGAATTAGGAACCACGCGGTCAGTTGCTCAACACAAGAAAAAATTGTTTTCCGCTAACAAAGTTAGAAAAAAAACTATGTTTAAAACGTGTTAGAAAATCCGCACTAGTCTCACCTGTTAATCATTTAAGTATTGTCACAGTAAAATAATCACATTATATCCGAAATAGCTTTTAAAACCTGCAACACAAGCCAGTTTTAATCTTAACTATCGCATAAAATGCAAATTACCAAGAAAAATAGCGCGTCTCATCAAGACTGCAATTGAATTTCCGGATAGTTTCAGCCAAATCTCAAAGATAACAGCACCTCCCGGTGATAAACACAACCCTGGTGGTGTTAATAAGAACGAAAGTGCACGGCTGCACTGTGCTCATTTCTGGCTGTAAAATTCCGAGCTGCTAAGCGCAGAGTTGCCAAACGCTAGCTATACGCTAGCACAACAGGACTGTGCTACAAGTCCTGTTGTCACATATTCAGGTTCTCGCCTTTATTCGATCTGAAGAGCAGAGCGCGGCATATTTAAACAAATGGCGCCGGATAGCGCATTTCATTAAATGTTCCCTGAAAGAGAAAAAGGAGACCCACTAAGAAATATTGGAAGTTCACGTGCTGTTGTACTTCTACACAGTCGCCGCCGCCGTTTCAAACTATTAGTTTAATTTTCAAAGATTTTTTTTTTTTTTTTTTTAATCTTGCATTTGATTGTGTTGACATATAATATTTAACAACGACTTCGTACTGAGTGAAGTGAAATAAGGCTTTATCTGTGTTTAAATAGATTATTAATACTAAAAGTTATTATTTTGTAGTGTTTGCAGAATAATGTTCAAATTGGAAGAAATCCTGCAGAACCACAATAATGTTGTTTTAGTAAACTCAAAATATTCAGGAATTTGAACATGCGTTTAGTGTTGGCAAGAACTTTTTCCCCCCTACTTTATAGAATTTGGGAATTTATACTTATTTAACCTGAACCTATTGCTAGCATTAACTACTAAGTAATTTTCACTCATGTAATCAAATTTACTAATTTGACTAGTTTGGAAGGAATCTCTTTTTTATCCTCACTCGCATACACAAGTTATTGACATTTTGAGTGATAAACATTTAGTGTTTAAATTAATCAGGAGATCATTAATTTAAACACTAAATGTTTATCATCCAGTTGTTCTGACCACTGAGCTGCCAGCCAACCTGCCGTCGCGGTGCAACTCAATGGAAGGCAGCAGACCCGTTGTTCAAAGCTCCGCTATGCCATTGCATTTTTCATTCTGACTCTACCCCTCCAACTTCTGTCCTACACTCATCTTGTGTAAAATACGCATTAAAAGGTTGTTAGTATCTAATAAACTCACTTCACTGTGCTATCCCATCACTTATTTACTATTTCTAGCTAGTAATAAAAACTATTCTTTTCTTACAAAAGAAAACCATTTTTCGCAGTTCTTAAGGCAAATAAAATGTTAGTTTCCAATACCATGCACTCTTACTTCTATATTAAACACTTACCTTTGTTAATTAACTATTAAAGAAATGGTTGCTCCCTCCCCATTATTTCTAAAATATTGCACTGTGCATCATATTCTTTGCTGTAGGTAGCACATACAAAATCTACCAAAAGAAACAAATCATTTATGAAATCCGAAAAGTAAAAGAAAATGATAAATTCTTAGCAACGGCTAAAAGTAGGAAAAATGAGGATTGAATTGGATGGATCGGATTGCGTTCAGTAAGTTCACCGGTAGCCATAAATGTTAATGAACACTAAAATGCCAAGTAAATTTAAACTTCAGTCACATATATACATAAGCATTCGGTATGGTAATTGAACATAAAAATATATTATATATAAGTAGTATGAAACGAAGCAGGGACCATTTTAATTAATCCCCTGCAATATGTATAAACAAATGTAGTTTAATTGCATATATATTGCATTACTTATGTTTTAAACATTCACTAGGCTTTTACAGCCTGTACGTCTTAACATTTAGCGTTGATTACTAGTTCGATAAACATACTTCAGGTAGCTTTCATTAATTTCAGGCATCAAATGAAGCTTACAATGATTTGTCATTAAAACAGCTAGATACCTCTCTCAGAGCCATGTAAGTTTTATCATCCGGAAAATGTGTCATTTAGATAATCTTGAACAGAATAAAATGATTTTGAGCAAAAGTACGCTTTAGCAGCAATTGTCAACTTTTCTCTTTAGATCGTTCGGAAAAGCTTTGAATATTTTTATAGTTTCATATTTTTTGGTAGTGTTTAACCACCGCTTTTCTACTTCTGGCGATGACACTGGTGATATATGGAATGAAGATGGAGCACTGCTGGAATGCGATGACGGGGGAAACCGGAGAATCCGGAAAAAACCCCACTTGTTCCATCACAAATCTCATATGCGGTCGCTTGGAATCGAACCTAGGCCGTCTAGGTGACAGGTGAGTGGTCTAACCATTCAGCCATGGTGGATCCTATGATTTCATTTCTGGGAGAAAGAAAGTTTTACACTTGGATAATGGATATTACATTTTTGTCTGGTGTTTATATCATTAACTTCATTGTTTGTTATAAATGTGGCTCGATTACATACAAAGACTTTTAAGATAGCGAATATATTTAAGCAAGGTAGAGTTAATACCTTGAGCCTTCTAAGGTGCCTTGCAAGAGTGTCTGCTATGGGTATTAGAAATTATTCTTATAACCTTCTTTTGCATGAGGAATATTCGTTTACTTTCTACTGAGATTCCCCGGAATAATATCCCATACCCCAAGATCGAGTTAAAATATGCGTAGTATACTAGTTTAGGTGTATCAATAAAAGTTGTATTTACCAGTGCTTGGATAACATGACAGGCAGAGCTGAGTTTAGGTAAGATATACTTAATGTGGGTTTTTCAATCCAAATATTTGTCTACTTGAAGGCCAAGGAATTGAATACTGTCTATTTTCTCCAATAATATGTCATTAATACCAATTTTTATTGGAGTGGGCATTTTTCGATGAGTGACAGACTTAACAGCTTTTGTTTTGTCTAGATTTACGGATAATTTGTTAGCTTTAGATAAATATTAAATTCAGCCCATAACATAGTGCAAATCAATTACAATTATAGGTAATACATTTCTAGAATCATTTTGAAACCATATATTCTTTCTGCAACAAAATGGAATTTGAGGAAGCATATATCTTTACTAAAATCAGTTTTCCTTACTCAACATTAACAACCGTTAATGTTAATCTCCAAATCTGCTACAATTTATGAGCTGAGCTTGAAACACCTATTATGAAATAAGACTATAATTATGGTACCAGGAATTAATGCAATTACATTTTCAGTTGCAGTAATTAATATACAATGTTTGAAAATATTCTATATAGATTTTCTTGAGAGAAGTCTTCAGCGATTAAAAAAATCAGTAATGACAGTTTTCTTTTTCTTTTTAATCACATTATAATTAGAGCCAGAGATGTCGTGCAACACTGTTAATAATAGATTGGAAGTTATACTTCTTTTACCTATCACTACTTATACCACTGTACAACGAAAGAACATGGTAATTGTAGACACCATATATATCCAAAGCTATTCACAGAACTAATATTATATAAGTAAAGACATCACCAATAATTCATAAATTAAGCTACAGAATAAAAGGGACATGTTGGATATTTTGTTACATCAACATGTTTAGGAGTACACTTACTAATAATATTTTACCACAAGTTAGTACTGGGCCTCTTTATAGTGTTTAACGCCCGCTTTTACTACTTATTGCACCGCAGGCGATGACACTGATGATATATGGAATGAAGATAGAGCGCCGGTGGAATGTGATGGCGGGGGAAACCGTAGAAAACCCGTCCCTGCGTAGCATTTTCCAACACAAATCCTACATGCGTTCGCTTGGAATCGAACTTCGGCCATATAGGTGAGAGGTGGGTGGTCTAACCACACGCCACTTGAAGTTTCACGTTTCTCTGTTATTGAGGAGATGTGTAAATATTTTGGCAAAATGAGGCCAAATGCATATTATAAAATGTTTCCCAACTTTGGTAACGCTATAGCTATACCTGGCTCAATAAACTTTCCCTAAAAATAGGAAGTAGGAAATTCAAACTAAACACAAAACTACAATTTAAAATACTGGTGTGATTTTGTAATTATTGTGACCGATCGATGCAATATACATTTGTAAGCTCTAAATCTAAGATAATTGTACTTCTCGCTGTTTTTTTTTATTGGTAGTGTTTAACGCCCGCTTTAACTACTTATGGCACCGCAGGCTGTGTACTTCGCGCTGTATTAATGCTTGAGTAACCCCAGAAATCGCTTGTTCAAAATAATATTATGGGACCCATATATCACGCGTTTGCCATAAGATTAGTTATGTTATGTTAGGTGTGTATGTTTCCAATTTGATGTTAGTTGCGACACAATTTTTTTTTTTTTTAATCTGAAGTTTCGGGATTTTATAATCATCAAATAACACCTGGTCTTATTGATGGGAATCTGACTACAAAGCCTATTGTGGAAGGGGCGAGTGCAGTGACAGCCAAGCATAAACATTAATTATATGGCTTATTAACCCTTTTTTATTTCTTTTGTTATATGCTGCAGGGAGAAACGTTCTTAGATATAAAGGTTTCTTCACGTTCTAGGAATCCACATTAGTGTTGCTCTATGTGTAATACACCATTATTATTATTATTATTATTATTATTTTTTTTTTTTTTTTTTTTTTTTTTTTTGCTGCCATCTGTTATTTTTAACAATGCATTTTGTGACCATCAATACATTTTATAGCATTAAATGCATTCCTATGTTATATAATGTGTTAAATGAACTTGCTTTTTATAATTTTGTGCTATACTCTCACATAGCATTGCATTTGTGTCGCGCTACTTCAAAAATAACTTATATTGGGAAGGAAATTATTTGTATTCTTTTTACTTTGTGTGTGTATGTGTGTTTCCCCTTTAACATTTTAACGTCCTTCTTCTCGAGCGGTACCTTCTAATATGAAGATTTAAATCCGTTCTTAAATGTAAATGATATAATTGATGTAAATATTAACATTAAATCTTATAATAATTCCTATAATCTATATTAGTATTCGAGATTTATAGTTCCTTTTGAATATGGGTGTTATAAGGAAAATATTTATTGTAGGAGGAATACTTTACAGTTGAGGTAGGCGTGATTCCCTCTCTTATTTGTAGGATTTGTAATTTATATTTTGTAAAGCATTCGGGAGGAAAATTTAAATCGTATTGCAGTGTTTATAAGACGCAGGAAACGTTACAACTCTTTGCGAATTAAAACTAGGCATGAAATACGCTGCTCTAAGGGAGGCGTTTTACAGAAAGAGGTTCCATTGATCCGTCAAATTTAAATTTCGCACAGGAACACAGGATATATAAATATAGATGTTCTCTCTCTCTCTCTCTCTCTCTCTCTCTCTATATATATATATATATATATATATATATATATATATATATATATATATATATATATATATATATAAAAGAGCGTTACAGGGAATTCGATCCATCCTCCGACTACACTGAAATTCAGCCATAACTTTAACGGCTTCAGTTATTCTATTCGTAGCAGATTCAGCTGCTGGTGATTAATTTTACCCTTGCAAGCAAAGCACCCAACACTGGAAGAATCACTACTTAAGTGAAACACAGTATCAAACGTTGTCTGCAGGTTAATTGAATTTGAATTTGCTATATTTCCCCGTTAGCTTACAATGATTGCTGAAATATTGGTTTCCAAAACTGCGAGGTGAGAGGTTGACTGCCATGCGCTCTTGAACAGGAAAAGAAGCTTATGACAAAATTCTTTTCGTACCATCAATGTAGGACGCCTAAGAGTAACGTGATCCTTCACGCGTTTAAACAGAAGGTGGGAAATTACTTTTGTGAAAGAGTAATTACAATTATGTACATTGTTAATGTCGTAACATTTTCTTTGCAAGATACGCCTAGCTCAGAGTATTCAATTTGTCGTCTATTATCTACTCTACGCTGAGTTCTTATAATTTCATAGAAATTTCATAATTGCGCCTTAACAAGAAAGTTAAAACGCATCATCCCTTTGTCATATAGGAGCTGCTATTGGTGCTAGTCAAGTCTGCGCAACTCTGTCTAGCATATTTCTTCAGCGTGATGACCTAGATAATAAAAAAAATGGTAAACCGAAGAGATTAGGGGGGGGGGGGAAATCCTAGTAGATTTGTTTATTGATGCCGCTTTTTACAAGGCTAGATTAAACGAATCGGATTAGAAGTGGATTTTAAGAGCGCTAGCATATACCCCTTTAATCCTTGTCTGGACACCGTTAATTGCTCCGCTCTTAACAGCAGAACCGTCATAGTGTTCTGCAATCACCATTTCCTTCTTGCTTCCACTTGGTTTGTTAATTCAGAGCTTATCACCTTAAATAATGTCTCAGCACTTCGTGCGTCTGGATTAAAGGAACCCCAAAATATCTCCGCACCACAGCCACAAAGCTCGTATCCAAAAAAGCAACATTATTGCATGATAAATACATTTGTAGTTTTGTCCAACATTATGGCAAAATAATGCACACATAGAATTCTTGTGTTATTATTTCTGTGCATACATTGGGCCAATTGTTAACATATGGCGTAAGACATGATTTAAGCCTATGGGTTGCAGGACATGATTGGAGACTAAAAAGGTGTTTTGTTGCTAAAACGCAGACGGAACATGGTTCAGCGTACAGGTCATATCTCGGATTTTACGTTCGGCAACACCGGAGAGGCATAGGAAAAAGAACGAAGCATCAATATGCCGTGAAAATTTCCGTAAACAAACGAGCTGTGTTTATAAACAATTGGGTGTTAATTGCATGTAGCTTCAATATTATTGGCTAAATAACTATTTAAAGCGTACCTAATCTGTTGTGTCGATGAAATCAAATAAAAATATCAGCATATTACGGAAAACATGAGCATACAGTCCAGATGTTCTTTTTTAACTATAATATGTGATATACTTTTAAACACAGTGCAATTTCAAGGTGTTCATTAAGCTAACTATAGCACTAATAAAATTAACAACGAAACACTCCCGGGTTTTCTAAACTTCCAATCTCTCCTCCGTGTTTGAGGGTGACATGCTAACCTCAGGCTTCAGGTCGCGAGTTCAAACCCGGCAGAGGGCGATGAATATTTGGCGTGCTAATCTCTCGGATGGCGGTAAGTAGAAGAACCCAAAGCCTGATAAAGAGACATCTACAAAATAAAACGGTCTTTCACGCCTTTTATAGGATGGGACTGAGAACCAAAGCAACTAACGTCCCCAAATAAAACTTAATTTAATTTGCTCTCATAACAGCACAACGGTAAATAAAACGTCCCACAAAATGTTATGCAGAATATTTTCCTGGAGGGGATGTGTCTCTTCCTATCCACTTGTTCGTTGTGATTCCTTACAGACACACTGTATACGCAGTCAAGTTAAGTACTGATACTAAGTAGAAAGTATATGAGACGTATAGAAACAATTTAGTCCCACTTACGGGTTTTAAGCTTTTAAAAATATTTCAAAATCTTTGTCTTCATCTTCAGCAAAAACGCAAACAGAATTAACAATTTCGGAGAATACACATATAATGGGGAAAAAATGCTGAAAGAGTTAATAAGCTTCGAAATACCTTCAGCAGACGATTTAATCCGACTTTTAACCTGAAGTCCAGATGGCACCACAGCCAAAACGTCAAATTTTCCTCTCAACACATTAGTCGCCATTACTGAAGATAAAGACAAGGATCTTTGAAATATGTTCAAATGTTTAAAAACTGTAAGTGGGTAAACTGTTTTTATGCGACTCACATACTTTTTATTTAGTATGTTGAAAGTTCCACTGTATGTACCTCCGCCGCTGAATCCTTGTACTTGACACTTAGGGATTAAATTGGTACACTCGCAAAAAACAAATGAAAAGCTTTATCCTCTTGACTCTTTGAACCAATCACAAAGCAGCATTCCGATTGGCCTGCTAGACAACGGCAAAGGAACCGGACACAGCACTTTTTGCGTATCTGCTATTTCCAACCACTTGTTTGTGATCTCTAACACTTGCGTCCCTGTTCTTTGCAAGCTACGTATTATATGTTTTTGTTGTTATTATTATTATTATTATTATTATTATTATTATTACTATTATTATTATTACTATTATTATTATTATTATTAATATATATTCTATTATCTATTTATAGAATATTATTTAATACAAGATTTGTTAGTGAGATGTTGCCTCCAAAACAATGCCGATCACTGAGTGATGATTTACGAAGTGAAGATCTTTTGCGCAAAGGTGTGCCACTTAATAGCAAATAATTGGATTTATTAGAAGGGGTCCAGGAATATTTTGAAAGGGAGAATGAGTACGTGTAAGTTATTGGGCATCCCTCTATTCCTGCTGGTAAAACCCATTATAACAAGCAATTTTGCATTATTTGGTTCTATTTTGTGGTAAGTATGTAATTTACACCACGTGCGTTGTAATAGAGCATGCCTGTGTTATTTCCAGCTATTAACAATCATAAAGAAATAGTTATTATTTTCCTACGTTCACTGCAATGTACACTGTGTGTATGTCACTTTGGAACATGATAGAGTGATTCGTAATCAGCTGTTTTTTTTTGTTTTTTGTTTTTTTTTTCTGCTAGCAACTCAGGCAATGTCGCAACCGCAATATACCCGACAAAACACAAAACCACCCAAAATGTTAAGTGCAAGAATTCAGCGGCGATGGTGTAAATAACTTCCTTTTTATTGTGTCTATTGATGTTAACTGCACCAGGCATTTAGAGTTCAAAGTTCGTATTATTGTGCATGTGGCAATTTTCGTGCTTTTTTCGGACAAATGTTCAAGATACTTAACGCCCGAATTGCTCCACGAATTATCTTCCGGGCTGATAATCGAACATGAAAATAACGAATGCATTGTTTACTTTACACCCACAAAACCAGTTCTGCTTATTTTTACATTTATTTGTTGAATATTTGCTTGTACTTGTGCTTATTAGATATAGTCACCCTTTCAATCAGAAGATCGGGTTTAGGAGACCCTAGTTCCTTACGGTTAACCTATCTTGACAATTTAGTCCTCTATGGACACTTAAAATCGTTTCAACGAAATTAATGTTTACATCATACTAGAATACCGGATTATTATTTCGTACTGGGAATAGCATTCGCACACGTAATTAATTACCTCCAGAGTGCTATTTATAGCGGTGGTTGAACTCAAATAGCAGCAGAACAATGCTTGGTATGGTCACTTGATTGTAGGTATAAATAAGTGTGCTTGTGTGTGTGTGTGTGTGTGTGTGTGTGTGTGTGTGTGTGTGTGTGTGTGTGTGTGTGTGTGTGTGTGAATTGCCATATTGGCCTAACTACCACCTGGTTGAATTTATGCCAAAATGAAAACCGAACGGGTGTTCCCAACTTTCCGCAACTTTGAAGTTCACGGAATGAAACTTCTGTCGCAGTTTGCTTTCACCTAGAGGCATTGATGCGAATTTATAGTAGAGAGCGGCATGTACAGATGAGAACGCCTTCAGCTCTATAAGCCTCGTAGGTATTTCACCCATAAACAGCTATGTCATACCAGATGTGCATGCGCTAAAGATCCTAAAATAGCGCATAATTCAAGATTTGCTATGGGCGCTCTTGCCACATCTCATCGAATTTATAGAATCATTGCGGTAAATTTAAACGCCGTAGATTTTAAATTACCTCGTGTGTGTTACGTTTAAAACGACCGTGTTTTCTTACACAACAGACCCTGCTGTATTATACCATTATAACCTATGTACGATTAAAATTAATTAGTAAGCGGACATAAAATCACGAACATATCTAGTACTTCCATTAACTTATTAACCTCTTGCAACTGCTATGGGGTTTGACTTTGTCCTGAATGTTATCTTAAATGGTAAATGACAAAGTAGCGTTGGCGTTATTGTGTGGGTCAGTTGGTCCGGTTAGGGTGGAACCTAGTGACATTTTCCTACCTTTTGATGTCTTTGCTGCTCCGGTTTTAGCTCAGGTGATTCCTCTTCATCGGCGAGCATGAATTACTCGGTACAGGGCGTGGTACAGAAGGAAGTACAAAAAGGCAGTGAAGAAAAATAACACTAATCACTGGTTCGTAAATATTATTGAATAAAATTATGCATAGTATAATATTACACGGTATAAACCCTAACCGTTGGCAACCAAGCGATTTCTGCAAACATGTAGGTGATGATCACAAACCTGAGGAAAAGCAAAACCATGAATTCTTTGTTTCAACCGCGGTGAGCAATGTGGCGCGATTTTGCTTCAGCGACCGACATAGTGTCGCCCATGGAATCTGGCGTAGAACTGCCCAAAATGGTTGTGAATTTTAAACTTAAACATCCTTCTGTATGCATAGCGTCCCTTCTTGCTATTGGTTGCATGTACTTGTGCCTCTATTCCCTAAAGTCACTCAACGTTATACAAATGACAGGGCAATAACCTTTTGAATGTTTCCTTGTGAAAGTTCAACTCACAATACATCAAGGTCTCTTGCTAACGGAAAACTGAGCATTTACAGTTAAAACCACGTTTCAAACCTTGTCGTCTTAGCGTGTAAAATATTAACAAAATACAAATATTCAAAAGTAAAATAATGGTTAACGCAAAGTTTATTAACCCTTACTATGATCAATAAGACATTACCATATACAAATGCTATCTATTTAATTAAGTATAAATATCAATATCGGTAATACAGATCGTTGCGCAATATATATTATTTCTACATGTTATTCTTAGTTACATAATTAGGCGGATATAAAAGAGTTACTGTCTCACTCTACTGTTCCTGCTTTTACTTCATTATATATTTATATGAAATTATAATATGATAATTATTACTACTCTGCTTGTTCTGGTATTGAATGTTTTGAAATTACAGCAATTAAACTTAAAGTTACTATAAGGCCAAAGATTAAAAGTGTCCAACGTAATATATCTGAAGAAGAGGACTGTAAATAAATTTACTTCTGGAGAATATGCTTTCTAGTTATTTAAATAGATTTTGAAGTTCTGCAACACGAAGAGTGCTTATTTTCTGAATCTTTAATCTTATTTACATTCCAGGATTAAGAAAGTGTGACAAAACTCGTCATATTTTTCTTCCAGACTGTAATATATGAATACATGTGGAAGCTGGAAGATGTGCTTTAGCATGCCTCATCAGACATAACATTAAACAGACAATTAAAAACAACAACTCTTATGGTAACTGATTGCTATCTGCAGAGTAGGAAGGTCACAATTTTAAATTAAATGAATAGTGGGGATTAAAGATAACTATTGAGTTCTCATCGCTGTCCTCGTAACATCAACTTGTCTCTAGTTACAAGCACCGTTATATACTTTCGGAGATGAAATATTTTTTTTTTTTTTTTTGGTAGTGTTTAACGCCCGCTTTAACTACTAATGGCACCGCAGGCGGAGAGAGAGAGATGAAATATGCATTACAATTTAAACTGCCACTTTAAGTTCTAGAAACTAAACACTTAGTTGTGAATTCTCTTAAGGTTTCTATTCAAAACATTTGTTTTATGCCTAAACATTGTATTCCTTTAATGGGTGTCTAAAAAGGTTCACATGCAGATATGCTTTGATATTCTTGCGTAATGATAGTTTAGTTATTTGGTTCTTATATTGCGTTGTTCGATATTGTACAGATTTGTTATAGTGTTTAATTCCCGCTTTTACTCTATGGCGCCGCAAGCTATGGCACTTATGATACAATGAATGAAGATGGAGTACCGGTGGAATGCGATGGCGGGGAAACCTGAGAACCCGGAGAAACCCGCTCCTGCTCCGCTTTTGCACCACAAATTCCACATGCGGTCGCCTGGGATCAAACCCAGGGTGAGAGGCAAGTGGTCTAAGCACTCGGCCACGGCGCCGCCAATATATTGTACCGTATACATAATTTAGGTACATACATATTCCATCTCTGATTCGTGCAAAGCTGTTGTAATAATAAATACTGCAGCATATCTTGATTCAAATAGTTTTACAAACACTGGTTTTCATTATTATGGAAACAGCCATGCTATACATTTGTTTAATCTCTTATCATAAAAGTCATATCTTTAACTTAACGTTATAAGTAAATACCCACTAGTTTTATTTTTTGCATATACATAACACACACTCGTGGGCCTAAAGTTTGTCATGCTTACAGAAAATTGCAGGAGATTAACGTTTTTATTTATCGGGGAATTTTCATTGTAAATTTGTATTTTTCTCAGCTGTCAACGCACATAACTTATACAAAGTTTATAAATTTTCGTCAAATGAATATCGCATTTAAATACCTGTTTTCTCTCTTAATAACAAACAAATTGTGGCATACTGCTCAAGAATTATTAATTGATACACCAGAGCATTTGGCAAATACTGCTCATAATTATCAGCGGCAATCCCTTTAGTTCATAAATTACTAGTAGTCATAATCACTGATTGTGGGATTAACAGTAGGAAATTATGTTATGTCACTTAATTGTAGTTGATGGCCAGGCGAAAGTAATTAGTTAGACTAATGATAGGTGACGCTAATGATGTTTTCTCGCTCTGCTGAAGCTTCGAATGTCTAAAACGTGAGTAAAATAAAACACATTTAGACAGAAGTATAAAGAAAATGATTGAATCCAGTTCGAAAACTATTAATACACGTTACTTTGGCAAATGTTGCTTTGAACGCATAATTATCAATCTAAATTACCCTATTACATTTATTGCTATTAGACAATACAATAAATTATTAATGCTCACTACGTAGCGTTATAATGCGCCCAAACGCCTAGCATTTCCTGATTTAAAATAAAGATAAGTATTCATAAACAACATTGGTTTATATAGGGCGGCTTTAGCACATTACATGTTGTTAAATTATTTTATCTCAGTCAATTTCACATATCTACTCTTAGCCCGGCAGCGCTCTACTCTTCTCCTGTTTTCCTTCAACGAACGCCAAATCTTGCTGGCGTCCAGAGCTGCATACCACGCAACCAGGGCATTTTGCAGCGCATGCGCGAGCTGTGTTTTTATTTAGAAGAGAAGGGGTAGTATGTAAGCTGGGGTTAGCTGTGTTATTGTTCTGTCACTGTGCTAGTTCAGAAGGAACCTTAAAAGTGTAGTTTCTTTCAATTTTGTGTGTATGTGTATAGTGCTCTCATGTTGTGCAATATAACTGAAATAATTTGGTTTGAAAATAATATTGTCAGGTTTTAAAGACAACCACTTTGAATACTTTATCATATGAACAGTGGTGTGAATTCAGGGTAAAAAGACTTAAGTCAAAATTGTCCAATAAAGAAGTTGATAAAAATTGCACAAGGCGTTTTCGGCATTCTTGATACGATAAAAGCTTAACGAATTGGAAGACACATTTTCATAAGAAGCGTATAATCAATGACACTAAGAAAAAGGACAATTTGAGAGTGCTGACTTTTGAAATCGTAGATTCAGTAACAGCTCAAATGAAAAATAGTTTTGAATGTCTTACTCATTTAAGTTTCATTGAATTGGTACAAAAAGTTAGTTCAACGATTACACCAAAATATCCACCCCCCCCCCGAAAAGACTAGATATTTTGGTAAAACTGTATCCATACTTTAACGCTAATCAACTGCTATAAGAACTTCCATTTTTTATTCAGGTCAGAAAAAAATTCTAGCCCTAAAACATCTTCTAAAGTATTTTGTTACGAATGGCTTTGGCTCCATCTGTCAGGATGGTAAGCTATTTGGGTAGTATTTGACGCCCACTTTTACTGCCTGTGGCGCCGCAGGCGTAGACAGCGGTGATACATGGAGCGAAGATAGAGAACCGGTGGAAGGCGATGGAGGGGGAATCCGGAGGGCCTGGAGAAAAACCGCCCCTGCGCCGCTTTGTCCACCACAACTCTGACTTCCAGTCACTTGGAATGGAACCCGGGCCGTCTATGTGTAACCATTCGACCACGGCGCGGCTCAGGAGGTAAATAAACTACTAAACATGGTACTGATTATTCTAACAACTACAGGAGGCAGTGAAAGCAGCATGAGCACGCAGAAAATGATTAAAACTTATGTTGGAGATTCTAAGAGATATAGTCGCTTGTATTTAAATTCTTCGGCTACTGAAAAATAATTGTTATGTGAGCTTAAGTCAAATTCCGCATTCTAGGAGACATTTTCGCAGAAAATAAGAAAAGACGGCTGAAAGTGATGTACAAGACTCTGTGAGGTATGAATCAATATGATTCACATTAATAATGTAATGGCTTTAAATTCGCTCTTCAGCCGCTTTTAACTTTGGCGTCCCGAACGTAAAAGTTTACGATACGCCACTCATAACATTAACAGTATGAAATTAGACTATGATGATGTGCTTTGTTGTGGTTGATCGTCTAAAACTAATAAATTAAGTTCATTATAGATTAGATTAACTTACGTTCTGTATGTTCACGATGGCCAAGCAGGCCTTGATCTGAGAACATTTCAAAGTATACAAAATTAAAAACACCAGTTATACATTTAAAATTTTCGCATCACAATTAATAGTAAACGTCTTAAACTTTAAAGTGCATAAAAACTTTGATTTGCATTAAAGATTACAAATTATATCACTGGTTTAACAACCTATGTCACTATACAGTGCTTACATCCTTTTATACAAAAGTGTCTAACTTTAATGTTAAGTTCTAAATTCTGAAAATATTAAATATATATAAAAAAAATTGTCAATATAATTTCTAGGATGTTAATTACTACCCTCAAAACTACATATACAAAGTACATATTTCAAATTACAGTACTAAAATACATACATGCAATAAATGTTAATGTTGTGGTCCATTTAATATGACAATTATTAACCACGATAACTTCACTTCCCCTTTAGTCTGCGTCATAATTATCACTTAGTGTTTACATTGTTACCTATGTGTACGGAATATCAAAACCTGCCAATAAAATATACTTTTTAGATTTAAATATGGGTACATTGGCATATTAAATGCACAAAATGTTTATATCATTATTTGTGGATAAACAGTGTCAAATTTTGATATTAAGAAGTACGTTCTAAATAATTAAGTATGTACGTTAAACATAAAACCACTTCACTTGGCGTTAATAGACGGTGTCATTTAACTTAATGCTGGCATTATAAGAAAAGGATTAGGCTGATTATTGATATAAGTATGTTTCTAGAGTATAAAATGACTTTCACAAAGGTGCTGTTTAAGAGAAGCGTTAAAAATATTGTAGCTTCTTCTAACTTTTTCCTTGAGATTACTGGGGAGAGCATTAAATATTTTAATTGTTTCATAGTTTCTGAAAGCAAGAGGGTTTGGAATAGAACGTTGAATATTTCCCTTTTGCCTGCTGTTAAAATTATGTATTTCGATGTTGGTTATAAGGCTAAGTCGGTTGTTGGATAATATGTATGCACAAGGTAATGTTAGAATCCCCAATATACGAACGCATTCTTTGCATGACTGTTTACTATGCACGCTATTCGTACACCTTTCTTTTGTTTTAGAAATATGCGCTTAATATCCACCGAATTACTCCAGTAAATTATTTCATATCGCACAGTGAAATTAATATACCAAAATAAACTAACTTTAGTGTATCGATTGAACAAAGGTTAAACAGGGCTTGAACGGCATAACATGATGCATTAATCTTAGCTGTGACGTATTTAATACGTGACTGCCATTCTAAGTGCGTGTCTACTAGAAGACCTAGAATTCTTACTTCATAATCTTGTTGGAATAGCACATCGCTGATTCCTGTTTCTAGATGGGCTGCTGATGAACGGCTAGTAATAAGTTAACAACTTTTGTCTTTTCAAGGTTTGCTTTAAACCAATCTGACATACAGTTTAGAACATAATTTTTTTTAACATATTCATTTAGACATTTGCTTGTTACTAGACCACTGGTGTCATCTGCAAATAGATAGATACTAGCAATTATGTTTATATAGAATATGAGGTCTTTTATGTAAATTAAAAATAACAGAGGCCCTAATTTGACGCTTGGGGAACGCCATACTTTATTAATGTCCAATCTAAAATGCTGCTGCTAAGTTTGATAGGTGAAGCTAATGAGGTTAGTCTATTTTGTTAATATTTGGGATAATTAAAACGTCGTAAAATAGATTGGTGTGGCGATAAGTGAGTTAGATTAGATTAGAAAGCATTCTGTAGGTTCGTTTAGATCAGGAAGCCACTGAACACAGAACTTGTCAAGGGATGTACATGTATACATATGTTGATATATTACGAAAAAACAAAGGAAGAAAGAAAACGATGTATGAAGCTCTAGTTTTAAAAGCACGGGTTAATAAAACAGCAGAATGGACATATAATCACACCATTCGCTTTTGAGGCCTGTACGCCACTGCGCTATACTTGATGTGCTCCATAAAAGTATATGTACTTCCTTCTTTTGCATGCACATAAAAACAAATGATATGTCAGATGATAGTTTTCTAAGTAATGATATGATAGTTACTACTAATAATTATATAAGACTAAAATATTATTATTGTATTATGTACGCTCCATAAATGTCAACAAATTACAATACATATTTACAATATGATGTAGAATCTATAATACAAACTTGTACAATTATGTACCAGAGTGTAAAATATCAGAACAGCAGGCCTTACAGACCTTGTCTCATTGCTAAATACTATAAAAATGACACATATGTGCAATTTAAAGTATACATCAGCTTAATTTGAATATAAAACACACACACATTAATATACACAAAATGACACATTATAATACTTATAAATATGATTATTATTACGGTATTGTCAGACAGATTTGTCACTTAAATATTCATCTACAGAGTAAAATGATTTACTGCAAAGAAACTCCTTAAGAGAAGCCTTAAAATTCCTGAAATTCCCAACATCTACAAGATAAATTCATGTAACTCGCACACATTTTGATTATTTTGCTGTATAGCATTCCCATGTATGTAGGCCGCACTTCAGACTTTTCCTTGGCGTGGCTTAAGTCTGTGGACATGCCTATGAGCCGTTTGTAATGATTTGGCGGGAAACCTCGTTTTAACAGCTCAACAAGGGATTATAGTCAAGACCATCTCTTACACCGCATGTTTTTATTCAGTTGGACTGGATATAGCCGCCAATAATAAACTAATGGCTACCAGAGCATTACCTGACGAACGTTAACAAATTAACATGTCACGTAAGTCAGCGGACTAGTAAGCGGAACCTTTCAAGACTAGATCTAGTGGCCAAGATAAAACTAATTCCAAAAGGAGCATTCTTAGCGAACTTTAAAGAACACGCCACATGTCACAGATCTGAAACCGACGGGATCACGTGCATGCAATCTGTCAGTTTAATTGTAGTAGAATGGAGTGCACCACCGAGAATCGCATTTTCATCTTCGAAAGCTATATTCGCGTTATCCCATTTGACAACTGCTTTTGCAACAATACTTTATAAAAACCAATGACAGCAATACCTTAAGGTTGAATAGTATGTATGCTTTAGTTATGTTTTCTTGTGACATAGGGTAAGTACAAGAGGACTTTGCGGTTTATTTCCTCCGTTTTATTTTGTTTGCTTTGTTGCATAAGCGCATTTTTGCTTATGTTAGTGAAGGTCCGGTTTCGAATTCCGGTAGATCCTGGATAAGTTTTTCTCATAATTTTCTTCAACTCCGAGAAGATGAACACAGGGTGACTTAATATCCTGAATGAATGCTCAAATATGTTAACAATTTGGGACAAATTGTTTATTTTGTTTGTGTTTATCTTGCTATTAGAAGTATATTAAAATAAAGCAAAACTATACCAAAAGTATCGAAAAATTCATTTGTTCGTAACCTGATAAGGCTGTACAAGTGTGTGGAAGTTTAGAAAAAGAATGGAAGAAAAACAAAGAAATAGGGGAAAATACGAAATAACGGTCACACGGGACAAACAGAAGCCCCAAGAATTGCTGTCACATTAATTTGTAGAATAGCTAACATTTAGCCCGCGAGAGGCATTGTTAAAATCTCGATTGCTCTTAGTAGTAAGTCAAGCTCAGAACATAGCAAGCGTTGATATATCAATGGCAACACGTAAAAGTAACTATGTTCAGACCACCAATGGCGGTGATGTATTAATACTGATTCTTCCTGTACTCTACCTTCATGTTACGCATTCTTCAGCAGGTCCACAGAGCCAATCCGTTAGATAAAGGTTCGTTCTAAAACAGTAACGTCATCAATTCAGATTCTGTGGCGGTAAATGCGGTATAGATTTCCTCACTCGTTTATACTCATGAGCAATTTTTGATTGAGCACTGTTGGCACAGTGTAAACTGCTGACATTATTAAAGACTGACCGCAGTTGTTTTAATCTACATTACCTGTGTTCCGTTGGCCGATAATATCACTTTTTAGTTTTTGGGACAGTTTGCTCTTTTTGTTTTCGTTTGTTCTCGCTGTACGAAGTTTTTAAATAATTATTCTCTAGAAAAATTATAAAAAAGATAGCAACAAAAAGAACAATAATAATAATAATATGGTATCAATAACCATAAAAATATTAGTCTAACTATAATTTACGGCATTTAAAATGTATTATTTATTCTTTTGTGTTTACGCCATATTTGAATATGTATATTTAGGTACCGTAATATGTGCTCATTCGATTAACAATTCAGTTTCTAAAAGTCATTTTATGGATTTCGAGATTACTCTCCTTAGAATAATTTAACCTTATAACGCTTAAAAATATCCAGAATATGTCAAACGTTATACCTTTGTTTTGTGTATCCTATCTTTATAATCATCAACATTTCCATCATTACTGTCACTACATTCACCTCTCGCTATTCGAAATTCTTTGTAAGTTTCATTGTCAGTATTCCACCCCTATAACTCATTTTGAGAATATCAGACATCAGACTAAACAATACAATAACCCAACGTTTAACTTTAGGAGACTGTTTGTTTGCACGTGACTAACAATAAGATTTCTATACCAATTATAAAACAGACTACATATTACTAAACACGGCATAAAGCTGTATCTGTCTAAACATAAAATTGTAATAAGGATTACTTGTCAAGTTCTGGTTATGTTGCTTTTTTTTTTTTTTTTTAAATAAGTTTAACTCTCTCTTTGGCATGGTATCCATTTGGTTACGTACATTTTGAATGATTATTTTTCAAATATGGGAGAGTGTAATATTAGGCAATTGGTCACCCTGTATTTTTGGGTACATTATCTAGTGATTCCTGCTATCTATGTGTCATCTTGGGCACTCGTAGTGTTTGGTTTCAAATTGGCTGAGCGCCGAGAGAAGGTTCCAAGACATAAGGCAAGTAATCCATTTGTTTACGTATAATCTGTGTGTTTGGGCACTATCTTCGTAATTAATCCATTAATTTAAATATCAAAATATCATATTCTATTATTCTTTTTCATATTAATTTGTTTCAAGTGCATTTTATACACAATCTTTTTATATGTACTCCTATGGAGACAATGCCAACTCATGATATTGTCGTTTCGAGTGAGTGCATCCATATGCATGCACATTGCCGATTTCTCGTTATTTTAGTGATAAATAGAATGCGTTTCCATATGTATATTATACAAAGCCAATATTATGTATACAAATTTTCAGGATTGGTTTACCACGTATAGCCTATTTGTTTTTTCTGTTTACAGAATAATAACGCAACTTTCCAACGCGTGCTGAAAAGATGCTCAGACTTGTGCAAGAAGCTTATCTGCCGGATCCAGATTTATCTGAAGATGAAACTCTCTTAAGTGATAACGATAAATGCTTTACAAAGAAAACTCATTCCGACTCTGAAACTTATATATCTGAATGCCCTACACTGCACGACTCCATTGAGGACATTTTAGGAGAGTTTCTGACAGAACCCGATAATCCGAATGAGATCACTCAACATGTTATTGCTGATGCTGAAACTCTGGAAACAGAAACAGAAAAATATGACACTCCTGCCATAAACGAATCGATGCACCAACAAGAAGAATTGCCTCCTTGCCCATCGCTGACGGTTCCTGAGAAAATTCTATTACATGTTGATACTGGATATAATCTAGAGCAGGCCACACCTGCAGAATTTTCACTAACCTACCAAATAATGATCCAGTGTTTTCTAGTGTTACAATGTCTAACTCTTTTCAAGATATTGTTCGAAAATTACTTGGAAGGGTGGACTTTTTTCAGAGATAGATAAAATTCCCAAGTCTGCCAATATTAATATAACGCCTACTTCTGCCTCTCTGCCTACTATTCTGGAGAACATTGTAACACACCTGTTGCAAATTTTACCCCTCAAGGACAAGTAACGCAAGTAGTTTCTAATGTTATATTGTGAAAGAAAGGGAAGAAAAACACAATTGGTCCCACTTAAATTAATATATATATATATATAACCTGACAAAGAAGGCAGTAGAGGAAAAATTAAACTGTATTTAATTTTCAACAGGATTATATTAAATTTGAGACTGACCCACGTAGAGATGAACGGGAAGTTCCTGAAATGTCACTTTAAGAAGTAGAATACTTTTAAAGTATTTTTCCCAGGGACTAAATTGATTTAATGGTACACAACACGTTCAATATTCAGGTCAACAGTCGGAATCTTCAATCTATACAAACTGTAATTGAATGAAGAGTTTCTTGGTCATATATTTTTACATGGGAGTCAGAAAAATTCCTTGTTATTTAACCTATTGGAATAATCACTCTCGAGTAGAAAAATTTGCTGGGATCATGTCACTGAAAAAATAACAAACTCTACGCCGGTACCTGCATTTTAATAACAATACTATGTTTAATGATGGTTTATATTTTATAATTCGCTCTGCATTAGATATAGCTAAAATAATTGCAACTCCATTCCAAATGGAAGACAGCAATAAATAGATGCGATGATGATACCATTCAAGGGTACACGTACAGGCTCAAGAAAGCAGTATATAAAATCAAAACCCAAGAAATGGAGCTTCAATTATTTTGTTCGAGTAGGTGCTTCTGGAATTGTCTATGACTTTGTTGTCTCTGTAGGTACAGACACTTTTCACCAGCATCAATTTTTCCAAAACTGAAGAGAATTTGGGTCTTGGAAGTAAAGTGGTACTAAACCTATGGCAGAATATTCCTACTCCAGCAGTTAGGCTGTTTACTTTAATGCCTTTACATCTCTCGAGTTGCTTCATCACTTGCGTGAGGAATACGGTATAGCCTTAGGTACAATCAGAAATAATCGACTCTGCTGCTGTGTGGTACCAACAAATTAAAAAGGCCACGGGGAACATTAGTGCAGAAGCTGGACAGTTAAAAAGGACTGGTGGTAGTAAGGTGGGTTGACAACAAAGAATTTGTGTTTTCCAGTAACTTTGTGGGCAAAGATCCACTGACATCTGTAAAGCGTTTCTCAAAGGTGGAGCAGAAAAAAGTGAAGGTACCATGTCCAAATATAGTGAAGCAATACAATGTACTCATGGGAAGGGTAGATCTAATAGATACGCTTATCGCTTTATACAGAACCCCATTACAAATGAAATGTATGATATCTGGTGCACCATCAGATGTGAAAGAAAAACTTATCAATACATTCTCTGTTCCACGTCCTATGTTAGAAGCCCGGCTGGATAATTACGACCACTTCCTAATTTGCGCTGAAGAAGCGAGATGCTGACACTGCAAGACTGGGCTGAATGAAGTGCATGAAATGTAATATGTCTCTTTGTTTGATCCACACGAAACTGTTTTTATGGCTTTCGTCACAACCACAAGTATTTGAAGGAGAAACCACATTGATTTTTAAATCACTAATTTGATTTACTAAGTGTACTAAGTGTATTCGCAGAATATTGCTCCTCTTTCCTTTGAAAGTTGGCAATATATCTATGTGGACAAATACAAATTTAGCACTAAATCCCACGGAGTTTGGCAATGGATCCCTGTGGATACCTCCCACAATTTAATAGTTATCAAACTTAGCTCCATTTTCTTTTCATAAATAACATCCAGGGACCATGTATATACAAAATGCACTAAGATTTCAATTTTTCCAAAAATTACGGTTGTGCCCAATAGATGATAAAATAGAGAATGGTAATTTGGACAAATCGTTAGAATTCTATAGCAACAACTAATAAAAGCAACGGTCCAACAAAAACATGCAGTCGAAGAACAATATCTAGTTAACGGAGAAATGCTACAAAGCGAAAAATACCACTCTATCAGCGCTACACAAATCCACATATGCGTGCTTCCGAAGAGTTTTAAGAACATGCTGCAAAAAAGTGAAAAATACAAAGATTACTGTTACAAAATAAATAAAAGGAAAAGAAATAAAATCTATCCCTTTTATGAATTACCACAGTTCATAGAAGGGATAGCACTGTAATTTACCCCGTTCAAACTGTTAACAAATCTTCAAGCAAAAAGATTTACAATATGACCGAGATTGTTATCCCCGACGATCAATTGGACGGCCTTACGCATCAACCGGCTAACCGGCCATTTTGTAAATATTGATATTTTGATGTCATGTATTCGACGTGAGGATAATCTACGTTTACGCACCATGTGGCACAATATTATATTAATGGCCATAACAAATAAGAAAAACGTTAGCGCAATTGCATAAATGGAGCATTATAATTTCATAACAAGCAGCTGTGTGCATAAAACGTCGATACCAGCAATTCAAGTTATGCATCAGTCAGCTACACGCAGTATTCCCGCTCTTAAGATGCTCGTGAGTAACTGAGAAGGTGCCAAAGGATTTCAATAATCAGCATATGCGTTGCCTAGCAGTAGTTATTGCCAACTTATTGTGATCTAAACAGTCATACATAGATTTGAGAATATTATAGTGTGTATTTAAAAATTCAGAGGTTTTACATTATGAAAAACAGAGCCCGAAAATGCTGAACATTGTGATTAAGCGACCTGTAATAACTGAGACTTCAACTTCCGGTCCATTTCAGATAAGTAATCCTTTAATTTATGTTTATGCGAACGCATTCGATTTTCACAGCCTTGGTGCCGTAATCACATATTCGTAAGTTACAGATCAAATTATAATTATTTCAAGATCGGCTCAACTGAGGATGTCCAGTTAATAATCTTTCAGAGTGCAAATTGCTGGATATTTAAAAATAGCGAATTTAAAATATTTACATTACTATATGAAAATTGCGAGGGAACAGTGTGGTTAGTGTAGGATCAGGGTATTTCTCTTTTCTTTTTTCTTCTTTTTTAAGAAAAGCCACCAGTATTGAGTTTATAACGATCGCCGAATTTTAATATCCGGTCATTTATTTAAGATATTAATTTCTTTATCAGAAACATGTTGGGGGGGAATATATTCATATTTCTAAAACTTGATTTTCCTATATCTTCTTATAGGCTGAACCATCAACATTATCTACACACAATGCAGTATTATCATCTCGTGCATACCCAAGTTCAGTAGTTGTCCATGAATTGTTCAACAGTTACTCTATTTACCTCGCAACTTTACAAACAGTAATGTTTGAAGGTGATCATAGTGTAATATTCAGTATACAAGTGTATGGTGATGGTGACACTCTGGGCGCTAGCTCAATGAAATCTTATCTTTCAGCTGAGCAAAACAGTAAATCTAGAAAACAGACAAAAGTAATTTGAAAGCTTTTGGAGGTTACCATTGTATGATGCAAAAACACTGTTCATTGTCAGTAAAGTTAAAGTTAGCGAAATAAAGAAAAGGCGAGCGAAAGGGGAAGTAGGAGACACTGCAAACGAATATATCATTTAGCAGGTATTGAGGTGTGTAAATAATGTTTTAATCAAACCCTGAGCATTTCAGGAGACAAGATTGATGGTTACTCAAAGAGGACCAGTAAATTATTAGAGAAAATTCATATTTACAGAGGCAAAGCTCCAGCTATAAACAAATTGAGCGATATTAAAATGACTTTGGCAGTGAGTCATATCAACAATTTCCCAAAATATAAGTCCCTTACTGCAAAGAACAAACAAGTACACATTTCCTTCCATTTCATGCCACTATTTCTATTATGTATGATTTAAATAAGAATGTACATTCTGAATCAGTATCATATTCTACTTACAATAGGGTCTTCTACACTAAATTTAGTTTGAAAAGAAAACCACTAAAGAAAGATAACTGTAATGCATGCGATTCCTTAAATGCGCTGTTAAAGAGCATGTGAAACCCAGAGGAACTGCAAATGAAACTGGCTGCTCATCAACAAAAACCAGAAGAGGTTCGCAGTGAAATGAAATCAGACATAAGGCGTGCTAGTGAGAAAGAGAATTTAGCAGTTTTTTCTTTCGATACTAATATTGTGTTTTGTAAGCGTTTACTATGATTATAAACTGGTGCCTCAAATAAAAGATTCTGGTACTTGTGGGTAGAAGGATATTTTTTGGTAGTGGTTAACGCTTTTACTGCTCTGGCACCGCAGGTGATGACACTGATTATACTTGAAGATGGAGCCCCGGTGGATGTAATGGCGGGGGAAACCGGAGAACCCGGAGAAAACCCGCCCCTGCGCCGCGTTGTCCACCACAAATCTCGCATGCTGTCGCTTGGGATCGAATTCGGGCCGTCTAGGTGAGAGGCGAGTGATCTGCCCACTCAGCTATGGCCCGGTAGAAGGACGTGCTGCAAGCACATACATGAAAGAGTTGGAAAGGAAATAAATCACCTATTTTTACGATCAGATTCTTGCGGAGGTCCAAATAGAAACTTGAAGATCGCCCTAATGTTGAAGGCCATATTAAGTTCACATCCAAGCTTGGAAACAATAAAAACGAACTTTCTTGTATCTGGTTATAGTTTCCTAGCTGACGATGATGATTTTTGAGATATTGAGTGTGCCTTAAAGCAATGTATACTCCGACTGACTACACGAAGATAATTAAAAAGTGCTGCAAAAACCTAAGCTGGTTGTAAACATGATGGAAAAGCAAGAATATGTCGGCGCAGCTAGCCTGAAAAAGAGATATTAAGGGAAAATCTATAAGTTGGCTTAAAATCAGGGGAATGCTGCTTCATAAGGTGGTAAGTCCTTGGGCTGTTATTACTTTGAAAACATCCTTCAAAAGCAATGATGGGCAAGGAATTTCACTAAGAAAGAGAAGTTGTGGCCCTAGCGGTGATTTGTTTTCTAATCTGGAAATGCTGTGACCAAACGGTAAAGCCATATCACAGTCAGAGCTGAATTACTTAAAAATTATTACACATTTAATATATATAAAGTCATTCCTAAACAATTACCATTGATTTATGCCATGTTCCAATTATCCTGTTTTTTTACTAATGTAAACACTTAGATAACACTAATATCAGGGTAATATATGTTACTATTTTTTAAATAAAGTTTTATAATAACACTAATGTTGTTACCAATTTCCATTATATCGTTATTTCGTATACTATTTAATCATATATTATATCAACTTTACTTTATGAATAATCTGGTTTATTTTAAAATGCTTCCCTCGTCATCAACGAGCCTACAGGTAGCAGTCTAATCTAAATATGTGTTTTGTAATAGGATTCATGATTAATGAAAATATAGGCGACGGAAAAATACAGACTTAATAACATAGATGGCGTTTAGCTGCGTTATGCGTATCTAATAATATATACGGAAGTATTAAGCAAAATGCATGTAAACGCTTGCGGTCGGCGCTTAACCGATTGAAGCATTACTGTTACCGCATTATTCGTGTTTCGGCTAAGTTTGTTCTGAAATATTTTCCATTCAAATTTGGTAACCTAACTTCTTTGATGTTTGGTGTTGCATGATTAATATCAAGATCATTGAACCCAACACCTACTCGCAAAAATCGAAAACGTTTCTAAAACTCTAAACGCTGATTGCTCTAAACTTTCGAAGTGGTGTATAGTAGGTGGATGCATAACGCCGTCCAATTGTGAATTCTGTTTCAAAATATGCACTCTCACTATTGGTGTACGTGCTTGCGAAGGAATTTTCTTCATAAAATAATTACGTCTACAATTATGTTTACCTTCAACTCGTTAGAGCGTATGCTAGCCTACACGACGAAGGCAATGACAATAACACAATGGATTAGAGCGAATAACGATTGTAGACAATTGACCACACGCACGACCGTACACGGGTTCCATCAAGTTGTGTGCAACTTCCACAACATTCCATCACCAAGGTTGAAAGCAATCAAATTGCAGATGCTGACAAATTAACATTCCTGGATCTTATTATGGATCTTATTATATGAATTGGAGAGATCATATTGATTATATCTTACCGAAACTGAGTTCTGCTTGTTTTGCAATCAGATCGTTAAGTCAGCTTATAAACAAGAGCTTCAAAGACAGCTACTTACTTTCATTCATTGATGACCTATGGATTAATGCTCTGGGGAATTTCGATAGACGCGAAAACACGGTTAATTGTGTATGTAAAAAATGTAATAAGAAAAATTGCAGTGGCAAGAAAATCAACTCACTGCAAACCACTGTTCAAACTGTTTGAAATGTTGCAATTAGCCTGCGAACATATTCCCCCCGTATAATTATTACTTATTCGTAACAAAAAAGCCTACAAAAATAAAGATATACAATACAAATAGACTGGACACAGAAAGGACTTACTTAGAACATGAAATAGTTTGCAGAAATGCTTAAAAGGGAATTACTAGTACTATGGTAAAATTTTATTTATAATTCACTTCCATCTCCTATAACGGAATTGCATGTGAACAAAAATAAGTTAGGTCAGAATTAAAAAGATACACAATTACTCACACCTTCTATAAAGAGGCGTATTTTATTCAATCAACTTAATAATTAATTCAGTGTGGGAAATGTAATATATATGAATATTCTAAAAATGCATACTGTACGAATTGGTTTTTGAAAGCAGAGATGTAATGTAAGTAATGCAAAACTGGCACCTTTGGAAAATTCTATATTAGGGTCATTCCTAGTAAATAAAAATATCAATAATTTGCAAGAGTAATTAACCTGACTTGATTTATATGTTGGATTTTGTGTCTAATCTTAAAACAGAATCCTTAGATTGCAATGTTAAAAATGTAATGTAACGTACTCATGAATCGTATCGTCTGTAATGTAATGTAACACCCGTAATGTAATGCAAGGAGATCGGTATTTTGTGGCGAAGCAAGTGTGACCACTAGCATGCGATAATATGTAGTTGAAACTTTCATTAAAGGAATTCTACGAGAGAGGTTGAAAATCTTTAATTAAACATATTGTACGCTTCCCGCATTATTATGAAACGTAATGTGGCAGAAACGGTTTAAGCGCCACGTTGAATTGTGTTATTCTTCGGCATCAGTACTCAGATTTGGCGCATGCTGCTTACTACGTAGCGCATTTTGGTAAGATGAGAGGAATATGAAAAATTTGTCAACCGATTTCATCTTGCCTTTTGAGGAATATAAATGAAATGTTTATTTATCTGTTTGAAAATCCATAGCGGGGTTAATTTTTCAGTGATAAAGACCGTACAAAATCACACATATTTTAGTTTTATTGAAGATGTATATATTCGTAGAAGAAATTTAACTGTCATGACGTCAAAAATCTAAACTTGTTGCCAAGTGTTACGGAGGACGAGGCTTCAGTTACCGTACACACGCGCAATTGAAGGGCAGTTGTATTTGGAGTTTTTGTGTGCAAATCGAGTGCTTTTTGTGCAGAAGAGATGAAGTCCTTGTTCTTTACATTTACCTGAGTAATAGTTTCATTATTGAGTGCATTTGGTTGGATTACCCTCGGTTTTGTTTTAAGAAAGCCGAAATGACAGAAACAGTTTTTAAAGGTATGCCTTTTTAAAAGCAATCAGTGTTAAGATCTCTAGGTTAGTTTTTGTTTAGTGTTAAATGTTAACATTTTGACATTTTATTATGCAGTAATTATTCTGCAACGGACGGCGTATTTTAGCACAATTGATTAAGCGTAAAACGAGGAGAGTTTGGGTAAAATTCGAAAATGTGTTTGGTGTTTGTCATGAGTTTTATACCCGCCTCCATTGGGCAGGAACATAACACTGTCTAAATTGGCTGTATTATTTTAATTTTGGTTTGTTTGCCTTTTTATTTCAGCCCCTAAGGTAAAGAAGTCTCCACCGTCGGATGAAGTGGAGGAGGTATGATATTTGTTGATTTTTCTGCTTGTTAATCCTTTGCATGACAAAATTTTTCTAATGCATTTGTTTAAACGTGCACTATTTGACTTATGATAACTTACCACTTTTAGTGAATTTTTTGGGGTTTATTCATATATAGTCTATTGGATATTGTTCAATTAGCCTACTAAGGTAATGTGCATGTAGTAGCCTTAAATTTTAAGATATATTCATTACTGTCTATAGTTGGTGGTACAAGGTGAAACATATCAAAGTAATTTCATAATGCTGACAATTTTAAGATATATTTATTACTGTCTATAGTTGGTGGTACAAGGTGAAACATATCAAAGTAATTTCATAATGCTGACAATTACAGTCTGTATTTATTTAAAAGTTTAGCAAGCGGTTGATTTTATGTTTGAAAGTAATATTTCAGACATTTTCATTCATTCCTTTTGATACATATTCACTAGGATGTGCATCAGCCTTTTATACAATATTAGTGGTATGTAATTAATATAGTGTGGGGCATTCTGTTGTCATCCACATTTAAATTGTAGTGTAGGTGTTGGATTAAAAATTAAAATCCCCCAAAATATAATCGCATCCGGTATTGAGAGTTTTGCAAGCTTTCAGCTGGAGCATTAGTTTACTATAGGGGAAATTCTGTTAATATGTGACCATTTTTTTTTTGATATATCTGGAATTTTCAAATAAGATATCACAGTGTTAATTGACATAGTACATTTGGTATCACTACTTATTACTCATATTTAAAAAGTGGAAATATTTGGTTCATCTTGTCAACAGAGAAGGAGCATTGTGGAGCCATAGTTTCCAAACTGTCTTTTGTGGTTTATTAATGGGTTCTCAATTTTTGCAGTCATGATGCAAAAACAAATTTTTTCTGAAACTATACACATATATTAAAACTATTCTATAAATGATTGAACTGTCATATGGACCACTTTTCAACATGTAGTCTCTTTCATAAGTGTATAGTGAGAACAAGTGGTAAAATCACAATAATTAATTGCTTTCAAATGAATTATACAACACCAAATTTCCATTTTATATTAGAGGAAGTGGCAGAAGCGCAGTGAATTAGTTAAATTTATTTTAACAGTATAAAATGAAGATATGTTGGTGAACATTCTTATATCAGTCTAAAGGCATGCTAAGCATGCACACAAACACATCCCTTTATAAATTGACATTTGACATGAAACAAATCCCCAAAATATTACTGGTGTCTTAACATGCTTTGTATAACCAAATTCTTATCAATGAAGATGAAGTACAATGTTTTTAAGATTAGTTGAAGGGTTATCCAATAGTTTAGGTTCTAAGTAATCAGGCTTATATTCACAAAAGAATATTAGTTATTACATTTTAACACTGAAATTATTCTTGCTCCTTACAATTATATGCAGCTGAGTTTATATTTCTGATAATATTGTTCTAAAGATAAATATACACAGAGAAGTAAGTCAAGCTAATTTTTTAAAGAGTACTTCTGTTAGAAGGTTCTCTTTGGCAATGTGTTACTAGTTGCTCTTTGCTGTTATACACAGATTTTGCTTGTTAGATATGAATGTATTAATCCAGGGCTCATATTTTACACTCTAGTGCATAATTGTAAATTTTTGCATTGGAAATTCTATAAAATATTTGTAAATGTGTATTGTAATTTGTTGACATTTATGAAGAGTACATAATACAATAATCATATTTTAGTTTTATATAATTACTAGTAGTAACTATTATGTTGATAATTAGAAAACTATCATCTGACATTACATCAGTGTTACATATAGTGAAATTATATTTATTTATACATTTTAACACTAATTTTTGATACTCTTTGAGGGGAAAAAAAAAAAAAAAAAGTACATATGCTTTTATAGAGCACATTAGGTATAGTGCAGTGGCATACAGTCCTCAAAAGCAAATGGTGTGATTATGTCTATTCTGTTGTTTTTGTAACCCATGCTTTTAGCACTAGAGCTTTATAGATTGTTTTTTTCATAATAATAAACATATGTATACATATATATGCCTTGACAAGTTCTGTCCTGTGGCTTTCTGGCCTAAACGAACCTACAGAATGCTTTCTAATCTAATCTCACTGCCTAGAGGATATGTGACTAAAGTAATATAAAATATACTAATTTAGTATATCAGTTGAGAGAAAATAGGATATGCCTCTCACTACAAAAAGTCCTGAACTAAATATTCTCTCATTTGTAATGTGATTATTCTTTTAATCTTTCATCCACATTTAGTCCAGAAATGTTAAATTGTTCTTACCAAGCTATTGTAAAGATAGAGACAGAATTCAAGATGAATCTTAAAATAAAAATAATTTCATCACTTTTGTTTGGATTTGCGCATAGCCTTATATAATTAAAATACTGGCATGTTATTAAAGATTAAATCTGTATTATTTGTAAATGTTAAAAATGTATGTTAGTAAAATCCAGGCTTAACACTGGATTATTTAACACAAAATATTCAATATCATTTATTCATAGAATATAACCTCGAGATATGCCTGTCAGTGTTAGAACATATTTTGAATTAAACTACCATTGCTTACAAAACATCTATACATACTGGTGTCTCTTGGTCATATATCAGTTCATTGCTTTCTACCTTAGGATCAGGTATATTCCAGCTTAATCAGCTAGACCTTTGTATCCTCTTAAATAAAATCCTTTGTTTTAACCGTTATTAATCCTGCTGAGAAGTTGTCAGTATCAATTTAACAATTATGCTTTTAGTAGATAAATATTGCTTGCAAAACGGAGGTGCATCTGTGGTTTTTTTCTCCCTTCTTTATTGCCTTTCATAAACATAACAACCTTTGTTACTTAAGGGCTATCAGGAAAATTCCAAGTATAAATATTAAATTTATATTAACTAGAAGTTGTTGAATGCCTTGCTTATTGGGCTACATAAAGCATAGTGTACAATTATAGTAATGTGATTTTTAGTTGCAATTTGATTTCAATAAGAACTTAAAAAAAAGTTCATCCAAGAAAAGGAAGATGACTTTTGAAATTATATTTGCTCTAGAAAGGTTATTGAAGAAAAGAGACAGAAGAAGAGAGGAAAGTTGTACATGAAATTTATCATTGTGAAGAAGGACTTTTAAGTGAATAGAGCTGAATCTATTGTGGTATAAACTATTAAGGAAAAGGTTAGGTAATCAAATGGTATCGCCTTAAAAGGTTTATACAAAGACTATAACTTTTACATAAAATACAAGGAAGAGCTAATAATTAGAGAAATATACCAAGAAAAAGAGCCAAGACTAGGATGCAAGTTACTCCAATGTTATTTTATTGATGACACACCGAAATATAGGCAACAATAAAAATCTCTTGCCTCTAATAAATGGTTTCCTTTTTGCAGGTAATTTGGTAGCAAGTTACAAAACTGTAAATGGCTTAAAATTTTCTTAATAGATAAGCACTTTTCGAATATATAAAGGAGAAATGGTATGCCATATGGGTATTAAACTTTTAGATTTTATTGAACTCTGTTAGTCATTTTTTTTTTTTTTTTCATGGCACACTGTTAAGTGGTATCTGTCACATCTATCACACAGCTATCATTGGGGTGTGGTAAAATTTGTCCCTGTATATCTTGTGGTGGAAGCCATGGAACATATCTTGTCACACTGTGTCTCAGTTTCTGATTTTCCTGCATTCAGTTCTCCAGCATGGTACAGAAATCTAGGTCTGTCTGTCTCCTCTTGGAGTCTACTTTTGTCAGGTACTAGGTGTACTGTTCTGTAGATTGCAGGAACAGCTGGATTCTGAGCTCTATGCAGAAGGATACATTTTTATGTACTATCAACCTACCAGTTCAGCCTTGGCTGGAATTCAGGAAGTCAGCAGTTCTGTATACAATTCCAGGTACACCGTGATAGCAGACACTTCCGTTTATGCTTAAGGCAGTAGTACCAACTTTAGAATACACATTTTTACTAGAATAATACAAGGAATTCACAAAGATTATGAAACAAGAAACAAAGTATTCAGTTCCATGGACTGTTTAGTTATAAAAGAAATGTATTCACCTCAAACATGCAGAATAGCCTGGAAACTGTAAATTCTGTATGTGTAAAGGTAAAGCTTTCAAACTTTGTATATTTATTTCTCTTATTTTAGTAGTGTCTCTGCAAAATTTTAGCCTTCTACTCCAATTAATTTCCACATCATTAATTTAATTGTTTGATATAAAATGTTCCTTGCAGAACAGTTTTCATCTTATGTAAAATGTTAATGATGCTGATGCACAAACAAATAAAACTTGGTGTTTATTTTTAATGAAGGCAAAAAACAAGAAGAATTTTTTTGTTTCTGCACTTTTTTTGTTTTAATTCATGTCAAATGCTTTTTGAGTCAGCCATTTTCAGTTTATTCCAGAATATTCCTTGTTGTGGTGTGAATTTTCCACTTTAAACTTTTCTTAAGATTTTTCTCTTGCAGTAATGAAATAGCATGGAATTTCAAGGCTATCACACAGTCACCAGCTCTTAAAATATTTTACTATCACTGAAGCCTGCTAAATTAAATTATTGCCCTTGTACCTACAAGTAGATGTGTAATAAAACCATTTTTCTTAATGGTTATCTTGATTACCATGAAGTAGATAGAAGGATAAACTTTCATAAGAACAGTGTGCATTAAAATAGATAGAGAATGTCATGTGAATGTAGCACATCAAAATTTTACTTTGTACAGTTTAGCCACATTATTATAAGATACAACTGAAATTGAGAAATCAGTCAGGTATGAGACTTTACAATGTGAAAATATCATAGTAGTCTGGTAACATAAGAAACAGTTAAGGTATTAGAATGATGAGAGATATTTATAAACATTATGAGCTGGTGGACACACAGTAGTTCACTGCCAAGATGTTCCCCATTGCCCTGGCCAGAAGATTTGATTTTACTATCAACTGCCTTACCTTGTTTAGTGGGATATCTCTGTAAAGTCCAATGCCTTGCTATAATCAAACACAACATAGTACTGAGTGAGCCAGAAACCTCTGTACCGGCTGTGCAGTGTTTTTCCACTGGGCACAATTTTGCGTTGCTGCTGTAAACAAGGTCACGCTTCTGACACAGTTTTGCTCTGCTCTGAAAGTGCAATGTTGAGTTGACAGAGATATGGTGTAGTTCAGTTATTATGAGTGATTTATTATTTATTATTTTGTCAGCATATGTTTTCTACTGCACAACATGTACTTATTTATGATTCATGTGTGTTAACTCAATCACCTCACCAAGAGGAGGTATAATTTGCAGAAAGATTTCCAGGTGTAAAAGTTCCAGGCTATATAACAAACCATGAACTCTACAATAAATTTCAGTCCACAGATATTCAGAGTAAAAGCTGGCATTAAACACTGTATAAAAAAAAAAACTTCATGTTCATGACCAACATATAAGCTTCCTGCTCTTGCTCCTCTCCATAGCTTTGGACCACCACAGGATTCTTATAATCATCTTCTTGACAGTTAATTGTGCAGAACCATACAACATATGATAAACAAAGGTACTCTGTGGCTAACCTTACTTTTAGTTGAATTATTTAAAACTTTTTTTTTTTTTTTTTTTTTTTTGCTTGTCCAAAATATCTTGGTATTATAACATGTTCTTTGGCGATACACCTACATAGGGTCTCTATGCTGTCCATTACCCTCATCTCCAAGAAATAATGCACTTACATTATTATTATTACGAAAATTTCTGCAGACATAGGAATTTTGATCATGAATAGAGCTATGCCATTTTGCATCAACACTTACAAACAATGCCCCTCCTGGTAATGTTTTCATCTAAATGAGCTTTCGGTTTTTTGATTATGATATGGGTATAATCCAAAGCTTCAATTGTATCAGGGAGAGTATTACGCTGTTACCATACTGCTTTAGTTATTTGAAATGCAGCAGCAACTACCAGAAATTTGACTTAAACGCTCATAGTCTTGTGTAACTTTCCACGAAGTTTTGGATACTGAACTCTGAGAGGCCTCCATATATTTTGCGCTGCTGGAAATCGAACCACTTTTCATATTTTATTCTTAACTTTCACGTTTTCAGAGGATTTGTTTCTTTCTGGTGTATGGACTTGTCCTTTGTAAAGCATTTTTGTTTTATTTTGCTTTTCTTATTGCTTGTTTTCCTAAACAAATTATTTTCATTATAATGCAGACCAAGAACTTCTCTTAAATATTTTTAATTCCAGTCATTGCAATATAATTCCTTTTCTAATTTTCTAACGATTACGATTTCGTAATTAGTTTTTTTAAAACATCCATGAAACTCTATTAAAATGTAACATTACCTTCTTCATTTTGACAGTATTAAATGATTCATAAATGCTGCAATAAGCTTTTTCAACATGCAACAATCATTGTTGAGCTGTTTGCACATAGATAACATTGGCATGTGCATGAGATGCAGGGAGCGTGTCTCACTTCAGAGGGGGAATTTTTATTCATATGAAATTAACAAGATACATCTCAAGAAAATCTGTATCTCACATTTTCTGTTAGTGGCGTCTCATGAGATGTGTGTCATTTTTATTCATACCACCCGTTGTATATATTACTATGAAACTAATAGGGGAGTATAAAAATGTGGTCTTCAGGTCAATATGGATGAAACAAAATATATGGTAATAGGAGGGATAAATCAAGATTTAATCCTGGAAGAAAGAATGGGAATGCTTAAGACAAGCATACAAATATTGATGAACAAAAATCACTCAAAAATGATAAACAAAGTTAAGAAACTAATTCAAGAATAAATGTTGGAAAATGCATGATTGGAAGACCACTAACTAGTATTTTATGGGATATACAGATTAGAAGAAAACAAAAATAAAAATATTCAAAACTTATTTAAAACTTTGACATAGGATCCGATGTATGAATAGTTAAATTCCAATTAGTAAAAGGATTGACGGCAATTGAGATGGACATCTACAGATGGTCAACAGTGACATCTAGATGGGGAAGAATTGGTAAATGAAGTCTTAAGAAAGAGAATGGATGTCATCAGTTTGATTATTGATTTTGTGGAAGAAAAACAACTTACATGGTATGGACATATAATAGGTGAGCATAAGAAAGATTACCACAATGGGCCATCAATTGGGAACCACCAGGAAGGAAGAAAAGGTGGAGACCATTGACCACACAGATACAATGAGAAGTAGAAATGTTGAAGATTCTTGGACAGATACGCAAATGAAGAATGAAAATTAAACTAGAAGTATACTCTTGGGTTACTGCAAAAGTAATAAATTAACTTAAGGCATGACAGCTCACAAGGAACCTTGGCCTACCGCCTGGCCGTTGCATCCCCCCATCTCGATTCATGAGAGACGTCATGGATGGGGTGCAGTATTGGAGGGTGAGACATGACCAGCACCTCGAATTCCTCCCAGCTGGTTAATGCGGTCCTCATCTGCTGCTACTTCTCCATCAAGTAGCTCCTCAATCGGCCCCCCAGGGACCTCGCGAGGCTGAGTGCACCCCGATCCAGGTCTAACAGTGGGGGGGAAAATCCCCATGCTGGTACTGGGAATCAAACCCAGGTCTCCCACTTGGTAAGCAGCTGCGCTACCACCGCGCTAAGGAGACAACCAAAGTAATACATTATGAAACTGAAAAGAAATACTTTTTTTGGATGAATGAGAAGTATAATGTATTTTTAATTATGATAAGGGGTTATTCCAACTGAGTATCATACATTCGTAATTTCCTATGATGCAGTTATTCACTGCCTGCACCTTGGTACAGGTTGTAAACATTGTTAAAGCAAGGTAATAATATTGGCTTGCATTTCGGTTTAAAAATATTAAGCACCCAGGAATATTTCCGTACCTGAGAAGCAAAAGGGTGTATATCCTATTTTGTCAATTTCAAGATATTCATACTTTTGTGACAAGAATGAACGAACGCACAAGTTGGAAACAATGCGTAGGTTCTCTACATACTCCATTTTGTGATTTTGTCATATTATGGCAGATGTCCTGAGATATTTCGAAGAAAGTGGATGCATGTGGGACTTCAGCCCATTACCTCCAATTTAAAATAATTCTTTGTGGCTTACAGGACATATGTGGGGCATCAGCCTTTCTTCATATGAATTCTAGAATAAGTTGTTACACTTTGCTGGCCGCATGTGAAGCCTCGTATTTCTCCCTCCAATATTAATGCAGTTAAACAACTGGAGTAGACGGGACTGCAAGCTTACTATTTTTCTGTTTTCTTGTTTAATGTGTTTTTTCACTCCACTGATCATCAAATCAGACATTATTTAAGCTTTATTAGTGAGGAAGTGAGTTACATTATACAAGAACTATGATGAGTTTTTTCAAGAGGAAAGTTAATGGTGCATGTTGCCCAATAAGATTCTTATACAGAAGGTAATTAAAATTAACGTATATTCTATTTATTCTATTTTATATGCAAATTTTGCTGTATAAATTTAGTGATGTATTTCTTTACTTAGTATAATGTGTCACATTGAAAAACCTTTTAATTTAAGGAAGCTACCCAAACTTTCTCATACCAGTTATCTATAAATTCCATATGTATTAATATGAGAATATTTAATTTATTTAATATATTTATTCAGAGGTTGAAATTCCTGAAGAAGGTGGATTTGTAAAAAAAATATATCCCAGGCTAGAGCTCTCCTATCCATACTGGTTTTGGTTCTGATTTCTCTCATATAGACCCTAATTATGAATCTGAGAGCAGCAGATATGATTTCTGAGGAGCTATGTTTGCATTTTTTTACTATAAGCTCCTCATGTAATATTCTAAATTAGTCTGGAACAGTTATAAAATAATAATACTATTAAAAATTGCAAAAAATATTGGTATCATTTATTTCAGAATGCCAAAACAACACACCAATTAATAGTATTAATAACAGTGTTAAAATAAAGAAACTAGGCAGAAAGAGAATTTCAGACCTCTCGACTAGGAAACAAAATATTGCTAAGAAAGAGAAAAAGAATGCATGGCTTGCACTATAAATTTCCAAAGATTGGAAAAGATTATTAGCCCTTACACTCACTCAAACTTCCTTGCAAATGTGGACAGCAATATACTAAAAAGCTCTCTAAGGATCAAACAATTTTACTGTTTAATTCATTTTGTAATAACTTCTCTTCTTGGGAGCAAAAGCTTCAGGTTGTGGCTGGTCTTTAAATGAAGTGCCCAAAAATAGGTCTAGGTCTCAAAGAAATGACAATTCTGACAACATGAAGATGACAAAATTTTATACACTTATGGTGGATGAAAAAGTAATCCCAGTGTGTAAAAAAAATGTTTTTGAGCACTTTGTCCATAACAGATAAAATTGTTAGAATTGCAGTTGCAAAAAGCAAATTTGGAACAGTATCATCTGACAAAAGAGGCAAGTTATAACCCAAAATAAAATACCAGAGACTATAAGGGAATCTGTTAGGGAATATATTTCAAGGTTTTCAAACTATGAAAGTCATTATTCCAGAGCAAGAACCAAGAGAAAGTTCCTTGGACCTTATCTCAACCTTTCTATCATGTACAGAGCATATGTATGTAACATGTAAGGAAATCAAAATTCTTGAGGACATAGCTAAGGATTGTAAGCTAAGGATTGTACAGAAAACTTTTCAATGAGGATTTTAATCTTTCTTTTAAATTTGCTCACAAAAATACTTGTAATAATTGATTACCTCCAGGAATTAGAGGCAAAATTAGATGAAAGGAAGAAAGTACTCGCTATGGATCTCCAAAAATGCCTTTTAACTCCTAGCCTGAGTAATTGCCAATCAGTTTACTTACGAAAGCTGTGGACTCTGAATTTTACAATCCATGATGCAGCATCTAATGAGGGTTATTGTGTTAAATAGGACAAAATCATCGGCAGAAGAGGAGGGAATGAAATAGCCTGTTTGCTGAAATGGTGTCTAACACATTTGAATGAACAAACAGAGACATTAACCATTTAGTCAGACTGTTGTGCTGGACAAAATCAAAATGTGCAATTAGCATTAATGTATACTTGGATTCTTTCACAGCTTCCAAATCTTCAGGAGATAAATCACAAGTATCTTTTAAAATGGTCATTTGCACATGTAAGTCGACAACATTCATTCCACTATGAAATGAAGATTGAAGCTTCCTAACTTGCAAATTGCCGTACCTCATGACTGGGTCCATTTCATGCGAACATGTCAAATAAAGCAACCCTTAATGGTCTATGAAATGCAAACTCAATATTTCAAAGTTTTCTCTTTCTTGTTGGCAAATTCTTCAGCTCCGTTTGCCCACACAAGTTCTGTAACTAGTTTGGCTTAAAGTCAATGCTAAAAAAGCCTGTAATTATTTCTTGTAAGATAGCCTTCTCCGATAATTCATTTCAAGAGATAGTGAATAACCTCTAATTAAGAAAATAAAGGATAATAAAATAAGTGCTAACCTAACTTTGATCTTGTACATCAATGCAGGGCTTCTCTACAGTTGCCAGATGAAATACTGCTGATTTGGACTGGAATTAAACCTATCAGCTCCTGAAAATATGAAGACCTCTAGACATTAACAAAATGGATACCAGAGTTTTTATACTGTGGTTTACAGAGCTATTGTACATGATGAAAACCAAAGGGTTATTTCCCAAATGATTAATTTATTAATTGTTATTATAGAGATTTAAATTGACATAACTGTTTTGTATTGCAGTCGTGAAACATGTAAAGTATTTTACATAGAATATATCTTTTCCTGAAAAAAGTATTTTGAGCATCCAATATTATTACAAATATATTGTATATACTGTTAGCTGATTGGAATAAATGCATATATTTAGAAAATTTAGAGGCTTCAGATAACTTACATTATTACCCAGAAGAGGACACACCAAAAATTGAACACTTTGATATTTTTTGTGGAAAAGAAGCTTATCTCCACATTATTTTGAAAACATACGCATTTTTTAAAGCCACTATTAAATACCATGTTGCACAAATCGACAAACCATCCCTACTGCATGTCCAAAGAATGTAATTAAAAATCACGCCTCTTAAGAATACTTGTCATGAGGAATGTGCAATTATTGCAGTATAAAATAGTTTTTTGCTTCTCCTGAAAAGTTATGAAAATGAACATACACCCTTTTCCTTCTCAGGTATGGATTTTAGGAACTGTTGATTGGGAAGAATGCTCTACTTTATAAATGTATCTGCGAAACTGTATAAAGTTCTTATGAGGTGATACTGTAAAACACTTTTTACTCTTTCAATAGTTCTTTCTGTAGTCTTTTCATCTACTTGAAGGATATCTTTGAAGTCTGTTCCTTCTCAAAGTTTCTTCTCTATGTAGTGATGGTCTTCCTATTGATCTTTTACTTTGTGGGATATAAAGAAATATCTGCTTTTTTAATCTGTTTAGATTCATTCAGTGTTCATTCACACCATTGTTTTAAGGAATCAATGTTTTCTTCTTAAAAATGCGTTATTCTCCTATATTAGTATTGTACATATGCTCGACAGAATTATATCCCAGCATTTATCTTAAAAGTGTCATGTCTGCAGATTTGATTTTCCTATTTCCTGCTGTACTTATGGTCCAATTCTCACTACAATATGTTAGAAATGGAATAACTAGAACTTTATAAAATCTTAAAGTATGATCTATTATAGTTTTGTTTTCTAAATTTCTGTAATTAGTACCATTCATATATTGAAATTTAGATAATGTTCTAGATCAGTGTCTTATGAAATTGGACATCCCATTTAATTTAACCTTCTGTTTATACCTTAGTTTTATAGCGTATATGAAATTGTAACCTAGGCTTTTAAATCTAGGTGCATGTAATTGAAGTGTAATTGTAGTTGGAATGGAAATGGATATACCAGTCGTTTTATGTAAGCGATGTGTGGGTTTCCATTCTGCTTTAATTTTAGTTTCATTTAACTGTTACTAGCTTATTCAAGTATAAACATCAGATAATTCACTTTCTTATTTTGAAGCCATGCTTTTTCTCCTTCTATTAGTGCATAAATTTACTTATGTTGCAGATAATTCACTTTTGATATTTTTCCAAGTAAACTAATTTAAATTGGAGATCCTGTTATAACAAAAACTTTTATTTTCTGCAACAACAACTATTTATTTTTTCCATAAACTGATTGCAATCTGCGCACAACTGTCTTTCGTAACCATTCTGACGTATAGTTTCTTTTCAACGTTTGCTGCAGCGAAAATGTAGCTCCCTATGAAATTCCCGTCGAAGTCACTCACTGTTGCGCGCGATGCATTCCCAGTGAAAACTGCACTCCGCAGCTTTTTTTTGAGGGGGGGACAGGAATAAAGGTTATAAGGGTAGCAGGTATATAAGGTGTTTGAGAAGGATAAAGGAAAGGGGAGAGAAAGCATTTAATACTTTGGTGTGTCTGTTTATTGGGGCAACTGGTAACAAGGAGCCCGGTACCGCCGAAGCAAACCGAGTGTTTGTGGGTGATTACTTAGATGATGAGTGTGGGGAGCAGGCAGGCGCCATGGCACAATGCCCTGGTGGAGACCTACAAAAATTTAGGTGTATCATACTTCCAGATAGGTGTGTTAAGAGGGCGATGAAGCTCTTCCCAATTGGGTTCTGGGCGGCGCAGCAGGTGGAGCTCCAAAGCTTAGCATATTGGGACGGTGAAGTATAGCTGCTGTGAGTTGTTGCGTCATGTCTTGGGAGTCGGATGATCAAGCCACGAGTCTGTTATTGCAGCAGCTCATCGAGCTGCTTGTGGACCTTATAAATCCTTGAGTTGTTAATGTAGTCCACCACCTTCTCGAGGCTCCTGTTGAAGTGGTCTCGCAAGGCTGCGTTCTCCCGGTGTACTTTCTGTGGTGTTGATTGCAGGCTGCGGGCAGTTGCCTGAAGCTCCGCCAGAGAGCGGGTCAGGGCTTCCTCTCACGTGGATATACGGTCGGCGATGGTGTTAACTACTTGGCGTAGGTTTTGGAGTTCGGCTGTTGCTATGTCGGTTGGAGTTGGATTAATGTGGAGGTCTGCGGTTGTTATGTCTGCGTGATGGTGGATGCTGGCGGGTGAGAGGTTGGCTCTGGTGGCGCGGCGTGCCGCTGGTGACAGGCTGGCATCTGTCGACGTGGATGTTGTGGGCACACCGCTTGACCCGTGTAGTGACCTGCATTGTTGCAGGAAGCACAGTACACGGGCCGGCATGTCAGGTTGTGGCAGGTGCAGGCGGCAGTAAGGCATGCGGCACTACAATAGTGGCAACGGGCGGCGGCTGTGCAGCTGTCTGAAGAGTGGCCGTACTAGCAGCACCGGCGGAAAACACGGACGCTCCGGCTAGACTCAACTGTGAGCACCTGCCCGAGGGCAGGCAGCGCGGTAGTCCGCTTCGTCCCAGAACTCCAGCCTGACAAGTGGTGATGGTCCTCTCTCGGTGTGGATACGTGTGGCTATCATCAGTGAAGGCCAACGAAGACGGCCGGCGTTGAGGACTAGACCATCCGGTAGCTGCCGGTGAACTCCACGCACCACTGCGCAGAAGCGCGGCAGCGAAGAAAGGTCTAGCACTGGTGTTGTCGTAGGTGGTTTGTTGTCTGAAGAAATGTTCTGCGGAGATTGTACGGCTTCGGCGGCGGGTGATGGGGCGTGGTTGACCGGGATGGCTGGCTGAGGCTCGGTGGTGGTTGTGGGCTGGGAGACTGGGTCGGCGTTGGCGATGACGGTCTCCGGCGGCTCCTCGATTGGCTCTTGGGCTACTGCGTCAGGCTTGCGACGTTTACCGTCCATATTTACTCTGTGAAGGCAGAGAGTGAAGGATTTCGTTGCCCCTTTTTATACCTGTTAGCAATGTCACTGGAAATTTGCATAAGACGCCGTACGTGCAGTACACAGCCGGTATTCAGAAACTCACTCAGGCTTAACAGTGAGCGGCTTCGACGTCAAAGAACCTTTCGAAAGGGTACGTGCCTACTAGTGCGTATGTAACAATCACAGCTGCGATGTCAATAGAACTTGCCGCCGCGCAGGTGTTCATAAACGCCCGTGTGTAAAACTGGATGCCAACAATCAGCTATGACTTATAAAGCAAGTTATACCCACATGTTCGGCGATTACGGCCACATGGCGTAGTCACACTTCTCCCTCCCCAGGGCTGGTCGCTCCGACCAGCACCATCGTAACGGGCTCTTTGTAATAATAGTCTCCTACCCCGAGGCAGCCTCTGGATGCTGTAGATATCATCTTCTGCACCATGAGGTACGACCCTTGCCTGGTTGTTAAAGATTGTGGCAGCATCCTTTGGTCAGGATAGGGCGATATAGCCACACCAAATCACTGTTGGCCTTCTGCCTTCTTAACGGACCATCTCGTACATGTCATGAAGTCGGTCTATGAGATGCTTCACGTAGTCAACTGTTGGCTATCGTGCCCCACGAGGACTCCCAAACATCAGGCCACATTATAGATGTAGCTCTCTCAAAGAACAAACTACCGGAGTGAAACCGGTGGTATAAGTTGAGCGACATGCCAGTAGCAAAAGTGGCACTTGACATCCTTGTCTCTTTGGTGATCGGCCAAAACCTACCTCAGATTTTCTTCTAAAGTCTTGATAACCCGTTCACCCATGCCGTCTGACTGGTGAAGTGGTGCTGTGCGCTCCTATCCGCTCCAGTGTTTCCCTCATAGGTTGGACTCAAAATTGGTTCCCTGATCTTTGTTTAGATCCATGGTACCCCGTAGCTACAAACCAGTTCTTCTAGGGGCAGTTTACAATGGTCTAGGCCCTCTGATTATGGCTGTTATACACCATTTAGAGAAGTAATCTATGGCGACCAACATGTAATTGATACCCCTGTCTTACGGGAGGAATGGCCCAGCTACGTCATTGGCTATGCGTTCGAAGGATGCTCCCGCGTTATCCTGCTGCATGTGACCACGGCATCTGGTCAGTGGACTGCAATTTACCCCACACGCGTGGAATTAGCGGCACCACCTCAGCGTCCATAGTCTCAGGTAGTAGTACCGTTTCGGAGCTTGTCGATGGTTGAGTCTTCGCATCAGGCAACTCCCATACTTGAACAGTACCCTATCTTTGATCTTCAGTGAATCCCATTGGGCCCAGTGGGACTTGCACACAACTCTTTGGTGCAACGTTATTCCAGCTCGGTCTAGTTCCTGCCTCCACTTCTTCCAGGAGTGGCCCCAAGTACGCGTCCCCCAGCTGCTCCATCCTCAGCCCTGCGTTATCCCATCCAGCTGCAGGTATCGCTGAAATAAAATAACAGGGACATGCGGCTCTGCAGTATCCGGATTCCTCTGAACAGGGTCGCCAGAACATAGCAACCGCATTGGAGTGACACTTTCGTTTCCGATGTTCTGATGTACTCTTCCATCCTTGGGCCCAACAGACTGTCTGGACCTCCAGTCTCTTGAAACTTAACAGACAGGTTAGGGCTGGCTATACAGGTACTAGTGGAAGTGCTACAACGCCTTTAGTAGTGCCAGGATGTTTCGCTGTTTTGGAGAGCGTCTTGCTGTAGTAGGTTATTACCCACTTCCGGCTATCCTGGACTGTGATAAAAAGCCAACAATACTGGTGACGCTATTATTGGTGTTAAGGACAAAGTCTCCCCAGGTTGTGGAAATCCTAAAATAGCCTTGCATAGTGATGACTTTAGCGCCTGGAATGGGCTGTTGACCATACGTGCTCTTCCGTCAGACGAGTGAGGGGTTCCGCGATGCTGGAGAAACCTTTGACAATCCGGCGGTAGAAGCTGCAAAGGCCCAGAAAACTTCGCAACTTTCGTTTGTCTTTCGGCCGAGGCCAATCTTTCGCTGTCCAGGCCTTCTCCGGGTCCGTGGCCGCCCCAGATATTGATACCATAGTTCACCTCCCTGCAGAAGAGTTGACGCATCTTTGCGTTGACCTTCAGATGAGCTGCCTGCAGCCTTTGCATTATCTTGGTCAGGTTCTCGAGATTGTCTTCGTATTTCTAGCCTTCGGTCATGTCATTCAGATATAGCACGAAGGCATCGTAAATCAACCTTCTCATTACTGACTCCGTGAGGCTGGCGAATTGCAGAGGCTAAACGGCATAACCGTAAATTTTCAAAATACAGGGGAGCACCATTGTTGACAGACTCTTCAATGATTCCTTCTAGATTTCGTGTCTTCCGGGACGTCTTGTATCTCCGCCTGTTTTATCAGAGGAATAGTCTTGGTGTTTTCCGGTTAGGTCGGGCGTCTCCGGTATCGATGTTGTGGAGTATTCGTAATCGGTGTTCCCTTCGCGGAAGACAGACAAGTATCAACTAAGTAGACACCGGACCCTCCCCAGTTGTGAAGTGGTCAGTTGGTCGGACGTCCTCTTAAAGATTTTCAGCCAGGATAAAAGGGCCTTGATGGTGCTGACTGGTCGGATCCATCGCAAACCATGCACTCACAGTTGGCTCGCACTTTCTTAACTCTGTCCCGGCGGCCTGGATCTCCTGGTCGGTGTCTATAGAGCCTCAAAGCTACTTGCTCCCGGCAAGGCAACAATTCTCGGGCAACACATAATCCGTGCAGAGATGTACTTCAGTCCAGTATCAGGTTCCTTGACCGTTGGCCCTCCAGATGCGCTTTGACCACAATTTCGCTTCTCGTGGGCACTACATTGTCCTTCAGGATGACCCTGCAGATTCTCGGGTGTTGTGGTCTCCGGAGCAACACCTTATCTCGGCTGAGTCGCAAAGCCCTCCGGACGAAGTCGACCCTCGCCTCATGGCCCTGAGGCATCCAATCCTAGTATCTTATCCTCAGTCACCGTCGCGACAATTACCCACAGGCTCACAGTGCTCCGTCCCTACTAGTTGTTTGTGTCAGTATGCCTTTTCCCACGTCGGGTGTAATTGCAGTCACGGTCACCTTCCGTGGAGTAATGGTTACAATGCTAACTTCATATACCCAAGGTCGCGGGTTCAAACCCGGCGGACGATGGCTTTTTTCGGGTGTAAAATCCTTAGCATGGCTTGTTTCGTAAAGGAAGCAAAGCCGTCGGTCCCGTATCGTAGATTTAAGGCACGTAAAATAACCTCAAGCCTGATAAAAGAGGCCTCTGAGCAAAATTAAGAGGTCTTTCACGCTCAGTATAGAATGGGACACTGAGAATCGCAGCGGTTAAAGAGCGTCCATAACTAAACTGCTACTTCATTTCAGTCACGGCTCTACTGTCTAATAGTATCCGGCACAGCTTCCCCTGAATCCAACCGTCTTCGATGATGCTGTCGTCCACTCCTCTGCTCAAGCCACGCAGCGTCACTCAAGGGGATGGTGAAGACGGTGCCCCTCGCCACGCCGGACATTACTCGATATCCATCTGCTCGTCATCTTGGTGTGGACAGACCTAAGTGACCTGTCTCGCCACATCCCATCACACACTACTTGTAAGTTGTCGCGTCGTGTCTGGGTTGCTTCTCTCCGTGTCATAGCGAAAACCCCTGGTCCTCGACGAGGGCGTAGCTGTGTTCTTGACCGCATCCATCCTAAGTGCTGCCGTTAATGCCTCATGGATCGTTTTATAATCGTTGAGTATCAGGCGCAATCGTACTTCGGCGTCACGCACCCCGTCGATAATGTCGCCAGCTTCCTGGGACACGTAGCTAGGTGGTGGGTTCTCCAGGTTTGTGTTCATGAGCTGTTCGATGGGTAGTGCGAACATTTGCATCGTCTCACCTTAAGCTGACAGCAGTAGGCTGCAGCCAAGCCATGGTTCCCGAAGCTCCCACGTCTCCTCGGATTTTGCCGACGTCGGGATCGCGTTCAGTGTTTCTGTCGCCCGTCCATGGAGGCTTACTATCAGCTTTCTGTTGACCATCCGTTGTGGATGGCGACGGCGACCAACTGCCGGCGGAACACTTTAGAGGTGGACGTCCCGTCGTTCTCAGGTGGATTGACGACGTGTCGCGTCCTAGCGTTTCTACCTTCAAATCTTTCAACCCTTCGTTGAGAATTCTTTCCCACCAAGGCGTTCAGTTCGCAGCTGTCGACTCTTCCCTCCAGGGTCTAGTGCGTACCCCGCCATCCAGGGCGCCAAAATAATGGTCAGTGCTCTTCATCGTTCCCCCAAACTCTTCAGCATTTCTTTCCAGCTACTCTACATCCCTCCTCCGTTGATTTTGGTAGAGTTCCTTTTCCACTTTCTCCTTGTATCTCCCATTTTCTCCATGCTGAATTGGATTTTTTCCCATTTTGTCTTCCATCATCCCTATTTCGGATTCCACATTCTCCACTTTGGTTTCCATTCCGGTTCTCATTTCTGCTTTTACACTCTCAGTTCGGTCTTCATTTCCGTCTGTACCTTTTTAAAGCAGGTATTCACAGTAATTTCACTTCCTATCCTGCCCATCTTCAACAATTTTTAAAGCATCTGTTCATCTTGACTTAATTCCATTCTTGGCACCAATGTAACAAATGTCGTTGACTCAAAAATTGGTTACAAATAAAGTCTTTAATTCACTGCTGCAACAATTCATTCGGCGCAAATAAAATTGAGACCGTACCCTCACGCCACTGCTAGCACACCACTCGTCGCCCTCCGCGCTCTAGGGGTTCCGAAGATTGTGGGTTCAAGCCCGGCGGAGAGCGATGGATTTTTTTTCGGGGTAAAAATTTAGAATTGCTTCCTTCTGAAGGGAAGTAAAACTGGTGGTCCCGTGTCATAGATTTACGGCTCGTAAAATAACCTCGTGGCTGATAAAGGGACCTGTGAACAAACTTAAGCAGTCTTTCGCGCCCCAATATAGAATGGGACGCTGAGAACCACAGCCGTTAAAGGGCGTTCATAAATAAAACGTAATTTCAATATTTTACTGTGCGCCACTCCGTGTCTGACTCGCGACGCACTAACATGGCTTGCAATTATTTCTTCCTTATAGTTAGAAATGACTTCACAAGCATTCTGAAAAATAGTTGAAGCTGAAGATACTGAAGAATCTGACGTGTACCAGATGTGTCGTTTCCCAAAGCCTCGGTTAACGGTGCTCCTTCCTGCTTTTACGCATTCCAAGATATCCAACTTTGCCGACTCGCTTACCAAGGCGAACGCGAGAGCGACCGCACGCAGACGGCACTGTTACAATAATTCACACTTTTTATTGCTCAAATATCTATCTAGCAGTGAGGTTATCAACAGTCTCCTTGCGTTTCCTAAATCCGGTTTGAAAATCTGACAACCTATTTTCCATCTGTGCCCATTTGTGTAACCTATCTGCCAACACTCCTGAATAACCGTTCCCCAACAATTTAATATTTAGTCTTCTTTGCCTTTAAATATAGACCCAATCATTCCTTTCCTCCAGTTATGAATCTTCCGCGCCCCCCGAATGTCATATTGATTAGCCTAACCAAAATATGCTTTCTTTATCCTCTTGATATCATCCCTCCCCCCCAGAATTCACCTGGAATTCCGTCAATTCAACACGCTTTGTTTTCAGCTTAATTTGTTCCTCCACCTCTGACTCTTCTTATATCTGTATTACCTGAGAGCCTACATCTTTATCTGACGCTTTTCGTAGTTTATATCACCTTGATATAACGGTTTGTTGTTCACAGTTAACTTACCTAGACATGTTTACCTAGATGTCACTTAGATCAATCTTATATTTTCGGTTTGCCTGGTAGCACATCCATTTATACTGCAGAGCTGTATGCTGTTTACCAAACCATTCTCTATGTTCGCCGTCGGAAACTTGGTGAATGCCTTATTCTGAGGGATTCCCCCAATGCCCTTCAGAGCATTCGTGAGCTGTACATCTGCCATTCTATCGTACAGCGTATTCAGGATACGCTCCACATTTTTCACGCCCCGGGGTGAATGTAAACTGCTCTTGAATTCCGGGTCACGTTGGTTTGCCTGTTAATGAACTGGTGGCTTCGGCGGGAAAGACGGCAACGGCGGAACACAGTACTGTAATTCATTGTGTTACACCTGCAGATTTTAGGCTTGTGCGGAGATCGGTACATTCGTGTTAGCATGTAGAGTGGTTGGCTCTCCGTGACAAGTTAAGGGAATTGAAGGACCTGACTAAATTGGGTATAACCTCCTCCCGTTTATCTCGCCGAGAGGAGGTGATCTTGGCTCGCTTGCGAATTGGCCACTGTAATTTTATGCACTGTTGCCTTCTTATGTGTGGACCAGCTCCTATCTTTCCGCCGTCATGTGTTGGTCGAGTGCGGCCATCTAGCATACATTCGATTATGTTTATCCATGCTGGCCTTTCTTGCAAAGGCCCTGGCTGATAATCCCAGAGCGGTGGATATAGTTTTAATGTTTGTATCACAACTTCCTTTTTCCGTTAAGATTTAGTTTATTACATGTGCCATTTGAGCTGTTGGTATAGTTTAACTGTTTTAATTTTATAATTTGTTTTTTATTTTTTAATTTTTTCTTAAATCTAGTCTTGGCTTTTTTCTCTCTCTCTCTCTCTCTCTCTCTCTCTCTCTCCCTCTCTCCCTCTCTCTCCCTCCCTCCTTTTATCGTAGTTTTAATGCTACCCTTGGATTTTTAACAATAGATAATACTTTTACCCTGGCTTTTATATGTTTTTAGTTCTACTTTTATTGGTGACTACCTTTAGTGTTTTAGCCCTGCCTATGGCCATGATTTGTTTTTTAAGGGCGCTAATGGCCTTAGAAGTTGAGCGCCCTTAAATCCCCATCATCATCAGCAGCAGCAGGATCACTTCTATTTAGCTGCTATACGCGAGTCCATGCCTGTCACAGCAAACTAATTCATTTAATGTTTAAATTATTACTACCTAATAATTCTTTAAAGTATTGCCTCCATTGGGCTGATGAGATTTTATTCAGCCTCATTTCTTTCTTACAAGTTCTCTTAATTATTGAACAAATTATCCTATCCCTGTATTTGCTGTTATGTGTAACTTAATAGCAAATGTTTCACCCCATTCTTTGCTTTTGTTCCAATATACACCTAAATCCCCATCTCTCATTTTACTCTTTCATCATTCAATGCTCTTATGCACCATCCTTCCCATTGTATCTGGTACTTTACCTTGTCATCATTCTATTTCCAGTCCATTACACACTCCACATCATCAGTCATACTGCTACCTCTACTTTCCGTCGCCCTCCGTGGTGTAGTAGTTACCATGCTAGCTTCATATACCCAAGATGGCGGGTTCAAACACGGCGGAGGATGATGTATTTTTTTCTGGCGTAAAAATCCTTAGCATGGCTTCCTTCGGAAGGGAAGTAAAGCCGTTGGTCCAGTGTCGTAGATATACGGCAGGGAAAAGAACCTCAAGCATAATAAAGAAGCATATGAGCAAACTTAAGCGATTTTTCACGCCCAACATAGAATGGGACGCTGAGAACCACAGTAGTTAACAAGCGACCATAAATACAACTCCATTTCATATTCCTCTACTTCCCTTTCACGTAGTGAGTGTTCTGTATCCGTTTCTATACTTCCTTGGCTAGAACCCAATGCTTGGCTAAAGAATTCTTTTCCTTCCATTTAAAGCTTTGTATAAATTTACTACACTCAAAAGGTTTTTGTTCATGTCTACTACTATTAATACTCAATGTCATAATTACTACAAAATGGTTACTGCCTAAAATGTCATACCACCTTGAAATATATAAGGAACCTGTTTCCTAAGAGCACAATGTAATCAATGGCACTCTACCCATTTTCATTTATGAACGTAAATTTGGCAGGCTTACCCCTTCTCCTTTGACACTTACACATCATAAGATTATGTTCTTCATAAAACTGAAATTTTCTTCCTTCTTTGTTATAACATGTATCATTACAGCTTCTCTGTTCAATTTGATTTTGTTTATCCACATCTCTTACCATGTCGGCCAACTGAATCTGTTCTTCTCCTACTCGAGCAATAAAATCTCCTACAATCACAAACTGAACACTGAAGTACTTATTTCTAACTCATATTTTTCCTTATGATTTCAAATATATTAGGATTATAAAAGTCTGATGACCCTGGCAAAATGTGCACTACTCCAATACTTGATTTACTTTCTTTAGTAAACTGCATCATATCACTTCCTAGCCACTTCTCTTATCTTGCCATTAGGTATGCCCTCTCCTTTATAAAAGCACAAATTCCTTCCGATAATCTTTTCCCTTTGTTTCTTGTGCCACATTTTCCACAATGTTAAACATTTGTTAACTATATCCCCTTGTATTTTGTTAGCCATGACTCAATAATTGCAATAAAGTTTCCCATCATTAGCACTTGTGACATATTTGCCTTATTTATCTTGTCCAGTAAACCTTCACCGTTTCAAAGATTTGCCGCTAGGGAAATTTCCTTTACCGACTCCTTTTTATCCACTCTAAATTGTTCTAATTAGGACTTTGGTCTCGTAACCCTCGTGAACCCCCTATTTTTTTTTGGCATTTTGTATTTTGAACATACTTCCTGAGGGCATTGACACTACTTTGTAGCCTTCTGTTTCACACATCCAATCCCGCCTGCTGTGGGTTTACGTGTCTCCGTACTATTACTCTCAGCGGTAGCCTCTGTGACGTCATGCCTTTGCTTTTCTCTCGCCGAAATTACAAATGACCCCATGCTTCTTGTTTACATCAAATTATTGCTGTCTCTTTTAGCCTATCCATAGCTTTGTGCCTTTTACGAATACAATCTTAGCTTCACTCCTTGATTTTTCATTTCCTGCGGTAAAATCTTATTTCCCGTTATTGCTTGCCAAAATTCTATTTTGATAAAATGTTGGTACCTTCAGATGTTTTGTGCTAGATAATGCATTCCATTTGAATCGCGTAGTTTCACAATAATTGTTCTCGGCTTAGGTTCTCTTTTTTCTCTTCTGAACACATCCACTATTTCCAATCCAAGTTTTCTCTGAAATGTTTTTCCACTGACACGACCACTTTTTTCTTTGTTCTTCTACTCCAAAAATGCTCAAGTTTCGCTTCCATAATTCTTGCCGTTTTCCCAATTTTTGTAGATAACTTTTGCATTCACATAGCTTCTTTCTGATTTCACCACCAAACTTGCTCACTAGTGATTTACTCTTGCTGTCCTTTTAATCTTTGAGTTAACTTTTGCATTCATTTAACTTCTTTCTGGTTTCACTGTCAAACTTGCCCACTGGTGATTTTACTCTTTCGTTATTCTTTCCATTTTATCATCCATTCCTTTTTTCATTTTCTTTAGATCTTTGATGTCTCTCATAATGCCTTACATCACCACTATTTCTTCCAATGCCGGTCTGGCATTCATTTCTAGGCCACCAATAATTAGCTGTGCCAGTGATACAAATATTGTCCATGTGAGCGTTATCGCTTCATATTTGACACCTAATTGTAAAATTATAAGCTATGCAGATGACACCACTATTATATGTAAAGCAAACAAGATCTTGACTTGAAATCATTAGCCACCAATGAATCGCTAAGAATAACACATTTTTTAAATCTCTCAACCTCACTAATAACCCTGACAAGACAAATATAATTAAATTTGAGTTAAGCAAGAAGAAAAAATATATATTATTTCATATTAACTTTGGAAATGTTGCAATACAGGAATCTAATTCTCACAAATTTTTAGGAATGCAAGTAGATAAACTCATGTCCTGGACTAATCATATTGATGACCTTTATAAAAAAAATAAGTAAAGGTTTGTATTTAATGAGGGAATTTGCAAAAACTTGTAATGTTGAGGTTCTAAAACTTATATACTATGGGTTAATTTATTCACATATCCAATATGGTATTGAAAAATGGGGGGGGGTTGTAATAAAATGCATTGAAAAGGGTTCTAGTGCTACAAAAGAAATGTATCAGAACAATGTTTAAAATGGAGAGTCGAGAATCTTGCAGGGAAGTTTTTAAAAGAGAAAAGATGTTTACTGTAGTATCTCTATACATATACAAAGTAACTTACTTAATTAACCAGAAAAAACCAAAACTAAGTAGTGAAATACATAACCATGATACTAGATGCAAACTTGACTTACATTATACCAGCTACAATTTAAAATCTGTAAATAAAGATCCCTATATAATAGGATTACACATGTATAATCGACTCCCTGTATATGTAAAAAATGAAAATGCTGTTAAATTTAAGCAATGTCTTAAGATATATTTACTGAACAATCCTGTGTATGATATCAATGAATTTTTAAAATAATTTATGTAGACTATATTAATACTTTGTTAAACCAAACATCCTATACATATTAATGTATTTTTATAATATATGTAGACTAAGTTTATTTAATGCTAATTTTGTGTAATGTAAACTGACAATACCCGATACTCGAAAAGAGACTATAGGCTGCTAATAAATTACAATCTCCGGTTTCACAAGAATGTACTTTCAAATAATTGAATAAGCCAATTCTAACATTTTCTGCAATAGCTGTGCGATCCCGGGAGACACACTCTTTTAAGCGCTTTTGTATTTATTTTTTTGCGTAGCTTAACGTCCTTTAACCTGGTTGGTCATATGATCGATGAATGAAATTGGTGAAATAATACTCAATTCCACGTAGCTTAAAGTTACGCGACATTCGTCTTCTTAGTATAAGGGAAACCTCAAATAAAAAAGAAAAAAAAAAAGCCTTATCTCCTTAACTCACCTGAGCAAAATTCGAACTCGTGACCTGTTGAATGTGAGGCAGACATGCTAACACCAGGCTACCCAGGCGGACCTCTTAAACGCTCTCGTCAGCACCCCACATATAGTAAATACAAAAGGCATTGCATTCAACCAAACAAAAATTGATGCACAAATTTCCCCAGATGTTTTTGTTTTTATTCCCCTTTGATAAAAAAAAGAAAAGAAAAAGGTTCAAGTATATATCTGTGAACTGCATAGCTTGAAAAATTTGATAAATAACAATTTTGGTTTTTATGTTAAATATCTCTCAAATGACATGTGCATTTTCAATAAAGTTTCCCCACACCAAACTATTCTTTCCTTGCAACATTTTTCTGTTTTGTCAAAAATGGCTCTTAACAATTTTATTTAAAATGTAATATATTAAAGATATTTACATCTAAAAATGATCGTCTGGAGTTTTCTGGGAATAGGCTTTGAAGTCCATTTTATTTGGAAGCTATTCTGTATACTAATGCAGAACCTGCATTTATTAAGGGACAGATGAAGGTATGCTTCACAAACAGTGGAGATCCCTTTGAAACATAACATTTATTCCAAATAGCCGTTTATGACAAGCAATTTTCGAGATAATCTTTACTAATTGTTTAACAGTTTGTCATTCTTTTAGTGCCCTGTCAATTTTCAGTTGTTTCTTGTGATTGCACGGAATGAGTATGGAATTATAAGGCCATCATTTAGTGTCCATTGATATTCTGTGTAGTCCTGCACCATGGCAGTGGGTTAGGGTCTGGAGCTCTAGTTTCTGGCCATGGAACGCCTCAGAGTTCCATTCTGCACATGGACCCCCTGATTCCACTGATTAAAGTCCCATGTATAGGACTGGTGACTACTCAACATTATGAAGAAAGCGAGGAGCTGCGATCCTGGCCATGATAGCAAACATTTTGCCGTGGGGATGCATGCTGCTGGCAACATCACTTCCCCATATTGATTGGATCATCATCCACATCTCCTGTGTGTAAGTGGGCATGAGGCCAGCAGTCAAGTTGGTAGCCTCAGGCTTTACAGGACTGTAGCATCATGAGATTATTATTTTGTTCTCTTATTTGTGATGAAATGCTTAATGTAGCTATTTCTGCAAAGGTTTATCCTGATGAAGTAAACAGAAAAATAAACTTTTGTAAGGCTAGATTGTATAGTCACTAAAAAAGGATAGTGGTAGAGAAAGTCATGTGTCTATAACAGATTTTTGGGGGGGTAAGGTGAAGCCATTCTGCTCTACCTCAGGCTCTGTATAATACTGGAAACTGAAATAGCAGAAGGAGTAGCATATCAACTTTAAGAAAACCTGTATTAGTGTATATAAAACGCCAAAAAGTTAAATTTTTGTTGCTGCAGGATATGATTTTATCTAGAAACCAGTAAAGAATCTATTAGCACTTGTCAATGAAAGCCTAGCCTCCACGAACAAAGAGAAATGATAGTTTTAGAAACTAAAGCACTTATTCGACTGCAAGAACTTAATCATCAAAGAGAAATAATTGACTTAAATAATGGCTAAGGAATAACGTTTTGGGGACCTGTAATACCAAATCCCGTAAAAGACATATTCGCAACCTAAGTTCACTATGGGTGGAGTTAAACTAATTGTTTTATTCTTTATATATGTATATATGTGTATTTACATTTCTAGCAAATTATTCTAACAAAGATATGCAAAAGTGAAACTAAATCAGGACAATTTGAAATATCTTCAGATTTTGAAGAAGGCCTTATAGGCAGATGAAAGGTATATCTCTCATTCTGATGTGGATTCTTTGTAGTGAAAAGATTTGATTTGCTTTCAACAGAATATTCTCAGAGTATATTGTGTTTTCTAATGGAGTAAACATATACAACCTACCCAAGTTGTGATGAGTTGAGCAAAACGCTAAAGTCAAGCATGAATATTACCAATCTTAGTTTTGGGATAATGCATTTGATACAAGCAAGTTTTTAGAATTTTGTATTTAACAATATATTACTTTTGTTTTGACAACACAGTAAGATGATATAACACAAAAACCATTTTGCTAAGAGTGTTATGTGTGCAATTCAATTTTGGCATAAGATTTGTGTCAGAAAGGAAATTTCAGGTTCCAAATGCTCTGCATAAGGGACACTTTGTGCCATGCTGTTGAAACAGTTATAGCCAGAATGTTTGTGTAAATGTTTTGGACTAAATTATTCACTTGAAGTTCACACATTCTTAAGGTAAATGGGAAGTTTTTGTTATATACTTCCCTTAAAATTTTGTTGCTCGTTAAACTTTCCATTTCATCTTCATATTATTACAATATGGGACTGTGATTTTTGAGGGTAGGTCAGGATAATTGAGGGAATCATAACAAAATTTAATTTATTCACCATTGAAGGCTAAAATTGTTTAGAAGAAAAACAATCAAAGGAAAAGTATAAAACTTTTGGAGGGGTCTTTCATATTCATGCCACCCAACTCCACTTCTTTCTTCTCAATTGTTAATATTACAGGATGGTGCTGGCCCTTCATGTGAATATGCAGAAATTTTACAGCATTCCAGATCTGAGGGATAAAGGATAGGCTTAAAATGGTCAGATTGGAGGTTCATAACTGGTGGAGGGTGATGGATTTTATTTTCGGACGCAAAAATCCGTATCATGACTTCCTATGGAAGGGAAGTAAAGCTGCTGGTCCTGTGTAATGTTTATTTTGCACGTAAAAGAACCCGGTACCTTGAAATAAGAAAGTTCATGGGCAAAATTGCGCCATTTCGCGTCCACAAGTCTGGGTTTCGGCCTACAGTCCATTTGTGGGCGACGAACTGATCCTCCGTTACCATAGTGCATAGCGGCGAAGTCACAAATTAGGAATTAAAATATGATCAAGGAAGCCTAACGATGTCCTATGCTCCACTTAGGAGTTAAAGGAACTATTACTGCTGCTAGTTACCACTATTACTTGCTATTTAAAATGGTTAACATTTGGAATATTTTGTTCTATCTGGACAAAACTTCATGCACTTGTGTCACTGGACCAAAAATGCCTGATGACTTTACAATTTCAGTCCCCTTGCACTGGGGTAGACATAGATTAGAAATCTCAGTAATTACTGTAACAAATGTCTTTGTTGATTTTAACGTTGTTTATAAATAAATTCTTAAATTAACTGCGGCAAATAATTCACTAGACGTTTCGACGCATTGCCAGTATACGGCTGCACGTCATCCATGGCTCAAGCACCACTGCGCTAACACTCCAGTCACTAACACTCATTTCAATTCACAACACAATACTAATCCTTCCTCATTTTATAGTTAGAAAATGACATCGCAAACTTTCTGGAAACTGTCGGAAGATACTGGAAGCCGAAGCTTGGGAGAAACATCTCGAATGTCGAAAAGAATCACGATGTCGTGAGAAGTCTCCCTTTCCGAAAGATTCTGTTACGTCGCGTCAATCTCCCGTGTTGTTTATGCATTCCAACTGCGATGACTCGCATATCAAGGCAAACATGAGAACCATTGCATAAGACGGCACAGTCACACTGCTCTCCCCTCAGGGCTGGTCTTCCCAACGAACGCCATCGTAGCGGACTAGACGATCCAAATGTACTGCCAACTTCTTCCCTTGGGGTAGCCTCTGGATACGGTAGACATTATTTATCCTCTTCAATACAAAGTACCGTCCTTGCCGTGGTTGACGCTTAGGGCAGCGCCTCTTGGTCCGGGTAGAGGATAGCCACACCAGATCACTTTGCCGGAAGTCTCGGCTATTGGCCTGCCTTCCGTAATGTCTTAATTCGATCTCTCGCAACCTGTGTGTTTTGACGGGCCATCTCATGAATGCAATGAAGTCGTTTACGAGATGCTCCACCACGTAGTCGACTGCTGGCTGTTCTGCCCAGGAGGACTCCCAAACATCAGGTCGCAAGGTAGACGCAGCTCTCTGCCAAAGACCAAGTTGGCCGATGTCAACGCTGTGGTGTCGTGGGTTGAACGGTAGGCCAGCAAAAAATAAATAAATAAATAAATTCACATCCCAGTCTCACTGGCGATTGGCCACAAACTTCCTCACACGTTCTTCTAGAGTCTTGATGTTTGCAAGCTGTTCGGTGGCTATGGCGTACTCCTGCATCGACTCACCTGTCTGTCGCAGCCTCGCCTTAAGCAGACTGCGGTATACTGCAGCCAAGCGATGGTTCCTGAAGCTGTTCTCGAGGGCCTCCCTGGTCTCCCCGGATTTCGCCGACGTTGGTATCGCATTCAGTACTTCACTGCACGTCTTTGGAGGCTTGCTATCAGCTGTGCGGCTCTTCTGTCGACCATCGGTTGTGGGTAACGCCGGCGGCGAACTACCGGCGGAAGACTTCAGAAGTTGACGTACCGTCGTACTTGGGTGGCTGATGCATGGAAATGCTTCGCGTCCTGTCTTCTGTATTTCTCCCAAACAACGTCCTTTGCACTATGAAATGCAGTTCCTTGATGCTGCCTTCAGCTCTTCCTTCTAGGGCATTAAGGTGATTCCAAAATGATATGATAGTTTACAGCTGCATATCATCCATGGCTCGTACATCACTGTACGCTAACACTCCAGTCACTCATGACTCTGCACAGTTCACAACACAACACTGCACTGCAATCCTTCCTCCTTTTATAGCTAGAAAATGACATCTGGTGGTTCTTACATATATCATAACAGTTTTTTACTGGTCACAGGAGCAAGCATAACTATAGTTTAGGCATTACTATGGTAGAGATAAGCAGGCTAATAAACTAAAATTATTTTAAAATAAAGCATCATAAAATAGAATGTTGTGATACATTCATAAGAAAATCCTACAATTATGTGGAATGCCTGCTTTAAATTATAACAATTTTCAAGAAGGAGAGATAAAAATGAAGGCAGTTATAAATTAAAATACAATTCACCAGAGTGCGTGACATTTGAACACTTGATTACACTTCACTGCTGCACTCCATTGTGGGAAGACTCCTTGAGTTCACCAACATTCACTCAATGCTGATTGCAAGCATTATTATATCTTGCAAGCAAGATAATCATTACTGAGCACAACATTAGACATGGGTTTTTCTATTTTCTCTAGGATGGGACCTTGGCACTTGGTGGTAACAAAGTATATCTAATACTCAGATAAGTCTTGGATATCTTTAAACTTAAAGTTTTGAATTATTAAGAATTCGAACTCCTTTAGAAACCTGGGACTTATTGATAAATGAGAGTATGGTAAATTAAATTGTCCTTAAATGAAGAAATAAACAGGAAGCGACTGTCTGTTGTTCGCCAGTCATATCATAGGGACAACACTTATTTAGAGATTAGAGCATTTATTGGCTTGCTTTATGTATCTGGAGCTCAGAAAACTTCCCACACAGATATGAAAGAATTGTGATCTTCAAAATTTGGTCAAACAATATTAGGGCCACAATGAGTATTCAGCATTTAAAATTTATTGGTTCTTGTATTAGATTTGATGATAAAAACACCAGGGACATAAGAAAAGTAATAGATAATCTAGCTGTTATAAGAAACATCTGGGAAAGGCTAGTAGAGAATTCCAGACAACTGTATACACCCTTTGAACACTGTACCATCAACAAGCAATTACTTTCCTTTAGAGGCAAATATCCTTTCAGGGTTCACATGGCATCAAAGCCTGATAATGGAATGAAAGCTGTAATGTTCAATGATGCAAAAACTTTCTATATGGTCAATGCTATACCATACATGGGCAAGATATAAACTTAACAAAAGGAAAGTGTTCCTTCATATTACGTGAGAAACTTGATTCAACCCATTCAAGGCACTTGTAAAAATGTTACTGAGGACAACTAGTTTTCCTCCATTGAACTGTTTCAACGAATGTTATCTGATTGGGATAACAATAGATAGTACCCTGAAATACCTCCTAGCTTTCTGAGTAATAGAAACATATCCTACACACTGAAGAAAACAAATTGGTTCTCCTACTATCTAACATGCGCCACAATGCAGAAATTAATTCCACTTGCGGTAAACCAGATAATATAATTTTTATTACAGTACCAAAAGAGGAACCGACACTTTTGATCAGCTGTATCATTCTTACACAACAGCAAGAAAAATAAATTGTTGGCCGTTGAGATTCTGGTTCAGCATCTTGAACCAAAGTGGAACCGATGCCTTTGTGCTGCATACTCATAATGAAGAGATTTTCTGAAAAACCTTGCTATGAGTCTAATTGAGCCGTTTCTGCTGGAATGTTTGAAGGTGCCCACCCTGAAAAGAAGGGCTTGACTTCTGATTGAGAAAATGTTGAATATCCAGAAAGAAGACCCATGGGAACTCCCTTCAAATAAGAAACTAGTGTTGCTTCTGTTCAAGATCAAAGATCGTACAACTAACAACACCTTTCACTTGTGTAGAAGAGCGATGTATGACGAACCTAGGGCACAGATGTCCTTAGAATGTGCAAATTCAAGTTTTAAATGATTAGTGCAACTTTATTTCCATTATGACACACCTTTTGATGTGATATATTGGTTAAATGCAACTATAATTATTATTGACATCAAGCAAAACTAATTGACTTAAGAACATAAAAAAATTGTGCTTGTAAATAAGAATTTATTTTACAGTCCATTCTAGTTGTATTTGTTTCAGAGTATGCATGTAATATATTGCCACATCCTGCTGTGTGCACAGGATGTGGTAACATTGGAAACATATAATTCTCATATGTTGGAGACATTGCCAACTTTAGCATTTATAAAAACCACAGGTAGAGCAGCTTCACCCTCTTTATTAGTGTGATTTCATAATGGGATAGTTGAAAAATGCAGCTTGGGCACCTCCTGGATGCCAAGCTTGGCCCCATGCCGAGATGGTGGCGTGTTATAAGTACAAGGTAACAATATATTTGCTATTGATTTTGAAGTGTTCATTTTTAAATAAGTAGTTCAGTTAACCCATCCACGTCCTTTTCGTTGAATCATATAATTTATTTTCCCTGTTGCATAGGATTGCTTATAGCTGTGTCCCCATATACACACCTAACTGTAGTAAAAAGTATATATTTTTCCTAATTTGACCTTTCACAGCCAAGCTAGTTATTTGATTTAAACAGTTGGGTGTGACAATATTTCAGTGATTGCCCAACACATTATATTAAATAAATACTTAGAAATTATTCTGATAATATAGGAAATAATGCCAAATAAAAAATGGGATCCGTAAGACCCCAGTGTGACTTTTGTGTTCCTAGAAAATAAGTGTGACCGTGGAGGGTTAGATAAAACATTATTGAAGTGTGGAACTATATAAAGTAGACATTAAAAATAACAACTAAGCAGGATGTAAAATAAGCAGAAAAATGTTTTTGTACTATGGTAAGTTACATGATACAACAACTTTAAGGTCACAATTTTTTTGTATTGGCAATATTATTAAATGGTACTTTTGTTAGTTGTTAGAACCAGCTGAAAACTAGTATACCACAGCCAGGATTTGAACATGATTCTCCCGCTTTCCATTTGGTTGCTTGCCATTGAGTTACTGTGACAATATACCAGTGGGACATCAAATTCTTCAACTGATTTGAATTTTTACCCAGTTAACCAACTAGTATGTCTCATTTCAGAGATAATATCTTAATGGCGACTTGCTATCTAAGTACTTAGCATCTGGGTAATGCTAGCATAGTTTATATCAACTGAAGACAATGAAATCAAGTCTTGATTACAAATGACAACTGGAGAAGAGCTGTAGTGTAAGAATTATTACAATGATTTAGGCTTGAAATTTTTTCATTAAATGATTAATAATTGTGACATTTTAGGTTCACTGCATTATGGGATGTGCTAACAATAAATAGTACACTAAGTCAACATAAACACTCTTAAGCTTCACATATTTATTCAATTACCTCTAATATTGTTTATCTCTCACTTGAGGGCATCATTAGCAATTTGTCGACTGATGGGTTGCTTCCTATGGCAAACCTATTGGAGATATGCTGTGGTAATTTTCACTAGTTTAAATAATATGCTGTATTCCATTGGCACATCAAAATTAATTAAATGGGACTCAAATCTCTTCATATAAATATTTTCCCGTGAATACAAATCTGTTTTTCCTGTTTACTGCTTTTAAAAGTTGCATTTCTTCTTTGAGCTGGTGGTAATTATTCCAAAAGTGTGTTGTTACTGTGGACTTAACCAATTCCTTGTTTATGTTCCTGAAGTGTTGCTTTAGTCTTTATGTGATGTTCCATTTGATTTTTCCAACATAGACTTTTATGCAGTCCGAGCAACTAATTTTGTAAATATCTACTTTCTTTTCCGGGGGCACTTGGAACAGGAAGTAAAACAGATAACCATACTCTCATAGATTAAGGAAAAAGAATGTTTCAGAAAATTTTCATCCTACCCATGGGTTACACAGAAATTCATGAAACTTTTCATAGAATTCAGAATAAATCTAGCAGCAGTAAACACACAGCATTAGAAACCTCCTTAAACATCCATAAGCAGATAAAGTGCCCATGGAAGAAAAAACAAGTGTTTACAAAACTAGTTGCTCCAACTGGGAAAAAGTCTACATCGGAAGAAGCAAATGGAACATCACCTAAAGACTAAAGGATCACTTCAGAACACAAATACAAGGAATTGGACAAGTCTGCGGTAGCAGCACTCCTTTGGAATAATCACCACCAGATTAAAAAAGAAACCCAACTTTTAAAAGCAGTAACACTAAAACAAAATTGTATTCATGGGAAAAAATTTATATGAAAAAATTTGAGTCCCATTTAATCAGTTTTGATGCACCAACAGTAGATATTATTTAATGTAGTGAAAATGCTACCTTAGGTATGTCTCTAATAGGTTTACCATAGGAACCAGCTGAAAACCTGCGAGTCACTACATTGCTTCTGATACCCTTAAGTGAGGGTGAAACATGTTCAATGTAACTGAATTAAGTTTTGAAACTTAAGAGTGTTTATGTCGACTCAGTAAACTAATTATTGTTAATTATTATTGCACTTCATGGTGATAATTCCAAATATTATCAGTTTATCACTAATGGGACATGCCATTTCTTAGTGTTAAAAGAAACACAATACAGATATGACAAAGTAAGCTGAAATTGATGCAACTATTTTGTATATTTAGTAAATTGCAGTTTTGGAAAATGCTTATCTAGTAATATTCAATGAGTAACATTAACTCTTTAAAAAAATGACACCTTTAAAGCTATCATTAGATAAGCAATAAGACCAGCTGTAGATTGAAGTAACTCTGTGACACTAACTTCACTTTTTCTGAAAAGTCTGTGCATGCAAAGTTCTGAGTGTTTTAGTTAAATTTTCCAATCAACATTGAAATAAAATCCCTAATCGTAAGGAATGGTTGCTCAAGTACAAGAAAATGTAGAATACATTTTTTTTTAGATAAGAGAAAGCTTCATACATTAATAATATTTCTGGTAGAGATAATTGCACGTGCACAAAGATACACAAAGACAATAAAACATATACCAATCTGATTGTTCTGTGTATTTCTACACATACTTCTAGTAGCTTGAGATGGTAATACTACTTAAAAGTAAGGGGAGAAACTTCATTAACGCATTAATAATTAAGTAATAAGGTTAATAAAAATACTAGAAAGATTGCATCTATAGCATTGATGACTTTCAGCACTAACTATTGTTCCATTAATCAAAAGCATTTTGACATAAAATATTGCATTATTTTTAATATAACCTCTCTTCTTGCTTAATCTATGGTTTTTTATTTCTCACTGGTGTTTCACTGATCAAGTTACCAACTTGTTTATTGCTGTTTGCACTAAGCAGACAAGATCAAGACTACAGCTGACTTGCAAAAGGTAATATTAGCTAAACACATGCCATGAATCATCAGTACAATTATTTTAACAATGGATATGTAATGGAGTTAATTTTGAGTATCCTATATTACATATCGTACATTCTCTTGCCAATAGGCCTTTTTGCTACTCATGCATTCTTGTATGCCTTTCAAATCTTCACAATTTTACTAAAAAGAAGTCTTCTTTCCAGATTTACTTTCACAACCATTAAAATCCTATCTCCAGCTTTGAAGTTTTGTTTCAAATTGAACACACTTAGCCAAACTTGGTATATTTTCACATTGTACTTAAATTCAAATACAGTACAAGGTAGTCTAATAATACTTATAAAACTACTTTTTACATAGTAAATTGATATATTATATCACATTTTTGATTAAATAAATAATACTGCATGCAAAGCAATTTAGAATAATTTGTAGGTAGCTTCGAATGTTAAACATTGTGCATATGAAAGCATTGTGCTTATGCAGTGCTCAAAATGTGTTTTCATTGGGAAAGGAAACACTAATGCTTTGTTAGAAGTTTCAATTTGGTACATGCTGGTTAGCAACGTGAATGTATTCCATGGTATGCTCAACAGTTTAAGAAATCCAAATTTTTGAGATTGGTGTATTTGGAAAAAATGTTTTGATTAAAAAAGACAAACAATCCTAAGAAGGCTATAGCAAAAGAACTTGGACGCACATTTCCAATCAGAGGATATCAATTTAATGAGAAAATTGTCTTTTAAATACTTATAGAATTATACAGTCCAGAGAAACGGCATTTTAACATTTTTCAGAAAAATAAACTCAATTAACATCCGAGACTGAAAATAAGCCCCCCTGCCTGAATTGATATGGATGGACAGTGTCAAATTTATGCTCTCGCACTCAGGAATGCAAAAGTTCACCATTGCAGATGCTTTTAATTTGAATGCATCGTTACAAACTTGGGTTGAACTGTGGTGCTTGTCTAGTATTCTTTGGTCAATGTCTTTTGAGATGGTGCAAATGGCAAAGGTACAAAAACAGATTGCTCATACCTAGGTTGGTTAGATGTGTCCCATTTTTACTGTCTCAAAAGACACTGACCAAAGAATGTGGCCCTATGTGGACAGACAAGGTTCAAAAGCAAATTACCATGTTTTCCGTATGTTTGTAGGTGTAATCAACAGTTAAATTTCTTTGTGCTACCTCAGCATATTTAATCTCATGCTAGCTAAGGATATTTATATATAATCTCAGTGGGAGTAGAATATGGCTACACTGCAAGACTCCTGTTGAGCTGAACAGTATACATCATCCCATTTGGAAGTCATTATGAACTGAATAGTTCAGTACTAACTTACTGTTTAACAATATACTTTTATGGAAGAAAAATGTTAGCAAGTTTTATTGCTTACATGCTTTCATTACTGAGGAGAGTAACTAACCCTGGTTTTAGCATTAGGTTGGTTTACAAGTATGAATAGAATGCACATCGATCGCAAAGTGACAAGTCTACTTTGCATATTGAAATTTTATTTGTTTTTAACCAGGCAGTGATAGTTTTCACCTGCTTCCAATTCAGCCAACATTAAAATTTAATAAAGTAAACATTATCTAAATGCAAACCCATTAGTATTGTGGTTTGTCTAGTCATACTAAGCTTTCATTTCTTTATTAATGGCTTAAATTAAAGCTGTCTGTTGCTGTTTTTTCCAGCAGTAGCTATTGTAGCATTTGTAGCTATTCCTATTATTGAGGCAGTAGCAACCTTTTAGTTGCATATAAATGAACTTATGATGATGCTTTTGCTAGAACAATCAATGGATCTGTGGGTTTCTGTATCTTAGGTTAGGACTCCGTACTCAAACTTCAAGTTTCATGTTTCTAGCTTGTGATTAGAGAGAGCTCTAGCAGTTGTTTCATTTATTGCTGCCTAGAATAACCTAAGTAAAGAAACTGATATGCACAATATAAATCTAATGTGCCATGCACAGAAACAATAATGAGAAATGTAAAACTTGACAAAGTCTTTGTTCTTGTTCCTGGAACTCAGGATAGCTTCATGTTAACTGTGAGTGTCCACATTACAATACATGTATTCAATTTTGTCTCTTTTATTTTGAATCAGCCTTCATGCATCCTTCAGCTTTTGGCACTAGGGACAGAGGTAACATTTTGCTCTTTACATGAAACTATTTAACAGGCACATAACCTTGGTAGTGACCAGCCTTTCATTGTGCAGCAGTTACTCCTTGCCCCCTTACTGAAAATAGTTAAAAATATATTTATTAAGATCACTATTTTTAACTACACCAAGTTGGTACTTCTGTCCAAATATTTAGAATTTCAATATGGGTTAAAACAGTGAGACTGTTAGAATTTTAGTACAATGTATTAAAACAGTGGACACTGTGATTTATTCAGTAAGAGTGGTCAGATACTCTGAAGCACCAAATTTGAAATGTGAAACATACGAGGGGCATACTGAAAGTCACGAGCAACCCATTGTAAAAATGTAAATTTCAACAATGTAACGAAACGAATTACAGGATCGTAATCTACAGACTTTAAGCCACATGTTGTCATATTGTGACGTCATTAGCTTCTATCACGTGACCACAGATGGTGTTTGAAACATGGCTGACATTGATGTTTAGTTTCGACAGCGTGCTGTCATTGAATTCCTTGTGAAAGAAGGAAAATCTGCTCCTGAAATTCATCTCAGACTTCAACGTGCATATGGAGGTGTCTGCATGGGTGCCAGCAGTGTTAGAAGATGGGTGAAACATTTCAAAGAAGGAAACACGAGTCTGCAAAATGCGCCTCGTAGCGGGCGTCCTCGAACTGCCTCTACAGAACGCAACAAGGAAAGAGTTGATGAGCACATTACAGAGATAGGCGTTTCACTGTGAATGAAATTGCTGCGCAACTTGGAATAGGACATAGTGCAGTGCAAGAAATGATCCACAGCTTGGGTTATCGAAAGGTCTGTGCCCGTTGGGTCCCCCGTTTATTGACTGAAGACCACAAACTTCAGAGAAGAACCATTGCACAAAACCTTCTTCAGAGATTTCATAATGAAGGGCAGATGCGTGGCCAACACTACGAGACGCTGGAGGATATTCGGAAAGCAGTGCGTCAGGGTCTGCGGGCAGCTGGAACGGAGTTCTATCACAACGGCATTTTCAAACTTGTAGAACGATGGGAAAAATGTGTGCAAAACAATGGAGACTGTGTTGAAAAGTGAAAGAAAGTCTGTAGATTATGATGATGTATTTGGTTTGGCTTAAAAATAAATATTAAGATTGTAAAACAGTGTTGCTCATGACTTTCAGTATGCCCCTCATACTTGTCATTGAACCTAATCCATATATGTTATAAGAGAACAAATTTGCCTGTTTCTAATGTTGCAGATTACTTATCCTAATTAAGCTGAAATTTTTACAAAAGGGCACATGGGAAAGATCTGCCTGTAAACAGAGCAAATAATCATAATTACTTCCAGAGGTGCCTCTGAAAGGGCATTGAAGAATAGAGTAAGAATCCTGCTCTCCACACTTACACTAGTGAACAAATTTCAACCTTTTGTCTACCCTGTGAACAAAAATAGGTCACTTCAACTAAATCAAAACTTCTGAATAAAAAAAAAAAAAGTGGCAGTAAAAGTTGGGTAACACTTAAGGTTTTTGAGTGACCTAGCTGAGGCAGGTTCTTACAAAAGGGACAAAATATTACCCTTTGTTAGTATACAATTGTATGTGATGAATATTCATTGAAAACTACTCATCCTGTATATAATATGCTTAATTTTACATAGAAGATAACCCGCAGTAAAATAAACTGACACAACTGGCCTACATTTCCATTTTTTAAAATAAAACTCTTAATTTTTACTTAATTTTAGAACTTGTTTTCTCTAAGAAACTTGAAAAGGGGGCCAAAAATAAAGCAAAAAGCATCAGAATTAAAAACAAATATTGTAAGGGTAATCGCTGAAATATGCAGCTATAATAAAATATATCTTAAATATGAGAGTTATTTTTAACACTTAAAGCTGTATTTCCTCTTTTTATAGGTTGTGTCACTTTCTCTGATTAAAAACCAGCAGTAGTTGCCCAAAATACTGGAATCCCATCTACCCTGGCACCCTGGAATATCCTGATGGAATCTTTGACCAGTTCATCACTCACAACTCCCAAAATCTCGGTGGGAAATTAAAATGTGAATAGAGAAAGTGAATTTTGAGGAGCATCCTACATCCAAGCTTTTGGCAACTGTCCAGGAGCTCTTGAACTATCTGTTGGTAATTTTTTGCCATATTGTTTCCAAGGAATCCTTCCACCACTTCCTGAAAGACTTTCAGTGTAGCTAGTTCCTTAGCGCTTAACTTTCAAAGTTTTCATCTTTCACAATATTCCTAATTTGGAGGCCAACAAATATTCCCTCTTTTACTTTTACATCAATGAGTTTTGGAAACTGGTTTCTGAGGTATGCAAAGGTTTCTCCATGTTTGTCCATAGCCTTAAAGAAGTTCTTTAGGCCTAATTTTATGTGGAGAGGAGATGGTAATAGTATATTTGGGTTCACTATTGGAGCGTACTTGGCATTGTGCTGTCTGAGTGTATGAACTTCCCTTACAATCTAGTGTGATTCAGTATCCCTACTATCCCACAAGAACAGTACTTCGCAACCCTAATAAAATTGCAGTGATCTTCAACCTTCAAATCTCCACGTATATGCGTAATTAGTTGTATCTCATAGAATGGCCATACATTCATAAGTTTCCTTCTTTATACTGAATGTGCCACTAGTATTGATGGTTGCGGAGCAACACTGCTTCAACACTTAGCTTAGAAGACTTAATAAACAACCTCCATTCTTCAGGGATGTGTTGATCTATGTCTTGCATATACAAAGAGAGCTTTTCATAGCATACATAGTAATTGGAAAACTGTTCATGCCTCATGTAGATTGCTATTTCATGAAATTCATCTCTCTCACTATTTTCAGGTTCTTGGCAATATTCAAAGGAAGTGGAAGGGATGGGCTCATCTACCTGCTCATGTTCTGAAGCAGTTTCTTTTAAATGTGATGATGGGCTGGGAAATGGGTGTTCAGATCCATGTAGAATGAATCTTATTGCAAATGGAACATAAGGATACTCACTTTTGGATTGGTTCTCTTTTAATGTCTCCCAAATTTTGTTAAGCAGAAATACCAGTCTTGTGTGTGGCTAGTTGGTTCGTACCAGATCATTAGCACTGTGAAAGGCACAGTGTGAGTTTTGTCACTATTCATCCACTTAATGAAATTGGAACATGTTATGCAGCATACATGAGGGGCTCATTCTTTGTCTTTGTCTCAAACAAAGTAACTGAAATATGCGCGTTTCAAAGTTTCTGACAAAAGATTGCGCTGACCTTTTATAGTAAACTGCCCACACACACAATAAAATGTTCAACAAATTTATGCAAGCATGACTAGATTTCTTCATTGCACAAAAACTGAATTTACATATGACAAAAGCCACTCAAAGTCATCACTTTTCACAAGCGAGATAAAACTTGAACTGAACCTAAAACATGATGCTTTATGATGCTCTGTCATTTTCTGCTGGTCTGGCACAGAGAGCCCCAAAGCAATAAATCACTCATTCCTCTCCCCTTAGCAAGCCAAACATACCCTAAACTAAGTTATCAGTCTTAAGTATGAACCCTAAACATTGGAAGCTTTTGTGAAAGCTGGTTTAGAGAACATTGGAAGCATTTCTAGGTCCATGGTTTACTTAGATTTTTGACAGTTTGTACTGTTTTTAAATATATTTCAATGACTACAAGAAAATTGTGGGTGATAGAAAACATTTAGGCTCATTTTTGTTAATTGCTCATAAAACTATTTACACCTATGTGGCAAAAGCCTTGTTAACTCATATACATAAATTATGACTTTTGAAGTAGTAGTGGTAGTAACAGTTTCTCTGGCATTATTTCTAAGTCACATATACCAGCCTAATATTGCTAGGATTTGACAGATAGTTCCACATCTAAACTATTAACTGGTTTATTATGTTGCTGTAATATAAATAACAACAGTTTGTTAAACACAATGACAAAAAATTAGGTTAAACATTTCAAACAGAAGTTCAGATAAATCTATGAAATCCTAATTATGCTGCCTAGTTTGAATTTGGCAGCAATGATGCATTAGAAAAATCTGACCAATAATGTATACCTATATTTACATTTGCAAGTGATACAGTAATGTAGCTATTTTTTTACTTAAGCAAGAAACTACTTTCATTAAATGGATTTTTAACGGTGACTTTACATTCGCCGCAACATGAAGTGTGCTATTTCTTAATGCTGAAAGAATCACAATGTAAAGATAATAAAGATAATTGAAATCCTTGTTGCTATCTTATTTACTGGATTAGAAACAATTTTGGAAAAACCAAATCTGTATTAAGTGTTAACTCTGGTATTAACAACATTAACTCAAAAAAATTAAACTTTAAAGCTTTAACACAAGTACTGAAACCAACTGATACATTGAAATAATTGCCTAACTTCAACTTTACTTTTTCTGAAAATTCCAAAAATGTTCCCAGCAATAGTCCTCAATGTTTTAGTCACATTTGCAACTGATATTGAAATGAAACTCCAAATTATAAGGAATATTTGATGATAAACATAGAAAAACCACAATAAATTACTGTATAGGCAAGAAGCTTCACGCAGTATTAATATTTCTAATGATGATCACTGCACCTCGACAAAAACAAGAATAATACCAAAATTCCCTTAACCTTAGTCTTTGGATTTCTAACAGCTTGAGAATGTGGGGGAGTCCCTGATTTAGCAGACACATTCTCAAGCTGTTAGAAATCCAAAGATGGTGAATAAAGAAAAAAAATGTTGTCAATGCATAAATAATTAAATAACAAACTTAAAGTAATTGAAAGGTAATGCTGTTTACATTTACAACAACATCCATGACTGACATTTCCTTACTAATTATTGCTGCATTAATCAAAAGTCTAAAATTTAAAGTATCCTGTTATTTATAGTATATCCTCTCCATATTCACAGTAATTGTGTTCATTATTCAACAATACACAGCAAAGATTCCTCTAATCTTGTATTTTTATTTATTTACAATATCAGTTTGCTTTTGTATTTAAAATATATTTACTGGATCTGAAAACTAAATGGTTCTTCAAAGAAATAATTTTCTCTACAAAGATACCATGTCCTGTGTGTTAAATTGTAACCAAGCATCAAATAAAGTAATAAGATAGAGCAGATAAAACATTGCTACAACTTGTGGATCATGCAGTACCATACTTATATTAATTGCAATTGTTGTTATTATTTATTATAAGTATAATGACATTATTATTATTATTCAAAATCCGTAGGCTTTCACGGCCATTGTCATTACTAGAAAAAATTATAATCTGGGCTTGTGGGCAGTGGTCTACTGGGCTCCTTCCTAGATGTTTTGTCTGCAACTATTGCACATCTTTAGTGGCAGTGGCGAAATCAAAGTACTGTTGTAGAAGTTCTAACCATGACTGTACAACCAGAACTTCTACAAGAATACTTTGACGTCGCCACTGCACTGAAGATGTCTGTCATAGTTGCAGATGAAACTTCTGGGAAGAAGGATCCCAGTAGACCACAGCCTACAAGCCCGAATTACACTTTTTCTTTTATTATTATTATTATTATTATTATTATTTGTTATTTGTTTGTATTCAATTGCTATGAACAAAAATGTAAACATAATTTCCAAATTAAAAAAAAGGTGGGCCTGTGCACACCTCTGGTTTGCACATAGAAGTGAAAGGGTTTAACTAAAAATAAGAAATTTGAAAATTGAAAATTGAAAATGGTTGTGTTAATAAACATAACTATAAACATTACAACTGGAGAAAATAAAAAGATTAATATAGTGAGTCTTAGGTAACAAAAACAGGACAACTGCCACCCACCAGACCATAGCATGCTGCAATAAATCCTGGTCCTGCATGCTGCAAGGACTCGGTAGTTATTGTGCATTTCCAGCTTCTTCTGCTGTAGGTCTCACACACACACACACACACACACACACAGTGAGAGAGTAGACCTTGGAATGAGTAGATGTATTTACAAGTTCAAACTACAGTATGGTTGCATATTCACTATGTAAACATGTGTACATATTAAAAACATTTTTCAGGACTAAGAATTCTTTCAGAAAAACTTGACAAAAAGTTTAGGTGCTTAGGACAGCAGACAGGAATTTTCAGAGTATCAGCTCATATAGCAATGAAATTACTCAAATTAAAGTCCTGCGTAATTACAGTATCTTGCCAATTACAGTGCCTCAAAGATTTCCTAGGACTACATTCCAAGGCAGCACTGATTTCCTCAAGTTTTTCCTGAGTAAGAAAGTGAAAGGTTTGTTGCCTTTTCTTGTTATTCACAGAACCTGTTTTTTTAAACAGATCCATGAGATTCAATACTGTATTCCTACACAGTAGTAGTTTTTTTAGAAAATTTAAGCTGGGCCCTGTTCTTGGGGTGGCAGTTGTCCCATCAGTATTGCTTGAGTGTCACTTAGCTACCTTGCATGCATCAAATGTCTGCAGTTGCTCAAAAAGCAAATTTAACTTTTAATCTAAATCCATGCAGATGGTATAGCAAAAGAAAGGCCCGCGTGCAAGCAAACGAATACCTATACCTTGTAATCGAAATTCAAAGTGAGCAACAAAACCTAAACACATCAATAGTTGGCACCATTAGAGCATGGGTAGCAGCATAATGCTTTTTTAAAAACTTCCGCTGCGCGCTATATGCCCGTCTTGCACGCAAATATGCTCAAGGACGCGGACTTAGAATATTTCAGCCTGGCACAGGGCAAAACGCGTACACGAGTGCTAGGTGTTCTAGCACTCGCTATCGCGACGCGCTTCCGCTCCATCCCAGATAACAAGTTTAAACTCGTCATTCCTGCAGCAATGCCGCCAGCATGCAGACGCTATTATGGCAGACAGCGAAATATCGACACCATAACACATGCAATTGAAAATAATTTGCAAACAGATAGATACCACTGCATTAAGCTTTGGACAGTGCCTGATTCTGGCACACTGCTTGGATGGAAACTACATCAAATATTGATATGGAATGATTCAACTACATATAGACAAAGTAGAAAATGTACCAAGCATCATTTGTATTCCCTGTATTCCAAATGCTGAAACAACAAATTTGAGATGAAAAGTGATTGGTTTGTGTGGAATGAGAAAAAGAGCTTCTGTTGGCCATATTTATAATTGTTTAATGTTTACAAAAGGCCTATTACATCTAGGTTAGCTAAACTAGATGTAGGATTTCACTACACAAAAACAAGTTTGAAATAGTTCTGTTATATTCTTCCTAATAGTAATAATTTGTTTCATAAAAATAATTGTGTAGCATGTAAATGTTATGATCAAAGCTGAATAGTTAGCTGTGTTTTGATTCCATGTTCCACAAACCATTTTTGAAGGAAAGGGACTTCTTAGGTGAGCTCTTAAAGTGAGTTTTGCATGTCACTTTTTCGCCTCAAGAAATTTAAATTTCAGAGAAAGCAGTGTTATAAGCGAGAAGAATCAGATAAGGAAAACATTTTGAGATTTATCTGGTTCCTGGTTGAATATGTCCCATTTTCAAGGGAATACAGTCTTTGACATTTACCACAAACCATCAAAAGATAGCCCATTATTTATCTTGGAGAGCACATAATGAGCTTTTATCCTTGTACAGTGAAAAAGTATTGAACACTTTAAAAGCAGCTTTGCATTTTTCATTCATTTTTTATGCTACTCCAAATGTGTCTAATAATTTTGATTTTGAGGTATGCTTTTTCTTCAGTAAAGGAGAAGATTAATGGGAAGGCCAAAGAGATTTCTGAAATACTTTGATAACCAGAAAAAGACAGGCTAAGCAATTAGTAATGCTATCATAGATGTACGTAAAAAGCATGACATTGAATTATGGCACTACCATGACCAGTACTTTGACAGTGGGTCAAATACAAATAAAAGGAGTCCAAGCAAAAATTAGAGAAATTAAGCTATTGGCAACATTTTTCCTGCTTAGCTCCTAGTGTGAATTTAGTAGGGTTACACAAAAGAATTAATGAAGTAGTAAACTCATTCAACTGTGTGAATCAATTTGCAATTTCTTCAGTGCAATCCCTCAGAGATGGCAAGTATTCCTAAAATATACTGCTGGGTGATCTCGTTTAGCACAAGATAGAGAACATGAATTGAGGCAGTGAAGCCTATAGTACAAAAACTACCAGAAGTACTGAAAGTTTTACAAACACACAAGAGCCAATGCAGTTTGTCTCATAATGGACCCGCAGAAGTAAACAGGCTGATTAATTATTTCTCCAACTTTAAAAATGCTGATTCTTTTGGGTGTTGGAAGAGCATTTTGAATTGTAAGTGTAAATACAAGAATTTTTATTCTGTATTCAAAAGGTATCTCCCTTGCTATTGAAATGTGCATCATTAAAGCTCCTCAGTTTACTGTAGATGGGGTTTAAGAGGGCTTTGGCCTGAACACTTAAACAAGACTAAAAAATAGTCTGTTATTTGGGTTTAAAGCAGGTTAAAAAGAAATAAAAAAAAAAAAAAGATAAGAAGGAAAAGGAAGAACTTGTCCAATGAATCTGATTGTGATATTGATAGAGAACTGAAATAGTTCTAGAAGAAAATGAAAGTTTGCTGTAATTATAGACAAGATTGTCTCAGATGGATTCTCAGTGTAAAGAAATTAAAAAATATTTGTGCAGCTTTGGAATCCATTAGTGCTGCAAGTCAATCTGATGGCCTTTTTGGAACCGGCTGGAAAAAGCCAGAGGCATGCCCTGTCTACCTGGTGAAGTGCCACATTAAAGCCAGAGGCATGCCCTGTCTACCTGGTGAAGTGCCACATTTTAAATCAGAGGTGGCTGTTGTGAAAGTTGTGTAAAACAGCAGTAATGGCACAATGGTTGAGTGTAATATGTATATATTAATTTTATATGAGGGGTAATATGTTCCACTAAAAATGTTTTGTGGAATACTTTGTTCAGAATGTAAGTTTAAAAAATCTTTTATTGAAAATGCACTCGAAGCTGTTTTGGTCATATTAAAAGCACCAGTGATGTTTTTAAACAAAAAAACATGCATTAGAATTCAAAATATTTTGTTTGTATTAGAATTCAGGCTGGAAACACTGCACTGTGAACTAGTTAAATTTGGTTGTGTACTCCCCAATAAATCACCTTGTTGAAACATTCTGGAACTTGCTGGGATCAACTGTATACCCGGCATTGTAATTCTAATTTTTTTATATTGTCTTTGACTGGACCTGTGCTCAGAATAACTGCAATAAAGGCCCTCGTCGTCTTTTCAGTGGTTTTTGTTTAGGCTCTAGATGTTGGCTGGATGATAATTCTCAAGCCCTGAGCAATTGATCAGCATAAAAATTTGTTTTGGTAACACTTAGGTTGAGAATCATAGAGTTAGAGAAAATGTTGAAATAGAACACAGGAGGAGAATCAGCTGCAGGTACGTGTTTTGATCCAGGCAGTTCTAGGAAGGAAAATTTAGATGATGGGGACCAAGTTTGTGTCGTTGTATAAGATTTCCCCAAAGGTTTCTCATGTGGCATCATTTTCATTGTCAATGTCATTGCTGCTGTCATTATCACTGAAATATCTTCAAATTCTGCAGCATCTCCATTGATGAAAACGATGTAAAACCCAGGCATACAGTTATAAGCGTGGAAGACATTGCACTGTATAATGAGAATACTGAACAAGGGGAGAGCAAAGTCTAGGAAAGTATTCAAGTCCTTAGTGCAGCCAGTTATGGAATATGGAGTTGCATGCTGGGACCCATACAGAGTTAATCAAACTGTTTTGCTGGGAAAAGATAACAGAAGGGCTGTAAAATTCATAAAGAGAGGTAAAGATTTTGGGCTTAAGAAAGGCAAAGAGAATAAATGGGAGCTGCTAAAAGTTAGGCGTAAAAATAATAGCTTAGTCGCAGTATTTAAAGCTTATGCTGGTGTGAATGTGTTGGTGGACGTTAGAAAAAGGTTAGAAAACCCGACATGCTATGGACGAAAAATCATTTGTATAAAGTTAAGGGTAGAAGGTACAGAGCCGATGTAAGAAAATTTTCTTTTGTTAATAGAACCATTGAATGGAATAAATTGCCTGTAGCAGCTTTTCAGGGCTGCCCTCCTACCTTAAAGAAATTTAGGGTTAATTTAAAAAGAATAAATGTTAGACAGTTAAAGTAAATATTGTGAAGTAATTAAGGATCTCAAAACCTGTTATGCAACTATTAATGTTGAGGTTTCATAGTAACTGTTTATAAACATGCTGGTAATTGACATAAGTATTGCTATACTGAATAATAAGTAGTTGGGTATTTCAAAAACCACATATATGCAGTGTCCAATTGCAGAGAATAAATGCATACATACAAACAAACCAACCAGTAGAAAGCAAATGGTTGAACTTTTACAACAGTGAGAATTCCATCAGTATAGGTTGTCATAAAAATAGTTTTACCATGAAGATTTTCAAAGCTAGCTGATCAGCTCTGACACTATTGACAGTGGACTTAAAAATCCACTCTGCACATCTCTGGCATTTTACAGGATTGGCAGTCGCTAAACAGTGCAGCATTGAGTCGGTAAATTTGAAGGCCTAATAAGTGGAGAATGGCTCTAAGAACCATCCTTGGTAGATCCAAAATGATAACCATTGCAGTTATTGAGAGGATGAAATGCTTGGAAAGTTTTGGGATCATGTCCATATGGTAAACTGTATTGAAATTCTAGATACCATATGTATAATAAGTTTTTTTGGTAGCTGAACTGCAAAAGAAAAATGTACCGTACATGAAGTTTATGGTATTTCTGAAACTGTCAGTACCAGCAGAGTTGATCTAATTTCCATTGATCACCTGGAGAAAACTAATATTTATGCACCCACCGTACAAAGAAGAATAGATCCCCAAGATGTTGCAGTAATAGGTTTGATGATCTGTCCAAGAGGAGCAGTACCTTTCGTTTGTTAAATTTTGACATGATTTTAAATTAGACAGTTTATTAAACAAATAGGCATTACAACAAATTTCTTATTTGCATTTGTTGTCTATAATGTTAATTGTTAATGGTTTCTATAAATTTTATTGTTAAGATTTTATCCGTTTTGGAGGGCAATCTCTAAAATGGAATGTGTGGTTTTATACTACTAAATAAAAATTAGAAAACTATTTCAATGGAATTTACATCCATCTAGATTCTTTGCTGCTATAAAATGTGCAAATGCTATTTATACATATTGATCTTGCATTAAGCTGGAGAAGCACGGTATCCTGCACAGTAATTGACCCAGTTAATGATTTTAAGTCATAATCCATTTTATAAGAAACGCAGTGTAATAAGATAGTAATATGGATTGCTACTTGTGCCTTTTGTATCAATTTACAATATTCTTAATATACAAAAGACATGAATGCATAATTATGTGTTAAAATTTGTGCAGTACCTTCTTTTTTAGGCTAAAGTTAATCATACCCAATAGTTTATATGCTTATGCATATAGGCACCAATTCTGAGCTACTTAAAAATATATTTCTCTATTTGCAGGTGCCTGCTACAGCCAATAAACGTCCACGTACTTCTGAAGACTTTTACCTGTTTTGTAAATTCATCTTGGAGTATGAAAACTATGAAACAATCAAGGAAGAGGTATGTCTACATCACATAATATAAATGAACAGTAGATACATAGATTGTGGTTTTATTCCAAATGGAAGAGAACATTATTGCTTTGTTTCTTAAGGTGGTGATAAAATTTCTCACCGACACATATTAACACTAGTGAAGTTGGATGTTTAGCTGCAATTCATGTAGTGATTGCACTCCTTAAATTGCAACCAAGGGTCCCATATTCTATGCATAAAGTGTGCATTTCATCAAATACATAAACAGAGAAAAAAATTGCTTTGCAGAATTACATAAACATTAGGGTCTAGTTCCAGGAAGTTTAACACTTTTCATTTATTCTTATGCTTCTTGAGGATTATATATATATATATATATATATATATATATATATATATATATATATATATGTAAAATCAAAATAATAAACTATGCTAACATCTTACCATAGTTTCTGATATTTATTAGCATAGTTTTGCATGAAAATGGTCCTTTACTAGTTACACACTAAGTGACATCTGGTACTCAGTGTTCAGTATACTGTACACTCTATAACTTTTTTTTATTTGTACAGTTAAGTATCATCAAAGGTGAATTAACGTAAGTGTTGAAGCGGGCCAGTGTGATAGCAGTGGTGGAAACATGGGTACCTAAACAGGAAGTGATAAGTAAAGCCCAGATTTTTATGTAATTACATATTTTAAATCCTGAATAATATTTCAATTAGAAGTAAAAATGTTGGCAAATTACGTCATTTGGGACTCCCTTACAAATTTTTATTTTAAATTTTTTTACATACTTTGCACATTTCCTCATATTTTAATGATGTTACATAAAACATACATATTTTCTGGGTTTTGTTACAGTTTTATTATTTTTTAAAAAATACTGTTTTCACAAGTTTTGCTGAAAGCAACAAAAATCAGTCTGCAAAATAGGATGCAAATTGTATTAGGAATGCGATAATAACCGCCTCACCTTGTTCTGATTGTTGTCTGTTTATATCAAAGCAGGTGCCACTCGACAATGTTGACCTCCAGTGTCATGTTTCTCGTAGAACTTTGGGAATTTAAAAGGACTGGAGAAATTGATTGTTACCATTGTTACCATTGTCGCAGTAGTCTGCATCTTGTAATATAGTAGCTGCGAGGAAACAAATTGAGCCACTGGACAACCAGCAAAATATAGCGAGACAGTAATACTGCAGTTAGTTTCTTGCAAGTCTTAGTAAAATGACATAATTGTGTCCTCGCTATCCTGCAAGTTGAATTCATGGGTGAAATTAAATAGTGCCTTAACAACTGATGGAAAAATAATAGTCTGTCAAGCATGCGGTAAAATTGGCTGTTCCATAAAATCTCAATTGGAACAACCTATCAAGAGTGCTCTTCACATATGCAACAGACAGACATCTACAGTCTTCTAGAAAGCAAGTCTGTTGACACAAATGCAACAGGAATGATTTTTTTTAAAGACTTGTGCAGTGCAATGGTTGCAGCTAATATTCTGTGGCATAAGCTTCAAATTCCTCAATTTCGTTCCTTTCTAGAAAAATATTGCAAGAAGGTTATTCCTGATGAATCTACTGAGGAAAAGGTATCTTCATGTGTGCTCATACACTGAATGAAGTTGGAGACTCCTGTATTTGGTTTGCTGTCGATGAAACTACAGATGACATGGGTCGGTAAATAGCAAATTTGGTAGCAGGAAAACTAGATTCCGAAAGTCCAGCAAAACGATTTCTAATCTGTTGCAAGGTGTTATAACAAACAAATTATTCTACAATATCAAGATTCGTAAATGATTGGATGAAGATTTTGTGGCCAGAGAGTGTGTGTGAGGCAAAGGTTTTAATTATGTATTCAGATGCCACAGCGTACATGATTAAAGCTGCTACTGCTCTTAAGGTGTTCTACCCAAATGTACTTCACTTCTCCTGCTTGGCCCATACATTGCAACATGTTGCTGAAGAAAAGTAATTTTCCCTGTGTGAATATGTGATATCAGCAACAAGAAAGGTCTTCATGAAAGCATCACACAGAATTCAGTGCTATAAAAATCGTCTCCAATATGTCCCTTTGCCTCCTGAGCCAGTACTTACAAGATGGGGTACGTGGTTAGAAGCTGTGAACTTCCATTTTGAAAGAGTCCAGTCAGTGGCGAACATGTTCTCTTCAGAAGTAGCTGTTTCCATACATGAATCTCAGGACATCTTTAAAGATCCGAAAGTGGCAAGCTCCTGTGCTTACATCAAAAGTAACTTTGGCTGGTTGCCTAGCACCATCAAGCAGTTGGAAACATCAGGTTCCCTTCTTCACGAATCTATGGATTTAATGGAATGCGCACAGAAGCTTAGTGTAGTTGCAGGAGATGTAGGAAGGAAGGTAGGTGAAAAATTCAAAGCTGTGCTTAACAGGAATCCAGGGTACTCTACGCTTGTGTCTGTGTTTAAAGTGCTAAATGGTGACAGTGTCAATTTACCAAAACATTTCTCTACAAGTCGGATTCCTATGCTAAAATATGCTCCTGTTACTTTGTGTGACAAGGAGAGAAGCTTCCCTGCTTATAAGAACATTTTATCCAATAGGAGACAAACAATGACCCCTGAAAATATGGAAAAGTACATGGTTATTCACTGTACATTGAAAGAAGCAAACGACTCAAAATGAAAATGCCTGGTTTTTCATTGTATGTCAAGAGATAGAAAACTGAAAATGCATCCTCATTATAAAATTTAATTATTTTGAATTGATTTTTTCACTCATTGATAAATTGGTTCAGTATTTCAACAGTGCTTCACCGTCTAATATTTTAAGTAAAATAATTATGTGAAATGAGTAATTTTATAATTTTATTAAATATAATCCAAAACACGTATTTCCTATTTCGTAATTACCTGCTTGAAAATAAATTTTAGGTAAATTCTGCATAAAACAAAACATTTTCCCTATAATTAATTCTATATTTAGTCTTTAAATTTTAACTCATTGTAATTAATTTACGTACTTACAGACCCATCAAATTACAAAATTCTGAGTAATTTGCAGTCTGCATTTAGATTTGAGGTGGTAATCTTGGCATTTAGAATATTACATAATTTTACATATTTTGTTGATATTACATATTTTATTACATATTTTTATGCTCTTTGTTACTAAATATGCACATATTTCGGCAAAAAGCGGAGTGAAAAAGAAAATGAAAGGTAAGGTCTGAGGGGGAATGAGAGTGTTTATTTGAAGGGAAAGAAAATTTGGAGCAAAGGAAATAAAGGGTGTAGAGGGAGTGATCTGGGTTGCATTACAGAGTGTGACAAAGTGCCAAAACTTGGGTTTGGATGTGGTTTATAATCCACCAGGGATGTCAGGCTTTTATAATGCAAGCTTTTTACAGAAAATTAGAGAACGACATGGAAGTTTGTGTCAGAAGTATAATAATTTAGATTTCTTAATAATAGGGGACTTCAATGCAAGAGTAGTGGAAGAACAATTACATTGAGGTGATTTGCAAGATTATCAAACAAAGGAAAATATTTATATGAAGAGGCATAGTAAGGACAAAATAAGTAATAAAGAAGGGGAAAAGTTAATAGAATTTTGAGAAGTTAGTAATCTATTAATGTGTAATGGGGCAAATCTGGTCAATTCATTTTTGTGAATGAAAGGGGGCAAATTGTAATTGATTATATGCTGTATTCACAGAATTTAGATAATGATCTTGTAGATTCAAGGTTCTACAAAGGGTATTGAATAGGTACCATTTCCCATTAAGAGCAACTTTCAAAACAGTGAGAGTTGTAGAACAAGGGGAAGATATAAAGGAAGGTAATACTGTTGAAAACTATAGATTGTGCACTGAGGTGAGAGAATTATTTATTGAGAATTTGAACTCGAATAGAAGAGAGAAATCTCAAGGTGAAATTACCCAACCTATTGAGGAGGGAAAAGCTAAGAAGCAATGCTATACTTAGAATGGGAGGTGAAGCTAGCAGGAAAGACAATGAAAATAGGAAATCAAAGGGAAAATACAAAAAAGGGTTGATAAATAGGGATTGCCATGCAACAAGGAACTGGATAGAAAGAGAGTTTAGGAAATAGAAACAATCAGGTGAACTAGTCGAAAAAGAAAACTTTCTAATAGCGAAGTGAGGCTATAAGTGTTTAATAGAGAAGAGTGGATCGATAAAATTGGACAAAAGATCTATGAGGCATCAAAATCTATAGGAGTTGGTAAAAAGTATCTTAGACAAGGGTATTGCAGAGTAAAATTGGTCCTAATAATGGAAGTGGTATTTCAAGAAACTATTAGATGGAAGTAATGTACTAATGCTAACAAAAGTTCTAGAGGAGCTCATAAATGTATCAAAACACTGGACCAGAAAATATTGGAGAATGAGATAAAAGAGCAGGTTAAAAAATTACAAAACAAGAAAGCTAATGGAATAGATGGAATACCAGGGGAATTCTGGAGGGTGTGGTATTAAGATGCCGAAAGAAGGGTACTGTTAATAAAACTGTTCAGTGTACTTTTCGAGGGAGGAAGGTTTCCACAAAATTGGAAATGGGGAGTGATAGTGCCAATGGTCAAAGGGAAAGGGGAGGTGGATAACCCAAGTAACTACAGAGGCATTACTCTATGATCAGTGATAGGTAAAGTCTTTACAGGAGTACTATCAAAGCAACTGCAGCAATGGGCTGAGAGAGAAGGTAAATTATCTGATCTACAAGGGGGATTTAGGAAAGGAAAATAAAAAATAGACAATATTTTGATAACAATAAAAGATAAATATTTAAGTAAGAAAAGAGGTAAGGTATACTTATTTTTTGCAGATCTAGAAAAGGCCTTTGATACCATCCAAAGAGATGCACTTTGACATAAGTTGAGAACAAAGGGAGTGAGTGAGAAATTTGTAAGATATTGGAGTGGTTGTATTCAGATAATGAATTCTGCATTAGGGTTGCCAACATCAAAGTAATGGATTGGGCACCAAATACAGTTGGTTTAAGGCAGGGCTGTAAATTAAGTCCCATTATATTTGTTTATCGTTGACATACTTCAAGAAATAGCAAAGGAAATTCACAGTGCTCAGCAATCAAAAATAGAGATGTTCCAGGTTTGCTCTTTGTAGATGGTCTAGTATCAGCAGCAATCACAAGTGGAGGTTTAAAGAAAGGAATAGAAAAATACTGCAAAAAATGAGATTTAAAAATAAATAACAGTAAATCCAAATCATAGTATGTATGAACGGGAGTAAACTCATCAGAGAAGAGAGATGATGGTTAGAGGGGAGTGAATTTGAAGTAATAAACAAGTTTGATTATTTAAGAGTAAGGTTAAATAACAATGAAAAATGGACAAAGCAAAGGAAAAATGCCCTAATTAAGGGGAAATTGGCTATTAATAGCATAAGAACCTGCTTAAAGAAAGTACTAAACATGAGAGTAAACAGGCTAGAGAGAATATATGCAGCAATAGTGGAATCAAGAGTGGTGCATGGAATAGAGATTTGGGGACTAAAAAAGGATGGGAATGTATAGATCAAATTCATAGATCCTTTTGCAAAATGATATTGGGATTACAAGGAGTAGCCCCTAATGGGGATCACTAGTTGAATTGGGAAGAGCTGGGAGGAAGGGAACAATGGTCAAATGGATAGTAAACTATTGGAACAGAATCCAAGTATTAGAGGAAGGAAATGTTGTCAAAGACCATTTTAGGGCACATGAATCAGGAAAATGGGAAAGAAGTTGAATAGACCAATTAAAGAAAATTGTGAGAGAAGTTGGATTTGGCAAGCTAGCAAATCAACAAACAATAGGGGGACAAAAACTATGGAAAAAAGTGAAAGCTAGGATAGATAACATTGAGAAACAAGAAATAATAGGTAGCTTAAGGGATGAGAGTGCTTTAATATTATATAGGAGTGTTAAGAAACAATGGCGAAGAGCAAAATACTTTGATGTTTGCAAAAAAATGGAAAGAGAGGGTCTGGCATGGGTAAGAACAGGAACAATGCCATTGAAAGGTCTAAAAGCTGATAAAGATATATATCCACTATGTGGCAATGTTGTTAACAGTTTACACTATGATTGAGTGTGAGGAAACCATCACTTTTCCAATAGATGAGATCGTCTTTGCCTTCTTTGGTGCAGATTCTCTGGAAGCAACCCATTGTCTTGAGTGTTGCTTTGATTTCTGCAGTATAATGATGAATCCAGGTCTTATTGATGGTAATAACTAACAAAAAAGGTACTTTGGATTTTACTTAAATAGTACACGCAAGAGACTTAAGGTTCTACTTTTGTAATAGTGATTATTGAAGTGTGCATTTACATAAAATTAGTTTGTGTAAAGCATACATTTTAATTTATAATTCCAGTTTAATGTTAATTCTATCACATTGTCAATACTCCATTAAATTGCAGGAAACGGAAGTAAAAGTGTAATCTTGTTCCAGTTCATACTTTGTACCACTATGTACAAATTTGTTTAAATAACTTATTTTGATTTATTTTGTGTTAATATAATTCCTAAAGTTACTATATTTTGTCTTGCAAAAATATTGTAAATGCAGACTGAAGAGGGAAACACATGCATTACCACTTTCTTGCATGGATGATAAGACTAAGAAATATATTCTTCGTAAAATATTGATGTTTTTCCACTGGTGAATTTTTTTAAAAGTTATACTTTGAAATGATTTTATTTGTGCAAGACTACCATGATGAATATTGGAATGTAGAGAAGTAAAGATATGACAATTTACTTCTTTGTACTTGATGGCACCATTCCTTTAGTCTCCTAAGATAGGTTATTCAATTAACAAACTTTTCCATTATTCCCTTTCTTTTTTCTATTATTCAGTTTATTATGGTTATCCCTCTTTCACTCTATAGGTGACCTTGTATTATGTAGGTTTTCTCTGACCCTCCACCTATAACAGAAACAGTGCTCTACTGTGGGTCAGTGTATAGAAAATGGCGCTTATTACGATCATCGGTGAAACTTTAAACTTTAAGAAGGTAAAATGAAAATTTGCACATTATGTATAATTTTGTTTTTCTCATGAAGTATGTTATGACAAAACAAATTTTGGTTTAAGACAAAGCATTAATTGCTGTGCATACCATAAGATTTGTTATTTTATGCATGATTCTACACTATGTTGGAATGGGGTTTACCATTATCTTGCAACCGAAAGGTAATACTAAATTTTAACTATGTGTTGGGTGAAATTTGGTTCTAGGTTAAAGAATATGAAACATTAGCACAGAAATCAATATCTGAATTGAACACATTGTATTACCACTGTCTAATGCTGGGGTGATGAATTTGGTATGTTACAATTAGTTCTTTGTCTCTTTCACACCAACCGGCACTGGATTACATACAATTAATTCACATTGAATGACCTAATAGTTGGTCAACTATAAAGCCCGGTTATTAAGTACTTGCAGAGTTTGTAAATCTCCATTGAGGTAACATCCTAAATAATTTAGATCTCCTTGAGGTTTATTTGGAAATATGCGAGTGAGTTGGAGAATTTGGTACCATGCCAAGGTAGCAAGTGGTCAGAGCAAATGGATGGAAACCAGCACATCCATGGTTCAAATCTCAGTTATGGCATTGAATTTTTCAGTCTGACTCTACCTCTCCAAGTGCTTTTATTTATTTGAGAATTTGAGTTTGTTCAAACTACAGATATAAAAAACCTGGTAAATATTGTAGTCCAGTTTCTAAATACTGTTTTGCTGTTTTTTTAATGTAAAAAATTATTCTTTTGTGCTTTTCTAAAACCACAATTAAAAGAATGAATCTTTAATATGCACTAACTGAATGTTGAAGCATTGTTGTAGTATACGTTACTATCTATGTTGCTTAATATTTAAAAGTAATCTGTTGTAATGTTGTTAAAAATGTAATAAAGATTTTCTACATTATTATATATCAGCCTGTTTCATGATCTGTGAGCATCATGGGGCCGGCCATATACCATGCAGCTGTGGTCAAGTCTACATTGGTACCACCAGGTTGAGTATCCACACAAGAATAAAAGAACATAAGAGTAACTGCTGCTTGGGACATATGGAAAAATCAGCAGTAGCCAAACTCACTTTATTAAGAGACTGTGACATCAGGTTTAATAAAACCACAGCTCTTGACACCATAGCGCATTATGCTTGGATTTACTAAGAGGCTATTCACATTTTTAAACATTAGAATAATTTCAACAGAAAGCAGGAAGCAGCATGCATTCACAGAGCCTGGATGCCAGTGCTGGCTGATAAACGTGTAAAGTCATACAGCACTGCCAGACTTGCAGCTTGATGCAGGCCACTGATTGGCTGGTGCATAGCCAATGAAAGTAGAGGGGGCACTCTCACCCAACCATATACAAGACGGGTGCTCCCAATGAGCCCCACTTCAGCAACTACTAGCCAGAAGTCACTCTCCCTCTGAGGATGTCTGGCAGAATGATGGATGAAACATCCAGTGTTTATAAATCAACTGGACCATGGCCAAGAAGCCCAGAAATGACATTTTATTGGACAGATGCCAGCTATGAAAGCCTGAGCATGCATATTAAATGCCTCTATTGGGAGACGGTTTCACAGAAAATAAGTCACATTGAGTGATTCTAGAAGAAGTTACTTACTCTTCTGACTTTTCTCTGCTGTTGCAGAGACACCAACATAACTCCTAATTTTATTAGGATGAAGAGATTGTTCATATTAGTGAAAATTCAACAAATATACAAAAGCTTGGATCCTAATCTCAGAAGCTACTGTATATACAAGTGAAGTCTCATTAATAGCCAAAAGAGGAAGTTACACAATAGCTCTGCAGCATATACTAAAAGAAGAAATCATTGCCAATGTTGAATCAACAATTCATGCGCTTCCTTCATCACAAGGAGAAGACATACATCTTGAAGCTGCATGGATTTTACGACATATCAGACCATCAAAACAAAACCTAGCTCATAAGTCTTGTCCTTGAGACAAGTCATAAGGACCTACTACATCCCAGTAAAGGAAATTCTGCAGTAGTTATGGACATGGACACTATGAAAAAAAAAGGTAGAGCAACTCCAGATTTTGATAATGACAAACCAGCTATGAAGAAGTCATCTTTAACACAAGTGCAGAAGACTATTGCCACTAATGAGGCAATTGCACTGCATCTCTATGAACTGCCAAAGATTCATAAGGAATCCATGCCATTTCATCTATAGTTAGTAAAACAGGATCGCAGACTTAATTTTTACCTAAACATTTAGCGAAGCTTCTATAACCACAGATTGGCAATACAGAATCACACATAAAGAACTCCATCCACTTCATTGACAAGCTGAATAACATAAAACTGACCCACAAGACCAACTGGTGAGCTTTAACTTGGTTTCATTGCTTATGAGGGTTTCAATAGAAGAAACTTCGATGCACCTATCTGAGATTTTCCCAGGAGAAATTACAACCATATTCCAGCACTGCCTTGCCACCAGTTGTTTTCTCTGGAATGGAGATTACTGTGAACATAAAAAGGGAGTGGGCAATGGGTAACCCATTCAGTGCAACTATTGCCAACTTTTATTTGGAGAAATTTGAGACAAAGATCTTTGAGATTGTCACATATAAATTCAAAATATGGTGGAGATACATGGATGATAAATTTATTTGGCCAAATGGGGATGAAGAATTGGTTACATTTCTTGATGGCCTTTACAGTGGAAAAGGAGCAGAATCAAAGTATTGCCTTCCTGGATGTTCTGATAACCAAAAAGTCTATGTAACACAAGGTCACTTAGTTTAGCAGACACATATGGACCGTTATCTCCATAGGAGTTTTAATCACCATCCTTGACAAAAGAGAAGCATAATAAAGACCTTAATGGAATGGGCAAGGTGGATTTGTGAACTGACCATGTTAAAACAAGATTTCATACACCTTGCCAAACCCTACAAAAGGATCTATATGGTAAGAAAGAAATAATCAGGGCATTCATTATATGCAAAGAGATTATCAACACCATAGAGAGACTGAAACAACATAAAACGTTTCTACCATATTCAGAGGAGGTTACAGATCACATTGGAAAATTACTAGAAAAGGCAAATGTTGAAACTATTTTCAACCGACCATCAAAATAAAACAAAAGCACAGATCGGCAAAAGACAAGCGAGATTTCCTATCCTTGCAAGGGGTCTACTGTGTTCCATGCAGATGTGGTCAAGTCTGTTGGAACCAACAAGCAGAGTATCCACCCAAGAATAAAATATAAGAGTAACTGCTGCTTGGGACATAAAGAAAAATCACCAATAGCTGAAAACGTTTTACTAAGGGTTTGTGACATCAGGTTTAATGAAACCACAGTTCTTGTCACTGTAGCCCATTATTGTGCTAGGATTCACTAAGAGAATATTGAAATTTTCAAACATAATATCTTCAACAGAAAGGACGAAGCAGCATGCATTCACAAAACATGGATGCCAGGCTGACTGATAGGAATGTAGAGCTATAGCTTGACACAGACCATCATCAACTGGACCACAGCCAAGAAGCCCAAAAAACATTATATTGGATAGACTCTGGCCATGAAAGACTGAACATGGAAATCAACAAGTATTTTAGATGTGCCAAGAAAAATTTTTAATAAAAAAAGAAGGAAAAAATCATGAACACTCAACCTTGAGCAGAGTTGACAACTGTTGTCATGAAACTGTGATGGCTTCCCTCCAATTCCCTATGCTGTTCTGTAGTTTTAAACATCATTTTGCAATTGGATCATGTTTTATTACACATTTTTACTCTTAAGTATTATCTTCTGCACCTTAAAGCATAAACTTCATTTTAAACCACACTATTGATACATTTCTATACATACCTACATTATGGTGGACAAGATATTGCCAAACATTTCTGCAATGTAATACCATCACTGCTGACTTTTAGCAATTCTGTTGGAATAGAATCCAATTAAACTACATATATCTCACAGGCTCCATCATTTCATGAAGAAATATAGTAGAATGTGTACCTCCCCATTTTTTTCAGCATATGTCAATTCTCCATGATGTACTTCACTTCTGAATCACATTCAACAAACAGAATTAAAATACCTGGCTTAATAGAGGTATTTATATACATAATTAATGTACCAGGTAGCTGTTTGAGCACTATAGAACAGGAAGTAGGATATTGAACCAGAGACATATGCTGCAACCAAGCTCTGGGTTAGCTCCTTTTTTGCACTTGACAAATTATGTGTGTATTTTTTTCAGGATTTAAGGATTTGAGCAAGGGTTTTTGGAAGAAGTGAAAGCATATGTGATATTGAAAAATAAGATTTGTTTAGTAGTTTAGTAGATAAACATTTGCTGGAACTATACAGAAATTTAAAAAAAAAATTGAGGTAGAAAGAGAGATGTGGTCTTATGCAATAAAATGTGAAGAGAGGGATATGCATGGGCAAGAACAGGTGTATTAAAATTAAGGGGACTCAGAGGTGATTATGAAATTTACCCAATGTGTGAAGAAAATGAAATACTGCATTGTGTTCTTAAGTGCGAGGCAACAGAGGTATGAAGAATTGAGTTGAGATATGATAAACTGGATAAACTAGTGATGGAGGAATTAGCAAAAAGAATGTTTAAAAATAATATAAGAGAATTTGTTATGTTGTGTGGAAAATATTAAGGAAAGGTTATGAGAAATGGTATAGAGTTGTGAGGCAGTGCGAGGAATAAATGAGTAGAGGAGATATCTAATATTAAACAGAATTTTTATAGAACAATAACCAGGGTGTTAGTACGTATAAGTTCTAAAGAACAAGCAACTTTCAAGGATAGAAACCTAGCTGAATGTATTTAAGGAGAAAGAAAGATATATTACTGTATGAAATGTAAGAAATAGTTATATTATGATAATAAATTAATTCAATCTTAGAACTAGATCTTTAAATTTAAAAAGAAAAAGAAAGAAAGAAAAACAATCCCCTCCATCTATTTTAAAAGTGGATAACTGCTGTTTTTGTGTTCAATAGACAATTTAAGAATCCCTATCTTCAGTGATAAAAGTCACTAGGATGGCTATATAACACTTCAGTTTGCTTGGTCTGTCCTCGAGACTCATCGGCTAGGCTGCACATGGCAAAAGAGAAGACCTGAGTGGTTTGCTGTAATGACTTCCCCTTCTTGACTCTTCCTGCTTTAAATCCCCTTTATTCCTCATTGGTCAGTCATACTATTCCCACCTGAGAAGACAGGCTACAATACATTGCAAACAAAATCAAGTTTTATTGCAAGGAGCCCATTTTATGCCATAACAATAGGCTAGAATGCAAGCAGCCAATGGATAAGGAATAAATTCTTTATTATTTATAAATCTAATGGAAATTCTTTCATAACAAATTTACCAAGCTTCGCAGCTAGCCCACAGAAGATGCCCATGTACTCAATTGTTAATAAGCATCATGACTTGTGTTGCAGGAAAAGAGAGAAAAGACTGCAAGTCCCTTGGAAACCACAGAAAGCACTATAAAGAATGAAAATACTGAATCATCCTCTAGTCGAGAAACTATACAGGATGAGGAAAACAACTCTCTACTTAAGTCAGGTATATGTCATTCCTGTCATTTTTCATAACTGGAGATTATCTCAGGCAGTTTAAGCAACCTTTTTTGATTTTTAAGTTTCTTAAACTAGGATCTAACATGAAGCTCCTTTGTTTAAACATAAGCATGTCATTTGATCAAGCTTATGATGTCATATGTCTCCTGGGATATTTTTTCTAATTTTTGTTTCTCCAATAGTGAACTTGTGTTGTAAAATTGCATGAGGTAGTATGTCAACTATTTAAACAAGTTTTAATTCTGGAAAAGGCCAAATAAAGAGGAAAACAAAGTTATAAGTAGATTTTATAATTTCAGTTTGATGTAATGTTTTCAATGAGACCTTTAATTATTTTCAAGTGAAGAGTTAAAAAATAAAAGTGGTAGTGTGCAATCTGTAATTTTAGATGTCACACTACTTATAACAGTATCATATAAATATAACTGACATATACAAACACCTATTTAAAACATTTGAAAAACCTATAACTTTTACTTGTGTTGATGTGCTTAAAATATGTTTCCTTAATTGCAATTATATTGTAAAAATATCTTTATTGACTTGAACATTAGTACAAATAAAGTCTTTAATTCACTGTCAATTCACTTGATGTGTCTACACATAGACAGTTGACAGCTTTCATGCCACTGCACACTAGTCATTCACAACTCACTATAATTTAGTGCACAACTCACTGGCTTATAATTCCTCCTTCTTTTACAGCTAGAAAATAATGTCAAGAACTTTTTGGAAGCTTTTGGAAACTGAAGCTTCTGGAATAATCCAGAGTTGTATTCCAAAGCTTCTGGTTGCCATCATGCTGCACATCTGTGTTTTATGAACTCCAGGTCTCTAATTACACTGACACTCATACAAAGGCAAACCTGAGAGCAGCAGCTCGTGGATGATACTGTCACAATGTTTCCTCCTAAGGTTGGACATCCCGCCAGTGCCATCATAAAGGACTAGACAATCCAAATCTACTACCAGTTTCTTCCCTAAGGGTAACCCCTGGATGCAGTAGAAGACATCATTTTATCCTTTTTATCACATGGTAGTTGAAGCTTGGGGCAGCATCCCTTGGTCTGGATAGGGCAATATAGCCTCAGCAGATCACATTGCTGGAAACCTCGACTGTTGGCCTGCCAATTATAATGGGTCTTAAATCTGACCGCTCGCCACCTGTGTATTTTGACGGGCCATCACATACATGTCATAATGTTGGTCTATGAGATACCCCATGGTAGCCAACTGCTGGCTGTTGTGCCCCAGGACTCCCAAGCATTAGGTCGCATGTTAGATGCAGCTCTCTGCCAGCAAGAAAAGTGGCACCCTCACATCTCAGTCTCTGATGTTTAGTCACGACTTTTCTCAAATGTTCTTCCAGAGTCTTGATGTACCGCTCAATTATGCCATCAACTGGGGGTGAAGAGGTGTTGTGTGCATCTTGTCCACTCTTTGCTGCTCTAGTCTTTCCTGCATGCGACTGGACTCAAGATTGGTGCCCTGATCACTGTGCAGCTACAGTGGTACCCCATAGCAACAAAACGATTCTTTCTTGATGCAATTTGCAATAGTCTGGACCTCTTGGTTAGGGATGACGTACACCTCTGGCTTCTTTCTAAAGTAATCCAAGGCAACCAACAAACTCCTGTTGCCCCTAATAGAGGGATTGGCCCAGTTATATCAGTGGCTATTCATTCGAAGGCTGTTCTTGCATTATATTGCTGCATGCGACCCCAGCTCCTGGTCTGTGAGCCGCCACTTGCCTGCACACACATGATATTGGTGGCACCATCTCTCAGCATCTGCCCGTAGTCTCAGCCCGTAGTACCATCCTCAGAGCTTGTAGATGATTCAGTTGGGTCCCAATGTCCTCCAGAAGTCCCCACGTGTACCTCTTGTACGACCTTACTCCAAGGAAGGATTGGCTGCTCTCCCTGGGTGTTCCCATCCAGCCACCTCCATACTCGACCAGTACCCTGTCCTTGATTTATAGGAGTTCCATTGGGCTCAGTAGGACTTGCACACAGCGCTCCTTGGTGCAATGTGCTCCTAGCTTGGTCTATCCTTGCCACCACTTCTCTGTGGAGTGGCCTCAAGTTGGAGTCAACCAGTTGCTCCCTCATCAGCCTTGCGCTACCCCATCTACCTGCAGGCACCACTGAAATAACACTGTGTGGCATACTCCTGCTCTTCAACCTTAATGCAGTGGCCGCATTGCTCTGGACAGGATTGTCTAGACATGGCATCTGCATCGGTGTGGCTCCTTCCTTTCTGATGTTCTGAGTAAAATTGTATTCTTGCAGCCTCTGGACACAACAGGTTTTCTGGTCCTCCAGGTTCTTGAAACTTAACAGTCAGGTGAGGGGAAAGTGATCTGTCCTTAGGTGGAATGGCCGACAATACAGTGCTTGTGGTAGTGCTCTAGCACCTTTACTACTGCTAGGAGCTCTCGCCAGGTAACAAAGTAGTTCTTTTCTGCTTTGGAGAGTGTCTTACTGTAGTAGGCTGTTACCTGCTTCTGAGCATCCTGGACCTAGGATACAATACCACCAAAACCATGTCACTGTCATCGATGTCCACAAGAAAGTCTCCACCAGGTTGTGGCAATCCTAAAAGAGGAGCACTGTAGAACATCTGACCACATGTAAGGTCAGTGCTCTTCTGTCAGATGGATGAGAGGTTTTGCAATGTTGGAGTAACCTCTGATGAACTGGTAGTAGTTGGTAGTTGCATAAACCCAGGAGACTTTGCAGCTCTGGTTTTCTTTCCGGTGAAACCAATCTCTCATTGTTCGAGCCTTCTCCAGGTGCGGGGCCACCCCAGATGGTGAGACTATGTGGCCAAGTAGTTCCCCTCCTTGCAGAAGAGTTGGAATCTCTTCATGTTCATCTTTAAGATAGCTGCCTGCAGCCCTTTGCAGTATCTTAGTCAGGATTTAAAGATGTGCTTCAGGTTGTTACCTGTGATAACAATGTCAACCAAATTGAGTAGATAGGCATCATAAGGTCAACACTCTCATCACTGATTCCATGAGGTCCTGGAAAGAGGTTGTCACATTGCAGACGCTGAAAGGCATAACTGTAAATTGCCAAAGCCCTTGACCAAACAAGGAAGTTGTCCTTTCCTTGCCTCCAGGGCCACTTGCCAGTATCCCATTTTAAACTCCAAAGTTGTAAACCACTGGGCTCCAACAAGTGTGTCCAGGGTGTCATCAATCTGGAGTAAGGGGTAACAGTCCTTTCTGGTGATGGCTTTCAGCTTCTATAGTTCATGTAGAAGCATAGCTCACCATTTTCTTCTTCATCTTCACCAAGACTGTAGGGGAGCACCAAGGGCTCTCAGATTCTTCAATGTTCCCATAGCTTTCATTTCTTCCAACATGTCCCATACCTTATGATTTGCTAAGGGAACACATCTTGGTTGTTGCCAGATAGGTCGCACATCTCTGGTGTCAGTGTTGTGGTACTGTGTCAGTACCGCTATAATCACCATTTCCTTTGCTGAAAATAGACTGGTATCAGCTGAATAGATGCCAGATCCTCTCCAGTCAGATGGTCAGCCACCCTCTTCAGCAAGTCTTTCCACTGGGGTCCAAGGTCCTTCAACGGTACTGACTTGCTGGCTGTTTGGATCGATCATACAGTGTTACACTCTCTGCTGGCTCGCACTTTCCTAACTCCATCCCAGGTTCAGCAGCCACCCAGCAAGGCAACAATGCTCAGGCAACACATAATCCGCCCAGTAATGTCTCCTGGTCCAATATCATGTTCCTTGACTATTGGCCTTCTAAGCCTGCGTTCACCACCACCTCGTTTCTCGTGAGCACAACTACATGATTCTTCTCAGGATCACTCTGCAGATCCCCAGATGTTCTTAGCCCTGGAGCGACACCTCATCTCAGTTGAGTTGCCAAGCCCTGTGGCCAAAGTTGTCCGTTGCCTTATGGCTCCTAAGGGTATCCAATCCCAAATTGGGTATTCATGTCTGCAAGCTTTTGCTACATCAGATCTGATTACAGTCTTTATGAGTATTCAGCACAGTTTCCTTTGTATCTAGCCATCTGCAATAACGCTGTCGTCTGCTCTTCTGTTCAAGGCATGTAACATCACTCCAGTGGGTGGTGAAGGCAGGCCTGACATGCCACTTGTAAACCCAGTCCTTACTCGTTTTTCTGCTGGCTCATCAACTTGGTGTGGACAGTCCTTGACTAGGTGCCCTGGATCGCCACATCCCCACAGTACACCACCTGAAGCTGCTTGTCATCTCAGATCACTTCTCTTTTCCTATCATAGCGAATACTCCTGGTCCATGAGGTGGGTGGAGCTATTGCCTTGGCTGCCTCCAGCTGAGTGATGCCATTATTGCCTTGTATATTGTCTTATAGTTGCAGAGCATACGGTGCTGTTATATTTTGGCATCACATACTTTGTCGATGGAGTAGGCAGCTTCTTGGGACATGTAGCTAGATAATAGGTTCACCAAGGCTTTGATCGCAAGCTGTTAGATGGTGAGGGTGAACTCCTGCATTGTCTCACCGGGCTGTTGCAGCCTTACCTTATGCTGACTGCAGAGGCTGTAGCCAAGCGATGGTTTGACCTCCCAGATCTCCATGCACTTGGCCAATGTCGGGATTGTATTAATTATTTCTGCTGCCCATCCCTGGAGGCTTGCTATCAGCTGTGTGACTTCTACTCACCATCGGTTGTGGGTAGTGATGGTGGAAGACTTCAAAGATTGACGTCCCATAGTACTTTGGTGACTTGATGCATGGAGTTCTTTTGTGTCCTGTCATCTCAACCTTCAAGTCTGAAGTCTCCCATCGAGCATCCTTTGCACCATGGCATTCAGTTCCTTGGTGCTGCCCTTGGCTCTGCCTTCCAGGGCATTAAGGCATTGGTTGTGGTTTTTCAGCATTCCACTAAGCTCTTCCACATCCTTCACCCCAACCATTTGTACTTTGATTTTGGTAGAAAAATCCGTTTTCATCGTAGATATTTAATTTCTTATCTTCTCCATGTGAGACTCCACCTTTTCCATTTTCTCCACTGTGGTTTCCATTCCACTTTTCATTTCTTCTTTTGCACCCTTCACTGCCGCCAGCACCTTCTCTAACAAGGAATTCACTGTTATATCACTTCAAATCCTGTCCATTGTCCAACAATTTTTTAAGCATCTCTTCCGTCTTGGCTTCTTATTCCCACTCCTGACACTAGTGTAACTAATATCTTTATTGACTTGAAAATTGGTTACAAATAGTCTAATTCACTGCTGCAATTAATTCACTCGACATTCCAATGTGTAGATAGTTAACGGCTTGCATGCCACTGCATGTTAGTCACTCACAACGCACTATAATTCAGTAAACAACTCACTGGCTTGCAATTCTTCCTCCTTTTATAGCTATAAAATGATGTCACAGTACTTTCTGGAATCTTGTGGAATCCAGAGTCAGTTCCAAAGCTTCTAGTTACTGTAGTGCTGCACTTCCTGTGTTATACATCCCAAGGTCTCCAACTGCACCAACTCACAAGCAAAAGCCAACCTGAGAGTGGCAGCACATGGATGGCACTGTTACAATGTGTTCAAGTAGGGGCAGATGCTTATATGGGATGTTTACACTCCATCACAACCATGGGCTCCTAGCACGTTAGGTTATGAGAGTGAGTTAATGTGCTCAAACTATTTAAGGCCCTTAGCCACCAGATGTGGATAAATTTACTGAGCAGCTTGTATCACTAGTGTAGTTACTTATACACAAAGTTTCAGAAATTGTAAGTAACTAATTTATGCTAACGTACTGTTATTTAATTTGCCTAGTTCTTTATATGTGATCTTTTCCTTTCTGTGTATGTTAAAACCGCTGCTGAATCTGTCATAAAGCTAGGAACTACAAACAAAATAGTTTCTTTTTGACTAGGGTTTGTATTTTTTTAAGTGGTTCTTGTATTTCAACTTTCTCTACATGTACTATGTACTTAATGTATAGAGAAGGTATTGTATTGCACCCAAAAATTTGATGGTATGACTTCAACAGAAATACACTTTGAGATCCTCTGGGTGCAAAAAAAGAAAAACATTTTTGTAAAAGATCTGTGTATCTGCATGCGTGGCATAGCTAAAAAATGAAGTCTGTTTTAGGTTTAGTATCTCCCAAGGATGCGACTCAGAAATTCCCCCCATCCCTAACTTCCTTTTACATGGAAAAATGTTAGAAAATTTTTATTTTCTCTAAAAATAGCTTAGTGATTTTATATTAATTTGACCGTCACTGTTACTAAATTCCTCCAAACATCAATTAGTGATTTTATTTAAAATATTGTAGATTCAAGTTATTTACAACACAAATAAAACCTATATCTTGAATATTCTGGGAATAGCTTCTGAAGACCTCTTTATTGGATGAATTTTGCATAGCTGGTAAACTGTAAGATTTATACAAAAAATTACAGTATGAAAAATGTAGATCTCATTAAAACAGATAATTTATGTGGTATACTTTTTTTGTAGAGCTGACCATTTCTGAGTTATTTCTTGTTATTGGCTTCAGCTTTAAGATACTTATACTTTTCTCATATGAGAATTTGTCAGCTTCTGTCCATTCAAAGAAACAAATTTCATTGACATAGTAACCAGGTTTTAAGAGTATTGATGACTATTGCTTTAGCCTAGTGTACTTTCCCTTTTACTTACAGGGAAGCAAGTAATAAGGCCATTTCGGCTAAATATCTCAATTAGCATTAAGTAGATAAAAGAATAAGCTTTTTAACAACAATAGATTTGTTACAGAGATGTAGAGTCATGTGAATGGAATACATCAGATTTTTTAAAATGTTGCTTGAGTACATAAACTTGCACATTCAGAAAATTGTAAGTAAAGAGTTTCTGTTTTAATGCCTATGACCTATTTACACTGGTTTTCCACTAGACCAGTGATCACCAACTGATTGCCCTTTAAAGCAGAGAGTAAATTTGCTCAATGCTCTTGTGATTCACCTACTGCACGAAAGCAAGAACACACAATTGCTTAAGTGCTGTGGCAGGATGGAGAGTGAAGATCCATTTTTATAAATTGTGAGGAAATGCCACAAAGAAACTGCGAGAACAGATTGTAACACTGGCTGCTAGTATCACAGAGCTGGAATAACTGCATGATTCAGAGACATCTCTTGGCAGAAGTATACATTTCAAAGCAACAGACCAGTGATATCTATGAAAATATCAAAGAAGTGCCAAAACATGAGATAGATTGAGTAACTTAGACCTTTTAAAATGTATGCTGGTCAGAAATGATAAGCCCGAGTATACTCGGCATTTTATTATGCTGTCAAACTTGAAAAAACGAGTATACTCGTGGTTTTATGTTAAGAGGTTAATGAGAATCGAGCAGCCCCAACAAGAATGCTGCTAGGCTCTTAAAGCAACTGCTTCTAGAACCATCTGGATAAACTCAAATGGTAGCTTTAGAAATTTGAGTACTAACATCTATCTTTAAATGGAAAAGTATCTGTAGCATAACACCTCAGAGTAAATAACAGGTGAAGCACAAAAAACAGGCATGTTTCTGTTGGGAGTACTCTTAACATACCTTGTTTTCCTCTACAACTCTCAATCACTTTGGACAGTCTATATAACTTTAAGAATTCCTCCTTTTTCATGTTTTCAAAATCGTGATGTAGCTCTTCTTTAGTTAGCAGTATCCAAAAATTCTACTACATTGATTCCATGCTTGGTTTATAGCACCCATTTTCCAACTTTCAGCATTTGTTAAATGCCTTAACACAAGGATAAAGTGATGTTAACATAGAGTAACACTTTACATTTGTTCAATGAAACCAAATTTGTTAACTTCAATTTTAAATCACTGTAATGTTACGTTAAAATTTAATATTGGCAAGTGAAACTGATATTTATTGTGTACAATTATAAAATCTACAAATATTAAATACCCATCCAGATGCCGCTTTGTCTGCCACAAATCCTATTTATGGTTTCCAGATTGAACCCAAGGTGCTTTGGTGAGAGGTGAGAGTTTTCCGGAATGAAATTCCAGCACACCTGCAATGTTTTTATGATCCTGGCAATTGACAGTGTCATTAACAAAAATCCTTTTTTTTAAACGTCATATTCTAACTGTCGCTCTGAAAATGGAATCTAATTATGCAAATGAAGTGCTAAAAACAAAAGAGCTGCGATCAACATAACCACTGTACTGATTGCTGTATATAACTTCTGTTATCCATCAATAATGTAACATTTCTACTAAGCAATTATGAACATAAAAATCTAAATAGTTAATTTATTTAGTATTATGCAGCATAAAATACAGAATAAATGCTAATTTCTAATAAAATAGGACAAACAGGCATCCCAAGAAAATCTAACAGCTTATTCAATGTTCATAACAAATGTGTGTTCATCAGTATTATAACATTCCTGGTTAGCAATAATAAACATAATCATTTAAAATGGTTACTATATTCAATATTTTGTGGCATAAAATAGAGAATAAATTTTATTTTCTGACAAAACGGGACAAATAGACATCCCAAAAAACCTATCGAGACACTGGTACAACAGATTGAAAAATGGTACTGTCCCATTCATTACGGAATGTCTGGTCACTTTAATAAAGTGATGCGTTTATTTTTCAGACGAAGAAGAAAACTATGACCTGGTGACATGTTACTGTGAAAAGCCATTTGCTGGACGTGCAATGATAGAGTGCTGTGAATGTCTCACATGGATCCATCTATCGTGCGCCAAGATCAAGAAAACACAAATACCAGAAGTGTTCCTTTGTGTTAAGTGTAAGAGCAGTGGTAAGTGTAGTAAAGTTCCTCCACCAGCTGCATCTTTAAGACATAAGAAACGACTGCGAATGACTGTGTGATCCATTCTGGGTGGCACTTAGGAGGTGAATGCCTTAAATTATTGAAAATGGACAAGGACAACAAGTGTTGACAGTCCAGCCCTCCACTATACATTCAAATGGATTTGAATGAACTTGAATTTAATGTTGCCATAACAAACTGGTTATGAAATATTTTGTTTAGTATGTGTTATTTTTGTTTTGTTTTGGAATGCTAAAAATTATAAAAGAGCCTCTATATATATTTATATATAGTTTCTAAAGTGTTGAGTTTAAAAAAATGAAATTATGCTCTAGCTGGCTGTAACTCAAATATTCTATGTAAAACATTAGCTGGTCCTCTGCCTTATAAATATGTGTGGTCTCTCTCTCAGGGACATTCTTTTCAGGAGGATTTAGATGTTAAGATTACTGAGTATCCAGAAAATCAAGAAGGTAGTTCATTTTCACAGCTTAATGTGATGGCAAGAACAGCAAAACATACAGATTAATTATCAATGCTTACTTATAGAGGTAATTGTTGGAAATGAAAATAATAGCTTTACAGCCACTTCCTCTTGTATTATTTTTCATAAGATATTGCAAAACTTCTCAAAATCTATGATAAAGTTCAGAAATGAGTATGTTATATTTTAACCTAAATAACAAGATTACATATTTTTGCTCATCAGAAGGAATTCCAATAAGCCTTGTGCAAGTAATATAGTCAAAGAAGTGTTGCAAATAGTGATGATTATAAATACATTCACGAGTTATTGAATCATCAGTATCATTTTGAATATGTCATGCTTCAGGTGCAAAATCTATTGCTTCATGTGTATATGGCCTGAAAATTGGTGATCCACGGTTGGACTTTATAATGGACAGTTAAAATCAAGTTAAATATATTTCTGTAGTGAAACAATTTGGAATGCTGAGCATGATATTAATGCTCCAGAGTTTTCAAAAGACAGGACATCTTACAGGAGTGAAATTTGAATTTAAGACATGCCATAGGCCGATAAGCTTTGAGCTTAATAATAACCACATGACAGTCAAAACATATAACACTAATTTAAAAATTATAGTCATGTTTCAATAAGCCCTTTATGGAGTTTATTTACTGTGATATTTATAACAACTGTCTTTCTGAAGCAGGTTCCTAAGACTTTTTTAGTTTTCATAAAAATATGTAATTATAAACCACATAAAACAGCTTTAAAGTAGCTCTTTGCATTTAGTTCATCACATGAAACAACATAGCTTAGGGCAGATGCCTTCCTTTAATGCTTCCACACTGTAATAGAAGTCCCTTTATTTGCTTCAAAATTGGTGACAAAATAGTTATTTATTTCACTGCTGCAAACAATTCGTTTGTTGCATAGACAGTCAATGGTTTTCTCATGCCACTGCTCACTCATGCCATTGCGCCTAACACATCAACGATGGACTTAAGACTGACTAACTTGTTTTGCAGCTCTTTCTTGCATAGCTATGAATGACACCACAACATTTTCTGGAAGCTAGTGGAAGCTAAAGCTTATACCATGTGTCAGTTGCATTGGTGTTGCACTCCAAAGCCTCCACAGCATTCTCCCTATGTTTATCGCATTCCAAGGCCTCTAAAATATGAGCAGCATTTATAGGCTGGCAAGGTAGCCGCATTGCTCACTCCTCAGGCCTGGTCATTCTGACCAGCACCAATATAGCAGGCTAGATGATCCAAGTGTACTAGCAGCCTCTTCCTGAGGGGCAGCCTATGGATGTAGTGGACATAATTTATCCTCTTCAACAAAAGGTATGGCCCTTTCCATTGTTTTGGAAGCTTGGGACAACATCCCTTGGTCCAGATAGGGCAATATAGCTAAACCAGATCACCCTGCTGGTAACCCCAGTTGTTTGCCTGCCGGTCGTAACTGGACTTGATCCAGTCACTCACTTCTTGGAAGATTTGAAGGGCTATCTCATGCATGTCATGAAGTCAGTCTATGACATGCTCCACATAGTTGACTGTTGGTGTTCTCTCCGAGGAGGACTCCTGTGCATCAGGTTACGTGAGAGAGACAGCTCTCTATCAAAGACCAAACTGGCTGGTGTCAACCTGGTGGCGGTGTTGGTTGAAGTGCAGTCAGTATGCCAGCAAAAAAAGTGGCACCCTCTCATCCCAGCCTCTCAAGTGATTGGCCACAACCTTCTTCAAATGTTCTTCTAGAGTCTTGATGTACTGCTTAATCATGTGGTCTTACTGTGGGTGAAGAGGTGTTCAGTGTATCTTGTGCACTCAGTCACTCCAATGTTTCTCTCGAGGATGGATTCAAAGATAGTGGAGCCCTGATCACTGTAAAGCTCAAATGGTACACCATAGCAACAAAACAGTTCTTCTAAGAGACTGCTTACGATGAACTTGGAATTCTGACTAGGGTTGGTGTACACCTTCAGCCACTTGAAGTAATTCAATGTCAACCAAAAGATACTTGTTGCTTCTGTCTGACAAGGGAATGGCCCTGCTACGTCAATGGTTATGCATTCAAAGGGTTCTTCCATGCTATACTGCTGTATGCGATTCCAGTTCCTGGTCTGTGTGCCGCAACATGGCATTGGCAGTACCATCTATCAGCATCTGCCCATAGTCTCAGCCGGTGGTACCATTGTCTGAGCTTTTTGATGTTTAGGTTGTGTCTCAAACGTCCTCCCAAAGTCCCTGCATATACTTCCTCCATGACATCTGTAACTTACTGCAAGAGAGGATCAGTTTCTCTCTCTCTCTCTCTCTCTCTCTCTCTCTCTCTCTCTCTCTCTCTCTCTCTCTCTCTCTCTCTCTCTCTCCCTCCCTCTCCCCCCATCAGGTGATTCCCATACTCTGAACTGCACTCCTTCCTTGATTTTAGTGAGTTTCATTGTTCCCCAAACTCTTCCGCCTTTCTTCCAAGTGTCTCAATGTCCTCCTTCATGCCATTGATTTTGCTAAAAAGTTTTTTTTTTTTTTTAGGTTCTCCATTGCCAATATAATTTCTTCCATTTCTCCATGGCATATTCCATCTCCATCTTCATTCCAAATTTCTTTTCTTCCATTCCAGATTTCATTTTCATGTCTATTTTCCCCACTGTGGTTTCTAATTTTTTGCCATTTTCTTCATTTTAGCCAACAAATTTTTCATCATCTCCACCTCCAGCATAAAAGTCCTACTCCTGGCACCAATGTAACACAAGCCCTTTTATTTGTTTCAAAGTTGATCTCAAAATAATTTTTTATTTCATGGATGCAAGTAATTCATTCAATGCTTTGATGTGTAGGCACTTCTGGCTTTCTCACACCACAGTGCAATAATGCTTGCAGACAAAGACTCTCTCTATACTGACTAATTTGGCTTGCAACTCCTCCTTATATAGCTGTGAATGATATCATGAAAGTTTCTGGAACCTTGTGGAAGCTGAAGCTTCTGGCATGTGCCAATTGCATCCATGTATTGCATTCTAAAGACTCCAGTTACTGGTGCATCACACTCCCTGTGTTTGTTGCATTCCTAAGCCTCTGCAAACATGGGAACAGCCATAAACAGGTGCAGCAGTTATGGGCCAGCAAGGCAGTCACAGTAGCATTAAATTTATTTTAGAATTTTGAAGCATTTAAAAACCATTGCTATTTAATTCTTTCTGACAAATCCATGTTATTCTCCCACTCATCTAAAATAACTGGAGATTTGAACTTGAGAGAGAGGGCACAGCCAGCTTAGGTTTATGAAGTGTTCAGTACAGAACCCTTCTGAATCATCATCATAAAAAAAAAAAAATTGAAAACATAATGTATACATTAAAAATAGGCAGACTGAATTTAATGAGTGTAATTGTTCTGAATGCAGAAAACTCCAGCTTAAAGCTAATGTTTGAGCCATATTGTACAGAATCTTACTTGTTGCCATCACTCCTCTTTTTTGCACTTATAAAATGATTAATTTTCATTTCTTTTTGTTGGATTTGTATTCAGTAAAATTAAATGTGACAGTGTATCATTTTAATTGTTGTAGCTGTAGTTTCTCTTTAGGATGTTACAGCTTTGATTTCATTCTCACATTCAAGCACAAGATGGTCTATATTGTACACTGTGTAGTTTTGTATTAGAGAAACAAATTCTGCTGGTTAAAGCAGTCTCAATATGTATATTCTCCCCCATTCTTTAAAAATTCTTGGAATTTTGAAATTGAAAGTGAGAGCACAGCCAGCTTGATTGCATATTTGGTCCGAAGTGCTCAGAAAAGAAATCTTCTGACCATCGCAAAAGAGTGTTAATAAGGTACTGTACACATTAATGGTTGGCAGACTGAATTGGATGAGTGTTGTGGTTCTGAGTGCTTAAAAACAGCAATATAAGGCTAATTAGTTTATGTCAAACTATACACAAGCTTTCTCATTGCAAGCGCATCCTTTTTGCATTTATAAAGAAGAATAATCTCCATTTTGTTTTGTTGAATTTGTGTTCAGTATAATTTAAAAATATTTCAATTTGTGCCTGACAGTGTATGTAATTGTCACAGCTGTAGTTTCTCTTTAGGATTTGCAGTTTTATTTTATTCTCATATTTAAGCATGAGATGATCTATGTGGTATATTGTATGGTTTTGTAAGGATTTTGTTCTGAAGGTAAAAATATGTTGCCCAGTGTAATTATTGTCCTTGGAGAGTTTTGGACAATGTTCAAATCATAGAGCAAGTGTTAAATTATAAGTGATATGCAAGCACTGAATACCTCAGTGTGGATGGACTTGATGGGAAGAATGGAAATTACTTGTGAAATCACGTCAAAATTCTCAACAATATTTCAGGAATTAACGTAATCACAGCCAGCAACAATAAATTATTTGTAGTTTTATTGGAATTGTTAAAACACTTTCTTGGGAGGGATTTTTAACCCCCTTGCTGCATCACTGAGCACATCACCAACTAGGAACTTAATGGTATCATCTGAATGTAACGGTCAAAATGTAATTGATAATGAAAGCAACTAGTCAACAAATTTCAAATTTTTGTCTGAAACATGAAAAAAGGGCCACTTCAAGTAAATCAAACCTTCTAAATTAAAAAATTACAAAGCATTGGTAACGTGTAAGCTTTGTGTGACAGAACTGAGTTGGAATCTTAAAATAGTAACATTAACTATAGACATAAAATTATTTAATTTTACATGAAAGAACACACAGTAATAAACTAATGTGGGTGCTTACAACTGGTTTACATTTCTATTTTTAAATTAACTTCTTAGTTTTTACTTCATTTCTTTAATTTTTTTCTCCCTCAGGAACTTGAAAACATGACTGAAAATGGAGTAATGTGACTGAAAACAAACCTCTGGAATGGCAAATGAAAAATAGGAATCTGTAGTGGCATACGTAATATCAATGTTCTACCATTTTGGATGTCTGACCCAATAATATGGCTCTTTCAACTCAAAGATCATCCAGGAACAAACTAAATATGACACTGTTGTTATTTCAGTAGGCTTAGAAATTTTGACACATCTGCCGAATATTCTCTTGAACCCGCCATGTTCCAATAAATATGATGCAATTAAAGAGCATTTTATTTCAACTTTTGCAGATAGTGAAACGCAATGAACACAGCAACTGTTGACCAGTTTGGAACTCGAGGATCATAAACCATCACAATTACTTTGCAAAATGACAAACAAGGAGGTGGGAATTTACTCAAAACTTTATGGTTACAGCGGCTACAGAGGGAAATGCATGTTATGCTATCAGTGAGTAGTGACTATTTGACGAGACTGTCAACTACGGCAGAACAGATTTGGAAACTGAAGTCACGAAGCTCATACCATTCACCTCAATTGCAGTTGCTCAACTAACAAACAACTCATTAGACAAACTGAGGAAACAAGTGTCTGAGCTGCCACCGATGTGACAGACCCAGAACTAGGTCCAGATCCAGAGGTAGAAATGTAAAAACAGGACAGCCAACAAAGGTGGGGAAGTGTTACTGTAACAAATTTGGCAAGGAGGAATACAGATGTCTTACAGCCATACAGCATATCTCTCTGACCTGGACCTCACATTAAGCTAGAGATCTAGTTCCCCAACTCTTCATGGCAACAGGAAGGCAGGGGTTAGAGCTGAGTTACCTTGTTTATTAGCGACAAGGGACAACAATCCAGTTCCTAATTGACAGTGGTGCAGACATCTCTGTAGTACCACCCATACAGAAGAAAAAGAAATTGCCAAATAAACTTTAATCTTTTGCAGCACCAGATATAGATGTATTGTCAACATCTTGTCACACTTGAAGTTGTTTATGTCAAACATTCAATTGGCCATTTATAATTGCAGAGGTAGGCAAACCTATAATAGGAGTCATTGACAGCACTCAACATCACTCAGATAGATGGGAACACATGTTTGACTGCATATAGTACCTCTTCTCACAACTACATACTTCACCTCTGGTTAATGGAAATCAATTGTTAACAGTGGATTATACATGACTTTCCTGATATCTTGTGACCATACATTATAAAGACAAAAGTTGCAAACCTCACACCAAACACTTCATTGAAATAAATGCCCTACCAGTGTTTACCAAATCTAGAAGATATTCAGCTGAAAAACTGATTGTGGCTCACAAGTAATTTGAGTTCATGCTCCAGCAAAGATTATGTAGACCTTAAAAAAGTTGCTGGGCTAGGCCCCTATGTATAACCCCGAAGAAATCTGGTGATTGGAGGTCTTGCCAGATTATAGGAAGCTCAATCATTTCACTGTATATGACACATAACCTATACCTTTCTTAACCAATTGCAACCACATCCCTCAAGAAACTTCCATTTTTTCTTCCATTAATCTTGTATGCATACACCAGCAGATACCTATGCTCAAACCAGACATACCAAACTTGTGCACAAAGCAGACATACCAAAGATTGCCAGCACAACACTGTTTGCACTATTTGAATTTCCATTTATTCTTTTAGACTAAGAAACCCTGCACAGACCTTTCAGAGATTTATGGACATGGTACTCAGAGGGTTAGACTTCATCTTTTGTTACTTAGAAAATATTCTAGTTATTTCTCTAGATAAAAGAAAACACCTTCAGCACATCCAAATCCTCTGCGAAAGGCTTAACAAATACAGCTTTTGTGTCAATGTCACCAAGTGGCATTTTCAGTGTATAATGGATCAACTTCTTAGGGTATGAAGTCAGCCCTAAAGACCTGAAACTTCTCGCAGAGAAAGTGCATGTCATCAGAATTTTTCAGAGCCATAATCAGCCACTGGACTGTGATGCTTCCTACAAATGGTAAGCTTCTACCACAGATTCATCCCAGAATGCACCAAGTTGTACAAACCTCTCTCAAAATTTTTCAGTGGGTACAGGAAGAACAACACACAACTGCTGGACTAGAACAAAGAAGCACAAACGTCTTTGGCTGCAATGAAGAGTGCCCTCTGCAAAGCAGAGGTCCTAATACACCCTATTCTTGGAGCCCCATTTTCCTTGGTCACAGATGCATTGGATGTCACTATAGGAATAGTATCTCAACAGGATACTGATGGTGCAGCTCGACCTCTAAGTTTCTTCTCACAAGCTCTAACTAAAGCACAGTCCAGACACTGTGCCAGTAAAAACTTCAAGCATCTTTTAGAAGGCCAACCTTTAGTAATTTTCATGGACCATAAACCCTTGGTGTATGCTTTTCAACAGAACTTTGATAAAGCATCACCCAGATAGGCTCATCAATTACAATCGCACAGTTCACAATCACCATAAAACATGTTGCCAACACTTTGACACATTTAGACAACAGAGAATCTCCTCTCTAAATTATGATCAGCTGACAGATATACAATTGGACAAAGTCCTAGTATCACTGCAACAGAACCCAGGATTGAAAATGGTTAAACTCAGCTTATGGATAGCAGTAAGCAATTGTACTGTGTCATATCAACAAAACATATGTACCCATCTATTCCATATAAATTTCAACAAGCAGCCTTTTCATCTGTTCATTACCTTTCTCACCCAGGAAGCAGAGAAACTACTAAAACGATCACTGAACGATTCATTTAGCCCACTGTAAAGAAAAACTGTCAACAATGGATGCAGGCATGTAACAAATGACAAAGATGAAAACATTTGACACACCAAATCCCCAGTTGGACAGTACCCAGTTCCCGAAGACAGATTCAAACACATGTTGATATTGTGGGACCTATACCTGTGTGTCAAAGATTCAGGTATCTTCTCATGGCTATAGACAGATACCTTAGATGGATGGAAGCAGTACCAATAGTAAACCAAAGAGCTGACTGTGTTACATAGGTAGTAACAACAACTTGGTTTTCTAAATTTGGTGTTCCTGGAAGAATAACTACAACCAAGACTAACAGTTCGAAAGCTAATTGTTCAACTCCCTAAGCAAACATTTAGGCTCTCAGAACAGGGCATCTGCATATCTACATCGAATGCAAACACTGCACCATGAAACAGCACTCAAATGCCATCTCCTACAGTCCTTATCATGGGTAGACACATTAACACTAGTTTTATTGGGCATGCAATTGTGATTAAAAGCAGATTTAGGTCACTCATCTGGCGAGTTGGTCTATGGCACACCACCCTGCCTTCCAGCAGAACTACTTGCTGAACAGCCTACTGTGATACAAATCTCGTGAAGCACCTCCAGGAGACAATAAGAGGACTGAAAGCAAGACAGACATTGACCCATGGCAAAAGAACTGTTTTTGTGTCCAAACATCTCACCAATTGCTCTCTCCAACCTTTGTACAATGGCCCCTACCCAGTAAAGCGTCTGACATTTTTTTCGACATCGTTATTGGAGGGTCAATAAAGCAAATCTCTGTGGATGGACTAAAACCAACCTTTCTATTGGAAGAAGGCCCACATTCCCTTACCAACACACAGCAGGAAATCCATGCTGATGAGAGACAGAAGTTCACCAGGTCAGAACAGAGGGTCCACCTCTGCACGTTTCTTGGAGACCATTGCTGTCACTAGGGGGGGGGGTGAGACTGTAATGTAACTTAACATAAAGATTATTCTAAAAGAAACAAAGTTACAATGGAACTCATCCTAATGCTGTTCTGTTTTCCTTTTTTGTTTCCTCTTTATGTTTAGAAACAATGGAACAGTTCTAACAAATTGTGTACACCTAAAGGAACACAAATAAAATAAATAAGCTTCCTCAAGAAGCTACTTTTATCATGTCGCTTATTACTAACATTTTAGAACTTTTCTCCATGTTCGTCACTCAGAGTTCAAAATTCTCAGGAAAAAAAAAACCAGGTGTGAATGGAGCAAGTGAATTTTAAAGGACATCCTTGCTTGGTAATCATCCGTTAGTATTTAGCATTTATCTCCTTGTGATTTTCTGGTTTATGATTTCCCAGGAATCTTCTTACTACTTCATAAAAGGATTTCCAGGCCACTAGTTCCATAACACTTAACTTTGAAATAAAGTATCTTATTAAACATCCAAATTAGGAGGCCAATGAATAGCATCTTCTTTTACTTTTACATCAATGAATGTTAGAAACTGGACTCTGAGGTAAACAAAGGCTTCTGCATTTTTGTCCACAGACTTAAAAGCTCATTAGGCTTAATGTTATATTGAGAAGAGGTAGCAATACTTCGTCTGGGTTTGCTAATGGGATGTATTTGACATTGTGCTGTCCTGAAGTATAGGTTTCTCTTAGAGGCCACCCTTTCATAGTGTAATGCAATCCAGTATCACTACTGTGCTATAAGCATAAAGAGCAACAGTATGTAGTAAGCCCCACTTGTCGTCCTAATAAAATGGTAATCTTCAAATCAACACACATTTGGTTGAATCACCAGAATAGTCATACATTTGTATATTTCCTTTATTTCTGCTGAATGTGCTATCGGTTTTGATGGTTTAGAATTCCTGTTGTGAAGCAACACTGCTTTAAGGTTTAGTTTGGAAGAATTAATAAACAACCTCCATATTTGTGCACTAAGAGGGAAGTTTTTCATAGCATAGCATGGAAAACTGTTCATGCCTTTCTGAAAACTGAAATTTTGGTAATGGGGAGCTATTAAATGAATTTATTGTTGTGCTTGTGATTCCAGTACCTCAGACTGCTGTTTCATAACAATCATATCTGCACTGTCATTTAGTCGGAAGTACTTGACCAGAAGGGGTTTATTTTGAGGTTCTGGGCTGTATTCCACAAAGGAAGTGAACGGTTTTGGCTTATAAATTTGCTCATTTACTGAAGCTTGCTTTTTATTTTTTAATTTTAATTTTTTTTTTTTTTTAAATTATTTTTTATCCTTCTAGTGGGCAAGGGATTGGGAGCTTAGGTTTATGTGGAACAGATTTAATTGTGAATGTAAAATTATGATAAACGATATTGTATTTTCACTCTTTGAATGACCCCCAAATTTTTTAGGCCTAAATAATGGTCTTTCATATGGCTAGTTTTGCACCAGACCATCAGCACTGCGAAAGACATACCTATGGCAGGCATAAAATTTAATGGCAGCTGATAGCTGACACTGCCAGAGAAGTGTGATGTTGCCACACACATTAAAGGGCAGGGTGAAGTTATATACATTAATAAAATGAAATGGAAAAAATTTATAGGGTATTACTGTAGTGCTCCAGCAACCATAAACTTGATGTGCATGTTAATTTAACAAGTAATGTGAAAGTCATACCTTAATAAAAGGCAACAAAAATGTCCACAGGCCATGCAGAAAATTCCTTATGGCAAAGCAGTTGCATCTGTTTTGTGGCCATAGTAATCTATAGCTTTTATCCTCGGGATGAAAACATTGGGGTGTGTCCCTCAGCAAGGAAGACTTAGTTTGTGCATGAATGTGCTGTATTATATGTAAAATTCCTAAGCCACAAGCTTCCACAATCAGCTCCTGTGGCTCCTGTTTTTCTTCTCACACTTTTTACGTTTGGAAAGGTTTTTAAAGAAAGAATACATATTGTAAATTACATTCCTGCTTTGGTGATGCAATTCTTCTCGTTTATGTATTATTGGTTAGATTTCATTATGCTTCACTTCACATGTTGCTAAGTGAAATTTTGACAGAACAACCAATAAAAAATGCTAAACACAAGTAAAATAACTCAATACAATCAATATAACAACTATAGAACTGCAATTACTGTAGTTAACATGGAATCAGAAATTCCTATAGAAACTAACATCAATCGGCTTGAAAACTTTCATTCCTTATTGCTTAGCTCATGTAGGTTCTGTTATCTGTTTTGAGTTGCATACTGACAAAATAATAAAAGTGATGAGGGTAGGGAGAACTTGACAAAAGATGAGTTCAATGTACACCCATATCTCCGCAGTTAATGTAGGAAATTGGTTTTTTGACTACAAGCTTCACGATAAAATGTTCATGAATATGTTATTCTCTTTCCTGTAGTACAAGTAAATTTTTTGGGTGCAAATTATATTTATACCAGCAGCTTTACAGTGTGATTTTGCAGTGTTTAACTATTCAAAGCATTTAAGGTTGGCAAGCTTCTGATTGGATGGATTGTTTACCAGCTCCTCCTGCCACCCACCATTAAATTTTGTGCCTGCCATAGTAAACATTTTATCACCACTTGCCCACTAACACCTCGTGCACTACACATGAGAGCCCACACTTTTTCTGCCTCAGTAACATGACAGCTAAAGTAACTGAAATATGCTCATCCTAAAGTGTCTGTCAAAGATCTGTGCTGACTGTTTACAGTAAACTGCCTACACATGTGACAAATTGTTTGGAAAATTTCAACAAGCATGAAAAGATTTCCACATTGCAGAGAAAATAAAATTAAAGAGTGCAAAAGCCACTTAAACCACTTGGAAGGCAAGACAAAAATTTGAACTGAACCTAAAATGTTGTTTTTAATGAAGGGACTGCACCATATTTGAGATTTCCTGCTAGTCTGGTGCCAAGAGTACCAGGCAGTAAATTACTTGAAGTGATGAGGATTTTGGGACAGTGATGTACACTATAAGTTAAATATTAATTTGAATTGATAAATGACTCATTGTTCATTCCTTGGCAAACCATATTACTATAAATAGGGGTATTATTATAAAGCTCTGAAATCCTAAATATTTAAAAAGATAAGATCTATTTTTAAAATCTAACTCTGAGAACATCTGAAGCATTTATAGGTCCATGGTTCACTTTGATTTTTGAAAATGTTTATTTATTTTTCAACATATTTTAGAAATTCAATCATATTCATTAATGGCTCATAAAGCTTGACTTAATATGCCTATTTTTCATTTTTTTAACAAAATGTAATCAATAAGTGGTGTGATACTGCAATTGTCAATTCAGAAGTAATATTTTTCATCTGAGAAATTGCTTCCCCAAGCATTAGAATTAAAGAAGTTGTGTATTATACTCGGCATATAAAATGAATGTCTAGTATGAATGATTTTCTTTTCCATCTTGCTTATCTGCAGATGTATTTTGAAATCTAAATAATAAGGATAAATGCCTCTAATTCCTCTCTTCAGACTTTTATCATCTTTTGCATATGCATGCTTTTTGGTGTGTGCATCCATGTATACAAAGCACCAGGTTAAGCTGGCTGTGGCAATTACTGTATAACTTTAAAAGGGTTAAAAGATAATTTCTGCAAATCCTAAGAAAACTATAGTTTCCTCTAGTTATTCAGTGATCTGAAGATTAGCAGCAAGCATTTACACCATAAAACACTTGCTTAGATCATAGGTATAAAGATGCCAGTTTGATTATTTATTAATAGCTTAGTTCAGCCTGAAAAAAATACAGTAAGATGCAACGTAAAGGTGCCAATTCAATCTGCTGAAATTTTAAAGGAGCATATCACAATTAATTGTAATTTTTAGAATGACAATAAGCCATTTCAAAATAATATGACATTGATCAATAACATTGCCATAACACAGCATAGGAAAACATAGGGAGTATTCTTTAATAATCATCAATGTTAAATTTCTTTCTGATGCAAAATGTGACACTTTAATAGAGTCATTTATTTAGTGTGAGAAACCTCAGTACTATTACAGCTCCATAAATTATGTTTTGTCTGTTTACTTAATGTTGAAGTACGGGAACAGACTTACTAAAATATCATTTCATTTTCATACTTGGGAAGTTAAAGTGAAATATTTAATAAACTGGGTTGGATTTTATTACACAACTGAACTACATGGGATTTTTATCCAGAATATGTTGCATTAGCTGGACCTGACCAGCTATTTAAAACTATTTGGCATGGTAAAAATGAGAGGGGCGGGAGGGCACAACAGGTAAAAACCATATTCTAAAGACGCCTGGTGAAACATTAAAGCATCCTTCAGCTTAAATTACAAGCTAAAAACTGTGTTCTGTTGGACAAGTATAATTGTATAATATGTTAATTTTTTTTCTATCTGAAGCTTATGACAAAAAAAACTTGGATTGCCTACTGGAATTTTTACTTTCTCTGCTACTTGCTTATAGTAGTAAATGAATGAATTTGTATTTGTACCTCTTATTTGTAAGCTTAATCTTCTATGAATAGGTTAAATAGTGTAGGGCTCAATTTACACCCCTGCCTTAGTCCCAATTTTTATTGTATCATTTTGGTAGTGTCAGTTTTCTCACATTTTTTACAGAATTTCATGTCTTTATAAATGTTCCTAATTCCCTTTATTAAATATTCCCTTACTCCCTTTCCTATGGTCCTTCTCTATTTATTGTGTTGAATTCTTTCTCGAAGTTTCTGCAAGTAGTTAAAGTATTGGGTCCCATCCAAAAATTTTATACTGAAATTCCAACAGTAATTAATGTTTTCTCCACGTGTCAGAACTCAAAAATAAGAAGCTGACTAAATACTGAACTTGGTGTTTAAGCTAAGCACCCCAAACTACACTTTGTTTGAAAAAGCACCGTTTTATTTATTTATTTTCTGTTTAGCTTCTACTTTCTCAAAAATTTCTCCTAATGATTTTGAATAAAATACCATATAATTAAATATTTGCATGACGAATGAAATGCATATCTTGAATTGCCTGTAAAGTCTTCATTCTGAATGAATTTTATATGACAGTAAACTGCTATGCATACTTCCTCCACCTACTGTGTTGTGCTATAAAAGTCAAAATGTACAGCAGTGCTGGCAGCAGCTGTAGCATAAATAAATGTTTGTAGTGTATTTGTTTTTTAATAATAGGGCAGACATACATCGAGCTTACTTTCCCCTGTTACTTCACACACTTTCACCTGAGTACAGGCATAATATTGTTTCTGGACAGTCACACTTTTAAAATAGAATGTTTTCCTGCTTCAAAAGTGTCTTTTTTGCTTGAATACAGTAGATTTCTCCACATCAGTCTTCAATGACATAGAAAGCTTCTCTATTTGAAAACATAAGAAAAATGTTAACTGGCTACAAATTATCATGGAAGTGATTCAACAGAATGCTTAATGCAATGCAACTATCACACTATGCTGCCATCACCAAATGACACCAGATTCTCTTCAAAACAGTGAGTTTATTAATTTTGTCATTGCAGAAGCAAAATAAGTTCATATACTGAATCAAAATAATATAGTAGAAAATTTAGCTTCAGCTGTAACTAAGGAGAATATTTCATTATTTGCACACTTTGTTACTTGACTGTTTCAAGACTTGGCAGTATGAGTATTACATATCAAGACCATTTAGATAACCTGAGAAATTACTAAACAAAAATGTTTGCTTATACCCTAAAATTGATGGATAGGAGCCCCCTGAATATTGCTGATGTCATGCATGATCTTAAAGAATTTGAAACACTTCATTGTTAGGTGTTTCATTAATTTTGTATAATGCTGTCCATGAGAACAACAAATTGAATTCCTGATAATTTTCCTTCAACCCTTTTCAAAATTATGTTACAGAATTTCCTATTTTACTGCTAAATCCATAGTCATGCCCATCTGTAACAGTTTTTATATTAAATCTAGAACTTTGTTTTCATCCTTTGCTCTGTAGTTGGGGAGTTCATCTTTACTGTGCTGAATTGAATTTTTACAGGCTGCTACTAAGCTTTCTACAGCTCTTATTTAGTTACATTATGCTATTTAGTTTTCTTCTCCTGTGTAGCCGCTTGTTTTAAAAATGTAAATATGCCCAAATTGTCCTTGACATATTTACAAAGATTTTAGCTACTACATTCTTAATTCCTCAGATTTAATCTTGCTTTGAGCGTCACCATTAATCATTTTGTGTTTAATTTTATGTATTATTGTCTGGGGCTTCTACCATTTATAAGTGTTGTTTGGTTATTTTGCTGGCAAACTTAACTTATCAACAAGAAGCAGGTTTAAACTTCCTTATTTTTCCTATAGTGGTTTTGTTATGGTTTTAGTTATGATGATGGTGTGAAAATGTCCAAAGAAAACTACGCAAAAGAATTATGTGATTCGTTACTTTTTTGTAATTGAAATCTTCTAATAATTGTGCATTTGAGATTAGTGTTAAGTTATATACCTAATGTCTTTATTTAAGTGAACAGAAATCCGTATGATAGAGGCTTCAAGACCATTGTGATTCAGTGTATCTCAGCTTTATATTGGTCTGTGTGATAAAATGCTTTTACACTGTTAAGCTGTAAAAATCTATTAAGTGACCTTTCTTTCCAAAATGTAAGAGTGCAGGTGATTTAGATCATTAAGGTATGCTTGGTATCATAGTATGTTGTTGCAATTGTGAAGGCACAAAAGTAATGGAAGTTTTATGCTTTAATGAGATTTGTCCTCAGGCATTGTTTTTCCTGAGCACATAATGCTAAAATCTTCAGATGGTTTAAAAGTCCTAGACATAAATACATGCAAAAAATTATTTATACCTCTTTAATCCATATATGTAATTTAATAATGTGTTTCCAAGAAAGTGTCCATAAAAATAAGGGACATGCAAACATAAATTATAAAAGTGTTCAAATGTCAAAGTGTAGCTATAATTATTGTTTTTATATAATTGATCACCAAAATTGATTTATAGCTTTTTGCTTTGTAGCAGTGCATGAAACAGTGACAGCAATTAATCTTACGGCCTTCAAAATTGTAATTACATTGCATTAAAGATAAAATTCCTGTAACAAGAAAAGTTAATTAACATATTTTATGGATATGCTGAAAGTAGGTGATGAGTAGCATCAGAAAGTTTAAAATACATCAATTATGTTGAAAACTTCTCTGTGTGTGTGTGTGTGTGTGTATGTGTGCATGTATGTTGATGACCAATGATGTTATATGTACAGCTTGAATTGGCAATATTTGTAAATAATAATTGAATGAATTGTAAATAGGATTTGTATGATAATATCTGTGTTAATATCATGATTTCTCAATAATGTGAAACCTGGATACGCAGTTAAATCTGATGTTTAAAAGAAAATTCATATATAACATGTTTATTAATTTGAGAATTTTAGTCACATGAGGAGAAAAATATATTTGTATTTATATGAAAGGATTCATTTAAAGGATTGTTGAGTAAGCGATAATAGTGTAAATTTTTAAAAATAATTTTAAACATTTTCTGCTACAGGTACCCAATTGAACTGTGGCATTAATGTTTACTTATAATGAGCAAATGTACAAAATTTGAGATGCCTTTCCCAAATATTGCACATAAATCATTTTTAAAACAAATAGTGGCAAAACAAAGTGAAGTAAGACATGAAATAGATCTTATTATCCATCTCAGGCCTGTCCAACTATTGGCACTCTGGCTGTATGAGGGTCAGCTGCAGATGCACAAAAAATCATTTGTATGGTATATCAGCTTCTCTTACCATTGATATTTCATGCATTTATGCTTACTTTACCAGCTACCATTTCTGGTCATAGGTTGTGGTTAAGAGGACAGCAATCATTGTCCACGATTAGGGATTTACTTTGGGAGGAAAAATTTTTATTTTCTTGGTTGTCATTTGCACTGAGCGGTGATAAGATACAGTCATGTGTTATGCACACTAGGGTTTGTGTGCCTAAAGTTGCATATATGCTTTGATCTGGTGGAATCATTTATACCCATAAAGTTGGCAGTTAGTGTTTGTTCTTTCTTAAAGTCACTCATGAATTTAAAAAGTAGAAAGAGGAAGATTAGACATGAAAATATAAATAAAAGTAAACATTGAGTTCAATTAATGACACTAAACAACACTTACATTTAAATTTCCCAGAACATATTTCGGAGGCTAGTTTCCTCCATTGTCAACTTCACATGAGTTGATGTCTGGTTGACAATGGAGGAAAATAGCTTCCGAAACTTATTCCAGGAAATGTGAATGTGAGTGTTGTTTAGTGTTATTAATCAACTCAATGTTTACTTTTAATTTGATCTTAACACTGTCGTCAACTTCCAAAATATTAATTATGAAAATATAAGCCTGAAGGAAATTTGGATGTTTGGATTATTTAGTCACTCATAACAATGGAAAACTATAATGTATTATGTGTGCAGATAATAAATATCTGTAATAATAATAATAATAATGATAATAATAATGATAAAAGGGGTCCCACAAGCATAAATGAAAATGTAATGAAATATCTGAGAGTTGCAAGGGCTGCTGTACAAGATTATAAGAATAATATGAAACATCACAAAGGTGCTTTAATCAGTTTTAACTACATAAACTGCACTATTAACAGATAAATTATCACTTAACTCTCGAAATTTGTAAAGATTAAGAAGACTTGGTAATAGTGAAATAGTTATATAAAAATGTCCAATGGCAATAGAAAATACATTTATTGAAAGTACCATTTCTATAAAATTTGCAGGTCCACTGCTCTCTCATCAAACCGTTTCTGGTAGAGTAAATGCATTGGGGAAACAAATAGCAGGTGCACTGCTTTCTTATCAAACCAACTCTGGTAGAGTAAATGCATTGGGGAAACAAATAGCAGGTGCACAGCTCTCTTGTCACATCATCTCTGATAGAGTAAATGCATTGGGGAAACAAATAGCAGGTGCACTGCTTTCTCATCAAACCATCTCTGGTAGAATAAATGCATTGGGGAAACAAATAGCAGGTGCACTGCTTTCTCATCAAACCATCTCTGGTAGAATAAATGTTATATAAATAGTTGTATAAAAATGTCCAATGGCAATAGAAAATACATTTATTGAAAGTACCATTTCTATAAAATTTGCAGGTCCACTGCTCTCTCATCAAACCATTTCTGGTAGAGTAAATGCATTGGGGAAACAAATAGCAGGTGCACTGCTTTCTTATCAAACCAACTCGGTAGAGTAAATGCATTGGGGAAACAAATAGCAGGTGCACTGTTTTCTCATCAAACCATCTCTGGTAGAATAAATGCATTGGGGAAACAAATAGCAAAGAAGGTAGGAAAACGCAGCTACTTTTCTGTGTATTCAGAAAGTAGTGATCACAGAGTTGATACCAATCAAATTCTGAGTTTCCTGTTTATGGTCTTTAGTCTTTTCTCAATACAAAAGGAACCCTTGATCTGTGTTCATTAACTGAAAATCCATAAAGGAAGATATCATTTAAGCCAGTTGATATGCGAGTTCCACAGTATGGCTATTTTGAAAAATGTCAGTAATGGTGCACTATCAATGAAGGGAGGAGAAAAATAATTGGTAGACCTAATAAGAAAAAGAGGATATTGTTTTGCCAATATTTAGCTGCATCATTCATGAAGGATGCTGTAATAGAAGAGTAAATAAAATGTAGTGAACATACTGATGAAAGTTGTAGCAAGGTCTGTGGCTTGGTAACTTATTATTACTTGTTTTATGCAGAAAAATGTCATAAGATTTTTTTTATTATTATTATTATTATTGTTATGAATCTAGTGTTTTTAAAATACAATTTCAAAGCCACTCGAGATTTGGAGCATCAACTGAAAAGATTTTTTATTTTCAAAAATTGCAGGCATCAGTGACTGACTGGATCAAATTATTTGATTGGTTTGATCCAGGAATGTAAAATAAAAGAATATCAGATTTATTGGAAAAAGTCGGTGGATTTAGAAATACTTTGAAAATTTTAAAGGCTTTTGAAGTCAGTCATATAAAAAATAGAAGACATATTTTCCTTCTTGTGCAGAGCTTTTAAATTAAATTGAACATCTCTGAATTTAATTTGAATTAAATAAGATCAATTTTCTTCAAATATTTTGTAACTGAAATTATGAAATACAAATAACATTTTTAAACAAAGTTTTGGATAATTGTGGAGGGTCAATAAACAAAGCTATGAATTTGAGCTTGGCCATCTTCAAGCTGATCTGTTTTTTCCAAACTAGAACAGGGAGAGGGCTCAGCTATTTCAAGTTTCTTTCAGAAAATAGAGGTCCCAAACTGAGAGACTTTGGTCTCCAGTAGAGTTAAGTCTCATTGCATGTATTCTGTGAAAGCATTTTCTTGAATATGAAATTCATATAACTTGAATATGGAGTGATGTTTCATTGAGGCAAAGATTAGCCTAAACATTCATTTTTGCTTTGAAGAGGATTTACTCTGCAGTACATATATGGACATCTTGATGTGAAAGCGATGTTTAGTATTAAATAGTTTTCTTTACTACTGTTATACGAGGGGCATACTGAAAGTCACGAGCAACCCATTGTAAAAATTTAAATTTCAACAATGTAACGAAACGAATTGCAGGATCGTAATCTACAGACTTTAAGCCACATGTTGACATATTGTGGCGTCATTAGCTTCTATCACGTGACCACAGATGGTGTTTGAAAAATGGCTGACATTGATGTTTCGTTTCAACAGTGTGCTGTCATTGAATTCCTTGTGAAAGAAGGAGAATCTGCTCCTGAAATTCATCTCAGACTTCAACGTGTGTATGGAGGTGTCTGCATGGGTGCCAGCAGTGTTAGAAGATGGGTGAAACATTTCAAAGATGGAAACACGAGTCTGCAAAATGCGCCTCGTAGCGGGCGTCCTCGAACTGCCTCTACAGAACGCAACAAGGAAAGAGATGATGAGCTCATTACAGGAGATAGGCGTTTCACTGTGAATGAAATTGCTGCGCAACTTGGAATAGGACATAGTGCAGTGCAAGAAATGATCCACAGCTTGGGTTATCGAAAGGTCTGTGCCTGTTTGGTCCTCCGTTTATTGACTGAAGACCACAAACTTCAGAGAAGAACCATTGCACAAAACCTTCTTCAGAGATTTCATAATGAAGGTGATGAATTTTTGACGTGTATTGTGACTGGAGATGAGAGCTGGTTCCATCACTATGAGCCAGAAACGAAACGTCAGAGTATGGAATGGCACCATTTGAACTCACCATCGAAGAAGAAAGCAAAGACAGTGCAGTCTGTAGGAAAAGTTATGGGAAGTGTCTTTTGGGATGCACAAGGTTTAATTCTGGTTGACTTTCTTGAACCTGGACAAACCATAAATTCTGCCCGCTACATCAAGACACTTCTGAAGCTCCGTCGGGCTTTGCGTGATAAACGCCCTGGAAAGAGGATCATCCTTCAACAGGATAATGCGTGTCCGCATACTGCCCGTGCCACTATGGAGAAGATCAGGGCATTAGGGTGGGAAACTCTTCCACATCCTCCCTACAGTCCCGACTTGGCACCCTCCGACTACCATCTTTTCGGTTCTGTGAAGGAGCAGATGCGTGGCCAATGCTACGAGACACTGGAGGATATTCGGAAAGCAGTGCGTCAGGGTCTACGGGTAGCTGGAACGGAGTTCTATCACAAGGGCATTTTCAAACTTGTAGAACAATGGGAAAAATGTGTGCAAAACAATGGAGACTATGTTGAAAAGTGAAAGAAAGTCTGTAGATTATGATGATGTATTTGGTTTGGCTTAAAAATAAATATTAAGATTGTGAAACAGTGTTGCTCATGACTTTCAGTATGCCCCTCGTACATTTATTTTGTACATAATTTGACAACCTGCCAAACACTCATTCCCGTACATTGCCACAATGAATTGCTGCTGGCAATTCCATGCTCAACCTGTTGTTACACCTGCACGAGTCAACACATATATGATCAAAGCCCTACAATGTCACACCTGTGAATAACTTTGTTGCACTGGCATGTAGTTCACAGGAGCAATAATGACCTCTACTTCTGGAAATTTGTCACACCATCAAGAGATATATGAGGGGAGCTGGCAGACTTGCACAGTTTAGTCTGAAGAGAAACCTCAAAAAAGTGTAGTTTAATTAAAGAGAGCAGTCAACTGTCTACAAGCATCAAAGTGATGAGAGATAAAATTGTACTACTGTAGTAGGATAAAAACATATATTGTAAACAACAGAATATGAAGTAATAAAGAGGTTTTCTTACACTGGCGCCACAGTGAAGATGATGGAAACCATTATTAACAAAATTAAAACTATGAAATTTGGAATGGATTAAACAAAGACACAATCTGGAATAGAGAAGATGGAAGAGAAAGTGGAATCGGGAATGGAAGAAATGAAATAGGCAATGGAGAAAATGCAGGCAGAAATGAAATCCTGGAAGAAGAAGGTGGAGGGAAAAGTGGAATCCTCAGTGGAGTATTGAAGAGAGCTATCAATCAAAATTGAATAATTAGCCAGCGTAAAGGACATGGAAGAACTTGGAGGTAAGATAGAAGACCATGGCCAAGGACATAATGCCCTGGAGTGAAAGGACAATGGCAGCACCAAGAAACTAAATTCCATGATGAAAAAATCCTAAATCGAAGGCTCAAGGACTTGAAGGTTGAGATACCAGGACATAGCACAACTGTTTGCATCAAGCCACCAAGATACAAGGCATCAACCGTTGAAATTTGCCACCGACAGTTGACTGGCATTGCCTCCCATAACAGATTGTCAGCAGAGGATGAAGCTACACAGCTGATAGCCAATCTATAGAAAAAGGCAGTAAAAGTACTAAATATGATTCAGTGGTGTCCAGAGACATATGTGAGGCCCTGTAAACTGATTCAGGAACCATCGGTTGGCTGCAGCCTGTAGCAGACAGCTTAAGTCAAGGCTGCAAGAGCCAGGGGAGATAATGCAGGAGTTTGCCCTGGCAATTGAACAGTGGTTGAACAGAGTGCTGGTGAACTTTCCACCTAGTTACATGTCTCGGGAAAGAGCTTAATCCTTCGTCGAAAGGGTTTACATCAAGATGACAGCACCTGTTGCTTAGTTAATATAAGACAACCCATGTGGCATTAATGGCAGCACTGAGGATGGAGGTGGCCAAGATAACAGCAATGTTCACCTCAAAGACCAGAAGTATTTGCTACTATGGGGAGAAAGAAACTACACAAAGATATCTTGTGACAATTTTCAAATGGTGTGTGCTGAGAGCTAGGTCATCTAGTAAAGGATTGTCCATGATAAAGCCGACCAGTGGACAGAAACTCAGTTAGGTCCACCACTCCCTAAAATGAGACTACATACTACATGCCTTAGGCAGAAGAGTGAATGACAGTCTCATCACAAATAGCTGGATATAAGGAAAGCTGTGTCAGATAATATGGACACAGCTGTGACTGTAATCAGACCTGGTATGGTGAAGGGCTTGACGACATGCATACTCAGTTGACCCTACCAATTAGTGACAATGTTAGGCCTATGGAGGAGGCCCTGCTTGAGTTAACTCTGGGATGAAACACTGTGAATCTGTGGGTTTTAAGGTTGGCTGAGAATGTTATACTGGGATTAGATGCCCTCTGGTGCCATGAGGCAGTCGACGTTGCCTGGAGGATCTTGCAACTCAGCCACGATGTGATGTTGTCACTGTAGCCCTCACAAACATCTGGAAATCTGCAGGGTGATCATGACAGACAATAAATCTGTGTCTGCAAAAAGTGGTGAAGGTGTACCTGGAGGGCCAACGTTAAAAGGAACTAGGTTTTGGACTGGAAGACACCATTGAAGGATTATGCATTGCTTGGGCATTGTTGCCTTGCCAGGAGGAAGTGACCATGAGGCTGTTGAGCCCATTGGACAATGATCAAGACTTCCAGGCTGGAATAGAGTTGGGAGTGTGTCATCGTGCAATGGATCCAATCAGTCAGCACCATCACTGGATCTGGGGAACTGGCTGAAAGATATTATGAAGATGTTAGCTGACCATCTGTCTGTCTCACAAAGAGTGTGTCCAGCATCTACTTAAAGAATACCAGTTAGCCTCAGAAAGAACAGTTGATCCTCAGAGTAAGGTGATGGAAGACCTGAAGGAAGTACACAGAATAACTTTAGGAGGACATTTGGAACCTAACCAAACCATTGACAAGCAATGGTACTACTGACAGGCACAGAGTGGCGGTGCTGCAAATGTCGTGTGTGGAGCAAGTTGCGGTCCAAATACCAGGAACAGCACAGCAGTATAATTAGGGAGCACCCTTCAGACGCACAGCCATTGATGTAGCTGGGCCATTCCCTGTGTCAGACAGCGGGAACAGGTATGTATTGGTGGTTATGGATTACTTCAAGTGGTTGAAGAAATATGCCATACCTAATATGCACTACACCTCTTCAATCACAGTCAGATGGCATGTAGAATGGTATACCAAGACTCTAGAAGAACATATGAGGAAGGTCATGGCAAATCACCAGAGAGACTGTGATGTCAGGTGTCATTTTACTTGCTGGTCCACTGCTCTTCAACCTATGACATTACCTGGTTGACATCAACCAACTTTGTCTTTGGCAGGTATTTGCATCTCCATGTGACCTAATGTTTGGGAGGCCTCTGGGGGGAACAGCTAGCAGTCAACTATATGGGGAATCTCATAAACTGAGCTGACGACAGGCATGAGATTGCCCATCAACACATCCAGTCAGTGAGTGACCAGTTGAACTGTTATGACCAGCAGGCCAAAAGCACAGGTTTCCAATAGGGTGATCTGAAGTGGGTATATCGCCCTACCTGAATCAAGGGGTGGTGTCCGAAGCTTCAACAACCATGACAAGGGTTATACCTTTCGGTGAAGTGGTATGTCAGACTGAATCCAGAGGCTGTCCCAAGGGAATTAGCTGATGGTACACATGGATCATCTAACGCAATCTGATGGTGCTGGTTGGGAGGATTATAACTACTTGGCAAATGCTGTGTGCCTATACATTGCCACCATGAATTATTCCTGGTAGCTTCCTTTCTATGTTCACCCATTGTTGTAACTGCACGAGTGAACATGTTTGCAATTGATGGGTGAACTACATCAAAGCCTTATAATGTCAGACCTGTGGTAGCTTTTGACACCTGCATATAGTTTACACGTGCAATAATGACCTCTACTTTGGAAATTTCTTGCCACGTAATTGAGAGGTATATAAGGGGAGCTGGCAGGCTCACAAAATTTAGTCTGTAGAGAGAGCTCCAAGAGTGCAGTAGAATTAGAGAGAACAATCATCAACTGTCTACAAGCGTCAAAGCAACAAAAGATAAAAGTGCTGCATTGGAATAAAAACATTTATTGCAACAAAACAAAATACAAACAAAATTGTTTTGAAGTAATAGAAGTTTTTTTTACACCATTCTAAAGATAGTAGAACATTCAAGTAATGGCATAAGTTTTCTCTTTGAAAATGTGCCACATGCCAAAATCTCAATCTTAATTTCTATGTGCAGCCCACAATTGGAATAGCACATTTTGATCTGAGTGCCCTAAAGTTGGGCAGGCCTGACCTGTACATTTTACAAGCAACAGGTTAAGAGATCGTTTGGCTTCATCTGCAGCAAAGATCAACTGGTTCACAGCAAAGTGATTACACATTGCTTGATATCCCATACATGATTTTTAGCTTTAATTTGTGTGGGTTTATAACGGAAAATAATATGATAAAGATAATTGATAATTTTTATAGGAGGCATACTGCAAACTGCTCTTCATTCAGTTCCATTTCTCTTGCCAGTTTACTTCTGTATAACCAGCACATCTTTGTAGCAGAAAGTGAGAAGTTATAAATGAATTATGTGAACGTTTGGTTCAGTAGATCATATAAAAGCATGCATCCAAAGGAAATTTTACAGCAGGTATTTTCTTCTTCTTTTTACTTCATTTGTTAAAATATTATTTGGTGTAACATTCATTGAAGATATTTTTCAGCCATGTATAACCTTGGTGGCGATTTGCTTGTACCTCCAATCATTTAGGAGATACTAAGTGTGCACCTGCAAGTTTCAAGAAACTATTAATGCTACATGCCACAAAGACTCTTGAATGGTCTCATTATGGGAATATATAACAAAATCCAGTATAATTCATAGGAATCATACTCCTGTAAAAATGGAATTCTGTTTCTAGCAAGGCTGTAGGAGATTTATGGTGATACATTTCTGCAAACAGTAAAACTTTATGTAATATGTTTTACACAAGGCATTTCTATTATCTTTCAGAGGTTAAACCAAAGAATACACACTGGTTTCAAATTGTTATAAAATGGGAATGGACAAAAATATCTTCAGTATGTTTACTCTTAAGATTTTCATAAGTTTATCATGGCTCAAATTTGTTAATGTGTTGAAGAATGATGCATTGACAATAAAGCATAACAGTCAACACCATTCTTCATACTTGTGCCATTTCAAAATGTGATATATAAAAATAGAGAATTCCTGTTGCTAGCAACAAAAACTGGCATTTGTCAATATTGCTGCATTGAAGTCTGTTGCTACAGATTTATTCAGGAATATGAAATGGTTAGACAAGGTGTGAGATTTTTTTTGCAGTAGAAACTTGCAGCTATATTTTGAAAAATAAAATGAGATAATTTAAGAATGGGTGTATAAAATGATGCAGAAGAAATTGCGGAAGATTTCACTTTGTTTGAAAGCTTTATAAGCTTTCTTATGTTAGTTAATATTGTTTCACTTCCATAATTCTCTTCTCTTCCCTTTCCCTTCCTGTTTCTTTATACTGGAGATTAAATGGTCTGCCACTTTCCAAAAGACAAATACATGCTGTATGTCTGAAGATCTTCCTTTAATAATAACCTTTAGAAGTTTCATTTCAGCATTAATTCCAAGATTATAATGCCATATTTAATTGGCTTGTTTTTTGTGCATTTATATGTCCTCGTCGATAATTTTAAAAGCCTCTATTGCTTCAAAACGATTGATATTTTAATATTGAGGAAAAAGCTTTTACGTAAGCCTAGCTTTTTGAGGAATCAGAATTGTCACCACCAATACCTACAAAAAGAGCATTCATAAATTTCCTATAGGATTTAAAGACATCCCAGACCATTTGCACAGATTTAATGTGATCTAAAGCAAAGCACAATAGATCATGTGTCATTACCTTGTGAACAGGCATAAGAGCTTCTAAGCATTAAAATCAGGATATAGGGAAATGAGATTAAAGCATCACTGGACTAAAGGCAGGAGAAAGATAATAATAAGCCCACTCCCCCCAATGTTGTTGTTATTCTGTTACTCAGCCAAGGTGCAAGGTTCAGTATTACATTGTTGTGTATTACATAAAATGTATAAAACAATGTCTTGATTTTGTACAATATAGTATATTTGCAATTAAATATTCTTAAAACATATTGAAAGCTTACTCAGTATGCAGAAAGGAACTTCAGATGAGAGCACATTATAAAAAGAACTTAACTCTAATACAGTTTATGAACACTGTTTTCATAGAGTGAAAAGCGAGCACAACATTTAAAATAATCATCATTTGGCCCAGAAGCTTTAATTGTCTTTAAAATATGGTGATAAACCAGAACTTATTTTTATGCTTGACCTAGCAATTAAACGTCAGGTAGCGGCACCTTTTATGGACCTTATTAAAGTTCAGGTTTCCACCAATCAGAAGATAGACATAATATAACAATCAGTGTTTTAGCATCTGCCCACATCTCGTAATGCTACCTGGCACCAACTGTTGAAAGAGCTATTATTGATTATTCTCATATGTTCAATCGAAAAATTATCATGAGTTTAGAAAAGTAAAACTGTCGGACACGAATGATAGTGAGAAGTAATACTTTTGCATCTGTACACATCCTCAACCCTGCCAGCTGTTTCACTGCATAAGCCAAGGTCAGTCCACTTATTGACTCGGGTAAGTGGAAATTATTAAAATATTTCAAACTTAAAAGTTCCAGTTTCCTAAGTTGGATTCTGACAGAAGCCCTACAATCAGAAGAACAAGTGAGTGCGGCAGGTTGTTGCTATGGTAATAGTTTTTTGTGTGTGTGTGCGCCAAATTACCACCTGATTGTGAGTCCTTGTATTACGCTTGAGTTTAACTTGCATTTAATGAACTTTGTTTTTGCTGTTTTCATTTATTTGGCATCTGCATTATTTGTTACTTATTCGCTTGATTGTGTGGCTGTGCAAATTATTTTTCTAAGAGAATTGGTTTAGTCTGTTTCTCTTACCCATAAACTTGTTTACCGTATTTAATTTGTGGCTAAGATGAGCCAAAAGTGAAGTGTAATTACGATTGCCTATGATCATTTTCTTGTAACTTAAGGTGAACTTCCTCGGCACTTAAAAGGGTATGCAGATTGGCTCAAGGTATTCAAAGGATTTTTTTTCTTTCTATCATTATGTCCAATTTCTTTACATTAGCATTCTGAAGTATTCCTTAAACAAATTTTTGTTGAATTATTTTGTTTTTCGTAAATATAATTAAATTTTACTTTTGCTGTCTCAATGGACTGTTCCATTTATTATTACTGTTATCACATTCTGATGTATGCTCATCAGGTGAACACGTGTTGCTCACATTGACAGCATGCTTAGTTTAGTTGTCGGCCACTAACCTGGCAGGCCCGAACTCATGAAAATAGAACTGCAGACACATGGTGGAGCATAAACATGGTCGTCTGAAGCTTAAATACAATGGCAAGTATACTCTTGCTGCATAATGTAGTATTATGTTTTCACAATAAGTTCAAAGTAGAAGTACATATACCCTAAGTATAACTCTGCCGAGCACATGGAGATATGATGGAAATTTAGTAGTCATGAGAATAAGTTACTTCAGATAGCATGCATATATGCATGTTCTGCAGATTGCTAGATTATCAGCTGTTTAACATCTTGCTCCTATATTTTACCGTACATGCTAGACTTGTAACAATAATAAAAGTAAACAGATAAAAGTGAGTAGCTCAGCAGCTCTACCTATCCTGTGATTAAACCAGGCGTAACTGGTTTTAGCTTCAGGTTTTCTGTGTACCTAATCCAGTTATGGAATAGTGGTTTCATTTGTTTGCTTTAAACCTTTATGAGCAATAAAATATTTAGCGTTAAAAATAGAAATAACCTCGGCTCAAACAGTCCAAGAAATAATTATACATCATAGTTAAAGCTCAGTTATTGTTAAACAGTTGATCACATTCAGTGTTGATTAAAGGTGGCCAGGACAGAATTGTAGCACCAATTTGTTGTTGCTCAGCTCAACTTAGCTTATAACCTGATAAGAAACAGGCTGAGAGATTGATTGTACCATACATACTGCGTGGATTTATCAGTTATCACTAGAGCCCAAATTTTTATACTGCATAATATTTCAATGAGAAATAAAAATGTTGGTGAATTACTCCCTTACAATTTGTTATTTTACATTTTTTATACATATTTTGCACATTTCTACATATTTTAACGATGTTACATAAAACGTACATATTTTCTGGATTTTGTTACAATATTATTTTTTAAAAAATATTGTAGTCACATTATAAACTACTGTTTTCACAAGTTTTGCTGAAAGCAACAAAAATCAATATGCGAAATAGAATGCGATAATAACCGCCTTGCCTTGTTCTGATTGTTGTTCGTTTATATCAAAGCAGGTGCCGCTCGACAATGGTGACCTCCAGTGTCACGTTTCTCATAGCAGTTTGGGCATTTACAAGGACTGGAGAAATTTATTGTTACAATTGTTACCATTGTCGCAGAAGTCTGCATCTTGTAATATAGCTGCGAGGAAACGAGTGAGCCGCTGGACAACCAACAAAATATAGCTAGGTGATAATACTGCAGTTAGTTTCTTGCAAATCTTAATAAAATGGCGTCAATTGCGTCCTCGCTATCCTGCAAGTTGAATTCATGAAATTAGATAGCGCTTTTACAACCGACGGAAAAATAAGTCTATCAAGCATGCGGTAAAAGAATTGGCTGTTGCATGAAATCTCAACTGGAACAACATATCAAGAGTGCTCCTCACACACACAACAAACACCTACAGACTTCTAGAAAGCAAGTTCTGTTGACACAAATGCAACAGGAACCGTCCGGAAATGATTTTTTAAAGACCTGTGCAGTGCAATTGTTGCAGTTAATATTCCGTTACATAAACTTCAAATTCCTCAGTTTCACTCCTTTCTAGAAAAATATTGCAAGAAGGTCATTCCTGATGAATCTACTGAGGAAAAAGTATCTTCATGTGTGTTATGTAGAAGCAGTTGCTCATGTACGGAATGAAATTGGAGCCACTTGTATTTTGTTTGCCGTCGATGAAACTACAGATGACATGGATCGGTACATAGCAAATTTAGTAGTAGGAAAACTAGATTCCGAAAGCCCAGCAAAACAATTTCCAATCTGTTGCAAGGTGTTAGAACAAACAAATCATTCTACAATTGCAAGATTCGTAAACGATGGGATGAAGGTTCTGTGGCCGGGGGGTGTGTGTGTGAGGAAAAGGTTTTAATTATGTAATCAGATGCCGCAGCATACATGATTAAAGATGCTACTGCTCTTAAGGTTTTGTACCCAAATGTATTTCACGGCCCATGCATTGCAATGTGTTGCTGAGGAAGTAAGACTTATTTTCCCTGTGTGAATAAGTAGATATCGGCAACAAAAAAGGTCTTCATGAAAGCACCGCACAGAATTCAGTTCTATAAAAATCGTCACCAACATGTCCCTTTTTCTCCTGAGCCAGTACTTACAAGATGGGGTACGTGGTTAGAAGCTGTGAACTTCTATTGTGAGCATTTTGAAGGAGTCCAGTCAGTGGTGAACATAGAATAGAATTTATTCACCTTAAGAAATACAATGAATTCATGGCTTCGTCAAAAACAAATAATGCATAATTTAACAAATCTCTTACACTTCTATATACATTATATTTTACAGTATTGATCAAAATGAGTAGAACTGTTGCTAAGCTAATATTGTCTTGATGCAGTCGTTAAGGTTTCTCTTGTGCCGAAGTACATCCTCAGATGAACAGGACCCATGTAACAAACAATGTTTCAGTGTTAGAAAAATCAATTTATTTACACATAAATAGCTGGATGGCTCATGTGGCAAAGTTTTCCAAATAAACAAGTATTTATAGCACATAATCAAAAAGATGTATTCATGAATTCATCAACGGAATAAAACCTATAGTTTAGGAGTAGATTTTTAACCTTCTTCTTAAATACTTTACTCTGTGGAACTTTCATCACATCAGGGAGTTTATTATATAAGTTAACACCTTTGTGGGAAACTGAATTTAAGCTTTTAGTTAATCTGTGTTGTTGGAGATGGATTGCTGTTGATGTTCTTGTGTTGTAAGGATGGTATTCATTGTTGAGCTTAAAAATGCTCTTATTGTCATGTATAAAAGAAACTGTCTCTAAGATATAAATACATGGTAATGGTAAAATTCTTAAACCCAAGAAAAGTGGTTTACTTGGGGTACGTTGGTTCACTTGCTTGATTATTCTTATTATTCTTTTCTGCAGTTTAAACACCTTAATACAATTGTTGACAGATCCACAGAAGGGGATTCCATATGTCAGTAATGAGTATATATAACCAAAATATACTGTTTTTAGGACATCTAAGCTGCACGCTTTAGCTAGTAGCCTTATAGCATAGCGTATACGACTTAATTTATTAGTAAGAAAATTGTTATGCTCTGTCCAGCTGAGCTGAGAATCGATAACAATCCCTAAGAACTTGATGGAATGACTCTCATTAATCAGTGTATTAAAAATTGAAGTTTGAACAGGACTATGAACTCCCAATTGTTGATTGAAACTAAGAGATACAGTTTTACTTATATTTATATTAAGTTTATTACTTGTCATCCATTTCTGCAATTCAGTGGTAGTATAATTGATTTCTGCCTGCATAAGTCTTTCTTCACTACTTCTGAAAATGTTTGTTTCATCTGCAAACAGAACACTACTAATGGGTGATAAGTGAGAAGGAAGATCATTGATGTACATTAAAAATAGAACTGGTCCTAGTATGGATCCTTGGGGAACGCCGGTTTCTATAGCAGCAGAATCTGAACGTATACCTTCTATGTCTTCAGAAGTAGCTGTTTCCATACGTGAATAAGATCCGAAAGTGGCAAGATCCTGTGCTTATGTCAAAAGTAATTTCGGCTGGTTGCCTAGCACCATCAAGCAGCTGGAAACATCAGATTCCCTTCTCCACGAATCTATGGATTTAATAGAACGTACATCACAGAAGCTTAGTGCAGTTGCAGGAGATGTAGGAAGAAAGGTAGGTGAAAAATTCAAACCTGTACTAAACAGGAATCCATGGTACTCTACGCTTGTGTCCTTGTCTAAAGTGCTAAAGGGCGACTGTCGATTTACCAAAACATTTCTCTGCAAATCAGATTCCTATGCTAAAATATGCCCCTGTTACTTCGTGTGACGTGGAGAGTAGCTTCTCTGCTTATAATAACATTTTACGCGATAGGAGACAAACAATGACCCCTGAAAATATGAAAAAGAACACGGTTATTCACTGTACATTGAAAGAAGCAAGACTCAAAATGAAAATGCCTGGTTCATTGTATGTCAAGAGATAGAAAACTGAAAATGCATCATTATAAAATTTAATTTTTTTTAATTCATTGTTTCGCTCATTGATAAATTGGTTCAGTATTTCAACATTGCTTCGCCGTCTAAAAGTTATGTAAAAAATTAAGTGAAATGAGTAATGTTAATAAATATAATCCGAAACACGTTTTTTATTTCGTAATTACCCACTTGAAAATAAATTTCAGGTGAATTCTGCATAAAACAAAACATTTTCCCTATAGTTCTATATTTAGTCTTTAAATTTTGTCTGGTTGTAATTAATTTACGTACATCAAATTACAAAATTCTGAGTAATTTGCAGTCTGGATTTAGATTTCAGGTGGTAATCTTGGCAGTTAGAATATTACAAATTTTACATGTTTTGTTGATTTTATATATTTCGCATCTTTATGTTACATAAAAATCCGAGCTCTAGTTATCACTAGCATAGTGAACTGTGAAGCACATTAGCGAAAACAGTTTATGGATACCTGCAAATGAAATGAATTTTTATTTTAACTGCTGCGATTCGCAGCGTCCCATTCATTACTGGGCGTCAAAAGATCGCTTAGTTTTGCTCAGAGGCCTCCTTATCATGCTTGAGGTCCTTTTACGTGCCATATATCTACGACAAGGGACCAAAGGCTTTACTTCCCTTCCGAAGAAGCCATGCCCGAAAAAATCCAGCCGGGTTTGAACCAGCGACCTTGGATATGTAAAGTTAGCATGGTAACCACGAAGGGCGACTGAGATATCTGCACCAGTAGTAGTGGTAGTGGTAGGAGGAGTAGGAAACAAAATATTTATTAATGAGGGCATATTCAATGAGAGAGGGAAGTTCATGTCAGACTATAAATTAACATGTTTGTTGCTCCGAATATTTAAATCAGGGCAATTATAGAACTTTTAATGTTGATAATTTATGAAGTACATAAGGAGCCGGTGATCATAGCAGTTGGAAGCTGAGAGGCATGATCTGAATCTTCGATTTTCATTGATGAATCGCTTTGACTACCCAAATTGAGCACTGAATATAATTTTTAAGCTGGAGTACCAACTTTGCAAGTTCATACCCTTCAGTTTGTAACAATATATACAGGGAACAAAGAAATACGGTGAACTTGGTCTCGCCAGGTGCTTCATCGTGAAGAAGGGCGCTTTTCACAATATTTGTAAAGGGCATTTAACACAATTGTCTTCTCTCAACTTTTTAATGGTTTACCGCATTTATGTTTGTCAACAATGGACAGGATTATTCTGAGTCATTACATTATGAAAACCAATATTTTAATAACACGTTTATCATTTTGCAAGGAGTAAGTTGACTGCCTAAACGAAACAGGAAATGTATTACAGCGTCATAAAGCTTATGCTGTAATGGATCAATCACGTGAGGTGATTCAAATCAAATACATTTTATTTATAAATTGAACTGTTACAGTAATGACATTTTTAAAGTCGTCTACATAAGAATAACCACAAAAGTTACGATTTTAACCGAACTGTTTCATGTAGAGGAAGAGACTTAGTCTTAAGCCAGAAGAGTTTTTAATTCGCCCACCAGCCATATCTGGTAACAAATAGTAATTGCACAACTAAAGAGACATCGCATTCTCTCCTATGTTCCTAACTTTCTATTGTCCCTCCAAGCAGGCAGCTCTTCTTCTTTCAGAGATATTTCCCGAGTTTTTTAGTAGTTAGTAGTAGTTATAGCCCCGGATTCTAATTGCTTTAGAAGCCCGAGTTATCACTCACTCTCTCTCTTAACACACGCACATACAGGAATCGGGACATTCGCAGGAAAAAAAAAAACTGCCGGGGGGAGTCCATTGGTTTTACCACCAAACATTGCTTTTTGAATATTTTATGCTCTCGATATTCCTTTCGCCTTCATCTTGGACGAGAACTCTATTTTCATCGTCGCTGAACATCCAATAATCGAGTATATGATGGGGTATGATAAGCCATGAGCCGCTAAGCATCTACCGTAACACATGCGGCCTTCTTTTAACATTTTAGCTCTGGAGATCTTTTGTTGTTCGTAAACCCTTTGCAGGAATAAATTGGCACCATTTATTTGGTGCATCGTTCTCTCCTTACTCACTGATTAGACCTTCACCGCTGGAACGCCAGAAGTCTGATTTGAAATCTGTGTCGTTTGACATTCATTTTGAATAGCACAAAATTAATGTTCTCACAAATGTGAACTTCAACGGAGATGGATATATCGTCGTAGGTGTGTTCGATGAAACTAAGTGCACAAGGAGAATTGTGTCGGTGTGTCAGCCCACTTTGTTGTTTTTAAACACTTTAGTGCCTTCGCAATACGCCGACAGGTAATGTCTATATCCCACGCTGGAGAAAGTCGGTGATGCGGAACCGAAGGGCAAGGAGTGACTGATTGAGGTAGGAGTGGAACGTGGATAGAAATATATGCGAACTAAGGACTATTTTGTGAGATGCGTAGCGCGAAATTAGCTTTGTGGAAATTATACACATCGAGGAACACTTTAATACTAGCACACTGTATTCACTTGGTAAATTGCTTGAAAGGCATGTTATCAATGGGAATGCCGGAGGTGTCGTTGTGAAGCATGTACTTGTATGCCATGATTTGAATTTGCACGTCCACCTCTTCTCTCTTTTTGTGAAACATTATGTCGGTAACCATGAGTTGCAGGCTATCCAACATATGCCACTCTTACTAGTTGAGCGTGATGGAGACTAAAACAGGTCTCTGAACTCGAGCCTGAACATTCCGAACAAGTTTTTAAACAGAATGTTGACGCTGATAGAGAACTGACATTTTTGAAGCCATCCCCTCGCGGTTATGCAGTCGGCGATAAATAACGGGGATGGCTTTGACCAGATCCTACCACTCTGAGAAACCCAGGACCATCTCGTTGCATTACCCACATTTCGCAATGGTGTATAACAACTGGTGCGGGGCGACAGGGGCGGAAATCTGGATCACAGGCATTTCTGTTGTTGCGAGCTCAGGAAGTAGATGTCCGACAGAGGACCCACAGCCGCGCTGGATTAGATCTGTTCTAGTGGAGCAGCGCTGCCGGACTACTATGCGAACACGTTATTGAGGATGCGAAGTTTCTCTTTTCCCTGATATTTTATGGCTGTTGAGGTCTGAAATCTGGCCGCACTAAAGCAGAGGTTAAAAAAAAGAATGTGGGGTGTACGAATAAACAAGATAGAGAAACCAAGCGAATATAGGCACGGACTAATCTGGGTGGCATGTCTGACTCCGTCTGCTGCATGCCTCACTGTGAATGAGGCGAGCAGTGGCATGTCGGTGTTTTTATGTCAGAAGGAACGTGTTCTAAAAGCAATAAAAGACACAGTGAAGAAACCCGCTAAGAGAAAATTGTGAGGGTGATGTACGCACACACACTTACCTGTTTGCTGAGCGCCAGAGCACTTTGAGTGGCATACATAATTGTAGGCTTTGCGAATGACGATAACGCTATGAGCGTAATTGTTGACGTAAAGTTGGGGGGGGGCTTATACTTAGGCCTGTCGGAGCAGCGACGGATGGGGTAATCAATGACAGCGACCGTAAGTGGTATTGCAAATATCTTGTAGGCTTTAAGCGTTGGTTAAATATCGCGCCCCGGAGACTGAACTTTACAACCGAAGAAAATGGGGCGAACATTGACCTTGGCCGTAACTGTCTTAATATTCTACCTGTGCGATTTTTCCACAAAGATCCAAACCCAGTGTTGACCCCATTTGCTGCTGGGGTCGGTGTTAGCCATTAGAGCTAAGGGAGCGTATGGTTGCCGTGAAGTGCGGGTAGCCCATCGAAGGGGTAGATGCCAAAAACTGGGGCGCGCGGAGGGGCATGTCGATAGAAGGCGTTGAATCTGGAAGGCCTTCATGATACCAAAATAGATCTGTTGGCGTCAATTTTGACCTATGATGTATTTCCGGTAGCACCACAAGAATAACTGTTTCTGTAAATTTATGGGCATAAACCGATACTTATAGACACAGTGCCGTGGCGTTGGCCCGAGATGTGAGACTCGTTGGCGCTAATTCCTGCATTGATATTGAAAGCAATTAACGTATACTCTTGCGGGCAGCTTTCTTTAGAGATTGACTGTAACTCGTAGAAATAAATACCGCGGCCATGCTGCAGGATTTGAAAGCATTGTAAACTGTGGCCATTTGAACAGTCAGGTTGTAGGGGTTGATAAACGGGTTCGCATAAAGCAGAAAGAAGCTCGTTTCAAATTTTTGTCAGTTGTACAGATTTTTATTAAAAACGCCTCAGTAATCCTCAGTGACCATGGTCATTACAATTCGTCTAGGAATTTGCCCTAAGGAGATGTTAAAATATTACCTCTGGAGTCTTTGGGATGATGAGGGGCGTAAGCTGACATTCTTGAGACGGCACTTGGCGTTTCTCTTTGAAAGCACGGCCTGGTGCGAAAGCTTGATGGTTGGCGATGGCCCTGCGGATTTTAAATACAGCGTGGTAGACATGTTCTCGTCATAGCCCTTAACGGTTGGTACGTGGAAAATAGATAAAATTGTGGAGAGGTAAGCGTGAGCTTAATTGTCATGCTGACGTTCAAAGCAGCTTTACCTGTCTAGGGACCATGCCGTGTCCGGGTGCTTAGACCACTTGGTTATTACTATGCCCTTAACTGACCGAAATCTTAACACATTTTTTTTTTTGATCCAGTACTCGCTTCTCTCCAAGGCGACCGCATGTGTGATTTATGGTGGACAAAGAGCAGGGGATGGTTTTCTCCGGGCTCTTCGGTTTCTCTTGCAATCACAATCCACCGGTTCTCCATCTTCATTCCATGTTTCATCAGTGCCTTCGTCTGTGGTGCCATAGTAGTAAATGTGGGCATTAAACACTAGCCAAAAAATTGTTCTGTCTAAACAGAGCATTGGACAAAGGACCGATGAGCTGAGCGACGTTTCTGCATTTGGTAAACTCGTGACGCCACTGAAACCCCGCATTGGCGACAAAAATGTCCATGATGTCAACCATATCCTTTCTCCAGAGGGAGGATTCTGGTTTTGGTGTTTATGGCACTTTCGGAGTAAGTGAGAACTGTCTCGTATTTCTATAGAGGAAACTAGCTAGCGGCAAGGAGACGGTGACGTTATTGAGGGATGCCCCTGTCTGTTGAAATAGCTAGTTTAAGGCCTTGCCGTTGTTATTAACAATGCGGATCGTACGTTCAAGTACCACGCAAGTCAGGTCTCGTCTAGGTAATCGTCTGAATTTCCGGAATAATAGAAGAAACACTCTTCATCAATGTGATATGAGGTTTTAGGGAATAGCACTAGGACTCCTCGATGTTCATCTGAACCGAGACCTCTTGAAACTAGACCAGTTCTGAACTTGTGTGCATGGTTGCACCTGCCATTACAAAATACATGTTTCAGCTTCCGCCTACCGCGTTTAAGCCTCGGCTGTTTATTTTATTCTATTGGATTGGGTGCGCTGTTTTCTCTTGAGATCTCTTATGCTGGAACCTAGCATGGCATCGAACTTATCGTTGGTCTTTTTCTTTAAATTGGACATGATCTCCTTGAGTCTTTAGCGCTGTTCCCAAAGTGACTATATCGGTGAATATGTGAGCACCCTCTTTTACCGCCTCCTTTCCAACCGCATTGGCTCCGCTCTATAAAAATGGCAGCGCCGTTCGGAAAAATATTCTAAGAGCCGAATAAAGCCCACTAACTTTTTGGCTACGCTTGCCCCTGTAGAGAATGAAATCGCGGTGGTCAAATGCGCCACCTGCCTGATTAAGGTAGTACTGCGTCAAGGTGTTCACGGCAATTATGATTGTTTCGGTCGAAAGGTGGGAGCTATAGTAAAGGAAAATTCGTCATTGAATGGCAAGAGATCGCCAAAACCCTTATTGAACATTTTGAAGTCTTTATGACAAGGGTACCCAGTTGGGGGGGGGGGGGTATTTTCATTGCTCATGTTAAGTGTTGCTGCTTCTTTTATTTTCTACTACCATGCTCTCTGACCTGAATGGTGTCGCCCACCACTAGTGGGGCCGCTAGATTACAGCACATGAACATTTCGTAACGAAATCCCTCATAAGGATCTAACGAGTGTTTAAGGCATCTGTGAAGATGGACGTTGGTATGTGGTTATAAACTCGCTACGTGTCAGGTTACATATGATTCCATCAAGGAATGCCAAAGGGATATGAAAGGCACATCTAGAATATTTCCGAAAATCTTGGAGGCATTGATTTAATTGTTTTTTCACACAAGCCGTGTGTAGGACAGTAAATAGCTAGAGGTAGGGAGATCCGTGGTTAAAATCCCGGCTGTGGCATTGAATTTTTCAGTATTACTCTACTTATTCAATCATGGAGGTATGTTTGTAGGAATATTCAGAAAGTGTCTAATGCTGCGCGACTATAGCAATTGGTGGTCTGTGGAGGTGAGGCCAATATGGACTCTTTGGAAAATCGCTCTTCTATAAGGACTCAATCGGAGTGGTTCTTGAACTTTTGTTTGAATCCATTTTTCTGGAATCTGTATTATAGATTAAAAATAAATATGAATTAAAGTATCCAGGCCTTCCTGGAAGCCTGGTGATTGACCTCCGAGATGGTGACTTTTGATAAATTTAGGTTGTTTTGTGATTCCAGCCCTATGGCGCGGGCGGCTGTTCTGTAAGTGATGTGTCAAATTGTTTATCCTCACCTTATGATGATTTTAAGAGCCTGCATTGCCACGAGGCATCTTATTAGACGTTGGAGTCAGATCAAGCTGAATTTTATACATATGCTATGTAGACAATCTTACTGCATACCTGAATATTTGGCCTATCAGTCCTAAACCCTTCATATAAAATACTGGTAGATAGACTTGGAACTAGTGAACACTATGCTGTTGGGACCTGGCTCTGGTAGTTTTTCTGTACTTCGAGGCCTCCTTTAGTCACATGCCTTTAGGAACATTAAAAAAAATGTCTTTAGAATGGAGGTATTAGTCGGGTAATTGCGGATTGAATTATGACCTCCTTGGTAGGTAGTCAGCCTGTGGTGGCTCTGGGGAGTGATGCCCTTTGGGCATATTTACCCCAGGGCTGTGACCAATGAGTGGTTTTGTTACATATCATGTGCCTGGTTATTAATGATCTATTGAATCGGCTCAACAGGGGGAACCTTCCTCAAGGTTTGCATATTACATGGCTAGTAGCAAATACTGTCTTGAAGTTCACCCAGGGTACCTTTTGATCCTTAGAGGAGTAACGTAAAGAAGTGCACTTGTTCTATGAACCCGGAACGACTGAGACTATGGTCTCCACAAGGAGAAAGGCACTGCATAGTTCTGTGTAGCCCCTTTTGTTCGCAAGAAATTGAATCTATCCGGTTCGGTCAAGAATCTTGCCGTCTTCCTCAATGCTGGGTTAAATTGAAGAAAAACAAAAACAGAAATATAAGGTAAATAAGGCACACTATGCTTTGTGGGACTGCAGGAGTGCCCTTGGACTGAGTTCAGATCTAAGACCATAATTGGTCAGATGACAATACCCCTTGGTCATAAGACTAGTAGTATTCTATGCTCCGATAGCTTGGTGGCCTCTCTTAGAAGTAAAGGCTGTGATTACCAGACTAAATTCCAGGTAAATATTTTAAAAATGTCCACTTAGTTCGTCCATTACACCTTTGTGGTTATTCCTCGTTTGCGTTTGTTTGTAAAGGAGATTGCAAGAGTGAATGCTCATCCCCACTATTAACAACAGACGGTTGCGTTTTAAGGTATCCTATAAGGGACAAGCGCTCATTTGGATATATTTCTAGAGATATGGCCTATCTCCCTGATGGTAAGGGATTTGATGAGAATACATATAATCTAGGTCCCCCTTTCAGGGAGGAAACAAATTTGAGACATGGTATACGGGTGCATAATATGCCAGGCAGATGAGCGCCTCTGATTTACCGTTCAAATAGCCACTCAATTTTGAAAACATCCATAGTAGTTAAAAACGACGCTAGGATTGACGTGTGACTACCGTAGAATATTGGATAGATTTTCTTCCTAATGTCGGCTTACTCTTTTGTTTTAATGTATAGGCATGAGAGAGTATAGGAGGTAATGAGAAGGCGGACTTTTTAGCTATTAAGAGAACGGTTATGAGCTCGTTGGACTCGAGCTCTTTTGTAGTACACTTCCAAGGTTTCAAGTACCAGATAACTCACCTTACATCGAGGGTTCATCTTAACCTTTTGAACAGCAAATGGTCGCTAAACATCGCCTGTGGTGTCACAAATAGTAAAAGCGGGCGTTAAACACTACGAACAAAACAGCCCCGTGACTTTATTACAGGGCCGTATAGTAAATTTAGAAAGGACTTTATGAACCTCTCTAGCACCATTGCTCTAGGGTGTTGTTGACTACCTTCCATCCATTCAACAGTTAATCCATCCGTACGCCCATCAATCCATCCATCCGCTCGCACACCCTTCCGCCAATTCTCTATCAATAACTTTCATATCTGTATCTACACATGTTATATTGACGTATTAGCCAGATTTGGAATAGCTCAGAACCCACCATAGGCTTAAGATCAAATTAGAAATAATGTTCCTACCGCTGTGCAGGAGAATACTAATGACAATTTCTACGTATCTGAGATTCTAAATTGGGTGTTTTGGGCTCTAGGAGAAGATGTTTTAATTTACTTTTCAAACGTTTTAGGGAGATTTAAAGGCATATAAGGACGATCAAGGGGTTCTGGAACTACTGTAGTGAACTATTTTAAATGGATTTCAGAAGTTTCTGATATCTAGTGCATTAGATAATATGCTTAGCAGCAATTTAGCCACGGTTTCTCTAGCAATCTCTATCATATCATATTAATTGGACAATTTTCATGGCAATTTGCAGCGTTCTAGTGCCATATCGATTGATTTGTTTTAGTTTATTATTTTTTTAATACAATTGTTCCATAGGTTTCAATGCATTTGCAGGATTTGCTTCTATTTCTTTTGTATATAACATTTTCATATGTTCTAAGGTGTTTTTAAACCGTTTTATAAACTACACTTTTGTACAATATTTGGTGTAATTGTAACAATTAGTTTGGATCCTTTATGGCCGCCTGCGGTGCCATTAGTAGTTAAAGCGGGCGTTAAACACTATCAAAAAAAAATCCTTTATGAGCATTTCGAACACTTTCAGAATGTTTTGTTGTATTTTAAGTGTAATATTGTGTTCTAGAAGTCGTCAACTTGGCTACGCACTAGTTATAAGCAGGTAGTCAGTAGCTGAGTACGATGTAATGTGCAGTTGTGTTGCGTCGAGGTATGTTTTTGCTGTGCAGTGGCGGCTGGACGTTCAGGATTATGGCTGACGAGGGAATACACGAAAGAAGCATCAACCCCTAACAATTCATCCCTATGTGAAGACTCTTTATCTTTTTGCGCAGTATAGGGGGATGCTAATATGCTTAGTTTGTGGGAAGATACTAAATAGTACAAGACATTTTAACCTATACCATCATTATATCACATGCCACTCAATTGATTATGGTCAATATGTGGGAGAACAAACTCCATTTATCCAACAATTTAAGGAAGCTGTTTTGACACAATAGGAAGACCATCATATTAGTGAATGTGCCGTACACCTCAGCTAAAAAATTGCCGTACAGATAGCGAGGAAATGTAAACCATTTGTGGATGGAGTGTTCACTAAAGACTGCTTAATTGGGGCAGCCGAAGAGCTTTGTCGTGGTCAGGTTCCAGAGTTTAAAGCCATCTGTTTGACATCAACAACAGTTGGAAGGCGCATCTAGGAAATGTATGTGGATGTCAGAAATTAAGCTTGTATCTCAAAAGGCTTTATTTCTTACTCTTTGACAGCCGACGAGTGCACTGAGCACCCTAACACTCTCTGGTTAGCTATCTACATAAGAGGATTAATTAAAGATCTCAAAACCTGAGGAAGTTTTGGGGTTCAGAGTAAACCATTTGTTAGTATCAACGATTCATTCAAAATCAACTGGAGATTATTTTTGGTTACAGTTTAATTCTAATCGCATGCCTATTGTTTTCAACTAGACACCAGATTAAATCAGTTCCATGCCGGCCCTTTTCTTACAGGAGCACTAGGGCAGCATTGTAAACAACCGCCGGGTACTGCTATTTAGTTGTCTATATTTTCTCCAGGTAACACTACTAAACCAGTCGTCTCATTTCCTTCTAACTAGTTTTTGATGTTGTATGTTAATTAAGGAATCGTTTCGTGATTGTGGTAATGAGAATTGTATAAAATTGTTATTGTAGTAGAAATCGTAAAAAAAAAAAAAAAATCAAAAAACAAAAACAAAACATTAATTTTTAGTAGTTAAAGTCTAGTGGTGAAAGTTAAAATGGTTATGTGGCTTGAAATGGTATAGTTTGATTTCTGTATGTCATATTCCCTGAGTCTTGCTTGCTGGTGGGACCAAACGAAAAAGAAAGGGGAAGAACCACCGAAACCGAATCACAGCACACAAATAGCAAATGTTTCTTATGTTGACATTCTGTGGTTTCATTCCGTATAATATTTTCTGCTTTAATACCTGCGATCTGTTCTAGAAATGAGGTATGACATAAAATGCAATTTATTTTTGTTATTATAAATACAACCAGAGGAATCGCATTGCATTCATTTTCACTTCGTGATTATTCCCACACCAAGTAGTAGCAAGTATATTACTTGTGTCATTTGTGTTGCCAATGATTAAAATTCATTGCATTTATTGAAGCACTGTTGTTTCATCCATTGTCATCGTGAGGAAACCATGAACTTAGATCTTCATTCAGATGCAGACGAACTGTTTTTTTTTTCAATGACCAAGAAAGAAAAATCTTTAGGAACGTTATTTTGAAATATATGTATCATACTAATTGATTCTCCTGCTTTCTGCATACTACGCCAATGTCTTATTTTCTTTTCTTACGAGATCGGTACACATCTGGTGATAAATATTAAAGCTAATATATTGGTATCCGATTCCGTGCTGCCATCTATATTTATCATTTCATAACTAACGATATTTCATTTATTTTCAGTCTGTGGTTGGTTTCCTGTTGGTGTTTCAGGAGTGAGGCAGTGGTTCATAATTCTGCTTCCGAATTGTTTGAAGAATAGTAATTGTAGTATTGTTTCAAGTCAGTAAAATTCATGCTAATTCTTTTTGTTATGTAAGTGAAGAATTAAGCTTCAAGAGCCAAAAGTGTAAAATTACACCTCTGGTTCGAAAGGCATATGAAGTGTATTTTGGATGTCATGCAAGAGATCAAGATAAGTCATTTGGATTGCAAATATACTGCAATGCATGCTCTAGAATTTTGAGAAATTGGCTACAAGGTAAACGCAACGCATTGAAATTTGGGTACGTATGGTTTGGCAAGAATCTCGGTGCCATGTAACAGATGGTTACTACTCTTTGGTAGATATAAATATAATTTACCTTCAGCCATCCAACCAGTTCCTCACAACGAACATTTTCCTGTACCCTCCACATCAGTACACAGATTCAAAGAAAGACACACCCAACGTGTCAGGCTATAGCAGCCCTACTCGAGATCCAGAGTTTCAGCCATGTACGTCATTTTAAACCTATAATCACCAGGTGTACTCACAAAACGCCCTCAATGATCTTCTGAGGGACTTAAACCTACCCATACGCCAAAGAGAATTTTTGTCTCTAGACTCTAAGAACGGAATATTTTAGATATCCATGTGAAAATGAATTAATTTAGGCAACAACAAACTCATTTTATTGAGTTTTTTTTTTTCTGAGAATGCAGAAATACGTTTTTTGCAACTATGTTAATGGTTTATTTTAGACTTTGTTACATGAACGTTATCCAGAAGACTGGTGCTGATTTACTGATTCCTCTAAACTAAGTCTAACGGCAGTACCACGGCTTCTTATAATTCACAACCCCAGATGGCTTAAACAATATCGCCGTACCTATATGTTGAGATTCCTAACCTCAAGGCGTAGCCGAGGGTTGCAATTTAGAAGATGAGAAACTTTGATCGCAAACTGTGGAGCGACGACAGCACAGCCAAAGTGTCTGTACGTCTAAACCCCAATGATCCCTGGTTGTTTTCATTACCACTTTCATATGCTATCATACACTTTCTATGGAGCTGTAGGTATCGAAGAAATGTTTTATCAGTATAATTACTTATAAGTTGTGTCTTTACTGATTTATCTGAAGCTGCTTATATTATTCTGAAAAATAAAACATCTCAAATACAAAGGGAATCAGGTTAACTTTTTCTGGATTAATGTATGCTACAAATATGTGGGGTAGATTATAGTCTACATACAGGAAATAAGGTACTTTAAGTTATCACTGCGCAATCCCCCTAAAAACCATTAACTTTTCAAAACATACTTGTTAATGCCGAAGAATATTTCAACACCAAATAACATAGCCCCGCTTGTCGATACTTTAATATGCTAGGTTATAGTTTATTGTGCATTATTATGTATTTAAATTCTTCACTAAAAACAACTTAATTTTGTAATATTCACTACGGAACAAATCTTTCATCTTATTAGGTTTTTAGGTCACATACCAGTTTTAAACATACAATGCTCTATATTAATGAGGTATCACTAGGTACTGTTGCATTTACACAAATACACAATTTAGTCGCCGATACGAAAATTCAGCTTTATTTTAACATTTTCGTCAAAGGTTTCCATTGCCGGCCAACGAGCTCGACCCGTAACGATGTTATCAGCTTGTACATTCCAGCCTGGTACATTAGAGGAAGCCGTGGCAGTACTTATCCATATGGGCAGTGATTTCCCATCTGTGCTGTCGCGTAAGCCATTTATACGAAGGAAATGTTTAAGGCTATGAGTGCAGTACTAAGGCGTATTGAATATACTTCATACAAATGGCATATATGTGGAGATTTTAAGGTTATTGGACTCTTAATGGCTATACAACAATGGTAAAGGTATTATATACTGCTATGGGTATGTTTTTTTTTTTTTTTTTGAGAGAGAGAGAGAGGGAGGGAGGGGGGCGTTTAGCCGCGTCAAAGCAAACTACTACATTCGTAAAGAATGGCATACAAGGCAAACCTACATTCCTGGAGACAAAGGTGTTTCCTATGAACCACTTGTGAATTTCCAAGACTTCTTTCTGCCACCTTTACACATCAGGCTCGGATTGATATAAAGTATGTGACTATTTTTAATGCAGTAGGCAGAGAATGGCGAGCTTCCATGCATCTCAAAAATAAATTCTTAAAGTAAGTGATGCAAAGATTAAGAAAGAAATATTTATTGGTTACAAATAAAACCAGCCTTTCTGGATAAAGACTTTGAAAATAAACTGTTGGAAGAGGAGAAAATGACTTTGCTTGAATGTAAATCACAATGCACGAAGTTCCTTTGGAATAAAAATCAGTAGACAATGAAGTTATTGAAGGTGAATTATTAGTAGACTACTTTCATGTCATGGGATGCAATATGAGTTGAAACTACACTTTCTGACAATAATGTGGGCTTCTTTCCAAAAATATCTTGGTGCTGTTGGCGATGAACATGGTGAGAGGTTTCACCAAGAAATATCAGGATTTGAAAACCGATTCAGTGGAAAACGGAATGCAGGTCTGCTTGGTGAATATTGCTGGTCAATCACCAGAGAAGCTGTCCATAAGCACAAACAACCAACAATGACATTTGAATTTGGTTTTCTTGCAATTGTTATATTTGCCTTATAACCAAGGGCGTATTTACGGGGGACGAACGGGACCGGACCACCCCCCAGAAGCCCTTCCCCCCAAAAAAAACTACGTACAAGTTCTTCCATTTGTTTAACTTAAAAGTGACACATTCATTGAAAATCTCGTCATAAACAGCTTTCTGTTATGCCACAGAAATAAAGGAATATATTTAACTTTAGTATATAAACAAGATTATAAAATAACATTATTTGTGGCTTTTGTGCGGGTTAGTCGCTTTCCAAAGAGCAAGAGTCTGCAAATATAGACGGCGTGTATTCCTACAGCCACTCTGCCTGTAATGTGTATCATTGGATACGATAGCGATTGGCTACTTGTGCTCTTTTCCTCTTTAATTTACCGTTTGATTTTCGATTACTCAATTTAATTGACATGGAACCAAAGCGTTAAGTTGCCGATATCGGTATAAGCCTGACATTCGTCACGTAAAAACGGCACAGTCCCCTTTTTTACTTCTCGAAACCCGAGAATTTTTATTGGAACGCGATAAGATCCCATATTTTCTTGACACCGCCTTCCTAAATTAAAAACCTCACTAAAATTGTTGCCATTTCTTGTTGTGAGAAATGCTGAGTCGGCGCCTATCTCGCTTATTTTTGTTTTTGTTTAGCGCGCTCTGTGAGCCGTAGTCTTGCCCAGTATGCTGTTGGCAGTTGTGTGCTGTGATATTTACAAGAAATTTAGCTATTATACCTAAATGGAAATGTAACTTTTTCACCTATTTACAGGATAAATATCCTTACTTTGAAGAGACAATACTTAATTATACAATTCACTGTAAAAATTGCGATCGAAATTTTCGGTTGCACATGGTGGAAACTCTGATAATGGAAAGTGTATTTATTCAACATGTTTCCTTTATTCTAATGTTATGTTAATGCCATATTCAGAAAATATTGATCAGTTAATCCAACCTTTTTCCGTCCCATATTTTAACGGTTTATTTTTTAAGAGAAAAACAACTGGATCAACGTCAGAAAGTGACAAAGGACGTTAAAACTGCCCAATCATGTACCAGACAAGATATATAATGCACTGCTGAGTTTTCAAGTAGTAAAACTTTGGCGTCTTAAGTACATTCCCAGCCAAAACACACATCTCATTTCACCAATCCTAACCACATTGGACACTTCATTAGTTACTTTAAGATTTGCACAGCTGCTTCGTATCCTTAAATTATTTTATTAAAAAATAATTTTATTGTCTTTCCGCAAGGGTAGCGCATGAAAATCGGCCCCGAGTACGACCGCTCGCCAGTCATAATTACGCACGAATTGCTGCCCTTCTCGAGCAGATTCAGCAACAAATAGGTAAAGATATAACCTTATTTACTCGCGTTTATTAGATTTTTTTTATAATCAATTGACCATTTTTTCTTTAAAAGTACGTACAGTACAGTTTATTTAGGCAAATCAAACCCATGCATTAATCATAATGCAGAATAAGTCTACAAAGATGATAAACCAAACCGTATTGTTATTTGAGCTGCAGACACTGGGAGATTTAATTAAAAAAATACAAATGAAGTATTGTTGTATCAAACATTAATAAGACCATTAAGATAAACAATGTTATAAGTTAAAAAAAACATTGTAAACAACTGATTGAATTTAAACTAACAAAGAAACGTTTAGGCTTTGCGGTATATCTGAAATAGTTGGTACATGTCCAGTTTCTCAAAACAGTCTTTAGAATTGTCCAAAATATGATGTTTTTTAAGTGATTGTCATTCCATAGTATATCCGCCGAGGAACTGGGAAAGCCGATTTACAATTGTATTATAATCACAAATTTTTGGCCGATTATCATACAATTTTTCGAATAAAAAACATTAAGTTATTTCCTTATAGATACAAGAGAAATTAGGGAATATATTAGGTTACTGCAATAGTCAAATCTATTAAAAGCTGGTCGCCAAGTGATGACTCTGACATTCCGTTCTCTTTGTATGGTCAGGAGTAACAAAAAAAAAAAAAAAAAAAAAAAAAAAAAAGCGAATGAGGACTCCCTATTTGAGAAAAGCATTATGGAAAATTTTGTATCAATAACAAAGAATAACTCCGAAATGGTTAACTCAACAAAAAAAATGTACTAATGTATAATATTTTAATTGAGAACTACAGTTTTGTGTAGAATGAATTTTTGTCTATATCTTATGGTTTATGCTAAAGTTCCCCAGAATGAAGAAGGCTTCAGAGGCTATTCTCACAAAAATCAATATATATATATATATATATATATACACACACATTTTATTTTCCTCTAAATTTGTTTAATATGGCGGCATTTAATCCAAATTGTTAAGAGCCATTTTTGAGAAAATAAGTTTCAAAAATATTCCAGATAAACGGTAGATTGGGATGGATGGGGAATTTTCCTAAAAACCTTGTCGTCGCATGTTTGAAAGATGTTAAACTCAAATACAAAGTTTGGTGCTTACCTACTTTTGTTTATATGCTTGTCGTATTATTTTTTGTTTGTGGCCCTCACGTTGGGGTGGCAGTATGTCGTAGTTTGTTTTGGTGTCAGTATGACACTGTCAGGTGAGTCTACCTGAAGTTGGTCAAGGGTTAATGCTAGTGAATTTCTCTACATTACGTGTACATACCTTGCAGATCCCCTTGGTTGCACCGGCTAAACTTCTTCTAGTAGATCATGAGTCTCTTACTCAGGGGGGAAAGAATGACAAGGGTATGTAACACTGTTGGTAGACTCAAATAACAGAGAAAGTTCACTTAATTCACTGTATACTTCCTTTATTGGTGAATTATTGTTCATTTGAGGCACTAAACCTACGAGCGACTCCCGACATAACTGATCGCGAACTTGATAAAGCCGTTTTCATTACGTGCTGATTCCACTTTTACGGAGATATTATAACTTTACATTAGTCTCTGTGGTCTGGAGTTTCTCGGTTCGTATAACATTCACGATAATGATTGCCCGTCAGATTAATTTGTAAAACACTGATTTTCTGCCATATACGGCGCGCGATTTCCTACATAGTGTGTCGTACTTTATGAGCCTTGTGTGTTATGCGTTGTTCCCGACTTCTGAACCCTGTTAGTTACATTGTGAATCTTACTGGCCTGTTAGCTACATCATTGTGAATCGGACTAGTCTGGTTTCTTGTCCGCGCATCACTTATATACAAAAAGGTCCGAGTTTTGCCCTCCTTTTTGATTTGCTGAAAAAGAGCGTAAAGTGGCGCCATCCCGTGATTATCGGGGATTTTTCTTTATTTTACACCCACGTGACCTTGTTCTACAATGCGGAACTCCCTTTCTCCAGTTTCAAAGGGAAAGTATCTAGCTTCGTCTTAAGGGCTATTACTTCTGTCCCTGATGCATTAAAATGTGTGTTATTTTCAACAAAGCCCGTAGCCTTGACGAACACAAAAGGGATTTTCTACCCTCCACGGTAATGCTTTCCACTGAGCATATATTTCTTATGTTAAATATTAGAAAATAATGATTAAACTAATAATATATGCGTCGTACTAGAATACTGTCGCATGCCATTTACAGACGCACACGCAGATTTTATTTTAAAAACACTTTTTCTGGGATTATCGTGTCCTCAAAACATTTTTTCGATAACATATCGCCTTTAAATTTCTGGATGGAATGCAATATCTTCATTACCTATTATGTACATTGTACGTGATAGAAAAACTAAAAATACAAACTAAACATAAAATGTGAAGGTTGAGTAATTAATGCAATTTTAAACAAAAATATTAAGCGGTATAATACGGGAATATGCTCGAATAGATCACAAATAAGTGTACTATTGAAATTTTCTTCCCTTTAATTTGTTCTTGGTAATCCGCAATATCGTCTAAAATTAAATATAAAGTCCAAAAATAAAAATAAGTTTTAATTGATTACGTAAAAGGAGAGTAAGTTTTATTTATGGAGTTTTTTAATGCTACAGTTCTCAGCGTCCCATTTAGGCGTGAAAGATCACTTAATTTTCCTCAGAGGCCTCTTTATCAGTTTTGAGGTTTTATGTGCCACAAATCTACAACACGGGATGGATGTCTTTATTTCCCTCTGAAGAAAGCTATGTTAAGCATTTTTATGCCCGAATGAAATCAACTCCATCCTCTCGATTTGAACCCGCGATCTTGGGAACTAGAGGCTACCATGGTACTCCTAAACCACTGAGGACTCTTGATATTGTAGTTTTATTAAATGTTGGCATGATTAGGAGAGAGCATTATTCCAAACTCCAGGAAATTTCAGCTATGAAAATATTCTTGACCCCCAGAGCCAAATCCTAGATATGCCACTGCTTATAACTAAATCGTGCAATTAAAACGTGTCATTAAAATTGGTTGGTGATGGAACATTTTGGACAATTGGTTCGTAATAAAAAATTTTGGATTTCAGAAATGAATTTAGTACATCTTAAGTAGCTAAAGTAGTATCAGTTTAACTATAGGTAAGACAAACGTTTAGATTAGATTAGAAAGCATTCTGTAGGTTCGTTTAGGTCAGGAAGCCACTAAACATAGAACTTGTCAAGACATATACATGTATACATATGTTTATATACAATGAAAAAAAATGTATAAAGCTCGTGCTTAAAGCTTGGGTTACAAACACAGCAGAACAGACATATAATCATACCATTTGTATTCGAGGCCTCTACTATACTTTATGTGCTCTATAAAAGCACATGAAATTCCTTTTTTTTTCAATCACATAAAACCAAAGAGTATAAAAAATTAGTGTTAAAATGTATAAATCAATATAATTTCATTATATGTAACACTAATGTAATGTCACATGATAGCCTTCTAATTATCGACATAATAGTTACTACTAGTAATTATATAAAACTAAAATATGATTATTGTATTATGTACTCTTCATAAATGTCAACAAATTAAAATAAATATGTACAAATAATATAGCCTATTGAACATTACTTTCTCAAATACTTTTGAGAAAACAGACAAGAGAGATATAGGTCTATAATTTGAGATATTACCTTGTTTACCTTTTTTAAAAAGTGGTTTGACAATAGAGTACTTCTGTCAGGAAATCTTCCACTCTTTAGTCATTTGTTACATAAATAGGTAAGGGGCATACTTATTAGGTCAGAACATGCAGTTAGGATTTTACTTGATATTTCATCATATCCTGAGGAACTTTTGGTCTTGAGTAAACTTATTATGTTTTTTATTTCAAACGGTGTAGTCATTTTTACTTTAAATTCAGGGACTCTGTTTACGAAAGAAGTTTTCAAAAAACTTAATGCTGATTCTTTACATACATAATTTATATTTAATTTGTCTGTTACATTCAAAAAGAAATTGTTAAAAATATCTGCGACATTTTGAGGATCATCAATTTTTTGGTTACTGGAATTCAGTGCAATTGAGGAGCTATCTTGAGATCCTTTACCTGTTTCTCTTTTTATTATATTCCAGATAGTTTTTATTTTATTATTAGAATTGGACATCTCTTTATTGTAATGCAATATTTTAGCAGCTTTTATTGCTTCTTTTAGAATTTTACAATACTTTTTGTAATGACATTCTAAGTTTGGGGTCTTATTATGTTTCAGTTCTTGGTATAACTTTCGCTTACGTTTGCAAGAAGTTTTAATGCCTGTTGTAATCCACTGTTATTTTCCTTCTGATTATGTATTACTGGAAAGGATGCTACAAAGTGAGAGTTGAAATGTTGTAGGAAATGACTGAACTTGTCATTTACTCCATTTATTTCATACATTTCAGTCCACGATTCTTGTTGAAGGGTATACTTAAACAGTGTGAGGGTACTTTCATCTACCTTTCGTGTTCTACAATATTTATAGTTTGGTTTTAACTTTAGGTTAATCTCTTTAATGAGAACTATTTGTGCCTCATGATTTGAAAGGCCGTTTGCAAATGGTAAGGTTATTGAAGTTTTAATTCTCTTTATATTTATGAATAGTTATCTATTGCTGTAGAGGAGCTAACCTGAATTCTTGTAGGAAAATTTACTGTGTGTAACATGTGGTATGTAAAAAATATAGAATTGAGTTGGTCCTTTCGGAGACTAGGTATAAGATAATCGATATTAATGTCATCATAAATTATCAGTTCTCGTTTCGGTTTCAATATAAACTTTAAGGAATCATCTAACTGTTTTTGAATACCTCATAGCTACCTAGTGGGACCAATATAGAGCTATAATTGCAAAATTTACTTGATTGATATTTATTTGAACTGCGCACATCTCTATGTCTAGATCAAAACAAAACTTGTTTAGATTAATGATTTTATAGGGTACATCATGTCTAACAAATATGTAAACCCCTCCTTTTTTTTTTTTTTTTTTAATTTTCCTTGTATATGCTGCTCCTAAGGAGTACCCATGCAATGAAATTGGCATGAACTCCTGTTCTGTTAAGTGATGTTCGAATAAGCATAAAACATGTGACTGTAATTTTTCAGAAGCAAGACTAAAAGAAAGTTCATGAACTTTGTTTCTTAAAACCCTAATATTTTGGTGAAATATACACAACGAGCTACTGCTATTATTTTAGTAAAATTACTGATATTTTCTGTATTCCTAAAATGCTTTGTTGGTGAACTTCTATTTATTTCAATTGACTTTAGAGTTCTTTCATAGCTATTTTGGGGGATATCCTTTAACCTAAAAAATGTCCTATCATATATCACAATAGTTGTTGCACAATGTAATTGGGGAAGCAAATTTTGGAAATAAAATTTCAAGGCTTATGTGTGGGGTACATTGCTGGTATTTGCTGATATGGAGAGGCAGACCAGTAGAAAACCTCAATTCAGGAAGAGTGGTACAGGAGGGAACCGCGGATCTCCCGTCTACGGATCCATATTTAAACGACCTCGGCTACCCGGGTCCTTAGGAAAATTGAAATGCAACACTGCCATTAACGCCTGGCGTTTCTATACGACATCGGTGAGCACACCTCCACTAGAAGCTTTCATTGTGTTCGAATTTTAAGATACAACGGTGGGGAGCAGTTCTTTGTAGGCAAAGATTTACGCAGAACTCGATAATATGGTCAATGTTATTTTGCGTGCATCTATTGTTGGGGTATTATTGAAGTAACAGGCCAGTTGTCTGACGCTGCGAGAAACATGGATTTTCGCTTCTAATAAATGATAATGATGATGATTAGTATTATTATTAATATTTTATTATTATTATTATTTATTATATAATTTTAAAGATATTATATAGTGGTGTTATAAATATACATTCAAATCACCATATATATGGTGATTTCAATGAATATTTACCAACATATGTTAGTTTGAATATTGCTGTTGCCTTATGGCAATGCTGGGCGTTTGCACTACGCATATTATTTTGTTGCGTTCCTTTTAATCTTAGACAGGCTTTTCGTTTTCTGAAGCCTTAGATATATTAATAAATGAGGATATCACTGGAAGCTATTTTCATGGAGCCTCCAGAAGTCAATGTGAAACAGACGAGGATACAAGAGAGGAAAACTAGAGTGGATAGTTATATTACTTCCTATGTAGCTCGAAATTTTGCGATTAATGATTTACATAGGACTTACCAGTGCTTAATATATAAATACATGCTTGTTGATGATTTATCATCTCGGCTTTTAAGGGCTAATACATAGGTTAGGCTTCTAAATAATAAAAGAACGGGTATCGAGTAGGCTATGGATATTTCACTAGCAGGTTCTTCATCTTTGACTAATCCAGCTTTACATCCCAGTTTACGAGGACGGAGCTTCTTCTTCGACTCGTCAAGATGGCCAAGAAGAGACTGCGCAGACTCGCCGCTGCTAAGGCAGCACCCGTCGCCTCTTCCTCGGCAGCCGCCGAGGAGGCAGCTTCTCCGTTGCTACCGGTCCCGGCAAGCCCTGCTTCGCCGCCGGCCGCCACCACACCCTCGCCGCAACTGCTGCTGCAGTTGCCGCCATCACCACCACCGCCGCCGCCCCGGTTCAGTGCCGTGGTACGGGGGGTCCCTAGAGAGCTTTCCACCCGGCACCTCCTCGCCGCAGCGAAATCTAAGTGGCCTTCTTGTTTGAGGGCCACAAGGATAATTTGCAACCGGGGACCTACACCACTTGTGAGGCTGGAAATTCAGGATCGTTCGGACCTCGACGCTGCCTTGGCGACAGGGCTGCCCTTGTTAGGGCAACTCCTGGTCGTCGAGGCCAGCAAGATGGAACGTTACCGGCCCTGCCGTCGCTGTTGTGCCTTCGGGCATACAGCCGACTCCTGCTCCTCGACGCCGCGGTGCCACTACTGTGGCTCCGCCAACACCACCGATGAGTGCACTGAGCACTATCTTCGCCGTCGCCGCCGGTTCTGTGCCACCTGCCGTGGCACAGGACACTTTACTGGCCAGGCCCAGTGTCCCCTTTACCCGAGGGACGGGCGCACCACTCCGCAGCCAGTACAATCACCGCAGACCCAACACACAGACGCCACACCACCTCCAGCTTCTATTGACACAGCGACGCGGGATGCCATTCAGGACCTTCATGCGGAGATCCTGAATATCGGCGCTCGCTTAGCTGCGTTAGAAGAGGCCTTCACCAGCGTCATCTCCAGGAAGCTACTGGACCTGCAAGCTGCCACCACCGCCGCCATCTCCACTCTGCAGTCCTCCACCGCTGAGCTGTCCAACCGGATAGCCAGTGTCCAAGTGCAGCTACAGCAGGACCACCCAAATCAGCAACACCATTCCGCCGACCAGTTTCCATACAACAACCCGCTATACAAAACTCCAATATCAGCAAGCGGTTTATGCAGGTCCCGGCAAGCACGACAACTCCGAAAACACCAGCAGATCCACTCAGAACACTGAGTAAACTCACCGTAAATCACCATTCATCTTCACCAACCACTTCTCCAGAGGGGCACTCAGGGCGCAAGTCATGTGTGTCCACTGGCTAAATTCACTATCACTCGCTGTTACTGCCACTGGCAGGCAGCAATCACAATCACCAGAAATGCGCAGGTGCTTAATGCGGTACTGCACCAGAGAGGCATGGGCCTCCTACTTCCGGTGGGGGTTTTTTGTGAGTAGTGCCACCCTGGTTCGAGTCCAGGGTGGGGAGTCTCACACTCCCAGGCTTGCCTGGGGTTAGGGCGTTAGCTGCCTTTTCCCCCATCATCAATAAAAAAAAAAAAAAAAAAAAAGTTTACGTCCAACCAATTCACTGTCAAAAATATTGAAATGGAGCAATGAATGAGTAGCAAGTACACCACAGTGGATAAATGGAACAGATTTTGGGGAAGCCTATACTTCATTTTCAGAAAGTAAGTATTCGAAATTTAAAAAGTATGTCCATTTTGGAGATTAAAAAAAAAAAAAAAAAGAGTTATAGACAACGAGATAATTTTGCACCTAGTTGTTGAAACAAAACGTTATATATTATTTCTTAACTAACCTAATATAACAGCTGAAGAGATTCAATGCTTCACGGGGATTTTGTTTGTCAGTGGGTACAATTTTTCTGCCATCTAAAGGAGAGTAGTGGAATAGTAATGATGGCATGAAGAACCTGGCTGTATATAACTTCATGAGACGAGAAAGGTTTCTTCAAAGTAAGTGCTAAGGTTTTCCTAACGACTTATTAACTCTAAGTGTTCCTGGGCTTCCAGCCAGGTAAGTTCATGGATTGACTCCAACGTTTCGAAACATCACCTATATATGTCCGCTGGATGGACAATGCCGTAGTCACAATGATCTCTTTATGTGGCAACCAATCTGTAGACACGGTTAAGAGGTTTCCCAGAAAACAAAGAGGAATGTAACAATCTCAAGGCCTCAAGTAATTGCAAAGTATAACATGTTAATGGGTGGAAGACCAAATGGAACCAAAATCTGGGATGTACCGAATTGAACTTTGTACCATAAAGTGGCATTGGCCTCTATTGACATGGGTGGTTGATTTTGCTATGCAAAACAGTTGAATTCTATATAACATATCAGGCAGACCCAAAATTTCACAGCTACAGTTCAGGTGAGAAATAGCATAAGTGCTGTAAGTACCAAGTCCTTCTCAAAGAAGCTGGAAGACCATTGGCAACAAAGAAACCGGATATCCGATTCCGTACGCTTTGGCCGAACTGGTCATTTCATACAACACACAGAAGAGGAGAAAACGAAAAGTGTGCTCGAAGTAACTGTAAGTCGATTGAAAGAACAATGTGTTCAAAATGCAAAGCAGTATTATGCATTGACCGTTTCATTCTGTTTTATTCCCGCTAGATAAATGTTATATTGTTCATTTAGTAATTCATTTATTGTATACGTGTTTTTTTGTCACAACTACCTTTTTGTGAATATTGCATTCTAAAAATTCGATTTATGCATCCAAATACTGCCATGCGTTGCCTATATTCATTGCTTACGTTTTTCAAATGTCAAAATTTATTTGTAAACTCATTGTATATGTTTTGTTTGCAATTTATAAATGTGGAGTTATTTTGAAAATTAAAAATTTGATAATTATTCTTACACTGTGTTTCAATTATTTGACTATGCTTAATGCATAATAAATCAAAAATAAATAAAAATTGACAAAAATTAATTCCGTTGCTATTTGGTTAACAACAAGATAAGATCAACATGCCCGTAGCACATTTTTCTTCAAACTTTTAATGTTCAGCCAGCTGAAAGCATAATAGGTACTATACTATGGTTAACTATATCTTGTTTTATTTATTGCATGAATAATTTATTAATGCCACAATTTATTGCACAATCCTGCAAATGTCAGTCTGGGTAGCTCAGTTGCTTAGGCGCTAGCTTTCTGAACTCAAGGTCGCGGGCTCATACGCGGCCCATACTGATGCCTTATATGTGCGCTTAAAAGTGACAGTCCCATGTTATTAAATTTACTGCCGTCATTGAACCCCTTCAGGAAGAATTTCCGGCACACCAGCGGCGCTGATATGATCCTGGCAATTGACACCGTCGTTAACAAACAGAATAATTATTTGAGTAATTGCCTCCCAAATTGTAGGTATAACAAGTCGGCATCTATGAATGAAGTTATCATTCTTTGACAGTTTCTTCATTTAAGTGATTGTCACCAAGTAACTTTTTCAAATACAGAAACGTGATTGCTTGAGTGAATCATCATATGCAGCAAATAATAAATAGACATCAATAATAAATATGATTGTGCAAAACACCCCAAACTCATCGAACACTGAATGACTGAAAGTTACATGTTTACTGTGATGTTATTGAGTGAATTATCATATGCAGCAAATAATAAATAGACGCAATGCCTATGATTGTGCAAAACACCCCAAACTCATCGAACACTAAATGGCTGAAAGTTTCATGTTTTCTGTGGTGTTATTGGAATGAAAAAACACAACTTATAGGACATAATGACGCCAGAAGTTTGATTTCATAGCTCAAAGGAAAGTTTTCTACCAAATGTTTATAAACTCTAACCAAGACCCAGTGCAGTGGCATTTCTTGTAAGAATATTGAGTCCTGTGATTGAATCTTTGTGAAGAAGTCGCCATGTTTGTATATTCTGTGTTGAGAGAAGAGGCGGATATATAATTGAAAGATTGAAAATTGTTTGGAATGGATGAATCATCAGAATGACGGTGGATTTCAGTGATTACTTCTGGGTAAGAATGTTTTTATTACCATAACGAAGACTTTTTGTAATGCTATGTATGCATTCATGTCATTTTAACGTTTTAATGCTAACCATAATTTTTTCTAGGGAGAAAACAGTTATTCTAATAATTAGCAATAATTTTGCAAGTTAAAAGTACTGCAGTTGTGACGTACGAGAATAAGAATATGTTAATATGATGGTACGATTTAATGTTGTAGTTAACTGTTTAGATTTTTAAATCCATTGATAAGCAAAAAGGGGTGTGTGCAGGACTAGTTAAATTTTATTGAGACGTAACAATCATCTCAGTATGCAGATATACCATGCGACAGAACTAGTAAATGCTGTAGAGGAATAGGTTAGGCACGGGGACGATTGTGTTAGATTGCTAATGTTTTACGGAAGTGGTACGGCCTTAATGACAACTTATATGTTAACACACCACCCCGAAAAACAGCGTGTTAAATGACATTTAAAACCAAGGGATATAGTGGTAGAACAGCTGTGATATTAATATTTTAACCACACACTCAAAATTAAATTGTCAATCTAATTTATTTTCCTTGGAAGGTAGAAATGGATTTTGTATTGCTATTTTATATATACCATGTGGTACCAGAATTACATTTGGAGTTTATTTTTATGGTCCAAATTCATACATTGGCTATCAAATGGTGAATGCCCATAACCGATATTTGTTAAATAATGTAGGTATGTGATCACTGTTAATGGAAACCATGCATTCAAATGACACAGTGCCATAAAGCACAGTTGCTTATTATGTTTCTTTGTCGGTATTATTAAACCACATTTTCTTACATACTTTACACTGTGTCAACTCTTTCTTGCAGTACTTTAATATTGTCAGGTAGCAAATAACCTCAGACAATTGGCCTTATTTTACAATTGGAATTATTTTAGCTTTATTTCATTCTGTAACCACTGCATTAAGAATGTGATATTACACTTTGGTTCTTAAATATTATTCCCAGGGGAGCAATGTTGTGGGATGTTGAACATATGGTACGGTATATAATGCCACCATATGCCTAGTGAAATATAAATGTTATAATTTGTAGTGCTGTGTGATTACTAACATTGTGATACTTAATGTAAATCATAAAGAAATATTATAGAAATAATTGTAAATCATCGTAGCTTGTTGTTTATGCCTCCATTAGTAATATACATATTTTGGACATAACATTTAAATGTTCTTATTATATGATGTTATACATAATCACTTTAATAATTTATATTTTTGAAGATTTTTGTTGTGCTTGTTTAAAAAAGCATGGAAGTTTTTTTTTGTGTCCAGGAAAACAAATGCCTCTTTGAGGTAAAATGTGCGGATATCTATGCAGATAACCACTAAAAATAAAATGAACAAATAGCTTGTTGTAAGGATAAATATCTCTTTAGTAAACTAAGTGTGTGTAAATAGTATATTAAGTTTGAAGATGTAGTATAATTGCATTTTAACCTCAGAAAAATAGAAAATAAGTGGTAATATGCTAAAAGTTGGCTGCATTTGCATACACTGTTTTATATTCAGGCAGTTTCATTTAAACTGTAGCTGTGATTTGATTGTTTGGTCCCACCATCAGCAATGCTTATGAGTATTGAACACTCATATTTATTGTAATTATCTATTTGTTTATGGTTGGCAATCTGAATAAAAGGTAATGTTTTGAAGGGGTGATCTAGCATCACAACTACAAAAAATGCTTTAAGGCGCTATCAGTATTAAATCAATGTTAAATCAGCCTGGAGACAGATACTCAATTATAGATTGAACATCACCCCCATGACATAAAGCTGAGAACCTTTTGGCTGAATTGTAAAGATTTTCAAGTTCTGTACATTATGATTAAGGCTTGGGGTGTTGTGTGTTCAGTGGCAGTATTTGAGCATTTAAAAACATATCAAAGTTATTTTAAATCACACCAATGACAGTGCCAGTAGCGTATATGGCAGTGCATTGCTGATTTATATTGATTTTCTGAAAGAAGATAATGGTGAGGGGGATACTTTGTCAAAGTGATATACCTGGTAGATAGTTGGGCTTATCAAAGGATGCATGAAAAGCTTCAAGTTTTACTTCACATATTAATAGTGTTAATGGTTATATAAAAAGTGCTGCAAAATATAATTTGTCTGTGAGTAGAGATACAAGACCTCAAGGAATTTTTGAATGAAAAATATAAGGATATCTGCACATAGGGATTGCAACTTAAAGACTACTGTTACTGGCACTACTCCTCAGTTAAAAACAGTATTTCTGCTAACTGTGTCATTGTACTATGGCTATGCATGTTCAAAATATTCATCCCAAAAGTTAGGGTTGTCATACACAACACCTATAGTCAAGGTGTTTATGATTTAACTTTAAAAATGACAAACTCTGCAAGCTGTGTCTTGGTAAACTTCTCCATTACAGTAATAAATGCAACTACATTATGGATATATAGTTATTTAAAAGACCCCAGTAGAGCGGAATGATAAAGTGAGAGTAATGAGAATGAATATTGCTGGTAATTCAGTTGAAATGTGAACAGGACATTTATAACATAGGCATAAATCAGGTTTTATTTCTCATTCTACATTTGTAGTAAGTTTTTGTCTATCTGTTATGCTTTACCAGCTATACAAAAGTAATCCAGAATGAGTAGTTCTTCAGAGACTATTCCCAGAAACTCAAGATATACATTTTGTTTGTCATGAAAATACTGTAAACATGTGGTATTTTAAACAAAATTGTTATGAGCCATTTTTGAGAAAATGATAAATGTAAAACATAGTTGGGGGTTGAGGATTTTCCTGAAAATCTTTGTGTTACATGCTTGGAAGATACTGAACTGAAATAGTAAGTTAGGTATTTAACCAACTTTTCACTTTTGAGTTACGGTGTCCATAGACACACACATGCAAGCATACACGCACACATTTTTAAAACTTTCTTTTTTATTCAGTGGGTATCAAAACTGGTATTTCTGGCAAAACCCCAACATAAAAGTTTTGGTGAAATACAATACTTTCTCTACAATGTACATTGTAGATGTGTATGTGGTTGTGAAAGTAAAAATCACCTTTTTAAAAAAGGTTCTGTGTGTATATGTGTCTGTGCATGCATGTGTGAGTGTCCTGTACAACAAAACTCAAAAATGAAAAGTCAGTTGAATACCATACTTGGTATTCAAGTTCAGTATCTTCCAAGGATACAACTTGATTTACAGAAGAACCCCCCCCCCCCAAACTGCCTTTTACAAGGAACATTTTTTGAAATATTTGATTTTGTAAGAAAATGGCTGTTGACAATTTTGAGACACTCGGGTAATTTCATTAAATACATGTTAAATGCTTATGAACTGTAATGAAATTCAGGAGGATGAAGAAGAATATATTACTTCACAAACTTAGGTACATTATTTGGAGGGAATCAGCTGGTTGACAAAACAGACCTGTTTTGTGAAATTTAATCTTTAATTGAAACTATCTTTGTAGCACCAACCATTGATTTGAAACAAAGATGAAAACACTTAAAAACATTTATTGCTCAGCTTTAGTTTAAGGATCATAAAATCTGTATTCTAGTGAGTAATTAAATTAAATAAAACAAGATTATCATAAAATTTTACAATTTTCCTATTTAAATGGAATTGCAGAATAATAATAATAATGATAATGATAAATAGTTGTGGCATTATAGTTTAAAAAGTATCACTTATATAACTGCTTCTAAAAGGATGTTAACTATTCTCCAATAAAATTTTATAATAGCCTTCCATACTACCTAGGCAACCCAAGCAGTATAGAAACGTCAAAGCTTTAAAATATTTTGTATGCTGACACTTCTTATACTGTGAAGAAATGTGATTCTATAACATGCAACATGTAAATATACAATACATAGGGCAGACTGAATGTATTAGTGAGTTACACTATTTGTTATTGTCATTCATTAATGCACTCAGGAATTAGTGATGGTCTACAAATTTCATTTTCCCTTACGTGATGCATGATGGGAAATAAATTGGTCTAAATCACTGCTTCTCATTAAAAAAAAAAAAGGTCATCTTAGTGATTGGTACATGGTGTTAGTGCTGCAAATCTTATAATCATATAATATGTTCAATGCCTCCGAGTGTTGTTTATGGTGGGGCCATAAAAACCAATAAACCAACACATCAGTTTAAATAAGCTGACTTTTTTTAGATTTAGATATTGATTGTAACATAATAACCACAAATACTCTAGGCAGGATTTTCTAAGGTAACTCTTTCGAGGTGTTGCCATCAGAACTTGTTTCCCCCGACTCCAATCAAGGTGGGGAAATGTTGGCAAGTCACATATTATTGTATATGTGCACAGTATTTATTAGTTAATGTGCTGTTTTTAAGCAAACATAAACATAATGTTAGCTTTGAAGCGTAGGAAGTATTATTTTCATGACATTTTCAGAGGCTCTACACAAACTGCAAATGGAATTATTTGCTCCACAGAATTGTATGAAAATAGTGTGTTAAAAAGGAAAAGGTTGGCAGTTATTTAAACCATTGCATAAGGGTTAATTTTCCAAATTGTGATTAATTGCATTACATTTAATGCAGTGTTTGGCTCCACATGCATTTGTGAGCAAAGCTTCTCTAAAATGAATTATATTAAAAACAAGCATCACTGTAATGTATGTGGTGATAATTTGGTTCATCTGTTAAGGCTCTGTACTTCACCCTTAGCATTAGATACTGATGGACTCATCCAAAGTAAAACATGTTACCGGAGTAAAAGAATGGGGGGGGGGGGGGAACCAACAATGAAAACTAGGTGCAGATGAGGAAGGCATTAGGTTTACAAACATTCCGTTGCATCCCACAGCGGCATGCCCCAATGTGTTGTACAGAATGGAATAAGTTATTGCACCTTCCCCTCTGCTCCTCTAATTTGGACATGCCTGCTTTAAGGCATCACCAGGCAGATGCAGACAGACAATCTTTTCAGAGCATAACATCTGTAATTTGCTCAAATTGGACATACAAGCATATTTTAATTTTTACAAAGAAACAATATCAATGTCCGCTTGAGAAGTCTTATGTACACATACATATGAAGTAACACAAAGTGGTGCAGAATATCATCACATTTTTAAAGAAGGAATTATGACATAATTGTCTCTGCTGTGCAAAAGCCATGTTTTTCTATATTATTGTTATTTTTACTTTTTGTCCCGCTTAACTGGGATGAGATAAGTAATGAAAAACTTTCATTAGAGATATTATGAAAATATCCACTGTCAAATTTAATGAATCAGGATTTGAAGGTTCCAAATATTTTGATTGCTTGTAGTTACAAGTGACTGATTACTCTTACATTTCATAATTTTATTGCTTACAATAAGTTCCTTCTGAATGAATGAAAGTCAAAATTTTTATTAACTATAAGGAAGCTTCATCCAAAAATTCATATTACAAGGGTGATTCAAATATAAGCAGTAATTTTTTTTTTATACATTATTGATTAATCATCTATACTACAAGCAATGCCTTCAGATTTTCTCTACATAGCCTCCTTCATGCTCTGCACTTTTGACAATAATTTGGAAGCTTGAACATTCCTTGATCAAAAAAAGTTTGAGGTGCATCGTCAATTGTACACACTCTCCTCAATGTTTTCATCGTTTTTGTATCCTTTTCAATCAAATTGTTCTGTCATGGACACATACTAAAAATAACTTGTGAAACATCTGTCTATCATTTCCTTCAGAGTCCAAAATGGTGAGTAAGGAGTGTTGAAGGAATGATGCCTTCCCAGTGAAGGCCAAAACCCTCTTCTCTGTTGTGAAAGTTCTCGTGATGGCTCTTTTGAATTTTACTCATTGATTTTCTTCATGATTCATTTATGGTGAATATGGTTTATTATTGCTGGATTTAACATCGGTAAACTCTGCCTACTAAACAATGGATTGTATTTTTTACGCATCAGAGATATCCTTTTATGTGATAATATTAAACCTTGTACTGTGAATTTGACAATGGACACATTGGAGGGCATGCGCTGGGAAATTCATGACCACCGTCCCTGAAATCCATTTTTGTCACCCCTCCCCAAGTATTGTTTGTGCCTATGAAATAATTTCTCAGAGGAAGTTTTCAAATCATCGGTCAGTGTGCAGTGCATGAAAGGAAGCTATGTAGAGAAAAACTGAAGGTGTCACTTGTGTATATAATTAATCAATAAATGTATAAAAATTATCAGTTATATTTGAATTATGGTGGTAATATACTTGGTGTTGCAATACATCCATTGTTTCCTTGGGGAAAGGTTATAAACCATGTATGTGAAAGAGTCTGGGGTTATCTTTTAGCATCAACCATTTAGCTTCTTCAGAAGTACTTATGCTAGAATTGTATTTTCATAGTGTATTTACAATCCGTGGTAAAAGGTTTTGTTCTTCAGAAGAGGGCCATTAGAATTTAAACTAGGACTACTAATAAACAATGTTGTAAATCTCTGCTGTTATATTTTAAAAAGAACCATATGTTTGTATATCTTTAGAAATTACTGACATTCTTATGCCACTTGTAAATCTCTGCTGTCATATTTTAAAAAATCTATGTGTTTGTATAGTTTCAGTAACATTATGCCACTAGCCACATGGATGAATTTATCATAGATATTTGTAACTTTAACTGTGTCCAGTTTTGAGTTTATTTCTGTTAAGATTGCTAACAAGTTTCTTTAAGATTTATTTAAGTTGAAGGGATGCCACTTTTAAAGGACAATATGTCTTTGACTGATTAGACTCATTTTGTTAATATCTCTACACTCTATGTATATGGTATAATATAACGAAGTATTTTCTGGGCTATCATGCTGTGATCTGTTGGAGACAGGTGTTTCATATGTTCATCCACAAATGTGATGGACATTTTCAGTGACATGGTTGAAGTTTCCTTCAAGAAGGTATCCCTGTGTCTGATGTGATAGCTGTTAAGTGCCACTAAATTTTTACGTTGATACTCTTAACTTGTTGGTCTGATATGGGCAGAGCCGGGTGAATGGTAGGTGGGTCCTAGTCTCTCCTATGCTATTGTTCATTTCTGATTAGCTTTTAATGTTTTCCTGTTAATTTTTTTTTGTCTTCATTGACTGACAAAGCTGCTGTTTAGTTTTTCAGCCTCTTCTTTCTTATTAAAATTACTTGAATATTTGTAAATTTTGACATTTTTGTAGGGGAAGTCTGGGCAAAGGGGATAAGTTAACTTTAGGACCCGAATACCAAAAGACTCCAGCATTAGGACTAAAAGTTTTATGGAATACTTGCACAAACAGGTTTGAATTTTTGAATGCTCAGATGATTTTATACTTAACAACATATAAATAGGAAATTATGAAAATGTGCTCTTTAGTCACCTTGTCCGGGATATCCCGGACAACGTGAATATTTGCTCTGGGCAAAGTTAATACATATTTTTAATCATTGCAATCGTCACAAAAATAGGAACCATGACCAATGTAATTAAGAGTGTGAGATTTAACTTTTCTAACTGGATGAAATTCTGAGGTGCAGGTAGGATTAGGACGATCTGTAAGAGAAGAGGGAGCATAATCAGAATCAGAAAAAGTATTTGGATTGTAAGGCCAAATTCCAGAAGACTGTAAACTTCTAATAGCATTTTGAGCATTTGCCACCCTCAGGTAAGCTGTGGTAAACAATTTTGCAACATTGAACTGATTGACAATTCTTCCTCATGGTTCCTTTGTAAGGTATACAAATTGCTTGCTCAAAACTAGTTTTCAGGGGTCTCTATGTGGCCATGTCTAATGGTTGCATTTTATGCATTTTTTGAGCATAATCAAGAGCCTTTATGTATTTATGAGGCCCATGATTGTCCAAGAGTGGCATAACCTTTTTATCTGAAGTTGGACTAACTTGTCTCACAAAGAAATACAACCACTACAGAAAGGTCTCCCTGTTGATGCAGCCATTATACTTGCATGTAGCTTGACATCCCGTGGGGCCTTCGTCAAAAAGCCGTTCCTGCATGTGCCTCTGTGCAAAAATAAGGAATGTAGGAATGAAAGACCCAGAAGCATTACAGCAACAAATTTTTAATTGACCTCATTCTAGACTGATGATAATTGCTACTTGCTTCTTTCCTGTAGTAGAAAGAATTTTTGGTGGCTTCTTAGTTGAAGTTCGAATACCGGTCTCATCCATGTAGTAAAGACAAGATGGTTCAATGTCATGTGTTTCTATGAGTTCCCATAGAAGTGTGAAAAACCTATCTATTGTGGACAATTATATCCTCTAGCCCTAGCAATTGACATGGACCCTGGTGAATATAAGCTTATATATTTATGTCTATCCATAAACCCCTTCAACCACTCTCCAGCTGTCCCATTTTAAAATGTTTGAGGAATTCCATTTTTAATTGCAAACTCAAATACGAGCTCCTTAAACTCGTTCCTTGTAAGGTCATAGAACAAATTATCCATGTAATGGAGATACTGCCTACCTAAGACAGCCTGAGTCTCTCAAACCTATTTCTGCTGGTCCCTTTATCGTGCGCCTATATAGAGTTGCAAACAGGATTTATACTTTTTAGCTGCAGCATTTAAGGACTCTAATATAGCTTCTTTCATGGCATTTTGCATGTCATGTTCACTCCAATTTACACGATTTATTTTTCTTTTATAGTTAATCACCATCTGAAACAATGTTAATACACTTCAATTTCTAGAGGTTCCTATTAAAATTATTAAAATCATGTTTGACTTTAAACGAGGGAAGCTACTCTGAACATCCTTCGCTCTTGTTGGGTGAAGTGAATATTTATTTGCTTTGCCCGAGTGAAGCCATTAGCTTTGAAGAGGTTCAAAGAGTCGAAATGAAGTATACTGGCATTTGATTTTAAGAGTATCAGAACATGGAAAATATAAAGCCTAATGAGAAACATACACTTCTGTGAAATAAATGTATTTTACTTATATTGAAGTATTTTAGTAAAACTCTGGAGATTCCAAAATGTCTTCTTATGCAAAACGCATTTGTCTCACAACTAAACATACTTCCATTGGAAGTCTAACAGATGTTGCTACTAACCATGCTGCTTGCGTGGTGCTACCTAGTGCAGCTTTTGCACGCTAATCATTTTTCACTTTGCCCAAACTTTCCATACTGTAGTTGAGCTTGGTAGTATCTTATGGATGAAAGGGTACTTGTATCCTAGAACTTAATGACATACTTCCACTCTGCTTCGATGGTATCTTTGGTGACCACATTTTTCCAGGAATATAATAAGTACTATCATTAATTCCACAAGATGTTTGTCGCAATATGTAACCACAAATTAGGAGTAATCTATTTAAAGAGATTAAAGCTTATGTGGTATTTAATGGGAATATTTAACAAATAAATTGATAAATAAGTGATTAAATGTATATAATGGCCTACACTATAATATTAAAATTCGAAGACTTTCACGGCCAGTGTTAGAATCACTTATAGAAAACAAACCCAGGCTTGTAGGCTGTGGTCCACTGGGCTTCTCCGGACCAATCAGGTCATACGAGGGCGGTACCTCCCACACTATATAAGCCGAGTGCTCCAGACAACGTACCAGTCACTACTGAGAGACCACAGAGATTTACACGCCACTGATGATGCCTGCCGCAGGCGAAACGTCTGGGGAACGAGGGGAGAAGCCCAGTGGACCACGGCCTACAAGCCCAGTTTTGTTTTCTATAAATGATTACACTATAGTAATTAAGATATTTATATTTAGCTATAGTTACCTGAGTGGTTAAGATCAGAAGGAGGATCCTTCTTGGAATGGCTAACCAGTACTGTCAAACCAAGCCACCTCTCCAAGGAGAGAGGCCAGTGCCCGCTGGGGGTGCTATGAGCTAATACTAATTGTAGCAAATGCTCTGACATGTTATTTTACTGCATTGTGAATAGTGAATAGTTGCTAATGATATCTAGGGATGTTTTGTCTACTTAGCTACAAAGAAAAACACACAAATGTATGTTTCAAAATTAGCTTTTATTAATTAAAAATAAGTTGTGAAATTGGGAACCAGCAATGGTAAATGTAGATTCAATTGTCATATTTGAGGCTCACAAAATTGAAGTGCAAGTGTTTGCACTATTTTTCTATTTTTTTATTGTAAGGTAATACAGTTTCTCAGTAATTTGTAAATAAGGCTTGATAATCATTTTGATGTTCCTCTATTTTTTTAGCTGTGTTCATCAATAACAAGTAATAAACCCCTTATAATAAGAGTTGCTCCTTTTATGTATATGTAAAAGTACTATAATTGTATTTATGACTGAAGCAGAATGTGGTTGTATTATTATTGTTGATAATAGTGCAAATTTAGAATTAAGTAATGGCAGACATTAATTTTCTTGAACAGAAGACTAAGTCATTAGTGTATTGGTCTAACCTAATGCAGTTATTGTTAAAACTACAGTATTTGCTGCTTGTAACACCAAAATCTGCAAATCAGTGTTTATCCTTTCACTTTGCAATTCATATAAAGGCCTCCCCCCTGCCAATAAAAGGTCTGGCTATGTCAGTTGACTGAGGCTTGGTTACTTAACTAGAAATCCGTAGTTTTATTTAAAACAAGGAATTCTGCTACCATGAATAGGCTTAGAACGTTGCTGTGTAAGTGTTGTGACATGCATATGGAAACTGTGGAGCTAATTGCACCTCCAGTTTTCATATGCTGGTTTTTATACATTCTGACCTGTTAAAATAAAGGTTCTGGAAAGAAATTCCTAACCAAGAGAAACAGATTTCCTGCCAGGAGTAGGTTATGATGTTTGAAAAATTAATTCTTATCTAAGTTTAAATTTACAAGAGAAGTCTATACTGGATTGTGTTTTAAGAATGCCATAACCTGCACAAGAAAATAGAATCTAAACAGTAAATCTAGGCACTTTTTTTTTGGGCTGCACCATGGCCAAGTAGTTACACCACTCGCCTCTCATCTAGACAGTCTGGGTTCAATCCCATTTGTGATGGACTAAGTGGTGCAGGGTTTTCTCAGGTTCTCTGGTTTTCCCCACCATCATATTCCACTGGTGCTCTATCTTCATCAGTGTCATTGCCTGCAGTGCCATAGTAGTAAAAGTGGGCACTTTTTGCTGTTTTTTATGTTATTCTAAAAACAAAAAAGTTGAGACTGGAAAATGTTTGAAATACATTCAGTAGTAGTTTAGAATATCTGATGTTTCTTGCATGAGCACAAACATCAGCAGTTGAATTATTTAGCAGAGCTTAAATATCATAAATAGCTTATAGTGTAGAATATGTTAACTGTGCATCTTGCAGGTGTTTAAGGTGACAAGCAATCATAGAAATCGCCCCTCAGGTTTAGCAGCTTCAAAATAAATAATAATAAAAATAAATTTAAAAAAAATAAAAATAATTATGTCTACCAACACAGAAGTTGACAGTAAAGCAATTAAAATTGAGATGAATCTATTGTGTTGACACTAGCATGTCTTCAAAACATACCTTGGTATGTTTTAATTGACTACCTAAGTTAAGTGTTGGTGTCTACTCATCTCAATCTTAATGTAATTACTTAGTTGACAGCTTTCTCACATCAATGCTGATGCACCACTGCATGCTAAAATTTCAGTTACTCTTAATTAGGGCCCAGATTTTAATGACAAGTCATAATTTTTTTTCTCCAAAATTTGGGGTGAATTTTACAACATTAGTGCATGAATCCAAGTGTTTTAGTGTAGAAAAATGTGTTTTTATTGTGTATATAAAGTTATATTTATGCCGTTTTTAATAATAGGTCATATTTTGGCAAATTTTTGCCATTGTAGGTCATATTTTAGCCAGCTTTTGTAAAATATGCATAATATATTTGTCATACCTGCTATGGACACAATAATAGAAACATGAAAATGTTGCTCACATGACAATGTTTCAGGTGATATTGTCTCAAATAAGCACAATAATTATTACAGAGGTTTATTTATCAGTACTATTAGTAAATAAGTAGCATAACACGCTAGTCAGATCGCTGGTGCAAGACATTATTGCACTAGGTCAACAAAACGTTCTCAAAGGCAGCTTCCGACAATATACATCGCACACTATTTGTTTAAGTACAAACTCAGTCTCATTCATCATGCTGAAAGTAAAGTGTTCCAACAGAATATAGTTGCAAAGTTTTGTATGTGATTTTGGAGAGAAGTTCTGCAGCACTGACGGGGAAATATTATTTTGTAAACTATATGAAGTTAAAGTTAGTGCAGAAAAACTCTTTAATGTGCAACACTGTTATACCATTAAACACAGCAGCTGTGTGAGGAGAAGTGCTGGAAATGACAGCAGACAACTAGACCAACTACACCAAAATAAAGATAATCGTTTGTGAGCTTGATAGTGATGAATCAAGTGCTATCAAAACTGTGAAAGAGATCTTTACAGATACCTTGTTTGGAAACTTGGCTTACCAATGCCAAATTTTTCAATGGTATCAAAAACCATCACACAAATGGAAGCTGCTGGTACTCAACTATGTGATGTCCTAGATATTGTGCAATATTTGCAGAGTTAGTTGGGTCGAGCTCATGGTTATGCAACTGACAAAGTAGACAACAAATTGCAAAGTGTTTTCCAGCAGAATCCTTGATAATCAACAAAGTGTCTCTTTGCAAATGCCACAAAATGAAGGCAACGAACCAAACCTGGCCTGCGGTGACCTTGCTGCCTTCAAATACACTCCTGTGATGTGGAACAGAGTTTTTCCAGGTACAAAACTATGCTCAGTGACAACCATAGATCTTTGAAAATGGAATACCTAAAAATATACCTTGTGATCCAGTTTAACTCTGCAGAAACTGAAGATTGACAAGGAGTGATAACAATATTGGATTACTTTAAACAAGTGGTGTGCAGTAATAAAGATGTGGCTTTATTGTTTATATAGGCGTTATTGTTTTCACTGTACTTTATATTTTTTCAGACACATGCAGACATTTAGAAATAAGTGCTAGTTGCTTTTAAATACTGCAAGAAGTAAATAATACTCACAATTTGTTCTGAAGTGAATTTTGTATTACATGGTATATAAAAATCAACAAAAATATTTTTCAATAAATTTATGTAAAGTCATATTTTATTTTTAAGGTCATATTTATATGAGTTTTAGGTCATAAATGTCTGCATATTTCACTGTTTTTAGGTCATTAAAATCCAGGCCTTATTCATGATTCATTCACACTCAATTGTCTTGCAATTCTTCCTTACTTTTATAGCTAAAATGTTACATAACTCTCTAGAAACTTCTAGTAGCTGCTGCATACTAAAGCAAACATGAGAGCGGCTGCAGACAGCAGTCACACTGCCCCCTCCTCAGGCCGGGTCATCCTCACCAGCATCATTGTAGCAAGCTAGATGATCCAAATGTACTACCAGTTTCTTCCCTTGGGATAGTCTCTGGATGCAGTAGGCGACACCATTTAACCTGTTTACTACAAGGATGCCATGGTTGCTGAAGCTTGGGGCAGTGTCCCTTGGTCTAGATAGGGTGATATAGCAGTTTTTAAGGGCTTCCCAGATCTGCCCGGATTTGCCAACATTGGGATCGCATTCAGTACCTCTGCCACCCATCCTTGGAGGCCTGCTATCAGCTGAGCAGCTTTTTGTTCTGCTGACCATTGGTTGTGTATGGTAATGCCGGTGAAAAACTTTGAAGGATTGATGTCATGTTGTATTTGGGTGGTTTGACATGCACAGATGTTGTGTCTCATCCTGGCATCTTGAAAACTTCAAGTCTTTCAGTCTTCTGTTAAGTAATTAGCTATAAAGATTTGGAAGGATAGTAAATTGTACATTGGTAAAACAAAATATTAATGGGAATTAATCATACAATAAACCTATGAGATATGCTATGAACCAAGTTTCACTTAAGTAAACAAAAAATAACTGATGTAAGGAAGGAAGAAATATATCGTGCACTGTATCATCTTATGCCTTAGGCAAATTTATTGGTTGAGATTTAGTCACTAAGTCAGGCTACTGCAGAAATATTCTTTAGTGTGTCAGCTAAATCATCTTCCTTCACGCCTCAGTCAACACTGCATCTCAACTCCTCTATCCACTTCTTTTTTTTATATGTTTACATTTATACACGAGTCTATGGAATGTTAGTATTCATTCACTTACAGGAAATGCAGTGAAAGTCTATCAAGAGCTATAGTCCAGCAACTCTTTGGGGACATGTTCAAGGCAATAACTTTTACATCTTATCTAGCATAAGCTTAGATGCAACAACTTTCATAATGGAAAACTTGAAAATTTATAAAATTGAATTAAGTATTGAATCTTTTAAGCTTTTTAGACTTGAGTATAAATTGGCTTTAAATACAGGGACATTATTTGGATGCTTGGTCAGCTTTATAGGGATTTACTTGCCCTGTATTGTTTCTAATTAATTCTGTTGCCCCCTGTAGTTCTACTTCTCTGTGTGTTCTGGCTTATCTGTTGATGTAGTGTCTTTCTTCTATACAGAGATTGGTATGTTGAGATCACATATTATTGAATGGTAGTGGTGTCATAGAGTTTCTATTTGCCATAATACTGGGACAAAGGGAAAGCTTAGGCTATTATGAGTTGTACTTTATTAATGATGGTGCAGTGTGATTACAGTGCACATCAGTATTTTAAGAAGCTCTTGAGAAGTTGGAACTAATTTTTTAATGAAACGTTAATGTATTTTGATTTTTTTTATATTTATCTCTATGTCCCCCCCCCCCCTTTGTTTTCATACAGATTCACAGACATAAACATTTACAAACACCCATGCCCAAGGCAGGACACCAACCTGCAATCCCCTGTGCCTCGAAGCACCAATGCTAGGCACTTAAGCAAATGTGGGGCCATGGGGACTGGCAACTAGTAGATAAACAAATGAACACTGAAAGAGAGTGCATATTGGAAACTGTCAAAAATATGAAAGTATAGGCATTTCACACTAAACAAACTTGTGGATGATTCTAATATGTTTTAAATGACAGAAGGAGTGGTTTTTTTTTTTTTTTTTTTTTCCCTCTTCTTTTTTATACAGTAAAGATGCATATTGTAATTCATTGCAATGAATTCTGAGCGAGTTTGGCTGATTCATGTTTATTGTTTTTTAATGCTGTGCATATTATTATCCTGCTTTTTGTATTAAGCTTTATATTTTATTATTTTATTTGTAAAAGTACTGGGCATTTTTATTTTCTAACCATATTATGATATAATTGCTTTATTGTGTTACTGTATGAATTAGAACAATGCATATAATGTCAGTACATGTTATGAGCTGCTTTTGGAACAGATTATGCTTTAACATGCATGTTTATACTACAAACCCCTCCCCTCTATCCTCTCTTTATACCGCTGACTGCTCTGTGTGTCCATAACTATGTGCGCTTTGGAACCCAAAACCGAGCTCTAACTATGATAACAGAATGACATATTTCCTGTCTCTCCTAGTTTTCATACCTGACTAGCACATGATCAATAAACATCAGTCATAAATTAGGAGTGGTCAAACAACTATCAGTTATCTGCCATCAAAATTGATAAATTTAAATTAAAGCAGTTGTGAACTTTCTAATTAAATTATAGGTAATAATTGTATTTACACAGTGGCTGGGCCAGAAATTTCAAATGCATTTCATATTGGAAGTCATGTAATTGGCATACTATTGTAAAATGTACATGCATACTCTAAATCCAGGTATTTTACCAATCCATAAAGAACACTTTTCCAGCCCTTCAAACTGGGACAATCCTAATTTTAATGCCCCCAATTATAATGCAAAAACATCTTTATACTCCAGCATGCAGAATTTTTATGTATGATTCATAGGTGATGACAAACTCTTGTAGAGAAAATTTAGGCAGCATTTTATAGACAGATTCCCTGCTATATGTTTGCCTCACATAGAGATAAACTACTAGACTAAAGAAATGGAATCTGTTCTTGAAAAACAGAAAATAAATATGTTCTTACAGAGGAAACATTTGTGACAGAGAAAAGTTAGAAAAAATACAAAACTATGTCTGAAAACTTGCACAGGAATCAAGATTTGAAATCTTTCTTGGTATACTACTAAACTTTAAAAATTTGAATCCTATTGCATGTTCAGGTATTGCAACCATAATGCGAGTAGAGTTAACTTCTGAAATGGGATGTGGGCAAAGTTAGCGATTCCTCTTTTGGCGTGCATTTAATTTGTTTTATGGATGAAGGGTTGTTTTATTTACATGGATGTAGCAAAAGAGAAAAACAAAACAAAACTAGACTGCAATGCAGAAAAATATCTTATTCATGAAGTGCCAATGGGTGTGGGTTGGTGCGTGTGTTTTTTTTTTCTTTTTTCACCCCCAGAATTTTCACAATTTGCATCCTCCCCTTTGTTTATACTTCCCCTGTTTATAACTGATGTCACTGTAGCATTTGGTGATATTGAAGTTCCATCTGTGCTTCTTTTTAATATTTGCTGATTACTGGATTGTATCACAACTGTTTCCATGTCCCATGTTGTATGCAGAATTTCCGTCTTGGAATGTTCACGATTTACTTCCACCTCTTTGTTGCTAGTATTTCCTCCATTTGTCTGATTTAAATTTGATTTGAATTTAGCATTTGAATGGTTTGGAGTTATGGAATTACTGTGGCTGCAATATACATATGTGCTAGAGAAAGTAAAAAACCATGGTATTGTTCTTTGTGTTTATAATATGCCAAACCAGCAACAAAAAATAACTGTCTGGCAATATGCATCTACTTTACACTGCATACTGCCTGGTAGCACATTTGAACCAGCACCTCAGTCAAAGCAGTGGTTTTAAAAAGCAGTAAAACACTGCTAGAAGAACCCTAGCTTTATTATTTACCTTTAATCTCTGTTGTTGATCACACTGGTTTGAATTTAAGAACAATTACAGAATTTACATATAGTCAAGGCCTTCAATATTAATTGGTATAGGAATCCAGTAGTATTAACTTTTTAAATGAAGCACCAAATCCTTGCCACATCTGATAAATGTAAAAGTTTTGTTGGGATTGAAGTTAAATTGTTTCACATCCCTAGTATTCATACTAATTTGCAAAATGGCTTTCGAAGTCGCTTGACAATTACATTTTGGCTCTGTGTACTATATTTGCTATACCAACCATTAAAAAGAAAGAAAGAAAAAAAATGTGTTTGTTGGTATAAAATGATAAAAGGACAAGCAAGTAGCAAATTAAGGTACTTGTTCATTCTCCATTGTTTGTACTCGGCATGCTCTTAAAATTGGAAGAAGTCAGTTGTGTGTAAGAATGAGCTCTAGAGCTTTGAAATTTTTACCTAGATATAGATCAATCAATCATATGGATAAAATTTGTCTATAATACTAGTGTTTAAGTTAACTGTAATCCTCTAGATTATACTAGAAGTTAAGCTTTGGCTAATTCAAGTTATGCATAAAACAACCTTAATCTAGCAGCCTTCCACTAGGTGATTTTCCAGCTTTGTCTATGTGTTAAGTGTTGCACAAGCAGGTTTTGTCTGCTTCATCCATGCATAGCCTTTGTTGTATGTTATTAAAAGACTTGTGTCGAAAGAATGGTGGATTAGGTGACTTTCAGAGTTATTTTATATGGATTTTTAAGTGTTTCACCATTCTTTAAAATATATCTCAAATAGTGCACATCAAGCAAGAAAACTCAATATAAAATGACAGAATGATACATGGCACCTTGAGTGCCTCGAGCATAACAACTCTGATTTTATATCAGTATGGGAAATCTTTTGTTTAGTTCTTGTGAGACAGTACGTGGCCTGTTATGGGGGAAAGAGTTATTCAGAAGGGAAATATAAATCTTAGCTAATAGTATAAATTATATCAAGAAGAGGAAATATAAATGTACAGTGAAAATGGGAAGGGTAGAAAGACTTTAAACTCATATAGGTAGCCGAGTTGTCACGAGCTGGTGGTACAAGATACTGTTACGTCTGTGCATTGAACCAAGGGTAAGGGGTTGAGAATGCACTGCCTGAGGGAACATAATAGGACAGAAAGCAATGCTCGCTGTTCAGGGGACAATGTTTGAGGCACTTGGCGAAGAACCTCCATACAACTAAGATGTGAAATTTAGTGTCCATGGTGGAGCTGAACAGGCTGCCTGTGAAAGAGAGGGAAATAGTTATTGTAATATTGAAGAGAGTACAGAATATATCATTGCATCATACTAATAAATAATAGTTACGGGCGAGTAAAGTGTAACTTCATAGTAGAAAATTAATAGGAATACGAGTGTGTTCGACGGCGGAAAAAGGCTGAACTAAATTAATAAAGTACGTGTGTCTTACCACACCATTCCCAATACTCATAACCTGCACCCGGGATACGAACCCTCAACCAGTTACCGCCCCAGTTGTTGCAACATCTTTCAATGTAAACTGCTTGGGCATGTTGGGATTATAGTTTTCCTTTACAGCATTTACAGGATTTTTCTACAGTTTTAGAAATAGAGTAATTTCATACCTGAGTCACCCAAGAATATTACAATGCTATCGTGTTCTGGCAGTCTTTCAGAATATATGACTCATGCACGCTGTCAGGCCATACTGTAATCATTGTTTGTAAACATTTCTTTGAGTTGCAATTCTTCTTCTTCTTCTTCTTCTTCTTCTTCTTCTTCTTCTTCTTCTTCTTCTTCTTCTTCTTCTTCTTCTTCTGTTGATGTACTTGTCACCATTTGCTTGTGACTTCAAAATTGATACTATGGATTTGTACTATGATGCAATCATTTGTTCCAAATATGTGTGGATAATTTTTTCCAAGGTTGTTGAGTAGTATTAATGACTTGTGATCTTAATGGAAATGTTATCCATTGAATAGCCTTGTGGAAATTCTTTTGATTACATATTCAACAACTCTACCTACAATTGACTGATGTACTCCATCATCATCTGCAACATCTGGCTGAAATTCTGGGTCACCAACAAAACAAAGAAATATTTGCATTCTTTCTTTTGATATTAACGCAACCTCTTGTGTTTCTGTACTCTTTCCCAGGAAAGGATGCAAAATGTGCTCTACATTTTTCACATGTATAAGGATTTATAAACACTTTCACTGCATTTTGTTGGGCTGGTAAACCGTTCTTGAATGAATATTCATGAACTGTGCCACTTTGTGAAACATGACAAGTATCAATACTTCTCTAACAGGAATCCAACTCACCTACTAGTCTTCATGAAATCAAGCATTCCCTTGTTTTTGTACTTCAGATTTAAACTTAAGTTGATTACAAATATTCAAGCTTAAGCTAGATAGAAAGAATGGCTGAGGGCTTTCATGAATAAATTGTTTTATTATTTTATCAATCTAAAAGTTGCCCTGTTAATATTACTTTCCTACATAATTAACCAACAATAATACTGAAAGTCAAGTGAAAGCATTCTTTTAAGCATCAGAAACCTAAATTGCACTTGAAAATTGCCGAGATGAAGCTTATGCTTGACTTATATATATCATCCATAATGTTGGTGGAGTTACTTCTTCAAATAATAAGAAATTGCATAACTGTGCATCAGTTATTGGACTTTGCTGGCATATAAAATTCTCCTTTTAGCAAACTAGCTTTGTGTAAATTTGAATATACTTATGCTATCTGACTCATAAAACCATTACAATACAGCAGGAGAGGTCCCAAGACATAGCTTCATGTGGAATGTGGTTTTTTTTTTTCTAAGAAGATAGTACACTTAACATTGGAATACTTAAAATAGAAGTGACATCTCATAATTAAGCATATCATGAAATCAGCTATTTTATTTAATTTTTATTTGGTTACTGTTTGCATTTCATTATTCAAGGCTTAGATGCTCTTCTAATACGGAATTTGCAGAAATAGTAAACATGTCATTCAATTTTATGCACTTATTCAACAGAAAAAAAACGTTTGTTGCATCTTTTTTGCATTACAATTCACACATGAAATGATTCAGACAAGTATAACTAGAAGTTTTTTCTGGGCTGTATTGCTGTGGTCTGCTGGAGCAAGATGATCCAAATGGTTCATCCACAGCTTCAGTGGACATCTTCAGTGGTGCAGTCAAAGTTTCCTCGGAGAAGGTTTCGCAGGGAAATAACTTCTAGTTATATTGACTCTGGCCGTGAAAGCCTATGTTCTCTCATGATTAAGACAAGTCTTTTTTGAAGTATTAATAGAATAACATTATGTACATATTTTTGTAAGATTCAATATCCTTGTAAATTATAAGGTAACCCCAATCATGGCTTCTCTCCACTGCCATGGAAAAGAACACAGGCAATGTTCTTAGCAGTGTTAAGAGGGAGGGCACCAGGAACATTTGTTGATATGTGGATATAAGAAAAATAAAATATGTTAGTTGATAAAGAGTTGGAGAAGTGGAGGATGGATGTTAAGGATTCAAAATGGGACAGAATGAACAAGGAAATGGTAGCCATAAAAATGTTACCTAACAGATAAGGGAAAGAAGAGAAGCAAGACTATGGTTGAGTTTACAGGGAAAATCAAGGAAAGCTAAAAAGTGAAGAAGGGCAAGACAGGAAGATAGGAGTAAGTAGATATCAGAGAATTGAGAAAAGAAGAAAATGAATAAGGCCTAATAAAAAAAAAAAGAGGACAGAGTGCCAGACACAAGTCATGTTTACTCATATTGTAAAACATGTAAGTAACTTTTAAGATCTAACCTAAATTTATGATCTAGATTTGTTGTATACTTTTTGGTAAAAGTAAATATTCTGTCAAATTCTAAAAATATTCTTTGTTCCTATTGTTGGATGTTCAATAGAAAATAGAATGATTTACCTTTTTGTCTTGTTTATTGGATGTCTAAATAAAATGTGTTTTGCTCTACTTCATTTCTTTAAGTTGCTTATTTGCTTCACTGCATGCTTTTATAAACACATGGTTTGTTTATGATAGTTACAAACTCCTGTAATTATTTTGATTTTACTTAAAGTGCAGAGAAGTAATCATTTAATAAAAATTACCCTGTTGTTGTCATGACATTCAGTTTTATAAATGCATTTTGGTTTAACTTGCTTTCATTAAACATCAAATTCAACAATGCACAAAAGAACTGACTTGGAAATTAAATGGCATGAACAAAAATTAATGACATTAGCACATTTGCAGTGGTTTTTCTCTGATGATCAGACAGCACTTAAAGCAAATGCAAGCTACCAGATAACATCCAAATTAGAGTGAGATTGCCTAATACATCTTATCTCGTACAGCTGGCAAAACACAATAAGGTTGCCCTTGGACGGGTACCTGGACATGAAGGAGTTTTAGGTAACGAAGAAAGCAGATACTATAGCAAGGAAAGGATCTGCTGAATCATTTACTGACCAAAACCAGTTTTTGGCATTACTTTAAATACTGTCTGGAGAACCATTGCTGAGTAATTATTCCCACCAAAGGTAATGGGTTTAAACAGATGGATGCAAGCAAAGTAAGTGAATGATTAGTAAAACATCCTCCTTGCTGACTAAAGACATACTAAGACCAAAAAGTTCCAAAATAAACATAATATATGGGCTATAAATGGGATATTGTAGATTAAGGAAATACATGCATTCAATGGGAATCATACAACAATAACCAATATGTATGTTATGCAATGAGGACAAAATTGTTTATCATAAAGCCTTAAGTAGGAAAAGATACAATGTATCTGGTATTGTAAATCCAAAGGACGGTATTCTGCAAAGATTGAATAATTCAATAAACTCAGAAGTTTGTGTTAATGAAAGATAGCCCACCTCCATCTTTATACAAATCAAACAAACACATCAAAAGCTGGCTTAATACCAGTGTGCACTGCCCTGAGCAGTGATCCTGAACTTTACTGTTCAGTTTAGCCAACTGCAAGGCAACTCATGCTTTTGCCAAATAAAGCAACATGGCACACATGAATTAAATTGAATTGAATTGAAATTTATTTGTAACAAGCCAATGGTACATGGATTTACACGCCAGCATAATGAGAAAACCACAGTAAAATACATAATGATAACATGGTAAAATACATAACTAATAACATTTTAAAACTTGTAACTTAGAAACTCTTTCACTGAATAGAAACATTGATTCACTAAAAATCATTCTACATTTTGCTTAAAACTGTTGTAAGACAATTTTTGTATAGCAACGGTAACTTATTAAAAAGCATAATGCCAGAATATGCAGGTGAGTTTTCATATTTTGCAAGTTTGTGATTTTCAATGGATAATAAGTATGCATTTTGTGTGTTGTAATTATGAAAATCTGAATTTTTGTAAAATAATTTCTCATTTGATTTTAAAAAGAGTAAGCTCTTAAAAATATAAATGGAAGGAAACGTTAAAATTTTATATTGCATAAAATAAGGTTTACAAGAGTCCATACTCTTTAACTTAAAGATGGTGCATAGAATTCTTTTCTGTGCGATAAATATCCTATATGCGTTAATAAAGTTGCCCAATAGGAACACAGGATAACTAAGATGTGTAAAAACAAGAGAGTAGTATGTAGATATCAGTGTTTTTGTGTCAAGCATATCTCTAAGTTGCAATATGGCAACATTTGCAGAACATAGCTTCTGGGCAATAAAGTCAGAATGTTCATTCCAGGTAAATAAATTATCCATATATATTCCAAGAAATTTAAAACTTTGTTGACTTTGGATCAATTTATTCTCAAATTGTACATTTAGGGTAGTATCAACTAATTTAGTTCTGAATTTTAGACACACAGTTTTTTCAATATTAACTGTTGGTTCATTATTATGACACCACAATATAAACTGAGAGATAGCTACTTTGATTTTGTCTAATAAAGCAGCATATACATCAGAACAAACAGTAATAGAGGTTTCTTGCGTAAGCTTCGGCGGCTAGTGTCCATGGTACGTTGGTCTTCCGGGAAGGCCGTGTCTAATACACTAATCAGACACCTACAAACAAAGAAAACTAACAATATGAGAAAAGAAACAGACAAAAACAAATCCATTGCTTGGCTGCCCTACATAGCAGACACCACCGACAAGATAGCCAGAATTTTACGCAAACACAATATTGAACCAGATACAAGTCCTCCAAGAAACTGAAATCTCTTCTACGTCCAATTAAAGACACTCGTGACCACCTGTCCAACCCGGGAGTTTACGAGATAGACTGTGAATGTGGAGCATCATATGTTGGACAAACAGGCAGATCGGTGACGACCAGGCGACAAGAGCACATTAGAAGCTTAAAACTGCACCAACCAGAGAAATCAGCACTTGCAGAGCACGCCATAGCCACAGGACACCACATAGACTTCGACCAGATACAGCTACTGGCACATTCTGACTATTTCCCACACAGGATGGTACGGGAAAGCATAGAAATTTACAAACAACAACACACCTTAAACCGAGACAGCGGCAAACATCTCAGCTCAATCTGGCAGACCCTAATTAGGAATGGGTCAAAGTGTGATTGTTTATGTATTATGGCCAATTAATATGGGGTATATTTTAAGTAATTTTAAGGTACTAAATTTAAGTTCCAACAGTGGGCATTTTCCATTGATAGTAGACATAAAAACATGCACAGAGCAAATAGTCTATAATTTAAGGGAGGAAAAGTGTAACATAGAAGAATACAGTAGATACAAATGGAAGGAAGAGTACTGCAATAAATTTAGGCAGACACTAAACTCTAATTATGGCCAGATATGTCAGTGTGGAATAAGTTTTATGATAAAGGAACAAGAAATTGAAAGTGCTATGGATATCTTAAATATCATTATGCTAAGGGCTGGGGAGGAAATGAAAATGAGAAGGAAGGTTTACAAAAGAGATGAGGGCTGGTTTGATGAAGAATGTAGAGTAACTAAAAGACAAGTCAAACAGCTGCTCATAAAGTGGAGGGAATTAGGATACATAAAATTAAAGAAAGAGTATATGCAAGGGAGGGATTTATATAATTCATTACTGGAACAAAAGAAAACAAGCTGGATGAAAAAATATGAAAGTAATTTGATACGAATCCTAAATGAAAATAATGCAAATGAGATATGGAAGGTTATGAAATCAATGTATAATAAATATGTAACAAAACCAAGTATAAAACCAGGAGAATGGATGGAATATTTTAAAAATTTGTTTGGGGAGAAAAAGAGTAAAAATGAGATAGGAAATTAGGAAATAGGTAATAACTATGTAGATATACTCGATGATATAATAAGAAGTGAAGAAATAATTCAACAGGTGAAAATAATGAAGAGAAATAAAGCAACAGGAATAGATGGAATCCCAGCAGAGGTCCTTAAGGAATGGTGCACTGAAATAAACAGAGTTAAGGTTTTAGTAGACTTATTTAACACAATTAAGGTGAAGGGTTATATACCAGATAAGTGGAGGAAAGCAATCATATACATCCAATATACAAAGGCAAGGGTAGTGTTGACAAACCAAACAACTATAGAGGCATTGCATTATTATCAAATGTAGGAACAATTTTTACTGGTATTATGGCAAGCAGGATACAAATATGGGTTGAAGAATATAACATCCTCTCGGAACTTCAGATGGGCTTTAGAAAAGGGAGGAGGACAGTTGATAACTTATTTATTATAAAAACACTGGTAGATAAATACTTAAAAGACAAAAGAGGAAAGTTATATATGGCTTTTGTGGATTTAGAGAAAGTATACGATAGGATAGAGCTTCAATTGCTGTGGCATAAGTTGTTGACTAAAGGAGTGAGTAAACAAATGGTGGACACCCTTAGAGCATTACATAAGGAAAATACTTTTTGTATAAGAGTGGAGGAAGGGGTTGTAACAAGAGAAATCCAACAAGAGAAAGGCCTTAGACAGGGATGTAAGTTAAGCCCAGTCTTATTCAATTTTTATATAGATGATGTATTAACAGAAATTGGGAGAAATAATAACTTGATGCCAGTAATTAATAATATTCAGATTCCAGGATTACTGTTTGCAGATGATCTAGTTATAGGTGCAATTACAGTGAATGGCTTGAAACAATCCTTGCAAAAATTAAATAGTTACTGTAAAGAGTGGAGTTTAAAAGTGAACCAGGACAAGACGCAGATTGTAGTGTTCAAAAAAGGGGGAAAATTGAGCAAGTATGAAAAATGGAAGAATGAGAATGAAAAGGAGTACAGGGTAGTGAGAGAATGTATTTATCTAGGAGTTAAAACTGATAGTGGTGGCAATTGGGAAAAGCAAAAGAAATTTGCATTGGCAAAAGGAAAAGGAGCTTTATCAGCTATTAGAAGTTGCAAATACAAAGCACCTAATATAAATATTAGATGGTTAGAAAAAGTGTACAATATGGTGGTTGAGGCAAAAATGCTATATGGGATAGAAGTATGGGGATTAGAAGGAGGATGGGAAGGCATAGATGAGGTGCATAGGACATTTTGCAAAGAAATACTGGGGTTACCAAATGCAACTGTTAGGCAGGTAGCACAAATAGAGCTGGGTAGAGTGGCAAGTAAGGGAAAGATTATGGAAAGGGCATTGAAATTTTGGCATAGAATATTGAAATTGGAAGAAAGGAATTTGTTAAAACAGTGTTTAGTATAACAAGAGAAAAGTTTAAAGAACAAGGGATTGGTAGACTGTCTTCAAAATAACCTGGAAAGTAGTGGGTTAGGGGAAATGTGGAGAAGAAGAGAAAATAATGTGAATAACTTCTGGAAGTTGGCAAGGAAAAGATTTGAGGATATAGAAATACAAAAAATATTTAGTGAAATAACTGAAAAGAGATCTTTAGTTTTCTATATACCAATGAAAGTCTCATGGGGAAGGGAAAAGTACATTGATGTGACAAATAAAGAGGAGTGAGAAGGTATTGCATGGCTGAAAGCAGGAGTATGGAGATTAAAAGGTTTAAGGAAAGGTATTCCACAAAATCAATGTCCTATATGTGGCGGAAATGAAGATATGGAACACACTTTATTTAAATGTAAAGGGACTGAAATTTGGAGAAAAGAGTATATTAATAAGAAATGGTTTAAAATAGATAGAAATGTAGTAGTAGTAGTAGTTGAAATGTTTCAAAAAGATAGTAAGAAGATTGGACAATTCTTATGCAAAGTGAAAAATAAATGGATATGGACAGTAAATAGACAAAATGGTGTAATAAACTAGAATTAATAAACTATTATAAAATATGAGTATGACCGGTAAAGAGCCAGGGCTGAACACCGGTCATATTCACCTGTATAAAGCTTAGCATAAATAAATAAATAAAATAAAATTAGGAATGTGGGGATTGGCAGACCACCAGCCAATAGGCGCGAGAGGGGCCGGCCTTTGCCCACACAGTTCACCTGGCACTGTCGTGATGAGAGCACATGCCCTGAGGAAGCCCCACATAGTGGGGCGAAACGTCGGCAACATTTCAAGCCAAGACGCGGCCTTCCTGGAAGACCAAGATACCACAGTAATAGAGGTGTCATCAGCATAAATTAAAACTTTTCCCACATCTATATATTCTGATCAATCATTTATATATTATAAAAATATTAAAGGGCCGAGTATTGAGCCCTGTGGGACTCCCATACGCATATAAAAATTATCAGAAAAAGTGTCATTAACTTGTATGCAAATCCTACGATTGGATAGATATGATTTTAAAAAGTATAAGAAACAGCCTCTGAACCCTAAGGCTTCTAGCTTTAAAATAATATAGTTAATATCCAAACTATCGAAGTCCTTGGATAAATCAAAATATAATACAGCTATATGTTTACCTTCATCAAGGTTTTTATATACATAGTTGTTAAGTTCATATAAGGCAGTTTCCGTTGATTTTCCAGGAAGAAAGCCATATTGTTCTGGAGTGATTAAATCAAATTTCAATATAAAATCAAGCATTCTATTGTACAAGACGTTCAAATATCTTGGAAATTGTGCTTAATAACGATACGGGCCTGTAATTCTCTACATTACTGGTATCACCTTTTTTATATATAGGTATAACTAGGGCTAGTTTCAGTGATGACTGAAATATTCCATTCTCAATGCAACTATTAAATAAGAATGCTAAGGGAGATGCAAGTATGTCACTGATCACACATATAAATTTGATAGATATATTGTCAATACCAGCGCTGTTGATATTTTTTAGTGTTTGAGCAATCTTAATGATTTCATTAACATCAATGTCAAAAAATATAACACTATTATTATTAGCTGATGCTTTCATGCACATTGAGATATCACTGGTAGAGAAATGGTTAGAATTCATATCCTCAACACTAGTTGAAAAATATGCCCCGAATATATTAGCAATATCAACATTGCCACTTATTAATCTGTTATTATGAACAAGATCAGTACGTTCAGTACGTATTTTTCTGCGTAATTTATTATTACCAAATTCCAGATTTGCTTTTGTTTGTTTAGAGAACTATTTATTTGCAATGCATAATAGTTTCTTTTTTCATTCGAAATAAGTTTTTTGTGGTCTTTCTTTTTGGCTTTATACAATTGCAATAATAAGGGCTCTCTATGAAAATGTTTTATTAAAGCAAACATATTCTTAAGTTCTTCACTCATTTTTAAGATTGTTGGGGTAATCCAACTCTTGCGCTTTCTGGCATTAGTCATTGGATAAGTCACCGTTGTCATTGGTAAATTCATATCAATAGAGCTAGTAATCATATTCATAAATTTGGTAAATATGTTATCTATATTATTATTTAAATTATACATTGCACTAAAATCCAAAGTGTTAATAGTTTGCCTTAAATTAGCTAGTTTGTCAGTATTTATTTTCCTGTAACTCTTTTGTTTAAGTTCAACACGGGCCACTTGACTAGCTAAATCAGTATTGCAAATTAAGGCCAAATGGTCTCCAAGATTTGGTTGAATGACATATGTAGTACATGGATTAGAATAGTTTCTAATTATATAATCAATCTTAGATGACGATATGTGGCCATTTTTATTTATGAAAATTCTAGTGTGTTCAAAAGATGTTCACCTTAATTCAAAACACTGTAATAAATCATCTAGTAATTTTTTATAAATATTATTTTCAAGATAGTTTATATTTAAGTCTGCACATAAGTAGATTATTTTGAATCTATTATTGAAATAAGTAAGAGTATCATATAATTTTGCAAAAAAATATCAATGTTTCCATCACAAGGTCTATATACAGTAATAACACAGCAATTGTACTGCAGGTGTGAGGAAGAGAATTTAATTGTGCAACATTCATAGTTCATTTCAATAACAAAAGAGGAGCAGTCTATAGCGTTAGTAACCTATTGGCTACAATTTCTAGTGTAGATTAGACAGCCTCCACACAAATGTTTTTTTCTGCAGAATGTAGTAATCAAGCTATAATTAGGTAAATTCATGCAATATATTTGTTCATCGTTACAATGATGTTCTGTAATGCACAGTACATTAGGGTCGTATTTTTGGGTGAAAGCTTCCAATTGGGATATCTTATTACTTAATGATTGTACATTTACAGCAGCTAATGTGACATTTACACTGTTTAACTTTCTTTCGGAGGATCGTTTTTTCATTTTAAAAAATACCTTTTGACTAAGGCCCCTAAGGGCCATTCTTTTGGATCCATAGCCTTTTGAAGATTATCCATATTTATTGTAACTTTAAAAGATGAATACACGTCAGGATATTTTGCATTTATTGGTTCACACACAACTTCAGGGAAATTATCCTTGAGATACGATTTTAACATATCTACTGTAATAGTAGGATCCAACCTAAAAGTAAACAAATTAACCTTCTTTTGCACAGTCTTGATATAATTACCTTTAAAATTATTGTTACCTTCGAATATCACGTCATGTTTTTTCTCAGTTGTGTGTCTCTTGAGTCCTGGTAGTTTCTTGTTCCTTGTTACTTCAGCCCATGTAGAAGTATCTTGATCATTCTTCATGGTTTCACTATCAGACATACGCTTATCACTCGATGTCTTATAACTAGTAATAAGACTTCCATTTGTTCACTTCAGAAATTGTAACACTGTCTTTGCTGTTATTTACTATTTCATGAGCATTCTACACCTCACTAACATTCATACCTTTACGCTCTGTTGAATTATCCTTATGTAGAATACTCTTCATTAGCGCAATTTGAGTAGTTAGAATTTCAATTTTACTCCGAAGTTCTTGTAGCACTAGATCCTTTTGTTGAAATAAATACAAAATCACATGAACATCCACCTTATTATTTTCATCGGCCATTACTCGAATAGCTTCGTAAAGATCCGATCTAACTTGCATGTTTTGCATATCACCTTTACAACACTTTGATGAAAACACTTTATTGTGTTTTCATCAACAGTAGTTACACTGTTCACTAATTTAGCACAGCTGGGATTGTAATAAGTGTCACAATTAAGGCATTTTACTCCTGTCATCAGCTTAGCCTTGAGTCGCTTGCACGTATAATTGCCTTGAGTTGCTGTCAAGTTGCTACCTGCAGCCATAGCCAGCGTGTTTGCATTTAAACTTTGAAGACCTCTACAGTGGCATGTATTTAATGGCTGTACGTGAATTTTTTATTATGACATCTGTATTTGTTAGTTTACAACAAATAGTGCATAAAACCTGTTTTTTTCCAAACCAAAAATAGTTTAAAAATGTTTAAGTGAAATTTATGCACACTTTTGTCCTATAGCTGTGAGTAAGAGTATACAGAAAATACAAATGTTTAATTGTACTGCTTAGAGCTCTGACTTTAATTACAATATAAGATTACATTAAAGTATGGTGGACTGATTCATATTCAGCATAATTGATCTAATAGGATGATAGCCTAAATATAAGAATATTTGAAAAGCAATTCTTAACTATAGTCAAAAGTAAATTTGGTGCCTTCATCATGTTTAGAATAGGCTACATGCCACCATTCTGCACACCTTTGGATTCAATCCTCTTCTGGCAGTTCATCTTACTCCTTCTCACATCCTGGACTGTGAATTTTCTCACTTGAAGTTAACACTTTGAATATTTTAAAATATTTAATTATACACTAAAGTTAAAGGTCATGAACCAGTTTGAGTAGTTTTTTAGTGCTTCTTCAGAGATATCAAGCTGCTGTGCAGCATTTGGTTTTGAAAAGCTTTCCTGTAACTTCTGCTTTGCAGTGGTGGGTATATCTTTGTCACGTATTTTTACTTTTTTTATGCCTACTGTGTGTCCTGAAGTTGGTACAGAAATTATCAGAAAATGCTTATCAGCAACATTATGTGCTGTATTTTAATTAAATTTACTGTACAAATGCAAGGGTTGGGTAAAACTATACATGCATGCTTTTACCCCCACTCCACAGTACCCTGTTGCTGTTTAAAATATTTCCCAGGCTGTGCTGCCATCTATGGTCAGTTTCATATGATGACTAAGCCACGAATGTTGTTATAGAAATTTATCTCTGGAATGGTAATAGTGCTGAAAAACAAGACCTAGCTTTCTGGTAGCATGATCACATTTCCAAAACTTCAAAAAATAACATCAATATGACTGATTGTAATATTATGTCACAGTTTAAAGAAGAAACATACTACTATGACGACACTACATAGAGAGCCTTCCAACAGCATCCAATGCTGCCAACTGCATTTGTGTTCTTATAAATTATCCTTTTGCATACTACTACCCCCTGCATACTTTTGCAGTACAGTACTCTACATCTGTTTTTGAAAGTGATTTGTTTGAAATCTGGGAAACAGATAAGAAAACTGCTCATGAACTTGTAGAGTATGTTCCTTGAATCTCCGTCTGTTTAAAGGGTGTCATCTATATTTGTTTCCAGCAGGTATATAAAAAGACATGGTATTCCTGATTGGTTAATCTCTTCTTTTTGTGGTAGAGAAAATATTGAATTGTAAAGTCTAAACCTTAGCTATTTCACTTTTTTAATTAATGAGGTGGTTATATTGTTTTTGTTAGCTGTCTAGTGATGAATTATTAATTGGCCAATTGAAGATGAACTCTTGTTTAAATTACATTATGAACTATTCACTCATTTTTCATTAACCATAATTTGAAGCACTTCACACTCCTCAGACTTCATTTTAGCCCACATGGGTTGCCAAGGTTGTTAATGGATGGACTCAAGAAAATAAAATCTGCAGTTCAAATCCCACCAGAATTGCCATCCGTGATTTGAAGGTGTTTTTCCAGACTTTCTTCAGTCCTTATACTGGCAAATGCTAGGCTGGTACCATAAAACGTAGGCCTGGAACATATCCTTTCATAGTTTTCATTTCAGTATCATCACTGTCCATCAGCTGAAGTGCCATATGAGGTTAAAATATGTGTAAAACACCACAAAAAAGAAAAGAGAAAAAAACAAAAAGGAAAAGCACTTCATTTAAGGCAACTAAAGCCTAGTAGATTGAGCAAAATTCAAAAAGCTCTACCATAACCAAGATCTTATACTGCGGTCTTAAGATAATTAACAAACTCTTGGTGGTTTGAATCAGCCATTGTCCAAAGAAGTTTTGGCAAAAGGCATGAAGTTTGCTCACCTTGCCACATGTACCAATAGAGAATATCATTGCTTTAGCTGAAGCCTCAATGTGTATTGCCTTATATCAGATTAGTCCAATATGTGCCCTGATGGCTGTGGCACTACAACTCTCCCACTGGCCCACTCCATGGTACACCAACATATTGCTTGAAGCTGTTGTGAGAATTCATCAAGCACTATCATCACAAACAAAGGCAATAGTTGTGTCCAAACATGCAAGTCACATCAGCAAATCTTATTCCTTAATGTAGGACAACATAAATAAACCTTTGGTCAAAATTATTGTATTCCGCAATTTGTTTTTTCACAGTGTGAAATTGGCAGTGATTCTAGTCACCAAAATTATGAACACACAATTTATTGAATAAAACACTGCTACATTTGATACCATGCAGTGTTCTCCCATTCTTATCATCACTACAACATGCTAAGTCCTCTCCCTTGCACAGTGCAACATGGCAGGCTTTAGCCATGACAACTTGGGCTGCTACTCTAGCTTTAGCATTGGACCGTCCTGCCTTATATGGTCACCAATGAAATCAGAATAGATATGCAGAGATATGTCTTCAGACCCATAAAAGCACTAAGGCCAAGTTTCGCCTATTAGGAATATATACATGCTATTATATTAGAGAAATCATTGCTCTGTCTGCAGATAAAGACAATATTGCACTTGAAAGGAGCCATTACATTTAATTCACAGATTGAGCTCAGATTTTAAGCAAAAATAGATTGAAAATGATAATACCCATGCCTCTGCTTTCTCTACCAAAGGGTCATTCATTGAAAAAACATTTGTAAAGTTTTATGTTCAATGGCATATTTTATGCCTGTCTGCTGCCAATGATCAAATGCCTGGTACAATGCCAGGTGCTGATAATGAATTTTATTTAGATGAAGGCTACAAGCATCTGCTTGCAAGACTGCACTAAAGATAACTTGCAACCAAGTCTTTGTTATGAAGACAAAATGGGCTGCAATTAATTTTCATTTTTACTCAGTAATGGGTGCCTCCAAGAAGAAATACTAAGAGAGAAAAATTGCATATTTTTGTAAGTTCTCTTGTTTAGTGCTTTTTAAATAGCAGCTCTTAGGCAAGAGGTTAGCCCACTGTAATTGGCATTTAAGTGTAAATATTTAACTACTGTTAAATTTATTCACACTTTGCGAGAGTTACCTAACAATGGATAACTAGAGATCAAAATTGTGCTTTGACAAATGAAGTAATTTTGATATAACATTCTATACAACAAAATCTCTCGCTTCACATTATCAAAAGAAATGGTGTACAGCATACCAGGAAACTTTTAAATGATTGTTTTTTGTTCTGCGTGAGAATAAACACTTATTCTGTTCTGTTTTGATTCTGTTATAAATGCCACCACATGAAGATTTAAATGTTTGTGCACAGTATTATAATATTACACAAAATAGATCAACTTTAAAGTTTATTTTCTGTATCATTTCTCTTACATTTGTAAAATTTCAAAAAGCAACACAAGCCATTTGTTTAAATACCATTATGAAAATTTAAGGACAGGGGAAATAACGTTTATGTAATCAAGGTGATTACTGTATTTAATCATGCTTTCACCTGCATTTTTATTCTAACTTTCAATTGGATATGACAAACTTTGCATTTTAAAAGGACACTCATTTTTAGGTACTCTATGAAAATAATTGGAAACTACAGTTTTATGTAGTATTCCTGGAATCAGATATTGTCACTCATACAGGAATTGCACCATTACCTATCATTTAGTATTTAAAATTTATGATAGTATACAATTGCACGGTTTTCATTAATTGATTGTATGCTTAGACTTTATATTATTGTACTACAGTGCAACGATAAAAGAATACTGCAAACAAAACACTGTCATGTTGCCATCTGTGCTGTGGCAACACTAGCTCTGATGTTTTGCAAATGGTCAGCTGGGGGAAGGGGGGGGGGCTTAAAATGTGATAGGCTACTTCAAGTTTAACCCTGGTTGTCATTTCAACAGACTCATATGAAATGTGTGGGACACATGCCAGGCAAGCTGTCAGAATTCGAAAGTAATGCTAATTCAGGTATAACTACATCACATTAAGTCATTTGTGTTCTAATAAAGCACCATCAAACACTCTCATCTTCATTAACCATCTCCATTTCATCTTCACCTTCCATAAAAGCTTGATTCCAGGTATCTGTAACTGACCATCAAAAATCTTTGTAATAATAACTTGTCCCTTTATAGCCACATTTTACCTATCAAACTCTCTTTATGTTCTATTGTTCCTCTATTTAATGTGAATATTCAGAATACAGAATATATGATATGACAAATGCGCATGCAGTCATGCACCTCTGAACTGATTAGTGTAGTAGTATATGGCAGACAGATCCTACAACATGCTACTTTTACATTTGGACTAGCAGACAGTGTTTTGTATAATTTCTTTTTATACTAATGAAAGTTGCCATAAACCGGAAAATTCTATAGATGTTCAGTGTTTGAAGCTGTAACTAACTGGGAAATAACTTTCTAGATTATGTAAACTCAAGTAGAATGAGATGAATTGATGCTCAAATGTGCCAACCTTAACCACCTCCACCCCTTCTTTCTATTTGTTTGGTTCAAGGTGTGAAAGTAAGTCATAGTCTGTCTTTTCTAAGGCACTTTCAGTCTCCATATTGTGGCAAAAAAAGTTACACTTTTTAGGACTTCTTAGGACATAGCTTGATTTAGGTTAAAAATTGCTGTATTTACTTTATTTTTAGGATAGTGTTTAACACCTGCTTTTACCACAAATGGCACCATGGGCGTGATACTGATGATACATGGAATGAAGATGGAGCACTGGAGGAATATGATGGCAGGGGAAACTAAAGAAAACCTGCCTTGTGCCACTTTGTCCACCACAAATCTCACATTTGGTTGCTTGGGATCAAACCCAGGCCACCTAGTTGAGAGGCAAGTGGTCTAACCACTAGACCATGACACAGCTTTTGTATTTACCTCATGTTCAAACAAGGAACATATTGAGATTTACTCACATTATTTGCAACACCACTTCACTTATAGAAAGACAAATATTTTGAAGCACTTGTAACCAATTGATTGCATCATCAGCTTCTTCAATGTTATCTACAATGCTGAAGTTACTGCCTCTTGATGGATTATTACCATAGTGATTCAGTCAGTCAAGTGGACAATGTTGAAGCTAATGATACAATCAATCAGTTGATTGATTGCAAATCATTTCCATCAAAATATTGATGTTTTCATAAAAATAAAGAAGTAATGTGACAAATAATTGGTGTAGATCATAAATTGGTGATGCTTCACTGTGAATGTCTTCAGTTTTTACTTATAAGGGATATATTGTTTTGAAGAACTAAGTGAACTGTGTTTCCTAACCATTTAATACCATTATACTCATATTTTTTCCTTCACAAACAGTATACTTTTGCAGAAATTAACCTTTATTTATATAGTTTTACCTTCTTAAAATACACTTCTCTTTTGTGGATGATACTTCTGTTTTGTTATTCATTGGTAAGAAACATATATCATAATGCTGGTTTTTGTTTTCAGGGGGAGAAAAATAATGGCTTTGATGTATTATATCATAATATGAAATATGGACTGGTTGCAAGCAAGGAGTTTGCTGAATTTTTACGTGAAAGGTAAAATACTATTCACCGGTTTTTAATGGTGGAGTTTACTTGGAGTTTAGTTTAGTTGTTTTTTTTTTTTTTTTTTTTTTTTTTTTTTTTTTTTTTTTGTGGCAGGTATGCTCAGTTTTACCTGTAAGGTGGATTATTTCATAATGTGTGGATCATATTATTATTCTGTTCATTGCTAATATCATATACAAATTACTATCAGCCCACCCAAAAAAATATCCAGTTAATGATTGTTGACAACCTAACTTTTCTCAGAAATATTTAGAAAATTTGGTTATTTTTCAGAATGGAAGATTGCATATTTAGTGACTGCAGTAATGAAAAGTGGTAGCACTTTTATGTAATCCAAAAGCTGGACCGTTTTGAGGCTAAAATAAGGACATATCTGTTTGAGAACACCTGATCTAAGGCAAACTTCCCATTAGCTGTATCTTTACATTACACTGGTTCAGCAGAAATACAGAGCTTTTAATATACTCCTTGGACTAAAACTGAGTTTCATTGGCAGCCAATAGCTCATTCAACAATTTGGTCACAAACAAAATAAGGTTACTATAGTTTGCCCTGTATTCACCATTAATAGCAGGTTTTTATTAGGAATTATCACTTAGCCTTAAATAATACTTGGTTAACCACTACGCATTTTATTACTCTTTTTGGCAGATAAGGCCGTTTGGCCTTCTCTTCCACTCAACAAAATAGGAAATTTCTAAATACGATGATAGTACAGATAAAGTATACCTAAATGCACATTCAATAGAAATAACACAAATGTATGAAGAACAAGAATAATTAATTGAAAATATGCAGGAACTAAGTGAAGCTAAAGAACATACAATAGAGTTAAAACAACAACAATAACAATAGTAGTAATAGTAGTAATAATAATGACCTTGATAAGAAGTTGAAAATATACAGAAACTAAGTGAAACTAGTGAATCGACAAGAGAAATAACACAAATATTAGAAAAACAATAATAATTATATGAAAATACAGGGAAACTAAATAAAAGTAATAAGTATCATAAAAATATATGTACACAACTATGTATACATGCAATGAAAATGAGGATATTGCATCTAAATTAAGAATTATTATTAGCTAAAATTGCAATCTGTGATGAAAATTATTTATAAAATTTGGATAGCCTCTGACATTCTGTGGCAATGAATTCCAGAGCCTAGCATTGCCCAAGGTGAAAGATGAAAATAGAAGAGTTTGGTGAAGTGGTATTTGAAATTATGTGACAGAATTTCAGAGCGTGTGTGAGGGTTGTGAGAGGTGGACAAACTTTTAAAGTGAGAAGGGGAAGAAGTGTGAATTAGTTTAAACATTTTTGAAGACATAGTGTTACATGATTGTAACAACATACATCACAAATGTAGCATATGCACATATTAGGTGCTAGCTGTGATTTATGTGACAAATCAAATCATAAGTCTGTGAGGATGAAATTGCAATAACTGGAATGGGGTATCTCCATAATTTGTACCATCTTTCTTAGATTTCTACGCAGGGTTGTATTTAAACGCTTGAAAGTATGGATTAAAAAATTTATATTCCTACAAATCTTAACATGATTGTCCCAACTAAGTTTACAGTCAACAATAACATCTACATTTTTTGTCATTTCTCTCAGGGAGATAATTAAATGATTAATTTCAAATAAAGGAATACAGTGTATGTCTATGATGCCTAATAATTGTTGGTGTCCCACCAGCAATGGCTGTGATTTTGAGGGATTAATACCATGGCCTAAACTACTTGCCCAGGAGTAAATGGAGTCAAGGTCATGGTTAATTTTCAACACTACATTGTGAATGTCATCAGTTTGTGAATGGCTATATAGTTGTAAGACGTTAGCAAAGAGGTGATATTTATTGTAGTGAATGGACTGAGAAATGTTGTGTATATAAAGTGCAAACAATAGGGGACCCAAGACACTATCATATGGAACCTCTGCCTTTATAAAAAACGATCATAAGGAGAGATTTCCAAAAACAACATTCTGTTGCCTTTTGCAAAGATGGGAGTTCAAATGAGTGCAGAATTCTATAACCTTTTGGAAATTATTCCCTGATACTTTAAAGATTTTCTGATGCCTTTGTGTGTTCTTAAATCTTACTATTAAAATATAATACCTTATCTGTACAAATATGAGGTAGCTCCTTAATTATATTAGAACAAAAAAATCACCTCTATTTTACTGATATGGAAGTCAGCCATCTCACGATAGTTTACTCCTTCCTCAAGGCCAGGGAAATTGTTGGAGTTTGCTTAGTTTTATTTTTACAAAATGGAGGGAACTCGCCTTGTTTCACTTCATTCATATTACCCTGTGTCTAAGCCACCTCTGGAGCAATGCCTAAAATAGTTATTGTTGGACTTGGTTTCTGCAGTAGTATATGATTTGAATCAAAATCTATCATAAGATGCCTCCTAAACATCCATTTTGCATATGACTTAAAAATTCTGGAGTTTCAACCATTTTTAAAAGCTAGTTCTCAATCAACTGCAATGCTCTGTGCACTTGACAAGGGTATTCAAAACAATACTTCTCTCGTCATTTCTACTTGATTTTTGCCTTTTATTTGCTTATGAAACATTAATAGAAGCACGATTTATCTGTTTTTATCCCATGATAATGTATAAATAATAAACAGCAATTATTAGATGGGGATTTGTACCCATGAATGATGTTTTTGGAATCTTTTTCATTCCAAGTAGCATTAAAATAAATAAAGTGGACATTAAGTCAGGTGGTAAATCTACTTCTAAAATGATTAGAATGTTAAATGGAAATTGTCTAATAGGATTACAGTGTGAAAGCATGTGTAGAATTATGAGTTAATGAGTATTAATTTTGTAATAGTAAGGGGAGGTACCCTAAACTACTTTCTTTTCTCGTTCATTTTATGTACCTAACTATTGTTACTACTTATCATACTTGATTTATATAAACAGGTGTTAAATGGTACCAAAACACTCTGACCTCAGAAACTAACCTTTTTCTTCTTATTTTTTCCTGTTTCATCTAAATGTTAATATCCTTTCACAGGTCACTGTGTCTTGCTCTTGAGTTTTATTTACTGCTAGCAAATGGAAGTTTTACACAATTTCATAATTTGATAATCCTTCACATCCATTGCATTTTTCTGTTCTCTTATTGCTCTCTAAAACTAAAATAGTTCCTCTGGGATTACTAATGGCTGGGCTATCTTTTTCATAAAACACACCAGTTTTATGAAAATCTTTAAATTCTTTAAAATTGTACCACAGTTACATAATAAGTTAGGTATCCAAATTCTTATTTTTATTTATGCCATTCTCCCTTTTTTTTTAATTAAAAATTTAGAGAAAATAGTAAAGGGAGGATTCGTCAACCTGCCAGAGATTCTGTTGTATTTGAATAATAATAATACATTTTCCACTGATATTGTAGCATGTATTGCATGAATTTGAAAATTCATTGTGCATTGCAGATCCAGCATTGAAGAAAATAATTCAAAGTTACTCACTAAGCTTGCTAAGCAAGCTGCAGGAGGATGTGTTCAGGGAACTTTTGCACCTGTATGGCAGATTCTTCGAACATCTGCAGAGAAGCTTTCAAATCTTCACATGCAGATGGTTCAGAAAGTATCAGAGCTAGTCAAAGAGGTCACCAAGTATGCAGATGAACTCCATAAGAAGCATAAAATGGTATGTAATAAAATACATTTATTTCTTGGAGGGCACATATAGATTGTTGAGGTGATTTCTGAAATGAACAATAGGATAGAAATAAAATTTGCAAAGGTAATTTTTCCTAAAAGTGTACTAAAATATATGAATTTAATTAAAGTTAGCTTCAGGTTTTAAATCATTTTTAATCACAAATAGATTGCAGGACTTTATACATTTTGTGCATGTGAACATGAAAATAAATAAAATGTTTATATCACATGAAATCTTTGCTAAAGCTATAATGTAATTTAATGAAGACTGGATAGTTTTAAGACAGAATTAAAATTGGCCCATAAAATGTGATTTACCTCCAAGCACTTTACATTCCTCTCAGGTATAGTGCAGACTAATATTGCTGTATCAAACTGATCTCAAAAGTTCACAAATGGGAGAGATGATCCTATCCTTAATCACTTAAATATGCCTAAGTGACATTTTGATTTTTGGTTTCATTTAGTTGTGGTTATGGAGATGTTGATAGTCATATTTAAATACTTTACATATTAGGCTAATTAAATAGATCACAAAATGTTATAATCAAACTTCAGAAAGAGAATATAGGTTACAATGTTAAACAACTCAGTTTTGTTAACCATCTTCATTAAATTATAGATTTTAAAGGAAGTGATATAACATAACCTATTCTCTTCTATTATTGTTGAACATGCTTTTTGCTAATTCCTCTGTCCCTAGTTTACCCCATTTATCAAATCTCAGTTCACTTCTCCATACCTCTGTTTTCTTGTACTTAAAAACAAATTGCAGTACGTCCTCATTTTATCTATACAATGCGCATACATTGATTTCATAATCCCCTCTAAGCCCCCTTAGTTTTAACAGACATCTTCTTGTCCAAGCATATCCTTCTCTGCCCGTTTTATCACATAAGTCCATACATCTCTCTCTGCCCCAATTTGTTTTTATATTTCTGTATAGTTACAGAGAATGTTTATCTCTTAAGAGTTTTTTCTCGGAAAAAGTTGGGCCTAGAATGTGCATTTTAACCACTTTCAGATACATGTCTTTTTACCAAATATAAGTATATTAAAAATATTAGTGTATATTTATACACCCTTATATGGAGGAGGTTAGTTACATTTAGAGCCTGGATTAATATGCAGAGTAAAATAGTAAGATATGCATGACAAATTTTAAAAGTATGCACCATATTTGCAACAACTAATTAACAAATTTCAAATAAGCCATATTTTGGGGGGTAATCTTACCTTATTCGTGGCTGTTGCAGTAGATAAGGAAAGTTTCCCTGAGGTTTTCTATAGTGAAGCATGTCTTTCAGCGAAGAAGGTTTTATGTAATGAGAATATCCTCTCTGCATCACATGATGTCACAGGTGCAGGTGAAAAACACAACTCTTCTTCAGTGAATTCCTCTTCTGTTAGTCTTTTCACCATCACCAAACAACAGATTTTGTAACCAGCATTTGTATTTAATACCTGACTAAGCTGAATGCAATTTCAGTAGCACCGTGAGTTTTTGCAGATAATATATTTGAAATTTGATCTATCAGAGGAAGTGAATACTCTAAAGAATTATTTCGAGCCTCCAACTATGTTATAATTTCAGGTAATTTTGAGACTGGCTAGGAGTGTACTCGATCTTCTTCAGAAAACCATTCCTGAGCTATCGCAATGCTAGCTGCAACTTCCCATATTTAAAAAAGTACATCCTAAAAACACTGAGGTACACAGTTTTTGTGCAATATAGACTCATCTGGGACCCTTTTGTTTGTTTACTTTTCTAAGAAACTCTGAAACTGTACATTATTCAGTTTCCACGATGAAATATTGGTACTCATTAAAGCTAAACATAATTCTTAAGAAAAATTGTCACTTGAACTTGATTGTTCACCTACTTTGCTTATAATAAATTGTTGATTCAAAGTAGACCTCTTTTTAACTTGTCCTTATGACATGCTGTATTTGTGTGTTGAACAACTTCAGACTTTTTATTCGCAGAAACACTTTTCTCACATAAAAACCATATTTAACCATCTTTACTAAAAATATTACTTCCAAATTCATTTACATATTTTCCAAGTATGGCAGACTGAGATGCTTTTGTGGGTGGTATTTCTCAACCAAAGCACTATTCAAATAACTTCCTCAATTGTCAGGTATCAACACGTAACTGAGCTCTGAGTCAGTGACAAAAACCGGAGAAGCACCAAATCACATAAAGATATGCCGGAAACTGATTGGAGTTTCTTTGACTGCTCATGGGGAATACCTAATTTTGTTCCTAATCTTAACAGCATAATATTGCTTCACAAGGTGCCTGGTATATCCTTATTCACAGATATAATTAAACACCTGATTTCCAGGTGTTGATTGTAAGTCATGTTGTCATACTTTACTGAGTTTGGTTTGCTGCCATTCTGAATTATGCTAGAACATACATCTATTTATAAAATAAATACAAGTATACCTATATATATATATATATATATATATATATATATATATATATATATATTACATATATCGTGCTTGTTGTTAGCAGAGACTTAAACAAGTACCAGTAATTATCATCTAATGGGGAAAATTATAATTTAATACCTTGTTCAAGAATAAAATGTGCACTTTTTTTAATTTAAAACATAAAATATGCATTTCTCCTTGGAATATGCATTTAAATGCATTAACAAATATGGTAAAATTGTCAGGAAAATTGTGCCTAACAAATTATATAATTTAGGCATGCTTATATATAAAGAAGAACATGCATTTTGCATACAAATCCGGGCTCTAGTTAAATTTATTTCAGTGAATGCTCTCATTTATAATTTCCTTATTAAAATAATCCATTAATGCACTAACATTTCAACTGCTGTGCCACTGATTGATACTATGATTATATTAATTTGGGATGGCAATACACTGACTTGTTTTGCTCTTGCAAGATGGTGGAGTGAGAGTGTCATGATGTTCACTCCACTGCAAATTCAAGCCCTGATGTAGAGGGTCACACAATTTTGAGATTACCTATGCAAAAGAGTGAAACCATTAAAATTCAATGTTACTTTGTGCTGGGTGGATGTTGCTTCCAGGTGGCCTACTTATGAAAGCTAGTGGGCACAGTGGGACTCTTTGAAGGACATAACTGGTATGTGATAAAGTTTGGTAGTTCCAGATGGGAAACCAGGGAGATACAGCTATAGCTCCCAAGAAGCAAGTTGAATGAAGTGCTTGAGGACACCCATGCTAGTACTTCTGGAAGGTACCTGGGTGTAAATCAGATACAAATGAATCTACATGGCCAATTTTATTTGCTACATCTCTGAAGCAACATAGAGAGGTGGTGCCAGGAATGTGGCATCTGCACAGCATATCCAGGCCACTGTCAAGTAGTCAGTGTTGAGTGCTATGTGATAATGTCAGGGCACCAACAGATAATCCAGTAGACAGTTACCCTTTCCCTGGAGACAGCTGAAGCAGGCAAGTGATCAGGTGAGAGCAACCTATCCCATGGATGAACAGCAGAACAACTTTGACAAGGTAGCTGTGTGGTGCAGTGGGTATGGCATAGCTTTATTGGGAGGTCGTTGCAGGACAGTCAGAGAGTACCCAGCATAAACATCAATGTAGATGGATAATAATTACCCTCTTCTGGAATTTTCCCTCCTCTGAAGTTTTCCAAGTGAGTTTGTAATGACCGCTGTGACGTGAAGAGAGTGCTGCTACTGGGAGAGGTTAGGGATGTCTTTTGTTTGATTATCCCGTGAGTGACGTGGACTGATAAAGAGGCTGCTTTGCGCATATATCAATAAGTGGGTATATCGCAAACTGAAGTTGAATACCTTCCCCCTTTGCTGTCAAGTTCACATCAAACTGGCCATTTTTTCCACATATCTCAATCCATATACATTTCTTTAATTTTTTCATTTCTGATCCTATTCCTTTTAGCCTTTCTCTTTCAAAAATTCACATTCCACCCTCAGGCCTTCAACAAATTTAAAAAGATCTTCAAAGAACACAACATCTTCTTAGCCCCACAAAACAAACAGCATAAAACACCTAAAGAACAAGGTGGGACGAAATGCCTGCATCCAAGAAATCAGGAATTTACAGAATCAACTGTAAATACTGTGATAAAAATACATAGGACAAACCAGAAGAAACATAGGAACCAGGTTGAAGGAACATCAACCAAATGGAGAAATCAGCAGTGAGCTCACATGCTTGGGACAATAGCCATAGGATTGAAGATAATGCCCACTTGCTAAAATCAGTACAGCAACTGCTAGAATTAAACATATGGGAAAAGATCTTTATTTTAAAGCAGTAACCTAGCATTATGAATTTTGGAATTCCCGCTGATGACAACCCACTCTACAAGTTCATTTATCAGCCACCAGAGAAAGGAGAGGAGTCCACAGAAGATACCAACAGCAGGCCTGCCAGTTGAAATCTGTTGATGATGTAGGCAACATACACCTGTGAAAGATGTCCAGGTAGTTTATTACTTGAAGCAATTCATGTGTAAATTTGACTCATTTTATAACCAAAGTGTAATTATGCTTCACTGTGTATCACTTCCAGCATTTTGATTCTTTTGATCATAATGTTTGATGTTTTAACATACATTAAATTATATAAATTCACATTCCACCCACAGATGCACAACAAATTAAAAAAAAAAAAAAACTGTTCCAAGATCATAATATAGAGCTGGCATCTCAAAATAATGCAACTTAAGGAACCTATTAAACCACCCATTAAATTACACTAGACCAAACAAATCAAAACCAGACATTTGCCAAATAAACTGTGAAGATTGCCCCAAAATTTACATTGGACAGACTAAGAGAAATGCCCCAAAATTTACATTGGACAGGCTAAAAGAAACCTTCAAGATAGAAAGAACACCTCTGGAACATGAAACTCGAGCAAACAGACAAATCTGCAATATTATATCACATCTGGACATCACAATACTATCAAACTGGACATCAAACTTATTAAACATGTAAAAACTACAGCTGAACTAGCAATTTAGGAAAGGATACACATTAGGAAAAATGCACACAGAGTTATAAATTTTGAAATCTCACAACAGACCACATTTTAAGATCACTCCCAAGAAAACCAGATGGCAGCACAGATGAAATTATGATATGCTTCTGAAGCCAGTCAAAGACCTGTTGATGATGAAGATGAAGATCTTTGAAATGCATCTGGGGGAAAAATGTAGTTAGGTGAAAATATAGTGTCTATATTTGACTCAAATTAGTTACGTAATAAATTAAATTATATGTTTCAACATATATTAAAAGTGCTTTTTACTGAACATTATCACCTATGTGAAATTCTCAAAAATTAAGATGATCTAGTCCCTAAATACTGGGAAGCAAGAAGAAGTATGATTTTATCAAATTCTGAGCATTAGACATACACACATTAAATTAAAACTGTCCCATTTTTGATCTTGGACTTATATATTGAAATGAAGTTACTTGTGTTTTGTTATACAAATAGAGAAATTACTGTATTAAATGTAGATTTAGGAAATGTATATAAAAGTCATTGAAAGCTGGTTATGTGCATGCATTTGAAAAAGGTTGGGGGAGAGAGATAGGGAATATTATATGTGATCTAATTGTGGTATAGTTTGTATTTATACATAAAATGAATCATCAATAACCTTTACTCCATGGAGGATTTGTTAAGTGCATATATCCATAAATATGTACAACTTTTGTTTTGGAATGCATTAATTTTGAAAAGCAATAAATTTGATATTCCTTGTGTTTCAGGTAAAGGAAGAAGAATCTGGTACTTTGGAGGTAGTACAAGCTATTCAGTCAACAACATTAACTCTGCAAAAGGCAAAGGATGCATACACTCAGAAAGGCATGGAATATGAAAAGCTAAAGAAAGAAAATGCATCTCCAAAAGAACTAGAGAAAGCCGAAGCCAAGCTGAAAAAGGCTCAGGAAGACTATAAGAATCTTGTTGAAAAATATAGCACTATCAAAGATGATTTTGAAAAAAAGATGTCATTAGCCTGCAAGGTAATTTACGTGTTGTGGTACAAAAGTAGTTCAATAATGTTGCTATTTAAATGTTGAAAAAAATAATGCTTAACCCCAGAGAGATGGCATGGATTGCTTTCTTTAAAGTTTTACTAAAGAAGGAGCTGCTTATTAGATCACATACTATCCTGTCCTTCATGTTTTAGTCCGTACCTTGTATTCGTTTAGAACTGCAGGTTGCAAATTGTGATCCTGTGTTGCAAATGCTGCTGAAAATAACCCATGCCACTTATACAACAGTTTAGAATTTTTGTAGCACATTTCTGTAGTTTCAGTGAGAGTTGCACTCTATTCTTGATAAAATGGACTGGTTTTAGTTGTTGTTTGGCCCATTAATAACTGTACAAACTTTGTGAATGTAGCACATTTATTGTAATTATTAGCTCAAATTTAAACATACATGGTTTTACTCTCCTCATACACATGAAGAGACAGTTAAGAGAGTGGGAAGATTGGAGTCAGTAACATACTGGGAAAATGGTTGCCAACTTCAACATGTAGAAACTATACATAAAATACAAAATGAGTCGAGTTCACACTTGAATTGCTTCACTAAGTAACAAATTACCTAAACTTGTTTTGTAGGCGGTGTTGCTTATATTGTCGGCAGATTTTGTCTGGCAGACCTGTTGATGTCTTGCATGGATTTCTTATGCATCTCTGGTTTTGATCTATGTTTAAGGATAAAATGTTTTTTTCCATATGTCCAATTCTCCTGGTTGCTGTGCCAATTTTATCAGGTGTACACTACTTTCTTCTTGTGATTTTTGTTACAGAGATGTGATGCTCTTGCTGATTTTTCTTTTTTGTTGTTTTTTGTCTCTCTTAGGTGTTCCTTCAATCTAGTTCCTATATTTCTTTTGGTCTTTCCTAGGTATGTTTCTTCACAGTCTTCACTATTGATTCTGTATATTCTGGATTTCTTCAATAGGGGTGTTTTCTCTAACTTGTTGCTTTTTATGAGGTTCCTGATGCTATGTTTGTATTGTAGGGGCAGGATTATATTATGTTCATTGAAGATCTTTTGAAATTTCCGGAAAGTTTGTGGGTATTTGTGAACTTCTTGAAAATATTGCTTTTATTTATTTATTTATTTTTTTTTTATGTGTGTGTGGTTGCAGCTGCAAATTTTTCTTATTTTCTATATTATTTTTTTTTTTATACAGAGAATGTTCCATCTGCATGCATAAATAGCATAACCCAAAAGTGAAATGTTAAATAGCAAATTTAGTATTTAAGTTCTGCATTCTACAAGAATGCATCAGGAAGATTAATAAAAAAAATCTTATTCCCACAAATTACCCTTTACATTGAAACATTATTATTATTATCATCGTCTTCATCATCATCATCATCATCATCATCATCATCATCATCATCATGTGTCATCTTCATCGTCAGGATGATGATTAATTTTTTTTAAATGGCTCTTAGCAATTTTGGTTGGAATACTTGTTTTAGATATTTAAAAGACAAATGTTATGTCTTAAATTTTCTTGATATAGCCTGTCAAGTACTTCTTTCTGAATTAACTTTTCATAACTGTAACAGATACATGATACGAAACATTGAACTTTTGTTAAAGTACACAACTTATTTAAAATAAAAAATGTTATGGCATTAACCATGTCCAAGATATTCTTTGTTAAAAGTTTGAATTGTCAAAGATTGGATACTTGCCAAATGCAAAATTTCTATTTGTTTTTAACTTTGTGGTCACACAAAGAGGACAGAATTTATTAGCAATCATGTAACAACATGTTCTTAAATTATTTGACCATCGCTTAAGTCTACTTTATTCCTTACTCCCCTTGTGCCTACAAGTAAATATGAAATAAAATAATTTCTACAAACGTTTATCTCGATTAACATAAAGTAGATAGAACAATAAGCTGTTGTAAGAAAATTTTGTTGAAGAAGGGGTTGAAAAAAATTGTCAAGTAAGACCCAAGTTTACTATGTGTTCTTGGCCTTTTAGCAAGGTAAGTTCATGGATTGACTCCGTTTCATACATCATCTTTGTCTTCAGGGTAAACTGACAATTTGAAACCAATTTGAGTATTTATGGTGCCCAAGTAAAGCTAGCATCTGATTAGTTTGCATGATATTTTTTGGCTGTGAAGCAACTGATATTAAATATGAGGCATGGGCACGGACCTCATAGAAAACTATATATGACGGTTATACACCTACTGTCTTGAAGTTGAACATAGGCCTGTTTGAAAACATTTTATAGTACACGTTTTGAAGCACAATCTGTTGTATAAGTATGCTGTGAAATTTTCTAAAGTTGATGGTTACATCTTTTAGCAATTAGGGTTATGGCTCTTTATCATCGATGCCCATGCTGTACTTAGTTTTAGGCCTGAATTGTGATTTAAGATTATTTACTTCAGAAAAGATGGCTAAGGCTTCTTTTAGTCTTCTTTCTCAGTAGCTCAAACATTTCACCACTATCCTGGTGTAGGTAAAATTGGTCCTGTGGCTGTTTTCCATACAATGTTCAGCCATTCCAGATTTTTTGAGTTGCATAAACCTGATGGTTTTTTGGTGTACATTGATGCACTGTTGCCACACACGTGATTTTATAAATAACTAATTTTTGTAGGATCTGAATTTTAACCAACTTATTCACTGACAAAAAATCTAAATGGAAACATTAATTAGAATTAAACTTTGCATAAATTATGTTCTTTTCTTAAGCATATTAAATAAAATAGAGAGGAAAACTTTGCATAAATTATGTTCTTTTCTTAAGCATATTAAATAAAAGAGAGAGGAGGAGTTCTAAAATTGTTTCTTCGGTCATTGATTACAAAAGTTTGGAAATATATAATTACCTTAATCCTCCTCTTAAATATCAGGAAGAGCTTGTGACCTTGGTATTCCACAAACATCATTCTTACAATATCAAACAAACACTTAAATATCAGGAAGAGCTTGTGACCTTGGTATTCCACAAACATCATTCTTACAATATCAAACAAACAATGGCAGTGGAGTGTAATATACATCTTGGCTTTCCCTCTGGAAAATGACCAATCTTGATCACTGTTTCAAGTGCAAGAATAATTAATTATTGTAGAATATATATAAAACATATACTATTTCCACTTCATATTCTTTTTTAGATTACATGAGTTAGGACTCTAACCTCTAAAAATTTACAACCAGTGAAATCTGGTAGGATTCAGAAGACATTTTTCATTTTGGAAATATATGTGTAAAAACTTGCAGCATATGGCATCATGTCAGTTTTCTGTATGAATGATAATTATTTAAATATGTTTCAAGAAATGGTGTAGTGCTTCTTTTGACCATTGGTTCACTCTCATTTTCATTGACAGAAGAGCTCTCAAAACTGGTAACACCAGTTGGTATATGGATGCATAGGCTTCCACGACCTGTGTCTCAATGTGTCTTAGCTTTCGGAGATGGCTGCGTCATCTTGCATGGGATTGCTGACGTTTCGCTCATCTTGCTTCTGGGCTCTTCTTATGCACACAAGAACCCAGAAGAAGCTCATGGCAAGATGAGCGAAATGTCAGCAATTCCATGCAAGATGAAATGGCTTTCTCTGGAAGCTATGAAGACAAACCATATAGCTTTATAGGACTAAGTGTTAATGCTTAATGGTATTTATATATCTAACAGCTACTTTACTGCTGCTGAATGTTGCTTTAACACTAAATGTTTTTATAAGTTCAAGAAATAACTTGCAAAACCTAGTTCAGTTTTTTTGCTGCACATTAATTGGTGGAGTCATAAATTCACATGAACCACTTCTAATGAAGTGCTGCTATATATGGCTAATAATGTATTTAAGTAACAATATTATCACTGTTCCTAAAAAGTTTTCATTGGAGGTCAGTTAATTGCACAGTATGTGCTGATGAGCAAGTGCCAAAGCCTGAGATCTTTATACTTAAGTTCAGATAATTTTGCTCGCTTGCTTTGCATCATAATTCAAATAGGAAGTATTTAAGGCTTATAGAAGTCTACATTTCTGCAGACTTCATAGCTATGTTTTCTATTATCATTCCTTTCTTTCATAAATACCTTGTTTACCATAATATTGCACAAATTGTAATTTATGCTAGCAACTAAGTCTTGAACATATGTAATGCTTGACCTTATACATTCCTCCTGCATTGTAGTTTCACACTATGGACAACATTATTAATACTGTACATTATGTCATGTTAGTTTCTTTTATTGACTGTTTAATTGAAAATAGAACTGGTTTCTTACTTTTAAGAAGTTAAAACATTAAAACAAGTTTGTTTTGGTTTTAGTAATTAGTAAAAATTTCGCTTCAAATAGATTTTAATATTTAAATATCATTGAAAGTAATAATTTTCCTAAAAATCCAGTAATATGTTAAGGTTGTCTTCAGAAACTGATTATACTTTCTCCTTAGGAGCAACTGTTAGTTTAATTCTCAAGTAGAAATCAGTTTCCCACACACTTTCAGCAAAGCTCACACACTTTCTTTCCAAGTATTTTTCTGCAAACATATAGAAGAATGACGAAAAGTGTTCACAAACATTTTTGGTGTATTCATTAAGGTACATTTCTGGTTTAAAAGATGACACTTGGCCTATAAAAGATAAATATTTTTTATCGTTAGTAGTTATTAAGTGATTAAAAACAGTAAATGGAAGGAGCAAGATTAGTTTTAAAAAAAAAAAATCTGCTAGATCTAACATAATCAGTTCTGTTCTTGCAGTTCCATAACATTAATGTATAAAGGAATATGTATGAGATAAGAAAGCTTAATTTTATTATTCTCAGCACTTTCAAGATGTGGAGGAGGCTCACATAAAACAAATGAAGGAGTTCCTAAACACATATGCAGAAGTCCTACAGAATAATCATGAACTCATTGGGCAAGTAAGTATATGTTTAATTGCTCATTTTGGAATATATAATGTATTAGGCATTGGGTAAGCATATTTCACATCAGAGAGAATGAGAGGGAGAGAGAGTGCAGGAGGTTGCGAGAATGTGAAAGAGAGAGGGAGAATGAGCAAGAGACTGAATGAGATAGAGATAATGAGAATGTGAGAAAGAGGGGGAAGGGAAAATGACAGAGTGGAAGAGTGAGAGGGAGTGGTGGAGAGGAGGAGGGGGAGAGATTTTATAATGATAGTATGGGAGAGGGAGTGTACACTCTTTTGCACTTCCCTTGGTTCCAGCAAAGGATACTGTAAATGTAGGAACATTCTAAATTGGAAGAATTTACCATTTTGAAATGCATGAGTGCAGCACACACGTATGCACACACTCACTCTCTCTCTATGTATATTATAAGTGAAAGTTCTGTTTTATTTTATGTATTTCCTTTAATGAATGCTGATACAAATTGCACTTAATAGTTAATAAAAGGTACAGTGTAGATATAACAATAAGCATATTACATAAAAATAATATTTTGCCAAAATATTTGCAGCATAACATGTTATATAAGGCTGTGTATTCAGGAAATTTGATTCATGTATTTGTATAATTGGCCTGTGCATAAGGTATTCTGTAAGCACTGGTATTTAAATGACAAACGAAGTTGACTGTTTTCTAATCACTGTGTTTCATTTCCAAAGTTTTGTGTGATCATGACATCTTCATTATGTTCTCAGGTGCTCAAAAGTGACACAAATTGCCGGGCACTTTAGAATTATGCAAAGCAACTATAAGTTTAGAAACACGTTATAAATGTAGGAAAAATGACAGGACTTTAGAATTGTGCAAAGTAACTAAGTTTAGAAACACATTACAAATGTAGTAAAAATGACAAGACTTCAAAATTTGATGTGCATAAGGAAAAATGTTAATTCCTGGAAGGTTGGATTTTAATAAATTAAAGGTGTATAACTATTTACTGTGGTAATGACTACGTCTATAGACTTCTTTTTGCTCATAACTGTATAAAAAATTGAAAATTTTTAAGAGGTTTGTGTGAACAGGTGTAAATCTTTTATTACCTATTTATTATAAGTGCTGCTGTCCAGAAATGCTATTGATAAGAACTAGAGTTTAATATCCTCAGCTGCTATCAGACTAGGTGATACATTATCTCGCAAGACTGTAAGCTGTGCAGAGTTTTATTTTAAAATGCTGATATTTTAATGGTCTTTGACCTCTATCATATTTTACATAAAAGGAAACTCTAAATTTGTTCAATGTTTGAAAGCTCAGTGTTACATATGAATTATCAGAGTGTCCATGAAGTGCAACCAAGTTGTCAGTGCTCCATTAGATGTGGGTAATAAGTGGCTAATTTTTTGTAGTTACTGATTTCTGTATGTTCCATGGACTATGTGAAGTAGTACCTAACTAGAAGCATGATAAAGATTTGCTTCAACACCATCATTATCTTTGAACTCTTTTCAATTAGTATCATCATTGTTTAATTCCATTTTATCATCACATAAAATCTTCATTTATTTAAAGTAACTTTTTAAGTTTTTGTTCCACTAAACTAGTGCCCATGGTATAAGCTCCGAGTATCAGTTACACCTTTTATAAACTACAAGTTATTAAGCTTTTTGTAACTAATTTGCACATAATGCTTATCATTCATACATGTACTTAGTACATTCACAATGTACTAAGTTAATAATTTCAATGAATAATTACGTGTCTACTGGTAATGGATGACATTACCTATTTTGTATATTCATAAATGGAGAAAGAATGTTTTATTAATTTGTTGAGTTGGTTTTTTAACACTACGTCACTTACATTGTTATTATGAGGGACTAGTTTCGAAAGTCTATGCTTTCATTTTCAACCTCACGGGTCCAACTTTTTTTGCACTGTGCTTTCTTTTGATTGAAAATTATTTTCTCTATTTCTGATGAAAATCTGTTTCCCAATTTAACTCTCTTGTTATTGTAACTAATGAGAACATCAATCTCTGTTAAACTCAAGTCACTAGAGCATTACACGTAAAACAATGCTGACACTTTAAGTACACAAATAACTGAGTTGCTATGTTTGTGTCACTTTCCTCACTAGACTGATCTTTAATTCACTTTGACCATGGAAGTTTCAGTGTTTTTATTACTGCCAGGAACTCCTGTTGGCTAATGCAGTAGTTCTTCTCTACCTTCGAAAGTACCTTGCTGAAGTATGCTCCAAGTTTGGGGTATAGTGCATGCAAATAGATGAGAGCAGTCCAGTTGCACAGTTCAAGGAGAGGGAGAAGAAGTAGAGTCTTCAAGCGATAGCCATGCATTAGGTAAACACACGCAGATATCGGCTGCCACCAACTGCTGCAGTGAGATCATACTACTGTGTATCATGTTTACATTGCTCTCATCTATTTGCAAGGACAATATCTTAAAACAGGCACACTGCAAATGCTGTCTTCAGTGCCCAGAATGCAGCCTTGGTCTCTTCTGTCCATGAGTAAGGCCTGTCTTCATTCAAGTGAGTAGGAGGCTGTGCAATGTTGGAGAACCCTCTAATGAATTGGCAGTAGTAGCTACACAGACCCAAGAAATGTGCAACTTCTGCTTATCCCTTGGGTGAGGCCAATCTCTCACAGCCCAAGCCTTTTCTGGGTCAGTGGTCACTCTGTTAGGTGAGACAACGTGGCCCAATTAATTGACTTCCTTACAGAGGAGTTGACAATTTTTCACATTCAATTTCAGGTTGGCCGCTTGCAATTGCTATAGCACCTTGTTCCGGTTAACCAGGTGGTCCCCAAAAGTGCTGACTATAATGACGTGTCTGGATATAGAAGGCAGGCATCTTAAGTGAGCCAGTGCATCACCAACTCCATTAGGTGCTGAAAGGTGGCTGGCATGTTGCAGAAACCAAAAGGTATAACTGTAAATTGCCAAAGCTCTTGGCCGGTCGAGAATAAAGTTATTTCCTTGTCCTCGGGGTCTAGAGCCACCTGCCAGTATCCTGGCTTAAGGTCCAAGGTCAAAAAACCACTGGGCTTCCAAGAGGGTGTCCAGAGAGTCATCTATACAGGGCAGCAGGAAACAGTTCTTTCTGGTGACAGCATTCAGTTTCCTATAGTCCATGCAGAAACATAGCTCGCAGTTCTTCTTTTTCATTAAGGCTACACGGGAGCACCAAGGACTGTCAGACTCTTCAATAACTGCCCTAGTTCTCATGTCTTCCAGCATATCTCGTACCTCCACATGTTTCATCATAGGGACATATCTTGATGGTTGATGAACTGGTCAGGCATCAGCAGTGTCGATTTGATGTAGCACTCAGTCGGTGTGGCTATCATCGCCTTCCCCTTGGCTGAAAACAGGCTGGTATTTCCAAAGCAGGTGCTGGAACTGTTCTAGCTGTGCTGCAGTTAAATGGTCTGCAGCCCTCAACAGGTCTTCCAGTCAGGGCCCCAGATCTTATGTTGCTGCTGGCCCCTCGTTTCCTTTGAATGGTGATATACTTGCAGCTGACTCACATTTTCTCAATTCTGTTATGGGCTGTAAGTCCTGGTTGGCATCCAATGGGCTCAATAGTCTTAAAGTCTCTTGCAAAACAAAGTGCCCAGGTGATGCAGATTCCATTCAATGGAGTACTCCGGTCAAAAAGCATCTCCCTTGATCCCTGGCTTTCCAGACATGCCCTTCATGACCATCTTGCTCCCTGTGGGCATGACCATATCCTCTGTCAGGAACATACTGCAGACTACTGGTTGTTCGTTGCAGTTCTGAAGCATCACCTCATCTTGGCTTAGTTGCAATACCCTCTTCCCAACATCGACTGTTGCATCATGGATCCTGAGGACATCCGACCCAGTATCACATCCTTGGCCACCTCGCGATGAACACCCACAGTATTACAATGCTCTGACCAATGGTTAACTCTTGCAAGACCTCCTCCTCCACAGGCAAAATGTCACTTGATCCATTATTAGCTGGTAAGGTCGATTTGGTGTCTTTGACAGCATACCCTTCACAACAGCAGTTCTGATTACAGAAATGGCAGCACCTGTATCCGTTAGAACCTGGCACAATGTCCAATGTATCCAATCATCCACGGTGAGGCTGTCATCCAGTCATCTGCTCAAGGCTCAAATTATGCAGTGTCACTCAGGGGAGATGGTGATTTTTTTTTTGGTAGTGTTTAACGCCCGCTTTAACTACTAATGGCATCGCAGGCGGTAGGAGATGGTGATGATGGCCCCAATGTGTCCCTTGCCACGCCAGTACTTATTTGTTTCCCAATTGCTCATCGGATTGGTGTGGGCAATTCCTCAACAGGTGTCTGTGCTGGCCACACCAACACACCCCACTCAATCTACGAGGGGCATACTGAAAGTCACGAGCAACCCATTCTAAAAATTTAAATTTCAACAATGTAACGCCCCCCAGGGGCCTACTACGGTAGGTACGGGTTAGGCACACCCGGGGTCCCGAGCCACCTTGACTCCCTCTGTGGGCAACCTCAGAGTGGTGAGGGAGTCAGTAGGTCAAAATGCCCACCCACGTGTAGGCCGTGCGTGGAGACCCGTGTCGGTGAAAAGGAATATCCTGGTTGGTTGAGGGTTGCGTACCTGAGCCTGGGCTTCTGTCTTTCAGTAACTGGGGAGGGTGCGCAGCCTAATACACCGCTTTGGTTTCTGATTTGCCTAAACGGGAGGCTAGGGACTAACCCACCCCTAGTCAATCGGCCAGGACTAGGTATTACACCGAACTCCAGGGTGAGTGGGACGGCGAGCCCGCTATATCCCCTGTGTAGCCCTGTCACCCCAGTGGGGTGACCCCTCGTTGGGCTCCGTGGCGGGTGGGGAGCACTGGGGGATGAATTTATACCATTTTTTCTATGGCACCAAAATTAAAACCCCTTAATAAAGACGTTGGAAAGGAAGTAGTCGAGTCATGTGGTCCTCGCTACTTGGTTATTCATAGGACAGAGGAAGGTAAGAAGTTCCTTACGGTGATCCCTTTTACTATCCAAAAGGGTCTCGATGCCATTGCTGGTCCTGTTAAATCCTGCGTTCGAGCTCGCAATGGTACACTTCTTGTCGAAGCCAACTCCGCCTCGCAAGCTGCAAGGATACTTAAGGCCACCATGTTAGCCAGCTATCCAGTGAAGGTCGAGGTGCACAAGTCGCTGAACTCCTCCCGCGGTGTAGTAACAACCCGCGCGTTGGACGGTTTGTCCATTGAGGAGATCCAAGAAAATCTTGCGACTCAGGGTGTCTCAGCTGTTTATCGGGTACAACGTAAAATCAACGGTGAATTCCTGCCTACTCGTACCCTGTTTCTTACTTTTGATCGGGTTGATCTGCCTCAAAAGATTAGAGCAGGGTATGAAGCCATCGAAGTTAGGCCTTATATACCCAATCCGCTGAGGTGCTTTAAATGCCAACGTTTTGGTCACACTAGTGAGTTGTGCACCGGCAAGTCCACCTGCGTCTACTGCGGTGACATTTCCCACGATGGGGCTTGTGCTTCAGCTCCATCGTGTGTGAACTGTAACGGGGAACACCCATCTAGTTCCCGAGACTGCCCCCGTTTTGCAGAGGAACGAGCGATCCAGGAGATACGGGTGAAAGAGAAGGTGTCCTTCTTGGAAGCCCGGAAGCTCCTGCGACTCCGCCAACCCTCTGCCCCGAGGTCCGGTACCTATAGCTCAGTTGCAGCTAAACCGGTACCGCGTCGGGAAATCGCAACACAGACCGGCGATATGAACGGGGCTACAATTGCGGAAAAGGTTATTTTAGCCCAAGCGCTGCCAAAGCCTTCGGCACCTACACCCAAGTTGGTATCAACATCTGCCAAATCCGCCAGCTTACAGAATAGTCCAGCACACTTGTCACCGAAAGCCTCGACCTCGGGAACTAAAGCTGGTAAATTCACGACGTCTTCTGCCCCGGAAAAACAGTTTAAGACCAAGTATGTACGACAAGACTTCTTAAAAGAGAATGTGCAACCTATTACCAAGTCATCTAAGGGTAAGAAAAGTACACGCAACTCCACACGTGCATCCTCCTCTGAAGGGTCATCTGGGGAGGAGGGCGTGAATCGGCGACGGCCGTCTTCGCCGATCAGCACATCCAATCGGTTCGAACTACTCGGACCGAAATTTGCTCTTGAAAAAGGGACCTCCCTTGTGGAGGAGATGGACCAGGAGGATTCTGCCGCCACTGCCAGAGGGACAGTGCGGAAACGGCAGGATCGTGCTCCTGAAAATAGTACTAGCCCAACGCCTAAGAAGAACAAATTGAACCGACCAGCTAATCCCAATCTGCAGAAGCGTCTTTCGATTTGAAACTTACCCCATAATATACTCAATGGCTATCCTCCATTGGAACATACGCGGAATTCGACCACATCGACCAGAGCTTGACTTGTTGCTGCGCCAACATGAACCCTTGGCTGTATGCTTACAAGAGACGAAGCTCCGTCCACAGGACACCGTTACCATCAGGCAGTACTCCTCCGTACGATGTGATTTATCCCCGGAGGGCGGTGTCCCGGCACATGGGGGCACTATGATGCTTATTCGAGATGATGTTTTTGCCAACTCCGTACCCATACAATCTGCAATCCAGTCCGTTGCTGTCAGCGTTAAGCTACCCTCCGCTTCATTCACCATTTGCAGTATCTATTTGCCTCCATCTGCGGACCTCTCGCACAGCGACTTAGAACACCTCATTTCGCAGTTGCCACCACCCTTTTTATTGGTAGGCGACGTGAATGCCCATCACCCTCTTTGGGGCTCTCCTCGGGCTTGTGCGAGAGGTACGCTACTTAAAGACTTCTTGGATAGTCAGAATCTTGCTCTCTTGAACACCGGAGAGCCCACCTATCTTTCTGACGCATTTCAGAGTTTTTCACACATTGACATTGCAATTTGTTCCCCTCAGCTAGCAGTCACCTTATGCTGGAATATCATCTCGGATTTGCATTCTAGTGACCACTTTCCTTGTCGTATTAGTGTCTTGACACCCGTTGTATGTTCCACCCGTTTACCTAGTTGGCGCCTAGACCACGCCAGCTGGGAACTGTACTCCCACTTGGCTGAATTTAGCTACGAAGAGCACGACTCTGTGAACCACTTGGTCGAACATCTCACAGGGACCATTCTTTCTGCTGCTGAGCAATCCATTCCGCGTTCGACTGGCTACAGCCGTCGATTTCCGGTTCCTTGGTGGACCGATGACTGTCGGGATGCTATTCGCGCTCGCAGACGAGCTCTACGGCTTTTCCAGCGTTTTCCTGCACTGGATAACCTGATACACTATAAACGGATGCGTGCACATTCTAGGCGGGTTATTAAGGATAGCAAAAAGATGCCATGGAATAAATTCGTGGGTTCCTTTAATCGACATACACCTTCCTCTGTCGTATGGGATAAGTTAAGACGTGTGGCTGGGAAACCGAACCATATGCCCATCGCCGGTCTCAAAACACCTACCGGAGCTGTTGTTGATACATTTGACGTGGCGAATACTTTAGGCAGTGCTTTCGCTCAGGTGACTAGCTCAGGCAATTATTCCCCTGAGTTTCTTACAGTTAAGAATCAGGTGGAATCTCAAGAATTCTCGTTTCTTTCTGGCAACCTTGAGGATTATAATCACCTTTTCACCCTGGCAGAGCTAGACAATGCACTCTCCTCTTCACGACACTCAGCACCAGGTCCAGATGGCATCCACGTCCAAATGTTGCAACATCTCTCTCGTGATGGCAAAGATTTCCTACTCGAGGTCTATAATCGTGTCTGGGTTGATGGCATTTTTCCAGACAAGTGGCGGGAGGCCACCATCATACCCATTCTTAAACCTGGAAAGGACCGCCATCTTCCTTCCAGTTACCGTCCTATTTCCCTCACCAGTTGCGTGTGCAAGGTGATGGAACGCATGACCAATGGACGGTTGGTGTGGTGGCTGGAATCCCACAATCTTCTGACGAACATCCAGTGTGGCTTTCGACGACGACGTTCAACTGCTGACCACCTTGTCTCTCTGTCAACTCAGATTATGGACGGGTTTCTTAAGAACAGCCCCACAGTTGGGATATTTTTTGACCTCGAGAAGGCCTACGACACGTGTTGGCGGGCGGGAATATTGCGTTCTCTGCACAACTGGAACATACGTGGACGCCTACCGTTGGTCATTCAGGAGTTTATGCGGGACCGCGTTTTTCGAGTGAGAGTGGGCTCGGTTTTTTCTAACCATTTTATTCAAGAGAACGGAGTGCCGCAGGGCTCGGTACTCAGCGTGACTCTATTTGCTATTGCGATAAATTCCATATCACTATGTGTGCCTCAAGGTGTCTCTTCCTGTTTATTCGTGGACGACTTTGCCATCTTCTGTACTTCTCAGCGTACACCGTTTTTGGAACGCCGTCTCCAGCGGTGTTTGGACAATCTCTATGCTTGGAGCTCGAAACACGGTTTTCGTTTCTCCGCTGAGAAGACAGTCTGCGTTAACTTCTGGCGCCGTAAGTGGCAAATGCCGCCGTCTCTTCGACTCGGGCCAGATTTACTTCCTTTCGCAGACGAGGCGAGATTCCTTGGTTTGATCTTCGATCGGAAACTTTGTTGGGCACCACAAATAGCACAGCTTAGAGCACGATGTGACCGTTCTCTAAATCTTTTACGGATACTAAGTGGCAAATCTTGGGGTGCGGATCGGACGGCACTGCTCCGTCTTTATCGTGCTGTGATTCGTTCGAAGTTGGACTATGGCAGCATTGTGTATTCTTCAGCTCGACCTTCAGTGCTCAGAAGGTTAGACACAGTCCATAACCAGGGCATCCGTGTGGCCGTTGGAGCTTTTCCAACGAGCCCAGTTGTTAGCCTCTACGCCGAATCGGGAGAACCTCCTCTGCGTTGTCGGCGTGATGTCCTGCTTGCTAATTATGGCTGTGGGCTGAAGTGTATGCCTGGGCATCCAACTTATCACGCGTTTTTCTCCCCTGAGCTGCACGAGCGATACTGCCTCCGCTCTCTGAGCCCCAGGCCAGCAGGTTTTCGTTTCCGTGAGTTTCTACGCCAGCACCATGTTGACATTCCTCGGCTGTTATCCAAGGGAGAGAGTATACACCCCCCTTGGTTACGCGCTACCTCCCATGTCGATCTCGGAATGACGCTCTACGGGAAATCTGTTACGCCTCTTGATAGTATTCGTCGTTGCTTTTTAGAATTTTTATCCAAATACAGTGGCCGTATTTGTATTTACACCGATGGTAGTAAGAGCCCCGACGGTGTTGGATGTGCCTTTGTCACTGGCACCGCAACTTCTACTTACGGTTTGCCTAGTTGCACATCTATATATTCTGCTGAGCTATATGCTATTTATCAAGCCCTTCTGTATATTCGACGTCGAAAATTAGGTGACTGCCTTATTCTTAGTGATTCCCTTAGTGCCCTTCAGAGCATTCGTGTGCTGTACAATTACCATCCTTTGGTGCAGCGCATCCAGGACGTTCTCCACATTTTGCACGCTTCTGGTTTTAATGTGGAGTGCGCATGGATTCCTGGACACGTTGGCTTGCCAGGGAATGACACGGCGGATTTGGCAGCGAAATCGGCAGTCACAGCGCCCAGTGTTACGATTACCCATTCAACAGCAGAAGATTTTAGAGTGGCTGTACGGAGAGCCGTTTTTTCGACTTAGCATGCGGAGTGGTCGGCTCTCCGTGGTAATAAGCTGCGAGAGGTGAAGGACCTCCCTGTCAACTGGGTAACCTCCTCTCGATTATTCCGCCGGGAGGAGGTAGTACTAGCTCGGCTAAGAATTGGCCACTGTATTTGTACTCACAGTTACCTTTTTAAACGTGAACCTGCTCCTGTCTGTGCGCTCTGTGGGGAGGCACAGACAGTTCGTCATGTGTTGCTGGAGTGTGGTCACCTGGCACACATTCGGTCATCTATGGGCATGCCGGCCTCACTTGCTGAGGTCCTGGCAGATGACCCAAGAGCAGTGGACAGGGTTTTTAAATTTTTAGCAAAAGTTTCTTTTACCTTGACGTTTTAGTGTGATAGCGGTTTTTTAAACTCTTTTGGTTTTAATGTGTTGATTTTAGATGGAGTTTTATATCCAGCTCTGGTTAGAGGGCTGGACGTTTCTGTTACTTCCGTTTCAACTGTGTTAGCTCTTTTACTTGTGTTTACTTTTTTGTTTGGTATTTTCTTACTATCTATTGCCAAGTTTTAATCATAAGGGCGCTTATGACCTCGGCAGTTGAGCGCCCTTAAACACCATTATCATCATCATCATCATCATCATCAACAATGTAATGAAACGAATTGCAGGATCGTAATCTACAGACTTGAAGCCACATGTTGGCATATTGTGATGTCATTAGCTTCTATCACGTGACCACAGACGGTGTTTGAAAAATGGCTGACATTGATGTTTCGTTTCGACAACGTGCTGTCATTGAATTCCGTCATTGAATTCCTTGTGAAAGAAGGAAAATCTGCTCCTGAAATTCATCTCAGACTTCAACGTGCATATGGAGGTGTCTGCATGGTTGCCAGCAGTGTTAGAAGATGGGTGAAACATTTCAAAGATGGAAACATGAGTCTGCAAAATGCGCCTCATAGCGGGCATCCTCGAACTGCCTCTACAGAATGCAACAAAGAAAGAGTTGATGAGCTCATTACAGGAGATAGGTGTTTCACTGTGAATGAAATTGCTGCGAAACTTGGAATAGGACATAGTGCAGTGCAAGAAATGATCCACAGCTTGGGTTATCGAAAGGTCTGTGTCTGTTGGGTCCCCCGTTTATTGACTGAAGACCACAAACTTCAGAGAAGAACCATTGCACAAAACCTTCTTCAGAGATTTCATAATGAAGGTGATGAATTTTTGACGTGTATTGTGACTGGAGATGAGAGCTGGTTCAATCACTATGAGCCAGAAACGAAACGTCAGAGTATGGAATGGCACCACTTGAACTCACCATCGAAGAAGAAAGCGAAGACGGTGCAGTCTGTAGGAAAAGTTAATGGGAAGTGTGTTTTGGGATGCACAAGGTTGCATTCTGGTTGACTTTCTTGAACCTGGACAAACCATAAATCTGCCCGCTACATCAAGACACTTCTGAAGCTCCGACGGGCTTTGCGTGATAAACGCCCTGGAAAGAGGATCATCCTTCAACAGGATAATGGGCGTCCGCATACTGCCCGTGCCACTATGGAGAAGATCAGGGCATTAGGGTGGGAAACTCTTCCATGTCCTCCCTACAGTCCCGACTTGGCACCCTCCGACTACCATCTTTTCGGTTCTGTGAAGGAGCAGATGCGTGGCCAACGCTACGAGACGCTGGAGGATATTCGGAAAGCAGTGCGTCAGGGTCTGCGGGCAGCTGGAACGGAGTTCTATCACAAGGGCATTTTCAAACTTGTAGAACGATGGGAAAAATGTGTGCAAAACAATGGAGACTATGTCGAAAAGTGAAAGAAAGTCTGTAGATTATGATGATGTATTTGGTTTGGCTTAAAAATAAATATTAAGATTGTAAAACAGTGTTGCTCATGACTTTCAGTATGCCCCTCGTACATTGACATCACTCGGTTGCTTCTCTGTTCCCATCTTAGTGGATTCTCCTAGTCCTCTATGTAGGGGCTTTTGTCACCCTGATCACCTCCATCCTCAGCACAGCTGTTAGTGCCTTGTGGATGGTCTTGTAGTCATCAAGCATCAATGCTCTTATCTTGGTGTCAAAATTGTACACCATCTTCTATTTGCTCTTCCTGCTCCACATGACAGAAATATTTCATCCTCCTAGACACATTTTTAGCTTTTTTTTCTTTCTTTTTTTTTTCTCTCCAAGTTTTCCTGAATATTCCTATGTGCCATACTCTTCTTCTATTAGTCTAGTTAAACCTTTGCTTCAAGCTTTACCTCTTTTTTGTTTGCATTTCCTATATTTTTTCTCTCTTTTCCTTTCTTTAAATAAAGCCATGCAGGCCACTTCTCTCTAGGTTACTTGGATTTCTGTCATGATTGGTTCTTAATTTACTGTACATTTGAATGCTGTTGATTGATTATATTTACTTAGTCTCCTTTCATTTTGAGGCAAGACATCATCTGTTTCTTCAGTGCTCAGTCTATAGTTGTTATTGGCACTTGGCTCATAGATGATGAGCATTGATTTCAAAGGGACTATGATCAGATAATTTCAGATTGTTTTCTGGTGAGGATTGAGGTGAATCCTGGATGTCCAGTAAGGAAAGCTGACATGGATTTGCTTTGAGCCAATTTATCTTGTTATCAATGGTTGTTATTTGGGCTTGGCTATAATGGTTTTAAGCTCTTCTTTTTTTCCATTAAAATAAATAAATAAATAATTTTATTCACCTTCGAAATTACAAAAAATTCAGGGCTTCGTCAAAAGATATAAAACAAATTCTAAACATTGACTACATTCTTAAAAATTACATTTAATAATAATATTGAACTTAATATTAAATTTTAATAAGTGCGATCCTGGTCTTCAGTGCTGTCATCAAACTTGCCCTTTCTTTAGTGGAGGTGCCTCCCTCAGGTGGACAGGAACTATGAAACAAGCAAGAATTCATCAGTATCTATAAAGAAGTCACTATGGTGCAGTGCTATAATGTTAGTAGGCTTCTAAATCTAATAGTCACAGTTGTTTAAAAGTATATTTGTAGCTTTTCCCATAATATCTATTTTAAATTTTCCCCTTACAGTATTCAACATATTCATATAAAGAGTAAAACTGGTTTTTTAGTAAAAACTTATGTATCTCTGTCTGGTATATATTTATGGAGGATATGTTTTTGAAGTTCCCTGGTAAATAATTATATACTTTTAAGCCATTATATTTGAAGGAACTTTCAAATAGTTTGGTTTGTGTGAAGTGTAGTGTAGCTTATCCTTATTGCGTGTATTGTGAGAATGAATTTCCCCATTAGTGCTATAATTTGCAGCATTTATCTTCATGTTGACTAATAACTCTTTTATATACAAACAAGGTAAAGTCAGAATACTGAGATTCAGGAAATGTTCCCTACAACTTTCTTCTTTTGGAATACCAACTAGAATTCTTAATGCCCTTTTTTGAAGTTTAAATATTATATTGTTATTCAAAGCATTTCCCCATAAAGGTAAACCATACAGCAGTAAAGAACGAAAGTAAACAAAATAACAAGTTTTGAGAACCGTAAACGATACTCAAGGTTTTAATTGATGAACAAAACAAGCTCTACTGAGCTTCCCTGATAGTTTTTCTGTGTGTTTGTCCCAACTTAGATTTTTATCCACCCATAATCCTAGAAATTTTGTTTCTGTTCAAAAGTTACTAATTTAGGACCTATTCTGATGCTGTGATTCCGTGCTTTTCGACAAGCTTTATGCTGAAAAGTAAGTGCTATTGATTTCACTTCATTTACAAGCAGTTTTTTGGCTTTAAATCAATTAATGATTTTCTTCACAACTACAGTTGAGCTTTGTTGGAGACTGTTTTCATCCTTTCCTGCGATGAAAATGCTTGTATCATCTGCAAATAGTGATAACCTGGCTTCTGTTATATTTTCAAGATATAAAGGTAGATCATTAATGAACTCTGAGAGTTCCTTTCTAATTTCCTTGGGTTTTGTATCTACAGCAGCAATTTCGATTACCTGCTCTTTTGTTTGTAAGTATGATTTAAGCCAATTTAAAGCAATTCCTCTTACACCATGTTTATATAACTTGTTCAGCAGAATTTCGTGATCCACCATGTCAAAAGTTTTAGATAAATCCGAAAATAGTCCTATACCAACCTCACTTTTGTCAAGTACATCATAAATACTATCAACAAAATTTATCACTGCTAGCTAGTTGATTTATTACTTTGGAATCCATACTGTCAACTGGTAATTATATTATGTTTAGTAAGGAATTTCATTAATCTCTTGTACATAATTTTTTCTAATATTTTGGAGAAGGCTGAAAGTAACGCTAATTGCCTGTAATTGTTTGGACCCTGAGCTTCACCTTTCTTCATGGTTTTATTTTGCTATCTTTAGCTCACTTGGAAATGTGCCACTTTGAAATGATAAATTTACAATGTAGCATAAAGGTTTTATGATGTTCATGCTGCATTTTTTAATTAGATAACTCAAACTTCCATCCATTGCTTCAGATTTCTTGTTTTTTAGTTTTCCTATTAAACTTAACAATACATTTACGCATACAGGAGCAAGGAATAAGGGTTTGTCATTGAAAAAACTAATGAGTTCATTATCAATTCTTACAGGACAATTTTTGCTTTGTAAGTTTTTTGTGATTTCTACAAAGTGTTTGTTAAATATATCTGCTTTTTCTTTAGGGTTAGTTAGTTTATAGTTTAATTAGATATTTCCTTGCATTGGAGTTTTTGAGTTAGTTTCCATTTTTATAATGTCCCACATAGTTTTCTGTTTGTTTTCTGATTTATTTATCTTTCTGCTATTCTCCAGTACTTTGGCTGCTTGAATTATCCTTCTGTAAATTGATTTGTACTTTTTGTAGTAATTTTTTAATTCCTCTCATGCACTTTCATTTCTGATTAAGTTATTTAGGAGTTTTAATTTGTTTCCAGAAATGCTTATACCTTTGGTTATCCAGGAAGATTTATTTTCTTTGATTTTTATTTTAACCAGTGGGAAAGCTATGTCATAGTAGTAATTGAAGGTTTTTAAGAATCTAGAGTAAGTAACATCTACTGGTGTTCTCTCATAAATGTCTTCCCAGCTTTCCTGTTCTAGCAAATAATTAAAGTAATCAATATTTTCTGCTTTCCGTAACCTGACCCTTTTATAAATTGCACTTGGTTCCCATAGCTTCTTTCTGCTTGGCCAGCTTACGAGAGTAGTGATTGAGCAAAATGGTCCGATATACAAGTATCAAAAACTTGGATATTTTTGATGCAGCTGATTAAATCTCTGCTTATGGCCATCTGATCTATTGCAGTTTTTGTAGTATCAGTAACTCTTGTTGGTACATCTATCACTGGTTGTAAACCATAGATATTTAATAGTGTCAATAACTTTAACCTTACATTGCTATGTATTAAGAAATTTATATTCATGTCTCCCATTAAAATGACGGTTTTGTTTAGCTTTTGCATGTGATTTAAAATAATATCAAGCCTTTCAACTAGACGGATTCCTGTAAATGCATATTATAATCAGCTTATTGGCAGCTTCTACTATGCTGGCTTCGAAGTGTTCTTCCAGGTTTGGTCTCTGAAATGCTGTTACAGGTTTCGCATTTAAACAGTTTTTACTAAGATTAATGACCCCTCATTTCTTTTAATTGATCTACTGTACCCATGAATTAAATTAAAGCCTGGTATCCTTAGTTCAGTTAATTCACTAACCAGTGAAGTTAACCAGTGCTTTGTTATGCACATTATGTCTTGGTGTTTTAACTCCCCCTTTGTTAATACTTCAAGTTCCAGAATTTTGTTTCTGATGCACTCACTGTATGTTTTGATGAAAAACACCCAAGGTATGGTTATTATGAGTTGCCTTTAAGTTTTCCACATACATTTCTAAGATTACACCCAAAGGTGTTGCTAATTGCAGGAATTACCGCTAATGGCTTAGGATGTATACCTTTTGCACCACTATCAGTTCAGGTTAGTTTTTTGGTTTGAGATGGTCAATGACTCTGCTCAAAAGGCAGCCAAAGGTTTCACTTCCCCTTCTGTTGAGGTGAAGACCATCTCTACCTAAATCCCAATCACTAACCCAGGAGTTACCATCTATATAAATACAATGGTGATCTTTACATACCTGATCTAATGTTGAATTTATTGCATCTATGCATCTCTGGTCCTCGTCTCTGCGTCAAAGTATCCCGCTGATGCAGAACCTGGCTCGTGGAAGTATATTTTTTCTGATCACTACCAATTCCAAAATCTCTTCCATGATGTCATCTGGAGTTCGTGCAGTTCTGACATTGGTACCAGCGTGGATAATCACAATATCCGGGTCATTGTTGTTTTCCTGCAGTTTTTTTTTATTTGATGAATGCAGGCAGCTGGATAGCAGTACACAGAAACATTTCCTAATATGAACATTTTAATGTAGGTTTCCTGATTGATGCCCCTTCCAATATTATAAACCTACAGAACCTAAATCAAGCAGAAAGACTTAAAGGGGGTTAAAGAGAACTTTTGCAAAAAAACATTGCTTTTAAATAGATTTTCTGAATTAATGCAGAGAAAAATGAATGTGAATTTGCACATTTCAGTAAAATACATGATAAAAATTAATTTGTACATTACCCTGAAATTAGCAATGAATGTAGCACTTTGTTGCTTGTCTTTGTAACTTGAGAATGTTCCACATACTGCTGTGTTCAGGTCATTGTAGATCCAGCATTCAGTTAACTGCCACCTTGCTGTCACAGGAACCTGAATAATCTACAATCACTTGAAAATCTCTAACCAATTCATTGTTGGGTCAGCTTTTATATAGCAAGTTACCACCTGATAACAGGGAAGTATATTAAGGAAACAAATTTCTGTATTTATTTTTGTTGGTCAGATATGAAGTCATGTGGTGCATTGACTCACATTGAGTATTGTGCTTAAAATAGTTTGATTTACCTAAACAGAAATCTTAAAAATGGAACCTTAGCAGCAATGGATGGAGGAAGTGTGTAGTGTCACAACTTATGGTTCAGTAATTTACTGTTAAGCCTGTCAAAAGCAAGCAAAACCTGAAAAGGTGACTCCAGAGATAAAAGCCTAAACATCCAGGGCCTAGCTATTACTGCTGCTACTAAATCTTGCTTCGAAATATTATCATATTCATAACTCTAAAATATGATCCAGAATTTGTAAAAGTAAATTTAAAATTTACTTGAATGCCAAACTAACTGTATACGGACTACTTAAACTAATGTGGGTATTAAGCTCCATCCATCCCACCATGGAAACTATTCAAATTCTGACAGTTCCCTCTCAAAGTTCAGCCTTAGTTGTGGCTCTCTTCTGGAAACCTGTCGTATGAAACTAAATGCCTATGTACTTCATTCCTCATACATGTTTATTCCCATAACTGTTGACATCAATCTCTGAATCATGTGGAAATACTTCCCAACAATATAATAAACAATAGTCAAGGAAGAAGCAATAGCACTTGTGGAGATGCCACTTCAAGCCTATCTGACACAGGCTGAATCTCTCCTAAATGAAGGGAGACTGCATCTCTGCTAAGAAAATTAATTTGAGCTTTTCAGTGTCCCTTCTTTGGGAATTTTGAATCTTTTTTATACATTTTCTTTGAATTTTATTGGCTCCTTTTAAATTTTAGACATTGGCTTTTTTATTCAAACTTATACTTTTCATAACATTTGAAATGACATCCACATCCTTGACTCACCTTATGACGTGACCGCAAAGAAATTTTACCTTTGTCCCTAAACATGGCTAATCTGCAAGGGGGGAAGAGCTGTGTGCCATGCCTGGAAATATCCCATTGGAAATTTAACTGCTCAAGAATTCTTTCTAATCCTATTTCGTGAGGTCTCATTGTACAAATTTTAATTATAAATGCACAACTATATGCTATTACTACTGCTTTAAGGGTTGGGAAAAAGTTTCCCATTAGTTTCCTTCATGTTGCTCACTGTAGCTTTGAATGCCTGTGTGGAATAAAGTGTTGGTTTCAGTACATTTTCTCCACATGCCAGTAAAGTTCTATGTATGTAGTTATGTTACCAAATTATGTGTGAAGAACATTCATAAATTTATTATTATATATTAGGGTTCAGCATTTTGCTATTAACTTTATACTGTCATCGTGAAGCTTTAACAGGCTATAAGTATTTTAAGGTATTATGCCTAGTTACAGGAAAGATAAAACAAATCACTTACTGATTGCCAATGAGTTAATCTTTAATAAATTTTTTTGTAGGGCAGTACAGACATTAGCCAAGAATCAGTGTGCATTCATCAATGGCATGCTGAAATGGATTTGGTAACAGTGCTTTTAACAGTGCCTGCTGGTGTTGCTTTTAGGAGCCACAGCCAGCAGATGCTCTTTTCTTTGTTTAAATCATTGTGAGTGGGGGAGAAATCGAAAGCGAGTACCAAATAGCTGAAATGAATCATCCAATAAGTATTAGGGGTCATAATTTTTCCACAAATGATAGAGCTCTTCTTAATGTGATTGAGGGTTATTTAGATACTATTAATTATTGAATATATCATAAAAATACTAAATGAATTATTAAAACATTAATGGGAATGTACAATGAAGTAACTAATCAATTAAGAGTAAAAACACAGTGTTGCTCTGAAACTTCACTAATTGAAATAAGTAATTTATTTCAGATATGTTTCAGCAGCTATTGCCAACCATCTTCGCAGATTCAGGAAATCTCCATTGAAGATGATGGCAATAGCTGCTGCAATATGTCTGAAGTAAATTATGTATTTCCACTAGTGAAGTTAGAGTGTGTTACTGAGTTTTTATTCTTAATTGAATGCTGTATGTCTATGTTTTATGAATCTCTGCTTTTGGGTTAGTTTATTGGTATGTATTTTCCATTAAAACATAAAAAAGCCACTTATAAAGGGTTTCAAATTACCTAACAATTTTTTTTTCCCTACATTTCTTTTTACATTGAAAATAATTTCATGGTGGGGATGCACACGCACACACAATTCAATCAAGTAATCTAATTGATTAATTGATCGGTTTCTCTTATAAGATTAGTCAAACATAATTAATCAAGTCGATTATAATTAATTGGCTGATAATTATACTTGTTATAGTAATGCAAACCATAGCGTAAAAGTATTAAGCAGCTGCTATTTTTTTTCTTTAATTATGACACACACCTCAAAGTTCAGCCTTAATTGTGGCTCTCTTCTGGAAACCTGTCATATGAAACTATGTGCTTGTGTACTTCATTCCTCATACATGTTTATTCACATAGCTGTTAACGTCAATCTCTGAATCGTGTGGAAATGCTTCCTAACAATATAATAAACAATAGTCAAAGAAGAAGAATAGGCACTCCTGCACATGGAATTGACACATTCATTACTATGTATATTCTCTAATGTTAATAGTTTTGAGTTAATTTTTATTTATGTTAATGAGTATGAAGATGTTCACTGATCTTTTGCATACTACTATTTGAGGATTTTCTCACATATTCACAGGTTCACTTAGAATTCAAACGCCAATGTTTGGAAATGACAGTAGACAAGTTGCTGGAACAGTTTGTTCTAAACAAATATACAGGATTGGAGAAACCAGGTAAGAAATTTGAACTTTTGAAGGGGGGGGTGAGAAAAAAAACTACTACTTCTGGAAAAGCTAAATAGATTATTCTGCACTTGATATCCTTGATGACTATTCTCATAATTTGGTATTTACTGCCTCTGACAATCACGGTGACTGCAACTGTGCCAATTGTGCTTGAATGCCAAAAGTAATTTTGGTTGCTGGCTTTGTAAAATGTTGTAGAATACCATTACTGGCTATTGCAGTTATTAAAGGCTCAATAGCAATCGTGAGATATTATTCATATTCAATATTCCAAATCACTATTATTACATACTTTTATTTAGTTTTTCAAATACTAATGTAATATATATATTTCCACTATCATCACCACCACTGCCATCACCATTATCATCATCATCATGGTGATCATCATCATCATCATGATGATGGTGATCATCATCATCATCATGATGGTGATCATCATTATCATTATCATAATCATAATTATTATCATTATCATAATTATTCTCATTATCATAATCATAATTACTATCATTATCATAATTATTCTCATTATCATTATCATCATTATTATTATCATCATTATTCTCATTATTCTCATTATTATTATTATCATTATTCTCATTATTATTATCATTATTCTCATTATTATTATTATCATTATTCTCATTATTATTATTATCATTATTCTCATTATTATTATTATTATCATTATTCTCATTATTATAATTATCATTATTCTCATTATTATCATTATTCTCATTATTATAATTATCATTATTCTCATTATTATCATTATTCTCATTATTATTATGATCATTATTCTCATTATTATTATTATCATTATTCTCATTATTATTATTATTATCATTATTCTCATTATTATTATCATCATTATTCTCATTATTATTATCATCATTATTCTCATTATTATTATCATTATTCTCATTATTATTATTATCATTATTCTCATTATTATTATCATTATTATTATCATAATTATCATTATTCTCATTATTATTATCATTATTCTCACTATTATTATCATTATTCTCATGATTACTATCATTATTCTCATGATTATTATCATTATTCTCATGATTATTATCATTATTCTCATGATTATTATTATCATTATTTTCATGATTATTATCATTATTTTCATGATTATTATCATTATTTTCATGATTATTATCATTATTTTCATGATTATTATCATTATTCTCATGATTATTATCATTATTCTCATGATTGTTATCATTATTCTCATCATTGTTATCATTGTTCTCATCATTGTTAGCATTATTCTCATTATTGTTAGCATTATTCTCATTATTGTTAGCATTATTCTCATTATTGTTATCATTATTCTCATTATTATTATTATTATTCTCATTATTATCATTATTCTCATTATCATTATTATTATCATTATTCTCATTATCATTATTCTCATTATCATTATTCTCATTATCATTATTCTCATTATCATTATCATTATTATCATTATTCTCATTATCATTATTATTATCATTCTCATTATCATTATTATTATCATTATTCTCATTATCATTATCATCATTATCATCATTATTATTATTATCATCATCATTATTATTATTATTATTATTATTATTATTATTATTATTATTGTTATAATTATTATTATTATTATTGTTATTATTATTATTATTGTTATAATTATTATTATAATTATTATTATTATTATTATTATTATTATTATAATAATAATTATTATAATAATAATTATTATTATAATAATTATTATTATAATTATTATTATAATTATTATTATTATTATTATAATAATTATTATTATAATTATTATTATTATTATTATAATAATTATTATTATAATTATTATTATTATTATAATAATTATTATTATAATTATTATTATTATAATAATTATTATTATAATTATTATTATTATTATTATAATAATTATTATTATAATTATTATTATAATTATTATTATTATAATTATTATTATTATAATAATTATTATTATAATTATTATTATAATTATTATTATAATTATTATTATTATTATTATAATAATTATTATTATTATTATTATAATAATTATTATTATAATTATTATTATTATTATTATTATAATAATTATTATTATAATTATTATTATTATTATTATAATAATTATTATTATAATTATTATTATTATTATTATAATAATTATTATTATAATTATTATTATTATTATTATAATAATTATTATTATAATTATTATTATTATTATTATTATTATTATTATTATAATTAGTATTATTATTATAATTAGTATTATAATTATTATTATTATTATTATTATTATAATTATTATTATAATTATTATTATTATTATTATAATAATTATTATTATAATTATTATTCTCATTATTAGTATTAATATTATTGTTGTTATTATTAATATTATTGTTATTATTATTATTCTCATTATGGTTATTATTATTCTCATTATGGTTATTATTATTCTCATTATGGTTATTATTATTCTCATTATGGTTATTATTATTCTCATTATGATTATTATTCTCATTATGATTATCATTATTCTCATTATGATTATTATTCTCATTATGATTATTATTCTCATTATGATTATTATTCTCATTATGATTATTATTCTCATTATTATTATCATTATTCTCATCATTGTCATTACTATCATTCTCATTATCATTATTCTCATTATCATTATTATATTCTCATTATTATTATCATTATTCTCATTATTATTATCATTATTCTCATTATTATTCTCATTATTATTATTAATCTCATTATTATTATTATTCTCATTATTATTATTATTCTCATCATCATTATTCTCATCATTGTCATTATTATCATTATTCTCATTATTCTCATGATTATTATCATTATTCTCATGATTATTATCATTATTTTCATGATTATTATCATTATTCTCATGATTATCATCATTATTCTCATGATTATTATCATTATTCTCATGATTATTATCATTATTCTCATGATTATTATCATTATTCTCATGATTATTATCATTATTCTCATGATTGTTATCATTATTCTCATGATTGTTATCATTATTCTCATGATTGTTATCATTATTCTCATGATTGTTATCATTATTCTCATTATCATCATTATCCTCATCATTATTCTCATCATTATCATAATTATTATTCTCATCATTATTATTATTATTATTATTCTCATTCTCATTATTATTATTATTATTATTATTCTTATTTTCATTATTATTATTATTCTCATTTTCATTACTACTACTCTCATTATTATTATTATTATTATTATTATTATTATTACTCTCATCATTATTATCATTATTTCTCTCATTATCATTACTCTCTCATCACTATTATTCTCATCAGTATTATTGTTATTGCTATTATTATTATTATTATTATTATTTATTATTATTATTTTGATATAACGAAAGATTAATATATCTGTACATAAATATTGTCTGTCGCCTTGTTCTCGTGGTAACCTTGTAATAAATAAAATATTTTCGAATTAAAATAGAAATTATTTTTTTCCCATCCTGTTGTTCCCAAATTTACTAAGGATGTTAAGAGCTCTAATCAAATTTTACACTTTCTTTGGACTAAAATGAAAGGAAGCAATACATCAAGGTAAAAATAACATTTATTTTAATTCAAAAGGCTGTTTTGTGTCAAATGCTGACATTTTTTGTGAATGTCTTCAAAATATTCAGAGAAAATCCATTGCTCAGCTAGTGAGGAATGAATGTTTGGTCCCTTCTTACTTCTTAGTGTCCATTTTGTTACGAAAATAAGTAAACTCCATCTAACAACTTACATCACATTTCTAAGTAGAAGTCCATCAACATTATCCCTTTAGGCCCAAATGACCTCCACATAAGACTGCAGACTAGTAACATTTTAACTCTTTGGATCTCTTCTTCTCCTAAAACCTACCTTTGGTGACCTTAAAAAAATCACCTTTTTTGCTATTTCACTTATTCCCTTATGTTTGTTTAATACCTCATCAAAGGAATTTTCCTTTATACTTAAATATCCTAAATCAGGCATGCAGGATTTGAATATCTGCTGGTTTTAAATGTCACAGAATATCATTGCATTGCATTTTTGTAAGAAGGGTAACATTACTGACAATTTTCATTACACATGTTTTTTTGTCTTTTAACCGATTGCTCCAAAATATTAGTGCTACTCATTTAGGAAGGCTGATAGATGTACAGAGAGAGATAGTTGTGCAAACCCTTCCCTTCTCCCATCCCTTCTGCCAAATATTCACTTGGCTCCCACTCCTTATGTTTTCTTGTCTTTATATTTTCTTAATGAACCTTCAATTTTCCTATACTCAAAATGTATTAATTCTCAATTTTACATTAATGAGATAATAGATTTCCTACTTTTTACAACATGCCTTATCAAGTGTCAATCTTGCATACAAAATCATATGGCACCACAGAAGATATATGAATGACCGATGAAAATGTGATCATGACAAGAATCATTAAATCTTGGAGGTAAAGCGCATTTACAAGATGGAATTTCAACTACAATCTCTGGTGTAGTCATGCTTAATACTTCTTTACACCAATGCTTTACCTCTCAAGAAGGATGCGGCTTGACTTTATATGAATTTTTGCTATCTGGTGATAACATTTTAAAAACAGCTTTCATGGTTAAACTTTCATTTTCGAGTTCTGTTGTTTAGTTTATGCTTCACTTCTGAATTGTAGCCTCAATGTTCTACTTTCCAAAATTCATCTTTAATACTCAATTGTTATTCTGTGTTTTATTTTTATTATTATTATTATTATTATTATTTATTTTTATTATTTATTTTTATTATTATTTTTATTATTGTTATTGTTATTATTATTATTATTATTATTATTATTATTATTATTACTTGTGTTTTCTAAGGTTTTGCTCTTCAATCTTTTAATGTTGTTTAGGTTATTCTTTTCATTGTAAAGGTTTTAGTATTTTTTTTTTTTTTTTTTGCATTTTACAACCAGAATTTCTGTTAATTGTCTTCTAGACACATGCTTCTAGCACGTGATCTGAATATCAATGCTTCAACCATGCATAACATTGTGAGGTTCTATAATAGTAAGTGCTCAAGACTGTGGACCGCATTTGAAGAAAAGGAAGTAGCACATATGATGAACTTGAGGATATCATTAGAAGCTGGTTTGAAACAATTTGAGCAGCAAATTTACCAGTGAATGGAGTGCTACTGAGGGAAAAAGCACTTAAAAGTGACCATCATGCTGGGAATAGAAAACTTCTCTGCATCCAGTGGGTGGACAGACAGATTCTGAAAGCACTGCATCATCTATAAAATTGTATGTGCTGAATTTAGTTCTTTTGAGATGAAACTGTAGAGGAGTGGGTGATTGGGAAGTTATGAGGCTAAGAATGTCTTCAATATTGATGAAACTGGGTTATTCTTTAGTGTCCTGTCCTGTAAAACACTTGACATTTAAAGGGGAGAAATGTCATGGCAATAAGTACAGCAAAGTAACTGCTTTATGTTGAGAGCAAAAGCTGATGGCTCTGAAAAACAGTTGACTTAACTACCAGAAAGAAACACAGAAATTACTAAAGTTTTCCTTTTAATTGTTTTGTCAAATTGTTAATTTCCTTGATTATTCGGGTAACTGTATTTCTGGAAAGACTAAATGAATTTAAGAAATCATTTCTCCAGGGAAAAATTACCTCTGCTGCTGTTATAAGGACTTCTCTTATAAATTGGCTTCACTGAGGGATTTTAAATTTATTGCAATGCTATGAGCTAAGTGCAGAGATGTTTCTATCTGATCATTTTTCAGGTGTATCTTCTCTTGTGGTGTTAGTGATATTTTGCTTTTGAATTCTTGTATATTCTTTGTCTGCTATGGCCCTGAGTATATTGAGGTTCAACAAACAGCTTGTTGTTATCATCATCCATAAATGCATACCTGAAAGCCCTGAGGTCCATATTTGTCTGAATGACACGTTGCAAGCCTGTTTACACTGAATTTCAAGTTATATAATATAAGGTCATTCAATTATTAAGTATCCCCTTTTGCGGGCTCTCTTCACTGTGCGAGAGATCCGAGTTGTCACTGAAAAAGTGGTGCCAGCAAAGGTGTACTAAAATACGTATCTTAAGATAAATTAAGGAAATATTGATGTGCTCATATATGGGCAACACAATTTGCTAAAATATTCTTGCTCACTTGTCTAAGCTTAGCAGCAGGAATCCTTATGATTTCTTGCGTGACGTTATCACTAAGTTTCTGTAGATTACTCAGGGATTTCTGCTGCTGAGCTTAGGTGAATGAGCTAAAACATCTTTAACTTGTTATACTGCCTGTTTGGGAGCAGATGGTCAATATTTTCAGCATTTCTTTAAGGTAAGAACTCCATTGCGCTTTTGGCAGCACTGCTTTCCCAGTTACTCTTGGATTTCTCGCACAGTGGAGAGGGGTTACATATAATATAATGGTCCTATAATTTTGCACAAATGAGGTGTTTAACTTTCTGATTATTGTGGATAACAAAAAAGTAGTTTTCCAAGTTGGCATGGAAGACTTGTCACTTGGATGTCATGCTCTTAACTGCTTTTTCCGTTGCTGCAGCACTCATCATTACTATTGAAAGAATAACTATTTTGCAGCAGAATGACCTCCAAATATCACTCCCAAGCAGCCGGTGCTGTGTTGTGCTCATCTCATGCCAATTGAAACTTCAAGAATGACAGTGGCGGGATAGACATTGAATCGCCACCAGTTGCACGTTGTACAATAGATGTTCTAGGCTACAATTTGTAAATAACCACTCCAATGTGTACATCACTATGTATGCAAGACTTTTGATTTACTTCTGCTGTACATTCAAATTTTATTTACAGGGCTGCATAACATGTAATTTAGCAGTCACATTAAGTACAGAGCCTTCATTTGGAGATGTGATGACTTATGGGAAATTGCTTGCCCTGCACTGAGTTTATTCTAACTGGCTCTATTCCCCCTCCACTTCCCCGCCTCTCTGTTTGCTGGCTAATGAGTTGAACAGAGTCATAGTATACTGGTTGATATGTTGTAAAATCACATGTTTCTGTATTATGGTGCGTTAATGGTTTTTTTTTTGTTTTTTTTAACTTAACGTCATTTAACCTGGTTGATCATATCGGACAGTGAATAAAATAGGTGAAATGATGCTCATATGATCTTGGGATCCATGGAGCTTAAAGTTGCTCGACATTAATCTTCTCAGGATAAGGGAAAACCCCGAAAAAAACCTTGTCCGGGTAACTCACCCTAGGCGAGATTCAAACTCGTGACCTGTTGAATGTGAGGCAGACACGCTACCACCATACTACCCAGGCAGAGTGTTAATATTGTTATAAAGCCAGAAAGTCTATTCCTTAGTATACAGGACCTTTGTGGTAATTCCTGTATGACAAACTCTTGTTGAGAAGTGAGACAGCACTTTATAGACAGATACTGTGAATTCATGTGTCTCTCAGAGAAAGTTCATAACCCTGTGAATAGATTTAGGGAAATTAAATCTACTACTAATAAGTCAAAAGTAAATTGCTGTGTTCTTATAGAGGAAGTTTTAGCTGCATTGGAGATAAGTGAAAACAAAGTCCAAAAAAATCCCTGAGAAAGCTTATTTCAAGCTCTGGTTTGGATGACCAATAAACTGTAAATTTAAAAAGCTGTAAAAATAATTTAGTTCAGGAATTGTAAAATGCAGTTCTGTAATTGGAGGTTGGAAAATGTTAATGATTGTCCTGTTGCCTATGGTTTTTATTTTATTTTTTTAATGGTCATAGCATGGTTTTATATTGTGATGAATTAATAAGCTGTAATCTAAATTTTCTTATAAGATGTGAGAGATGGGCTGTGGCTTAAGGAACTTTCAAACATCTTCTATGATGAAGGTATTGATAATTTGTAAGAGAAATCTTGCATCTGATTTAAGGGCTATGACTATCTGACTGCTGGCAAACAGAATGCTGCTTGGTGCAAAGAAAATCCCCATTAAGCTGGCCACATGTTCTAATTAAGATTCTGGAGTGTGAGTCCAAATTTTGTTAAAAGGGAAAAAATTAATTTAGTGATTAGGAAACCAAGAACATAGAATACATAGTGCACCAATGTAACGAGGAAAGTCGCTATCTTCCAGTATTATTTATAGCCATGAAATTTTTGATGATCATTTATTAGCTTTTAGAGTTAGATATACAACAATACCAGGTTTTAAAACTGTAAAATATTATCAGTAGTAAATGTGAAACATATATTTTTGCAAACATAAAGCAAAATTCGCAAAATAATTGCCGCAGAATGCAGAATTTTTGCAAAATTAACCTGAAGAACCTAAAGTATGAGAAATTCTGAAAACAAAAGTTGCATAAAATCCTGAAAAATTTTATGTCATTAATCCTCCAACCATTAATCCTATATAAGCTACAAATGAATAAGCAATTAAAGCCAGTAATGATTGATCCATAATGTAATTTAGTATGCTTCTGCTAAGTGCAGTATCACCCTATGTTAAAAAAAAAAAGCTAAGATTTAAGCAACAACTGTGGTTTACCTTAGGTAGCTATTTGGTCTATTGGAACTATGGATTATGTAGCAACTGTGGTGTAGCCAGTTTTTTTAAGCCTATTGGAACTATGGATTAACTGCAGAAAACTACTTTCCTGAGTAGTATTATTTCAATGAGAGATCTCTAAAGGCCAGTTCATGGGTTCAAATTGGGCTTAAGATACAGTGGAGTTTTATAATCCATAATGCAAGTGGTAGACAGCTTATGTGGCTTGGCTTAATCTGTATTTCACTGTGGTTTAAGCCAATGATTCTCTGTGTTATCTGTAAAAGACAATATTATGGTGAAATGTAAATTGTCTTATGTGCCCCAGAATATTTTGAATGCAACGCATAAGGAGTGATTGAGAATTCTAAGAGAGATTTTGATTAATTAAATGCAGCAATGATAGCACTATAAATTATAATTTATATAATTAAATATGAAACCAAGTAGTGAGCAAACCTCAATTCTAAATTTATATTTGTACTTGTGTTGTAATTTATCATATTCATTCTTGTCATATCTAAAGCATATCACCTTATATTTTAGCAAGAACAGCATTTTTGTAGTTCATAATGTGTATTTATATTCTTTGTCTTTTCAGTATTATGCTTTGGGTGCCATACGTTATCTAATGGATTGAATTCCTAATAAAGGCATATATAACAACTACAGATTTCAGCAGAAAAACCCCTTCATCAGAAGCAATGATTCTCTTACGTGGAGGTTACATACAACTGGGAGCATGCTAGTTGCAGTTAGAAATTTTTCTAGTGTCTCAGAATCTACAGGATGCAGAGCTGTTGGAATTGTTTCACACATTCTATTCTTCTCTCTGCATAATAATCTTTCCCCACATTTACTTTATCTTACTCCTTAGTAATTTGTCAAATTGTTTTCACTTTATCACAAACTTATGCTGCTTTACAATTTCTAGGAGGGTGCTGACTTCTTTAGAAGTAAAGTTGTAGTGCATTTTGATTCTTGATTTTTGTTGATCAATTTGACTATACATAGTACTTAAGAAGTTAATCTTGAGTCAAATTTTGTTACACAGTTTTACTAACAGTTTTAAAACTCAGATGTGTTATGAGAGCTCACTCTCATCCACAGGCCGAACCTTGGCCGAGTGGTTAGGCCACTTGCCTCTCACCAAGGCAGCCCTCAGCCTTCCATCAAGCATCTTTTCGACTTCAGCCATTCTCGACTCTTCCCTCCAGGGCAATTAATGCACTCCCCCGAGGACTTCCAGGGTGTTAACGTGATGGTCAATGTTCATCACCTCCCAAAACTCTTCCATCTTTCCCCTGAGATCTTCCCCAAGTTTTTCCACATTCTTCCTAATGCCAACCACTTTTTCGTTGATTTTGTTAGAAAGTTCCATTTACATCATAGATATTTCTGTTTTCATTTCTGTTTGCATCTTCTGAATTTCCTCCACTGTGGTTTCAATTGTGGTTTTCATTTTCTCATCCATCTTCCCTATTTGGTTTTAATTTTCTCATCCATCTACCCTATTTCAGATTCCATCTTCTCTATTCTAGTTTCATCTCCTTCATTTCAGCCAATAAACCTATGATCTCCATTTTGGCATAAAAATACTACTCCTGACACCAGTATAACAAATGTCTTTTTTGGCTCAGAAATTGGTTACAACTGAAGGCTTTAATTCACTGGTGTAGAAATTTCACACGGCGCTTAACACATTGACAGTTACTGCTCACATGCCACTGTGCACTAACACTCCAGTGTCTCACAACTCACTACACACTGTGGTAGTGAGCAATTCTTCCTTCTTTTTATATATATATGGAAATGATGTAACAGACCTTTCTGGAAAATCATGGAAGCCAAAGCTTCTGGATACTTCTAGCATGTACTGGCTGATGTCTCATGTTCCAAGGCTTCTGGTTACTGAGCTTCATTTCCGTGTTTACTAACTTCCAGCCCCATCGCCACATACCAAAGCGAATGTGAGAGCAGTTGCATGTGGTAATGTTACAGCATAGTGTCAAACATAAGCATTTTTTGCAGTTATGGTGTATGTTTCAGTGCGTGTTCATACAAGCATGCATTTTTCAGTTATGAAACTTAGTGCAAATGAATATCTAAACCAATTAATTTGAAATAAAGCCTGAGAAAAGGTTATGCAAAATATTGGTATGTGCTTAATATAAAAACAAAGGGAATCTACCTATCAAGTGATAGTGATTACTGAGAACACTTACGCCATGATTTTTAGGAAGATTAGTGATAAAACATAATTCATAATTCTTTACTACTATAGTGGTAGGTAACATTCTGTTAAAAAAAATCATGTTAATGCAAACAACATTTTTCAAACAGCATAACTATCCAATGCATACAGCATTCGTGCACCAGCTGTAGTTATTATAAAAATAGATACAAAAATACATTCTACAGGATGAATTTGCAATACTTGATGCATCTATTATTGTTCATAACTTGTACAATTACGTTTTCTTTTCAGGTTCAATAGAATTTGAGGAACTGAATTTGTCAGGAATGACCTGGACCACCAATCAGACTGCTGATCCCACAGAAAAAACAGCTAATGGTGACAAACCTTCCAAAAAAGAAGGTAATCTAGAATCTGGTGGCCAGAAATGCAAAGATAGCAAAACATCCCGCCGTACTACCTCCCTTCTCAACCTCTTCATGTCTAACTCCCAGGGTATGTGCATATTACTCAGTCGCCATGTATTAGAAATATGCATCTACCATCTAAGTCATACCAGGCATATTAAGAAGAGAAAGAATAAAACGGTTTATTTATGGTAAAAGTATGGTGCCATTATACGTTTTAGCAGCAATAGAGTAAATACATTAAAACAATTTAGGTGGGCAGTATTCATTTTTGTGCTTTCAGTATTCACTTGATATAAGTGACTTTGCATTTTAATGAATGTTTATGGGATGGGTTATAAACTAAGCTGTTATGAAGAGATGTGAGAAGCATAGCAGGATACTTAATTAAATAAAAGAAAATTGGATATCATATTTACTACTGCTGTGTATGCATTTTGTTGTAGATAAGGTTTACATTAGTAGTGAAATTCTTTCATACTTGTTTCTTTGGATGCATCGGAAATGTGGAAAAAAAAAAAGTAGGAAAGCAGGCTGAATAGTGTAAACATTAATCATATCTGTTTACAGTGGCAGAGTGTGAACTGATCAACAGGGTATACCACCACCCTACCCTTCAACTTCACCTCTCAACCTCATCCTCACTCTCACCCTGTTTCGGGACAAAATTTTTTCTGGTAAAATGACTGCTTGCCCCAAAAAACAGGACCATACAGGGTATATGCTTTCAGAGCTGAAGTTATGGTTTGTTAATTGTTTATAAACTTGTAAATGCTTAGTATTTATGCAGTGATGTATTATTAATTTGTTTATATTGTGCTGTGCCATTTTGTCAGTATTTCAAATTAATTGATAAAATGTGCTTTAGAGGTAGCCAATTAGTGTTACCAGAACTTGGAGTCTGAAATGTAGGACATTACACAAAAATGCAGGATATTTTATAAAAAGGATTGTATAAAAGTTTTTAAAGTGAAAAGTCAGAAAATGAAACTCCAAAATTAAGTTACTACTCAAATATTCATACATAGGTGTTATATTTTCTTAAGCCCTCATATAGTAAAAGGGGTAACAGCTGTCAAAAAATCTTAATTATATTTTATACAAAACGAATTACCTTGACATTTATTTAATCTTAACATTCTGCATAATTTAAATATTTGAAATCTGCTAACCCTACATGTGCCTGTCTCCAGCAGTACTGAAGTCCCACAGCCACTCTCAGTACAAGGAGATGGAAACCAGTCTGTCTACTGGGTAGAGAAATCTGGCTATAGGAAAACATAGGTTTACAGCTACCATGGTCAAATGGTATGTCTGTTTCCCTTTTTCACAAACCCCGACAAAAGAGACAGATGGGTGAATGGTGAACATTTTACTTCGGTAATTCCACACTTTTACTTGTATGTATCGGGGACATGCAAATTCCCAAAAAGAGTGGAAGACTTGTTAAGTAAGAAATATAATGAAATTGCATAGTGTGAAGTGTAATAAAATGGCACAGTAATGCATTGGAATTAAATAACTTTTCATTCACAAGATATCTTGTGTAGACCCTGTCTCGCTTGACACTTCACTTCTGTCTGTTTATTAGATGCAGGATTCACTGAAAGTGATTAGGCAAATGGGGAAAGTTGCAAAAGGAATATTGCTGAAGTATTATTACAAAAAAATAAGTTAAATTTCTCATACAGAGCATAGGTACTGTGCACAGACTCATGGTAGCATTATACAACTGTGGCTATATATCATTGAATATTTAAGTCATTTCTTGCAGTATATTACTTTTATGATAGAGAAATTGAAGTTGTATGTTTATCAGAGGCATATAGTCCTATAACATTTGTTAAGCTAGAATAAATTAAGCATGTTGCTGGTTCTTGGATAGCAAGGATTTTTAAGTTCGCCATTATGTCATTCACTGCAGCATAATCTTTTAATGCTATGTCGGTACATATATTGAAAGCTACAGCACACAGCACATATTTTATTTTCATCCCATATCGTGATTAATAATCCACATATAATGTGCTTATGTTTCTAAAAAAGGATGTTGAAAATGTCCAAAGGCAGGTATTATAGCACTAGAATCAACTTTTGATTCATTTGTAGCAACTGCACTTCCTCCTTTTACAAAGGTAACAAATTATTTGTTTAGTATGGTTACCCAGTAGCCATTTAAATTGCAGCTAAATTAAAAAAAAAAAAAAAAAGTTACATAAAATTTCCCTTTGCATGTTGAGAAACACAAAGCAGTAGTTCACACATGGATGAGCTCTTAAAGATTATTATTTTATGTACCACAAATATTCCCAAAATATCCATAGTAAATTTTACTATCAAAATTGTTTTTCTGTATTTAATTCTGAACCTTGGCCCAAATGGTGCACAGAAAAAAACTAAAATACAAAATACAATACTCACAATATATTAGACAAAAGGTAATCAGTGAATGTGCATCCTTGCATCCTTTGCAAGTAGTCATTGCTCATTCAAGACCATGAATGAACAAAGAAAGATAAATGTTTATTTTATGTACAGGATAGCTGTTCAATTCTGGTAGTTAACTTGAAATATATAGCTTTCTATCGAACAGTAGATATGTGAATAATGTGATGTAGTAATAAGATATGCTGCTTTACTACACAGTTCAAGAGATATAAAAATATATTATTCTGTTTGCTTTTATTTCAAACTTTAGAGATAGAATAAATGGTCAGATAGAAAGCAGCCTATAGAAAATTTGGCTTGAAAACAGATGTTTGGTTAGAAGGTGAAGTATGTCCAAATAGATCTATTTGACAATCGGGGAAAATGCTGGGCATTGATAGAATAGAGAGGCTAAACTGTGTGACAGATTTAAGTGCAATATAAGACAGTGACAATTAAAATTTAGTTGAGTCGATTTTGTAACACTACATCACTTACTTTTTTATTTCGGAAAACATGTTTCAGAAGCCATGTGCTTTCATTGTCAATTCCTTTAGTCGACTGCCGGCATTGCTTGCTGGTTGTCTCTGTCCCTGGTGGTGGTTTGATGAACCTCTGAATGAGTAGATCGCCTGGCGGGATTTCAAAATTGAAAACCCGGTTCTTGTTTTTCCAAATATATATGTTTTCCCAAACTTTTAATTCTGTCTTCCTTGTGATGTTTTTGAGGATTTTTGGGCTTCTATTTATAGTGTGTTTCTCTTTCCAAAAATGCCAAGCTACTGCAGATTTTTCTTCTTGTTTGAGTTTAATATTTCTGTGGTGTTCTTTTGCTCTGGTTTTTATATTTCTTTTTGTTTGGCCGATGTAGATTTTTTCACAGTCATTACAGCTTAACTGATATATTCCTGGTTTGTTTTCTTGTGGGATATCATCTTTTAATTTAGAATTTAAAATGTTTTTTATAGAGTAATTGTTTTTAGGGGCTAGAATGATGTTATGTCGTTTGAAGATCCTCTGGAATTTGTAGAAACTTCTTGTAGATCTTGTTTTCTTTCTGGTTTTGAGTGAGTGTGCTGACTTCTTTAATTCTCTTTCTATATAATAGAATAGAATTTTGTTCAAATATAGTTTCTTTATCCTTTACGTATGAATATGTGTACCCATGTTGCTAAAATATAAATTTTAGACATAAATTTTGTAATTCAAATTTTTTTCTTGTCCCTTCTGCTTTGAATTATCAAAGTTCCACTGTATAGTACACCCTTCTTTTTACATGATTTGCATCACATTTTAGTTAAACTTCATGTTATTTAACCATCTGAAATGTGTTTCAGGAATGGCTGTCATTTTTCAATTGTCATTGCTTATTATCTCGGCTGAGCCTTACCATCTAAGTTACTAGTTATAACTAGACTTCCTTCTTGATTTTTCTAAGATATTATGTTAACAGTAGTGCACTTATGCAACACTTCAAGTTTGTTTTTATGCAAAACTTAGATTACTGCATAAACACTTTTCCTGCAAATTGTATCCCGAAATCAGATCTTTTCCTTGTTGTCATGGATGGTACTTTGAATGTTGGCCTTCTGTATTCAATGTTTCACAGGAGAGTGGCATTCAAGTGTTCCAAAATTGAGCATTTTCAGATTTATTGGCATGTAAAAGAACTTAAGAGAAAATATTTTAGCATACAGGTGGTATTGACATAGCTTGGGCAGTTGCCAAGTCATTAAATAAATGTTTTTAAAACCCTGTATTTGCCAGACCACTCCACTTTGCCTATTGCATATCCTTCTAATCAACATAGCAAATCTATGGTTAAATTTTGTTTGTTCTTAATGATAATGAATGCCACACTTATTTGCTTCAAAATACTACTGTTGGATTGGGAAAGGAAATTGCAGGAAATTGTTAACACACCACAATCATGTATGAAATTGTTTGGCCCTTGGTTGTATTCTGTGCATTTGAAAAGAAGAAACGATAATTCTGCATAGTGTAGTAGTAATCAGCATCTAGTAAACAAGTTTAAATTCTTGTTTAGACTATAAATTTATTTATTTATTTATTTATTTATTTATGCTAAGCTTTATACAGGTGAATATGACCGGTGTTCAGCCCTGGCTCTTTACCGGTCATACTCATATTTTACAATAGTTTATTAATTCTAGTTTATTACACCATTTTGTCTATTTACTGTCCATATCCATTTATTTTTCACTTTGCATGAGAATTGTCCAATCTTCTTACTATCTTTTTGAAACATTTCAACTACTGCTACATTTCTATATATTTTAAACCATTTCTTATTAATATACTCTTTTCTAAAGATCTCTTTTCAGTTATTTCACTAAATATTTTTTGTATTTCTATATCCTCAAATCTTTTCCTTGCCAACTTCCAGAAGTTCACATTATTTTCTCTTCTTCTCCACATTTCCCCTAACCCACTACTTTCCAGGTTATTTTGAAGACAGTCTACCCATCCCTTGTTCTTTAAACTTTTCTCTTGATATACTAAACACTGTTTTAACAAATTCCTTTCTTCCATTTCAATATTCTATGTCAAAATTTCAATGCCCTTTCCATAATCTTTCCCTTACTTGCCACTCTACCCAGCTCTATTTGTGCTACCTGCCTAACAGTTGCATTTGGTAACCCCAGTATTTCTTTGCAAAATGTCCTATGCACCTCATCTATGCCTTCCCATCCTCCTTCTAATCCCCATACTTCTATCCCATATAGCATTTTTGCCTCAACCACCATATTGTACACTTTTTCTAACCATCTAATATTTATATTAGGTGCTTTGTATTTGCAACTTCTAATAGCTGATAAAGCTCCTTTTCCTTTTGCCAATGCAAATTTCTTTTGCTTTTCCCAATTGCCACCACTATCAATTTTAACTCCTAGAAATACATTCTCTCACTACCCTGTACTCCTTTTCATTCTCATTCTTCCATTTTCATACTTGCTCAATTTTCCCCCTTTTTTGAACACTACAATCTGCGTCTTGTCCTGGTTCACTTTTAAACTCCACTCTTTACAGTAATTATTTAATGTTTGCAAGGATTGTTTCAAGCCATTCACTGTAATTGCACCTATAACTAGATCATCTGCAAACAGTAATCCTGGAATCTGAATATTATTAATTACTGGCATCGAGTTATTATTTCTCCCAATTTCTGTTAATACATCATCTATATATAAATAGAATAGGACTGGACTTAACTTTCATCCCTGTCTAAGGCCTTTCTCTTGTTGGATTTCTCTTGTTACAACCCCTTCCTCCACTCTTATACAAAAAGTATTTTCCTTATATAATGCTCTAAGGGTGTCCACCATTTGCTTACTCACTCCTTTAGTCAACAACTTATGCCACAGCAATTGAAGCTCTATCCTATCGTATACTTTCTCTAAATCCACAAAAGCCATATATAACTTTCCTCTTTTGTCTTTTAAGTATTTATCTACCAGTGTTTTTATAATAAATAAGTTATCAACTGTCCTCCCTTTTCTAAAGCCCATCTGAAGTTCCGAGAGGATATTATATTCTTCAACCCATGTTTGTATCCTGCTTGCCATAATACCAGTAAAAATTGTTCCTACATTTGATAATAATGCAATGCCTCTATAGTTGTTTGGTTTGTCAAAACTACCCTTGCCTTTGTATATTGGATGTATATGATTGCTTTCCTCCACTTATCTGGTATATAACCCTTCACCTTAATTGTGTTAAATAAGTCTACTAAAACCTTAACTCTGTTTATTTCAGTGCACCATTCCTTAAGGAACTCTGTCAGGATTCCATCTATTCCTGTTGCTTTATTTCTTTTCATTATTTTCACCTGTTGAATTATTTCTTCACTTCTTATTATATCATCGAGTATATCTACATAATTATTACCTATTTCCCAATTTCCTGTCTCATTTTTACTCTTTTTCTCCCCATACAAATTTTTAAAATATTCCATCCATTCTCCTGGTTTTATACTTGGTTTTGTTACATATTTATTATACATTGATTTCATAACCTTCCATATCTGATTTGCATTATCTTCATTTAGGATTTGTATCAAATTACTTTCATATTTTTTCATCCAGCTTGTTTTCTTTTGTTCCAGTAATGAATTATATAAATCCCTCCCTTGCATATACTCTTTCTTTAATTTTATGTATCCTAATTCCCTCCACTTTATGAGCAGCTGTTTGACTTGTCTTTTAGTTACTCTACATTCTTCATCAAACCAGCTCTCATCTCTTTTGTAAACCTTCTTTCTCATTTTCATTTCCTCCCCAGCCCTTAGCATAATGATATTTAAGATATCCATAGCACTTTCAATTTCTTGTTCCTTTATCATAAAACTTATTCCACACTGACATATCTGGCCATAATTAGAGTTTAGTGTCTGCCTAAATTTATTGCAATACTCTTCCTTCCATTTGTATCTACTGTATTCTTCTATGTTAACTGTATTCTTCCCTTAAATTATAGACTATTTGCTCTGTGCATGTTTTTATGTCTACTATCAATGGAAAATGCCCACTGTTGGAACTTAAATTTAGTACCTTAAAATTACTTAAAATATACCCCATATTAATTGGCCATAATACATAATCAATCACACTTTGACCATTATTACTATCATACGTATATTCTCCATTCACATCTTCTCCATATTTCCCATTCAAAATATCAAAGGCATTCAATTCACAGAATTCTATAAATTTCATATACCCTTTATCAGCTATCTTATCTTTGCTGTATCTAATTTTCTCAGGTTTCTCTAATGTATCATTACTCATCCAGCTATTCCCTCCAACATCATTTTCGCCAATCCTAATGTTAAAATCTCCCATTAATATAATCTCAGAATTACCATATCTCTCCTTTAAATTTTCTATTTCTATCTCTAGGTGTTTAAGGAGGTTCGGATTATGAAAGCGCGAAGGAATAGGAGGATTGTATACTATGCCTATACATATAACATTTTCAACTATTTGTTTCTCCTCTAATACAATCCATAGTATTTCTTTTCTCCTTGACCAAGTTTCTTTAACTCCTTTACTTAACGTCTTCTTTACAAAAAAGCCTATGCCTCCAGATGCCGTCCCCTTTCTTGCTACCTTATCTCCTTTTATCCCTACAAAATCAAAATCCTTTACGTAAACCTGGTCCTCTTTTAACCATGTTTCAGCTACTGCGAGATAATCAAGTTTCGTCAATAATTGATCTAAACTCCCCGCATATATTTTGTTTTTAACTCCCTCACAATTCCAGAATCCAAGCCTCCTTATATTCTCCCTTCCCTATTGTGAGCCTGATCTAAATCTAAATGTTTCTAGTGTTCTTTTACTCCTTAATTGTATCCCTTCTCCGGAAGGAATAGCTTTATTTCTGTTTAAAACTAGCATGCTGCCATGTTCAGATGATATAATGCTGTCTTCTTCCCCTTCTGTATTCTCCCCGCTACTCTGTTGCCACGCCTTCTTTCCCTTCGAAGCCAAATTACGTGCTGCTATTACTTCCCCTCTTCTCGGTGACACTATTTTCTTGGGTGACGTCACTCTGGTGGCTCCTCCTCCTGTTGCTTCCTCTGTTGACGTCATTACTTCGTCAGCTGTTACTTCTCTCGTAAGGATCTGCATATGCCGTTCTCATATCCATGCTGACAGGCAGATTTCAGTTCAAACACACACACTTTCCCCGTCTTCACCCACATCCATTCCTTTTTGCTTGGACTTTGATCTTCCTGTTGTACTTCCTAAAGTTGGCGTTGACATCTGCTGAGTAATTTCCTCTGTGCCTGATTGGGGTTCTCTTAGCTCCTTCTTGTCCAGATGCGATGTCTTTTCTCCGTCAATCCACAATTGGAAATTTCTAATATAAGCTCTTCTTCCCTGGGCTCTTGCTTCTTTCATTTTTTGTACCAAATTTCTTTGCAGAGCTCTCTTCTTAGGTGATAAATCTTTATTAATAAAAATGTCTGTTCCTTTTAATTTCTTGGCTCTTTTAAGTACTTCATGTACTAATTGGGCTGTTGCAAATTTCACTATAATTGCTCTCTTGCCAAGTTGTCTTCCAACTCGATAAGCTTCAATAATTTAATATCTATACAATTCCAAATCCAGCTTTTCCTTCGTTATTTCTAATATTTCTTCTGCTGGCCATTTATACCTTCTTTCCTTAACTCCTATGAACACTAAATTAAATCTTCTCTCCCTTTCTTCCAATCTTTCCATTCTTTCCTTAACCATTTCAACTTCCCTTCTTGCTTCCTGCACCTCAACTCTAACGTCTTCTTTGATATCTGTTGCCATCTTTTCCAATTGTTTACCTATTCGTTGTTCCGTTCCATGCCTTCTATTTTGTTCATTTTCTCAGTCAGGTTTTCCAGCATTGTTATTATATCTGCAGGGCCGGGGTTTACCTCAATTCCTCCAATCACTAACAACAAAGTTATAACACTTGCTAAAACCAATATGTTTGTCATCTTCTCTCCAAAACTGTTTTTATTATTTACCAATTTTACTTTTCTAAACTGTCCAATTCTTGCTCTATACACTGTAATGTCCACTCCCATCGTGACTTAGATTCTTCTTCCTTCACCACAGGAGCACCTCTCAAAACACAACCTTCCTCTATCACTGCTGGCTTAGCACTCCGACTATAAATTAGTGATCATAATTAACTTGTTTTTGTAAATGATCATTTTGTTTTGAAGTATTTGTATATTTTGTATGTGATCTAGTTCCAGTAATGGAAAACAGAGTTTGTACAGTCTCCTCCGTTATGGTCCATCAAGGGGCTGATTGTAGCTGCATTCACCCTGCAAAGGAGTCTTTGCAACAAGTTTAATTTAATTATACCCAAAAATTGAAATTTTTGTTACTATAGCTTCTCTTTGTGCACCAGAATTTACTGGGACATATCTTCAGAGACTGTGATGTCCATTATCAGCCTAGTTTCACTGCTGCACTTCCTCCTGTGACTTGCAGCTTTAACTTATTACAACTCCTGAATAAAAGGAATTATTGATATTTTCAACATTCTCTGGAACCACAGTTGTATAAAATGGTTGATCTATCATTTTAAGAATTAATACACATTTCTTTTCAAATTATGTTCTCTCTTATATGCAAATGGATATGTAAGAAAATGATTGGTTTAACCTAAAGTTGATTTCAGTTGAAATAAAAAATACCTAAATTACCAGTACCCAAGTGGAGAAGAGAAATAAGTCTAAAGTATGGAAATATGTGTTAATAAATAATGGTCATAAAATACTAACTAGAGAGACCCAGACATTAGACACTTTGCAACCTTATCTTAATCAAATCTCAGGCATTTTAAATAATAGAGAGTTTTTGATTAGCCTACTTTTGAGTTACCATAACCACTGAAGCTGCATGACCAATGTGCTTGCTCATGCATTATTTTATGAAAACCAAAACATCATACTGCAACATAATATTTTAAATAATTGCAAATATTTATATTAAAATGATGGGCAAGAGAAGCAAAACTTGTTTGAGCATAAGTTTTTATCTAATTTGGCTGCAAGAAGATATTGCCACATACCCATTTGAGTCTATAAACTTAAGAAAGAAAATTCAAGGAAGTCCAGGAGATTTAAGTCATTGTGCATGTAAAATCTCAAAAGCGTCAGATCCCTCTAGATCTGTTTACAAAACAGACATACATTTTGTAATCAAGAGACACTTAAATTATTTAAATATAATTTAGAATTCTCCATTTCTGGTACCTGAATTACACTTCCTGTACTGGATGATGGATCATATCCTATATCATATAACAAACATTTGAGTGCCTTTAAATGCATTGGTTTGAAGTTCTGACTTTATATTGTTATGTATTACTGTGTTCGTAATGGGAGCTAAAACATTATTTTGGTAAAAGAGGTATTTAGAGTACTGGGTAATGTAATGAAAGACTATAACAATTCAGAAAACATGTTATTGCAAAAACTCTCTATGCGCTACATTCAGTAAATGTCAAAGAGAAGATAATGGTGAACATTGCATTATGTTCAAGTCTTGTAATAGTTCATGCATATGAAATAAAAGTGTAAAAGCTGAACCTGTAGGTTACATTTGGGTCTAGGTGTGCAAAATATTTCAATAGGAAAGAATCCAGTTCAACCAAAATCCTCAATCATTAATCTTCTGGAACTATTATATAAAGCATACCAACATGTAGTACCTGAATAACTGAGGATATGGCAACAAATGGCTGCATGTATGTACCTTTCTTGTTTGTTGATACATGAAATGCTGTTAAGAAATGTTGATTTCTGTTACTTTCTGTAGGTGTGCTGAAGGTTAAATTAGATATGGACTTCTCATTGCTTTTGTGCTTTAGATAACTAGTTGAAAGTTTTGGTAGCTAATGTGTTGCATGCCTGTGATATGTAAATATGTTTTGGATTATGTTATGCTTAGATTTAAGTGAATAACACCTTTATTAATTACTGGTGTTTTTGGGAAAAAACCATTGACAAAAAGTAGTTAAATCTTGTAAATACAAAGGGACATCCTTAAATTACAGTTTAGAAACTTCAAGTAGAAATTAAAGATACGGAAGTTCAGATTTTTTACTACAGTATTTATAATCATTATTTTAATTAAGACTGCACATTTCATGCTATGTATTCCTGAACCTTACATAAATGATTTTAGAGTGTATATTACAAAGGTGAAAAGCATAAGTGCCAAGGTAATTTGCACTGCATTTTATAAGTTAGTCTTTACACACACTGTTCAAGAAGGATTCTTCATGGCTCTTAGGAACAAATAACATCTTCGCAGGTACAACATGCTAGAAACAAATCTGCTGCTGATTATTGGAGCACACAGTAACTCAAAAATATTAAAACATTTGCTGATAACCCAAAATTTTGTTTGCCCTAGTATTGTTTCAGAAACTAAAGAGGAAAAGATATCTCTCACAATCCATATGCATGAAAAATGTATGCAAAAAAACAATTTGTTCTCAGTGACAAAGTAGCTTCTACTCCATCTATGCCTTATATATTCCATGGAAACAAACAGGACTCAGGTATTTGGTATGTAGGCACTCTTCATGTTATTATTCTTGGCTCTGTGCGTATGAAACTGAAGCACTCCATAAGGCTGCATGCAGTGAAGCAGGAAAATAAATATACTATGCATGCACCTTTTCTTGGGCGCTTGGCTTCCTAGCCTTCTTTCGATAGGTTTTACACAATTTTGGAAGCAGAGCAGAGGGACAACATTGAGACATGAAGTACACTATACACTCTTAACACCTAGTGGCTTCAATGTTAAAGTTTCATTCCATCTATAGATTCCAGAGTTCACACACATGCACTGTGTTTTGTTTAATAATTCAGCTAGTTAGTGGTAATTAGGTAATGTATTCACCATAATGGCTGAGAGCCTCAAAGAAAGAAGCTTTCTGTGGTTGACAAAACTTCAAAAAGACAGGCAGGCGATCTATCTCTCTTCTTCCCCCCAATTCTCATTTACCTGTAAATCCAAAAGTCCAAGCAAAGTGGCATGCATTGTGCATCATAGAGACTTTGCATAACTGAAAGTAACATCCGCTTAATTTTCATATCTATTCATAGTCATCTGATAATGTAGCCTTTGTTCGTAAATGTGTTATCTGCCTCTGTGCCTGAACTGTGCAGTGGAAATGTATTAGTTACATTCCAGCTTTCAAAGAAATACAGATTGGTTTCTTTATCTTTAAAATATTTTGGGTTCACTCAAATGAAAAAGATAAAAGAATGAAAAAGAAGAAAAAAGGGAAAAAGTGCAGAGATTGTTAAATACACTATTTTATGGTAAAATTAATTAATATTCATAAAGTTATGAAGAATTATATTTTTAAATTTCAACTGTATCAGCAGTTCTATTTATTTTTTTCCCTGAGTGCTTATTGTCTCTTAACCATAAATATTTATATACAGGCCTATTCAAAAAGAAGGAACAGATTTCAAGCATTTATTTCTTCCAAATTACAAAAGGTAGAACCATAATTCCAACATTCCTGGACAGACAAAAGCTTAAAATTTGAACAGTCCAAGTAGAAGTTCCAATCATAGCTGGATTGGCACTGTTGTTTGTCATGCACGGTTGCATTGGTGCAGTTGCTTCCAATCATAGCTGGATTGGCACTGTTGTTTGTCATGCACGGTTGCATTGGTGCAGTTGCTTGTCATGTTTATTGTCTGTAGTAAAATGGTGACAACAGGAAAAAGAAATTAGCAAAACTAGAGTCCATTATTGGAGTTCAACATACTTTTAGCCATGAGTTTAATAAACAACTGCCTTAACAGCAGATCTACCAGTGGCATCAAAAATTTTGCATCTGCAAATGGGAAAGCACAGAATGTCCATGCACATCAAATGAAAATGTTGAGCATATTCATACAGCTTATGAAATCCACAGTATGAGCAAGCAAGGAACCTAATATTCCTCACCAATGGTATGGCAAGTGCTGAACCACTGTCTGCACCTGAAGCCCTACAAACTGCAGTTCTGCAAGCATTGCATCCTGATGACCACAACAAAAGGTGTGAATTTTGCATTAGCATGCTAGATGATATGGAAGAAGACCATTTTTCTGAATGATTAATTTTTTCCTATGAATCCACTTTTCATCTTTCCGGTAGAGTTAATTAGCATAACGTTAGAATTTGGGTAAGTGAAAATCCTGTGTCAGTTGTTGAACATGAAAGAGATTCACCAAAGATTGTCTTCTATGCCATATCTGTAAACAAAGTTTATGGACCTTTCTTCTTCATGGAGAAAGCTGTGACAGGACTAACTTACCTGGACGTGTTTCAAAACTGGTTTTTTCCTCAATTTGGAAATGATTCAGATGACTTCATCTTCATGCAAGTTGGTGCCCTGCCTCATTTCTCTAAGCTCATCCCATGTTTTCTGAATGACACCATTCCAGGATTGGGAAAATAGGAGCAGAAAATCAACTTTGTCGCTGGTGGCCTCCCAGATCTCCAGACCTCACCCCTTATCACTTTTATCTGTAGGATTATGAAAAAAACAGTGTTTTTATCTCCCTTCTTCCTGTGAATTCAATAACTAGAGACCAGCTGCTTTATTTGTGGCAAGAAATGAGCCACTATTTTAATATTTGTTGTTTAACACATGGTGTACATATTAAATGCATAAAAAGTCGCAAAATTGAGCTATTCTCTTTCCAGGAACATTGTAATTGTGATTTTATCTTTTGTAGTGTGGAAGAAATAAATGTTTGAGGTCTGTTCCTTCTTTTTGAATAGCACTATGTATATATATGAATTAAATCCCAAAATGAACTAGGATGCTAAATCGCTTAAGCTATTCATTATTCATCCTAGGGACAGATCTAAAATGAAACTAAACAGCGCTAAGCAACTGCGATTAGAAACTTTAACACTGCATGAGAGGCAACCATCAGGTGATCAAAATGTATTCCTTTATTATCACTAGAGCCCTGAAGTTAGGCAAAATGCCTTATCTGTTTAGATGGATATATCGAATGTTTAAGTAGAAATAATCATATTTCCATACATTTAGGGGCATTAGAGCCAGTTTTTATTTTGCCTTTTCAGCCTATTTTAAAGTTTAAAGCCTTTTTTATCTGTTTTGGAGTGTTAGGCTTTTTTTTTTCTGTGCTTATTTACACATTTTAAAAAGCACAAAGAATTTCAATATGTGAAAGTAAAAAAAGAAATATTTCAGAAATAATGAAATTACATTTGAGATATGTTTAGTCTGAATAGAAACACTTATACAGGATGGTTCAAAAATACTTTTCAAAGTTTGGGGATTTACATCAAAACAAGAAACAAAATGTTCATATAAGCACATGCCCCAGAACCCTTCATTCTTGATTTACTGAGGTTCAAAATGCTATTATTCAAAACATTTTAAAGTGACACTTTATTCTTTTTTTTTATGTTAGCTTAGGTGGTGTTCCACACAAACACCACTTACAGAAAACGATCCAAATGTCCTCCTCTTGTGTGGATATACATGCATTCGTCGAAGCATGGAATCTCAAATACTCCCAGTCAGTGTCGTATGATTTTGCAGACTTCCATGACACGCAGATTAAGATTTTCTTCATCTAGGATATCTGCTGGATAAATTAATGGTGTAAGGTGCCCCCAAAAGATAAAAATCCAAAGGATTGAGGCTGGGGGAATGTGCAGACCATGGAATTGGTCCCCCTCTACTTATCCGTTTGTCATGCTAGATACAAGTCAGTGGATCTCAAACAATGAGACTAAAATGTGCTAGAGCATCATGCATAAACCACATGTTTCTTCTGATTTCAGAGGCACATTATCTAAAGTCTGGGAGAGTGTTCTGAATGAAGTTCCTGTAGACGGAACTTGAAAGGCATGCTGGGGGAAGGTATTACACATCTGATAAATGGCATATATTAACAAGCAGCCATGGCAACTCAAGGCCAACTCTACAGGGTAAAATGGGTCAAAGCCTTCTTTGAATGAGTGCATAAATAAATGAAGCTATTAGGTTGGACCTGAAAAGCCGTTGAAGGCGACTTTCATTAGTAAATTGATAACGCGAAAATGAAGCATTTTAGAGCATATGTTTATATGAAACTATTTTCTTGTTCCAATGTCAGGAATCCATCCTCAAACTTTGTAAAAGTATTTTTGAATCATCCTGTAATGTGTTGTTTTCTGACCGGTTTTGAGAACTACATTTTATTCTCATTTTTAGAGGCTGCTATTCTGACTCAAAAATCCTCTCTTAAATTAAATTTAAATTTCACATCACTGTTACTAGCTTATCCAAATATTATATGAATGAAATTGCACTTTCACTTCACAAAAATATTTATAGACGATCCTACTGCCAATAAATACATTTGTTTTCAAGCAGTAGAAAACTTATCTCATATGGTTCAATTATACCAGCCTATGAAAGGAATGCCTAGTCCCATACTGTTCAATTTATTGATGACATAATAGTGTGAAAGGTAGTAATATACACTGCCCAGTTATAGCAAACGTAGGAACACCATGATTATTATATGCAGATGATTCGTCATTAAGGGTAATATCTGTATTGCGTCTACAAAAGGTGATAAAAAATGCAAAATTATTGTAAAGAATGGGGAATAGAGATAAGCATCACCATCAAAAGTGGTAAAATTGAAGAGAGGAGTAGAGTTGAAGAAAAATCAAAAAGAGAAAAATGATAAAGCGTAGGAAAAGAAATCATTAAATCTTCACAGGCAAATAAAAATGAAATTGGAGAGGGAAAAGTAAAATATATTGATCAGTGTATTAGGGAGAGAATGGAAGTGATACACATGAAAAGAGTTGGGGGAGCATATCGCATTATCATCTAACTGAATGTACAGAAATAGCAAGTTGGAAGGAAGAACTATGGGGGAAAAAATGTGACAAAATTACACAAAATTAGTACAAATAAAAATGATAATGGGGAAAAAAAGGCACTAGAAATAGAGTATGAAAATTTTTGAGTAGGGTGAAAGAGAAATGGATTAGGAAGGTAAAGGAAGCAAGAAGTAGAAAAGATTACAGAGAAGATAATGAGGAGGGAAGAAGGGTTTAAGGTAATTATCCAGTTAAGCCAAAAGCCTAGGGAGCCAGGCAACTTAGGTAACAATACTATTAGTATGAAAGGAATGCACGGTGTGCCAGATATATTGAATACCAAGAAAGAGAGAGGAAGAGGGAAATATGTCTAGGTCCAATGAGTTATTTTTGCTCACGTTCTTGTGTTGCTGCTGATACACAATTTTCCCAATTTCAAAGAGATAGGGCATCTAATTCAGAGAAAGGAAGAAAATATGTTCTTTTATTAGGTAAAATAATTATACATGCTGAACTTATTTATGTTAACTCGAGTGATCTTACTGATTTATTTAGCCTGCGAAAATTAAGTGAATTGTTGAATAGTAAATAACACAGTTTTGTTCACTGATTTGGATCAGACAATTTCTACTGATGTAGCAATACTATTTTGCAGAATATGTGAAAAATTATAATAGTGGAAGGAAATACTTTATTACTCAACACTTCATTACAAAACACAAATGTAGCGCTTTTAAAATGATGGCTAGGACCACTATTATATCTAAAGCAGTTGAAGCATCTAGTAGAATATATCAATTTTCCCTGTATAAATGCAAGGCTTTCTTCTACTCGAGAATTCCATTCTGCAGAAGAGATTCGATCAGAATCCACATAAAGAAAAACAATTTGAGTGGTTTGAAGGGTCCATGTAAATGATTTAGAGACAGAGTTCCGGAAAATGGAATTCCATTGATGAAACTACTGATGCAATGTATGTTAATGTGGTAATCCTAATTGGAATTGTGGAGGCAATGCAAAATGACCCTACAGTGTTTCTTTTGAAGAACAGATGGAGAGAGTAAATATACTACTCTGGCCACATAGAGTATGATGATAATGTCCTGCTTTTGTGAACATGGAGGCACCCTACATGAAAAAAGCCTTGGAAATTCTCTTCCCGAAAATGTTCTTTCTCATGTGTCTAGCTCAAGGACTGCATAGACTCGCCAAAAGAAGTAAGAAATCTGTATCCTCTTGTGGATAAGTTGGTATTGAACATAAAGGTCTTCATGTAACCACCCTCTCGAATGCAGATTTTTAAGGACATAGCACCATAGCTCACTTTCTTTCCATACCCAGTTCTCAACAGATAGGGAACCTGGATCTCTGTACTCATATATTGCAGTAAATTTTGGCTAAGTATGTGAGGTATTTGATGCTCTATCAGAAGACAAAGCTACTTCATTTACAAATTAAAGAATTTGGTGTAAAATGAAGAATTCTGCAATGATCTGGGGTTTTAGCAATACATTATAGTGTGCTATGGAAGCAATTTATAAAGATGATGCATTGGTGTCATCAATGGAGATCTTGAAGATGCAATTAACTGTTGCAAGTATCAGGAGAGAAGGGAAAAAGTATTAATAAAAATGTAAATGTGCAATGAGTCCTAATGCAGAGTTAGAGAACCTTAAGAATGTCCTGAAAGGCAAAAGTTCTAAGAATATTCAGCATGTGCTGAAAGGCAAACGTTCTGTTGTAACTGATATAAACCCTTCCAAAACAGGTTATTTTAAACATGTTACAGTCACTTTATTGAAATAGAGCGTTCTTTTTTCACAATGAAAAATATTCTTTCTGACAGACAGTTGACACCTGAAAAAATATCTCAAGTTGGCAGTAATCAAGAAAGGTAAGACTAGGTTTTTTATAGAAATATTATTTTAGATGTCTGTTTTCATTAGTAAAGAGTAGGATTACTGTTTGTTTTTACTTTTAGTAAATCCATATTTTAATTGCATTTCTACCTATTTTTGGTATTTTCAGTGTTTTTGCCTGAACTTCCAGGTTCTAATCAAATCATTGTCATCCATCTCATCATTATCAGTATTTGTTAATGGATGGTCTCCAGTTCAAATCCTGCTAGGCCCTACCCTAAGTGAGATATTTTTCAGGTTTTCCTCAGTTATAGCATGCAAATGTCAATGAGGTACTCTAAACTTAGGCTTGATGTGTTCCCTTCCCCAATTATCATTTAATTTATCATCAGTGCCCATTACCTGTAGTGCCATATGTAGTAAGATCAGTACATTATTATCACTGGCCAAATAAGGCTGAATTAGGCCTATTCTGGACAAGAACTGAACCTGAAATACTTTACTTAAGCAGCTTGGATTTTTTATGTTGTAGTTTGCTCCTGAAACATCCATTCTTATATTTCTCTCAGCATCTTGAGAGCACTGTCAAGGGACTCCCTGATTAGCCAATATAAATTATTGCCACCCTCTATTTGTGCGTATCAAACTGGAAGGCTTGTCCTCTATTTAGATTGGAAGATTGGTGGAGTAAACTAAGTGTTTTTGTGCATGCAAGTGTAAGAATAAACTTAAAAAAATGCAAGAGGAAGGTGCCTAATCTGTTTTATGCAGATCAGCTACTAACCTAATATTACAAAATTACAAGACCACATTCTACAAACTTTGCTAAGTAAATCCATTCATTGGGTAACACATTTTAAGTTAGCTGAAAGTACAGCATCGTTTAGGCTTCTGAATTATTTTCTACATACTAAGATAGTGTTAAAGCTCATGTTGTAACAGTGTCAACATGTTAAATTTCACAATTGAAATTGGATATAAATTATGTACAACAGAATAGAATTGCTGTATGTTTCAAGAGTTTTGCAAAACTATGTCAGTTATGTATATTACTGAACCTGAAGATTAAAAATATGTTGCAAATGTTGGGTATTTTCTTACTTACCCTTTTCACGTTAGATTTGGCACTGCTGTGTATCAGAAGCTTTTGTTTTCATGACTGTCACTGTGTTTATTCAACGTTTAGAAATATCTAGAACCAGAAGGAAGCTGCACTCGGCAGCTGATTACAAAATGTCTGAACGTTGAGAAGGAGGATATGAGGTATACATCCAGTCTTTAGTAGTTGACTTACAGCAGTGATTGAGGAAACGCCACAGAGAATTGGAAACAAATAAAGAATGAAATAATAGCAAAAAGTTTGTGTTAATTTGTTGTTGAACAAATAAATAATCTGCAAAGGATTAATATTTTGTTTTTGGGTATTTGTTACAATGCTCATTGGCATACTGAATTGATAAGCGTGTTTCAAAATTATTTTGTTTTTTAAGGGTTTTGTTTTTATGAAGAACAAATATCTTGTGTATTTTTAATCAAGAGCTCTAGTTTTTAAGTGGTAAAAATCATTACATTGAGGTCCTATTTAAAATAAAGATAATATGTACATTGTTTTTCATGGGTTCAATATACAAATACCTTTAACACAAAGTGAAATTTAAAATTTATATTAGATAAATATAATGCAAACTTTGATGTACATATGTATAGGGTATTCTTGTATCACTATACATTCCTGATATGTTTTAATTGTATTCACTCGCACCAATGCTGCTTTTAAGATGTTTACAGCTTTTTTCCTGTTATTTCTTTTCTAGCTCTTGTTACTTATGCCTATTCTTTGACAAATATGGCTTTCTAAATTTTTTGCTGACTGCAGTGTGTTCCCAACTTCTGATACTCCTGCACTATTCACTTTCTCTCTTCTCACCATATTCTTAGTTTTCTAACTTCCCTGCTTGTAGAAGCGTCTTCTGTAGAATGACATATTTTCTTCTCAGGGTTATACTGCTTAATAATGTTTCATTCCTCAGTATTGTTACTGTCCTGCAGCTCTTTGAACATAGTCATTTACTCCTGATACTAATTCTCAAGTTATTGGCATGTGCATATAACATGGCTTGCCTAAAATGTACAATGCAAAAATAACACTGGAGTATTGCATCAGATGAATCCTGTCTAATTCAGTGATTTAATAATTATAATTATATGGCAAATTGAAATACAAATGCCTGCACTGTGTTGTTACTATACATTTATAGGGCCTTTGTTAATTTCTGTAATCCTCTCATTAATATGAATTAAATTTAGTTTACTGTGTGAAGATTATATAGCAGTGTGTAATGTTCAGCATTAGACTTTTTTTAGTGAATACATATGGAGAGTGTTATGCCAGAGTGAACCAAGCGACATATTTTAAAATGTAGAATTTACGCGCCAACCAATAGGCATTTCAGGTGGCTTGTCACTGAGGGAAAGGTTAAGACCGCATTCAGCCCATTAAACTACTGTAGGTAAATTTCATTTTTGCTGACTAGATTTTGGTAACACTGGTAGTCAGGGAAAGTGAACTAAGTAGGCGGGAAGATAAGTTAATGAGTGCATTGTCACAAGTGTAATTATGGACAAGGATCAAAATAGCAGCACACCTTCGGACTTCTCGGCATTTTCCGATGATTATTCACCTGAATCTGACTTAAGTAAGTAAAACTGTTATTTTTTAAATACTATGAGTAATATTTCCAAAATGTTTAGGCTATTAGTTTATGAAAATCCGTAAATACGTGGTCAGGCAAAGTGAACTATGCGACACGAGTTTTGTTTATTTCTTCATGTGATAGTGACATCTCTTGGGTACGATTTCAACTATGTACCATCTTGATTGAATGTCTCTGTGACCGGACAGCTTGTACCCGCCACAATGTATAGTTCACTATGGCTGAATATGATGCCACCAAGACAGTGTGGTATATTATTAGTGCGTTTTACGGAGGGTTAACGAAAATTATTTTCGCAAAAGATTAAGAAACGAGACTTGTTTAACTTCTTTTGTAAATTAATAACATTAAATAACAGTTATTATTATTATTATTACCATTATTATGAAATATAATCATTTATATTATAAAACTGCGTATTATTTTCAGATTTGTCATCAGATAGCTACTCTAGCTGTCCTCCACCAAAAAGACGCAGGAAAGCAAACCCTGAAATATGGAAGAAGAACATTAGAAAAAGAAATTGAAATTGTGGAAAACCATACAAAAATATTAATGGATTGAAAGTTCCTGCAAATAAATTCTGCGAGAGTTATGGCTGTAACTGCCGCTGGAAATGTAAAGAGAGAATAACTTCTGAAGAGCGGAAAATTAACTTTGATATGTTTTACAGCAATGGTTCTTGGGAAACACAAACAGCTATGCTAGCAAATGCAGTGAAAATAGTTCCTGTTAAGCGTCATAGAAAAGGAAAAGACACCCGAAAAGGACAGTCGAGAGAATATTACTTGAATACAAGCAATGAAACTGTTCGCGTGTGTAAAGCCATGTTTATGAATACTTTGCAAGTTGACAGTGCAAGAGTTCACCGCGCCTTGAAGAAAGCCAATTCAGGTACTTTCGAGGACAAACGAGGTAAACATGTACCTGCAAATGCTACTTCTAATGAAATGCTTACCAGAATTCACAATCATATTCAGTCTTTCCCTTGCTACACAAGCCATTATGAATGCAACAAGGTTCCAAACTTGAAGTACTTACCATGCGAGCTTAATCTGCGAAAAATGTATTGCCTCTACAAGGAAATGATGAGACAAAAAATGACAATGGTGCTGATTAGAACAGAAACTGTGCAAGTGAAACTACATATAAACGCATATTCTATCGAGATTTTAACCTTAAGTTCAAATCTCCCAAAAAGGACACATGCAAGACATGTGACGAGTTGAACGTGCAGATAGATTCTGAGCAAAATAAAAAGAGAGTGCAGAAGACTGAAGGCTATGCAGGAATTGCACCATCGACAGGTAGAAAGTGCTAAGAAAGCTCGTGAAAATGATATCATAGGCGGAATAGAAGAAAAAATCCATGTGATTTCTTTTGACCTTGAAAAAGCTTTTCTGCTCCCAAAATTGTCAACTAATGAAGCTTACTACAAATGCCAGCTTTCTGTTTTTAATCTTGGTGTGCACAATTTAGCTACTCAACAAGCTTACATGTATATTTGGCATGAGGGAATGGCCTCCCAGAGGACCTCAAGAGATAAGGAGCTGTGTCCAGAAATATGTGCAAGGAAATGTGAATTCGTCCCAAATGGTTGCTTGGTCTGATGCATGTGGTGGCCAGAACAGAAACATAAAAATTGTGTTGATGTGGATGCATCTGGTAGCTAAAGATGACTGTCCAGTTGATGTTATTATTCACAAGTTTTGCGTCAGCGGTCACAGCTATCTTCCTAATGACAGAGACTTCAGTCAAATCGAAAACAAAATTCAGAGGAAGGAAAACATTTATTCCATTGATGAGTTTATACAAATTGTGAGATCTTGTCATTAAAACAAGGCACAGTTTAAAGTTACTGAAATGTCAACAAATAACTTTTTCTCCACAAAAGAACTTGAAGTGAGAATCACCAATTGAAAGCTGGATGTAGACAAACACAAAGTGCATTGGTTAAAAATAAGAGAAATCAGGATTGAAAAATCAAACCCTGGTATCATGAAATATAAGTATTCTTTTCAAGAAGATGTTCCTTATTATCAGTTAAATTTAAAGAAAAAACTTACTGGATCACCACCTAGGTTCAATGAAGGTGATTTGCAGTTCCTATACCCTTTAGGACACACAATTTCTAAAGACAAGAAGAGTGATATACTCCATTTATTGAAATATGTACCACCTGTTCATCACAATTTCTTCCAAAACCTTTCTTCAACTGATGAAAATGAAGAAACTGATGGCATAGCATCTTTCGAGTACAGTGATTCCGACAATGTAAACTAACATACTGCAATTGCTTAGAAAAAAAAAGTTTTAAGTATTGTCATGTTGTATCCACCAGAAATAAAAATTCAATAACTACGGTTCAAGATGGACTTAGTCGTGGTGATGCTGTATTATTTGCCGAAAGCTCTAATATACAAAATTAGCTTTAAAAAGGCAGCTTAAAGCATGCGAATTCATATAATTATAACAAGTTTAAAGACACTATAATGCATTTATCTTCAGATATTCAACTGATAGGGAAAATTAACTGTAATCTGCTGAAATATGTATTACAAGGTAATAAACTGAACACATGGGGAAACAAATATAACATAACTAAATTATATTAATACAGTGACCATTTTAACATCGTGTTACTGTTATAAACACTAAACAATCGTAATGTATTCAGCAAGAGTGAACTATATACCCAATATTCTTAAAACCGTTCTGACAGACTGAACTATGTGCTTGCATTGTAAAAGATAAAACAGAATATAATATATAATAAAGCAAATAGGATCGGACAGATGATATTGCAATTATTTGTCAAATGCAAATGAATACTCCTCTCGAGTTTCATACAGCTATGCGGCATAACAACGCTACTGTGTCTTCGCAAACTTCAGTGACTTGTTCTGAAAAATATCCTAAATGTCACTTAGTTCACTCTGGCATAACACTCTCCATATGTAAATTGCATATTGTCTATGGCATATTTTCTATAATGCATTTTCTATTGACTGAGCTATTTGACATACATCTCTAGCATTGTTTACCTGCATCCAATAGCAGTTAACCCTGGTGTGTCTGGCGAGTATAGGCACCTTGAATGGTAACAGAACAGTGCTACCAAATTAGCACCATTGCCAAATGTTCCAAGCAATATATGTTTTCTATGAGCAACAGAAAATTCCAGTGTTGTAAAGAAAATTGAACCAAAGCACTACCTGTTTTAGCCGGCACAGCATGATTAAATACACATTGTTGGCTTAGTTGGTAGATTAGTTAGGCATCTGCTGTGAAGAGGGTTGCATAAGTGCAGGTATTTGTTTAAATCTTGATTGTATCTAGTTTCCTTGGATTTATGCTATCCATATTTTGTCTGTGAGAGGAGAGAAGGTAGTAAGAGCTCAAACCAGTTCTGGAGGATTTCAATGAGTAGCTTCAGCACCTTAGATCCACAAACTCAGAGCTGTGAAAACCATTCTTTCTACTTTTACCAAAAATTTGAACTATGCTCAGAAATACTGGCACTGTCTTTTATTCTTTTTAATGTTGAATAGTGAACACCTATTATGAAAATCTTTTGGTCATGTTTTATACCTTTTCAATATATGGAGGAGAACTGAGTTTATATACTAACAGATTCTCATATGGCATACAAATCTGATGTGGAATCAAATGAAAATGAACATGCTTTCAAATTATGTTGCTCGAAAACTTATCATATGCTTCATGGTGGAACTAATCACCAGTCCTTCTCTTAACATTTCTTAAGTTATGCATATAATGTGCTTTGAGGTATTAAAGTGGAACATCCTCTGGAAATAAAACTGACACTACATATTCAATGCATATACACAGTATTAGTAGAGTAACTTCTATGCATGAGTATTTCATTGCTTATAACATATCAATGTTAACACCTTTATTTTGGTGTGTGTATTCATGGAAATAATGATAATGAATAAATATTTTATTCGCCATTTTAATGATATAGGTTTAATCAAACTTGCAAGTTAAGTAAATTAAACATACAGAAAGTGAATATTTGTACCCAAAACAATAACACTACTACAATTAAATGAAAATACAGAATAACAATACATAAATATTTACAAGTAATGAAATTGGGAAGCATTGCTATATGATTTAGATTATTGTTAGAACCATCTGAAAAGTTCAATGCAACAGCTGGGATTTGAACATGGTCTCCTGCACTCCACACAGAGTAAGTGTAGTAAAAAAAACATACCTGTAAAATGTAAATATAGGAGTATTACCAATACAATAATATGATTTAGATGTTCTTCTATCCAATGGGCATTGTGTTCAGTGTTGTAACAAATAAGAACACAATTGCTGCTAACTTACTAATTGAACTTTTCCAATTGGGCAGAGCAGCCCCTTATGTGGGCCCTAAATATAAAGCAGACTGTTCTGAGGGGTGGCTACTAAAAGTTGCTGGAGAAAAGAAAATCAAATATTGGCTTTTTATAATTCAGTCAGCTAGACCCTATAAAGGCAAAATAGACAATAAAACTGGTTCTGTAATTTTCAAATAACTTAAAACATGATTATATCTACATAACTACTTATTACCACCCAATAAAAAGACTTTTTGCATAACATTCAGGCTCTGTGAATTACAATTAAGCCACTAAACCTCTCATCTTCATCAATAATGCATAATAATAGCATAATAAGTCTCCTAGAATCAGACTAAGGTTGTCAGATGGAGTGACTTTTGAAGATGTTTGCAGTATTGATGTTGGAAGCGAAAAATTGTGATGATTGTTTATTATGAACTTCTATTTATCCTCTGGTTTTATATGCAGTTTTGTTTTGTTTTGTTTTTAAATACAGGAATATATGCACTTCATTACTTTTATGAAGCAGAAAATATCCAAGCAAACAGATTACTGCTAGTTGGTACGTGTTTTATTTGTATATTTTATTATAACTTTGCACATATGTGCCCATGTGCATAGGTGGGTGGTTATAAAATCAAACCAATATAGGTGAAGATGTGCAGTTAAATTAAAAGTTGTGAATAAGCAATGAATTTAATAGGTAAATAATGTCTTAACTATTGCATGACTAAACCAAGTGTGACTAATAATTATATCAAATTAACATTTTTTGCTTTTGAAATAACATGGCTGTATGTTGGTATTTTTGGGTTACTTTGCCTTTGTGCCATGATGAATGACGTATAAAACTACTCATCCTGTTTGGTATTTTTATTTAATGCAGTTGTAGACGTAGATATGTGTGTTCATCTATTACTTTTATGCTGTATAGATACTTTTTATCTATTACTGATTTGCATAGTCCTAACATTTGTATCATCTCTAAAAAAAAAACAAAAAAAAAAAACAACAAATATTCTGTTAAAATATACTTGCAAAATGTATTCATTTTCCTTTTTTGTGTGTGTTTTTTTTTTTTTTTTTTTTTTTCCTGTTTTTAATTGTGTTTGTTGTATTTGACATATTTACTTATCTACCAACATATGTATCTCTGACAAAAATTAATTTGTTTGAAAATCAACTCTCTTGCACATTTATTTGCATTTAAATTGCACTTAGATATACAAATGTAAGGAAAAATTTGTATAAAGGTCTTCTCACTTTGTGAATTATAAAAACTATTTTAGGAGAAATATGGCACAAAGGTAGTTGAAACATTGGCTGTCTTTAAGTCATTAGTGCTAACTTAAATTTTGGAATTGCACATTGTTGTATGTTTGCAGGAAGCAAAGAATGCAGTGGGAACCCTGATGGGGGGGGACTTCCCACCTCAGCCCCCACGAGCCCAACGAGTGGGGTCGGGGCGGGGACCGGGATCCCACCCAATGAGAACGCAACCTCACTAGCACGGAACCCTTTGCGAGGATCAAAGTGTAATCTCTCTCTCTTTCTCTGTTTCTTATATCTTATAATTTTAATACACAAATCTGTCATTAGACAAATATGAAAATAGTTCTTAAAGTTGTTAGGGTTCCGACTTTGTTTCTTTTGCTTCATTTATGTTTTGGTCACATTATTGTGAATAATTTGCAATACATAGCTTTTTAACATCTCCAGCTTGGCATTTTTATTTTGGGGTTTTTAAGAGTACTGAAATGAGTAATTTTCCATAGTTCCTCATTATTTGTATGAAGGTTGCAGTTACGCTGCTTTTGCTTGCTTAATAAATAGGACTGTACATAAATAATTGGGCTTGTAATATGTATGCATCTGTGTATGTATGTGTATGTGCATGTGCAAATATGCATGTGCATGATTGTACACTTCTGTGATAAATGGAAATGTAGAGGATTCTCTGACTAAAGGAGTACTTAGCCACAGTAGGTGTAACTGTTTGCTGCAACTAGTGAAAACCTTGAAAATATGTATTCTATTGGTTTTCATTCATGTAAGATGACTTTGAAACTTTAGTTATGGAATACTTCTTGTTAAAAATGTTCACGTGTTAGTTTGTGACTTTCCAGTTCATGAAGTCTAAACATTGTCAATTTTTTCTATTTTTTATTTCTTTTTTATCATGTGTCCACTTACATGCAAGCCATTTGTATGATTTAATTCTTTGTAACTGCTCAGGATTCCAAGGAAAAGGTATGGGTAAATGTGGATGGCATTTTGGTTCCATAAGTTAAATGTTGTCATCTTTCTGTCTAGAAGAGATTTTAATCTTTGAACAGCATACATTGCTGTGCCTTTAATGTGTGCTAATAGTATTAAGAATATTAGTAAAAAGAAAGAATATAGTCATAATAGGGATTAAACCAAGCTCTGTAAATGTAAAAATGCTACCACACCGCAGAAGAAAGCTAGCTATTTAACTTTATGTGGTTTAAATATCAGGGCTCAGAAGAATAGCATATCTTGGATTATCTGACTGCTGTTCATAGGGATGAATACACTACCTGCTTACTCCTGTCAATTTTACAAAGTGTGTCACAAGATAGGTCAGCCATCCTGCTTTTGCTGAACTTTTAGTTTGATAGTGGATATGCACTATTGTTCCTACAATCTATACTTTAATTTTTTATATTCCATTAAAGTTATTATTTACATGCACACTATGTGATAAATAGTGCCCAGGCACCCACTTAAAACTGCATTCAGAGTTTGTCTAATGGTCCTATATACGTTGTGTCATCCAATATGAAATTGGCACTTCTTTTATCTTACAAAAGCCTTGACGCTTTCAGCCATAATTTTGACAAGCTGGTGAAAGATTTCCAGAGGACTTTCAGGCTAAACATCTTGAGTTGTAGTGAGAGCATGTACCAAAGTGCATATTTGCAATTAGAGAAAATTCGATATTTCAAAACATCCAGCAAATGTCTCAAGTTGCCAAGGGGACTCTTACGAGTGCAAGTCTATTTATCTATGTATGTAATGAAACCACAGCTTCTTAGACTGTGTGGTATAACCAGATGCTCTGTTGTGTTGCTATAAATGTTGCTCATCACTGAAATGGTCTTTGAAGGTATACAACAAATAAGTCCTTAATTATTCTTGTATCCAACTGCCATGATATTGCCATGCAAAGCAAGAAGTGCAACCGTGTTCATTGTGAAGCAATCACACTATAATCAAATTTCACTGCAGGGACTTCTCAGATTAGTAGATGCTGTTCACCAAATATTCACACTGTTCATTGAAGCATTACATTTTACACAGTGGTTGATAATTCCTCAGGGTTTCTTTCCATGCTTCACAGTACAATCACAGTCTACTATAAACAGCCATGAAGCTCCATATACAGGGTGTATATAAATGAATATCGGGGTTTTAACTCTTTATAATATTTATTACATTCAAGTTACAGTTATGAATAATATGTCAAATGAAAAAGCAACTCAAACAGTTTTACCAAGAAGCTTATAAATGTTCAATGTGACAACCCTTTGTCACACGGCACACATCAAGTCTATAGCCGAGTTCTTCCCAAACGTTGATAAGTGTGTATTCAGTAATTGTAGCAACAGATGCTTCAATCCGGTTTCTTCAGGGAGGTCAGCTGGTAGCGGAGGCACGTACACACGATCCTTGATGAAGCCCCAAAGGTAAAAACTGCATGGCGTTAGGTCAGGAGAACGTGGAGGCCATGCATAGCAAGCCCTGTCATTGGGGCCCTTGCGGCCTATCCAGCGCTTGGGTACAGTGACGTTCAACCAATCGCGTACTTCGTTATGCCAGTGAGGTGGCGCACCATCCTGCTGGAAAATGAAGTTTTCTGGCTCATTTTCTTCCAACTGAGGGAAGAGCCATTGCTGTAGTGTATCAAGGTAAGAAGTACCAGTTACAGTAGGTTCACCAAAAACAAAAGGCCCATAAACTTTTCGCCGGGATACGCCACAAAACATTCACTTTAGGGGAATCTCGTTGCATTTGTACCATCTCGTGAGAATTTTCTGAGCCCCAGATGTGCACATTATGAGTGTTAACATGTCCACTAAGGTGAAAGGTCGATTCATCACTGAAGATAACACGATCCACAAAATCGTCATGAAACAACATGTCGTTTGGGAATTTGGCACATAATCCGTGGTCTGTCGGCTTTAGAGCCTGTAATAACTGTAAACGGTAAGGACGTAGCTGTAAGCGTTTTCTTACAACTTTCCAAACAGTCGACACAGGAACTTGTAATTCACGACTAGCCTTCCAGACTGATTGACCTTCTCACTCGCTCAACAGTCTCTTCACTTACTCCTGGTCGTCCCGTGCTCTTCCCTTTACAAAGGCAGCCGGTATCTTCAAACTGATTATACCATCTACGAATGTTTTTATCACTAGCAGGATCTCAACAGAACTTATTACGGAACGCACGTTGCACAGTAACTACAGATTCGGTCTTTGCAAACTGCAAAACACAAAATGCTTTCTGTTTACTAGTCGCCATCTTTGCTACTACCGCTGTCTAGCGGATTGCGGCAGAAACATTGCACGCACATGCGCACTTGTGCCAACAAACAAAACTGTTTGAATTGCTTTTTCATTTGATATATCATTTATAACTGTAAGTTGAGTGTTATAAATATTATAAAGAGTTAAAACCCCGATATTCATTTAAGTACACCCTGTATATGGAAAATACTTTGGTTTGATACTTGATCTCCTGATGGCTAACTATTAGGATCATCTCAGCAGACAAAATAGGCTAAAGTTATCATATTCTTTAAGAAAAATAAACAACTCCCTCCCTTTATTTATACTCTATAGAACATATTTAATGTTTAATAACATTTAATAAGCCTGCCTGGGTATGGTGGTGGTAGCGTATCTACCTCACATTCAAAAGGTCATGAGTTTGAATCTCACTTAGGGTGAGTTACCTGGATGAGTTTTTTTTCGGGGGTTTCCCTTATCCTGAGAAGACAAATGTCAAGTAACTTTAAGCCATGGACCCCGAGATCATTTGAGCATCATATCACCAATTTCATTCATCGTCCGATATGACCAACCAGGTTAAAGAATGTTAGGCTAAAAAAAATAAATTCCAGCACTAACATGGAGACATGAGAAATAACAGCAATTATTTGATTTCAAGTTATAGGCGTTATGACATGTACATAACTGTACATGGTTCTTGTCATTCTTAAATTGTGTCAGCCATACCTGGCTCATTAATACTCATTATAAATTTCAATGTAGGTAGAATTTAATCTGAACATATCTTACAGGATCTTTTGGAAGTCTGGAGAAGAATACAGCTAGCCACCTTTTCTTATCATCTTACCATTTATAGCACAATAAATATCTCCTATCATTGTCATCATTAATTATTATTGTTATTATTATTATTATTATTATTATTATTATTATTATTATTGTTGTTATTGTTATTATTGTTAGTTATTATTATTATTATTATTATTATTATTATTATTATTATTATTATTATTATTATTATTATTATTATTATTGAGCATTTCACACAATAAGCTGTCCATTTCTCTCAAACAACTGATTTACACAGTAACACATCCTTTTAGTTGGTTAACACCATTTCACTTCTAGCTGGCTGCTGGGAGCACTGTTGATGGCACCGCCCCCTCCCAAAGAAAACCTCAAACATTGTGAGTGTATCATAGGCTTATCTATCCAGGATGTGACTGGGCAGTCCTTTTTTTTTTTTTAGATTGTCCAGGGTTTTAAACATAAAGCAGATTATTACAACTACAATAAATTTTAAAACTTGTGTTTGTCTTTGACTAAAAGAAATGGGGTGAAAGAAATGACCTTTAATCTGGTAGGTCATATTGAACAATGAATTAAATTGGTAAAATGAGCTCAGGGTTCATGCAGATTAGTCAGCCAACATTCGTCTTCTAATGATAAGGAAAACCCCCCCATAAAAAGCCTTATCTGAGTAACTCATCCTAACTGAGCTTCAAACCTGGGACATCTTGAATGCAAGGCAGATATGATACCCCCAAACTATAGAGATGGGCTGTAGAAGTAAACTGTGGTAAATGTTGTTCATGTTGACAGCTATAAAAATGCAGTTGCGTTGTTTAGACAAGTTATGGATGTGTTCCATTTTCATATTCTGTCTCAATAGGATTGGTGGTTGAAAGCATGATCAGCAATCAGCAGATATATTGAAACAGAGTAGTTCCAGGGCCTTGTGTTTTATTAAAAGAAAGAGTATTATAGTCATATTTTGCTTCAAATCATCTTGTTTGTGTCACTGCCATGGGAGAAATGAAATATACATTTAAATTCAAGTTTTTGAAAAAAATGTAATGATTAACATCATAAGCAGTGTTAATAGTGTAATAGGGTATTTTTTTGTTTTGTTTTCAAAGATAGGGAGGCATTGAATATCACCTAAAAATAAACATAAGAAAGCTGTACATGCTGCTTCATCATCAAATTTTGCTGCTTCAAAACTACAGATTATTGTGTTCTAAAATATCCTGCTTCTTATATACCTGAGTATATGCAATCATGAACATTATTTGGTTCCATTTATGTTTAGAGAGTCTATACTTTGAATTTTTGTGAAATATCCACTCACTTGCTACTAACAAAGTTTTTTGTGCTTGTAGAAATGAGGAATACATTCAAACATTGTAAACCATGTTATCAGTCATTTCTGGGAAACAAAAAAAAAAAACAACAAACAACCAAAAATGGTAATTGTTGAAAAATTAACACCCTGCAGCAAGTGTCTTAGGTTTGAACAAAGAAAAGAAGCATTTGTCCTGGGCTTGGTCTTCAAAAAAATGATAAGCCTCTTCATAGTGAACTGTGGTTCAGTGGTATTACTCTATATGCGTACCTAGCATTTATCAGATTGAATTACAGTAATGGGAATTTTACACTAAGTTTCCAAGCCTTACCCTGAATAGTCATCCTTATACCTCAAAAACTTCATGATGGACATGAATGATTGTGGATTTCTGTGAATGACTATCTCTAGCACTGGGAATTTGGAGAAACAAAACTGGAAATCTAGCTTAGTTGCCTTTGAATTATGAATGTCCATCATGATTTTGCTTAGTTGCCTAAGTAAGCTTCGCAGAATGAGGTATTCTATTCTGCCAGCTGCTCCATTGACATTTGCAACCACTGTCTGTTTTGCATGCATTATGTAACATTGTTGTATCTACAACTCCAAAATTCATTATCAGTGTATTTTGATATCAAAACTTAATTTACTGACAAAATATGCAGATATTGTGAGCAAATTTGCTGTCATAGGAAACTTGACGGTTTGTTGGAAAAATTTTAATACAATTGCTGTGTAATGTCTAAGGTATCAAGGGTGGACTTATTAAAGCTTAATAAAATCAGTCCCTATTAATATAATGCAATGTTTCACAAATAGACATTAGAACTATACATATACAAAGCAAATAATTTCAGGATATGCCTGCTATGTTTTAGTAAGCATTGAAGTTTCTTATCTTATTTTTACTTGCAGATCATCTATAATATGGCATTGTGCAAAATCGGTGCCGCAGCTTGTAGGTGCAACATTTTTGAGGTTTTAAATTTTTCTCCCTTTATTCTTCTGACAAGAAATCTCTTAATATTATTAATATTCAATTAATATTCAATAGATGTGTGATTGTTACACAGAGGTGATTGATTTTCTTCCACTTGTATACTTTTTATCATAAAATTCTGTTACTTTTTTTGTGAAAGTGTATTTTAATTATTTCTTTTGTATATGCATTCATTGTAAGCAAATTTAAATGTTATGTAGCTATTGCAGCACACCTGTAATGCTGCTGCTATTATTGGGATACTGATGAGATGGCTGGATTATTTTTAGTGTGCAGCATAAAAACAGAGTATACAATGCTTTATCACTCTAAGTAGCATCTTCTTTTAGCTTAGCATATTAAGGAAGAGTACCTCTTCCAGTTCTCAGTGGCTTAGTACAATAGAATTGTTTGAGAATCCTGTGTTAGAATGCTAAAGTAGTATATACATTTTTTTTTTTTTGCTGCATTTCATCAAAACTAGCATTACGGAAGCTTTTTACATAGGCTTTTCTTTTTCTTTCTTTATATCAGACAACACTATGTTTGCATTTTGTTTTGCATTTTTAACTGTTCTATGAATTTAAATATAATACATTTGATATATACTGTAACATCTCAACATTTTATTATATATCAATTTTGCCACTCTTGTTTGTATATTGTATGCTGGTTTTTAAGAAGTTATTTTGTCTTACAATGATCAGTGTTGAACTTTAAGAGAGATATGGCTATGTATTCAAAATGGCAACAGTCTGAAGTACTTATAAAATGCCATTCTATTATGACATTTGTGTTATGAAATTCATGCTTATTTAAATATTAAGACCAAAAATCATTTTAGAGAATGGTTGGTCTGATACAACATGACTGTCTAGAGGAAGTACTCCTAATACTGCATGTTGATAAAGTTTACTACCTCTTGCATTGGGAGAGCAAGCTATTTGACTAATAAGAGCAACAGCTTTTTCCGTTCTTACTTAAAGCTGTGCATTCATTCCTTCTGTAGTATTCACACAGATTCCAGATGACATTTATAAAATAGAAAATGGGAAATAATATATCTGTATGTATGTTCAGTGGTTTACCAGTGATGTTTTTTGAAGTATTATCATTTAGCTTCATTTAAGATTCCATGTTTCAGACACTCTTTTAAGGAGGGTAAATACTTATTTCAAAGCCTTCTTTTGTTTATATATGAGGACATTTCTGAAAATCAACATTTCCTCCTACTTCTGCCCCTTTCATTGGTTACACCTTTAAATGTATTAAGGCATCTTTTTAATGTTGTATACCTTTAATGGTCAACCAAAGTCTTTATTTTTTAATATTGTATAATGACCTTCAATACTGTGCTTAAAGACTTTGGTCCACTGGGCTTCTCATCTTTTTTCCCAGATGTTAGACTTGTGTTTGCAGTGAGCATCCTCAGTGGCACATGTATGTCGTTTGTGGTCTCTCAGTAATGACTGAAATGATATCTGCAGCGGTTGGCTTATATATATATATATATATATATATATATATATATATATATATATACTGAGTGGTACCACCCTAGCATGATCTGATTAGTCCGGGCAGTCGTCCAGTGCTTGCATAGTAGAGTTGAAGTTGAGTATGATTGGTGCGTGTGGTTGCATAAAGGCTAGGTAACTAGTTTTATTCAATCCAAGTGTTTCTTTCTATTAAAATTATTTGTATGCTTATAGATCTCGATCACTTCATGGTGCGGGCATGTATAATAATGAGTAGTTGACAAGAGAATGTCTGTTGTGTCACACTGGATCACATGTTCTCTGTCTGCTTCTAAAGCATGATGTGCAAATGTCAATTTTTCCATTTGGCCCAGATGGCAGTGTTTGCGATGTCAGCTAGTCTGGTATTAATGCTTCATTGGGTGGTGTCAACATATACTGTGCCACAAGAGATGGCTGCTGCAGACATTGTTTCAGACGCTACTGAGAGATTATGCAGGACATGCACATGCTAATGAGGATGCTTGCCACAGATGCAAGTGAAATGTCTGGGATAGAAGAGGAGAAGCCTTACGTACCACAGCCTTTAAGCCTGGTATTATACTCTTTTATTCACTATAACATCGGCTGTGAAAGCCTTCAACCTTTAATATTGTTTAATGCCTGCTCTTACTACATACAGAACCACAGACAATGGCATTGGTGACACACAAAATGAAATTAAATGAGCTAATAATTATTAAAGTAAATTTGGCAGGAAAATATTTCTGGCTTAAGTTAAGTACTTTCCCAGTATTTTCTAGTTCGGAGGACCGAGGAAGATCCTCAAGTTAGGAAAAATGGTTCTGGTGGAATTTGAACCACAGAAGACTACCTGTTCACCTGCCCATGTCTTAATGGCCTTGGCTAGCCATGTTAGTCCAAAGTCTTTTCCAAGTCATTTTGGAATTCTTATGTGGTAAACCCACATAAATATTCTTTGTAATCTTTTTTATTGCCAGCTCAGTGAGAAAAAGTGTGTCTGACAAAAATGGGATTTTCATACCATCTTTTAAAACCTGTTACCTACATAACCTTAAAGCTAAAACCCTTCATTAATATTGGCAACATAAACAGAAAAGAAAAGTTTGTGACTGCATCATGTGGGATATTAAATGCAATCATCTGTAGTGCAATGGAATATAACCTTCACAACATGTGTGTTTTGTCCAAGTATACATTGTTAAACATATGGTGAGTGCAGTCTACTGCATTCACATACTAAAATGAGTTATGTAATCATGTTATATATTATTTTATTCTCCTCTGTTGGATTAGAGGAACACCATGTATATCATTACACCATTACGTTACACTATGTATTCATTTGGGGATACACACAGTGAAGAATCAAATACCAACTAGAACTTGTTTTAATAATTTACTAAATAAACAAAAAAGTTAGAATAGTAGTACTTCACTTTTCTACATAGTCTTCTGATTTAAAAACATGTTTCTGAATAAATCAGTAGTAGGTTTACTCCTTCCTCAAAGAAAGAAGAGGGAAGTTTTTGTAGTCAGTTGTACATCAACTCCTCCACTCTGTTGTCATTGTTGTTATCATCTTCATATCACTGTCCCCCTCAGAGCCACTTTAAGCAGTACAAATACATACTAGTCTCAGAGGGTAACTGGACTTTAAGGCTGGTGTTCCAGAGTTTTCCAGAGTGAATCTCTTTAGTAGTGTAGCTGTATGTAGTCTTGATTGTTGTGGAGAAGAAAGATGCTTCAGAGGGGTTGCTGATGGTGTTTGCCATGATCAGCATCTATTGCATCAACCACAAGCCTGCACTTGTAGGTTCCGCACTATTAATTATTCTTCTTTCAAAGAAAAAGTCCACCTCAAAATGTTTTTTGAGTCTCAAAAGACAGTCGTGAGCAGCTTTCTAATTTATAAGGGTAATTTGGTCTTGTGTAGTGCTTAACTGCCAATCCTTCCTTGTTTGTTTGAACTTGAGTGGGTGACTGCACACCTGAGTTTCATTTTAAGTTACAATCAGACACAAAAATTACTCTCCTACCTCCTGGTAGTGAGTAGGGAGCCATATAGACTTCCAGCAAACATGGCTCTGTTCCTTTAAGGAGAGGGGGAATTCACTTTCCAGAATCTTTGCAGAGGTCAAGTTAAAGACCAATGATGGATTGAAAGCTCTTGCACCAGGTACCACCATTATGCAACTTAAAGAGGCTTTCATGTGCTCCTCTGCCTCAATAGGGACACAAATAGCTTGATTGTTTTCTGTGCTTGTCTTTGGTGAGTCATTTTCCACTGCTATCGGACCCATTGGACATTCTTTGTGCCACTCACAGACTTGGGTCTTCAAAATTCAAATTTCATATTCAAATTTTATTCTGCCATTTACAGTATTTTTACAAAGCATCATCAAATTTACAGAAGTTAGAATACATACTTACATTACCAATTAAACAAGTAGATATAAATTCTAATATGAAATGGTTAGAAACAAATTTTAGAAAACTAAAGGCAGAAAACTAAATATTGAATCACTCATATTTGTTCGTCTTTGTATTCATCAATTGAGTAACCAGCATTCTTGATTAGGTAGCATTAATGGCATTCCTTATTAGAAGCATTAACATCCTTATAGCATTAATTTTCTTCACTTCTTCACGTAATTTCTTCACTGAGTGAAGTAAATGATTGTATAGGTCTTTTGCAACACCATCAATACATTTGGAAGTTAATGAACTTTCTAAAGTAGTTCTGTTTTGTTCTGGTGTCACATTCATGAATACTCCTATTTTTTTCTTCAGTGACATTTCTTATTACATGTTAAAGGCATTCAAATATATATAAACAGGGTAGTGTGAGGATTTTTAGTTTATTACTTTCTCTACACATACTCTGTACAGTGTGTATAGAGAAGCTATTTTATTGTACCCCAACATTTGAGATTTCACCAGAAATATAAGCTTTGGGGTCCCCTGAGTGAAAAAAAGCCTTTTTAGAAAAAGGTCTGCATGTTTATGTGTGTGTGTGGGTGCAGCATAGCTCAAAAACAAAAAGAGTATTAAGTACCTAACAACATGGTGTTTAAGTTTACTATGTTCCAAGGATGTGACACCTGTGACTCCTGAACAAAGGGCTATGTGAATAGAGACATGGTGTGTTGTACTGCACCACCTTGCAGATGGAGGGGATGTATTTTTGGTTATATCATTATGACCTTGAAGGAGAACAACCCAGTGTGAAATTCACCAGGTTCTCCATCACTAAAAAAGCCAAAAGTTATTCCATCAGCATGGAAGGTGGTGGTCATCAAATTCTTTGACTGTAATGAAATTATTTACTAGCATGAAGTTCCCCCTTACAGCAGCATAGTACACATCAATATGGGCTCAACTTAGAAAGCACACTGCAAAGACACATCCATAACTTTGAGTTGAATTGGAGACTTCATGACAATGCATGACCCCATGTTTTAAATCGAGTTCATGTGTTTTTGGCTAATTTCAACATTACTTGTGTTTCAGATTAACCTTATAACCCCAATTTCACTTCCATTGACCTTTTTATTCCCAGCTTTAAAAGCAAAGCTCCAGGCATTTGATATGAGAACTCTGAAGCAGTTGCTCATGAAAAGTGAGCTGATCTCAAGCACCTGACATAGAATGCCCAGCATCGTGTATTTGAGGACTAGCAGAAAAATATAAAAAATGTATTCAAGTAGGAGGGTACTACTATGAAAAAGTGAATGTACACATTGGGTGTTTTCAGCAGAAAGTGCTGTAGCAGTGCTGCAGCATTTGTTGAATGGACCACTGCAAGTAGAAGTATATATTTTTTAGTTTGTTTTTGGGAGCACTTATGTTGGAGTCCTTATGGTGAAAGCACATGGATATGGATTTGTGTAGAATATGGAACAGGAAGAAATTTTGATATTTATGGTTGCAGATTTAGTGGATAAGGATGATGATAAATGAGAGGCCTCACATGTAGGCTGGTAGAACCCTTTGTGCCTCATAAACTGGGCTTCAATCAAGTCCAATGATCCCAATAAATCGGATCATGCCCTTTATGCCTGCCTCTCATATATCCCTGTGAAAGGTGAATACCTTTTATTTACATAAAATTTGCTGTAAGGTTTCAAAATCCATTCTGCATTCCCTACACAGAGAGTCACCATTATGCATAAGGGTCTCCTCAATTGTGCCCAGTGAGATAACCAACAGCTCTGAGCCTGGTTTTAGTTAGGTTCAAAAGAGCCTGACTTAATTTGTGCCTGGCCTAGGAATAAAATCAGGTCTCTCTGGCAGTATTTTGATGTATCAAATAAAGCCTATCTGTAAGCAGGATTATCTCATACTGGATGCTTCTGGTGGACATGCCACAATAGGGCTCAGATCTTACAAATGCAAGCTCTGCTCCCCGCCTAGCCAGTCTGTTTGCCATCTCATTACCCCTGATTCGTATATGACTTGGAACCCAGACAGTGGTAAATTGTCCACAGGCACAAAGTCCGTCCAACATCCTTTAGCGCTCCAATACCAATTTGTATGTAGTTTTAACTGCCATAACCCTCCATCTTCTCCACTGCTTTTTCCATTCCAGTTTTCATTTCCTTCATTTTGGCCAACAAACTTTTCATCATCTCCTACATCTTGGCTTAAAAGTCTCACTTGACATTAGTGTATGATGTTAACAGAAGTTACCGGAAACAGAAGATTTGGCATGTGTCAGTTGTGCCAATGTGTCACAGTCCAAGGCTTTTAGCTACCAGCATTGCTCTTCCTGAATTTATCACATTCCAAGGCTCCAGCTCCACTGTCATGCATACTAAGGCTTCTGTGTGTGTGAGAACAGCTGCAAACATGTGCAGCATTTATGGGCCGTCAAGGCAATCACAATATTCTGTATTATTGGGTAGATCCTCTCTTAAATATCTGCAAACACACTCCACCATGTTTATTCTTTCTGCAGCAAAGTATTTGTTCACTCACTACTGGTTTAGTAGTGTACTACAATGATTGGCCTATATTCATTTGGAAAAGTAGTAATAAGCATGTGTAAACAAGATCAGTCTATCTTTATTTTTTTATAGTGTTTAAACACCCACTTTTACTACATATTATGGCACTGCAGGTGATACCGATGATGCATAGAATGAAGATGGAGCAATGGTGAAATGCAATGAGAGGGGTGGGGGAGAACTAGAGAACCTGTATAAAACCCAACCTGTAATCTCTCTTTGTTGATCAGGCACTCTAAGATTAACAGATATGAATTAAATCTGTTGTATTTGATTATATAACCTGTGTAACATCTCAAAAATTGTTTCAAATTCTTTAGGTCCATAAATACTGCCAAGTAAATTTTCCTTCGAGCATTTTAAAGCATATAATTGTTATGTTTTTAAGTTGTGATATACATAAGGTTCCCTAATAGTGAAACACAATTCCAGAAGCATTTTATGAATAACATTTTTTGTGTCTTTAAATGTAACGTATTTAAAACATTAAACATATTCAGATTGAATCATAGGGTGATCATCTTAGAGTGAATAGGTGTCTTCAGCTTGGTTTTCTTTTAATTACCTCTTGACTAAAGAGAATAATATGCTTATAATGTCATATGCTTCTTTAATCTGGCTTTATTAGGTGCACTTTGAATTCCTTATGGCTAACCAGTGCACTTCTATACTAAACCAGTAAAAATACATATTCATACTTTATAAAAGATAAACAAATTCAAGAAAAATATTACCAAGATAGCTTAACCAGAACTTTTTTTCCTATTGGCAGTAAAAAGGACAAACTCTATTTCAGTTCAGCTAGGTATAATGTAATTTGCTTCCACCTTGCATCAATCAACACAGACACAGCAGCTTTTTTACATGACCCTGCTGGTGTGAAGTAAAGTACAATGTTATGAACAAATTGTTTTGGTTAGTTTATACTTAATCCTTGCTGTATTAGATATTCATTATTCTAAGACTTCATTCATGTTGCAGTTAGAATAATAGTCTTATTTTCAGAGCTATTCACTATCACTCATATTAAGTTCTATAACTATAATTAGGGGGCCAATCCTTATTATGAAATTTGGTATGAAATCATAACAATTGTACTAACATAAACTAAGAAAGTAGACCCAAATACCTGCCGTTCCAAATTTACAATATCATTGTTTAAATTACAACCATTAAATCCATCCAGATGTTTCTTTACTGTATTCTTTGGCCGGTCCTTTAAGACAGTCCAAAGGTCAAAGGTAGGAAACAGTTGCTCGTGCCCAGCAGGTCGGTTACATGTTTGGCTGTTTGTGCTACCTGTCGTGCAGCCATAGGACGTTTTTATGTCCCCTTTCCAGTGTCTCAAAAAACTGACCAAAGAATATCTCATCTTATTATGGTTGCATTTAATGTAGATTTGTTCAAAACTATTTACTTCCATATTATGTGCTCTAATGTCACCTGTATGCTTCTCTTCGCAATCAGAGTAGGTAGCTTTTCTTTATTTGTTTATGAATTATATTTTGATCTATCAGTGCATGTGTGCGTTACAGACCATTGTTAATATACATAGCATCTAAGAGAACATTGAAATGAGGTAAACCCAATGGAACCTCTCATTGATAGCAATTCACATTTTATCAGATCTTATTTTAAGACTGCAGATAGAGGACTCCTGATGTGAGTCAGAAAGCTGAATTCTTGCCAAGAAAGTAGTGAACTGCTCCAGGGACATTCATTAGGTTACTGTAGAATTGTTCAGCTTGTGAAGAAATTAATTTTTGGAAGAAAGGTATTGATTCCAGTTTCTCTGTGTAGTTGGATGTTTCTGATCAACCATGGACATTCGTTGAGATGCATAGAATTTTGTGTTGGAATGTTTAGAAGTGTTTGATTTCAGAAGTGGTTCCTCCCCAAACTGGGCAGGCATACAGTGTCTTAATAGAGTGGTATATAGAGGCATGTACTTTTTACTTTGAGCAAAGATCTTTTGTTGAGAAATCTGATAAAAGCTTTACCAGTCTTGATTGAGCTAGTTTAAGTTTGTCAGTTGTGTGTATTTTTCATATGAGTTGTTGATCCAGGTTTATATTGAGGACCATAGCTGTTTCTCTTTCCAAGGTATAGATTTTGTTGCAACTATTTTTGAGATGGGGATAGTCTGGTTTGCATAATGCATGATGCAAAGACCATTACTTCACATTTTGATGGTTGAGTGAAATGCACTGCTTATGAAACAAGCATATGATTGTGTTTATGGCATCTTGGAAGATGATTTCTGGCAGTGAGAATATTGTGATGGGTTGCAAAAATACCAGTATTGTCTGCATACCTGTAATTTGAGCCATAAGCATTGTAGGCATGTCAGAGGCGAACAAGTTAAAATTGGACCCAGGATAGAGCATTGGAGAATGCCTGTTGTTACAGATATGTGAGAAGAGTGACTGTCACCCCTGCAAACAGAAAAGGTGTGCTGTGACAGGAAAGAGGTAGTTATTTTGTAAAGGATTCTGGTGTGCCATTTGCAGAAGACAGTGATACCTAAATTTGTTGAATGCCACAGTGAAGTCAAAGAATGTGACAGTTATGTGCATTCTTTTCAAAGCCTTGTGCCACTTGTTCTACAATCCCAAGAATTTTATCTGTGGTTGAATGTTTGCAGTGAAAATCAAATTGAAAAAGAGGTAGCACTGAGATTTGATGTATAGTGGTTTTTGCAGCATGAAGGCACAATTGGTTCTTATGGACCATGCTTTTCTTATGGAAAGTGTGTGTATTTTCAAATACAACTAAGATAAAATAGGAACATGCATTTCGGTATGAAAAGTGTTGAAGAATATGATAGTATGCATGAAAAATCATTTATATAGCTGTATATTTTTTAAAATAATAAAATTTAGAATTTTGTTGAAAGCAGATTTCTAACATCTTTCTCGCTCCGAATGTTAAAACATGGTTTTAAACTGAAATAATTGCAATAAAAAAATATGGATTATTTATTTGCTTTCATAGGCCATGTTGGTATTTAGATTATATCAGTATGTCTAAATATATTTCTTTGGAAACATTAGGTTTAAAATAAAGTGCTTGGATTCTTCGTTTACACAGAGGCAAATGTTGTCGCTGGCTAATCCTTGTTCTACAAGTCGACAAAAAAACTTCCAACAGCAAAGTCGTCAAGGAAATAATGAAATTATTTTTATCTACACATAGAATGTCTCCAGCACCAAACATCCATGAATCGACCATATATGGCAAATGTTGCAGTATGCAAGGCACAGAGTGTCAACAAACCTGGAGATGATAAAGACCAGATGAGGTATGACAGTTTAAGGTGTGTTAAGGGGTGGTAATTCAGTGGAGACTTTCAATTTCTATATAGGTTTCGGTAATCTGAGGCACGTGTGAATTTTACAAGTTCTCTGGTAATTGAATTGTGTGCACTGCAGTTAAGTGATCAGAGTGCAAAGGATCACAGAAAATGGGAAAAATTATTAAAAGTGGTGAGAGAGCAACAATGGTTAGAGTGTTTAATCATTTAAAGGAAAAGTAACCCAGACACAGTGACTCATTCATTGTTAGTGATCTTCATAAGGCAACTGGTGTGAATAGGCATACATTATTTTAGATTAAGAAAAAAATCTAGAAAAGGTCCCAGCAATACACTTCAGAAGAGAAGACAAATGGGGCGCACATACAAAATCTGCAGGGAGGTGAAATATGATGATTTTGTATGCAGTGCTATAACAACTTAGCTTTCATGGATTTCTATTTCAAAATATTCTTCCCAATTCTGTTCCTGTTGTAAAAGGTCAATGATGATCTAGGCTTACTAAATTTTAAAATTCAACCTTTTATCACTTTGTGAAGGAAATGGGATTTGATTATGAAAAAAGAGGAAATAAATCACCTATGACTGAGAAAAGTGATGACATAGTGCGGCAACATTCCTATTTACAGAAAGTAAAACAATTCAGGAAAGAGGGAAGGAAAATTATGTACCTTGAAGAGACTTGGGGTAAATGTAGGGCACAGTGTGACTAAAGTTTGGAAGGATAAGACTATAAAATCTCCTAAAGAAGTGCTTTTGGCTGGATTATCCACTGGCCTTAAATCATCTATTCCTTGCGAACCACGATTTGTAATATTGCATGCCAGTGGTACAATGGAATTTGTACAGCGTGCAAGGCTTGTTTTCTTGGTGAAAAATGGTTCTGCTAATTATTATGATGAAATGGACAACAATAGACTTGAGCAGTGGTTCAGGAACCAACTATTATCCAATATAGAAAAGAAAACTGTCATTGCTATGGCAATACATCCTTCTGCTGTAGAAAAGTAGACTCTTCCTGTAAGGAAGATAAAAAACATTGGCTGGTATCAAAACATATCCCCTATCCAGATGATTGTCTCAAAAGAGCATTGCTGACTATTGTAAATCCTGTACAAGATGATTATGGTGCCACTATTATAGACTCAATTGCAGAACAACAACCAGGAGTATCAGTTTGTAGGTTGCCTCCATATCATTGTAAATTAAACCCTGTAGAAGTGGTATGTAGTCGGGTAAAGGGACATGTTGGGCAACATAACATTACATTTAAGCAGTAGGAGAAGGAACATTTAATAGACAATGGTTTTGAATCAATTACATGAAGGGATAGAGGACAGTGTATGGAAAGCAAACCAGATGCAGGATGATATCAACCTCTAATCATTAGGTTAACCAGCAGTTCCTTCAGCAGCGACTGAAGCTCTTGTGAGGGCAGTGAACAGGCCAACCAGGACTTATCTTTGGGTATCGAACTCATGTCTGATTAAGACAACATTAGGTATTAAGTTATATTTATTTTAAATGTCAAGTGCTGACAATTATTAGGAGAATGTAATAAGTTGAGGCTGGAATTAACTGAAAAATATACAGTAATTATTAATCTAATCAAACAGTAATAATGCAATAATGAATAAAATGACAAAGTAGTAGTAGTAGTAGTAGTAGTAGTAATAATAATAGTAGTAATAATAATAATAATAATAATAGTAATAATAAAATAAAAAAAATCTGGTTGTGAACAAAAGTGTGACTATCATGGTGGCGGAATATTTGTGGCAGTGCTATACAGATTCTTCACAAGAGCCATTGTGGTTTCATGGCTTGAAAACCGCTATAGAAGTTCCCTAAACATTTTAGTATAATTTTTTCAAATAGTTTCAACAAGGTTGGAAGCAGACTTATGGGGCAATAATTTTTTTGAGGATTTTTCTTAGGATTAGGATTAAAAATAATTATTGTGCATTTCAAAATTCTGGGACAATACAGAAAACTGTTGAATAGTAAGGCTGGAATAGCAATTGTTTGGTGAGTCAAATGTTTTAATGCAAATTTTTGAAAGAGGTCACGTCCAGGTGATTTTCTTTCTGGTAGTTATAACTCCATAGCACGACAGCTCACGGGGAGCCTTGGCCTACCGCCCGGCCGCTGCGTCCCCCATCTTGGTCCACTACAGACGTCATGGATGGGGTGCAGTATTGGAGGGTGAGACGTGGTCAGCGCCTCGAGCCCCTCCCGGCCGGTTAATACGGTCCTCACGACCTGGAGCCGCTACTTCTCCATCAAGTAGCTTCTCAATTGGCCCCCCAGGGACCTCACGAGGCTGAGTGCACCCCGGTCCAGGTCTCCCAGCGGGGGAAAAATCCCCACGCTGGTACTGGGGATCGAACCCAGGTCTCCCGCTTGGTAGGCAGCTGCGCTACCACCGCGCTAAGGAGACGACCCTTTCTGGTAGTTGCTGAATTATAAAAAAGATAGCTTAAGAACCAAGAACATTTTAAACTTCATTACAATTTGTTGGTCACACAGTTTGCTTTACTCACTGCCCAAGATGTAATGTTTTCCATCACGTTTTTAGGGAAGAATAAGCATTGGTTCTTTTAGTACTCTTTTGGTTTCTTTCCATAGGATGAGTCTTCCAGTGCAATACTGGATAGATGCCATTGGTAAGTTGAATAATTTGTCCATTCATTTCTTCTTGTGCAACTCTCAGCAATTGCAGTAGTAGTTGATCTTGTATATTGTCATTTAAGGGATGCTGCAAATCATTTCAGTTATATGATTAAAGAAAACAAAAAATGAATTCCAACTATTTTGTGGACTCAAATTCATAAGTTCAAATGTGGTAGCACTGTTTAATAATGACGAATTGTCCAGATGAGTGAAAATATTTTAATGATAATCTTATTACTTTCAAATTATAAATGATCATCTGGTATTAACCTGGCATTAACTTTCAACACACATTAAATAGTGATTATGGCTACAAAAGTAATTTTCGTATTTGGTTATTTGAAGTTTGTAATGGAGGAATCATTAAATCTGTGTTCATCAGTTGCCATTCTGCATGCATAGCAGAAGCAGAGAAGTTAAAAGTGTGTTTTAACAAAGCACATTAAAGTAGGTTGCAACATTACCAAGTAAAAGCTCCAAAGTTAACTCAATTTTTGATAGATTTATTATTTTAGTATTAATGAAATACTCTGAAGTATGTAATAATGAAAAAGAAGCTACAATAAGCAATACAAATAAAACAAATAAATATAAAAATTAAAATATGCATGAATGACATAAAATTGAAATGGGAGTAATTGTTGAACTTGCATTAGATTTTGCTTTCTAAACTGACTGTAAAAGGTGAAAGTAGTATATTGTATAAATAAACTTTGTTTCTAAATATTTGGATTTTTTCCTATATGTGTTTTTCTCAGCAGATATTTGGAATTGTTGAGGCCAAGTCAGCAGTGTTGAGGTGCAGTTGAAGATCAATGGAGACCAAAGCTAATAAACTGGCCTAGGGAAACCCCCTTAACAATTTTCCTCTCAAATCCTTCAAGCCTTTCTATACCTCTCACAGCCTAAATTATTCTTACCATACAACCTATTGGCGGGATGTGTTGCAAACCAGTATTAGTTGGAAACTTTGTATGGTATTCAAGTGTTTTCCTTTTTTTTTTTCTTTCTTTTTTTTTTTTTTTCATATGCTAAAAAATCAAAAGTGCTGAGAAATTTTGTCATATTTTATTATTAATTCTGAAAGTGCATGTTGGAAAGAGGTGCTTTTGAAAGAAATACTTAGCACTTTGCTTTTTTGGCATAGCCAGATGATTTTATCTTAAGAACTGACTTTTGTGTTATTTTGTTTTCTCTTTCTTGCTGACCAAATGCGTGGAAAACAGGGGAATCTCCAACTCGATCCCCATATTCTAGTCTGTCATCTTGGACCACAGGTTTCTGTTTGCTGCTCAGTATAGCTCTCTGCACTTGGTGCACATGCTTGGCTCTTATCAACCATTTTACTGGACTCAAAAATATTCAAACTACAATTGAGGCACTCAGCATTCTTGGTTGCCCAACCCACATACATGGTTATGCAGTATTATAATGAAAGAGCATTTATATTTGGTGTATTCATTACCCTTTGCTTCTGGAAATAAAGTAAAGGTTAGAACATGGGTAGTGGTGCTTCATTACTGAGGGCCTCAGTTTAAATTGTTATGCTATTCTCTTACCAATTGACAGTGGTAGAGAAAGTGAATCAAGCTAGGCTTTCCACGCAAATGGTGTATTGGTATCACATTGCTTCAGAGTTAAACCATGAATGTTTTGAAAATAAAACATTGCATGAAGAAATTTCTTTACTGATTTCAAGACTTACAAATTGGGTAGTAGATTTCATTTCTCAGGGCTGTAGTGCTTTGTACTTCAACTTTTTCTTTCTTTAGCAAACTAAAATTTATCCAGTTCAAGGCACTTCATGGATTAACATAAAGAATAAAAGCAAAACTTAAAAATGAAGCTTAAAAATTTGATATATTCTGTAAATAATTTAACAATAAGCTAAAATATTAAAGATTTATGGTTACCTGATTTGTTGATAGCATATGAAGTATTTCCACTGTGATGCAAAGGAGCAGTATAATCAAGCTGTAAGTAAAAGTAATTTTAAGGTATTTAGTTTCAAACATTGCAAAATTATTCTGAATGTTTTGCTGATAATAGGTGGTCAACTCTGTACAATGCAGTGATACTACAGCACTGTACAGAGAGGAATTTGAAAATTACATAGTATAGGATTTATTTGATGATACCTGTTGATGCTGTATGATCTGCTGAGGTTAACCCCTGGCTTAAGACAAATGCTTTATTTTCTGGTTGCTAAATGTTGCTATTGAAACACGTGGGAAATGGTGGAAAGCTGTCTGAAATTTATATCAAGGTGAGATTGTAGCACCTAGTTCAGTTGATAAAATAAGTCAGACAAGAATAAAAGCTTCTAAAAACAGAAAAATTAGGTGTCATTAGAGCTTAATTGGAGTTGGCCGTTAAACTGCTATTTGCATATATGTAAACTGGCAATGTTTTGAGCTTAAAGAGAGCTTTTATCAGAGAATGTTCCCACCCACCCTTCCAAAAATATTTTGCTGTATTCTAGATATCTGGATAACTTATTTTTCCGGAGACATTTTCTTCTGATTCTAAGATTTCCAAATAATTTTTCTGATAGCACATTTCTGAAAGGATACTTTCCCGACATATCGTTATTTCTAATTTCTTCCAAAAGTAGTGTGATGAAAGTATTTCTGAATGTACACTGTTGCTAAGCAATAATAGTTTGTGTTAAAATTCTTCAAAATCTACAAGGTTAGAATTACATTTTGTCAAAATCTACAGGGTTAGAATTACAATTAAACAGTACTGAAGTACTTCTTTCGGGAAGAGGTGGATTGAAACTCCTACATAAATGATATATTTATTGTAAAACAAAAAAATAGCAGACATGGTAAAATTTACTGGGAAATTAAGAGAATCCACATATGATGACATTTTTCAAAATGTACACTACATTTCAAGTCGCAGGGCCCAAGGCAGAAGTAGTGCAGTAGAAATCTGTTATTGGCTTCAGTAATGGAACCAATATAATGCTACATTGGAGAATTAACACCACATTAACATTAGCGAAGGATTACACATCAGATTCCAGCTGTTGCTGGTAAAGATCCAAATTTTTATACAGCATTGACAGAATTTCAAAAGGAGCAATGAAATACAGAAACATGGTACAGGAATTTTCTATGAAACATTTAGTATGAGAAGAGCTGAAGAGGAAGTGGTTGAACTTGCAGAAAAGAATTAAATCATTAGTACTATAGTATGAACGATTTAAAATTGCAAACTGACATCTCAAGTACCTGTGCACCATTGGACATAGCTTCTTACTCTCACAGTTTTGTATATACAGTTACTCGCTTTTCAAATGTTTCAGTAAACATGTATTTGGAAACATTGAATTTTGGAAATATAGATATAGATTTTGGACAGTGGTATTTGTAAATTCTTATATTGGCCCCCTTCCTCCATTTTGGGAAGATGTTCATTTGTAAAAATATTTTTGGAAAAATGTATGGGAATTACAGAAAATTGATGACAAAACAATCAATAAACAAAGGGGAATGAAATATGTTAAAAATTGCTAAATAGACAAATTATGCAGCTAATAAAATGGATATATGATGACAATATAATAATAATAATAGTTATAATAATAATTATAATAGTAATTATAATAGTAATTATAATAATAATTATCATAATTATGAATGAGAGAAATAAGGGTTCAAAGGAAAACAAAGAGACGTTTCTAGGTACTTTGCGTAGTCCCTCATGGGCTCAAGCATGATGAAAAAAAAAATATAACAATAATAATAATAATACCAATAATAATAATACCAATAATAATAATAATAATAATAATAATACCAATAATAATAATAATAATAATAATAATACCAATAATAATACCAATAATAATAATAATACCAATAATAATAATAATACCAATAATAATAATAATAATAATACCAATAATAATAATAATAATACCAATAATAATAATAATACCAATAATAATAATTAATACAATTTTTCCAAATTTCTGTAGATCCACAAGAATTACAATCTTTAAAATGTTACTGTTGCATGGCTTAATATCATCTTACATGAAGTTGAGTTAATAGATGTAGTTTTCAAACCAATCATGTTGAATTCAAAAGGGTTACTTTTAATTTGCTTTTATCGTTTGAAACTTTTGACATTCACACCACTTCTGTAACATTTGGTTAATGTTTAACAGCTTGTTTATTGCTACACACTATTTGGTAATCTGTAACTATACTGTCATATGTTTTTGAGAAGAAAATATTGATTAACAATACCAAAAGCCAAGATCACATGTTAGCATCAGCAATACAGCTAATACTTGCAGAAAATGGATGCACTTTTAATTTTTTCTTTATCTTAAAGGGAATGTTCCTAATCAGAAAGTGGCAGAGTAGCTCTAATTAATCTTGCATTTCCCTTTGAAAAAGGATTATTTTCATGCATCTACATATACACAAGGAAATCTTAAAATGTGCTTGAAAGGGTTTAAGGGAAAACAGAATCTAAAATCTGATGACATTCTCTACCTCTTCCACAAACTATTCTTACAAAAGATTACTTTTTTATCTACATTATACTTATCAAGATAAACATAGCAGAATTGGTCTTATTACTTGCTTCCTTGTAAGTAGAAGAGAAATAAAGGGAATGCACTAGGTTAACGATAGTCAAACCTTATAAAAGGTAGTCGCTATGTGAAACAATGAAAATTAAATTCTGTTTGGAGTAAAACAAAAGAGAAATGAAACAAAACATGACTTCGAGTTTGAGAAAAGTTTAAGTAGTCTAAAATTGAAACCAATAACAAATAATATCTTGGAAATGGTTTCTCCTACAAAAAACTGTGTATGACATAAATTGTATGTTTTAACAAGATCTACAGTTTTGTGTAGTAAATTTTTGTCTATCTCTTAAGAGTTAGCAGTTATACAAAAGCCATTCAGATGAAGAGCTCTTAAATATGTGGTATTTTAATCAAAACTGTTACAGCCATTTCTGAGAAAATCAAAATTTAAAAAAATATTCCATAAAAGGGTAGTGGGGGTGGGGGTATTTTCCTGAAAATCCTATTGTCGTGTGTTTATTTAAAACTTTTGTTTTCATTTATTTTTTATTTATTCAAGGTAGGTACCCTAAAACATGCATTTCCAAGGAAATCTTTGTAAAAATATTTGGATGGAATACAATATCTTCTCTACCTATTATGTACACTATATGTACATGCTAGAGAAAATAAAAATTATTACTTAATGCATATTTTGACATTCCTGTGTTAAAATAATTCTTTCAAATGCTGTGTGTTTGCATTGAAATATGTAAAGAACCATTTAGCTTTATCACTTTCTTATGGTTAAATCTAAGTTTAGTGTGTGTGTGTAACTGTAGTAACGTGTTAAACATTTCACTGTCACTGAATGGTTACACCGCTCACCTCTCACCCAGGCAGCCCGAGCTCAATCACATGGATTTATGGTGCACAAAGTGGCACAGGGACAGGTTTTCTCAAGGTTTGCCGGTTTCTCCAGCCATTGCATTCCACCAATGCTCATCTTCACTTCGTGGATCATCAGTGTCATCATCTGTGGTGTCATATGTAGTACAAGTATGCATTAAACACTACACAGCTATCTATCTGTTAAAATTCTTGTAAGAAAATGTATTTTTTTATCCTTCAAGCTTTTGAAAATAATTCCTGGATCTTTGTGGTGCAAGAAATAATTTTTCATGTAATAGAAATTTATATTTGCTATGCTTTTAATACTGATTAGACTTAATGTTGTATTTCTTTTACCATTCCCCAAAAGAAAAATTTACATTATTAAAATTTTAAAAGGTCTTTTGCTAGTAGAATTATTTTAAATGAAAATGAAAACTTCATTACAAGTATACCTATAAATCTGTCTCCTCCACACAACTTTTATTACTGTTCACCAGTTTTGCTGCATAGGTTTTTAATAATCAAAATAAAAACATCGTTCTTATAATTGGGTATGTTATCAAAATTTGAATTCACTCATTGTAAATCTCTAAAATAGAACATTTCCTAAATGGGGGTTAGGGAATTTATATTTATATTAATTTATTTACATATATATATATATTTTTTTTTTTTTGCATAATAGTCCTTAAATAAATGTACCTGTGTGAAAGATTACAGACAATAGGTTTAATTGAGAGGTGAGCATCAAAGTAATAGCAGTGGAAAAAATACTCATATGCTGTTAATAATAGTATTTTGATTATAAGTGAAAGCTTTTTGAAAGATATGCAAAACATTATTGCATTAAAAATTATCCCCATTTTAAACAAATTTTTAATGCTTCATTCTGCCTAATTTATGTTTGTTCTCAATTTGCTTTATGAATGTAATGTGTATTGCATTTCCGTCTAGCACATGCATGCTATTTAGGCTAGCAGCTTTCTTGAAAATAAACAGTTGCAGGAAATAAAAAATTATCAGTTTGCTTCACAACTTTAGAATAAGATTCAAATGGCAGGAAGCACAAAAAAGAAACTCTTTCCTGCAAAATTTATTTGATTTACATGTATGTTATTGTTGATTTATTTTATTTATTTTTATTGTCCAGTAATTTCTGGCTTAAAAAAACAATGAATTTTGGGAAAGTTGAACACTATCCTTGCATTACACATGCTTGATGAAAGTAAGTGTGTGTGCATGGATATGCATGGCTGCATGAAGTACAGGCTTAATCTTAAAATCAACTACATACTAAAGAATTTGGGTATTGTCACATAATTGGAAGTGTATACATATTTGAGGTGAATTAAACTAATCTGAAGTGTGTAAGGATGCTGAATTATACTTTAAGGGCTTAAACCCATTTTCAGTCCCACTGTATTTTACTTAACACGAATAGTTACTATTTATTAAATCAGAGTGCATGTACTTACTTGTTACAGAGGAAGCTAGAAAAATCTAATAGTAAAAGAGGTAGCAGTATATAAAGTGCAGAAATATATCATTTTAGAAAACTGCAGTAAGATTGGGATTTCAGAAAAAACAAAAGTTGGCTTTCCATTATTTATTAAATGTATAGGCAAGTGTGTAGTCACTTATGCATATAGTAATATAACTACTAAGGAGCTTTTTGAGAAGATAATTCTTCATAATCTATGAATAAAAAATGAAAAAATAAATTTAAAAAAAGGAAGAAAGAAAAGCATTTTGCCTGGTGTCTTTTATTAGGCATACTAAGTGTTTTAAGAAATTTAAATCAGTTACCATTCCTTCATTATCAAAATAGGTTGTTAATGGTAGATAATGCTTATTAATAGTTTAAACAAATAGTCATTTGTTTCCCAATTCATTTCTGGTTAAATGCAATTTTCTATGATTGAAGGCAGTCCTTAAAAAGTAGCAATAAAAGCTGGTTATAAGCAAGAACCTTTGTGTAAAATGTGATGTATATCATATTAATGGAAAATGTTAAATATCTGTGAAACAAAATGCTATAATATATGATTACACATATTTCATGAATAATTTTTTTATTTTGCTTTTTGGTCCTTTCCTTGTTTGCTTTTGTTTCTACTCTTTTATTCTGTATTCTTCTGTATATAATGAATTGATTCATATAAAATTATAAATACTTGAAACCAAGATATACTCTTGCACATTGAAAATACTAGGCAGTAGTTTGCAGATTAATAGAGTTGTGAGCAAATTGTCTCGTTTTACAGTTTTGCATAAAATAACAGCTAAAATGCTCCATAATATAATTCATCAATTAGCCTCTTCATTTTTGTTTCTTTTTTAGCATGTTCTTTGGGGTGCAAAATTTGGAAATAGGGGTAGAAGAGAGAGGAAATTATAGGTTCTACTTTCCATACTCAAGATTAGGCCTTCTCTGTTTTATGTAAATAAGCTGTGGTAAGCTATAAACTCTTCAAATTAAACACTCCTCCCCTCATTTTGGGATGGGGAAGATTTTTGGCTTCTTAAATTGCTTAAATACTGTGATCCACACTTGCAGATCTACTCTGGCTTTAATAGTTTAGTAAGCCACATTCCATTATTTGGTTTTTAAAAATAAATATTGTAATAATTATGGTGGGCATAGTAAGTGCAAGCACTCTGAAATAAAGTGGCAAACCAAATTTTTAAAAACACTAGGAAAGTATTTTATACTTGCAGGGTTTTTAAGAAGTAGAAGAGAAAAACGCAAGGAGAAAAAAGCCAAAAAGAAAAAAGATACTTCAGATAATACAAGCAATAAGGAAGACAAATCTGATGCGTAAGTAAACTCAGTACTTTAAATGTTGCATAATGCTTCGTAAAACTGATTTCATTGACTAAAACTGAATGTACCATTTGATGTGCTTTTATGAGAGTTTGGTACAGAGAGGTACATGTTGAATACCTTCATCACTCACTGTAGCAAAGAAGTGGTTCTTATGTACTATTGCAGACACTAAAACTCAGTATTTTAACATTGCAATGTCAATGGGTATAATGTAATTATTAAATAATCATGCTTACTATTTTTCTGCATGTGGATGTGAAACTCCACTAAGACTTCGGAAAAGAAATATATGTACCCTTACTTCTATTTGTTCTTTGATTAGAAGAAATTTCAGATTCATAGAAATGCTCTTCTTTGCTATATCCCATTAGTGAATTGTCGGCAATGAAAATAGCATGAGAATTACACCACTAATGTCACATTTTCCAAAAAACAGTAGAAAGGGTCATCTTCTTGTCTTGCACCCTATGGAACAGATTGTTCACTTTTGACCTGTCCACATGACCCTTAGCTCAGTCATAATCTACAATGACTTTTTATTTTATTTTTATGATATGTGCATATCTGTCTTTGTGTTAAATTCATTTAACTTATACAGCTTACTGCTATGTTTCATTATGTTGTTCTAAACCTGCTCTTTCTATCCTCCTATATCACTCGGATGTTTTAGTTTATATTCCCAGCACTTACCAGTTTTGTTCTATGGGTTAGGTTGTCTTATGAGGTATCAATTTTTGCATTTATAGCTTTCATAGATCTCAACTTCAGTTGAGCTGAATACTTGTGTTAATATGCACATTCATTTTCTATATGTGTATGCTAAAATAAAACTTCCATATGACTTCTATACCAGGATTACAAATGAGACAGTGTCTACAAAAGCCTCAGAAGCTTTGTCACATCATGTGTTTGATGGGAAGGTACATAAAATAGACTCACAAATAAAGAAACTATATTACTCATATTTCAAAGAGAAAATTGATCAGGATAAATTATTTACACCTCATATTGCATGTAATTGTTGTGTTGAGGAATTATGTTTTTGGTATGAAGGAAAACAGAAGTCAGTGCCATATGCCAAATCAATGATGTGGAGAGAGCAACAGAAATACCATAATGATTGTTACTTTAGCATTGTAAAATTGCTGGCTACAAGAACAAAAATAGGCCACAGATTGAATATCTAAATTTGAACTCTGCTACAAGGCGTATTCCTCATGGATCTGAAGTACCCATTCCTACACCACCAACAGATCTCAATTATATGAATCTGAAAGTAGTTCTGTGACTTCCAACAATAAGTTTGTTTCCAGTGCAGAAGAATTTGACAATTCAGTAAGAGTTTAATCAATATGAGTTAAATGATTTAGTGAGGGATTCGCAAAAGTAAACTATTGGGCTCAAGACTACAAAAGAGAATTGATCACCTGGCATTACATTTTCATGATATAGGAATCGCAAAATATAGTTCCACAAATACTATGCAGAAGATGATCAACTTTCATTTGGAGTGAATGTGTGTAATCTTATTCAACAGTTGTGTGGGGAAGCATATGAGCCAAATAGCTGGCTTGTTTTTATTGCTTCTTTGAAGCAAAATTTTGAGCATTGTAACTTCATAATGACAATAATTTAGCTTTAGTATTGATTGCACATTTATGAACCTAAGAGATTCTTATAAAATTCTAAAGCATTTTCTTGAGAAAATTAAGTACCTTGACCATGAGTGGCAAATGTGTGATGACGTGAAGGTTATGGGTCTACTGGGACAACAGGGAGGATACACAAATTCCCTTGTTTTTTTTGTGAATGGAATAGCAGGACAAGGAAAAATTAGAAAACTGACCAATGGCATGCGAGGCAGCAACTGGAACCTGGATCAAAAAAGTGTTACTCTGTCTCTTGTTGATCATTATAAAGTTCTGTTTCCCCCTTTATGTATAAAACTTATGTATAAAACTATTGAAACAATAATTGTGAAAGCACTTGACAAAACTTTCCCTTGCTTCCAGTACTATGTACAAAGTTTCCATCATTTTCACAATCTAAAATCGGAGGAGTATATGATGGACCACACCTAAGGAAATTTATGAAATATTTTAATTTTACCAGCTCTATGAATGAAATTTAAAAAGATGCATGGAATGGATTCAGAGAGTTGTTAAAAAACGTCTGGGCAATGTGAAAGGCCCATAATACAAATCAATTTCAGAAATATGCTGAAAAGTTTCCGACTGCTCGGCTGTAATATGAGTTTGAAGCTTCATTTTCTCAAGTCACATTTTGAGTATTTCCAATGAAATTTAGGAGCCCTCAGAGAAGAGCAAGGTGAAAGGGTTCACCAGGAATTGAAAGAGGTTGAGAAATTCACATACACTGAAGTTCCATGGGAAAAGAAAAAGGGGTACTCAAGACAACTAACATACATTCTCAAATTCAACAAAATACAGGTATGCTTTCATGTTATTGTTCTTTATTTTCTTTAAAAGTTGTAAATGAGTGTGTAGTATTCTTTCAAATTTTACAATTATATTTTCACTGAATATTGTCAAATTGCCAAAACAAGATGTGCTATGGAAAAACAAAATGCATTTTTAATTCTGCACAGCAAAATTAGTAAAATTCACCAAAGAAAAAAGTTTTTATTTGTAACCTGGTGTTATCTTTGGCAAATGTTGTCAATACTAAGAGAGTAAATAAAGATTATAAAAGTTATAAAAATATAAATTAATAGAAACTTTAATTTTGCTAATATATTTTCTAAGGTAATATAAGAGTGAAGAATTGTAAATAATGATTTTATTTTAAACTTGCACATTTGGGTTTTAAAAAATTTTACGCAAAATTAAGTATTGTTTTAAAAAAAGTAACAAATACAATCTATGTACGTTAAACATTTTAAGAACAGCACGAGGTATCCATTTACAAATTCTCAAGTTGATACAGTTATCAGTGCTTCTTGGAAACTTCAAGGTTAATTTGCTAAGTCATTCATTATATGTGGTAATGTAATATACAGGGAATCTCTTAGGTTGTAAGATTCTTTAGAAGCCATAATTTACTTTTACATGATAATTCTAATTGCTAACATTATGGCTCCATTGATTCTCATGAATGTAATACCTATCTGTAACAGGTAATATTACTTTTCTATTTTTGGCTTCCAGGTCCCACCATGTCAGACTTTTGCTTTATGCTAACATTTTGCACATGATGAACAATTGCCAAATCAGATACTCTTAAGGAAGTGTACTACAGCATGTACAAACAGCACAAAATAAAATCACTGAACCCAGAAGGCAAGAACAGAAATTCAAATAGTTGCAGCAGAAGCAATGAACTTGCTTAAATTTTTTGTCACATATTAATATATTCCATTGAGGTATTAGCTCTAGCAAGGGACTATAATTACAGCTGCCTATATTTATGAATTTACAAATCTCTTTAAGAAAGAGCAAAAACACCATTAACAAAATAAAATATACAAATAATATTACTGTGTATACAGCTAAAACAATTTTATTGAAAACTCTTTCATGTAAAAAATATTTGCTTAGATAATCTGTGATTCAAGTTGTATATTCATCTAGTGATCATATTATTATTATTGTTACTATTGTTGTTATTGTTATGGTTATTAATATTATTATTAATATTATTATTAATATTATCATTAATATTATCATCAATATTATTAATATCATCATCAATATTATTAATATTAATATGATCATCAATATTATTAATATTATTATTATTAATATTATTATTATTATTAATACTATTAATAGTATTAATATTATTATTAATACTATTATTATTAATATTATCATTAATATCATTATTATTAATATTATCATTAATATCATTAATATTATCATTAATATTATCATTAATATCATTATTATTATCATTAATAGTATCATTAATAGTATCATTAATAGTATCATTATTGTATCATTAATAGTATCATTAATATTATCATTAATATTAATATTATCGTTAATATTAATATTATCATTATTATCATCACCATTATTATTATTTTTATTATTATTATTATTATTATTATTAATATCATCATTATTAATATCATTGTTATCATCATCATTGTAACTGTCAATCCTGTACTTACACAATTTAAATTTTTTGCGCAGTTCCTTTCCAAATTTAAATGTCATTTGCATAAGAGTTCAATGCCCCTTAATATACATTATTAAATTTTCTGCATCCAATTCATACACAGCTCATTTTTAGTACAGTTGTCCATCTTTTATACAAAGTATTTATATGCATATCATGTACTAAATACTCGTCCAGACATAGACTTAAAAATGTGTTAAAGATTATAAACAGAAGCACTATTAACAGTGAAGTATTCTTTATGATGATACAAACTTATTTACATTCACCTTCACTTTTAAATGTTGGAAAACATTGCAACAGTTTTAGCACTTGGGTGACTGAAAAAGGTCTCAGAAAATGGCTGCCTCTCCACAGTGGACTCCACTGAAATGGGCAATATCATTAATCTGACAGCGATAAACATAACTTCTTCACTTTCAGCAAATCATTTTATTAACAATTAAAAGGCTTAGCAGTGGGGATCCCACTGTCATCCATTTTGGCAGACATGCGCCACCTCAAAGTCTGCATAGTAAAGGCCTTCCCCCAAATTTACAAGTCTGGGTGAAGATATGTCTATAATATTTTTGCTATCATCCCCCAGAAACTGAAGGAAGGTTATCTGAAACTTTTGAATCTACAGGAATATAACATAACATTTACAATTGAAATGGAAGATAAAAACACATTAACATTAACTACCATGCCCGTTTACATAGGGAGGCAATAGAAATATACAAACATGGAAATAACTTTAATTGCAAGGAAGAAGCTATGCACCTTAACAAGGCCTGAATACCTGTGTTGGAAAGCAAACGTAATGGCACAAACAAAAGCAAAACACAAGACACACAATGTTGCGGGCCAATCACAGCCCAGAGAGTAACAGGCTCCGCCCACCGGCCATGTATAAAAACGAGCTCTCTGCGGCATGAATTCATTCGAGCTCTGACCAGCCACCTGATTACATGTGAAGATGCCAAGCGCGTGGCAAAACGTTAGGAACTTTAAAACCCAATGGACCATGGCCTACAAGCCCAGAAAATACTTTCTTTATTCAAGATGCTGGCCATGAAAGCCTCAGTCTGTAAAATGTGGTTTGAGCAACATTTGGGAATTCCATAGCCAGACCACTAATTGTCAAATGCCGATCACTTCAAAGCTTTTGTTTCACTTGATCAACGATGTCGTCTGTCCGAATCCTGGGCCTGTCACTCCACTGTTCATCATGCACATTTGTGTGGCCATTTCGAAATTTTTGAGACCAGTGTCAAACTTGTTTGTCACTCGCTATGTCCAGTCCATACACTAGACATAACTCATGGTGGATGTCTGTAGCTGATGATCCTTTTACTAGCAAAAGTCTAATCATACCACGCACTTCACAACTGGCGGGAGCTACAATTGTTGCAGCCATTTCGATCTGCTCTCATTGATAGGCCTACTGCAGCATATGTTCCCCAGGAGTTGGTAGACAGCGATGCAGGCATGAAATGTCATTCAAATGTCATCTGTGACATATTATTCACTGGACCTTAGTTTTTTTTTTTTTTTTTTACTCCTCGTAAAACTTAAGACCATTTTCATCACCAATAGAAGAGGACATTTGGGAAAATGCATATAATCAAAACAGCCACAACGTAATAAATTTCTAAATCCTGTTATCGAACAAAGTGTTCAAACTGTGTGCCCCTAATACTAAGATGACAATAGGATCAATTATAGCAGGAAGAGGAAGGAAAAAGGAGGGAGTTTGTCACCCAGCTGCTGAAGATAATGAATGTTCCTGAAAATGTTTTCAATGTTTTCCAACATTTAAAAACCGAAGGTGAGTGTAAATAAGTGTGACTCATCAAAACTTCATCATAAAAAAATGTTTATTTAGATACATAATCAATTTGTCGTTATGCAGAATAAAGTCCAAAATGTTAATTTATACTATTACCTCCAGTAATGTGCACTATTAAGATTCCCAATAATATGTTAAGGCATATTTGCTTCAAAGTGTAATAAATGAGACAATAGTATACATTAGAAATGTTTTAATAGACAGGAAAAGCAATTTGATTCCATTTCATAAAAAGGAACTAGGATGGTTCATTAGCTACATGATAAGGGCAGTACTTAATGGAGAATTTTATATTTGTCGTTTTGTAGAGAGAGATACTCTTTGCCATTTTCACTATCACAACTTACAGTATAGAATGCAGAGTTTAAAATAAGAATTGAAATTTTATTGCCCTTTGTGTACTTAATTCCTTTTCATATGAAGCAGGTTTGTTACAGCATTATGTAATAATTTGTGTTACTAATATGTGGATGTTGAAAGATATGTCATTATATTCAGGTTTGTATTGGACCAATATTGTATGTTCGCTGGCGTTTTATTTGGAGGGAGCAGTACCTGCCCAAGTGAGAGTTGCTCAAGCATAATGGTCAGGCTGTTTGTCACTCCACACAGACCTTGTCATCCACACCAGGAGGCCATATACATGCTGCTCCCCTGGCAAAAACAGTAATGAATGGAGAAATAGGCTCCCAACTTTTTGAAAATGTGGGCTTCTACTAATCAACTTTGGCAGAACATTTCTGTACTCGACTTTTAAAAACATTACAAATATTGCAATATATACTGAATTTTTGCTCACTTTCAGCCTGAATAAAGTGCTAAATATGACAACTGGAAGCATTAAAAGATATTAAATATTTGTATATGAAACATCCAGGGACTATCCTTTAATTTTAATAAATGGGATAGCATTTTTTATAGGAACATAATTTAACTGTAGAACTGCAATATCAGGCAGAGGGATTTTTAGGAATAGAAATAATATCATTTTTGTATAAACAAATTATATATTATGTAGCAGTGTGTAGAGTATTAAAAACATAAAACATATTTATATGGATTAATAAAATTTAAGTTGTTGGGTGATTTCTTTGAATATAGAGCTGTAATAAAGCTCAGTGCATGATCATTTCTGTAAAGCTAATAAATATTCTTGCATTCTTCAGAAAACCTGCAAGTCTTGATGATTCCAGGGAAGATAAAGATGACAGTCACAAGTCGGAAACACCAACTCCTGAAGTTGATGAAGAGGGCTACTGCATTCGTCCTAAGGTGGAGCTATGGGAGAATGACAAGGGCAGCTTTTACTCCAGCTCCGATACAGATTCAGGTTGGTCCAAAGTTGTTGACATTTGTTTTTGTAATGATTGCTCATCAGTCATCCATCATCATCATCATCATCATAATAATAAAAAATCAAGCAGTTTAAGGGAGAGTCAGGACACCAAATTTGAAATTAATAGGGGAGAATTATGGCAAGAGGGTGGCAAGATTTACTACCCCCAGCAATTTTTCCAATTGTATTTTCTACATTATATTACCTAATTATCTGAAGGTGACAGTTTTGAGTGACTGCAAGGGTATTGGTTTTTAGCCACAATGCAGATCCTCAGGTCAACCCATTAAAATGTGTGATAGGCATGTTGAGGGAATGAGGGGTGCAAGGGATATAGGAAGGTGTGGCGAACTGTCTTTGCGATAAAACTTTCCACCGCGTGTCAAACTAACCATGGGTACCAACATAATATTGCAGCTGTTAATTAATGAAATCTATCTATTTAAATCAAATATTTGTTAAAAGAAATTGGGAAGAGTTTGTATTTTGCATGCTCTTTGTGTAGCTGTACAAATCGTAGTGCTGTTACTTTTTAATCTTTAAATTAACACTTAATAGCCACAATGGAAGTGTGTGATTCTCAAAGTTGCACCATTCAGTAATGCACTCTTTCAGCATCTAACTCCATTGGAAGGAACTTCAAACAATGAAAGCAGCATACTTTACATTCATGAAAATATTTATGCTGTTTTGCTCTATTGGTGCATCAAACTAATTTTGTGTTGCAACTTCAATGAGTAGGTACAATTATTATTAAAGTATGACTATGAGGAACACACTATGAATACATCCTTCAACCGTAATTGCTGAACGTGTATGAATGGCTTGCTTTGTAATTTATAGCTGATTGTTGGCGTCAATTGTAACACGTGCATTAGTGGACACCTGTGCCGGCAGTAAGTTCTTTTGACATCACAGTTGTGATTGCTATAATTGTGCAAGTGTACACATGTGGCATTGAAAGGTTCTTTGACATTGAGCTAGCATTGTTACACCTGAGTCAGTTTGTGACAGTTTGCACATGCAGCTGTTTCTGGAAGTTTCCAGTCACACGACCAAGAGGTATTTAAAGGGAAACAAAGCTCTGCTGAGGTCCAGTTTCAACTGAGAGTGCAAAGCTTGCAGCAGAAGAGTAAATATCAATGGGAAATCTGTAGCATGTTGTATGTAGTAGCTACCACCACAAATGTCAAAAAGAAACAATATGGTGGAATTGTTACAAAAGCATTGAAGAAAGTTATTTGTGAACAGATTCTGATTGTAATGAGTTTGTGGCACTGCTTCAAAATTTTAGGTGATATGCCATCCCATCCATAGGAAGATTTACCAGGTGTTGCATTCAGAAGTTTGATAATTTCCTCTTCAGAGTTAGGGGACATAAAAATAATTTATCATTTGACAGAATATTAAGCAGAGCAGGTTCTTTCAAGTCTTTTGTTAATTGATTAGCACAGTCAGAAAAAAAATACATTCATGCTATTACTAATCTCTACAGGATTAGAAATGTTTTTACCTTTTATATTTAAATTGATGTTTTCATTTACTTTATCTGAATTTATGTATTTATTAATTATTTTCCATGCAGTTTTGGATATGTTAGGCAAGTTATTTATCTTACTAGTGTAGTAATTTGATCTCTGGCTCTGTAAGTGTTCATAGAACATCTTACAGTATTCTTATATTCATTGTAATCATAGAAAAGTTTAGTCGACTCAACGTAGTATGTGCATGCCTTTAATTTATTTCTTAATCTAATAGCTTCAGTACTGAGGGCTGTATTGGGTATCTTATTTTCTTATCACTTTTTTACTTACTGGGCATCCTTTTTGGTAGATCATACGAGGGCCGTTCAGAAAGTAACCTCCGGTTGATTGCAAGAAATTCACCAAGTTAAATAAAAATATTTTAATATATACATCTTACAACTACATCTTTGCACTATTTTTCTACATAGTCTCCATAACGATTGAGGCACTTATCGTATCTGTTCACAAGCTTTGAAATTCCTTCTGCATAAAAATCACCCGCTTGTGCCTGGAGCCAGCCTGTGACCGCATCTTTGAGCTCTTCGTCGTCATCAAACCGCTGGGACCCGTGCCATTTCTTCATATGCATGAAGAGGTGATAATCGCTTGGCGCCAGATCTGGGCTGTAAGGTGGATGCTTGATAACGTCCCACTTGAAGGACTCAAGAAGGGCTGTTGTTCTGCGAGCAGAGTGAGGATGGGCGTTATCGTGCAAAAAAACGATACCGGAAGTCAGCATACCACGGCGTTTGTTCTGTATAGCCCGTCGTAATTGTTTTAGTGTTTCACAGTACACGTCTTGATTAATGGTCGTCCCACGTTCCATGAATTCAACCAACAACACCCCTTTTGCATCCCAAAACACCGTTGCCATCAATTTTCGGGCAGAAAAATCTTGCCGGGCTTTTATTGGTTTGGTAGGCGAATTTGAATGTGCCCACATCTTTGATTGTTCTTTTGCCTCAGGGTTCACGTACTTAATCCAGGTTTCGTCCCCGGTCACGATTCTGTTTAACAATGGTTCACCTTCGGCCTCATAACGTGACAGAAAGTCTAATGCAGAGGCCATTCTTTGAGTTTTGTGGTGGTCGGTAAGAATTTTGGGCACCCATCGTGCACAGAACTTGCGGTAACCCAATCTTGCTGTCACTATCTCGTACAAGAGAGTCTTAGAAATCTGTGGAAAATCAGTAGACAACTCCGACATTGTGAAACGTCAGTTTTCACGAACTTTTGCATCAACTGTCTGAACGAGTTCGTCCGTGACCAATGATGGTCTACCACTCCTCTCTTCATCATGAACGTTTTCTCGTCCACTTTTAAATAAACGTACCCATTCACGGACCACTCCTTCACTCATAACTCTTGGTCCGTACACGGCACAAAGCTCACGATGAATAGCTGCTGCAGAATATCCTTTGGCTGTAAAAAGCCTTATAACAGCATGCACTTCACATTTGGCGGGGTTTTCTATTGCAGTACACATTTCAAACGGCCACAAACACTAAACTAGCGCAGGTACGACTTTCACTCGACCACGGCTTGATGCCGACTGACCTGCTGAGTGCGTGAATGCACAGATGGCGTCGCTACTCCCCCCACTACCCGCACTGTGACCGATCGGAGGTTACTTTCTGAACGGCCCTCGTATTAAATGTCTGGTAAAACAAATTCCATTTTTATTAATGTACTTTTCACAATAGTCTGGTTCCCAGTTTACATTATTAAGGCTTGAATAATAATAATAATAATAATAATTACAACTACAACAATTACAATAACTAAAACAATAATAAAAACATAGTAGGGCATAATCCTGCATAGAATAATAATGATCGATGTTAGGAGGTGTCCATTATTAATTTCCAAACATTTATTATTTAGTATATCTATCATTTTATGCTCATCTAAGACCTAGATTTATAATATTAAAAGTTCATCTAATATAGCAATTTTAATCATTGAATTGTTTCATAGTAATTGCATGCTTCATGCATATTTATGAATTTCAAATCAACCAAGTATAAGTCAAGAAGTGGTTAAGCAAGCCCATGATCTCCCATGTGAATAAGCATTCTCCTAAGTGTTTTTGCACCAGTGTTGGAATATTTGTAGTGCAGTATTCTCATCAGAGATTAAGTTTTCCTCAGATAGCGACTTTAAACTTCAACTCTCAAATAGGAGGTTCATTTAAACCTGTAATTCGTTTGCTATGCTTTCCAGTGGTACCAAAACTTCATTTTTGCCCGTTATTGCACATAATAGGCTTCACTCTGGCAACAACATTATTGTATCCAACCCCATGGCTTGCAGAGTATCAGAAATTACTCTTGTACCATTATGTCTTTAGTAGCCTCCAGGTATGTTACAGCTGCAAAATACTGCTTCAGCTGCCCCCTGGATACTCAGTAGAGAAGAGAACAACAAGCAGTGTTCTACATTTCTTGTCCATTGTTTCTTGCATGTAATAGCAAAATTTTCACAAAGTACCAACAGCAACTTTGTAGACACTGCTTCCTAAGTGTGTCATGAATAATACTTCATCTCCTACAGCATAATGATGCAATTCAAGTTCTGAATTCAGGATGGTCTACTTTTTCAAGAGGAAAGTTTGTAATCACTAACATTCCAACTGAGTTGATCTTTGTCACACTGTTGCTATGGAACTCTTTCACTCACTTAACAAAATTAATTTTTGGTGGCATTGTTAAAGGCAAGAAAAAAGACAGTACTGAGTATTGCAGAATCCAAATACAATGCAGCAGAAGAATCACAGAACAGAATGTCTGTGGCTGTAGAATGGGCTGACAGCTGAGGTAAATATGTAGCTGGCTGTGATTCTTAACCAGCCTACCTCATGGATGCCAAACTTAAAATACAAACATATTATACCAACACTACCAAATTATGGATACTCGCATTATCATACATTAAAACCAAAGCACTTAATTACTCACTAGAGTACATTATATCAAGCTTTGGAAATAATGCTGCTTCTACTTTCTGTAAAATCTTAGGAAGTAAAAGATAAATGCAAAAGCCAAGATTGAAGCATCTATTACAACACTTACGAGGTCTATTTAAAAACTTCTGGTACATTCATTATTTTGCGCCAAAGTGGTATTGGAGCAAAATGCAGTTGGCATCCCTGTACATGTCTGTGTTTAATGTGTAACAGCAGGAAGTTTCAGTATTCTATGTCTGTTAGTTATACAGTGCTGTCAGGCCCGAATTTAGGATCTCTGACGCCCATGGGCAAAAAAAAAAAAAAAACAACTTTTGCTGCCTCCCCCTCAACTTGCAATGCATATATTACTTAAATTTTCACAATATAGAGAATGGTTTCACTAGTTTGGATACTTTAGTAAGAGTGGCAATCACCATAAGTGAGTTTATTAAAATTTAAGTAGAAACATGTTAATAGAAAGAACTTAAACTAAAGAGGCATCACCCCATATTAGATGTCGAAACATATACTGTTTAAGTAACAAGAGGCTTCCTCCTTGCCCTGTCATTTGAAAACAAGTTTACGAGTTTGTCATGGTCCATTCTCACCGTTAAGTCAGATTCAGTTGCAAGAACACCAAGATAACTAAGACAATCCTTCACTTGTGATGTTCTTAAATAATTATTTATGCGTCTTAGAGCAGAAAATTATCTCTCAGTTGAGCAGTTTGAAGCAGGAGTGCTCGAGTATATTTGTAGAGCTATGATTAAGTTTGGGTAAACACTCTCTGGACAGTTACCTTTTAACATCTTGCACAGCTGTGTAAGAGAAACGCATTTTCATTCTGTTCTATGCAGCTTTTGAAGTGTAAGCATTCAAGTACAAATGCTGAATCTTCAAGATACGAACTGTAGGCTTTCTGAAGTCTGGATGATGCTTCCTAAATTTCAAGTGGACTAAGCATTTTCAGATTTGTCAAAAACAAATGGTTCACTGAATTCCTTGTATGAAGAAACTCTGTTGTTCAGTTCTTCAATCAATTTATCCAGAATCAAAAGGAAAGAAATCTGTATGTCATCTGAATCATCATTTCCTTCAGAGTCTGAATCAGATTCATCAAAGAATCTTTTCATTTTCTTAATGCATTTCTTATCCTGATCAATTGTAGTAATGTTACAAAGAGATTCAAATTTCTTCTATCCTAGATTCTTGAAGACTTCATAACCCATTTTCATTTCTCCCAAGAAACCAACCAAAGAACTATACAAATTACAAACAGTGGCTACCTTCATCTCTGCTGTTTGTAACTGCTTGCTTAAAACGTTGAGCCTTTCAAGAATGGAATTCCAAACTACAGTCATAAAAGATGTCTCAAGAGTGCACAACTTCATTATGCTTTTAGCTTCAGATTTCACCAAAGACTTCTCACTTTCATTCCCTATTATTGATAACAATGCTCTAACGCTTTCCTTGCCATCTTTGTTCAAACTCCCTCAAACTTCTTCTCTAGCAGACCATCAGGTTATGCAGAGGGACTTGACACGCAAGTTCTCTTTACTGAAAAATGTGTTTAAGTGATTCCATCGATGACTAGAAGCACTGAAAAAATTAAAAATATTTCTTGCAAAATGTGAAAAAAATAGGTTGCTTGGTTACATCTTGCTGCATTTGAACCCACCAAATTCAGAGTATGCGCTGAACAAGGAATATAGAAAGCATAAGGAGAGAGAGCTCTGATTCTAGCTTGCAAGCCTGAATAAATACCTGACATATTGGGTGCATTGTCATAACTCTGTCCTCTGCAGTTACCTATGTCCAATCCATGTCTCTCAAGACAGTTTATCACTGCATTTGACAGATCCTGGCCACCATGTCCTGGATTTGGCACAAATTCCACAAACTGCTCTTCAGCTGGCCCCTTTTTGTTGACATAATGCAAGACAAAACTTATTGGTCATTATGTGCAATATCAGAACTGGAGTCAACAATTATAGAGTAGTATTTTGCCGGTAACTTGTCCTAATATTTCTTCGACAACTCTCTTCCCCATGATTTTAATTATTTGCTCATATATAGCAAAAGACAGATATGAAGTTTTTCCACTTCCAGAATCCTTATATAGTGACACGTGGCTAGCAAGAAATGGATCAAATTTGGCAATAAGTTCCATGCGCATTAAAAAGTTACCATTATGAACACTTCCAAGAATTTCATCATTGCCACGGAAAGGCAGTCCTCAAGAGGAAAGTTTCTTCACAACAGCAACAACCCTTTGTAAGACATTATGCCATTACTGAACTTAATTTTCAAGTTTGAGAATAATTTTCCATCTATCCTTGTCAAAATGGAACTTGTGTTATTTAAATTAAGAACAGTCTCTGTGCCTTGAACTGTTTTCATGAGTTGCAATTAGCTCTAGATGTTTCCAGTTTGTGAAACCATAAGGTCCTGCCAAGTCTGATGTTCCTCCAAAAAGAGTATATATGGTGCACATGGAGTATATATTCTGACTTTCAGAACATACTAAATAATCTCTGTTAATAATTTCATTGTTCGCCAGCTTTCTCTGAAGAAATGCACTAGTACAAAGTCTTGTGGCACCATCTGTAAACTGATGTTTCGACTTAGAAAAGTCACCTTCTTTATTTTGTTTCGCCCCGTTCATTGCAGCCCCATTCATTGCAATATAGTCCCGTGTTTTATCAGTTTTTTCCCAAAGAAAAAGATCAACACTAATTGTAAAGGGTTTGTCAGCAACGATGGAAGTTCTGCCTTCCTTTCGTTTGCTAACATTTTTTTTTTTTCTTCATCTTTAGATTTATTTGGGGTACTTGTTTCCCCATAGTCTTTAACAGCTTCACTTGGCGAGGGCGTTTCTTCTTGACATGAACTCCTTGAGGTCGATTATATAAACACGTCAAGGTGTGGAACTTTTCTCAATGAGTCTTTTTCTCTTTTTCTTTTATCTTTCGCCAATGAATGATACTGAGCCCCACTAAGTCTCTTTCTTCCTGTTATTTAATTCAGTGACAATCGACACTGAAACTGAGAAAGCGAAAGAAAATATGATAAACAGTTGAAAAACTTAAAAGATTTAAACATAACCTACTACTTCATTATGCCGGAATGCCAGTTCATTAAATATAAAAGAACTCAATATAATTACAATAATAATAATTACTGTTCATTACCTCAGCTAACAATATATAGAAAATTAACATTAATGAATAACAACACACACTTCTTGATCTTACAATTTTTTGTGTGTGTTAATCGATTCTCACTATTGGAATGCATTTCACTTTGTCTCCACTATGTGCACATAGCGTACAAACTAACCAGCCTAGCCAACATGTGTCAATTAATATTCGTCTGTGAGTGGCAAATTTAAATGAACTTGATGTTTCATGTCTTATGCTTTTTTGTGTTTTTGTGCAGCTTTCCAGTAATTTTGTCGCCCTGGGCAGTTGCCTGATTTGCCCTGCCATAAATAAGGCCCTGAATGCTGTATTGAGTAGAACGTTGTGCCGCATAGTTTGCAAATTTTGAGATGGCAGTGTTAGAGGAGCAAGACATCTGCGTTAAAGTTTACATAAAGCTCGAGAATCTTTACAGAGACACACCAAATGATGCCTACGGTGATGAGTGCTTAAGTCGTACTCAGTGTTATGAATAGTTCATGTGGTTTAAAAATGGCCAGGTGGAAATTAAAGATGACCCTCGTTCAGGATGCCCTTCGACGTCTACTGATGACGCTCATGTCAGGAACATCAATGAAATTGTGCATGCCAATCAAAGACTGACTGTCCGAGAGATTGCAGAAGAATGTAACATTTCAGTTGGATCATGTCATGAAATCCTGATACAGCATCTTGGAATGCATTGTGTTGGCGCAAACTTTGTCCCACCGCTCATGTGTCTAGACCAGAAAGACCATCGCCTTGCAAACTGTGAAGAGCTTTTGGATCATGCAAATGAGTACGAGATGTTGCTTAAGAGAGTTATAACTGGTGATGAGACATAGGTCTATGGTTAGGATGTTGGGACCAAGGTACAGTGTTCACAATGGATCGGGATAGGTCTCCAAGACCAAAAAAAAGCTTGTCAGGTGAAAAGTCAAAGCCATGCTGATAGTTTTCTTTGACTTTGAAGGGTTAGTTTATCATGAGTTCATTCCACAGGGACAAACTGTTAATCAACGGTACTATTGGGACATGTTGCAATGCCTGTGAGAAAATATGAGAAGGAAACGACCTGTAATGTGGCAAGAAAATTCATGGCTCTTGTATCACAATAACACACCTACACATTCATCCCTGTTGGTGCACGACTCTTGCACAAAAACAATATCACTGTGCGGCCTCATCCTCCATAATGTCCAGGCCTTTTATATCTCCAAAGTTGAAAACACTGTTAAAAGGATGAAGATTTGCAACAATAGACGAGATAAAAGAAAACTTTCAGATGGTATTTTGCGCAATCCAGAAAGAGATGTACCAAGACTGCTTCCTGTAGTGGAAATGACATTGGCAGCAGTATATCATTTGTGGAGGAGAGTATTTTGAAGGAGACCATGCACAATAAGTAAAAGTGGAATAAGTAAAAGAAAGATTTTGTGGACAAAGCTCCAGAATTTTTTGAACAGACCGTGTACTTATACCAGTCAATCCACCAAGGTGAAATTGGAAGGGAGAATACTATAACAACTGCGCATCAAACCTAGAATGCAAGTTAGCTGAAACATATTGCCAGCATCAATGCATCATAATGATTGGTTATTATGCATAAATGGAATATTGCAGACCAGATATACCAACTAGTGTCACTGAGTGACATTCCCCTCCATTCCTCATTCCACTTGGTCTTGGCAAAAGCCACTGCTTGTTCCAAGTGATAAGAGTTCATGCCTTCATTCGAGCAATAATGTGTACAACCCTTCAGGTCGATCAGAGAAGCACTGGTAGCATGTCACAGTCCACAATCTTTCATGGGAGGAACAGTACTTTTTTGTGCTTCACAGTGATAAAGTTTGTTGTTTAATATGTCATAAACAGCTAACATTGCTTTCACAGTATAATATTAGGAGGCTTTTTAATAACTGCCATTTTCAGCAGTATAATGACTGCATACTCTGTAAACGTAAATGTAATAAACTAAAAGTGAATTTCTTAAACCATCAATTATAACACAACAATCCAGGTTCCAATGAGACCTTAAGTGAACAACAAAACCAGAACAATTCAGTCAGCAAATTGCTGTGTGCAAATTACAAGGTGGCTAAATTAATATCTGAAGCAAATAAGCCCATCACAGAAAGAGAGTTGATTAAAAGGTGTCTCTTTAACGTTGTAGAGGAAATTTGTCCTGACATGTTAGAGACATTTAAAAACATACTTTTAGGACAAACCACAGTGACATCAAGAATATCAGCCATGAGTGCTAACGTATAAGTTCAGTTGAAAACTAAAATAAATGGAGTTACTTCCTACTCATTGGCTCTGGATGAGTGTTCAGACCTCAAAGATATTGCTCAGCTAACAGTATATACAGAGGTGTTGACTCTGAACTTAATATATTCTGGACCTCGTGCCACTTCAGGAACATACTCGCGGAGAAGATATATTTGACACATTTATATGACAGCCTGTAAGTATGAATTATCATGGGAAAAGCTGGTGTCGATCACAATGGATGGTTCACCCTGAGGCAATATTTATAACCTAACCACAAGATCTGCTGACATTTTGTGAGTTTCATATCATTTTTGTAATAGTTTTGTTCTGTTGCATTCTGAAGTTGAAATCACTGGATGCAAATGTTTATTATTCCTTGTGCTTTCATCGCGTACAAGTGTTTTGATTTTCTCTTTGCGATTTTGTTTTCCAACAATAAATATCATAGCTATGTGTTGATTTTCTGGCTTGTGAAGCCAGTTATCAAAAAGAAATAAGCTTTTTCACAATTATGGAAGGGGCCGCTTGGAGATTACGCATATATTAATGTATTCGCGTAGAATTATATGCGTACAAATATTTGCCACATTCAACAAAGCACATAAGTTGCATCGAGCGATTGCTGTTTCACTTTAAAATTGTAAAAAATGATTACAAAATAAACTACAATTCTGCAAGGAATGTCCTAGTGACTTATTATTTAGGAAGTTGCCAGTAGTCTGGGTCTATGAAGCCCAACAAGCCCATTAAAATGCCCTGAGATGAGTCGATTGCTACTCCAAACAAAGCATAAGCGCGAGTAGACTTTTAGTTCAAGTTTAGCACATACATGAAGAGGAACGTATGCTTCAACCCTCTATGTTAGGTTATCGAACAGCTTGTGCTCGAAGACTGATGACATTTTTTAAGACATTGGTCTCCCTTGGAACTCTGTGAAGGTAATGCACTGTATTATTCATAGAGAAGCCTTGTGTGCTCAGGCAGCAACTTAAGAGAATGTAATGTCTGCGGTGGTGAAGGCTGTAAATCTAATAAAATCACACCCTTTGCGTAATAGGCTTTTTCAACAATATCTGGCTGATATTGGTTCAACTTATTCAGACCTAACATATTAGAACTAGGTTAGATGGTTAAGCAGGTGAAATATGCTTAATCATGTTTTTAGTCTCCATGAGGAAGTCTTGAGAGAACAAGGAGTTATAATTTCACAGCTGTCTGACCAGCAATGGGTTTTGGACCTGGCGTTTTTGACCGACCTGTGTGGTCATTTAAACCACCTCAACACAGTTCTACAAGGGAAAAAGCAGTTAATTATCCACATGATAGATGAAATAAAATGCTTTATGAATAATTTGAACGTTCGGAAGAATCAGCTCCAAAATGCAGATCTAAGTTCTTTTTCATATTTGAAGTCGGTCTTTAATAATGGAGTCAATATAACTCCTAAATGGCATAAGGTATTAGAGGATCTTCATTCAATGTTTGAAACAAGATTTGGAAAAGTGTTAACAATGGAAAGTGGACTTCATCTTTACAGTAATCCATTATCTGTCAGTCCAGAAGATGTTCCTGATCACTTACAATCAGAGATTATAGAACTGCAGAAGAACAACGTTCTACGAAATTGTGGAAAGGTGTGTATTGATGTTTAGAAAATGTTAAATAAAGAGTCATTCCCGAATTTGTGCAACCTCTGTGAATGTATCGTGACAATACTTGGAGCCACATACCTGTGCAAGCAGTTTTTTTCACTTATAAACAATGTTGAAAACAAAAGCAGGTCTAGAATTAGCAGCTGTAATTCATGTGCTACACCGAGATTGAATGTAACTACAATTGAAACAGATCAACAAAATAATAGCTGGTTAATCCTGATTTTTAAATTCGCATGGACAAACTGTAGCCATGTGTTCCAAATAAAACAAATTTATATGAATAAAACCTTCTTATTTTCCATACATTAAAACTGTTGGAAAACAATAATATTGATCAACAGGGTAACCTTTTCATCCCAAAACACAGTAGTCATCATTTTACGATTTGTGTATGGCGATTGCTTACAGTTTTTTGGTTTGGGTGAACTGAAATGGTGCCACTGCATTGACTATTATTTTGATTCTGCATTGTTGTACACTATCCATGTCTTGTCTCCTCAATGGCAAATTACAATGTGCTAAGTGTCCTGAGCCTCATAGTTTAACCGACTAATAGGTCAATTGGTCTTAATTGTTTTTCCACACTAAGTGTCTGTAGGACAGGAGTTAGATAAGTAAATAATTTGAGATCACCTTGTGGTTTATCGGGAAACATATGAGTTAGTTGAGGAATTTAATGGCATCGGTATGTTGCCATGGTAGTTCAGTGGTCAGAGCAACTGACTAGAGACCATGGCTATGGCATTGAATTTTTGTCTGACTCTACCTATTCAATCCAGCGGAAATCATTTTTATGTCCTATAAAGCCTACTTAATTTTTATTTTATGATGAATACTGTAGCTGATTAACCCCTTTGACTGCTACATACTTCAGTCAACCCACAATCAAATGGTGCTGACTCAGCCTAGTTTGTTCCATTTGAGATACATGCAATTTGAGACCATACATATGTGCTCCTTGACATATGCTGACAGATCTACTAGCTCTACTAGATATTGACATAATTCCTCTTTATATTCTGTGAATGTAGAACAGAGCAAACAGGATGTGCACCATGCAATGCAGCAGTTTACAATTCAGATACATTGTCTTGCCCTATATTCACAGAAAGACGATGGCAACAATAACAAACTTGTGGACGGACTTAAATGAAACAGGTAATACTTGCATCAAACTCATACAATCAAATGCATTTTATTGTATAAATAGAGGAATGCAAAACCATACCTGTATCCAAAATAAGACCCCCCCCCCCCCAAAAAAAAAAAAGGAACCTAAAGGTAAGAACTGGCTGCGCAGTATATTGTCTGTCCGCATCCTTAGCACACGTTGCCATCTGCCACTATCATACAAAGGCGCAGATCAAACCATGCAACACTTTTCGAATTACTTTTAAAGACTTATTTACCAACTTTATGAAAGGAGATGCTGAAACTGTACACCGTTGTCCGTACATTTCTGGCACCTCTTTAGGAAACTATCCATCACTCATAGTAGTTCACCTGGCAGATATTTTGTTTTAATTTTTCCAGGGCATGTGGGTTTGTCTTGTAACTTTGTTTTAAGTTAGGTACCCCAGAGATAGAAATCACAGGGGGCTAGGTTGGGGGATTGAGGGGGTTACAAATCTGTACTAATAATTTTGTCCTGAAATACATTTTTCAATTGTTCTCATCGAAAGAATGGTCATATGAGCTGTTGGAGAATCTTGTTGAAAAAAAGGCTCCCTGTCTGTTAATTCTCTAAAAAAAAAGGGGTGCAAAATTGTATTTATTTAAGTATAGGGGTCAACTGTCGACTTGAAAAAAATTGGTCCTATAACTCTTTCTCTGCTAATGGCGCACCATACACCAATTTTTTTGTTATAAAGGGGTACTTCATGAATAATATTAGGTTTCTCAGAGTGCCATTAACAATTATTTTGTGTACACGCATATCCATGAAGGTGGAACCAACCCTCATTTATGAAAAATATTAAATGTGGGTCTAATTTGCCATTGTAAACACTATTGAGAATCCACTTACAAAATGTGTACCAAATTACAGGATTGCCTTGTTGAAGAGCATGTGCCACAGTTATTCTATATGGTTTTAACTTCAGCAATTTAGTACCTCTTTGCACAGAGCCATAAAAAGTGACTATCCATTGTGAAAGTTGCCTAAGTGGTTTTTGGGGGGAAATTCTCCAAACAATGACCAATATGTAATTTTCTTCAGTAAAATTGTACACTGTTTTTTTAGATTTCTTAGCCTGAATACTTCCTTTGGCCTGAAATTTATTATAAAGTTCATGGATTATTGTATGGCTTGGAACTTTTACACCTGGAAATCTTTCTGCAAATCATACTTTCACTTAGCGAGCTACTGAGCTAACACATAAGAATCATAAATAAATACACACTGTGCAGTAGAAAACGTATGTTTAGCCAAAATATACTTTGACTAAGTATGGGACAAAATAATAAACACTCGTAATAACTGAACTACTGTTAAATCAATACTACACTTCCAGAGCAGAGCAAACCTACATCAAAAGTGTGGACTTGTTTACTACAGAAGTGCAGATGATGATGGTTAGTGTTTAAGGCTCAACTACAAGGTCATCAGTGCCCTACAGCAGTGCAGAATCATGTGTCCACATGCCTAGTGCAGCTGGGTCTGAGGTTTTTGATCCACTGTATAGTTACCAGTGAATGGCTTCAGAAAATATGGTGAAAAGAGGGCCATCACTGTAAGATTATATGCTCCTATAAACAATGACATGTTTATTTGTCAATTAGATGTAATATTTCAGAGTCTCTCGGGGTGTATGCACTGGTGCATTGCATGGTACAGGGTGCAAAATACAACTTGGCTAGATTGACGAAAGTGCAAATTCCCAACTCCTCGATTTGAATCAATAGTGCCCTCTCTCATTCCTTACCCTTGGCCCACTTGTACCAAATTGTCCTCAGCTGAGTCAAGTCAGACCTATACAAGGTACAAAAATGTGTTTGAGAGATCCTGCACTATTTCATGTCAAATTAAAAGGAAAAGAAAACTGTTTCATACACTTCCACCTTTATACAACTTTTAGGTCTTCTATTTTTTAGGATAGAATCTGTTTTCACTAGTAATAATATAAAGCAATAAAATAAATAGAATTTTAAGCTTATACCTCTTGTTTGTTTTCTTTGTAGAAGATGAGCATGAACGTAAAATCCATGTTGAAATCAAGCCCTTAAGCAATGGCTCAGCCCCAATGAGTGCCAGTGTAGATGAACTACGAGCAACAGTAGAAAATCTTTCGCTCTCTCCAATTGCAATGGTATCTGTAAGTAGCTCTTCTTTCAGGACTGAGATTAGATTTTACTTCAGACACCACGCTGGGTGTAATTGAATTATTTATTGAACTGTTGAGAAAATATTCAGTTCTAAGCATTTGTTTAAGCTTTCATTTTGATAGAAGAGCTATAATTATTCTATCAGAAATTACTATATCCTAAACTAGAATTTTTAACCAGAATGACACCATAGGATCACATTCTCTCACATATATTAAAAAATTATATATTTGATGTCTGGGCACGACTAATTTTCAATGTTTGGTGTGTGGTGTTCTCTATACTCCAGTGATTATTTTATGATTTTATGCTCACAAATGTAGATAGGTCCACACGAAGGTGGATAAATTCTCCCTTTTGATTTGCAATAGGTCCATGGTTCAGTTCCATGAAATAGACAAATTAATGACTAATCATCAGTTTTCTAAGTGTTTTAAAAGTTGAGCAGCATTTGTCATAGCTCAATCATTGTCAATTAATTATTTCTTCCACACTAGCTATGTATAGCACAGGAATTGGAAAGGTAGAGTCAGATTGAGAAATTCAGTGCTATAGCCAGGATCTGATCCATGGACCTCCTGGTCTCTGTTCTTTTGCTGTAACCTTTTTTGAGATCTCTTGTGGAGATCTCTGGGAAAATCTTGAGTTCATTAAGGAATTTAGTGTCATGTAGGAATGTTGCTGTGGTACTCAATGGTTTAGAGCAACTGGATGGAAACCAGGAGATCCATGGTTCTGATCCTGTCTGTGGTATTGCATTTTCAATCAGACCCTACCTTTCCAGTTTGCCATAGATGTTTTCAAAATCCACTACAGCAGCTTTTATGGAACAGAGATTCTTGTGCTACAGGCTTAGAATTTCATAATTATATATGAGTATATCAATAATAATTAATGGAATAATAACAGCCCCAGTATGAAAAATGAAAGCTTTGTAAACTATATTTTCTGAGAAGTTTTTCTGTTGTCTTTCATGTAGAGTTGATGTAAATTAGAATAGTTAGGATATTGTTTAATAATAGTGGTATATATAAGTATTTGCTTCACTTGTTAGCATTATTAAGCAGTAAATGCTTTTCATATAATGTGCATTCTTTCATTGTTCTGTTAAGTGATAGATTCAGAATTTTAGTCAGTGATGTGTTTGCTTAAATGACAAGGGAAATAAGTTCAATGGCAATTTCAGTTTTATTCTATATTTTCTGCATCTTTCAAAAAACTTGGGTAGTATTAGTGTAACCATAATTCACAGTTCAAAAAAAGAGAACACTTTATTCCTAAGTAAACCACATCATACCAAGCACCATACCAAGTATTTTGTAAATTACATGTGCTTCTGCAAGCTATTAGATCAAATTATTTAGGTTTCAGAAAGTGCAATTTGATTTGATACAAACCTAATTGCTTGAAATACCAAAAGAAATCACAGGATGTAAATTAGTTGCATATTCTGTGACCAAACTTAATAACATATTCCTTAACAGTAAAACACTTCCTATGCGTTATTTGGGAATATTCAGTACTTCAGGTGCAGGAAGGAAAGCTCAAAGAATGTAAATTGAAGTTTCTTTGTGGTTCCAAAAAGAAAGCATTCACCAACATTTCTGAAAATATTCCCATACATTTATTCCTCTTTAAAAGAGGATGTGTGGGTAAAATATATTTTGTTTTTACTCCATTTGCACTGTCATGATCAAAGTATATTTTTCAATGTGTATTCTTTGTGTGGCTTCCTCTTCATCAGATTCACCAATAAAATTGAGTCTCTTCATATTTACTATCTGAAAAGAAATGTGTATTTAAGTTAACTTAAAATCAATTTTATAAAACTATTCTTTATGAAAAAAATTAATTTTCTATAAACATATGTGTTTATGTATTTACTTAGTAATAAAAATTTAAAGTATATAGGGTTGCCTATTGAAATTTGCTCTGGCCACTCATTTGGTAGGCATTCACTCCACGTACAAATATAATAACCAATGATTCTTCTTCTTCTTCTTCTTCTTCTTATTCTTATTATTATTATTGTCATTATCATCATTATTATTCAGTTTACTTAAGGTGAAATGGATCTAGTAAAACTGAACTTCACTTATTTTAGTTAATATGTTTCAGGAAACAGTTACTCTCATCATTAGAAGGTGTCAGTTTCCAAAAGCATGTCAAGTAAAATAAGTGATATCAGCGTTACTAATTCTGACTCAGCTTAGGTAAACTCAAATTATACATCACTGTTTACAGCTTCTTTACATCTATTAAAGTTATACTATTATTTGTATACATTTTCTTCTTCTCTCCTCTGTCCATTTCCTCTTCCTTTTAACTCTTGACTAAATACCGTCCTACACTCCGGCTCCGCTGTATTGATATTTTGTTCAACATTGCTCTTTGCTCCTTTTCAAATAAAAACATGCTGAATTCATTTCTCGAATTTTCAGTTTCCTTATTATTAGACACTATGTTTTCTCTAAGTCTTCTTTCCCTCCATGTAATGTGCAATCCCATTGATTAAAGCCTTCTTTTTATCTTTTAATGTACACATTCTTGTTCTGGCTCATGCTTATTACCTCTCTTAATTTTCCCCTTCTTATGCTTATTTCATCCTAACATAAAATTCCAGCAACATCCTCCATAGTTATATTGCAAACTGTTTCCATTTCTTTGAACGGTGTTCTTGCCTCTTTCCAAAACCCTCTTTAATATTCGTTTCTCTTTTTCTCCATATATAACCCTACTACATTACCCTAAAATTCTGCTGAACTCCAATACAAAGACAAAAAGTCGGTCAAATAAAAATCAGGTATCTACTGCATTAACTGTATTCAATGCAGCAAGATTACATAGGAATAACAAAGAGGAAAATAGGCACCAGTTTAAGAGTACTTCAGAAACTTGCATAATAAGGAATTAGACCAGTTTGCTATTGTCCATCATTTTTGTTAACATCAAAGAAGTATATTTGTTAAAAAGCACATGGCACCACATTCATTGAAAACATGGGAAAAAAATCTACATGAAGTAAGATAAGTGATTAATGAATTTAAAGTAAATATTGAAAAAATCCAAACTATAAGTTCATCAAATCACTACCAGAGGAGGACGTGGCTTCCAACTCCAGGTATTCACTGGGCTCAAATAGTTATCTGTAACTGATGATGCAGAATTTATCCTGTGAATAATGTAGCTTAAGAATGCCAAGTTCAACTCACATCTTAAAACACTGTATTTTGCCTCCTCCCTTTCATAATCTGTTTCTGTCTTTCAAATGTTCGGTATTATTACAGGTGAACTCGTAGTGGTAATTGGAGTGTTAAACTCACATGTTGACTACCTTAAAATTGCAGTTTCTTGAAAGTTTTACTGCCTACAGTAAAGTACATTAATTTTAAGTTAATAGGTGTATCAGATGTTTTAGTCCCTTAATGACCAAATATAATAGTATGACATAACAAATATTTATTAATAAAAATTGTCACCAAGCAAATTTTGTATAATTTTATGTTTTAAAATGCTGAAATGTTAACTTCTTTTTTGTAATGTTTCATCTATATAGCCCCCTTTAACATCTAGGTCATATTGGTGGCTTTAATTTAAGAAAAACTTATTGAATGTAGGTTCTAGTACATGTTATTTTTTAAATTCTTTTCTTTTCTTCCAACACATGCACATTCACTCTCACATACATACTTCCAGATTCTGTGGGGGATGGGGAATGATTCCAGTTAAAGAAAAATTCCCCGCCCCAGCCAGGAATTGAACCCAGGACTTCTGGGTGAGAAGCCAGCTCACTGGCCATTTAACCATGGAGGCAGTCTTTGATTTGTATCATCATTTAAACAGTATATATTGAAAAAATAGCACAGAAAGATTTTTAACAAAACATGTTATTATTCAGCACAAGGAAATCTTAAGATGTATATGTAAGAGCTTGTGTTTGTAATTTCTTCCACTTATACACCTGTTGCCAACAAAATGTAAACCAGAAACATGTACACTCTACTTAAGCACTGGTTACACATTTTTCGCTTTCTTCTCTAATCATCAGCAGAGCTGTACATTTCAAAACTTTTACTGCAACTACTATCATTACTGAGTAGAATATAAGTAGTTTAACAACCTGCTTTAACTCAATAGATTGCTTTACTTTTGTTGTTGAAAGCTTTTGGGGTTTTTCATATTGTGGGGCTTGACCTGTGTAGCTTATACGAACATGCATATCTAACCATCTAAGTAAGCTGGAACTAATTCGTATGCTTTGCTTAGTTTTTAAACCAAGAGCTGAGAGCAGTTGATCATGACATGTTCAGATATTTAAAAAGTAAGTGAATTCTGTGAGTTCAAATATATTCTGAGATACCTAATTAGGTGCCACTGCCAGTAGTTTCAAAATAATAGTTCATAATTAAAAATGAATATTCCATGGTATGATTAGTAGAATATCAGCAGCATGTACACAGTACCTGTGAAGCTTCATGTTTTTATATGTTAGAGTTAATCTGAAAATAATATTAAATTGTAAAAAGAAAAGAACAAAGGGTGAGAACAGGTGTGACAATAATACAATTGATGATGATGATTATGATGACAATCGCTGTCATCACCATTATTTTTATAAGGCATATGCAGTTTACACAATCAGCTCAGTATTAATATTTTTGTGCCACTGTTTCATGTCATTGAACTAGAGAAATTTAAGGCATTAACAGTTTTTATATTGTTTTTGTCTTTTAAGACAATGAACTGAAAGTTTGGTCTAGAATGTTAGAATAAAATTATCAGTATTTTAATATTTATTAACTTTCCTCAGTTGAGGGCTGCAATGTAGACAAAGTTAACAATTAACAATTTTTAAAATAATTTACAGTGATAAAAATAAATTATATAACTAGAAAACATACCACGTTAGTGACAGTGAACTTCAAATGTGTTACAAATGACAACAATCTTGTCATAATAGCATTCCACAGTATTGGCTACCAAATTATAGAGTATAATTTAATGAATTGCCTTAGTATCAATATTAAAATGAATACAAATGATTTCTGAGGATGAACATAGATCCCCTCATTGCTGTGATCGCTATTATATGTAGCAGGCATTTATCCAGACCATAATGTACCCAAAACTACTGTAATATTTTTGGCATTGTTGTTCTGGCTCCTATCATTAATACAGTGATGGATATCTTTTTAAAGTTGTATTTGTCCTTGTAAAAGTGAATAACGTGTTCGTAATTGGCCTTTATTCTGTGTTCACCTCTTCAGGTTGTTCATTGACTTTCAAAGTGAACAGTAGGGTCAAGGATCACTCTGCTCCACAGATGTTTTGAAGGTTATGATGTTGATGCATCTGCTCCTACCACTGTTGTACAGCCATAGACACAAAAAATAAGTCTTCCCCAGATTCCATGTGTCGATCAAAGAGCTTTGTGTTGTATCTTTGTAATAGCTGTGTTCACATGCACATGAAGGAACTTAACAATGGTCTGTGACTGATAGCACAATGGTTAACTTATGAGTACCGAAAACAGATCACAGAATGTTACCATGGCTGAGATGTGAAGATGTGAGTGTTTCCACTCAAAAGTTCATAGGTTCAAATCTCGCGCTGAGTGTCATTTTTTTTATCCTTAATTTTATGAGTGGATATGTAGAACATAATATTGCATTAATATAATTTTGGCATTTGAAGCTATGGGCCTCTCTATGCACACAAAAGCATAGTTCTACTAACACCCGTGTCAAATAACTATAAAAAAGTGTAAATGAACTATTTTCTTCTAAAAATAAATATAATTAATATCGGCAAAGGAACCCTCAGCTATAACTGCCCTCAATCTCCAGGACATAGACAAAATTAAATGCCTACAGTAATGTGGACAAGAAGCTACAAGAGCCCAGGCTTCTTGAATTTGTGCCCAGAATCCATCTTTCGTCCTTTGCCCATCTACAGGTAAATTGGAGCACAGCTCCCTTTTTACCTCAGCCCACACGTACTCAAAAGGAGTTTCAAATCCAGTGAACAAGGAGGCCAGTCTGCCATTATGATATTCTCTCTCTCTGAAAACCAATTTGAAACCTTTCGAGATGTGTAGACAGGTTGATTATCATGTACAAGTTGAACAATTCCATCAGGATACCTCATCCTTACAGAGGGAATAAAAAATATTATCAAGTATTACCATACACTGCACACCGTTCATTATATTGTCAAGCTGCCACAGAACACTGAGACTGTCTCTTGATAGTCATCAGAGACATGACCATGATGGAATTATGAGGCCATGTATTTTGCATAGTAATGTCACCTTGTCTGAGAATACCATGCTATTCCATTTGCAGTTGGCACTTTCCTGATGGATCAGTTTATGAAGAGTATGTTGCACTGGTTTGTGAAGGGCGTGTTGAAAAAAAGATGAAATATTTTCAAGCCATCAAACCTTAGAAAATTTACTTAGGAAAGCTGAAACTATAGAAAGTTCACCTCTTTTACAAGCAGACCACAAATTTGTTGTTCTAAATTCATCTGTCTTTACAACCTTAGTTTATCTTATTATACCAATGGATAAAATTCCACAAAATATTTTAATTGACACTGACAAAAAATGAAAATGTACCCTAAAAAGTGTTCTTCAATTACCAACAGAAATTCCAGGCCATACGCTATATATTGAGAGGAAATATAAAATCTTCGATCTATTCTACACCTCTGCAAAATTTGATAACAACATATAACACTTTGTAAAAGTCTTAAAATACTTAAACAGTCCACTTGTTAATGCTGTAAGAGATTTTGAGCAGGAAACTCAAGTGTTACAAAATCGACTCAACTAAATTTTAATTGTTAAAACACATCACTGTCTCAAAGTCCACCATATATCAGGATAAAACTCAAATCTGTTAACAACATCTTAACACCATTCCAAATGACACCACAATCATTAAGTCTTCTTTGTAAGACTTCTACCAGATGCAAGAATATTAAGAAATTAAGAGAAAGAGAATTTCAGCTTTGGAGCAAGTTAGCGCAAAAAGAAAAGGGAGTTGAGCTGTTCAGAAACTATATATCTGCAAATAAGTTTATCCAAGATCATTGAAGACTTTCCTACTCCAAATGAAGAGTTGCCATCAAAATTACTGCTGGAGTTACTGCTGTACACTTCTTACTGGGGAAGTGCTGGAGCAATATCCTCTGCCTCCATTGTGGCAGGGAGCACAAAATAATTACAATGTTCTGGGTGCTTGCCCATATGGAGAAATGCTGCAAACAGCAGATATTGTAAGATCAGAAGCTTGACTGCAGCAAGAATGAAAGAAAAATGTTTCAAGTTCCATGAGGTGCATGGCTTGTACAACTGTGGACAAAAAAAAAAAAAAAATAATCATGTCTGGAACACCAAATTCATCAAAGTCCCACAAGGCAAGCACCTTGTGTACACCATCCATGATACAGTTGTGTACAGCAGCAACAAGTTCCAAATCTTAATATTACTAACCCATATGATCAATAATCATGACCAAATAACATTTACTTAATATTCTACAACAAACTATCAGTATTAACTAAAAATATTAACAACACAAAACATGATACAGTTTACATTATATGGCATTACTAAATTTGCCCCCCTTCATTGTAGTACTGTGAGAAAACGTAGGTTGCTCCCCTGATGAGGGTTGCAGGTTCACTTCTTGCATGAAGCAAATATTTTCATCCTTCTCTTAATGATGTTGAATCAACACATTGCGGCTATTTATTTTAGACATACTTATTTCATACATGATATTTCGGTGCAGTTAATAACATGATAGCTATTATGATGCTTATTTAAGGGTTTATTCTATGGAACAGCAGTATGCTGCACTTAAAAGCATTGGGTGCACAGAATGTAAACAGTTCTCTCTCAATTAAAACTGTATAGTAAGAAAAAATACTAGAAGTATTGTTTAGAAAATCAATGTTTTGAAAAATTTTTTTTTCACACAAAAGGAAAAGGTGATTGTCTATCGTCAAAGGAGATCCCAATACTTTGTCACATCAAACTGAGCATTAATATCCCTGCATATAATTATTTTGTGTTTATAACTCATCGGTACCTTAAGATATCTTCAAAATTTTTAAGGAATTTATTTTCATCCCCATCAGGAGATTTATATATTACAATTAAAATGAGTTTATACTCATTTAGTACTATCCCTGTTGCTTCAATAACCTTTTCACTACAAAATCTTTTGAGCTTGAGATTTTTTAACTGTAATTCACCCTGAGTATAAATTGCTACACCCCCATTCTTATATTTACTACGGTAGTAATAGTTTTGTAATGTAAAACCCTCAAGCATAACATAACCTATTTCATATTCCCCTAGTTAATGCTCACTTATACATACAATGTGAGTACATCTTTAAGATATATACCCAGTTCTTCTACCTTAGTTCTAAGGCATTGAATATTTGTATAAAAATATTTATTCTACTATCAATAGTTTTAGATTGTTGTGTCCAAGCATCCAACTCATCTTTTACTAGTTTTTCTGAGTGACAGAGCTTATTGCATTGCAATTCCCCAAATTTATATGACCCCTCTTATTTAGATGTACTCTGTCTTTACCGAAGTCTTGAGCATTTAACCATAAGTTACTGTCAACTATCAAACAATTTATGTTGGCACACATCATATCCAACTCCTGATTGATTCTTATCATTTTTCTCATACTAACATCATACCTGCTAAGAATTCCACTTATAATAATGTTTGTCTTGCTTGACTGTGACCGAATTGTGTGCACTAAGTCCCTCATTTTGCCCATTGTTTCATCAGCCACTCGACCTTGTCTAATGTTATTTGATCCAACATGCAGCAACACTACTTCTGGCTTCTTTTCTTTTAAGTTCATTTGTTCAACTTTGTAACGCAGTAGTTCACTTATTTTTATGCCTGGAAAGCAACCCGTCTCATATCCTTTGTTCTTACACGATTCTCCCGCAAACTTCAACATTGAGTCTCCCAACTCTAGCACATGGTTTTATCTTTATTTTCACTACACACCAGTTTTGTTGGATTGATATCCAACACTTCATTATTATTCACTTCCACTTCACTTAAAACTTCAAATCTATTCTTGCTAATAAAACTAACCTCTTCATGTGCTGAACTTCGGTCACGATCCCATTCAGTGATGGTCATGGACTTAATCATCTTCCGTTGTCCCCTGTCAATCTCCTTTTTTGAAACTGCGTTTTCTTCCTGTAGAGCATTTATTTTATTTACTGCTATTTGGAGATCCCTGTTCAACATATCGATCACCACATGTAGCAACACTATTGTTTCGTTCTCCCGCTGCACCACATTTTCCGATACCATAAGAATATGCCAGTAATTTCCCACACCGATTTATCAGGATTTTTCTTTCCCCACTGTCACCTTCATTTTCTATTTTATCCTGGTCCTTGTTACTCCCATTGAACTTCTCTGATGCACGAGATTCGTCCATATTTCCCTTATTTTCACATAATATCTGTTTCTCTCCCGCCATCTGCCATCTTGTAGTATAGGAGAAATCCTGAGAGAAATTGTGACTCCAAGTGTAGGGATATTAATACCTCTTCTACTAGATTTTGTTCTACATGCAAATTACATTTAATAGTATGTGGCTGACATTCTGATGGACTAGTAGGTTAATTCAGTGGAAGTGGAACACATCAAATAATTATTGATGAGTCAAATGATTAATAATAAAGCTGTAATCATATATAAGTAAATACATTATCCAGCCACTGTAAAAATAGCAAAAGATCTGGGTAAATCATAGACTTCTGGTATTCTCCAAAACAGTATAGTTAGCAAAACTCTTGAAATATAATTGAAGATTTGAAGCTTTCTTGGGGTCATTAATGATTACTTCACAGTATAACAACCAAATTAAATTGAAGTCATAGAAATCCAAGTTTTAGACCATCTTAACTCTGACAAAGACTACAGAGGTAAGGTGGTTGATTTTTGCTACTCCAATTTAACTTGGTTGTCATCCCATGAGGTCATCATTAATGAATTATGATTTTCACTGTTCACGTCTCTGAGTAATCTCAAAATAAAATGAATTCATCAATCCTTACACATACCAACACTAATACACAATACATATACACAATACATATACACAAATAACAAAACAACAATTGGATGAAGTATAAAGGTATATGAATTAAAAATCTGAAATATGCTTCAACCAATTTTTTTAATGCATAGAACTTCTGTGTTGCCTACTACAGTAATTAATACAACTCTAATAGAGTAGGGTAGAATAGGATCGAATTTATTCACTTTAAGAAATACAAAAATAGCATGATTGTGTCAAAAGAAATAATGCATACTTTAATAAATTGATTACATTTCTCTATACATTATATTGTACAATAGTGATCAAAATAAGTAAATTTAATTGACATTAAGTACAATCTTGTTCTTGAAGGTAAGTTGTTAAGTTTTCTCTTAAGCTGAAGTGCATCCCCCAGATGAACATGATCCATGAAACAAGTTCAAAGAAGTAACTATTTTTCATTGCTAATAAAATCAACTTATCGTATATATGTATATAAATTACAACAATATTCAAAATAAAATTTTTACGTCTTGAGATTAAAATGTTATGCTCTTATAATCATTAACAGAGGATGGCAAATTACCTATATTTTTCGTGGCTTTCTTAAATTTTCTAGCACTGAATTCTTAAACATTATTTGGTAGGTGATTGTATAATTTGATACTGTGAAAGTGATTTAAGATGTGTGGTAAGACTTTGAGTGTTGAAGTCCATTTTGCTGCATGCTCTTGTATTACGATCGTACAAGGCAGAGTTTCTTTTGAAGAGATCCATGTTTAGATGTATATAAGAAGTTGACTTGATTTTGTATATACATGGTAGGGGTTTGTATCAATAGCTCTTTGGAAATTGTCTTACTAGCTGGACATATTGATGCTTGTTGTATTGGTTTTATAATCCTTTTTTGTAATCTGAGCAGCTTTTAGAAGAAGACCCCCATATATAATGTCATAAGAGAGCACTGTATCTACCTATCCAAAATATATTGTCTTTAAGACATCTAAGGGCAATGTTTATTAAAGGATTCGAAAGACGTAGCAGAAACTACTTAGTTTCGTACCCAAATTATGCATATATGTTTCCCAAATTAAATTTGAATCTAACTAGACTCCCAAAAATGCTGTGTATTTTGCTTTGGCAATTTGTGCATTGTTGAAAAAGATCTGCGTTGGACCTTGCATACCTTGATGAATTTCTATATATGCTGTTTTCTCAATGTTTAGCTTTTTACTCAGTAGCCAATTTTCTATTTGTTTTAATTCTTTTTTCCTGTGATTTATTTTTGTCAGGGTTGGTCACTAATACTAATATTTGTGTCTTCTGCATGTAAAACACTCTTTGCTTGAATCATGCTCAGAGGAAGGTCATAAAAATATATACATATACATTTTTTTTTTTTTTTTTTTTTTTTTTTTTTTCCTTTTTATAGTACTACTGGTTTTTATTGAATTAATTTTGACAGATTGCTCCTGGTTACTCAAATATGACGTAAACCGGCTTTCAGCTAGTCCTCACCATATTTGTGTTTTGTGATTTACCATGCTGAAAGCTTTGCTAATGTCAAGAAATAGGCCTACAGTTTTTTTTCTTTTTCATCCAGTGCTGTATATATTGACTTAGTGAATGAATATATAGCATTAGTAATGATTTTTGCCTTTATGAAAACCAAACTGATATTTACTTAGTACATTGCATGACTCCAAGAATGACATTAGCCTGTTGTACATTACTTGTCCCTGTCTCCTATCCACCAATTGCCATCCATCATCACACATTTCCGAGTTAAACTTAGCCAGTTAAGTGCTTCATTTACCCATTTTACTCATTGTTTACTTCATTTCTTCTGCATAAAATCCTACTAATTACAATTTTAGTGTATGGGCGACACAATGGACTTAGTATTCTTCCACCAAAATTTTGTCATCCATAACATCCTCAGCATCATCCCTTCCTTATATCATTTGTTTCAACATGTAGAGTCACAACTTCTGGTTTTATTTCACTCAGGTTTACTTTTTCCATTTCCCGATTAAACTCAATGATGCAAATTCCAGGGTAGCAGTAAACAGCATGACCTACTTTTGTGCACTCATTTCTGGAAATTTTATGAGTGAATCTCCAAACACCATCACTGTGTTCCTATAGTTTTTATATTTGTTTCCCAGTTCTTGTTTCTTTGCTCAAGTCATCACCAGTTTGATTGTTGTTTTCACTCAGAATACTAGTAATTCAGGTAATTTTGCAGATTAGCTTAAAAAATTCCAGCTCTTGTTAACAATTTTTAAATAAAATGCAAATATCTTTATAAATTCAGGTTTTCTATTGGATTGTTATGCATTATAGAATAGCATTTAAGTGTTAAACATTCAAATACTTGAAAGATTTGTACAGCCCAAAATAAAAAAAAAAAAAAAAAAAAAAAAAAAAAAAAAAAAAAAAAAAAGGTTTGCAAGGACAAAACTAACGTCATTGAATCAAAAGTGGAAAATGATTCTGAATTAAGTATTGGTGCACATTTCCAGTAATCATTTTCTTCTTTCTATTCATTTTAAGATTACTTTACAGCAGAACTAGAAGTAGCATATTAGCATAGGAGTGCGCCAGAATTTTGTTCTGCTAATACTGTTTTTGGTATGATTAAAAAGCTATGCACAAGCTCATCACTTATATGCATAAATACCCTTGTTAAAGGATGGGCTCAAACTTCTAATATTGGATTTGGAAGACCAGCATTCAAGCAGCTGTCCCTTCTCCCCAGGCTGGTTGACTTTTGTATTAAAATAATTTAGTTCTTGATAATTACTGAAGTATTCATTGTACAGATATTTACCATACTGTTCTGTTGTAAACAGTTGTTTTTTGTAAAACCTGTAATTAAGATATTTATTAATCATCTTTATTGCTTCACATTGCATCACCAAGGGGCTATGTTACAGAACTATAGTGGCCTAATTCACATTATTAACACTTAGTAAAATGAGCCTTAAAAAATGTATAAGCAGGATTCTAATTGAAATGTCTACCATCCCATGAATAAATAGTGTGAGGAGTCAATCCAAAACAATGAGCTAATTTAACATTGTTTTCAGGGTAGAAGAGGTTCAAATGCTGAGTCTGACCATCACATGAAAAGATCACAGTCTGTTTCACAGCAGCTTGGTGGGTAAGTGTCCATATATTAAATTGATATATACATGAGTAAGAAAATAGTAGTTAAAATGTTTATAGCTCTTAAACATATTTGTATATAAAAACTATGCATTTCAAACTAACTTGTGCTCAGTTCAATCCTAGTTGTTTAGTGTTTAGCCAAAGCAATAACTGAAAGGACAGATATGATTACAAAGTTAAGTCACATTCAATACTACAATTGTGTGCCAACCTAGTTTTACCTAGAACATGGTATACAGACTATTGTCTGTATGTCAGCTAGAATCACTGCCAGGTCCAGAGAGCTTTCCAAGTAGCTCTGGTGTTTGTTTTAGGAAATTGAAGGTTGGAATATCTTTGGAGATGTGAAAATTCACAAGTCATTTCTCGTGCTTCTGCATTTAATTTTCTTTTTTATGTTGTGTTATTCTTCTGAAAAATTTAAGTAATGCCAGATTTATCCATTTGTTTAAATTTTAAGTTCCTTAGATGTTCTTTCAGTCCATTATATAAATTTCTTTTCATCTTACTAATGTACGTTGATTGATTCTGGATTTCTCATTTGGTGGTATTTTATCCATTTTGTTGGAACTCGAGAGGTTTTCTTATACTATTAATTGAAGCCAAAACAATATTATAGTCAGCAAGATTTTTTGGAAAAATAGTAGTACCTTTTGGACGATGTGAATTTTTTGAAAGCTGATTACTTTTCATCTGGGGTGAACATGTGTGATTTGCTTCCTACTTTTAAAATGGAATCCATTGCCTATGACAGTTTTGCGATGTGTGAAACTTCTTTTTACATTCCATATTATTTAATGGTAGTCTGTGTGACAAACCATTAATTCCTGCATGTGTATGTGTGCTAGGGTTTAAAGTGTTTGTTTTAATGTAATTGTCAGCATGAGTGACATTTCCATATATATGCCATATTCCCACCTATTTCCTTTTGTACATATACAGTTGTTTTTCAAAATATAGAAACTTTACATTTTTCAATACTCAAAATGCTTCTAGCAGCAGTGAGCAAGTCTTTGGTTGCTGTCAACATTCCATGTGTTCTTATGAGCAACTAACTTCCCTGTATGCGTGCAGTTACCTTTTCCTTTAATGTATAAAATCATACTTCTTCTTCCTATGGCTCCACAGTCCTTGAAGTTTGACCTTGGCCTCCCTAATGATATGCCACCATTCGACTTGGTGCTGTGTCTTCCTTCTCCATGTTCTTACATTCAGTGTTCTCAGATCATCTTCCACATCGTCGATCCTTCTCAACTTTGGGCATCCTCTTCTCTTAAAATCATACATATAGTTAAAATATTCTCCTCCTTACTCCCACCTTAGCTTGAGCATTATTTCCATTTCCAGGTAAAACATGTTCACTGTGTTTCTTGAACTGCAACTTTGAACATCTGTTATTTTCACTTCCACTGCAATCCTTGCAATTTAATAATTCATTTCCTTTTCACTCCCTCTGTGTGAGTCCTTAGACTTTTTTTAAACTCATCCATTGCTCAACCATTATCTAAAGATCTAAATTGTGTGTACTACACATACTAAATTTTTGATCTTGCTGTTTTCATCCATTCTAAGATTTCTTTCCAAGTTCTGCATTCCAATGATGTAATGCAAAAAAATTGATATACAGTCTCGCCAGCCATTCTCCAGCTCTGACACTTCTCGAGAGGGGAAACGTGATGTTGCCAGTTCTTTAGTGGGAATTTCAAGTAGAAGAACACATGTGCATTTAAAGTATTACATATTATTTGCAGATCGAATGCTACTTCTTAAAATGTATGTGGACAATACGAGTATGTGCATTATACATTATTACAGAATATTAGAACATGGAGAAAATTGGTATGCCATATACAGAGAAAAAATTATTGTAATTAAAAGTGATTATTAAACAACTTTAAGCAACTTATGCTTAAATGAGTGGGGAAATGCTGCAATCCTTGTAAATATCAATTTCCTCTGCTTCATCACTGGAGCAGCTGCTATTGCCTTCAGGACCGAGTGAAATTATTAGTTCCTCCACATGTGTTTCCACTATACCATCTGCTTCCCTTCTTTGTTTCAGGATTTTCCAGGTGTGATCCTCGACACTTTTCCACTTGTCTGCTGTCACTTGCTGAATTCCTTGCTGCACCAGTAGTTCATCATCAGCAATACGGAATGTTTTATAATGTTCTGCAACATACCCTTTCACTTGTGCCAAAATTAATTCAATTGCATTGAAGTGGCAGTGGTAGGGAGGTAAACTGATGACAGTGTGACCATGAGCAGCAGCAATGGTGTCTATCTCATGAGAAAAGAAGCCTAGCTTGTACACTTTTAAAATTTCCACAAGTTCAGCTTGCACCATTTCTGCAGACACTCCAGGTGTATTGTTCTTCTCCAACCACTGTGGAATGACATTCTTTCTATTGTTCATTGTTGGTGCTTTGTTTAATTGAACCGAATGGTATGGCACATTGTCCATAACAATAATGGTGTTTGGAGAGATATTTGGCAGAAGAGATTCTTGGAACCAGATCTTGAATGTGTGTCTGTTCTTTTCTTTGTGATAATCACGAGTGCTCTTTGATCTGAATAAGAGCATTGCCCCTGGAAAAAAACCATGTACACTACCAGCATGAAGCAGAATCAATCTACTTCCTTTCCAAACTGGCACTTTCATTGTCCCTGCAGCAGTATCATCTGTCCTTGGCTTTGTTTCTGTGTGTCCTGCAGCCACCCATGTTGGACCACTCACCTCTCACCTAGATGGCCCGGGTTTGATCCCAAACGACAGCATGTGAGATTTGTGGTGGATAAAGCAGCACAGGGGTGGGTTCTCTCTGGGTTCTCCAGTTTCTCCTGCCATCGCATTCCACCAGTACTCCATCTTCATTTCATATATCACCAGTGTCATCGCCTGCGGTGCCTCCAGTAGTAAAGGCGGGCATTAAACACAACAAATAAACAAATAAGTAAAGCCAGATGACTTTTTTTTTAAAATTTGCCACGCCATGCAACTATGTCACTTCTTTCCATCACAGCTTTCCTCCCAGAAAATTTTTTAAATCGAAAACCAAGTTCTTTTAGCACCTTACTTAAGCTGCTTTTTTCCAATATTGAATAAGCCAGCTTCCTTCAGAGAGTCCAATAACTTCTCATGAATAGGAAATTCCTTTCTGATATGATATTGACATACATGCTGTCTAATCATATCCTTTTGAAACGCATCAAGAGATGTTTTAGCGCTAGTTCGTGACTTTGCTTTCCTGGAGTGCACAGAACTGCAGATGGTGTATTAAAATCAACTGGGCATTTTTTCCTTCGTCACACTCTTTATGGTGGTTTTTCCAACCTTCAATGCATCATCCAACACTTGGGCCACAAGTAGAAGAGGTCCACCATTGTCCCTTTCCTTCTTAAAGTACTTATGAAGCCTGAATATAAACTCGCAGCTTTGGCTCTTATAAGAGCCAATTTTTCTTTTGGTTTCTGCATAACCAGTAGCCATATTATTATAACTATTATAACTATAATAATAATAATAATAATAATAATAATAATAATAATACCAACATGAAGAAGAAGAAGAAGAAGAAGAAGAAGAAGAAGAAGAAGAAGAAGAAGAAGAGGAAGAAAACACAGTATTCTCGAAAGCATAAAATAGTCAACAAACTGCACCAGCACAAACTCCAAAAGCAACTGAGGCCACGTGGTCCTTACAAAACGGAGCTGGCAACATGGTGCTAGATTTGAAGCCACTCTTAACAGCAAGAATGCTAATTGGTGCTAGCAGACAGTTTTAACATCCCGGGTGATGGTCGTTCCCAATATTATCAATGTAACAATTACTGTGTAACAGATGTAAAAGTACAGAGCGGTCCATCAGCTCTCTGGTCGGTAGTCACAATTCATGTTCCATATGCTATATTCCATGTATCTGTTTATTATTCTCATTATTGATACTGATACCATATTGTTCCTGATTTTATGATGATGATTATGGTATATTGATTACCTGTTCAACAAACATAATTACATTTTATTTTAGCAGTACTAACCTATTTCACAGTCGGTGTTGAAAGTGGTGTCCTTCGGTAGATATACATTCTAGGCACCTTCTGATGAAATTACCATTCACACGCATCAGTTCTTGTTGCATAATTTCCCTTATTTCTGTTCTTATAATGTGTTTAAGATCACCTACGGTGTGAGGATTATTCCTATACACTCTATTTTTGAGAGTTCCCCACAGATAAAAGTCGCACACAGTAAGATCTGGCTATCGAGCCGGCCATAACCCTTTAGTGATTATTCTGTCACAAAAAAATTCTTGATGTATTCCAAGGAAGCCTCTGCAGTATGAGCTGTGGTAGAATCTTGTGGAAAATAACCATATTCCCTCTCATTATTTGTCAACATTGCAAAAAATTGAGCGAGAATATTTCTGTGGTACCTATCGAAATTTATATCGTAAAATATGGGCCTATTATTGGTTCTGCTGTTACAGCACACCATACACCAATTTGTTCATCATGTAAAGGAACTTCGTGAATTACGTGTGGATTTTCAGTACACCAATACCTATTGTTGTGTGAAGCAACATGGCCAATCAAATAAAACCATGCCTCATCTGAAAAAATGATTAAATGTGGGTCAACAGTACCACCAGTAATATTTTGTAACATCCAGTTATAGAACTTTATGCAGGCTCCATCATCATGCAGTCATAGTTGATAGACAATAGTCACTGTATGGTTTTAATTTCCACAGTTTCGTAGACCTATGTGCTGACGTTTTTTAAATACTGACTTGTGCTACACGTCGTAAAGACTTATTCGAAGATCATTCAATTGCTTCGCCAATTTCATCAAGTTTTTCTTCCGTTAGAACCCTTCGTTTCTTTTTACAACTTACAACATTAAATGATGCCATTCTCTTCACTTTTTTCACTAGATATCTAACTGTTTCTCTACTCGGAACTGGACCACCAGGAAATTTATCGTGAAATAGCCTACAAACCTGTCTACATGAGTCGGTTTTCACATAAGTGGCATACATAAAAAGTCTTTGTTCAAGTGAATATTTGAGTACCATTTCTGGCTTATAATAATCCAATAATACACGCATCTCACGTCCACACACAAGGAGCAATAACAGCTGATTGAAGCACAAGCCTGCCGAGCAAGTCCCGGCCAAAGCTCTGAGGGACCGCTCTATAGTGTCTGAACAGAAACCTTGCTTTACAATAGAACCAGAAACCTTGTTTTCAATATTTTAAAGGCAATATATGCCAATCTCATCATCATTTTGATAATCTGTTTCAATTACACTCATTACCTATGTTGGCAATTTTAACCATTGCCCTTTCAACACAAAACGTTAGGGCTGGAGAACAGCTGGCAAAACTGTAATTATCTCTTTTAATTTGCTGGATTTTTTTCACTACTTCAAACGAATTTGTAGTTATAAATTGAACCACAGTTTTGCTTTCCTCTATTTCCAGCCACTTGGAAAGCTAATAAACATATCCTATCCATCAACATCATCTTCAGTATGCCTTCCAAAATCTCTCTTATCTTCCTGAATAGGCCATACTGCTCTTCTCTCCTCTAATTCAGATACTACCAAATTGGATTTCAGCATTTTTCTTCCAAACTTTCTACTCTTCTTCTGGTGATTTGAGTTTGTTTTCATGATTGTTATTTCAGTTTTTGTTTCCCCAAAATTTCTTTTCATACTACATCTTTAATTGTATTTCCTGGTCTCTTTTTCTATTACCCATCATTTATTCAAAACTTCTTCCAAATCTGCATGAATGCCATTGACTCCAGAATTGATCTGAAAATCAATACACATGATAGGGGGAAAATATTCACCATCTCTCTTTTGGGACTTTTTCTTAAATACATTGCATTTCATGATACTTAACAAACCAATCCATTCTTTATGTAGCTCAATGTTAGTCCCCAACTTCTTCCTGTGGCATTCTAACAACACAATCTGTTCTCCACTGCTAGCTTAGCACTCATGGTAGAATCAGTTGTAGAAAATTCTAATTTAAACCCAAACATGCATGAAGGAGAAGCAAATTAAGCACTGCTTTGGTAACAATAGCTGTAATAAATAAAGAGAAATGAACCCAGGAAATCTTTGTTTGAAGGCCAACACATTAACACAGCCAAATACCAATTAATGGTAGAGCATTGTCCCTATAATATCAAGTGAACTGTGAGAAGACTGGTATGCATAGCTCTGCAGATTACAGTTTGTGTGCATATTTTCCTGCTCCAAACAAAGCTAGCATGAAGTTAACAGTGACAGCAAGAGAATAATTCTACAGCAGCAACAGTGCTTGGTGGACATATTTGGGAGATCTAGTAAAGTCATTGGCAGAATATGGACTGCCTGTTAAACATTTACTGGTTTGTACCTGCTTTTGGGGAAAATAGAATACATATTGCACTTGGCAACCAGCTTAAAAATGAAATTTTCTGCACAGTCAAAGCTAATGTAGAATAGGACATTTTTAAAATGCAAATTAATGCAGTAAGCTTTCTCAGAAAAAAGATTTCCATTCTAGTACTCTATGAGAGTAAATTCTATTAATCAAGGCAGTTATCTGCAATTGTGTAAGCACATACACTGGAGAGTATGATCCTCTTAGTAGAGCACTTAAAATCCTCCACTATAGTTAAAGGAATTTCTAAATGAATTCAACATGATCATAGGTTTTATCATTTTATCAGCTTTAAAGTGAGAAATTGTGGCTATTGCTTTGTAGCTATCATGGTTTACACAAGCTCAGATATGGCAAATAAAGCACAATATTCTATTTTTATGCATTAAATATATGAAGGAGAGATAAAGGAAAGATTCTTGGTTTTCCATGCTTAAAGTGGTGACAAACATGTCCAGGTTATTGAAGAACTTATCTAGTACTTATCAGAGTTGAGTTGTAATGAAAACTTGATTGCACAAATGTTTGATGGCGTGAAATATAAATGTAGTTCAAGCATTAATGAAAGTCACACATCCAAAAGCCCTGCTTTTTAGCTGTTATATCTGAGCATCAAACCTAGGTTTGTTTCAAAGTGCCAGTTAATAACAGGGTGATAAATATTTTTAGTTCACTTAATGGACTTGCATTTCTTTTATTTTTCCAAGATCTCCAAAATGTGTCAATGTTTTTAATAAGTTCTGATGGGATCATCTTCCCCATATCTGTCTGCAATGGAGTTACTTGTCAAGATTGATAAACACTGTATAGAAAAAAAATAAACTTAATATGTTTAGTGCTATGCTAGAACACTCCCAGGAAATTGAACCGGACATTTTATCACCATTTAATGGCTTTAAATAACATTCAACAAAATATTCATTTTCACTGATTTGGTGTAAACATTCTTTGGCATCAAAACAAGTGATGTTTTGTACTGTCAACATAAAATCCAAGAAGCTCACCACTACAGCTACATTATGTGATGACCGGAATGGGATTGCCAAGAAACTCTTGTCGCAAGCAGGAGAATCTTCAGCTATAAATGTATTCATTGTGAAGTGTGTGACGATGATAACTACTTGAATGTAACATTATTCACGTTTAAATTTTCAAATTTATTGTCACATGGAAGCTACAAAATATTGTGGCCAATTCTGCAAAAACAGCTTTCAAAGTGTCTTATGTTAAATGCACATGGAAAGTTCTTCCATACCATTTGGTTGAAAAATGAGCTGTCTATAGTGTACAGTACAGAAGAGCTTAGAAATAAAACCACAAGGGGACTAGTAGAATTATTGAGCACTAATTCAATGCCAAACAAAAGCTTTGAGCAGTTTTAATACATGTATATAATTCTTGTGAGTAGTCTTCCATAAAAAAATTGTTTTCAGCACTGAAGAGAATAAAAAGTTGCTCTTGAAATTACACTGGAGATGAGAGGCTTTCTCATCTTGGAATTGCTTCATTTGAAGCTTTCCCTACTATGAGAATTCAGAAAAATGGAGTTTGTTGTAGAGATGATTAACTGATTTTCTTTTTTGGATTTAATTATTTCAACTATTCTTTTCAATTTAAGGTGCTAACTAGCAAAATACAGTTTTCCTACTTTGACAGAAAAAAATCATATCTCTGGTTAAACACATACAATTTGCTTGCAATTTTGTGTCCTTATTATAGTCATAACTATCCATTGCACAACCTTCAGTGTTTTATACCTAATACAAGTAGTTATACAGTATGCTTCATCCGTTATAAAAAAAAAAATGGATAAAAGTAATTTACTGTGGAATGGAAAATCAATAACATCAAAATGCATATGAACCATGTCATGTACATGCTTATTGACCTGAATCTATAATATTTGAAACTTGTGCCTTAATTATTTTTTTATTCAACTTTTAAATTTTGATCTTTTTTAATAAACAGTATTTAGCAGAATGAGTAAAGTCTAAGATTCAGTTTAAAAATCATATATCCAATAATTACCACAACAAAATTTATGCAATTCCATCCAGTAGTTCCTGAGAAAATGTACATTTTATAAGGAAAAATGTAATTAGTGGGAAACTGAGCATAAAGATTTTGATGCACCTGGGGCATTTCCTCCACTGTAGCTCTCAGACTTTCCATATCCATAATCTGCAGTCTTTTTTCTGTCTTTGAATACTGTCTTGTTATCCTATTACCTCTTTTCCTCTTTTTTTCTTATCTTGCATGCTTCACTACACTTCATGTCACTATTTTTAATCCTTTCTGTGTCCAACATTCTTATATTATTCAAACACCAGTCCCACAAATCCTCAGATGAATTTCCATCTCTTGGAGTACATTGAAAACTGTGATTAGTCCATTATATACAAATATTGCATCTGTCACTGCAATGGTTACACTGTCAACTCCAACAAATTTAGTTTTGGGATACCTATCCCTTAAAAGACCATTTAGAGATTATTTAGTGCTTTGAGTTTTACCATGGATGGCAGTGAGAAGGTTTGTACGGCCCAAATCACGGAAGGCAGGATATATAACTTCTACTGCAAATGGAATTGTATTTTGGGTTTATAATCTATATCTGGTTTATTCATGGATTTTTTGTAACCACATCAACTTTCTGAATACGGTGTGTTTGAGGGTTTGTTCATTGGAAGAAGTTTTATGAAAAATAAAGACCACACTGTTTGCCTCATATCATTCAACAGCCTGTAACCAAAAATATAATAAAGATATCAGAATAAAACAACTTCTACATGATTTACCAATATATTGGTTATCTAATTCACAAAAAATAAAAATTCATAAATTTCATCCATACATGCATGTTAATGTCTAACCTTAAACCATTCCCAGTTATGATTTTTATCAAACAAGTCTGTTTCTAAACTTACTATTGTTTAAACCACTTACATATATAATATATTTATTTTCACATATTTATTTTTGTACTTTAGCAGACAAGGGCTTGAAGGAAAGTTTTATGCATTACAATCACTATAATTATGAATGACATCCAGGACATTATCCGCACTTGGTGAACTATATCTTTTAAAGGTTCTCCAAAGTTACATAATGGTTGTGAAAAGTGCTTCATATGCTCTCCTAAACCTTTATGGTATCTAGATATAACCTCATAAAATCCAATGTTGGCAAGAAAATTGAGATGTAGATGACACACCTTGAATGTGAAGTTATAAAAAGCCTATTTGACATATAAACCTGGCAAATAGCAAATTTAGGATTCAAAATATTGGCTTGTTTAGTGGACCACTTAATCATTAGACTTGACTGTTGCTCAAGGTTATTTGTCTGCACTTAAGGATGCTCTTGTAGTTTAACCAACTGGAAATGCTGAAATGTCTAGATCATAGAAAATTTCGTGGAATTATTCCAGAGAACTAATACATAACCCTGTATTAGGTCTTCCTGTGATGCTGCTTAGGAATATGATATACACTTCACCAGAGTTAGTTGTTCAAATAGGATGAAATGATAAATATTTTCTGCCAATTGTGCCGATTTGGATTAATCTACTACCTTTTGCCCTTCAGTCACGGTTTTAATTTCCTTTAGGAATAATTTATTTACGTTCCATTTTTCCTTGCCCTGAAAACCTGAATTACATTTAACTTCAAAGCTTCTTACTAGAGTATCTTAAAATTAACTCATTTAAGACCTCATATAACATGAAGAATCCAAGAATTTGCTTCATCACTTCAGACTTTCTTAAGGTGCACTGGTATTTTTTTTTTTGACACATACTAAACAGCAGAAACAATAGTTTGCATTGTCTCAGATTAGTGTGTTCTGTAGATTGTAGCCATTATGTAGGAAACATCAAAACTATTTTAACTTCCAGTGGCACATAAGTTATACGTCATACTTTTGGTGTTGGAGCTTCTATGAACCAAAAAGGGGGGAGCTGCTATTTAGGCAGTAATTGATTTTTGTAGACCATTAATTTTCATACACATGCCAGGAAACCAAGCAGTGATTTACTGGGACTGAATCTGTTCCAAAGTCCAACAGCATCGAGTGCCTCGACCCCGACCGGGGCTCCGAGTGGAAGCCATCCATATGCTCCACTGCAGAGTCCTACACAACCCTCAGTTGGAAGCCCTGCTCCATCATCCTCTTCTCGCTATGCAGGTATAGCTTAATATAATGATTAAAATTATTGTTAGCTTACTGTATTCAATTTCACAGACTCCTTTGCTATTTATTTAGTTATTCTTGAGCTATATACATTTGTGTGCATAGCAAAATTTGAATGATCAATCTTCCTTTTATATTATCTGATTTTCATTCACAATTTCAGCCTAAAATGGCTTCTAAAATTTTTGGTTTTTAGAAAATTATAGTCATTGTGTATGAATGAAAGAAAAATTATGTTAAAAAGACATTTCTTTTACTCCTTGCTGTTCGTTTTAGTTTTAGTCAGACCCATATGGTATATTAGAAGTTTTATAACTGATTTTTACATTTTTAATGCAGATTTGGGAGACTTGTTCTCAGAAGTGGGTGAAATCCAGCCAGCGCTGCCTCCTAAACATTCCCGTCAAACCCCTACACCAACACAAGGATCAATAGTAATTCCAAGGCCTCCATCAAGAAGAGGAGAGGTAGGAGGTCTACTTTATTTTATATTTTGAAAGCTTAAAAATTTACATGCTAAGTTTCTTTCACATAGGCACTTTATGTATAATGAAAAGTACAGTTAACCTCTGATTATCTGTGGGTGCTATAACCACCTTCAAGATTATCCTCAGATGCTATAAACCCCTTGCAGATTAGCCATGGCTCTTAACGATTCTTATACATACATATGCTGGCCAAGATTATATATAAATATATCAGGGCCAGGATGAGAATTTCTCTGGTTGATAGTAACCGAAGACTATGATGCCCTAAACAGATCTTCTATGTTGAAAGTGGTACCCTTCATTCATTTTGGAGGCTCCGAAGAGACTTCTCTGTCTACCTCAGCATTATATCCTCTGATTGGTACCCAATGTGTTCCTTCCAGCAGAATCAACATCAGGCTTATGGTGTGGCAGTTTCCCCCTTGTTTGAGAAATTCCTCTTTCTTCCTGTGGACCAGCAAGCCCTGTTGGTATAATTTTCCATTTCATAAATCATATTTTCTAGATGGTACATTATGATATACTGAGCACTGTAGTCATCATTGAAGAATGGATTCATTTCGGTGAAATGCACTCCAATATCAAATTCTTCAGCATTTCTGCATTTAATTTTATTTTTAAGATTATATATTTTACATTCCAAAGCAACATCTATTTCTGTGGACTTGGATTTGCTGAGGGCTACACATAAATAAATATAAATAAATAATAAATGTTATTGTTCAACTTGTACAACAATAGACAACATCAAATTATAATACAGTAATCAGTTTCAAGAAATTCATTAGTAGTATAAACAGGATTATTCACTAGCAGCTTATATAATCTAGCTTTAAAGATATTTATAGGTAATTCTTGTTGTACATCTTGTTGTACATCTTTAATCCCAGTACTGCATGAGAATTATGTGACCTGATTAATCTTTGATAAGGTATTTCTATACAAGTACGACTCCTAGTGTTATAGTTATACACATCTTCCTTAGCTGCTAATGTTGAAACATCATTTCTAACATACAATAATACATGATAAATATATAGGTTAACTACTGTCAACATGTCCACTATTTCCTCATAACAAAATTCCGCAAGATATAATACTTTGAAAAAAAGGCATAGTTATCTGAAATATGATTTTTTAGATTCGTGATCAAATAAATAACCCTAGAAAGCCTTGCTGATATATTTTTTATATGTGGTTCCCAAGACAATTTACTATCAACGAGCATACCTAAACATTTAACAGTCTCTATTTCATGATGATTCAGTATATTTCTTAAACCAAAATACATTTCCTGAGTTTTACTTTCATTTAGTAGAAAACCATTTGCTCTGAACCATAAGGAAGCTTGAGAAAGTGTATTTTGTACTAAGGTTTGAAGCGAGTTTAAATCTGAATTTTCATTTAGAAAAGTGGTGTCATCAGCGTACAATATTGTTGGAGAATTTACAAAAGATGGCAAATCATTTATCATTGATATAAATAGAAGGGGCCCTAACATAGACACTTGTGGCACACCAAACCTAATATTACCTTTGCCAATGCACACTAACTTTTGGCAATTTACTACTCAGACCATAATAAAATAGTTTATTTAAAAGTATTTCATGCTCTACACAGTCAAAGGCTCTACTTAGATCACAGAAAGTGGCTCAAGCAAAACTCTTATTTTCAAACACTTGTAAAACAAACCTAACTAGGGAGTCTATAGCATCTGTAGTCCATTTACCTCTCCTAAATCCAAATTGTTTGCTACTAATTAAATTTAAACTAACTAAATATAAACTAACTTGATTATACATAATTGTTTCGAAAATTTTAGAAAAAACAGGGGTTATAGAAATTGGCTTATACTTAGCGGGACAGTCCCTATCACCTTTCTTGAAAATAGGTACAACTCGAGTAATTTTTAATAAAACTGGGAATTTACTCTCTGCCAGGCATTTGTTAACATAATAGGTAAGAGGGCCAACTATATAATCAATAACTTGTCTTAGCAAGCTACAGAACAAATCATAATAATCAACACTATCAGAAACTCTAATATTTTTTTACAATTTTCAGAATTGCATCTGGACTTACTTCTGTAAAGTCAAAATTACATTGAGAGAGATTTACAAGACAGTTTTCTAGTAAAGTAATTGCATTTTCTGTAGGCTTATTTATTGAACGACATATTTCCTCAACAGACTGAATGCAAAATTTGTTGAATTGATCTGGAGATATGCAATATTATCTCTTTCTTTGGTGTGTGCTATGGAATTTATTATCCTCCAAGCTTTCGTACATTTATTTTTAGACCTCTCAATGCTGGTTGTACTTTTTTAGCTTCATTAATGGCTTGTCTGTAGTCATATTTAGCTCTAGAGTACAATTGCCTATAAAAATCAGACTTAATTCTTGTACAACGAAGAATACAATAATACAATATTTTTCATCTGCCATAGTTGTGGCGTATACTATTCGTTATTTATCTTTTTCTTAACACTACCATTATTTATGTTCACTTTATATTTTTTCACAGGGAAGTCCCTTTCAAAAATGTCTATGAATGTAGAGAAAAATTTGTTAAAAACAATGTTAGAGGAGCAGTGAAGTAAACTACTGGAGTATCCCAACTGAAATCAGCAAGAGCATGTTTAAATCTATCTATTTAATCTTTACTTGTTGGCCTAGTGGTCACAGTTTTAAAGCATGGGACTGAATAATCTGGTTTAAAATTTCTGATCTCAATATATACTAGATCATGATCCGAAAATGGAAAAGGAACATCAGAGGACAAATGGGTTTTTTCAATATTTGTACATATATTAAGACATACTGAATCCCTGGTAGGTTTACAGTTAATATAGAAAACATTATATTGCCTAAGCATATTTTTTAGTTCTACAACAGTTTTCTTATCCTGCAGTATATCAAAACTGGTGTTGCCATCTCCTCCAATGAGAAGATTGAATTTTTTTCACTTTGGGATACAGAAAGATTTACACAGGTACTCAAGTTTATGAAGGCATATGAGGGGATCCCCACTCGGTGCTCTATAGGTTACTATTATTATTAGCTTATGGCTCTTAATAACATTGGATGTCTCTGAGTAAACTTTCACTTCTACGTAATTGTTCTCTGAGCAGTCACCCTTTAAACAGGAATCCCTTGGTCAGAATATGGAACATCAACTCCTGCTTAAAATATGTAAACATGAACATTGAAGAATGGTTTGTGGTTTCAATACTGGGTCACATGGTTGTTGCTGATGAAATTTTTTATGTGCATCGTTGAGAAAAATGATGTACACAAAATACCATCATCATGATGATGACTACGACTATGACAATGCTCGTCCTGTGAAAGCATATTTGTCTATTCAACAGCTGTTTAATGGACTGACAATTTGCTCAATTTCCTCAAACAACAAGAGTTCCTTCCTATCTGACACATTAAAGCTTCATAAATTATGCAGTGTGATACAACAAAATTAAAAGATTCTTTAAAACAAAAATTGGTTAAAGACTTTCTCAGTAAATTGAAGAAAATGCTACTGCTGTGTAAGTAAAGCGGAATACATAGTATAGGTTCTTGTGAACTGTAAATTGCTTATTTTTGGCAAGAAATTTCTACACTATTGATCAAAATGTTTGATGCACAAAATAATCAATAATAGGTGCTTGCTAAATATATTCTACTGGCAGAGATGTGTTCTACAAAAAAGTGAGTTGAATGGCAATTTCTATTTTCTAACTATATGTATAAACAAATTCATTTTAGTACTCACCATAGAGGTTATGCCTATTTTTATATTACCTGCTGTTATGCTTTAACCACAGTAGCTTTTCCCTCTAGTACCATGGATAATTAAGAGGCTGTTGTACCATTAATAAAATGCATTTTTCATTAAGACTGAATTCTTGCTGGTGTTTAAGAATGAGATTCACTAAACTAAGCAATCTTTAATATAAACAGTTTAAGTCATTTCTTCATCATTTGATAGGCTATACCGTTAGATATGAAGGGATATGATTTACACGGCTGTTTAGGGCAATAAGCACCAGAGAAGAGGTTTATATTTCATCTTTAATTCAGGTTTGCTCCATGTATTTTTAAGATTCAGAAGCACAAATATTTGTAAATATGAAAGTTTATGGCTGCTACATAAAGGTTTATGGGGTTTTATGTATAACTTTTATATCCCATTGACATATTCCAGAGGCAGCCTCCTCTGAAATTTTAACACCATGGTGCATAACCTAAGTGGTCTAAACATTTCAACAATCAATGAATTATATTAAGAAAGTGACTTAATTTTAATAGTGCTTGTGTTTTTAGGTTTTGCTTTCTCTACTGCTTAACTTTATTATGTAGGGGAAGTATTGCATTCCACCTGAAAATTCCAAACCTAGGTTTCAATAGAAATACAAAAAAGGTCCTTTGTGGGTGGATGATTGGGAGGGAGAAAACAGCAAAACTAAAAATCAAGAGAAGCTGGTTAAATACCAAACATAATTATGTTAAGTATCTTCCATATGCAATATGATTTTCAGTAATATCTCCCCTTTACATGGAAGATTTTTCAAATTGAATATCTTGTACCTTGGACTGTATTTATACAATAAAATGTAAATAAAAAGTTATAAATAAAATGTATATCTTGAACTTTCTGGGAATAGCCTGTGCAGTGCTTTTCATTTGAAAAATTCTTGTATAATCTTGTGTAACTGGTAAACGTTAAGCAATAGACAAAAATGTATTACGAAAAATGTGGACTTCTTTAAAAAACACAGTGTATTTCAAATAATATCCTTTATCCCTTAAGCCACTTCTGATATATTGTTATTAATGGTTTGAGTTGCTTAATATTTTTATTCTTCTGAAGTCCTTCTAATATTGAGTTGTATATTTCAATTGCATAGAAATATTGTGGAATTTTAAGGTCAGTATAGTGTTCAGTTATTAAACATTTGCCTATAGCTATTCCTTTTGTATCTACAAATAAAGGTATTATGTAGCTATTTCTGCAAAGGATCATCTCAATTAAAATGAAGTAGATAGAAAATAAAGTTTCCCAAGAATAGTTTATATACAAATTTAATTGTTGTTTACAAATTCCTTTTTTTTTTCTTTTCTTTTTTTTTTTTTTTTTTTTTTTTTTTTTTAATTACCATTTCATCATACTACAGGCTCACTATTATTGAGGCTCTTTCCACAAATGATTCTGAGTAATAGAACTTGTACTTCTTTCTTATTTTATAAATAGTCTTTTTGCAAATGATCTTTTTTCAATAGGAAAAAAAAATAGTGACTGTTTCATATAAGAACTTTCTTCTTTTGACAGCTATGTTTTATTTGACCATATTCTTTCTTTCTTGTAATTTTGCTTACTCTGTAACTTACATTTGGTGTGCAGATCATTTAAGCCAGGAAAGTGCACATTTTTTCAGCTGAGTGGTTACACGTTAATAAACAAATACATTAATTTATAAAATAATACAGATGGAGTCGACTAGGCTTCACATATCTTAACTTTATTCCTAATGCGTTTCACCTTCAATTGAAGACGTCATCAAGGTGTTAACTCGCTGGATTTCAGGTGCTCCTGGGGATCTCTGGGGTGGAAAATTCTGGTGGAGGTTTTATAACTTAGTAGCAAGTTAACTTCTGAAGGAATGTCAAAGTTCACATAAGATAAGCACCATGTTTTTTTATATAAATCTTTTTCCCAAATATTTAATTCTGAAGTAAGTAAAAAGATGAGTCTGAAGTAAAAGTTTTAACAGATGAGTCTTTTTTCTCTATGTTGTGGTGGCCATTCCAGAAGTGTGCTGCTACTGCAGATTTGTTGGTTTCTTTATTCTTAATGTTACCAAAATATTCCTTTAATTTAGTCTCGATGTTTCTTTTGGTCTTGCCAATATATTTTTCTTTTGCAGTCAGAATAGTTGATTTGATAAATGCTGGACTTCTTTTCAGAGGGAATTCCATCAGTTTTTGGCTTCTTCAAGAGATTTCTAGCCCTGAATCTATTAATGGGTGCCAAGATGATGTAAAGCATGTTGAAGACTTCTTAAAACTTATGGGTTGCTGGGGTTGTTATGTGAATTTCTTATACACTTTTTTTGTCTTTGGAAGGTGCTAGTGTGGTGATTTGCTTTAAATGCTTTTGTCTCTTGAACTTTTTTATTTTGTTTTGTCCACCAGCTTTTTGTTGAAGCTGTTTTTTGTGGTTGTTTCAGTCAAATATTGCTGTTCATCCAATGGCATGTTTACCAGCCTATGAATTAGGCTATTTATGATTGCATGTTTGTGTGGTGGGGGATTGAAACTATTTACCTTGATGTAGTTGTCAGTGTGAGTGTCTTTTCTGAAGATAATAAATTTTAATTTGCCATTATGTCACTATTTTTAAATCTGGGAAGGTAGCGTGTTGTTTGATACCATTTCTATTGTGAATTTGATGGTAGGTTCCTGCAGGTTGAGCAGAGGGCATCCATGCTATGCTTTTTGTTGATTATTCACTTGAACCAGGTTTTGAACATGTGCTGGAAAGCTATAATGATTTGTGTTTCGAAGTGACTCATAAACTGCTTGGCAAGGAAGGCAGATAATAGTTTCCCATTGCTAGTCCAGATGGCTGTTGGTATAAATTTCCATGGAATGTGAAAAACATATGTTCAATAGAAGTTTCTGTGACTTTTAAGTATTCTTGGATGTTAGTGCTGTCCATTTCAATGGATTCTAGCCACAGTTTCAGGATAGAGGGGATATTAGGAAAGAGTGATTTGACATTAAATGACCAGAATGTCATTTGGTAACAGCCTAATATCCTACACTATACAAACAGCAATTATAAATAGCCTAACTTATTGGCTGGTAAACATGCCACTGGATGAACAGGAATATTTGACTGAGTACTCCAACATAATAGAAACATCTACAAAGAACGGCTTCAACAAGAAGTTAGTAGACAGTAAAATAAAAAAGTTCAAGAGACAAAATCATATAAAGCAAATCACCACACTGACACCTTCCAGAGACAAAGAAGGTTATAAGAAATTCACATATCACCCCCAGGCAACCCATAAGTTTCAAAAAGTCTTCAAGAATCTTAATATCACCTTGGCACCTATTCAGAGTCAGAAATCTCCTGAAGAAACCAACAACTGATAGAATTCCCCCCCCCCCCCCAAAAGTCTGGTATTTATAAAATCAACTGTTCTGACTATAAAAAAGAAGGTATACATCGGCAAGACCAAAAGAAACATCGGAACTAGATTAAAGGAAGATTTTGGTAACATCAAGAATAAAGTAACCAGCAAATCTGCAGTGGCAGCACACTTCTGGAATGGTCATCACAACATAGAGAAAAGGACTCACCTGTTAAAACCGGTCCTTTTTACTTCAGAATTTAGTATCTGGGAAAAGATTCATATAGAAAACATGGTGCTTATCTTATGAAATTTGACGTTCCTCCAGAAGTTAACTCGCTACTCATAAAACCTCCAACAGAGTTTCACACCCTCAGAGAAGCAAGATCCCCAGGAGTACTTGAGGTATTATTTTATAAATTATTACAGTACTTCACAGTATTAATTCCAATTGGTTTATCAAATGAATATATATACACAAAATATATATACCCTCCACACCATTTCTTTGTATCTGCATCAGAAGCTCTGTTCAATGATAAAATTACTCACATACATTGTACACTTTGCAGCCATTGTCCAAATTTTCATTCACTGAAAATAGAAGTGCAAGTGTGGAGCAAAAGCTATGACACTCAATAGTGCCTCTAACAGTTTACTGATAAAGGGACATAATTTGAAAAATCTTGAGTTAATGCTGGCCATTAATATTACATTTTTGGGCCTGTCTTCAGATATAAATAATTATGTGCCTTAGACCTTACGGTGACATAGTTTGATGTAACTTTTGTAAATAATTCCTGTTCCTTTAATTCCAAAACTACATGAAGGCTCAGATCAAGCAATGAAAAGCACATGAGGACATAACAGAGATGTGAAATAAAATGACAAATGGAATTGTTAAAGAGAAATAGAACATTAGATTCATCAAGCTGATGTCCTTAGATCTAAACATCCTTGAAGCCATGATTCACCACAAAGCTCTAAGCACACTAACCACACCAGAAGAAAACCACTTCAGAGCTTCAAATTTGACCAAATTTGCTGTCCACATTTTTGAAGTAAAAGCAGAATGGAGTACCCCACTTTTGGATTTGTGCACTGTAGTATTTTAATTGATTTCAGTGTGCTGAAGTCAAATGATACATTTGGTTTTTTGTATTGCACTAAATCAAAGTTATTTTGTAGCATCACAAAATTTGCAATTGCAGAATGTTCATTGAAGCTATAAATATTAAATATTTGAATTATTAACATAGTGTAAAAACTTGGTATTTAAGTGTAGTATTATCAAAGGAAGTGATACAAAGACTTTCAGAACAAATTCTCTAACCGCAAACTACTATTTACATAGAACATTTTTCAAAATTTTCAATTTTCTACGTATATTAAAGATATGTACATGGCAAATAAAATGTATATCCTGAATATTTTGGGAATATCCTCTGAAGTCCTCTTCATTCTGAATGACTTTTGTGTAACTGGTAAACCATATGTGATATGCAAAAATGTAGTGCACAAAAAGTGTAGATCTTGTTAAAACACAATTGATGTTTTGTATATACCCACACACACACATACCTATATATATATATATATATTATTATTTTTTTTTTTTTTTCTTTAGGGGTAGCCATATCAGAGATATTCCCTCTTACTGGTTTCAGTTTTTAAGTATTTATACTTTTCTCAAACGGAAAGTCCTTGCCCATTTCATCTCTCACTTGGTTTACTCCCAAACAGATGGAAGGCATCTTAATGACAATCACATAGGACAGGTTTTTAAATATTTAACTGTGGTTTTAGCTTAGTATATTCCCTTATTTCCATTTTCTTATAAGGAGCTAAGTACATGTATATACCGTGTATGTACATTTATAAATCCATCAAAGAAATTGCTGCAGCAGCAAAAATGAACTCTTCATTAGCAACAATAATACACATAATTACAAAACAAGACAAAAACATAAATACATGTACAAAGAATAAACACAAAAACTTATCAGAACAGTTTTGACTACATAGCAGTTAAATTTTTCAATAAATTACCAGAAAAATATTGAATAATAGACAGCTAAAAGCATTTAAATCAGAAGTAATGTCATACCTGTTGTATCACCAGTTCTACAAATACGTGAATTTATGATGATTTAAGTACTTTTACTTTATTTATTTTTTAAATTTTTATTTCATCTTTTTATTTAACCTCTTTGTTTAGTTTTTATTTAATTTCTTTATTTAATTTTAATTAATTTTAATTTTATTTAATTATACTTTTATTTAATTTTTATTTAATTTTAGTTTGTTTTTTAGTTTTAATATATTTGATGCATCACCTGTTTATGAACATTCCTCAGTATTGTAAACATACATGATGAAATAAATAAACAAAAAATAAATAATAACATTTCTGATAATGCTTATCTTGATTAAGCCTTTTAGTGCCAGCCCGAACAACAAATTGCTGTCTGAAATGTGCCAAGCAATTTTAGAGCCAACTACAGGGTTTTAAATTCTTAGTAATAAAATGGGTACCAAATGACATACAGAGCTGAATATTTTATTTTTAGTAAACCCTTTTGTCTGCTGTAAATATGTATTAAGCAGATGGGGAAGTTTCTTCAGTATTTTTAAAAAAATTTAAACAAAAGAAAATTTTGAAAATAAAATAAAAATATCCCAAAGTAATCAATAATCATACAAAGCTTTACTATACAGAAAGTTTAGGCTAATGAAATCAAGGTACATATATTTCTTTACTAAAACAGCAATCTGTTTTGATCTGGTGTTTTATTTTTTAAAATACAAAAAATGAATTCGTATAACCTGAAGGCTGAAAACTGTAAAAATCTCCAAAAACATATAAGCATAATACAACTAATTTAATGAAAATGGCAAAAGACAAATAGAGTACAGGTGTAACATAGATTACTGTACAATTTAGCACTTATGGTATTGCATCGCTGAATGGTTGGTTCACATTGGCTGCATTAAATCCATTTTGATAGGTACACTAATTAGTTGCATGGGTACAACACCCATTGTTATTGGATGCATTTTCATCACTGAAGCTAGAATATGTCCTCCTCTCTCACGTCATTGTCAGAAACACTTTCATCAAGGTCTGAAAATTCAAAATCAGTTGCTTTCTTCTAATATCTCAAACTGCAGCTCTTATTTCCTCCTTGTTTCGTATTCTTTTGCGGTTACTATGCCATTTTTCAACCAACATAAACAAATACCAGCTAGAGAAACTAAATTTGGACTGTAAAGATAAGCCCTAAAATGTCCCAGAGAACTTTTCTTTATAGCTATGACTTGGAAAATAAAATTATTTTCCTGCTGGAAAGATCTAAAATTTATCAGTATGGAATCACGATTAGATCCATGATTGGCAATTCTTGCAAAATGTTTGGATCACGATTAGATTGTAATTGGCACTAAAAGGGTTAAGATTGTATAGATAAAAGAATAATCTTTTGTAGGAATAGTATGTTTGCAGACCAGATAAAGTCATGTAAATGGAACACATTAGATTTTTTCTTTGCTTGTAACAGGGCCTCTCAAACATGTAAAATGTAACGCATGCAAACTGAGGTGTTGTGCACTTGGCATCAGTCTGAATTGACTCACTCGGGCCATTCACACTGAGGAAGATGCAGGTGAGGAAGGGGAGACAGGTGGAGCGAGCATACAAGAATCAGAAGAGACTATGCTGTGTGTGTATATGTGTACGTGCATGTAAGGGGGGGGGGTGTTACAGTGGGGTCAAGCTGGCAAACTCATCTTTTGCACCTTGTGCCTTGCAATGCACCAGCACATGCACCCTGAAAGGCCCTGCTTTATTACCTTAATCCTGGCTTCACCAACCATTGACAAACTTAGCTTGGGGTTATCAAAGTAACGCTTTTTCAATTTTTGCTGCATCAATGACAATCACATCAAAATGATGGTTCATCAACTATGACAACTCATTACCTAAGCTTATAAAAGTTGGCAACAGAAATTGTTGCTACATTTCTTTTCACTGAGATTGTGACTTCAAAACCAAAAGATAAACACAATGCTTATGCATAAATCCAAGTTACACCACTCCATAACCATTGTCACCAAATATGTTCTCACAGTGTTTCTCAATCGAATGATTTAAAATACAAAATTGTCTTGAACAAACTGACCAGTGCACTAATATATTGGTAATTAGTAAACCTACATTGCAAACTGTCTGAATATTTAAGGAGGCCTATGACTTCTTGGAGAGGTAAAGTCAGACTGAAAAATTTGCTGGGATTTGAACCATGGATCTCCTGGTTTCCATCCAGAGCTACCATGGTCACATGCCAGCATGGCACTAAATTATCCAAATGAAATATTTTTCCCAGTAAACCACAAGGAAAACTGAGATCTGAGGAAATCTAAGTTTGTGTGTCTGTGGACAAAATAACTCAAAAACAAAAATTTGGTTAAATACCAAATTTGATATTTAAGTTCAGTATTCTCCAAGGATGTGACATGAAAATTTACAATATAAATGTTTCTATAATTTTGATTTTCTCAAAAATGGCTCTAACAATTTTGATTAAAATGTTGTATATTATGGATTATGAGACGATAAATAAAATTTATATCTTGAATTTTCTGGGAATAGGGTCTAAAGTCCTCTTAATTCTGAATCGCTTGTGCATAACTGGTAAACTCAAAGAGATATAAAAAAAATTACTTCACAAAAAATGTTGATATCCCTCGTTAAAACATACACTTTATGTCACTTACACTTTCTTTTTAGAGTTAGTGATTTGTAAGATATTCCCTATTATTGGTTTCAGTTTGAAAATGCACGAGTTTTTCTCATACAGAAAGTCCCTTACACATTTCATATCTCTTTTGTTTTACTCTTGCTGTGAAAGAAACAAATTTCAATAACAAGCATATAGCAACAGTTTTTAAAAGATTTGACTATTGCTTTAGTCTAGTGTATAACCTATTTTCTTCCACTTAAAAGGAAGCAAGTAATAAAACCATTTCTGGTAAGGTTTACTGTGGTTAGCATGTTGTAGATAAAAGAATCATCCTTTATAAGAAGAATATGTTTGCAGAGCAGATAGAGAAAATCATGTGAATGGAACACATCTTTTTTGTTTGTGTCTGTCTTGGTGGCTCAGTTGTAAGTCACTGGCCTTCTGATCCCAATGCTATGGGCTCAATTCCAAACCAGACAGGTGATTTTTGTGTGTCCTTAAAATGGACAGCATCATGGTAATACAGTGGTATGTAAAAGAACTTCTGTTGGACAAAATTATGGCACACCAGCAGCGCTGATGTGTTCCTGGCAACTGACAGATTTGTTAACATATAAATTATTTAAATAATTCTTTTGTGTTTCTTTTGAAATCAAAACAGTCCACAAACCAGAATTTCACATGTATCTTCTTCTTTAACAAAAGAAGAAAAAAAAAAAGGAGAGAAGGAGAGCAAATCAGACATTTCTTGTTTAGTATTAGACACATCTGTAGTAGCATCATAAATCAATGAAAAATAACTCAGCCTCCTGAACTTCTTTTAAAATTTTCTTCAATGCATATTAACCACACAAAGATTAAAGATAATTTGGGCTTTCCTAGATAAATAATGGTCTATCTTTTCATGTTTTTCTCTCTTTCTCTGTTGGACCTCTTTGAATGCAGGACTTAAACTTAAGAGCCAGTGCTTAGAATTAGACCCTTTTGAGCAGAAGCTCTGGATCAGAGAGTTGCCAGGATGGATGATCAGTCTGATGCCTGGTATGAAAGTGAGGAAGCCGATGATATGAAATGATCGTGTAATGGATGACAGGGAATAAGGTTATGGAACAGTTGGTGAAATGAATGGTGGAGAAAAATGGAGAACCTGGGGAAAACCTGCTCAGACATCGCTTAGCATGTTTTTCTTGATCTTTAGCCTTACTTTATATATTCTCTTAAAAATTGGTCATATATAAGCAGGAGCTCAATTATACCCAAGAAATTTTCTTTATCTGAATCTCCTAGCTTTGTAACTACTTTCCCTAAAAGGTTAATTTCCTAAGGCTAAAAATATAGTGAGTGACATCTAAAACACTTATGAGCTCACTAGAAGTCCCTTTTCTGTAACAATATGCAGTTTATGGAACTTGGAATCCAGGTCACTAAGCTGTATAATGATTTTTATGCATACTACTCTAGTGATCAGGGAGAATGGTATATGGCTCTCTGAAAGTTGTTTATGTATAGTAAAATCCTTCATCTGGTTTAGCACATCTAGATATAACAGGCTTTTTGGAAGCATTTAAAATTCTTCAACAGAAAACTTTTTCTCTATCACTCCACAATAACAAATCTCTCTTAAATTTCACTTCAAATTTGTTGTTGAACATTTAGAATCCAAGCGATAACAGTACATTTCTTTGTCTATATACAGTTCTAAGGTCAATATTTGAAAATCTTGTCTCTGTAATTTTTGTTAATGGATATGGCCATTGCCTAGGATCACATAGATTCCAGTCACAACATACTTCAGGCTCATATTATTGTTCTTCTTCATCAGGTGGCAAAACATCTGCATCAGGTTCAGTTGTTTCTTTCTACTGATGTTGAAGTAGTACTGTGTTTAGAAACTAAATTATTGTTGGTAAAAACTAGAGATCTATTAGTATTATTTTTGTTTTCTCGAGCTCTTTCAGGAGTTTTTCATCAATTTTCCATTTTTTCAATTGGTTTTGTACACCTGACCTATGCACATTATTCAGCTTTGTATCCAGAAAAAAATAATGAAAGTAAATAATTAAAAAATGTTTACACAAATGAGTAAAATGCTACCACTAAATAATAGTAAACTTAGCAGCACTAAATTATTGGTGAAATCAACGTAAAGCATGAAAAAATAAGCAATAATGTTTTGTAACCTACCTGAGATCAGCACCAATTAGTACCTCTTGTTGGAATATTCAAGTCGAGTACATTCATGAAAACATAGTTTAAACAGTTTTAATCTAAGTTTTGATACCCCAAAAGCGGGAACTGGATCATATTCAAGTGGATTCAGTTGCATGAAACTGCTACCATATTATATCTGTTTTTAAACACTAAGTGCATTATGATAGTAATTTTTAGCATCAAGTATTTCATGTCCTCCAGTTTACCACAAATGTGCTCAATTAAATAGTTTGGTGAAATTTGTGAGGTGGTTAGCTATATTGTCTTTCTCTAGCACATATATACCTACAACCTAACAGATAGAGAAGGTATTATATTCCACCCAAAAATTTGATACCATGACTTAACCAGAAATGTGGGTTTTGAAACCTCCTGAATCCAAAAGAAGAATCTATAGGGAAAAGTTTGTGTGTAAGTGTGTGTGTGAATGTGTGCGTGCATGTGGGAGGGGATAGCCTCAGAAGATTGACTTTTGTGTAACTGTTAAACTGTAAAAGATGGACAAAAACTTACAACACAACAAATGTAGTTCTTGTTAAAACACACAATTTATGTTATATACATTTTTTCTAGAGTTATTCATTTTTGATATATTCCTTGTTATTGGTTTTAATTTTAAAATGCTTTAAGATTTTTTTGAGGCAGGAAGTTGTTTGTTTCTTTTGTTTTACTCCTGGCCATGCTTAGAAGAGAATTTCAATGACAATCACAAAGTAACAGCTTTTAGAATATTTGACATTTGCTTTAGCCTAGTATATTCCCTTAGCTCCCTTCTACTTAAAAGGAACAATGTAATAAGACCATTCTGCTATGTTTGTCTCATTCTGCATATACTAGATAGAAGAATAAGTTTTCATAAGAACAGTTCATTACAGAATTGGCAGAGAAAATCAGGTTGAATGGAACACACCAGGTTTTTCAACATAGCTTTTGTTATGTTTCAATCACAAATTAATAGATGGTAATTGTAATTGTAATTTATTAGCAGCCTATAGACTCTTTTCGAGTATCGGACATTGTCAGTTTACATTAAACAAAATTAGCATTAAATAAACTTAGTCTACATAAATTATAAAAATACATTAATATATACAGGATGTTTGGTTTAACAAAGTATTAATATAGTCTACATAAATTATTTTAAAAATTCATTGATATCATACACAGGATTGTTCAGTAAATATGTCTTGAGACATTGTTTAAATTTAACAGCATTTTCATTTTTTACATATGCAGGGAGTCGATTATACATGTGTAATCCTATTATATAGGGATCTTTATTTACAGATTTTACATTGTAGCTGGTATAATGTAAGTCAAGTTTGCATCTAGTATCATGGTTATGTATTTCACTATTTAGTTTTGGTTTTTTCTGGTTAATTAAGTAAGTTACTTTGTATATGTATAGAGATACTACAGTAAACATCTCTTCTCTTTTAAAAACTTCCCTGCATGATTCTCGACACCCCATTTTAAACATAGTTCTGATACATTTCTTTTGTAGCACTAGAACCCTTTGCATATGCATTTTATTACAACCCCCCCCCCCATAATTCAATACCATATTGGATATGTGAATAAATTAACCCATAGTATATAAGTTTTAGAACCTCAACATTACAAGTTTTTGCAAATTCCCTCATTAAATACAAACCTTTACTTATTTTTTTACATAGGTCATCGATATGATTAGTCCAGGACATGAGTTTATCTACTTGCATTCCTAAAAATTTGTGAGAATCAGATTCCTGTATTGCAACATTTCCAAAGTTAATATGAAATAATATCTTTTTTCTTGTTGCTTAACTCAAATTTAATTATATTTGTCTTGTCAGGGTTATTAGTGAGGTTGAGAGATTTAAAAAATGTGTTTATTCGTAGCGATTCATTGGTGGCTAATGATTTCAAGTCAAGATCATTGTTTGCTTTACATATAATAGTGGTGTCATCTGCATAGCTTATAATTTTACAATTAGGTGTCGAATACATATCATTTAAATGTAAAATAAAGAATAATGGTCCAAGTACTGAGCCTTGGGGTACACCGTATTTAACTATTTCAGCACTTGATTTAAATTTTGTTCTTTTTTTTCCTTGTTTGAAACTTATTTCTGTGTATTGTACACGACCTTTTAGATACGACGAAATTAATCTATTGGTAACCCCTCTAATACCGTACTTTTCTAAGTGGCATTTGCAGGTTTATTAGCATATTGGTTTCGATTTTGATAAAAGTTGAATGTCCTTTAACTAATAGGTTAAATACCAAATGAACCATGAATGAAATAGGTGAAGTGATACTCAAATGAGCCTGGGATTCATAGAACATAAAGATAACCATCATTTGCCTTCTCAGAATAAGGGAAAATCCTGAAAAAAGCCTTATGTAAGTAATTCTTCCTAACTGAAGTTCAAACTTGAACCTCTTGGTAGTGAGGCAGGCATGCTACCCTCACATCATAGAGGCAAATTTTTCAAAAGTGGTTTCCATATTTAAATTGTTTCCAAAAAGGTATTCAGATTTGCATGAAAGCAAGATCTATTCAGTACAGTGATCCTTAAATAGATTTGAACAATAGTAACTACAAATGATATTTTCTTACATAAATTTACTCATATTTACGTGCATGAGCAAAGAAGCATAGGAAGTACTTGTAGGTCCAATTTTCATGAAAAGCAGAACTTTTATTCTATTGTCAATCTTGAATTTAAATACAAATTAATTATTAAATAACAGAAGTTTGAGACAAGTGAAGTAGTTCAAGTAGTATAACAGTTGAAAATGATGGAATAGTGACACTCACCTCACTTAAATGAAATGTTTTCAAAACATATGTTTCAAGGGCGCTTGCCCTCTTCTTCAGTTGAGGTCCGACTAATGGCTGGTATTATTAGTTGGACCTCAACTGAAGAAGAGGGCAAATACCCGAAACATATGTTTTGAAAACATTTCATTTAAGTGAGGTGAGTGTCACTATTCTGACTCATTTTCAACTGTTGTATGAAGTGATTACTTTAAAAAATTAGCACAGAACCCATATCACATGTAAATCATGATAACAAAAAGCCTTTCCAATCCCATTCCAACAGCTCTCAGTGCTGTTAAAATTTTCCTTTAATGAAAGAATCCAAACTGCAATTTGCAGGTGGAAGATCTATCTTGTTGTTCTGTATTTGGCCAAGCACATGGCCATTCATTTAGGTAATTTGGCTGGAAAATCAATATAAAAAAAGTCATGTTATGATAAAAATTGTTTGTCGGGGTTGCCGGCCCTTATGTGTGACACTGGTGGAGTATAGCAGGTTGGAGCCATAGGGAGTAAGTGTCAAATTTATTGGAAGTTATGGATACTAAATTGGTTGATTTCCCCCTCCCAGCTTTTGTTTTTTGCACCTTGTAACCAGCAGTATAATAGATAGATAGGTATCTTTTTTGATGTGCTGGAGTAGTCTTTATATGGGCATTCTAAGTTTCACTTACTTTATTTTTCTTGCTTGGACATGTTACGAGGAAGTGTTTTATTGTCATCATCTTGACTGAAGCTTAGGGAAGTTGTTGCTGATATGATTGTGCTGCTCTCTGGTTCTCTGGTGATGAACTTGATGAGGTTGCCTGATGGCAATAATTCAATAATCATTACTATGTCACTGTCTTTTAAAATATGGATTTTCTCTCAAACTGTTAATTGTGTACTTATTTTGGCAGGTTTTGATATACTAATGTCTGACTGAATGTTGTGCTGGGTGGTCCAAAAATGGTGTGCTATTGTTGATTTGTCTGTTTGCTTTAACTTCAAGTTCCTTAGATGTTCATTTAGCCTTGTTTGTAGATTCCTTTTTTGTCTTTCCTATGCACACCTTTGAGCAATCTTCAGAATTGATTTGGTAGATTCTTCATTTATTTTTATTTGGTATTGTGCCTTTTAAATTCCTAAGCTTGTTACTTTGCATGGTGTCAATTTTATATCTTGATCTTGGAAGTTTTTACTGAATTTATGGTGAAAGTCGGATGGAATGTAAATTTGTTGTATTTTTGCTGTGAATGGTTACCATTACAGAATATTGTGATATCTGTGATCTTTTTCTATTTGTTTATTAGCCTGTCTACCAAGTATCGATCAAACCCATTCTGTGCTGCAACTTTCTGTAAGTAATGTTTTCTTTGTTATATTCCTGTTTTTTCAGAGGAGCATGTACAAATCCTATGCGCTAGAGTATGGCATATGGCACGTTGATGTGTTTTTGGGTTGTGGTTGCTTTTCTGTATGTAATTATCTATATGGGTTGATTTGCAATAAATTCCAAATTCTATTTTGTTGCTGTGTCTTTTAATTTGAGATCCAGGAAAGGTAACCAGCCATTTTTTTCAATTTCTACCTTAAACTTGACTGGTCCTGTAGATTTAGGAATTTGAGAGCATCATCCAACAGTTTTCTGGGTACCACAGCAAATATATCAATATATCTATACCAAACTTTAAACACTAAAGGAAAAGAATTCAGAGATCCTTTTGCAAAATTATATTGGGACTACCAAGAGTAGCTTCTAATGGGGGAAGCACTAGTTGAATTGGGAAGAACTGGGAGGAAGGGAGCAGTGGTCAAACAGATAGTGAAATATTGGAACAGGATCCATGTATTAGAGGAAGGAAAAGTTGTCAAAGACTTTAAGGATACAAGAATCAGCAAAATGGGAAAGAAGTTGCATAGGTCAATTAAAGGAAATTGTAAGAGAAGTTGGAATAGGAAAGAGAGCCAATCAACAGTCAATAGGGGGATGAAAACTGTGGAATAAAGTGAAAACTAAGATAGACAGCATTGAGAAATAATAAATAGCTTAAGGGATAAGAGAACTTTGACATTGTATAGGAGTGTTAAGAAAGAATGGGGAAGAGCAAAATATATTGGTGTTTGTGAAAAACTAGAAAAAGAGGATCTGGCATGGCAAGAATAGGAACAATGTCATTAAAAGTTCTAAAATCTGATAAAGATGTATACCCACTATGTGGCAATGTTGTTAGCAATTTGCACTGTACAGTTGAGTGTGAGAAAACTAAAACATGGAGAAAGATAGATAAATAGTATGGAACAAATCCTGGGAAAACGTACTGGCAGTGATATTGTACTTAAAACTTTTTGGAAACAATAGGAAAGAATTTCTGAAACAACTAGGATACCACAACATTTAGTAATGGTAACAATTCACAGCAAAAATACAGAAAGTTTACATTCCCTCCAGGCCTTTCACTGTATATTCAGCAAAATTTTGTGACATCAAGATATAAAATTGCACTATGCTACAGATACAAGCTTAGGAATTTACTTAACCATCCTCTACAAGGCACAGTGCCAAATAAAAGCAAATCAGGAATCCAAAGAATAAATTGTGAAGATAGGAAGGACAAAAAGGAATCTACAAGTAAGGCTGAATGAACAACTAAGTGCCTTGAAGCTAAAGCAGACAGACAAATCAGCCGCAGCAGCAGCAGCAGGAGCACAACATTCAGCAAGACATTACAACACTAAAACCTGCCAGAGTATCTACACAATTGACAGTTTGACATAGTAACGAATTTTGAATTATCGCCTTCAGGGGACCTCTTCAAGTTCACCACCAGCGAATCAGAGAGCAGCACAATCACCACATCAGCAACAACTTCCCTAAGCTTCAGTCAAGATTAGCTGACAATAAGGATAAAACGGTGCCTCGATACATGTCCAGGCAAGTAAAATAAAGTAATGAAACAAAGTAACTGCATAACGACTCAAATTAATCCAGCATAGTTTAAAATGGTTCTTGCATTGTGTGCATCTTTATTATTGTTGAGTTAAAGTTATTACACAAACATTTATTGCATGGGCCTTTGACCATGCATAATTATTCCAGATACAAATTAAAGGTTTCATAAAGAAACAAAAGAGAAAATTACAGAAAATGAAGGAGGAAAATATAGAGATAAATTAACTTTGACTAACTGAACAAAATTGATCTGGCTTTGCACACTTTAGCCAGGATATTACCTATGTGTTACCAGTTCCTCTGATCAGCTAATAGATACCAACATGCCAATCTCCTAGTGTGACTTAAATATTTTTCTTTGTTTGCTGGTTCTCCTACTATGCATATTCTGCCAAAATATGTACCCAGTCTTCATCTAAATCACAGAATGAACAGATTCTCCTACCAGAATTGTCTGTCATTTTCTGTGACCTCCAACCTCCCAGCTTAAACCATACCATTCCTAATTTTTCCCTTCATCCTAAGTGAAGTATATATGCCTCTTTACCCCAATTCAGTTTTATTTCATTTGCTAGAGCTAGAGAGGTTTAATTCAATTTCCAGCCGATTCTTCTTTCTCCATTTTTTTCTTGCTTCCTAATCCAACTCTTCCAAGCCACTCTCCTTCATACAACTTCTTATATCGTACAGCCAGGTCTTTCTTGGTCTACCCCACTTTCCTGTTCCCAGTATAATAAATTTTAAAATCTAATTCATCTTATCAAGTAATAAGTATTTTAGACTGTGGAGCGCCATTCTATTGAGTGTTGATAAAAATTGAATTGCTTTTTTTTTTTTTTTTTTACACATTTTGCCCCATTTCCCCTTCATTTGGGAAGACTAGTTTCAGGGTGCTTTAACCTTATCTTCAGTTCTGAGAGGTTTTATGTGCAAAATCAATTGTCTCAACTAATATTATGTAGGTGGTTGTGAACTGCATGAAGTTTATTAAAACAACCTCCCTTCGTCACAGGCAATTTAAAGCCAAAGACCTTGGAATTAATTACCTAGACACACCGCTAGCGCTAGAGTCGCCATCGCAAATTGAAACCTCTCGCGCATTCTCAACTGGATGGCAGAGCATGCTTTTTGCCATATGTTCAATACCTTGAAAACCACATTTTAAGAACTTGGTAGTAAACTTTTATGTAAAACTCAGGTGTCGTCATGCAGCAAAATCTTAAAGCAGTGTGTTGCACAAGAAAATAGTCAGACAGCATCTCTCTAAATTAATTTTGTTTATGAATCAATAGGTTAGTAGAGTTTAATTATTTTTGCATAAAATTTACTACATTAAGTATTAATTAATTCTAATTTTAATTCTAATTTTATCCATCTAACACAAATATACCACAAATGCTTACTAACGTATTGAATACAATTACTGAAGAGGAATACAGGTACCTAATTTCCCATTTATTTTAATTTTATACTGTGCATATACTGTCTCTGTAAATCCAGTATCGCATGCGTTTTTTTCATGCTAAAGCACTTTATTTATGTGAATGTTTTTATTTACATACGCCTTAGGTAATATGGCCGTATCACCACTTTGACCTTCTATAACAACTGCTTAAATTATTGAAGTATACATTAAAAATGTACTTCTCGATTAACTTAACCCACGTTAACTATCGCATTCATATTTATAGGCTCTTGGAATAATATTTAAATTAGAATTCTTTCATCAGCTTAGAATTGAGCGCAGCATATTTTGCATTTTTAATTCAGCATTTTGACCGCTTTAGTACAGAGACACTCTTAACTCCTGTTTATAATTCTTGTTGACGACTTTGTGTATTAAAGTAAAAATCTGATGTGTTCCATTCATATAAGTTTCTTTACATATCTTGACAAATTATTGTTAAAAGGCTTATTCTTCTATCTACTTCATACTAATCGATTGGCAGACATGATATTATTACTTGCTTCCTTGTAAGTAAAACGGAAGAAAAGGTAAACGATAGTCATATCTTTTAAAACTGATTTCATATGCATGAAATGCGTTTTTTGCAGGGCTAGTTGATGACCCATTCTCGTAAGAGTAAATATTTTAAAACAGAAACCAATAACAAGGGATTTCTCAACTCCACGAAAAAATGTATATGAAGTAAATTGTGGTTATATCAAAATCTACATTTTTTGTGCAGTAAGTTGTATTTGTTGTTTTTTTTTTTATCTCTCACGGTTTACTAGTTATGCAAAATTCATCCAGAATAAAGAGGTCTCAAAGGCTATTCCCAGAAAATTCAACATATACATTTTATTTGGCATATAAATATCTTTAATATACGGTATTTTAATCAAAATCGTTAAATCCATTTTTGAGAAAATCTTTATTTTCGAAATGTGTCCACGTAAAGGATAGTTTGGGCTGGGGGCTTTGCCTCAAAATCTTCGTGTATCATCTTTTCAATATACTAAACTTAAATACCAAGTTAGAGTTTTTACCGACTTTTCGTTTTTGCGTTATATTGTTCATGGATACAAACACCAACACGGACCTTTTTCTAAGAGTACTTTTTTTATACAGGGGACCCTAAAACATATACTTCTGGTAAAATCTTGGTATCTTTTTTGGGTGTAGTACAATACCTTCTCTATACGCTAAGTAGGTACATCACGTGTAGAGAAAGTAAAGCGGACAGTATATATGGAATCAGTGAGAAGAAACTGCGAAAAACAGAATTAAAGTTGAACTATACTTTCGGTGATGCTTATATCCTGTTTTGTAAAGTACTTTATACGCAAGTATGCAATATTCAACTTCAATTATAATATTTACTTTTGTTTTGTTCAGTTGTGGGATAAAATTCCCTCTAGTCAATGAAGTGATTTTATTCAATTCCCAACCGGACATTCAAGGTCTAATCCCCGTGCATAAATGCTGATGATCATAAAGAACGTGTTGTTGCAATTATTTCCAACTTGGGTATCCTCATGAGATAATTACAGCTGTTTTACATTTCACTGTTTCCCCATTACAATCAATATATTGCGCGCGACCTCGCACGCCTTATGCCCTCCAAGAAAATCTTCTATTTCCAACATGCATAGCTCTCTGCGCAGCCAGAGGTGTGGGGGCTTGTTTAAAGCATTGCTAGAAGAGTTGGGATCTCATAACGACAATCTGCCGTACTATTGTCTGGTCAGGTGGCTGACTTGGGGCGCTCTGTTGATGCACTTCTTCCAGCTATTGTGATATAAATAGCTTCAAAAACAAAGAAGCAAGTATACAAATGTAGGTTACTCATATTTAGTATCATCATAAGCCACTTGTATAAAAACTTTTATTTCCTAATATTTATTATTTGTTGGGCCATCAGTTCCAGGTCTAACTAATGAAGTATGGCTGTGTGACCCTACTTTTTTGATCAATTAGTTCCATCATCTTGATATTCTAACTAATAGCTTACAGAGAAAACATTGTAATCTGCTTACCCTCCCAACACTTTAGCACTTGTAAGCAGATAATTAGGGTTCAGAAGCCTCAAGGGAAAGATTAAAACATAATTATGTTAGTTGACATAGTGGATACCTTTATGGCAAAATTAACACCAGCAAGGTCAATTGGAAATTGGCAACATATATATTCCATCGTTGCAATAAATTTTTACTATAAATGTCACCCTATTAGAGAAGTATACAACAGTTCTGAAGGAACTGTATGACATCTTCAAGTCCAATTTCCAGACTTGAAAATGAGAGGAGAAACTCTGTCTTCTTCACAATCCTTTTAATTTTACCTGTAAACATGCCCCTCACAATGTTCAAATGGAACTAGTTGCTGTGCAAAATTCAACAGCCATGAAATATTCTCTCATTTTATTTAAATCTGTTGCCAATGAAAAATTTCCAGAATTGTGAAATTTTGTTGCAAAGTCAATATCAGTATTTGTTTCTACATATATTTATGAACAGATATTCTTGAAAGTGAATAAAATAAAAAGTAAATATGTTTCATAGTAGGGTGGAGCAGGATCATTTAATTTGCCTTTAAAGATGGTTATGCATCCCTGTCAGCAAACATTGATGAACTGGTTACAAGTAAACAGTGCCAACCAAGTCACTAACAAGAATGGCATTCAAGAAGATTTTTAGTATTTGTACCATTCCATATAACATTAACAATGTGAGTCCACCACCACTGAGAGAAAGCAACATCATAGAGAGGTTTTTGCCTGCCACTACCAAACAAATGGGTGGAGGTAAATCTGCCCTCTCCTCTTCTACTGTAGGTTGAGCACCACTGATCATGTGCATTTCCTTTTCAGTACTACTCATGATCATAAGTAGGGCTTGGTGTAATGGGCACTAAAACTAAAGTAAGTTGGCAGATAGCTACTACAAGTTCAAAATACAGCCATCAGTAACAATACATATTGAAGTAGGCATAATTATTTATTTGTTTAATACTTCAGAACATATTTTGACATTGTAGAATAGTATAGAAATCAAACAGACATATACCATGTATTTAATTAATCAAATTCCACTATATTCTTATGGGGTGTAGAGTGTAAACTTTATTTGTTTAAATTTGCATTCTCTGGTTACTATACAACTTTTTTTTTCTTTTTTTCTTTTTTTTTTCTCTCTTTTTCTTTCTTCTTCCTGCTAATCCTAGTATATGTTTTCAAGTGATTTCTCTGATTAATATGTTTTAAACTCCCATGCTGGTTTATAATTATTGTTGAAGCTGTTAAATATTATTAAAACAGGCTATTGCTGCAATTTGAGTCAAATAAGTGTAGTTCTATGGCTTTTAGGACAGTACTGCGGTTTTGCCCATGTGGGAAATAGAAAACAATAATGTAATTTTATTAATGAACAAACCTTTTCTGTTTTGTAAGTATATACTGAATAGCATATAGAATTCTGTCCTCTCAGAAATGCAGTGTGTATCTGTAATGACCTCTCCAACTGCATGTTAAGTAAGTAGGCAAGAAATATAAAGCTGGGGTAAATATTAGGAGAGTACTTAAGAATGTATAAACTGTACTTACACACTATACAGTAACAGTGATCAGACTGGTGTGACAAGTTTGTTATAGAGCATGTATTATTTACTATATCTGCACATAAAGTAAAACGTGGAAGAACTGAGATGCAGTAAACTGACTGCTGCTATAAACTATCACTAAATTTGCCAGCATTGTCAGATAAAAAGCAGCCAAATGTAGCTAAATGGAATATACTATAACTTTGTATCATTAGACCATTATTTAAAAAAAGTGAATGCAAATGAAGTAATTACAGACCAATAACCTTAACATCTAAATTGTGAAACATTATGAAAAAATTCTATTAAGTAGACTAACAGAATATACTTTAAAACATAACATTATAAAGAACTTTCAACATGGGTTTAGAAAGCGGTTTTCAATAATAACAGCAATTTGTAAATTTGTAGGTCAACAGAAAAAAAAAAAAAAAAAATACAGTGCACTTTTCTTAGAACTTTCAAAAGCATTTGACTCCTTAAACTATAACATATTATTAAATATGAGGGGTATCATTGTAAACCCTATTATGTCCAAAAAGGAAAATTGTAAAAGAAATGAAATGAATTATACTTAAACTGTGGGAAGTATTTCAGAACTAACAGTTACAAATCTTGTCTTCACATGTCCCAACTAGAATTGAATTAAAAACTAAAAATTTTTTTCAAAATTCAAGCCTCCAACATTTGAGAATTAGTATTCAGCCTAATATGGATTATTACTTTATTTCCGGGAAAAAGATTTGATTCAAGATTAAATACACTAGTAGTGATGATGTATTACAATAACATGAAGACAAAAAGATTAGTAATATTATGATGTTATTCAACAAATACCAATTTTGCCACAGTGCACAACTGCTTACATTTATTTCCGGGGAAAAAACATTATTCAAGATTATAATATACTAGTAGTGATGATGCATTACATAAACATGAAAACAAAAAGATTATTAATATTATTATGTTATTCAACAAATACTGTTTTTGCCATGATGCATAACTGCTTACATTTCTGGGAAAAAGATATGATTCAAGATTATAATACACTAGTAGTGATGATGCATTACAATAACCTGAAGACAACAAGATTAGTGATATTATTATGTTATTCAACAAATATCATTCCTCAGATTGCAAATTGTTTGCCTACATTTGCTGCTTCAGTCTCATTTAGCTTCCTCTGGACTTTGCCCCCCCCCCTCTCCCTCAGTTACACATACATCCAATGCAAAATCAGCACATACGAGCAATATAAATATACAATATAACAGAATGCTTCTTACAATTAATGCTGATCAAGACATCAGTTTAGCCAGCTATGATCTTCAGGTAACCATTCTGAGAAAAATGGATATGGACGTAATATAGTTTTTAGCAATCGCGAACATGGACATAATATGTTTTGCAACAAAAGCCACTTTTTACATGCCAATTATATAGGGACAAGATATGATTTCATGTGAACAGAGTTCACAGCATGAAGCATGCTAGAGACAATGTGAATTCATGTAAAAGTTGCTTTTGCCCAGGGGTGGACATAATACAGCTTGCAACAATACCTCACATACTGGAGTCATATGGAATTAAAGAACTTCCTGGACAGTTAAACTCTTCCTACCTAGAAGCCAGATATCAGTTTACTGAGATCTACCACAAAAACGGAGTACAGGTACACTTATTTCACTCAAAATATAAAGTGATAAAATATGGAGTACCACAAGGTACTATCTTGGGCCTTTTCTTTTTATAGTTCATATAAACAGCATAACCGTCATCAGATACTATGATAGTATCATGTGCAAATTATATTATAGCAACTCTAGACTAAACAAGGAAGCTTTACATAAAAATATGGAAATTATTATAACTGATCTGTTAACTTATAACGTAGTATATAAAAAACTGCTGCAATTAATATTAGTCTTTCATGGAAAATAGAAACTCACACTTATAATATAAAAAATGTAAATTCTCAAAATTTTCTGGGTATAATTTTAAATAGTACTTTAATATGGGTAGATGATTTAGTTCATGTGTTTAACAATCTGTTTATTTACTACTGTGGTAGAGAAACGGTATTCTCTGTGGAGCTTTCGTCATCCCTCAAACTTTGACTGGTTACTAGGGTATATGGATCATTCCCTTGGAAAGTGTTTGGACCCTCTGGGTGGAGTTCCAGTCTGTCTGTCTGTCTTGTCTGGGAATCAAAATTTGGGAACTTCAGGATCCTTCGCTCCTGGTTTTGACCACCTGGTGTCTTCTAACATCATCCGTCTCTTCCATGGTGCTCCTTTGGGGGCCATAGGTATAATATCCTCTATGGATCAGTGCTGAGTCCCCTCCAAAAATTCCCTATCCCTATCTACTGCTATACTTCAAATCTTTTCAGTAACCTGAGCTTAATGAAAAAAGTATAATGGCATGCTCTGTCCACAACTAGCAGCATTGAACTATAAGGTATTTCCTGCAAAACTGTAAAACAACTCTAATTCAGAAGAAATGTATCAGGATTCAAAACCCACCGATACGTGTAAACATAAATTCATTGATAATGTATATTGACACTATATTCGGTGTATGTGTGTAAAGCAATTGCACTTTAAGTAGAAAATGAAAATAAAAAAAGAATCTCTACCATCATTATACTAGACATAATACAGATCATTAAGAGGATTTAATAAGAAAATGTTCAAAATATGGTTCTATACACTAAACTGTCAAATGCCATTAAACAACTAACTAGATCCAAATTTAAAATATTCCATAACAGATATCATATACCTTAGATGACTTAAGGGAATTTTTTAACCTTATTTCTCTTAATGTTTTAAATTTGTATATATTACTGTGTTTCTTTTAACTGTAATTAATAATAGTTTACCTAAAAGGGAGTAAAAGTCATAGATTCCTAAAGCATTACTTAAATGTATGCTCCAGATATGATTGTGTGTGGGTGAGTGCATGCATGTGTGTGGTGGTCTGTTAACAGCTATTGTGTTTTCCAGAGTTAAAATTAAAGCAGTATGTGAAAGCTATTTGTATTTGTGAAGCTTATTGGTGGACCTGATACATTTGCCAATTTAAAGAATTTTTCCTTAGTGCTAGATAACTATTCTTCATAACATGCTTTAATATTTTACTGAATGAAACTTAAGTTTTAGAGATACAAAACATATTAGATTTCTGTTCTAAGATCGATGTTCAAGTGCTTAGATATACATATCAGCTCTATAAAATGTTCAAAGGAGTAAGCTGTTCTATTTCCACCTTTATTGCAATAATTTAAATAGGAGTAGTGAATTAAGTATGTACCTTACAGTTTTGATGTGAATTTTCAGGGGCCATCTCCAAGAGGGCGAAGTAGTCCAGCTCCAGGACCTTCCCCAATTTCCAGAGCAGATAGTGTTGGTAGCTTAGAATTTCGTGCTGCTGGAGTTCCTGTTGGCTCTTCTAGAGGTCCCTCCCCCCTTACCATTGGAATGGCTGACACTATTCCTTTAGCTGTTGCGTTCCATGAAATAGTACACTCTTACTTTAGAGGAACTGATGAAACTAAGTAAGTTATTATTTACTAGTTTTTCTTTTCCGTTTCTTAATGTTTGTTTTAATTTGACAATGCTGCACACATGATATAAGGCTTCTTTATAGCATTGAAGCATCAAAAATGTTTCTACAAATTATAGCTTCTCTCAGATTTTGCTTTGTTAATATTTGCAAACACAAAACAGAATGTAGCAGAACCATACTTTTACATTTTCTGGCTTATATTATGTAAATATATTTAAAGAAGTTATTGTATGTAACATAATCTACCTTATTACCATCATTACTTGATGAAACTAAAGTAAATTCAATTATTTCAATTAGTATAAACAAAGGTTAATTTGAAACTGTAGAAATAAGCAGCACTTAATGTGAAGAGAACTAAAGTAAATGTAAATAAACATTGAGGAGCATATAAAATCTTCCTATAGTGCTTGTAACATAATGTTGGCATATTAACAAACACTGAATTTGTTTGTTGTAGTTATTGTTAGTTCATTTGGTTCCTTATTTTTTTACTTATTGGTGCATAATGCACATTCTTATTACATATGGCACCATAGATAGTGGGCACGATATACATGAAATGATAATTAGGAAAGAAAATCGAGAGGGAGACTGCAGGCCTATTTCACAGCACCTGCTCAACATTTGCCAGTGATGAGGACCAAGGAGAACCTGGGAAAAGGGAGGAATAGTAGACCACCTATTGTACCTTACTTTATACACATCCATATATACTACATTCATACATATGGATAAACAGAGGGTCAAGTTTAGCAAACACCCCAACATTTCAGAAGCTGTTGTGAAATGCATGGTACTTCATACTATGCATGAACCTTTTCTTGGGCGTTGGTTTTACTGGAAAGTGAAGGTCGGGGGGAAGAAGAGAGTGCACTTGCCTGTCTTTCCGCAGTGTTATCAAGCAAAGAAGGTGCTTTGTTTGAGGCTGAGAGCCATTATACTGAATAGGTTGTCTAATTTACTCTGGAATCTACAGAGCAAATGAAACTTTAGCATTGGAGCCACTAGATGTCAGGGTTTTTAGCATGCTTCACGTTTCAGTATGGTCACCTGGCTCTTCTGAAATTGGGTGAAATCTGCTGAATGAAGAATAAAGGAGCAAAATATCCAAGAAGACATGTATACATAAGATGCTGAAAGTGTATTTTGCAGACATTAAACTTATTAAAATTTTATAACTTAAAACTGAATATAAGTATTTTATACAGATATCCTTTAAAATAGAAAAAATATTATAATTTACTTTGTGTTTGTAAAATAAATTATGAATTTAATCAGATCTATGCACTTAATACAGTAGTAATATTATGTGAAAAATTCACTGCATTTGTTGCATTAGAGCTTGATCATGCTTGCAGCATATGTGTAAAGGCAAATGAAAATGTATTATTTCTCACATAGAGTAGTTCTTTAATCCTGATCATGTTTGTCTAAGGTTAGGAAGCTGAATCAGCTTGTAATACTCAGTGCTACATCCAGGTTTGAACTATGAATCTTTGGCTTATCAGTCTGATGTGTTGTAATTGTGCTAGTGTGGTGAACCCCTGAATATTCTGTTAACTGAAAGATAGTTTATTAACCCTTTGCAGTTGGGATGCAGTCATACCTGCAAGCATTCAGAGGTGAGGTAAATTAGCTATTAATTGAACATTTATAGTTAGATCTATCTAATGCTTTGCACAATCATCAAATATCAACAGTATGCAAGAATGCCATTCGCACACCTTAAAGGGGGATTATGAGCAGCAAGCTTATGATGTTGTACACATGCTTTTATGTGAGTAGTTCCACTTTATGGTATGAGATGATGATATTGAAATGAGCATTGACAGATAGTGAAATGTCAATGTTCAATGAATTCAGTGATTCTTGTTTTGTGTCATTTGGCTCCAAAGAGGACGAAAGCGATGTTGAAGCCCCTTTGCAGCAAGCTGAGTGCAACAGTGGCTCAAATGGCTTGAGAGATGACAATAGATGAGTGTCCACATTTCCAGGTAACCCATTTGTTGCCAGTACTGATAATTGAATTGACAAGCTTTATATCAATCCAGATAAGTGTTTCAAACTTTGTCACACAAAGAAAATCTCCTTAAAGTGAAACGTAATTGTGTAATACCGATGCATATTTTTAGTTTAGTATAACTTTCAGTACAGATCGTTTTTTCACCCTTAATCTTATTGAAATAACTCAATCAGCATAATGCCACCTAAATATGCACAATATTAGTTATAATAGGCATGAATAAAGTATAAATAGGCAATAATTTCAACGGAGCAATTCTTAAATTTCGTTAAACCTGGTCAAAACTAATTCCACATGGGAATTGTTAATTCTTCAGTGCACTACTTTACGGGTATACAAAGCATATATTAAAAGGTTATTTCAAGAATATTTCAAGTGTGTCCTTTATTATACTGGTCTTTAGCTATAAAGCACAAGTACTTGTAGCAATTTGATATCATAAAATTGTTTATTACAATACTATAGTTGTGTTTTTTTTAAAAACAATCCAGTTGTTTTATCAGACCCCTTCATCCTTTATCAAGGTACATTTGATTGCAATCCTAGATTTTGCCTTGGAACAGATGGTTAGTCTATTTCATCTCACCTTAACAATCGTGATATAGATATTGCTGCGTTGAGGCGGTGACAAGGTTATAAAAACCAGTGAAGGACTTAAAAGAAGATTGACATACATAAAAAAGAATTTGCTCAATGAATTTAAATTTCATTTCAACTTTTCAGACTTAGCCTACACATGTTCATTGTCAAATAATTATTAGATGAACATTTTTAGTCACCATTGCTTTATATTTTTTGGTAAATGAAGGTGCTTCCAATTAAAAAAAATTCAAAAAAAAATTCATGAATTCTAAAAATTATGTTCTAGCACCAAGATAGCAATTGCATTTGTGAGGTGACACTAACTCATTGCCTCTCTGTATCATACTGTTATTACAGGTGCCAAGTGAAGCTGTCGGGAGATATGATGCTGTCCTTCCCTGCAGGAATAGTGGCTGTGTTAGCAAATAACCCAAACCCTGCTCAACTGTCATTCCGAATACGAAATACTCAGCGCTTAGATAATATGTTACCAAACAAACAGCTTGTGTCAATGTAAGTATATTTTTGCTTTGTGAGTTAGAGTCAGGTGAAAAACAAGACCTTTCTCTGTGGGCAACACACACCAAATAGAGTAAATTACTTTGGAAATAACATTTACTAAAAAGTCCATACTATGAAAGTAGGCTACTTTGGGATTAAATTACTCTGGAAGTAATGGAGAGCTCAACTACAGTTTACTCTCTTAGTTACCACTGTAGAAGTAAGAGCTCAATGTTGCTAGAGTATTTACCCTTTAAGCAATCATGGATAAGGTTATGTATTATAGGAAAAGGGAGATAAATTTCAGCTAGAGAGAAATGTTTTTCAGTAAAAATATTGAAAATACATTTGAACAATATTGAGTGTAAGAACTCATGATGTAAGGGTGCTGGATTTAAAAATAAATGCCTAAAAGTTGTGTGAGTTAAATGCTTTGAACAATGGGAAATGTACCAAAGAGCTTAAAATTCTTTGAAAACAATGTTCTTAATCTTCATATTTGCATCATATATCATTTGTGGTATTATGGTATAAGGGGAATTGCAGGACAATTAATTAAATCTTATTTGCAAGGCAGGGTGCAAACTACTTAAGTATTATTTAAAACTAATGAAATAGAAACAAATTATGAATCGTCATTAGCAATCATAAAATATGGGGTTCCTCAAGGATCTGTGCTTGGACTTTTATTATTTACGCTATATACAAATGATTTACTTGATAATAATTATGTTAAAGCTATATCATATGTTGATGACACTTCATCTGGGAAAAAGCCAGTACAGATTAATTACAAATGTGCAGATATGTACAGACGTAATACTAAAATTTATGTTAATAATAATCTAGTTAATAGTCTAAATAAGACAAATGTGATGTATTTTAAAATTAATAAATTACATGATAATTATATGGGAATTAATATTCGAAATGAGGAAGTGGTCACACTGATGATCATTTATTTCTCGATCTGTATATTAATAAAACTTTAATGGACAACACATGTAAATTATCTATGTAATAAAATTAGTAAGGCTATCTATTTGTTGAAATATATGGCACGTTTTTTGGATAAACACAGCCTAAAATTAATATACTATGGTATTATTCATTCTCTATTGAATTATGGGGTACAACGTGTAAAGACAATTTAAAATTATTAATTACAAAAGAGGTGTATAAGAATTGTGTTCATTATAATTTAGGGATTCCTGTAGGGAAGTTTTAAAAGATGAAAGAATTTTAACCGTGGTATCATATATCTCTTAGTAAGAAGTAAATCACAAATAAAAGCTAATAGTATACATGGACATGACATGAGAACTAAAGATAATATGTATAGAGATGGAAAAAGAAAGAAGTTTTTTGATAAAAATCCATTAGTAATTGGAGAAACATTTTATAATAAATTACCAGCTGAAATTAAGCAAGAAACAGGTACTTTATTCACTAAGCAGCTAAAAAGCTATTTAATTAATGTGTCTTTTATGATATAGATGAATATTTGTAAAGATACATTTTTAATAGTCATTATTTGTATGTAATTTGTATGTATACAACTTCTATTTATTATATGATTTAAATATAAGCTGACAATGCCAGATACTATTTGCAATAGTCTATTGGATGCAATAAAATTGAATTGAATTGAATTTAATTTGCATGTTGATGAATAAATTACTTTTCAGATTTTTGAAAATTTCACCATTTTAACCAAATGTGTACAAACTAGGAACATGGATGCAGTCAATTGCACCCATAATGCATGGGTAACTTGCAAAAGGGAAGAACCACCTTTTATTTGGTGAACACTCATAAACATTGTGGGCATATTTATAGCTTGCTCTTAACCTCAAAAATGCCTTAATAAAATGTTGATAAAAATGACTAGCAGTTGTATGGTAAGAACTTTTAACATTACTGCACCTAACTGAAATGTTCCATTGAAAACACTCACAAGGTAACTAAATTGTCCCAGGCTTCTATGTAGGTAAATACATGGATTGACTCTTAATGTTTCAAAGATGTGCATCATTTTTGTCTTCAGGATAAACTGATGACTTGAAAGTTTGGATTCGTGTATTTATAGTGCCAGAATGAAGCTAGCATTCTTTCACACTTAAATAGCCTCAGATCACAATTAAGGTTCACTATGGAAGTTGAGAAGGACGCCTCCCTCCCTTTCTTGGATGTTCTGGCTTCCAGAAAAGAGGATGGTACTCTTTCCCATGCCAATGGTACAGATTGGTATGTGTAGGTTTGCAGACCTATACATACCAATCTGTACCTCAATGCAAAGAGTTTCTACCATAAATCAACAAATAGGAATTCTTAACACATTGGCACATAGAGCAGTATCTACATCAGATCCAGATAACCTTCAAACTGAATATCAACACCACACTTTAACAGAACCACCCAAAAAAAAAAAAAAAAAAAAAAAAAAAAAAACTCACTCGAGAGAAACATAAGCCAGCTGCTATAGCCTATATGCCCTTTACAGGCAATTTTTCTGGAAAGGTAAATAGACTACTCTACAAATATGGCATCAAAACCATCCATAAGGCACAGCCTAAAATCAGAAATTTGGGCAGGCCAGTAAAAGATAACTTTGTTTTAAGGGTACCTGGTGTCCACCACATTCCATGCAAATGTGACACGGCTTACACCGGCCAAACAGGATGCACTATTGCCTCATGCATCACTGAACACCAAAGGCCCATCCCAAAAAATCGGGACTGGCTGAACTGTATTGAAAACAGCCACAGGGCCAATTTTAACGACACTAGGATGGTGGTGCAGTGTTCGAGCTACTGCGAAAGACGAGTGAAAGAAGCCTTAGCCGTCTTATCTGAAGTAAATAATCTTAATCACAATTCACCTACAACTAAGTACAGCATGGGCACTGATAAACGCCTAATTGCCAGCCTGCCATCACCCATGACTTCAGAAAACTTTATGGCATTCTTACACAACAGATTGTGCTTAAAAATGTGTGTGCTATAAAATGTTTTCTAACAGGTCTGTGCTCAAGTTCAAAGCAAAGTATAACCACCATATATAGTTTCCTATAGGGTCTGTGCCCATGCCTCAGTCATATTAAATATCAGTTGCTTCATGGCCAACAAATATCATGGGGACCATTCAGATGCTAGCTTCATTCTGGTACTATAAATACATGAATCCAGACTTTCAAGTCACCAGTATACTGTGAAGATTAGGCACATCTTCGAAGTGTTGTCAATCCATGTATTTATCTGACTAAAAGCCTAAGAAAATTTAGAGTTAATGCGTCGTCAGGAAAGCTTCAGCTCCTACTTTCATTCATTCATATGATGTATAAAAATTGCAGTTTGGGTGATATGGCATAGTTTGACTGAGTAGTGTGGTAAATGTTCTCCAAGTAGTTGAAAATGAATGTACGAGGGGCATACTGAAAGTCATGAGCAACACTGTTTTACAATCTTAATATTTATTTTTAAGCCAAACCAAATACATCATCATAATCTACAGACTTTCTTTCACTTTTCAACATAGTCTCCATTGTTTTGCACACATTTTTCCCATCGTTCTACAAGTTTGAAAATGTCCTTGTGATAGAACTCCGTTCCAGCTGCCCGCAGACCCTGACTCAGTGCTTTTCGAATATCCTCCAGCGTCTCGTAGCGTTGGCCACGCATCTGCTCCTTCACAGAACCGAAAAGATGGTAGTTGGAGGGTGCCAAGTCGGGACTGTAGGGAGGATGTGGAAGAGTTTTCCACCCTAATGCCCTGATCTTCTCCATAGTGGCACGGGCAGTATGCGGACGCCCATTATCCTGTTGAAGGATGATCCTCTTTCCAGGGCGTTTATCACGCAAAGCCCGATGGAGCTTCAGAAGTGTCTTGATGTAGTGGGCAAAATTTATGGTTTGTCCAGGTTCAAGAAAGTCAACCAGAATGCAACCTTATGCATCCCAAAAGACACTTCCCATAACTTTTCCTACAGACTGCACTGTCTTCGCTTTCTTCTTCGATGGTGAGTTCAAGTGATGCCATTCCGTACTCTGACATTTCGTTTCTGGCTCATAGTGATGGAACCAGCTCTCATCTCCAGTCACAATACATGTCAAAAATTCATCACCTTCATCATGAAATCTCTGAAGGAGGTTTTGTGCAATGGTTCTTCTCTGAAGTTTGTGGTCTTCAGTCAATAAACGGGGGACCCAACGGCCACAGACCTTTCAATAACCCAAGCTGTGGATCATTTCTTGCACTGCACTATGTCCTATTCCAAGTTTCGCAGCAATTTCATTACAGTGAAATGCCTATCTCCTGCAATGAGCTCATCAACTCTTTCCTTGTTGCGTTCTGTAGAGGCAGTTCGAGGATGCCCGCTATGAGGCGCATTTTGCAGACTCGTGTTTCCATCTTTGAAATGTTTCACCCATCTTCTAACACTGCTGGCACCCATGCAGACACCTCCATACGCACGTTGAAGTCTGAGATGAATTTCAGAAGCAGATCACCCATGCAGACACCTCCATACGCACGTTGAAGTCTGAGATGAATTTCAGGAGCAGAATTTCCTTCTTTCACAAGGAATTCAATGACAGCACGCTGTCGAAACGAAACATCAATGTCAGCCATTTTTCAAACACCGTCTGTGGTCACGTGATAGAAGCTAATGACGTCACAATATGTCAACATGTGGCTTAAAGTCTGTAGATTACGATCCTGCAATTCGTTTCGTTACATTGTTGAAATTTAAATTTTTACAATGGATTGCTCGTGACTTTCAGTATGCCCCTCGTAAAATATTCTATTCTAATACCAAAACATTTCTTGAACTCTGTATAAGCATCACATGGATCTTGTCTTTCCTATAATATATTATGCACCATCACATTCATCTTGCCTTTCCCTTACAATACACATAGCATTTCTGTTGTTTTCTTTCTTGTGATCATTGATGTAATTAATTTATCCATGAACAAATCAAAAGCGCTTCCTACAAGTATGATATGGCATTAATATGGTATTATAGTTAAATCGACAGGTGTGCTACTCCAACCAAGTCACAAGAATCACTTCTAACTTCAACCTATATTTGTATTTTGTTTACCTCCATAATAGCCTATTCCACATCCTTGTGAATTACTGCAAGAGTTAAAAACCTCTATCTATTGATTGGCTTTGACTTCAATTCCCATCATAGTGTAGGAGAGGAGAGCCATTACTTGATTTCCTGAGCTTTATGGATCTGGGGATCATGAAACATGGGGGCCACCCCGACCTTTGTTAATTTTCAGAGGGAGGAGGTCCTAAGTCCTAGACTTAACACTAATGTGTTTGGGATCCTGGAGGACATGAAGGATTGGAAGTTTAGTCTGAAATCCTCCTTATCTGACCACAGGCATATTTTGATCTTGAGGGAAAAGGAAGGGATCACCTTTACAGTAACCATAGGAGGACCAATTGGGACTCCTGTTGGGACATGTAGGGTTGGCTTGAGAATGGACCCAGATCAGGCTGATGAACATGGAGGAATGAGGAGTGTTATGTGAGATTTTTTACCAACACACATTGCTTATAAAAGGAACTACCCTCTCTTGCAGGAGATATGGACAAAAGACAGATTCAGATGGAACCCTTTTTTAAGGAGCATCAAGCTAAAGACAGGTAGGATTTATAATGCATATAAAGCCAAAAGTGACAGATAACATGGAATTCCTATAAGGAATCTCAAAAATGGTATAAGAGAGAGATCAGGAGGGATTTCAAGGAATCTTGGAGGCATCTCTATTGGAATATCGAGAAGCAATCTAGTGCTGCTTAATTGCAAACATTGTTGGTCTCCAGAGATTGGGTCAAGCTGGCCTCTTTGGAGGATCCCTCCAATGCTAAGATGCAATCAGAAGGGGAGACCCTGAGGCTGCTTCTTCATTTTTTGAAACACACTTCTCAGGAGCCTGCACTATGGATTAAGAAGTATCTGCATCTTAGGCATGCAGGTCTTCTCAGGAAGCCTGGTGTGTGGGGCTTCTGAGGAAGTTAAATAGGCTCTTTACTCTTCACCCCTATAAAAGCGTGGGTAAGGATGAGGTCTTTCTGGCTCTCCTCTAAGAGGGCTGGGAGATTGTTTCTTCCCACCTGGTGAGAATTTTCATGATCACCTACCTTGCAATACGCTTTTTGCTTTTGGAGTCATGCTGAGGGTTTTTTATACAGATTTTTGTCCTATTAGTCTGATATTCTTTATGTTGAATGTTTTGGAAAGACTAGTGGATAGATATTTGGGAGATGGGTTACTGGTTGACAAACCCATACATCCTCAGCAGTATGCCTGCCAGCCATGAAAATCCACAAAATTAGCACTCCACCACCTCATGATTAGGAAGAAGTGCTGGGCTGTGGAGAACTTCCCATGGCAGCTTTTCTAGACATTGAGGGTGCTCTGGGTACTATTAGGAGATGTGTGGAGAATAGAAGCATCATTCCAATTATGTTGGACTGGAGCACGCCTTTGAAAGGTCATCAGTCAGTGGCAGCTCTGGTGAGTCCTAAGTTCAAGGTTGTCTTCAAGGTGGAGTCTTTGTCACCCACTTTTTGGGTCTGGTGTTGAATGACCTGTTGAACTGACTCAACAAAGAGGGAATTCATGCTCAAAAATATGCATATGACATAAGTCTTGAAACAAGTTGTAAATTCCCTAACATGGTCTTGGAGCCCATTCATGGTTCCTTGCTTCACAGGTGTGGGTGTCTCTCCTCCCAACGTGGATGTACCAGCCTCGTAAGTAGGACATCACAGCACTAATATGTAGCATTACACCGCCACTGCACAAATATACTGTATAGCTGTGCGGCCTGTTATGAGTGTAATGTTCAGCCCCATGCTCCCTCAAGCGACCTTGACTCGACTTGGGGATGCCTACTGTAGAGGAATGGTGTGTGGAAATGGACTTGTATATTAATCCAGACAAGATCAAGACCATGGTGTTCATAAGCAGCAGGGCACTGCCTGTTTGGGAAGAGATTGTAGCTATCTGATTCGGTCCAGTATCTGGGAGTTATCTTGGATGCTGGGCAGAGTTGGAAGAAGCATCTAGGTTACGAAGTTAAGAAGGCCCAGAATTCTCTGTGGGCATGTAGGAGGCCTATTGGGTGGGTCCTAAGAACAAAGATGTTCATATGGCTGTACACTTTGGTCATAAGGTCCTCGTTATCCTACACAGTAGTGTGGTGGCTGGCCTCAGAGATGAAGGCGATGGCTACTAGACTAGATTCACTGCAGAGATTAGATTAGATTGCATTCTATAAGTTCATGATGGCTAAGCAGGTCTTGAACATAGAACATTTCAAAGCTTACGAAATTAAATACACCAAGTATACAACAATTAGGTTTCTTGCATTACAAATAACACTAAATATCTTAAACTGTCAACATTACTTGGCTTTAACAGCCTGTGTCCTATATGGTGCTTATATCCTTATATAAAAAGGTGTCTGGATTTAATGTTAAGATCTATATTCTGAAGATATTAAATGTGTACATAGAAATTTTATCAATGTATTTCTACGTAATTGTTAGTTATTACTCTCAAAACTACATTTACAAATAAAATATTCCAAGTTGCAGTACTAAAAGTGTGCATGCAATAAGTATTAATTTTCTATGATGTTTAATGTAATAGTTACTAAGCATAAAAAGCTTCACTATACATTTAGTCTGTGTCATATGACTTAGTGTTTACATTCTTAGTTATGTGTACTGAATGTCAAAATTTGATACTGAAATACATCTTTTTAGATTAAAATGTGGTTATACTGACATATTAAGGGTGCTTAATGTTTACACCATTACTTGTATGTAAAAAGTGTCAAAATTTGACATTAAGATATACATTCTAGAAATATTAAGTATGTTTATTAAACATAAAATAACTTCAATATGCTTTAACAGCCTGTGTCACTTGATTTAATGCTGGCATTAAAAGAAAAGAATAAAGGGTCATTGACATTGAAAATTAACCATAGGCGCACTGACTTAGAATATAGATCCAGGATTAAATGCACCATGAGCATTCTCAATGACAAACGTAAACGTCAGCAATAACCAATCGGAAATTAAAACAAGTGAAGTGCGCCTTGCGAGTGAATAGCAAACTAAAATGGCTGGCAGAGACGAGAGTGTGATAGCATTTGTACACATACAAACTAGAGTAGCCAATTTGCTTGCTGTTTTATATTTTAAAGAAAAGTTGTCTTGTTATAGATGATGGTGGACTCATCCCCTTAATCAAAGACAAATTAATGGAGGAAGCCATTTTAATAACACATCGAGCAGTGGCTCTCATTGGTTGACTGCTACGTTGTATGTTAACTTTGGCACAAAAGCTTGGCATTTTCAAGCTTCTACGTTAACGTAATATGGTTATGTCTATGTCATTATCAATGTAATTATTGTAAATGAGCCTATAAATATATTGGCTGCAAGCTTCTGTATCTATATTAAGTCTGCAATTGATTTTCGATGTGGCTTATTATTGATTTAACCCTATATTGCATGGTGCTGCATATTTGCAACAAAGATGATTAATCAAAGCTTTTACAATTATCAGTGGACTTTTTTTATAATTTTGTTTTACACTAACCTTCAACAACAAAGTTAGGCTAGTTATAACTGTCTTATGTTGTAAAAATATTAATATTTTTGCAATAAAACTGTTATGTTTTTTTTTTAATAAAGGAGAGCAAAATCCAGTAGCTGCAGTCAAATGTAACCCCATCAGCGTCAAAGTGTGCCATCACACTGATTATTTACCTGGGCCCTCCCCATCATTTCCCACAGGCACATTTGACTGCAGTCCCTGGGACCCGAACTAGCAACATTTGGCTTTGAATGGATGGTCAGTCCACTTTGTATCAAACTAATGATCACAGCTATTCAAGTCACTTGAGTTATGGTATTGGTGAAAGGGATATAAATACCAGTTTGTGAATTAGCAAAATAATTCATGTAATTAAGGTTTAGGTATTCTTCCACAGAATAAAATGATTTATCTTAAAATTACTGTTTAAGAGAAGCTTTAAAAATATTGTAGTTGCTAACTTTTTCCTTCAGATTACTGGGGAAAGCATTAAATATTTTAATTGTTTCATAGTATACATCTTTCTGAAAGCAAAAGAGTTTTGCATTAGAATGGTGGATATCTCCCTTTTGCCTAGTGTTAAAATGGTGTATTTCCATGTTATCAAGCTATGATGGCTATTGGCATTAAATTTTGAAATGGATAATATGTGTGCACAAGGTAAAGTTAGAATACCCAGTTTAGGAAAGAGTTCTTTGCACGACTGTTTAATGTGAGTGTTTCATATTATTTGTGTAACTTTCTTTTGTATTAAAAATATGCATTTATTATCTGAGTTACCCCATTATAAATTATTCCATATTCATAGTGGAATTAAAAAACGCAAAATAAATTAATTTGAATGAAGGTTAACCAGAGCTCAAATGGTATAACATGCTGATTTATCTTAGGTGTGATGTAATTATTAATATGCAACTTCCAATTTAAGTGCTTGTCTACTAGAAGACCTAGAAATTTTATTTCATTAAGTTGTAATAAAGCATTGCTGATCCCTATTTCTAGATGGGTTGTTGATGAATGGTTAGTTATGAATTTAACCACGTTTGTTTTTTCAAGCTCTACTGAGAGTTCTTTGCTTTAAACAAATCTGATATACAGTGTAAAACATAATTTAATTTTATAACATATTCATTTAAATGTTTGCTTATTACTAGAATGCTGGTGAGATCTGCAAATACATAGATACTAGCAATGTTGTTTATGTGCAGTATGAGATCATTTATGTAAATTAAAAATAACAAGGACCCAAAATTGACCCTTTTGGAATGCCATAGTTTAATTTCCACTCTGAGATGCTATTGTTATATTGATTCTAACTAGGTATAGTATAAACCAATTTAAATGTTTGCTTTTTTTTCCATAAAACTGTAGTTTTGCTATCAAAATCTCATGACTTACACAGTCGAAAGCTTTTGCTAGGTAACAGAAATTCCACCCACATAAATTGTCATTTAAAGCTGTTAACACTTGATACATAAGTTTGTAAATTACATTGATTGTTGATATTCCTTTTCTAAACCAAAATTGTTCTCAGATAAATATATTGTTGTGTTCCATGTAATTATACAATCTGTTAAACATTAATTTCTCAAATACTTTGGAGAATATTGCAGGAGAGATACTAGTCTGTAATTTGCAACATCTATTTGTCTTTTTTTGAAAAGGGCTTTGACAATTGAGTATTTCATTCTATCAGGAAATATTCCAGTTATTTAATGATTCACTACATAAGTAACTAAGAGGGCTCCTTACTTAGTACGAACATGCTTTTAAAACTTTACCTTGTTACTTCATCATATCCAGAAGAGCCTTTGGTCTTAAGTGAATTTATTATGTTATTAATTTTAGGAGTTGTCAAATTGATGTTAAATTCAGGAACCTTATCAATGAAAGAAGTTCTCAAAAATTTTAGGGCTCATTCCTCATTTCTGTAATTTAAGTTTAATTTGTTTATTACGTAACTAATTTGAGTCATATATGGACACTACAGTTTCACTTAGTTAGTTTTTTTCTGGATGCATTTCAAAGATGTTCATCCTCATAATGGGCAGGTGTTTGACTGGCTTCAGAAGGGGAGGTTATATTTGTAATTTCCTCTGTGCTGCCATCTGGTTTTCTTAGAGGTAATCTTAAGGTGGTGTCTGCCGGTGTATTTCAAAATTTATAGCTCTGTGCACGTTTGCCATATTTGCCATCATCCTCACAAAATTTGCAGATGACGCTTTAAAGCTATTAAACCTACAGAACAGTGCAATAAAATTAACTGTAGAAGTAGAAAAAGAAGGCTGGCTACCATTTTTTGATCTAAAAGTAATAAGACGGAATAGAATTTGGTATTTACAGAAAACCCACACACACAGACAATTACATCAAAAAAACAACTTCAACCCAAAAAAACACCAATATGCAATTTTTCTCAGCCTGACACATAGGTTAGTAAATACTCCACTGAAAAAAGGAAAATGTGAATGGGAACACCAGCACATAAAGAAAGTTGCTACAGAAAATGGTTTTGAAACAGAGTTAGTGGACAAACTAATACAAAAGTATAAGAAACAAAAACAGATTAAAGATATCACCACACTAAGCACAAGAGCCAACCCAAACCAAAAATATAGTAAATTCACGTTCCACCCACAGTTGCACAATAAATTCAAAAAGCTGTTCCAGGAGCATAATATAGAGCTAGCACCTCAAAACAAATACAGCCTCAGGAATCTATTAAACCATCCATTAAAAGACACCATACCAACAAATCAAAATCTAGCATTTTCCCAAATAAATGTTGAGGGTTGCCCCAAAATTTACATTGGACCGGCTACAAGAAACATTCAAACAAGATTGAAAGAACACCTCAGAAACATGAAACTCAAACAGACAAATCTGCAGTATCACATCATTTCTGTACATCACAACACAACATCAAACCAGACATCAAACTTATAAACGTGTAAAAACCACAACTTAACTAGCAATTTGGGAAAGAATACACATAAGAAAAAACGTGCACAGAGTTGTGAATTTTGAAATACCATCAGCAGAAATACCCTAAGTTTACCTCCAAAAAAAAACAGATAGCAGCACAGGAAATTACGAATGTAACCTCCCCTTCTGAAGCCAGTCAAACACCTGCCGATGATGAAGATGAACATCTTTGAAATGCATCCGGGAAAAAACTAAGTGAAACTATAGTGTCCATATTTGACTCAAATTAGTTACATAATAAATTAAAAGTTTTTCTGTATAAACCATTTCACATCATACCTTCTTGATTTAATTTGTTTGTTACATCAAGAAATAAATTATAGAAAATATTTGCAATTTTCTGTGGACCCCAAATTACTTGATTGTCGGTATTTATTATTACTGGGAGACTTTCTTGAGAGCGTCAAACTGTTTCTCTTTTAATTATATTCTAAATAGTTTTTATTTTGTTTTCTGACATACATATTTGTTTGTTATTGTGTAATATCTTGAATGCTCTTATTGTTTCCTTGAGGATTTTGCAATATCTCTTACAGTAACATTCTAAGTTTGGGTTACTGTTGTTATGTTTCATTTCCTGATATAATTGCCTTTTATGTTTACATGAAGTGTAATGCCTAACTTGATTCAGGTGTGGATGTGGACTTTGGTGAATTTCACTGGAAAGCACACTTCAAAGTGAATTTTAAAATTTTTAGAAAATTATTTAATTTGTTTTTTAATCCCTTTACTACAAAAATGTCCAGTACCTATTTAAAATTTTTAGGTTATTTTCATCCATTTCTCTTGGTTTTTTTATATTTATACCTAGCTCTTAACTTTAGGTACACTTCTTTAGTGTATAATATTTGTGCCTATTGATCTGGTAAGACCATTTGTGAATGGTGCAATGGTATGTGATTTTATTTTGTCTGTATTTATAAATATATCAATTATTTCTGTAAATGAATTCTTGTAGGAAAGTTTACTGTATGAGGCATGTTGTATTTTGCAAAAATAGAACTGAGTTGATCTCTCTGTAAACTAAGAGTCAGAGAATCAATATTTATGTACCTGCAAATTATTAATTCTCCTTTAGGTATAATAAAAATTTTGAGGAGTCTTCTAGTTGCTTTTTAAATGTTTTATCATTACCTGTTGGTGACCAGTGTAAACCTAATGTTACTAGATTTACTTCATCTATATATAGTTGGACTGCACACATTTCTATGTCCTGTTCACTGCAGAATTTGGAAAAACTTGCAACCTTATGAGGAACAACATCTCTTGGGTATATGCAAACTCCACCCTGTTGTAAATTTTGTCTCCAAAATGCTGCTCCTAAACAGTACCCATGTAATGAAATTCAGCTAAACATAATGTATGTGCCCATGTTTTTTCTGAAGTTAGACTAAGGGAAAGCTCATTTACCTTGTTTTTCTCAAACCTCTTATGTTTTGGTGAAATGTACAGAGTTCTTAGCATCATTTAAATTTTGTGCATTAATGTTGTTTATGGATGCCCTTCTATTTGTATTTATTTCCTTTAAATACCTCTGACGATTTTGACTGGTTACCCCATCTAGTCTAAAAAAAAAAATAAAACCCTACTTTGTCCAACTACAGGAATTCTTTGCTTAACTCTGTCAGCAATCAGCCTTTTGCCTACAAAATTAGGCTGCAGACCATGAAATGTGTAATCATCTCCCTTAATCCTAGTGTCATCTCTCAAACCAATGTGAGAAGTGATAGGAATTCAGCAAGGCACTCTCAAGGCAGACTCATATCTCTCACCCTCCTATGAAACTGTGGCCTGTATTGTCTAAAAGGTCCAACAAATCCACATTGGTATGGCTGCTGCTCTTGCTGATGTCAAACAGATCTTTCTCAATAATATAAATACGATCTCTATCCAGGCTATTCCCTGGCTCACCCACTATCATAACATGAGCCCTCTTAATAAGACCAGAAGTTAGTTTTACCAGATCTTTGGTGTCATCAGAAAGTCTAATATATCAAAATCATTCCCCAAATCCTCTTTCAGCAGGGATGCTATACCCCTCCCATGGCTACTAACATTAACAAAGCCTTGCTAAGATTGGCATGTATTGGGCAGTATAGACCACCCCACAGTCTACCTTAGAAATTTTGTTGGACCTTACTCCTCTGCAGTTTTTTGTGAAGGAGGTTGTAAAGGTAAGTGCACATTGCCTCTGCACAATTTTGGGGGAGTGGAGTTTCAAACTATCTCATAAAGGACACTTACTGATTTTGAATAGTTTTCAGGAGAGGTGTTGTATCTCCCTAATAGCGGGAGTTTTAATGGGGGCCAGATACATTCTAAGCCTCTGGTATACAACAGTGTTTCCAACCAGGAAGGAGTGGTGCCCAGCTGCTGGGTTTCCCCTGAAGGCTGGGAGCTGGATGTGGTACACTGGTGGTTCACACTTCTGGGGCAGGACAGGGGGACCCAAGCCTGGGGCCCCAGGACCAGGCTTACATTCCTCTTGGAAGGTTTGCTGCTGTTTTCCAGAGTGAGATATATGCCATCTTAGCCAGGCAGATAAGCAGACATTCATATCTGCTCAAATATTCGGGCAGCTTTGGATACCCTTATAGCAGTCAAAACAACATCCAGATTGGTGTGGCAGTGCCAGAAGATGTTGGATAGACTTTGTGCCCACAGACAGGTTACCCAATGTCTTGGTCCAGGACATTTGGGAATCAGAGGTAATGAGATGGTAGACAGGCTAGCTAAGCAGGTAGTTGGTCTGTCATTTGTAGGACCTTTTGTGGCATGTTCCCCACAAGTGTCAGGTATGGGGTAACCCAGCTCACAGCCAAGGCTCATCTTAAGATTTGGAAAAAAGCAGAATACAACCAGAGTAGAATACAACCATGATTTTATTCCTGGGCCAGGCAGCAAACTAAGTAAGGCTCTTTTGAACCTAACTAGAATCAGGCTCAGAGAGGTTGCTGGCTATCTCACTGGGCACAGTATTCTGAAAAGTCACTTAGGCATAATGGTGCCTATTGTGTATCCCATGTGTGGGAAATGTGGGATGAACTTTGAAACTTTCCAACTCATTATATGAACATGAGACATTTGGTTTTCACTAACAGGCAACCCTGGGTTCCTGCTGTATGGAAACCAGGGTTATATGAGAAGCAAACAGGGACATGGACTGATTTATTGGTACCATTGGACTTGACTGAGTCCAATTTATGAGAGACAAAAACTCTAGCTGCCTATGGGTTAGGCCTCAAGGGAGGCCACTCAGTTCGTCATCATTGTCGTCATCGTCATCATCATCAACAACAACCTACTAAGTCAGTGCTCCCTGACATTTATTTCTGTAGTAATATGTTCTGGAAATATCTGAAAGGACTACTTTAGAAGTAGTTTACTTTTGCATGTAGGTTGCGAGTATTGGCTAAATAGTAGTTCACTATAAATGTAGAACTTACTCTAGCCTAATGCATACTGCTCTGTATGATTTCATACTGAGTTTGAGTAGCAACTCTTTTGATGAATGTTGTAGTGGAGTGTTATTTGAATCTAAATTATTATACATTTGCCCGTTAGAATGCAACAGCACCAGCAATGGTGATGGTGGTGGTGGTGGCAGTGGCAGTGGCAGCAGCGGTGGTGTTGGTGGCTGCAATAAAATATGTATGCTGTAATAATATTAAAAACTGGTGTTTTATATCTCATGAGTGAGGTGTGCAGATAGGTCAGTGAGAGTGGTAATAGACCTGGCAGCATAGGATGATGATGATGAGTCCAGAACAACATTTGTAAATGTCTATAGGCATACTCTACAGCTCAGTGGCAATTTGTGGTCAGTAATTTAGGTACACTGCTCCCTTTGTCATCATTTTTCTTAGTCTATAAAATATGGTCATCCCTCGTTATACGTGATTTAACTTTATACGTTTTTGCTTAAAACAATTTTAAAAATGCTGATTTTAACACTGTACAAATGACATAAATAGATGAATTTGTTTAAAACTCATTTTTTCATGTTTACCTAGAAATAGACCAAATCACTATCATATTTACTTTACGCCTTTTTTGTGTTATGCGATAGTTTATGAGAACTGAATACTCACATAATACAAGCGAAACTTGTATATGTAAATTATTGTTAATTTTAGTAGTAGTAGTACTTACCAGTTTATTGGAATGTCAGTTCCAATCAACAATATTTCTTCAGAAATAATTCCATAACAGCTTGCATGAAATTTTCATGAACACCCTTCTGAAGAATACAAAATAACTGTTTTTGTATGGACATCGTTGAAAGAGAGGATAATCTATCTTGGCCTATTGTATCTACTGTGAGATTTTACTCAATTTAAAGTGGAAAATAACTGTTCATCAGAAGCTGTAGTTGCTGGATCAGTTAGAATTAGACCAGCTAATTTGTAAATTTCAGACATAGCCACACCAGATCTTTTTCGTTCATAATTTTCACTCTTTCACCAACTGACTTTCCTTCAAAATCTTTATATCCAGAAGGGTACACACCACTAAGTTCATTTTTCAGATGTACCTAATCAAAATTTGAGCCACAGGTGTACAAAAATTATGAGCAATGGTGATCAGGGGAAGACGTTATGTAATTCTTGAATTTTGAGGAATCAAGGAGAGCAAAGAAATGAAAATTTTCGTAGTCAGAAAACCTATTTTGTGTTTGATGGAGCATTTCTACTGAAGTGATAAATGTATCACTTCAGTAAAAATGCTTTGCCAAATATTTTGGAACCCTTCTCTTCTTAGCTCTTCTAAAGTGTTTTTAGTCTGGATTACTTGAATGGCAATATGCAATATCCATAGACCTGTCTTGTAATATGTTGAATTGGTATAAACAAATATTGCCAAAAACGTTTTGAGGAGGAAGATAATATACAACTGAGTCAAAAAATAAAGAAAACCTTGTGCTTTAACCAATGTATCAGGTTCTCAATCAACGTTGTTTTCTGGTTCTGTCATGAATTCAAAGATAAAGTCAGGTCATCTTGTTGCTTTTGTACAGTGTTGACAAGGCGTGAATTAAAGTTCTAGGGCATTGAAGCTGTTTTGGTAATTTTTATTCATAAAAGCATGCAAAGTTTCTGTTCTTTTAGTGGAATGATAAAAGAAATTGGAGAGCCCTGATTCTGCACTTATCAATACTCATCACTGCCTGTTACAGAACCAAATTCAGAATATGACAGTAGCAATGAACAAATAATGTCTGTAGAAATGCCTCTTTTATTTAAGATTGCAGATCACCTAATTGACCAGACATTATGGCCGCACCATTATATGTCTGATTTTGAGAGTCATAGAGCTGCAGATGTAACAAAACACATAGTGTAATTTACACATAATCTTGATGAAGTTGCCATTATTAGGCTGATTTGGAATAATTTGGTTGTTGACACAAATTTCACTTCAAATTTATACTCAAATGACTATGATACTTTTATGTACTTCTAAACAACTGGAGAAGTATCAATCTTTTCACAGTCAATCATGTTCAATCACTTTATGATCTATTGCAGTATATAAAATACATGGGAAACTTAAAAATAGGAAACTTTAGAAATAACATAAAAACTGGGGGTGCATTAAAAAGGCGCTTCAGTTGACCAACTTTCATGTAAAGTATTGAAACTTCACAGCCCAGTAAAATAATAATAAAATAAATAAATAATTGTTTGTTAGGTATGTCACATAAAATTGGACAGCAGAAGATCATTTACTTCTGATCCTGTGTAAATATTTGTTTCTTACAATGTTAGCCTTTCTTAAGTCTGTGTTAGATAATTGCAACACACCCTGTTCATTATGAAACTTAGTGATTCCCTGAAATATAACAATGTCCTCTAATATACATATAGACAACTGTAAAAAGCCATTAGAAGTTTCTTTACTTTTGGATGTAGTCTTATTATTAAACTCAACATGATTTTCCAGGTGTGTTATTGTGAGAGGAGTATATGGGGGAGAAGTATTTGCAAAATCTCTCCATCCAATAATTTTTGCCTTCCATTTGGAGCTTTGATGTGAAAATTTTGCATCAAATACACAATTTGATGCCTGCTGAATAAAAGCAGTTTGGAAAATGTATAGAGCAGGTGTGCCTGTTCCTTAATAGTGTAGCATACCCGAGTCAGCTTACCTTGTGGATATTTACATGGAAAGAACTTGTAAATGGATACCTAAAACTTAGTTATATGAAACTCATTAAAATATGCTGTTTGTATAAAATAAAGTTGCCCCTAGAATTTGCAGTTTTTGAAATATTTGTTAATTTGCATTTAAGTGCTAAAAACTAAATTGACTGCTGCCTATGAACATTGGAAACTAACAAACTTCGTCAATGAGTTCATGGCAAACAAGAGCAACATTTCATATGGATAGTTGATTGTACATTACAGTATATTGCATGAACTCAAAGAAAACAAAATATTGAAAAGAATTACCCAACTTGAATTTCTTTATAGCAAGGAAAATGGAATATAAGAAATCGTAATAAGGAAAATGAATGTAAGAATACTTTTTAAGGCACTTCTAATATACGTGACGGATGTCAGCCACCATTAGTATATAAAGGGACTTCCAACCAAAAGTTTTATATCAAATTGCGCCAGAAATTTTTGCGAGGGAAAAGTGAGGTTCAACAATAGTTAAAAATTGTATATTTCTGCCCTCCTGCACCTTCATAAGGTACTTAGGTCAAACTGTGCAGCTTGGCTGCTGTTTAACAAGTTAAAGCTCAATTGCATTATTATAAGATATTTCTCATATGTTATATAAAATTATGTGTAATGAAAGCTTTCTTGTATTTATATGGTTCTGCTTTGTTTCATTTCTCTTTCTAGAGATTCTGCACAATCAAGTAATGAGAGTACACTATTTGAATTCAACATGAGTGCCTTAACTGCACTTCTAAGAAGACAATCTGAACAAAATCCAACAGCATCATATTTCAATGTAGATATTCTAAAATACCAGGTAGGTATAGGTACTCACTGAAGATTTTTAAATATAACACCCAGAAAACCATTTCGCAAGAATGTAGAACTTGGGAAAGAACATTTTAAATCATATTTCTTCATGTATTTTCTACATATTTTGAATATGTGGAATGAAAAAACTAAATGCAAAATCTAAAGATTAGCTAACTCTGAAAAGTTGTTCTGCCTTGAGAAAATATATATAGTTTTGTTTTAACTCAGCTAGATTTTCAGTGGAAATTTAGGACAAAACATGCTGCCCTGGTCCAATTTCACAGCATTAGCAATATCTGAAACCTTCTAAAGCAATTTCTCATTCTTAAATACTCACTCTCTATAAATGGAGGAACATTTTGATGTCTTGTAAAAGGTAAATGCACGAGGTATTACTTCCTCTATTTTTCATTATATGTGGTAAGGAAGTTGAGCCTTAAGTGATGGTGGTTAACATTAATGCTAGTTTTTCATACATTCTCCATTATACAGAGGGTGTTTGTGATCTATGGTGACAAACTTAAGACATCCCCTTACCTTATAAAAACCCATGCCTGCACCAGTGATGATGTTGGTAACTTTGACCTCAGACTCTCTGCAGTGCAGCGTCTATTGGAGCAAACTGCAATGTAATACAGGGATGTACAGTTAATTCTGTTCCTCTTGGCAGGCTTTCCAGAAACCATTGACAATTTGAGGTCATCTGAGCAGTCCTTTTCAGTAACCCAAATGCACAAAACTCCATCAGTGATGCAACAGCACAGCCAGAAATTTCTTATGGGAGGGGGCCACCATGTGAAACACAGGATGTGTGATGAAATGCATATTTATATACGATTCTATTTTGAAAGCAGCAAATAACATAATTTATTGTGTGATTTATAAAACTAGGTACAAGCACAAATTAAGACTTTGCTTCTTATTTTATAATTATTATGGCTACTTATTACAATCTTCTATGTAAAATGATCTATAATATTCATTAGAAAATTCTGCTTCAACCATCAGCTTATTAAAGAATGCTATACATTTACTTAAAACACTCCTAAAAGCATTTGTGTGTATTTTTTTTTTTTTTTTGGTCTCTCTTCTTTCACAAAATTTTTATTGTTTGAACACCTTCAGAGAATTGAGAGACAACCTTTTTCTGTCAACATTTATGTCAGGGCCACACCGTGGCCGAGTGGTTAGACCACTCACCTCTCACCTAGGCATCCCGGGTTCAATCCCAAGTGACTGCATGTGGGATTGTGGTGGACAAAGTGGCACAGGGGCAGGTTTTCTCCAGGTTATCCAGTTTCCCCCGCCATCACATTCTGCTGGTGCTCCATCCTCATTCTATGTATCAGTGTCATCACCTGCAGTGCCATAAATAGTAAAAGCAGGTGTTAAGCACTAAAAAAAACCATTTATGTCCTTGTGCACTACCATTAGTGCTAATGCAATTAACCTTTCTTGTCCAATCTTTTTTTGTAGAGATATGTTATTAGTCCTATTTGCTATTTGTAACAAAAACACTGGCTGACTCACAACAACCATCTCTAAAGTTTAAGTACATTATTATTATATAGAATATGTGGCCCATTACTGTCCTCTCTGTTTAATTTTTGAGGGGGGGGCCTCTTGTGCCCTCCTCTGGCTACACCCCTGAGTGATGCATCAGGTTACTCTACATAAATGTCATTAAAAGATGATGTCCTGTTTCTCTCTTGTTTGTATGTATATGCGCACAGGTGTGTTTTCATGTATGCATGTGTGTGTGTGTCTCTCTCTCTCTCTCTCTCTCTGAAATTACACTTTCATGGTTTCGTCAGGAATACAATATTATATACAGAAAACAGACTTAACCATTACTTAATACATTATGAGAACCATTAAGTAAATTAGCGTAAGAAATAACACAAGACATCTATACATATACACACAGTAAATATACGTCTTTGTACAGTTTTATAGAATTTTTTGTGTTCTTTCAGAATATATGCATATTAATGGTTTGCATAGTTTTATTTAGCAGTGTATGCATTGAAAGTACTGACAGAACTTATGGCAATGCTGTGTATTATAAGGTACACAAAATAACTTATTATTATAAGTACTTATTACCTTATAAAGATAATAAGTAGATTACTAATAACAAGGAGAAAAAGAGATTAGAAATACTCATGTCATATGTACCCTTTTTCAGTAAAGCTATTTATTTATATTTGTTAATTTTTGAGCAATAATGGCCAACATTTTATAAAAACTGTAAAGAATAGCTTATTCAGTGAATTATGTTCTTAATGGCAGTTTAATGTGCATAAACACATGTAGCCAAATTTTGTTAGTATCTTGCCCTATTTTATTTGATATTGCTGATGTTGAAGTTATACAACTACCTATAGGTAGGGCCCCTGAAATTTCGCGAACACATTTTTTTCGCAAATTCTTTAAAAATGACAACAGACGTTTTTTTTTTTTATGTCAGCAGGATCTCCATGCTTCAATGAATGAACTGTATGTAAACAACATTCAACAAAATTTCGTGAATAAAATTCTTTTTACGAATTTTGAGCATTTTTAGCTTTTGTGTGATATTTTGCGCAAAATAGCACTTAAAATTCTATTACCGTGCGTTAACTCCACCAAAAAGCACATTTTATGTTCAATATGATATTCAAAATTGATTTATATCGAATGTAAACTAAAATTGATATCTCATACTCAGCTCTCTCGATGTTGAACGACGAAACCAAAATCGATTTTAATCAATGTAATTGCCTACAAACAAGGCGACGCTCTCGACCTTGAAGTCTTATCTCACCTGCCTGGGTAATGCGGTTACATTGAACAGGTTGTGAAATCGAATCTTGCTTAGGATAAATTACCGAATAAGGTTTTTTTTTTCTTTTTCTTTTTCTCGGGGTTTTCCCTTATCTTGAGAAGATAAATATTGAGTAACTTTTAAGTTCCATTGATCCCGAGATCATTTGAGTATCCTTTCACCAATTTCATTTATTGTCTGATATGACCGAAGGATGTTAAGCTAAAAAACAAAAAAAAGGTTTCATCTCATCCATCTGATGATCTGTTTGCCTCCTAATCTGAAGCAGGAAATGAAATAGTACAGCTGGATGTTTTTTAAACCAAGCGCATACTCGTGTGTATCCACCAGAAATTCATCGTACAATTTTTAAACTTGTCGCCGAGATCCATCAACTCGTTCCTATTTTCAGTGTAGGATGGATCGCTTGACTATCGGTTGCATCGTTCTTGAGAGACGAATGAAAGTGATGGATAGTCCCTTAATGCAACTAAATTGTAAACAATCAAACCATTCTTCATTTCAGCGAAAAACAGAGATCGCAAAGTCCAATGGTGCAATCCATTGCTCATCGGTTCAATGAATAAAAAATTTGCCCGCCTACGTGTGCGACAGCTATTATCAACTGCAGCAGAGCTTAAACAATGATGATGGATGATTTTCTTTTAAGACAACATACCTAACATAATACATTGTTGAATTTTCATAATGGTTTTGGGAGAGGGGAGAACGAAAATTTCCTGCTATGTTTGGGATGGGAGATAACAGCAGTAGAGCTTCAGCGACGCCGATGCATACATTTTCTATTTCGACAACATACCTACACATTGTAGTAAACATTTTAGGTTCGTATTTGCGCAGAAAATCACATGTGCGGAAGGAAGAGGGGAGAACAGATACATTCACAGTATGTGTGCGGTAGAAGAAGATAAGCACACAGTCAAACCTCTTTTACCGTTTGGCAGCCGATACATTAGGCAAAATAGTCGGTGTAGAAGGAAATCCTTTATATATATTACTTATTTCAGTCTCAAAGAGAAATGCAAATGGTGCCTCAATATTTTTGTTTGTATTTATTTAGTTCCTAAATAAATACAAACAAAGTTTTTCCAACGAGAATGCTAACAGCTAACTTTACGGCACGAAATGAAACACACTAAAACCTGCTGTATGCATCACAACCTTGGTCATACAATTTCTGCCATGTTTCACCACTGCAGTACCTGCGAAGTTTCAAACTTACTTTTTCTCGTATGCTGTTGGGAAAGTATAATGAGAATGTAAGCCAACCCCCCCCCCCCCCTGCTTCTCCCAGTTCTCAATATTAATGTTTTTGGAGAAAAAAAACATTGTCTTCTATTCAAATAAATACTGTACATCTTACTTTGATCTCTGCCTTAGGCACTGATATCACTATTTGAACACTATGTTGTTTAAATAACTCAAATTATAAGTATAAAATATATGCTTCAATTGATATTTATTGTGCTGAATTTTAAGGACCTATATTTTGGAACTGGTTTGGAGATATCCCCACAACATAAGCCTGTAGAACATATATGCTCTGCATGTGGTCAAGCAGAAGGAGGAGGAAGTAAAATTGGTTGTCAATGGCCAAAAGGTGTCCATTATGTGTCATTTTGTGTTTATTGTGTTGCTGAGGTTGTTGAGCTGTGCTGCTGAACAAAACTTATTTCTTGGTGGCATCAAGATGCTACAAAATGCAAATACAACAGAGTGTTGTAGAACAGTATTGGCAGTCCTTCAATATTTTGACATTCAGTGTGACAATGTTGCTGGTCTTGTCACAGATTCTGCAAAGTACATGACTTCATGTGCGCAAGTGTGTGACGTGATCTGTCCTGCAATGATCCATGTGCAATATAGGGACCACAAGCTAAACATTGTGGCAAGCAGTTACAAGAACTAAATAAATGTGTGACAAATGCAAAGATGCTATTTTTGAATCCCAGGAAAGGGAAACACTAATACATTTCTTTTCTCCGGGACGTTACTTGGAAGAGGAGACAAAGATAACAGCTTTTCCATCACCATTGATGACCAGATGGAATTCTTGGTATAAATCTGTGTTCTATGTGGTGATCATCTATACAAGATATGGTCAACTTCTGCAAGTCGATGGCCTTGCCAGATGGAGGTACTGCTGTGCGCTTTTTTTCTGAATTGCAAAATAAGAAGGTTGTGGTCATCACTGCCAGTGCTACCTTCCTTAGAGAGCACAGCCAGATGATTATTGATGCCATGACCACCTTAGCAGGATCTTCATATTCCTTTTGTCACAAAAACTATAAAGCAGAATTGCTGACATTCTCAGCAACTTCAGATTGGCTGTTTGATCCTAAAACAGCTGCAGCCATCAGTATTCTCAAATCTGAGGTAAGGAAAGCTGAAATTAAGTAAACCTTTGAAAATGTGGGGTCTCTCTGCAAGACAAAATTGACAAGAATTGCAACAACGGATCCTGCACAATTACTGAGAACATGGGCAAACTGTTTGATGAAAAAAAAACATTGTCAGAAACAATGAAGCAACTATATTGAAAATATCAGCTGCCATGGAACTTTTTAAAAATCTGTAGTCATGTGCTACTTTTTGGGTACTTGTGCTTTCAGACAATCATTAAAGAAGCCACTCTAAAGGGTGAAGTTGTGAATGAGCTTGACATTTTGCTCAGCAAGAAAGGAGAACATTGCACACTTGTTGAATGCTTTGTGAAGGCATTATGGGTAACATACTCAAATGTAGATAGTGAATGTGCAACCTCCTCATGTGGACATATTTTGTCAGACTTGAGAACAAGTGCCTCTCCAGAAACTTTGGAAAGGGAGTTGAATGTGTATTTTGGATTTGAGCAAAAATGTTTGACTTTTGTGGTGTGTGCATGCGTGTGTGTGTGGGTGGGTGGGGGTGTGTGGGTGGGCGTGTGTGGGTGGGCGTGTGTGTGTGTGTGTACGCGCGCGCATGTGCAATCCTTTTTAAGTTATGTGGTATTGTAGTATTATGGTAACTTAATATGTTTTGTGAATGGAATTTAATTTGAATATGCATGCTTTGGTATGGGGTGTTTCTTGTGTGTGCTATTTAAGATATAATTATATATATATTATGGTTGGATTGTGTGTATTTAAATAAATAAATATAGTTTTTTTATTTACCGCTACATGAAGGTATTGGTTGTTTTTAACCCGCTGAGAGCTAAATTTTTATACCGCTTTCCTATAAATTTATTTACCATTTTTCAGGGGCACTACTTATAGGTATATATAGATAGACTGTCCACCTTTATTTTGCATGTTTTCATTTAGATACAAGAGTCTATTGAATGTTCATTTCATTTACCCATAGGAGATACAGACAAGGTCTATCAAGGACTATTGTCCAGGAGGACACGTTTAAGGCAATAATGCAAAGTCTTGGCTTCTTTTTTTATCTAGCATAACATTAAATGCATCAAGTTTAAATAATGCCAAACTTAAAGAATTTAAAAGTATTGAAGGTTTATCTCCAAGTAATAGAAATACCTGGATACTGAGTATTCATGTTATCAATGTCTTAGCATATTTATGGTTTTTGTTAAGAACGGCATAGACATCATTGGCATAAATGATCTACTCTTGAATCATGTAAATGATGAGATGAATTAAAAAAAGAGAAAATAAGCCGTGCACAATCTACAGAGCAAGAATTGGCCTGTTCAGTAGAAGGAAATGGAATCTGCTCAAGATTAAAGTTCAGCATGGAATGATAATAACTGAGTAGCTTCTCACAGCTCATCTTACCTAGGCTCCTAGTGCCCTTTGTGCCTCATAAACTAGGCTTCCATCATGTCCAATGATCCCAAAAAATCCGGCCATGTCCCTGGTACCTGCCTCTCTTATATCACCTGATTCCAAAAAGACGGAACGCAGGGTTACACACCTGTGAAAAGTGAAATGCCTCGTATTCATATAAAATATGCTAGGAGGTTTCAAAATCTATTCTGCATTTCTTATACATGGGGTCCATAACTACCCCCATTATGCATAAGTGTCTTCTTAAAGTGTTGTGTCCAGTGAAATAGCCAACAACCACTCTGAGCCTTGTTCTAGTTAGGTTTAAAAGAGTCTGACTTAAATTTGCTGCCTAACCCAGGAATAAAATCATGGACTTGTCTGGCGGTATTTTACTTTTTAAAAATCTCAAGATCAGCTCTAGCTGTAAACTGGGATCTCGCATACTTGACACTTCTAGGAGACACACTGCAAAAGAACTCAGGTCCTACAAATGCAAGACCTGCTTGCCACTTAGCCAGCCTGCCCGCCATCTTATTATCTCTGATGCCTACATGACCCAGAGCCCAGACCTATCCTTGGGCACTCCAACATCCTTTGACACTCCCACACCAATTTAGATGTTGTTTTAACTGCTGTAAGGACTTTCAAAGCTACCTGACTATCTAAGCAGATATGAATATATGCTTGTCTGCCTGGCATGTTTAAGATATGCATGACACAGGCTAAGATGACATACACCTCAGCCTTGAACCTAGTAGCAAACCTTCCAAGGGTAATGGCAAGATTGGCCCCAGGCCCCAGCCCTTGTCTGGTCCCGGAAGCATAAACCACCAGTGTGCCACGTCTGGCTCCCAGCCTTCAGGGGAAACTGTCTCATTCCCATTCCTTCCTGGTTGGAAACACCACCATATACGCAGGGTTTAGATTATATCTGGACCCCATCAAATCTCCTGCCATTAGGTATATAGGACACCTCTCCTGAAGTGTACTCAGAATCCAGGAGTGTCCTTTAAGAGGTATATTAAAACTCCACCCTTGTTCAGAGGCAGTACACACTCACCCTTACAGCTTCCTTCAAAAACAAATGCAAAGGAGGAAGATCCACCAAAATCTTTAATACAGACTGTGGTCTGCATCACCCTGGTTGTTATCATACAAGTCAGTCTCTACATTGAATTTAGCCTAGTAGCCACTGCCTTCATTCCTGAGGTGGGTTACCAGATAGCCACAATGTAGCATAATGAGGTTCTTATGACCAAGGTGTAGAGCCATCTGACTATATTTGGTTTTAGGCCCCACCTCAGTCCAATAGCCCTCCTACATGCCCATAAGGAATTCTGGACTTCTTAACTTTGTAATCCACATGCTTTTTCTAACTCAGCCCAGCATGCTCTACCAGTCCTGGCAGAGTGCTGCCCCTTATGAAGAACATGATCTTAATCTTGTCAGGATTGACAGACAAGTCTATGCCCATAAACCTTCCTCTCTAGCCAGTAAGGAGCCCTGAATTAGCTCTGAGACTGTGTTAGGTAATTTTTCATTTTCTACAAGACATATCATCTGCCTAGCCTTGGGCATGTATTCCTCCTTTGTTGAGCAGTTCATCCACCACCAGGCATCACAAAGTGGGTGATAAGAATCTTCACTGACGACAGTCACAATGTAGCTCTGAGGGTAAAGTTCCCCAGAGCCACCACCACCTGATTATCTTCCAAGGAGGTTATGATCCAGTCCAAAATGATCAAACTGATACCTCTATCATCCAGATATCTTCTAATGGTTAATAGGGTCATATGACTAAAGGCACCCTTAATATCTAGGAGTAGCCAGTTATCCACAGCTCATGCCCCCTCCAGTCTAATCACAATCAGATTGTGTACTGATTCTGTGGCTTTTCCTGACTGTAGGCATAATGTTGAGAATGTATCAATCAGTAACCCATCCTCAAATATATGTCCACTTGTCTTTCCAAAATCTTTTACATGAAGGATGTTAGACCAATTGAATAAAAATCGGTAGGTTTGCAGTATGACTGTCCGCCCAGCTTAGGTATAAAAACCACTGGAGCGCAAGAGAGAGTGAGAGAGAGCGAACTAACTTTCTTAGAGTACTGACTAACTTATTCAGTTCCCCCAAACAGTACATATTGTCGTTAGCATATGGAGGCTTAGTCTACTCTTCCACATCTCCAGGAATTGCAGATGCCACATATATGCTTACCTGCAGGAATGGAATTTCCAAGGGCCCAGATTCCAGTACAGCTTCAAATGTGCTCTCTTGTTGTCCCCAGAAGGGACCTCTGGTTGTTCGGAAATACATATCCCAATGTTGTTCCCATGGCTGTCTAGGGATATCTACAGTTCACCTAGACAGAGTCCAGCATATCTGGGCAAGCCTAAGACTTTGGGAGGTTGACAGGTATCCCAGAGGCTCCATTAATGACATTTCTGCCATGTGCCATGCATCTCTTCAGCACAAATTGTCTAAAACCTTTAGGGTTGGGAAATTGGTTGATGTTCTCCTATGGATTATTCGGAGACAGGCCTGACCCACCCAGGGCTCAGTGTTATGGGCTTGCAAGCTGCAAAGCCACTCCAGAGACCCCCTGCTACTGATCAGCATGGGGAAATAAGAGGCATGTTGCAGTAGTTTGTGTAATCAGCATGTTATTAATTATTGGAGGAATGAAGATGAATCCTAGGCCTAATGGTGACCATGAACTTTGTAAAGAGTTTTTGAACAAATTACAGCAAATGGAAGAAAGCTTAGGAAAACAGATGAATGATATGGGGAGAGAAATTAAAGAAGAAATCAAAATTGAAATACAGAACATGAAAACAGATCTTCAAGCCATTAAAATAAGATTGGAAATCTTGGAGGAAAGACATTGGAAATTCAATGTGGTAATAACAGGAATACATGGGAGGAGTATGGGCCACTCAGGAATTAAGAGAGATTTTGGAAGGGAAATTAATAATGAATGGGAAGTTGCTGAAGCCATTCAAGTTGGAAGGAATACAGGAAGAAGGATGATAGATAGTAGTCAGAATTATATGCATGCAAACTGTCTATAAAGTACTAAAAAGATCTAAGAAACTAAAAGGGACGAATGTTTTTATTTACAGAGATTTATTGGTGTAGCAGAAAGTCTTAAAGAAAAAGTTAGCTCAAACATTTGAAAACAGCTAGATCAAAGGTTACGGTGCTTACAAATGCAACCTAAAGTATGGACCAACAGAGGGCCCAGTAAGTGAGGGAAAAAGTGTTCTAAGGAACAGTGGAAGAAATGAAGAGGAAATGAATTGGCAAATAGCAACTACATCAATGGAAAATTAAATGTCAGGAAGCCCAAGGGCTGAAGCGATGATTCAAGATGATGAGAGAGAGAATGGGAGCCTATGTACAAGTGAGGGAGACAGGATGACATCACAGAGAAGGATAGTATCCCCAGACAAAAGGAAATGAGCTTAGACAGCCCAGCTGGTGAGAGAAAGTAGGTCAAATGTGTGAAAAACAGTACCGGCTGAGTCAGGGTTTGGTTTGTCAAGTATTGTATCCACTCCAAGGGAAAGGCTAATGCAAGTTGGAAGAGATATTGATGAGCACTATGGACATGATGCTGCGGTGGCAGAGGAACATTGGGAAGTACCACGTGCCGATACACATCACAGTGGTGGGAAAATGTTAAGAGCAAGAGCAAAATGGATGTATTTAGATTTTGTCTAGCTCAGAAAAGGACCAGGGGGAAAGAGGGAAGGTTGCAAATCTTGGTTTTTGGAATTGTAAAGGGTTGCATACAGGATTGAATAGCGGCTTTGTCAGGAAAATTTTGAACCAGGTGCATTTGTTAGCATTAGTTGAGACCTGGCTAGAAAGTAAAGAGGTTATGATCTTGCAGGAGTCTGATTTTGTTAGGAAATGTGGAGCAAGGAGAGATATTAAAGGGTGAGTTTCTGTAGGTATAGGTGTAGTGATGGAAAATCAATTGGGAAGAAGTGAAAGAGAGGAAATCAGAAATTAAGGAGGTTCTATGGCTGCTAATATGTGAATGTAATGTATGCATTGGTCTAATATATAACCCGCCAGTGAATTCCAGGTTTCACAACCCAAAGCTTGAAAAAGAATCAGTAAATATAAAAATAGAATTTCCCTTGATGGAGTTTATACTAATGGGAGATTTAAACAGAAGAGTGGGAGAGATGGAGGTTAAGGAATTAAATGTGTGGGAAGAGAGAGAGAGAAGGATGAATTTGGCAAGATATGGAGTAGGCACAGCAAGGACAAGGATATAAATGCGGAGGGGCTAAAATGAATTCAATTTTTTTGAGAATAATGAATTTGCACTGTTGGATGGTTGCTGGGGAGAAGATGAAATGGGTGAATTTACAAGTAAAGGGTTTGGGACAGTGTGGTGTATTTAAGATGATGAACATATGTGTAGTAGTTCACATTTTCCACTTACAGTGTCTTGGCATAGTGGTGAGCGCTCTGAAAATGGAAGATGTGATAATATCTGTGGCTCTGAAGCTAAGATAATTAGTTATAAGTGAGCTCCTGAAAGGACCAATGGGATTTGTGACATATTGAACTTTGGTATAGTTAAGCTATGTCTGTATGGAATTAATTTAACTATTTCTGTTGGCAATACAGTTGGGTGAGTTTATTTTTAAATGGGCCAGATGTGATAGGAAGGTGAACCATAGAGGGTGTATAACTGGTTTGATGAGGAACGTAGAAGGATGAGAATTATGGTAAGGGAGGCAGTGGTAAGATGGAAAGAAAGAGAAATGATGAAATAGACAGATGTGAGATATCGGGGGTTACTTGACCACAAAAAGCAAGAGTGGGCAAGAGCCATGGATATTGAATGAAAGTTGGACTTAAATGGGGCAGATTGTTAATCAGTATGCGAAGAGTGGGAGGAGAAATGTAAACATAAGTACTAATGAATGGGTTAGGTATTTTCATAGTTTATTCATTACCAAAACAAGAGACAAAAGTAGTCTAAATTTGGAAGTTTTAAATAATTTGGAGAAAGTTAACAGTAAAGTTTCTAAATTGAAGAAAAACAAAGCAGCTAGGATTGGTGGTCTACCTACAGAGTTTTTCAAAGTTTTGTGTGAAAATCCAGACAGGCTAACATGCATGACAAGGCTTATTAATGTAATTAAAGAAAAGAAGGTACCACATAGTTGGTGTGTAGCAATCATATATCTCATAAGTAAAAGGAAAGGGAATGAAACAAATCCAAAACACTGTAGGGGAATTGTGCTATTATGCAATGTTGGGAAAAATTTGACAGGGATGTTGGCAGGGAGAATACTAAATTGAGCTGAAGAAAACAAAAATATACCTGAATACCAGCAGGCTTTAGGAATTTAGAGAAGGAAAAAGGGCAGTGGACAATATACTCATAATTAAAACAATGATACATAAATATCTAAAAAAAGAAAAAGTCTAGATTGTATGTTATATTTATTGACCTAGAAAAAGCATATGATAGGGTAGATAGAGAAGTGCCATGGCACAAATTAGAGGAGAAGGGTTGAAGTGCTAATTAGGTCAGCATTCTACATTAGTTATACTACCAGAACAGATTTTGTGTCAAGTGTGGCTCTGGGGAAATAACTGGGGCTGCGGGACAAGAGAGAGGGCTAAGATAAGGTTGCAAATTAAGCCTCACACTATTTAATCTGTTTGTTGATGATATTTTGGATTGTTTGCAGCATGGTTGTATTGATATGCCTGCAATTAAAATGTAGATATCCAGGGGTTACTTTATGCTACTGATCTGATGGTATGTTCAATATCAGTGATTGGCATAAAATTAGCTATAGGTGAGATCGAAAGCTACTGTAAAAAATGGTGTCTGAAGATGAATCAGGAAAAAACTAAAATTATTGTGTTCAAGAAAGGAATAAGCTATGTGAAGATGAAAAGTAGTTCAAGATAACAAGGATAGCTATGTAATATAAATTTTTGTATAGTAAAATAGTTAGAGCTGGGTCAACTAGCTAAGGTTAAGACAGTCCTATCTGTTCTTAGCACTTTAATAAATAAATACAAAATAAAACTATGTACAAGGCAAATGCTGCCTATGGATGCATTTTAAATTACAAAGAATGTCCGTTTTAGGCAGGTTTTTTTAATGTGTGTATTACTTTTGGATGGCCTTTATCTAGCTTAGTAGGTAAAGCCATTGCTTGTCTTGGAGTATACTCATGAACATATTAAGTATGGAGCATAACAAGGGTACCAATAGGTAGTACTTTCTGCTTCATCAAAAGAGTTCTTTTTTTGACATAATAGGCTCTTAAATGTATACAGTATGAAGAAATTCCTTTAGGTCCCTCTATCTTTAAAATTAATAAAATAAAGATGAAGGTACATTTTTTAATATAAATTCTGTGATTGGAAGTAGAATGACTTTCTCCAACTGGATAATAGTATGCATTTGTCATGCAAAACTGCTGCTTAAATGTCCCATTTCGGTTACAATAAATTATGTATTTTGTTTGCAGATCAAGCCAAAGAGTGGTGCAGGATCATGCCCTTTTCAGTTAGTAGCATATTGGAAATGTGAACCAAGCCATACAGATCTCAAGGTGGATTATAAGTACAATAGTCATGCAATGGCATCTTCATCTCCCCTGCTCAATTTGACAGTAGCTGTTCCAGTAGATGGAGGTGTAAAAAGTATGCAATCAAAACCTACAGCTCAGTGGTAAGTGTAACTAGATATAACCTACTAGGTTAAAGGATGTTAAACTACAAAACAAAGTAGATATTGAATTCAACTCCTTTATTCTATGTTGTGTTATTCTTTATAGAATGTTGGTTTTTGTTAACTGTCAGTATATACAAATCATAATTGTTTCATATTACAAAGTGTAGTGTTTTGAAATATGAACACAAAGAAATGTGATGGAATTCTCCATTTGCTTTAGACCATGAAATATCAGTTTTTCTTCCATCAGTATTCAGTATGAAAATAAATGTTACTATATTTATGCATTCAATACAGTATAAGAGATTTGGCAAATGACAGTAATATTTGAGGACATGATGTAGAATGGACTAATCTGAGTCATTCCGAAGAGTAGGCTATACTGGATGTTCATTTTAACTTGGTCCTGCTGTAGTTCACTCTTGCTCTAAATTACATAAATATTTGAATGTGAGTTTCACTTCAGAGTTTGTAAAAGCTCTATAAGTTTGTGTCGAAGTTGCCTAGTTTCTACACATGGTGCTTTGCAACAAATGGGGGTCATTATGATGGATCAACCATTATTGCCATTGCAGCAGCTGACAAAGAAATTCCTTGGGCTCGGCTCCTGAAGCTCTGTCCCTACAAAGTTACAAGGCTTCAAAAAATTTAGGACACAATTCATTGGGCTAATGAACACCCAAAGTTGCTGCATATGGGATCCAAAACCATCCAATGAACATGCTCAAATTGGAATATACCCTTGGAAGATTAGAATCCTCTTGAATTGTACTTTCTGTAAGTTATGGACCAATCTTCTTCAAAGGAAATTGAAATTGAAACCAGAAAAGCAGCAAAACAATTTTATTGATTTCATGTACCAGTTAGATGAATCAGAAAAGAAAAATGCCTGGTTTCAGTAGGATGGTGTCCCTGTCCATGACACAATAGCATCTCTTAAAGGATATTTATTTAATAGCAGCAACATCATCATCTCTAACGTTATCATCAGGTATAGGAATTCTTATGCAGTTGGCTTTGAGTTATCTAAACTCAACCATATCTCATTAAAAATAATGTAAACAACAGTGGCCTTACTAATGTCAAATAAACATGGTCTTCAAATGCCAACAGACTATGAGGAATGGAGGGTTTGGTTTGTTACCTGCAACATCCTAGCTTAAAGTCAAGTAACATTTCAACTTTGTTTCGTTTTATCCTGGCTTTAATGTTAGAAATTTCTCTACCTGATGATAAGTATTAATTAGCATAATTTATTATTTATTTTACTTCTATCATCACAGTACTAATAATTTTTATTATTAGAGATGTGGTACTGTTGAAGAATAATTCTTATGGTGTGTAAATTAATACTAATGCATTGTTGTAATCAACAATAGCTTCCAAGATCCTCAGATTTTATGTTACTTGACTTTTATGTCTGGGGTTATCTGAATTACCAAGTCTTTGCTAGATGCCCAACAGCTGTATAACTTCATGCTCCAGGAGATGTATCACTTATGCCCACAATGCTTCAGGCTGTCTTCCATAACATGGGCAAGCTAGTAAGGACATACTTTCAGTGGAATGGTGAATTGAATCCTTTGTTTTAAGTTTCACTATGTTAATTCTTGGAAAATACTTTAGAAATTGAGAGTAGCTATTATTGCTACCACCACAACTGCCACCACTGCTGCTGCCACCCAAAATGTTTTATTTCATATGTGAAACATCCAGTTCTTTTTGCAGATGACACAAGTGCTATAATTAAAGAACACAATGTCAGTCAGCTCACAGATTCATGTAATAAAATCTTCAACAAACTAAATAATTGGTTAGAAAGTAACAAAATTCACATACATTTTGAAAAAATTAACTACATTAATTTTTGCACAAAGCATAAAACCCTGGCAGACCTAAGGATAGAATATGAAAATAAACAGATTGCAGAAGCCTATAATACAAAATTCCTAGGTCTTATGATTGATCTTAACATGAATTGGAAACACCATATTGATTAATCTTACCCAAACTGAGCTGTGCATGTTTTGCAATCAGATCTTTAATTCAGCTAATAAATAAGAGCATACAACTAAAAACAGCTTATTGTGCATATTTTCATTCATTGATGACCTATGGATTAAAATTTTGGGGAAATTCAATAAATGCTAAAAAAAAGTGTTCATTATGTAAGAAATAAGGTAATAAGAATAATGGTAGGGGCAAGAGAATCAACTCACTGCAAACCACTTTTCAAAATGTTTGGAATTTTACCATTAGCCTGTGAATATGTTCTAGCCATATTGCCATTTGTAATAAATAACCCAGAAAAGTTTACAAAAAATGCAGATATTCATAACAAAGAGACCAGACATAGGCAGGACTTACATAGACCAACAAATGATTTGTAGCCATTCCAAAAAGGGAGTTTACTAAAAAGGAATAGTTTTGTTTAATTTACTTCCCTCTTCTATAAAAGAATTGCAAATGAACAAAAACAAATGTAGATCAGAATTAGACACCTCATTACTCGCACCTTCTATAAAGAGGAGGATTTCATTCAATCAAAAAATACTGGTAATAATGTAACATTGTGAATATAACAAACATGAATGTTCCAAGAAGGCTTTTGGAAACAGATATGTAATTGTAAATTATGCAAAACTAACACCTCTGAAAATTCATTGTCAGAGCTATTATGTGTAAATAAATGTATTAAGTATGAATAAATTTAATTGTGACTTGATCTACATCCCAGAGTGTGGGCTTAGAGTCTAATCTCATAATAGGATCTACAGATTGCAATGTTATGTACGCGCGGGTGTGTGTGTGGGTGTGGGTGGGGGTGGGGGTGTGTGGGTGTGTGGGGGGGCGTGCTTTTATTTGTTTTTTTCCAAGTTAGTTTCTACACACAGCTAAACATAAATTGTGGTTAAACACTTATCATAGCACAAATTAAACCATACAGTGGTTAATTATTAGCCCTAGAAATGTGAAGCATTTCCAACATAGCAAGTTGTCCTTGAGGTATGATACATGTAATATTTGAAATTGTCTTGAATGTGTACCAGATGAGAAGATGTAATGCATGGGGAGTAAACCTTGTAGCTTAAATGGTCCAAATCTTGACCATGGCATTGAATTTTGCAGTTGTCATTCAGCTTTCTGAAATATGAATTGCCTCTTCCTTATTTTTGTTCATGGTGCTATTGCTCACAATTTCCCTTAAAGCAACATAATTTCCAAATCCATAATCTAAACCAGGCAAACTGTTCTTTTTCTGTATTACTCCATTTCTTAACCTGCCATCCATTATCAAGATTTTCTTTTATTTCCTGGTAAAATGTTAGCTTTTCACCATCTGTCAGTATCTTTAAGCCTATCTTACTTCACCCATACTCCATTCCTTAAATTTTCTCAACCTAGCAATAAATCTTACAATCCAGTACGTATGGAATGCTCTTATGTTAATTACTTGTATGTATTATTGCCTAGGAATTTACCAGTGTTGTAAAATATGCTAACTTGTAACTAATATGGTTTGAATCAATACTTTAAAACTAACTCCAACACTCACACATTCTCTTTCCCCATTTCTAATATGCCACCAATATTTGCCAAGTTTCATGGAATATATAAGAGCATATATCAAAATTTGTATGAATTTCATTTAGTTGCTCCCACTCATCTCTCTTTCCCAATTTTCTAGGTCATAGCTTCATTTTGATTCAACTAATGCTAACAAAACTTTTTGTACCATTTAACATTCTTCATTGCTGCTAAATAAAAATTTGCATGCACGCACACACACACACACACACACACACGCACTCACACTCACTCCCTCCCTCACTCACTCCCTCCCTCACTCACTCCCTCCCTCACTCACTCCCTCCCTCACTCACTCACTCACTCACTCACTCACATTCCTCTGTATTACCATCACCCCTATTAGCTAAGCATAGTCATCCTATAAATATGCCTCTCTTAGTATGTGTAGATGGAAACTGCTGGCAAATCAAGTTTAGAAGTAAAAAGTATGCAACTTAACAATTATGTTGGTTGGGTACTGGGGCAGCCATTTTAAACTTAGAAGTTTGGTTCAGTAAAAACTGATTTAACCATGCCATATATCAATTGATCTTTCATATTTCTTTGCCATGCAAGTTTAAAGTTTTAAATGTCCATGATTACAAATCCAAAAGAGCAGAAACAGTAGAAGCACACCTTTATATGTGTTTAAAATTTGAAAGTTTGGGAAATTAAATTGTTTCTTTAAACAATCATAGAGATAGCTTTCCTGAAATTGTTCAACTGTAGAACTTGTTAAAATTTCTGTGCACTGAGCTTAGTAAAACATGCATATTGGGACAATGCAAGCTACTTAAACAAAGCCACTGAACATGTGCAGCAATCGGCAAATCACAGTCACACTATTTTGCCACTAAGCAGTGTATTAATTGTTTATTTGATATGTAAAATCTTGTGCACCTAAACTCATATGTAAATAACCATCTTAATGCAATGCATGCAGATTTGCTACATGAATGCTGTCTGACCACCATCATCTATGACTTGTGTCCTATATTGAAATCAATAAACAAATGTGTGCTTGCAACTCCATGTGAGGATGACCTGAGTTATAAAGAAGTTGAGGTAAGTGGTCGCGTCGTGGCCAAATGGTTAGACCATTTGCCTCTCGCCTAGAAGGCCCACGTTCGATCCCAAGCGACCTCTTATGAGATTTGTGGTGGGCAAAGCGGTGCAGGGGTGGGTTTTCTCCGGTTTCCCCCGCCATCGCATTCCACTGGTGCTCCATCTTCATTCCATCTATCACCAGTGTCATTGCCTGCTATGCCATAAGTTGTAAAAGTGGGCATTAAACTAATTTCTCATGCAGTGAATGAAGCCACCCAAACTTGGTAACCATCTAATTACTTTAGTAACTGTTAACAAAACTAATTTATTTTTATATTTGTTACTTTGGTGACTGTTATTGGGTAACTATTACTATCTGTTTCTATAACTTCTGTAGCTGTCAGGTTATTATCTGCCCATTCCTACTAATGTATTATGTAGTGCCATCAGCTTTTGCTTATCCCATTGAGCATTACTAATTAACGTAACTCCTATAAAGGGAAAATTCTTTATCTATGTGCATACTTTTGCCCATTGATGGCCGTTTTCTGTCTTAATTTAGTTATTTTCTTAAACAGCATTATTTTTGTTTTATAAGCTTTAACCTTCAAACCCAATTCTTTGCATTACGTTTCATGTATAGCATTCTGTAGCCCAGTAAACTATTAAGGGACTTAGGTCAAGTGGTTGGTGGGAAGCAACATTCTGCTAACAACAATACTAATAAATGGAATTCGTTCACATTAAAACTACAAAATGCTTATAATTCTCATGAACCTTGCCATTGGAATAGAATATCTATTCTCTACAGTTGAGTCATTTATTTTGCAGGTAAACTTTTGAAGAAAGTGCTTTTAAAGAGCTGCCAATAAATGAAGTGGTCATTGCTGCTGCTGCTGCCACTAACAGTGTTAATATCACCACAGTAGTGTTTCCAACTATGTGTTTTATTTCTAGTTTGTGCTGCCCTTCAAATGATTGGCAGTTTTCTAGTTTGTGCTGCCCTTCAAATGATTGGTATTTGTGTGATGTTAGATATTAGTTGTTTCTCATTTAGTGTATGGAGGTTCAACCAAGATATTTGCTTCTTTTAGATAGAATTATAAAGTTTTGAACATTTTGCGTGCTTGAACTGATAAAAATGAATTCAGATTGTTGACTATGCTTGAAATAAAACATTTGTTGCAAAGGGTTGCTGAAAGTGGCAGAGCTGTATGGAAATTTACTGAGCTATCTCAGCACAGTGAAAACCATGGGGTAGGTTCATTGAGAGCCCGTTTGGAAATTGCCAATGGACCAAGTTCTCAAGGAACAATTGCAACACAGTTTAACTGTGAAGGCACCACACTCTCAGGGATTGAATTTGAACTTGTTGGTACAGGATACAGACTCTCACTTGTAAAGCGAAGATTTGTGTCAGGTAAGACATTTTGATATTAAATATATTTTTAGTACATTAGTCATCACAACTCACATGATCCAAAAACAGAAGATTGTGCTGGTTAAAGTTGTTCCTCTTTGTTTGGAAGCTATTATTATGGAAAAAATGCTCCTAAATATTATGAATTGCTATTTTAATGACTTTTATCTGTGAAAGAATGAAAATTATTGGACTCCAAATATGAACATGCGAGTTTTGGCTCTAATCTCTGGCTCATGAGAACTTTGAAAAGTACCCTTTTGGAATATGTTAATTTAGAAAATGAACAATCAACATGTGAGCTTTGATGGTAGACATTTGTTGATGAACAACACTGGAGCACCGATCTGATTTTGGCAATTGACAACACAATTAACAAAACATTTATCTACTTAATTATTTAGCTTCTACAGTAGCCAAAATCTATTTTAATTAGTAACTAGAATGATGTATTAACAATGTGAGAACCATGAAAGCACACTTAAATTAATATGTTATTGAACTTAAAGATGCTATCACATTGTTAACAACACTAGTCAACAATGAAAATGTCAAGTAAATAATTTCTGCTAATTCTTAGGTATTTGCATCTGCCAAATCAAAAATGAAGCCAGAAATGTTCCATTGCCCACCAATTTTTTTAAATATAAAAATAATTTTTCTGTGCTTATTGGTATAGGACAATAAATGTACTATACCTGCTTAAGCTTTTATGGCTGGCATTAATCCAATTGAATGTAGTTTCTGGGCTTGTAGGCCATGGTCCAATAGATGAAATATCACCTGACGTTTCACCTGTGACTCTGCTAAGCATCTTTGAAGGATAATGACTCTTGCTGGATTACACTAGAGTGGCGCTTTGTGAAGCACCCAAACTATATATAGGCCAGAGGGACCACCCTCTCATCTCCCATTGGTCACTCATCCACCATTTCCTGTGTGGCTGAGGAAACATCTGTATGATTTGTCCATCTGTTTTTTTTTTTTTTTTTTGTATTGATCAAGCAACGACATCCAGGCTATGTGTATATGTAATATTTCTTCTTTCCTATTAAAATTGTTTTGATGTATATAAAGTTCAATGGCCTCCTGGTAGAGCCAGGCATGGTAGTAGGCTGTGTTGTCTAGTATTTCAGTCCCATTAAACTTGATGTTGTGGCCTATTAGTAATGCATGCTTGGCTACTACTGATTCTTCTATGTGTCCTAGCTGGCAGTTGCTTTTGTGCTCTTCGATGCATGTTTTTATGCTGCACTTAATGGTTTCTATATAGAATTGGCTGCAGCTACACGTATGCAGTAGATCCCTTCCATTGAGAGCTGGTCCAGCTTTTCCTTTGTTGATCTCAGTTGGTGCTTCAGTTTCCTGGTGAGTTTGATGTTCATTTTTATGTTGGCTTTCTGCAGCAGTTTGTCAATGTGATCCATTACAGTGTGAATATATAGCAAGAATGATTTGTTCTCCTGCCTTTTCAATTTGGTAGGGTTTTGTGCTCTTCTTGGATGTGAAGCCCATATATTTCCTTATTACTGTATCCATGAGCTTTTAATGCCTGGTGCAGCTGCTTCAGCTTCTGTTGCAATGTGACTGGGGTTTTAAAAGCAACCAATGAATTAGTCAGAAGTTCGACACTTTCCAAGGAAGACAGAAAGTTATTATAAAGTGTGAAGCAGTTACACCCTGCCTCTATGGCCTACGCAAGATACAAAAAGAAACCATGCCATTACACCCAATAGGACAATAGGGCCACCTACCTACACACTAGTAAGTCAATTGTCAAAGCTCTTATAGTCGCTTATTGGAAACACTGATACACACATTACGAACTCGACACATTTTATTGAAAAACTGGGCATGACAAAATTGGACCCACAAGACCAACTTAAAGGTTTGATGTAACCTCACTTTATACAAGGATTCCTGTAGAAGACACAGCTATTTTTGACATTACCTTACTACTATTTCCTATGGAATAAAAACTATTATGAACAGAAAGATGGAGTTGATATGGACAGTCCTCTATGGTTGCAAACTTCTACATAAGTTTGAAGAAACAGCCCTCGAATCCACCATTCACAAGCCTAAGTTGTAGTGGAGTTATTTGGATGACACATTTGCAATTGGGGCACATGGAGATGAACTGGGAAAATTTGTCCATCACATCAACAACATAAATTGAATACAATTTACAATGGAGAAGAGGAAACATCAAAGCCTCCCCCTTTTAGATGTTTTGATAACTAGAAAACCGCACATGTTGCTAGGACATACAGTCTACATGAAACCAGCACACACAGACTACTATTTATAAAGACACTAACCACCATCCCTGGTAGAAGACAGGCATAATAAAGACCCTAACAGAATGTGCAAGCACACCTGTAAACTGGCTGTGTTGGAACAGGAACTGAAGTACTTGCACCAGGCATTACAGGTTGATGGATACAGTAATAAGAAAATGTATCAGCTTCATATTCAGGAAGAACACCATACCATACCAAGACAACAAGGCAGAAGAACAAAGCATTCCTGCAATATATCCATGGTGTAATGGATCGCATTGGCAAACTGCTGGGGAGAGCCAACATAAAAATGATCCTCAAACCCATCAGAAAACTAAAGCACCAACTGAGATCAGCGGACAAGCAGGACCTGCTCTCAATGCAAGGGATCTACCACATACTGTGTAGCTGCAACCAAGTCTATATTGGTACCACCAAGCACAGTGTGCATCAAAGAACACGAAAGAAACTGCCAACTAGGGCACATGGAAAAATCAGCAGCAGCTGAACATGTGTTGATAATGAGCCACAACATCAAGTTTGATGACTCTGAAATACACAGCCTCCTAACATGCATGGCTCTGCTGAGAGGCCATCAAAATTTATAAAGACCAAAACTTTTTTAAATAGAAAGAAGAAAGGCACATATACACAAAGCCTGGCTGCCGTTGCTTGATAAGACAGAACAAATCATATGGCTATTTCCTCAACCACATAGGAATTGGCAGATGAGCGACCAATGGGAGTGGAGAGGGTGGTCCCTCCCACCTATACATAGTTTGGGTGCTCCACAAAATGCCATTCTAGTTGTAATCCAGCAAGTCATTATCCTCCAAAGATGCATGGCAGAGTCACTACTGGATCATGCCCTACAAGCCTGGAAACTACATTCCATTGGGTACATGTACTGATTCCAGAAAATAATTTTATTTCTTTAGGCCAATAAAAGACATATTGTAGGTGATTGTTGACTGTGACTTCAACAATGATTCCAACAATGAGCTGCTTCTTACAAAACTATGGCTTTCTTGCCCAGGTCAGTGTTAAGTGCAACAATAGATAAGGAAGGTCTGTTACAAATAGAAATGCTCCTGCATGGTTGCCAGAGGAATACAAGCTTTATTTAATGAAAGGAGCTAATCCTTGTATTCTCAGTTGTGAATTAACAAGTAAGTCAGCAAATAGTGTTTTCTTAAGCATTGTGAATTAGAAAAAAAAAATATCTCACAAATGTATAAACAAAAAAACTAATTTTTGTTACATTTATGGTGAGTTTATTTTAAAGTGCAGAGACAACTCTTCACTCCTGGAATAAGAGCTTTTGAGTGTTGTTTTGATGATAAAATGGACCAGAATAGATTTTGGTATCCAGAAATCTATTGTGGTAAAGGTGCAATACTATTAACTGCTTGAGCAATGGCCATTTAAACGATGCATGGCTGGTAATGATACCCAATAAACAATTCAAGGCATTTAAATTGTTATATGTAGGTAAATATGCTTCGTACATAAACATTCGTATCTTTGATATTTATCAAGATATTTTAATGAAACAAAAACTGGCTTAAAGCTCATTAAAGGCACCATATATCTATCATAGAAACAAAAGAGAGACTATATGAATAAAAGTTTAAATATCACTAATTTTCTCTCTGTAGTAAAAGTCATTCTGTACGTTGAACACACCTAATTTGTGAGTCAGGCTTGTGCTATGCGCGTACAAATATATATACGTAGAGCTAGCTAAGCACAATGTTCTCGGCTTCAAGGTTTTATCATTCTGTTTATTGCTACGATGCAATTACATGTGTGTGTTTGTGAGGAACACCCAAGCTACAAAGAAATCAAACCTCTCTGTCAGCATTTCTATTTACGCCTTAGAATAAATACACAGCAGGGATTTATGGTAGAGTCATGTAGCTACGGGGTTCACAGTTTTTTGTTTTAGCTATCAGAAAAGCACATTTGAAAATGTTATATGTCAGTTCTAACCATGGCTTCGACTAGCAGTGTAGCCAATAAATTAGCTCGTGTAGGCAGTGTACAGGCTTTAGAAATAACTTCAGATAATGTGGAGGACTTTTTGCTATATGACAGTGACTTTGATATTGACAGCGAGTTTTCAGATTTTGAGGGGGGGGCATCGAGGATATAGGTAGCAGTAAGGAAGAAAGTGACTCTCTTCCTTCAGGTGTTCATGAAGAAGCAACATTGTGGGGTGGTCAAAATGACTCCAAAACAACTAGACATATCTTCACGAGCACAGCCTCTGGTGTACAACCCCAAGCTCAGCTGACATCTGACAGCCAACCAATTGACATTTTCACAAAACTTTTTATTGCTGACTTAGTGTGTCTCATTGTTACAGAAACAAATGCATATGCGAGTAAGGTGAAGGAAGACCTGAATTCTAAAGGCAATTTAGGGCCTAAGAGTAGAATTCAGAAGTGGACAGAAGTAACACTGAATGAGATTTACAGGCTAATTGGTCTAATTACGCTCATGGGTGTTATTTGTAAACCAACTTTAGACATGTACTGGTCTACAGATGACATGCTAGCTACTCCATTTTTTGGGAAATGCATGTCAAATAACAGTTTTACTTCCATTTTGTGGTTCCTTCATTTCACCGGCACAGAAAATGTAAACAATAAACTACACAACATTAGGTCAGTTTTGGAATATATTATTTCAAAATTCAAAGAAAATTACGTGCCTGGTGATAAGGTCACTGTAGATGAAAGCTTGATTCTTTGAAAGGGCTGCTTAGGCTGGAAGCAATACATCAAAACAAAGAGGGCCAGATTTGGCATAAAGAGTTTTGATCTTTGTGAAAGTAAAATGGGATATCTTTACAATAGCTGCGTTTACACTGGTCAAGGAACTGATAATACTGGAGACAAAGATTTGGGGTTATCTGGCTCCATAGTAATGCACCTGATGGAACCTATACTTGACCAGGGTAGGACTGTATATTTAGATAATTAGTACAGCTCCCCTAAATTATACATGGCCTTATACAAAAGGAACAGTATGTTCAAATCGTATTGGTTTGCTGAAGAATGTGAATACAAAGACTCTAGGGAGAGGAGAAATGCAGGTGTGTCAGCTCCCACCCTTGACCTACATTACTTGGCAAGATAGGAGGGTGGTTACGGCATTGTCCAATTGCAGCCCTAAGATTTTGATGCATTGACACAGGAAAAATAGATGTCCACACCAAAAGCCTGTCAATTTTCAAGCCTGATGTTATCCAGGAATGCAATATGCATATGGGTGGTGTGGATCTAGTAGATCAGGTATTGCAATCGTATCCTTCTTTACGAAAAACAGTTAAATGGTATAAAAAGGTATTTTTGCACCAGCTGGATATCACCATATGCAATTGTTTAGTAATTTGAAGAACTCTAAACCCACGCAAGACGATGACCCACCTGGACTTCCGCATATCAATAGCTCGTAGCCTAATTGAGTACTATAGCATCCAGAGGTCTCTTCATACAGGAGGTAAGAAATCTACAACCCCTGAACCCCTCAGACTTGAAGGAAAACACTTTCCTAAAAGGATACCACCGACAGCTAAAAAATCGTGTCCATTTCGAAGGTGTTTGGTGTGCCGTAAAAAAGGAGTCCGTAAAGAGACTTAACATGATATGCCGTGAATGTGGAGATGTGCCCTTATGTGTCTATCCACGTTTTGAGATGTACCATTCAAAAAGGAACCTTTAAAGGTAAGACTATTTATTCTAGAGTTTATTTAACTTTATTATAAAAGATAAAAATTAAAATTATTAGGGTTAAATAAGCATTAAATGCAAGCATGCACAGGACGTCATATGATGTCTATATTGGTTCTCCTGCATTTTAAAATTGACGTCATAGGACGTCCATATCCGCGAAAAGGTTAACTGGCTGGCCTTTAAGGGTCCTGTCATATGTCATTTGCAGTTCTTGTGATGTGGCAGAAACCCAATGATCATATAATGGACTGCTACTTCTGCTTGACAAATATATCTGTTAAATATCCATCTTTAGAATTAGCAATTCAACCAGTACCTCATGGACCAGTCCTTGTCATACCAACTTCATCAGATGATAGAAATGCGATTGAAGATTTTGAAAGTGTTGATGACATGATGAATTACAACAGAGTGACCTAGCTTTGTGAAGGAGTTACTATAAACAAACCTCACTTTATAACACAGGGAATCTAAAAGATTTGGTTAATGATCTTGGTGGGTTATCTAAAAATAAATCTAAATATTTGCTTCAAGATTGAAAGGTTGGCACCTCATTCCAGGCACCAAAGTAAGCTCTTTCCATCAATGCCAAAAAAAAAAAAAAAAAAAAAAAAAATTGAGCATTTATTTTCTAAATGGGAGGACCTAGTTTTCTGTAATAATGTTGATTGTTTGATGGAGTCTTGGGGTGTTACACATAAACCTGAAGATTGGCATTTGCTCATTGACTCCGCGAAAGCAAATTTGATAGAAGATTTGCTACATAATGGAAACAAGTTCCCATCCATTGCTATAGCCCACGTAATTATATCAAGGAGAGATATATGAACATCCATCTCTTGCTATCCAGTAATCTGTATGATGGCTATTCATAGCAGATATGCATAGATTTTAAAGTGATAACTATCCTATTGGATTGTTTGCTGTTTCAAGTGCATGAGTACAGATAAAAGCAATCATTATGTTAAAGAAAGTTGGCCAAAGAGAGAGTCATTCAATCAAGGACATGCAAATGTTCAACCACTTACAAGGGCTGACAAAATCTTATTGCCTCCATTACACATCAAACTAGGTTTGATTAAGGACTTTGTGAAAGCAGTAGAACATTACAGGAACATATTTCTGTTCCTGAAAACTAAGTTTCCAAAGATCAATGAAATGAAACTAAAAGAGGGAATATTTTTTTCCTCCATTACACATCAAACTAGGTGTGATTAAGAACTTTGTGAAAGCAGTAGAACATTACAGGAATGTATCACTTGTTCCTGAAAACTAAGTTTCCAAAGATCAGTGAAATGAAACTAAAAGAGGGAATATTTTTTGCCTCTCATAATAGAGAAGTTATAAAACATTCACAGTTTGTCAAACATGCAAGCAAGAGCTGCATGGTTCTCTTTCAAACATTTTGTCATAAACTTTCTAGAAAGCTGCAGGTCTGAACATTACAGAGAACTTGTCAGTAAGCTGAACTACAAGATCATGGGATGTAATATGTCTTTGAAAATACAAGTGTTGGACTCCCATCTTAACTTCTCACCTGAGAACCTTGATGCTGTCGGCAGCAAACATGGCAAGTATTTCCATTAAGACATTGCTGAAATGGAAAGATGCTTCCAGGGAAAATGGACTCCCAATATGTTGGCAGACTACTGTTCTACACTGAAGTAATGTAAATTCAAAAATTTACTTCACCTTCTTTTAGGTATGTAATAAGTATTCCAACTAAGGTATTATGCCTATTGAAATGTATAATTAAATGTATAATTACCAGAAGTGTTTTTAACACAATTATTCAAAAGCTATGGATGATGGAAAGCTTCTGTAAACACATTTGAAATCATAAAAAGGTCAGTATGAATTGAATTGAATTCTATTTGGACAAATCATACGGAACTTGGGCTACCCTCCAAACTAAGGAACCATCTTTCTAGTCATCAGGCAGTCCTTTACATGTTTTGCAAACCTTTACAAATTTTGCAGATTTTGTGTGCCCTCCTTCTCATTGAGTTTGCTACTGCGTTGCGAACTTCTTTTTTTGTTTTTCTTTTCTCATTTTCCCTTTCTGTTTCTCTTTTTTCTTGTCCTATATTCTGCCTATTTGGGCAATGTTAATCTTTTATTTCCTAATCTAAGCTTGCTTAAGCCTTTCTTTAACTATCCCTTTCGCCTTGATCAGATTTTTTTTATCTAGTTTCTTATTACTTTTCTCTTACCTTTCTCCATTCCTTCATATTTTTTATGCTGCACTTGTCTCAGTTTTTACCCTCATATCTCATTCTCTTAAAAACTCGTTTTGCTGCCTATTTCTGCTTCAACTTCTGGTTGCCCTACTATTCACTACTTTATTACTGCATAATTGCACACTTCTTGGAACTTTCTTGAAACATGTACATAACCTCTCTTTCACTTTTCCTGCTAAAAAAAACACTTGTGTTTCCACTTGTCTTCCCTCTTTTATACATACTTAATTCCCACTACACTTGTCTTGGTCTAAGATATACCTCTTTTCCTCCTCTCTGCATTTTCCTACCTTTTCCTTTGCCTAGTTATCTGCCATGATGCCTCTGTTCCTTCTTTGGTTTCCTCGTAATTGCATACCTCCTTTTGCCCCTTCTAAATGCCATTGGTTTGTCTCATTTTTCCACACATTTAACTCTTCAATTCTTGATTTTTGTTTCTTCCTTGTATTTCTCATTCTTCTCCTGTGACCATGTCCTTCCCTTCATTCACTACAGAGACTGCCCCTCTCTCTTTGCCTTTTGATAATAGTTCTAAGTTCCCCTTACTTCTAACGTACCTCTAGCCTTTGGCACCACCCCCTTGCCCTGGTGACTAGCTGGCCTACTGGCCATTTCATTTTCCTCTCTTTGTTCACCTCTTCCATTGTTTCTTTCTTCCCCTCCTAGGCTTCTATTTCCCCTAACCATGATGTGCTGTCCTTCCTTGCTTCCCCGTTTTGTTGGCTTCGGCTACTTTCTCCTTCTTCTCCATGCCACCTCTTTTCCTTCTCTCTGATGTGTGGTCCTGCTTCACTTCATCTACCTTCTCTACTTCCTGTCAATTTTCTACTCTGTATTGCTGCTTTGGCCATTCCCTTCACATGTCATTGCACTTTCCCTTAGTTCCTGGTTCACTGCTTTTGTTCTTTCATGTGTCCTTTCCGCCACTTTACCATTGATCCGTAATTTTAAATGGCATGCCAGTGAATAAAGCTATATTCTTTACCATCTGGTAGCCATTCCGACGAGCTTGTTCAATTGCAGTTGGATTCTATATGTATACTGACTGCTTAAGTTTGGATATGCAGCTGCCATTTATAGCTTCATAGTATTTCACATCTTAATATGCACAAACATGAGTAAAGTCCATACTTCAGGACTAAACTAGTCTCACAGAACATGGAACATTTGGAATCTATTTTAACCAATTTAAGCTTGTGGAAGATGAAATATGCATGTGTGAGAAAGTGCAACATATCCTGTGGAAATGTGGATGGTTAAAATTGAAAGAGAAGATCTTGGAAATGTGTAGTGGGAAGAAGACAAGTGGGAAGTATACAAAGAGGTTGGAAGTATACAAAGAGGTTCACTGTATCTCATCTAATGGTTCATCAAGAAAAGTGGACATCATTGCACTTAACGGGCTCACAAGAACAATAGTTGTCATTGAACATACCAGGCAATTTGAGAGAGATCTGCAGCAAGAACAAGGAGGTTGATAAGGCGAAAAAAATCTATGTTCAAGCCATGCCTCCCCAATTTAGCCATGAAATACCATCTCCCAATTAAATATTGGCTCTTTATTGAATTACTTTTGGGAGTAGGAAAAGTGTACCAACTTTAATGTTAACTCATTCAAAAAGGCTCAGAATTTCTCAAAAAATGTTATGCTTCATACAGTAATTGATATTATCAAGGACTATTTAGAGATCCTGCATCACCATTAATGTTTTGTGCAGAATTTTATCCCTGTTAGTATAAATATTGCTATATATGTAAACTTTAATACAGTTCTTAAATCACATTTCTTAATGATTTTTTTAGTTTCATTTTAATTATAGCCTTTGTCTATTTTGGTTTTCATATTCTTATGTTAATTGATTTTCTTAATTTGATTTAATTGTTGTTTTTATTTGTAATATATTTCTGCTTTCTATTTTATTCATTTAGTTTATTATAGTTCAGAACCCCTATGGTCAGTGATAGATCTTGGCTGATGTCAAAATTTTGATTAAATATCTAATTGTTAAACTTTTGCTATTTATAAAACACTGAGAGCTCACATAGAATGCAATCCTTTGTCAACCTAAGTATAAAATGATACTATGGTGAAGGGTGAAGTGATGTGATTTGTCAAAAAAGAGATGGAATAAAGCTGGCAATACCCGAGATGTCCTGAGAAATTTGACAAACTGGAAAGTTTTGTTACCTATTTTAACAAGAATCAAGTGAGAAATGAAACCAACTCTCTCCGTAATCTCATTTTATGCAAAAAACCAAAAATTTATGTATTGGTACCTCCATTTTAAATTTTTTGGATCATGGGAGTTATGACGCTAAGATACTCATTTATTCCTTGAGTTTCAAAAGTCATACTCACAGTCATCTTTATTCAGCATAATATTCATTTACAAATAAGGTTTAGTCAAGTATTGGTTACAATGATTCTTAATAATATACTTAAATAATAAAATATAATAGATTTACATTATTTACATTGTTCATAACACAGCTTACAATTTTACAGCTTGCATAAACTGAAGAACATACAATGAATACAATCTGTTTGTATACTTCTAAGCAAAAGGGTTGCATGTTGTGACATGATTAGATTCAAGAGCTTGGCTGACAAGATCACATTTCACTGTCTAACCTTTGGGATAATCATATTTGTGTTAATGATTGTGATATGTGATAGTACTAATCAGCTAACTGAATAAAGAGCATTTGCAAATTTAAGTAAACTAATGACTGTGTACCCTATAAGAACTAACTTTTTCAAGTAACATTTTAGAGCAGAACAAATTATTGAAAAAGTATGCAATTTTTATTATGAGAGAGCTAAATTAATGGAGTTGCAGTTTTAGAGAGAGAGAATTAGAATAATATGATAGTTATTGCTAACAATATGTTGTGGTAAACACTAGAGACTCAAGGCGGTTGAGTGTCTTAACAAATGTCCTGCTTTTACAAGTTTTCAGAGTTTTGCACTGAATTATTTGAATTTTACAACCCTTCCAAATCTCAAGATATTAAAGCTGGAGGAGTGTAATAATAGAATACCTCAGTTACAAATGCACTCACTTTAATATAATTCTTGATATTAGGTAGCTTTTGGGTTTGGTGCAATTCCTTCCAGACCTTATGTAATGAAAAAATTCTCATGCCAGTGTCAAAGATCAAATTGAAGTGTTCTGTTTAATAGGGGATGCTCATTTAAAGGATGATACAGAAAAAAGTATTGGCAACGCATAGGATATAGATGGGAAACCAAAATGACATTTTTACATTAGAGGAATCAATGTATTCCAAAATATGGATATGTGGCAATCCCCAAAGACCTCAGTAGTGCTACAATAGGGAAGAAGGCATCCATATATAAAAATGGTTTAGCCTCTGCTATTAAGTAATGACAGCACTTCAGATATGGAAGAGAATTTGTGTTCTACATTTTGTAAATGAACCTCTACCAGTCCAATGAGGATATTATGTTATGATTTAAATCGTAATAGCATCTTGAACTGTTGGCCTCTTCAGATTGTATATTTATAGAGCATAGATTTATGCACATTGTCCAAAATATGTAGCTATGTGCCAAGTATTTCAGTGCCCTTTGAAATGCAGATTTAAGTGGACAAAGTGTTGGTCTTGACACGTTGTTGTAGGATCACATTGGTTAAATCATGCCATTTTTATATGTGCTTCCTCTTATCAAATATCACTTTGATGGCCTACACCACATCCTACCTGCTTATTAGGGTTTCTTTGGTTCAAAGAGAGAGGAAAAGAAATATGTGTAATAATTCAAAACTTGCAATTATGCATAGAAGCTTGGGACAGTGATGTGATTAAATAAAAAATAAAAGAATTTGAGTCGGTTTTTGTAACACAAACCTCACTTATTTTTACTTACTGGGGACCGGTTTCGGGTAACAGTTGTTCCCGACTTGGAATTAAGGGTTGAAAATGGGAACAACTGTTACCCGAAACCGGTCCCCAGTAAGTAAAAATAAGTGATGTTTGTGTTACAAAAACCGACTCAAATTCTTTTATTTTTTATGTGTAATAATGTCTACATTAAGTACAAAATTGCATATGGATGCTTTACTGACTTCAGTTTCCCTCCCATCTCATTTTCTAAGTGTTAACCACAGAGGAGTGATTTTCCTACATTCATTGCTATTTAGCTCAGAGATGAGAAAAAAATTTGATTAAAAAGATTGCAAATTTTAAAATACAGAAATAGTTCCATTACAGGATAAATTCTGAGGTGTTATATTCCATAAAAGTCAGTTCTCAAATAATTCAGAACACACACAGTTTGTCACTAAGTGACTCTGCCTTAGAACATATCTACCCCAGATATCTCCATAAATGTTTAGTTGTTTCTTATGCCATTACCTGTTTTAAAGTTTCTTTAAAGTACTTGTATTTAAAAGAACTGCTTTATCATTTCTTTGGTGAAAATGACGATACCTTGTATAAAGAATGAAGTTAATAACTTAATTTGTTATGATAGCCATTCTTGTTTTCATTACAGGCAAATACATATGTGACGGGGATCCAGACCCAAAGTACAGATATGCTGCTCCTCCCAGTACAGACTGCTAGCAGCCAGTAGACAATGAAAGCTCTTCTAAAACAAATAGTTACTTCAAGTCAGTGATATTGCAAGTGTATGATGAGTCTGTGGACAGACTTTAATTAATTCACACATGGTGCTCTTATTTCTGAATATACACTTGCAAATACTTGTATTTGCCCACTAACTTTTATGTATAAACAATATTATGTATATACATACTCAGTGCAAAGTCAGTTTTCTAAGTAAACTTTTCTCCAGTATTAGATATTATGTATTTATACAGGTATTATATATATAAAAGAATAAGAATGGATATACCTAAAGAAATTAAATTTGTAAACACTTTTTCTAATAGGGTATATAATAATGTAAAATATTGCATTTCTGCAGTGCAGGAAACAAGGGTAGCCATATAAAAATTATTTTAGTGATGCAGGAGAAAAAGAGAAAGTATAAAATAAGAGAAATATATATAATCAATGTTAGTTGTATAGATTCTTTGTATGTCAAGAGGCTGTATGTATGTACATATGTGTATGTATGTACATATATGATGCATACATATGTTACTTGTTATTGGTCTCTAAAGCCAAAAGTAATAGTTATATGACTAGTGTAGTTTTATTTTGCATTATTATTATTATTATTATTATTATTATTATTATTATTTGTTGATTGGTTTGTTTGACCAAACCATGTACTGCATTTTGATATTGAACCGATCAAAGCATTGATAAAAAAGATAGTAAAGAAGCAAGCATGTGTACATTCCTTGGTAGCTCAGGACAACTTCTGCTATGTGATAGCTCCCGTCATGATTTGTAGCTCGTGACTATTTTTTAGCATCTGTAATATTCAACAACTCTCATGGTAGCATTTTATTATTCAAAGTAATTTTCTACTTTGTAAATTTTGTTCATTTCTAACTCTATTAAGCATTACTGATTATTATATTAATTTAAACATATAGCAATATGTATAGATAACTCTAAATGTTTTAATTAATGTAGCTGACATTTATCTTAATCCCTTTGGCTGTGCAAGTGTAAAAGGGAGATGTAATGCTTTTGATTCACTTCCAAGAAATATGTGCACTCTTTTAAAGGAAAGTCTAGTTCTTTGCTACCAGAATTTTAATGCAACAAGAAATAAACATACCAATGCATCAGTGCATATGCAGAAGTGTCATCATTTCTGTTGTACCTGGCATCATGAGCTCAAAACACATGAAATTTTAAAATTTCAAGTAATAATGCATAATCTTAGCATTATTTGTGAAAAGCATCAATGTAATCTTTCAATGAGGTATTTTTTGTGTTTAAATCATAATTGAGTGTAGAATAATGGTCCCGGTGGTGCCTGTAGCATGCATTCATGAACATATAGGTTGTTGGGTATAGGTGCAAATAAATTTTCACGAAGAACATATGGACTTGTTGGAACATAAGTGCAAATATGTTTGATATTCAGAAATAAAAAGTAAATGCATGTACTTTCAATTTCAGATTACTGTCTTATCCTGTCAGTTAACCCAGAAATGAAGAAATCATTTCAGGGCCTAGTAAACTTTAAATGGCTGAGTAAAAAGAAGGAAAAGAAAGGGAAGGAAAAAAAAACCTTTTACAGATTTTAACTACATTACTCCACCTACCTATCTATCCATATGTCTCTCTCTCTGTCTCTCTCTTTTATATATTCCTTTCTTCTTAACTTTCTTTCTTCTATCTATCTCAGCACTTATCATGAACATGGGAAGAAAAGTTGTAGGACAAACAGTTAAAAACACTGAGGCTAAGAGTTGTATCATCAATTCTAAAAATGCTGTTTTGATCCTCATGAGCTTTTAAAATATTAATGAATATAGTGTTTCATAAAATTACTTCTGGTTAACAGAAGTGTTTTCATTTACATAGCTGTTACTCTGTGCATTTGAAAATAATCAGACCAATTCTACATTTTTATTGTACTGAAATAAAATTTTAAAGATTTGGCCAAACATTTATATATTTACTTCTCCCAGTGATAATGTATAAAATACTTGCAAATCTTTCCAAAATTGATGTTTGAATAAGTATGTTTTAACATTATGGAATTCTTATCCGAGCCGATCAAGAAAAAAGCAGCTTAATTATTTGTGCAGAAATGCACCATATTTATTTTAATACTCAAAATATTTCCTATTTTATAACTGTATGTTTTAAGACACAGTATGCTATATCATAATTCCGTTTCTTCTACCCTCAAACTGCAGTTCCTCAAAAGAGAGCATTATTTTGAATATATCAATTGGTTTTTCTTCTTGGTGTATCACCCATTTCATGCCAATTACAGGTCAGCATTCATGTAAATAATTGGCAATAAACCAGCTCTAAATCTGAAGCGCTAATTGAATTTTCACACAATGTCCCCCTACAATAAAGCTAAAATGAGCACATATATTATGACATGATGTGGCATTTCCTGCTAGCTCGATGCACTTTTGCCTTTTTTTCTTTTCTTTCTTTTTTCTTTCTTTTCTTTTTTTTTTTTTTTTTTTTTTTTTTTTTTTTTTTATTATATATATAAAATTCACAAGATATCTTCCAAATTTAAATATTAATCCTTGCTTGATTTCCTTTTCTATTGCTGCTTATTTGTGATGGTTGGTTCTCTAATCTTAAAATGTTTTATTGAGATATGAAGCATATGTATCTGGAAATTCAATAAGAAATCGCATACCTTCCTTGCAATATTGCTTTCCCATATGAATTGTACATGTGGATACAGATGTTGAGCTTTATGAAATACTTTTCAAAATATTTACATCACATGTAAACACAACTAATGTGTTGTAACACAATATAAACAGTATTAATGTAAAGGTCATGATCATATGTAAACCTGGGAGTGCATATAGCAAACTTAGCCAGCTGCAAAATGGGTGGTAAAACAAAGAAAGACCAATATTACCGTCACTGAAATATTTCAATTAATCACTAGTAGTTCTATCGCCTCTCCTTCTCTAGTACATAAAAAAGACCAATATTCACATTGGATAAAATGAGTCAAATTTACACTTGAATTGCTTCACTAAGTAATAAATTACCTGGACATGTTTCGAAGGCGTATGTTGCCTACATCATCAACAGATTTCGACTGGCCAGCCTGTTGTTGGTGTTATTTGTGGACTCTTCTCATTTCTCTGGTGGTTGATAGATGAACTTGTAGAGTGGGTTGTCATCGGTGGGAATTCCAAAATTCATAAGGCTAGGTTTCTGCTTTAAAATAAAGATCTTGTTTAATTCTTGCGGTCACTGTACAGATTTTAACAAGTGGACATTATCTTCGATTCTATGGCTATTGTCCCAAGCATGTGAGGCTACAGCTGATTTCTCCATTTGGTTGTTTCTTAAGTGTGCCAGATGTTCCTTCAACCTGGTTCCTATGTTTCTTCTGGTTTGTCCAATGTGTCTTGCAGCTACAATATGCATGCTTCTTTCAACCACATGCTCTGTGGTTACAAACAAGAATTCAAACGCTATTTAAAGCTTAAAGAAAAACGGCGCTTAGTCTCAGCGGATATAAAATTCCTTAAAACCTGCCTTAGAAAAAAGATCTGCCCAAAATTCGTTAGAAAATCCATCCAATACAAAAATCACAGACATGAACAAAAACATTGGAGAGGAAAGTAATTCATATGGAAATTTCCAAACATTATAGCACACTAGCGGCTTTAGACATTGAGACATACTATCTGCATCTCAAACTTTCAAAAATAATAGGAAATACGTTATGGACAAATCTAGAACAAAATGCATTTGATAAAATCGGCAAAAAAGGTAGATAAAAAGGTTTCATGTAAGAAAAAGAAAGTCCAGAATCTAAGCCTGACACCACACAGAATCAAAATAGACAAACATATATCCCAAAATGTGATTAACCTATCAGACAAAACATTCAAAATAGAAGAATTGGATTTTCTTAATAAAGGACAGAAAACATGCGTGCAACACTCTAGGAATGTAGAAGAATTTGTGGTTGATATCGAGGTCGCAATAGAAGGAAAAGCTGCTGCCGAGAGAAATGCGATAAGGATTAAATGCGAAAAACCATTAACAAACATTCAGAAACAGAAACCAAAAAGCAACCCTTTCAAACACATCATAAAATCCTTGAACGAAAAAGACGTCATTTACACAAAAGCTGACAAAGGAAACAAAATGGTCATACTAAATACAGAGGACTACATAAGTCGCATAGAAGAATCTTTGGCGAGTGACGAGTTCACTGCGATAAAATTTGATCCTTTACGCAAATGCACAACCGCCATAAACAATGCTATAAAAACCAGTAACATTATCCCAAAATCACAAATGTCTACTTTCATTGGAGAATGAAAGTAGATAATCCATCTATTCCTACTATGTACGGACTACCCAAAATCCACAAGTCAGGAAACAAAATGAGATTAATAGTAAACAGCATCAATGTACCTACCTATAACCTAGCCCAATGGCTAAACAAAATTACAGTCTCCCAAAATTTGAAACCCTAAGCATAAATAATTCCATAGAACTAATCAACAAAATAAAAGACCTAGAATTATTACCTAATGATAGACTTGCCTCCTTTGACGTCAGCTCCTTATTCCCAAGCATCCCCATTGCCACTCTTATTGCAATACTGCCAACAATAGTTTCAATCTATAAACTTAATGAAAGAAGAAATCGAAGAATATTCCAAGCTCATCCACATATGCATTGAACAATCTTTCATCTTCGATGGCAAATATTATAAACAGAAATCAGGCCTCACTATGGGAAGTACCCTGTCACCATTCCTGGCAAATTTATTCATGAGCTTTTTCGAAACAAAAATCACCAATGGATTCCCTCACATTTTCAAAACTTGGTTCAGGTATGTCAATGATGTATTTGCCATAGTAAATGCTAAACTAATAGAAGATGCACTGCTGCTACTAAATTTACAAATCCCAGAGATTAAATTTACCATGGAAACCAAGAAAGACAACACCCTTCTATTTTTGGACCTCAAAATTATCAGAAACTATAAAAAACTGGAATTTGAAATTTTCAGGGAGGACACGCATGTAGACAACCACATAAAATCTAACAGCTTCAACCCAACTAGCCACAAACATGCAATCATCCACAGTTTGCTAAACAGATTACTTAACGTCCCTATGGGGAAAATAGAATATGAAAAAGAGCTTAACCAAATCATAAAAACTGCCGAGAACAATGGTTTTCACAAAACACTTGTCTTGAAAAAACTAAAAACAATAGAGAGAAAGAGCAGCTACAACCACCCTCATGGCAGATAAAAACCAGAATATTTTCAAAAAATTCACATTCCACCCTCAGGCCTTCAACAAATTTAAAAAGATCTTCAAGGAACACAACATCTTCAAAGCCCCACAAAACAAACACAGCATAAAAAACCTTCCAAAGAACAAGTTGGACAAAACACCTGCATCCAAGAAGTCAGGAATGTACAGAATCAACTGTAAAAACTGTGATAAAAGATACATAGGATAAACCAGAAGCAACATAGGAACCAGGTTGAAGGAACATCTGGCACACTTAAGAAACAACCAAATAGAGAAATCAACTGTAACCTCACATGCTTGGGACAATAGCCATAGAATCAAAGATAATGTTCACTTGTTACAATCAGTACAGCGACCGCTAGAATTAAACAAGATCTTTATTTTAAAGCAGAAACCTAGCCTTATGAATTTTGGAATTCCCACCGATGAAACCCACTCTACAAGTTCATCTATCAACCACCAGAGAAAGGAGAGGAGTCCACAAATAATACCAACAACAGGCCGGCCAGTCGAAATCTGTTGATGATGTAGGCAACATACACCTTCGAAACATGTCCAGGTAATTTATTACTTAGTGAAGCAATTCAAGTGTAAATTCGACTCATTTTATCCAATGTGTGATTATGCTTCACTGTGTACCACTTCCAGAATTTTGATTCTTTTGAAGACCAATATTGCCTTAATTAGAGCTTTTCATTTGAGGAATACATGTAGGTTTGAACTGCATAGGAAAATAGCCATACAGGAAAAATCTAGTGATAAAGAAGGAATGAATTTGTTACCTAAGTTCCAAAAGAGCTACACAAGAAGCTCTGTTGGATATAAATGTGTATACTTTTACTTTTCCATGTTGATCAAAGATAACGGTACTTTAATTGTAACTGAATCCTATTTTTGTCATTCATTGAAACATATGAAGTTTACGTAGAATGTGCATTACCAGAACAAAGTACTGTCAAACTGTTCAACATTCTGTAAATGAAATATGGCAAATCTCCATGTAACTACAGTCATGCACTCGGAAAAGCAATTCAGGAGGCCTGCCATAAGTGACAGCTTATCAAGAGGTAGAAAGAGTGCAAACAAAACTTTTTGAATGTGGCATTAAATGCCTTGGTTTTTCAGATGTGATTTCTTTTTCATTAGCTTTTACATAAACATTCTGTCTGCTCTCTGTGATACAGCAGTAAAGTCATAAAACAGATATAGGAATATCTATCATGGTGCTTAGCTTAGTCTGTTATTGGGGCAGGGGGGCGGGGGCATGGAGAAGATAATTCAAGTGCCTCTGGATAGATACGCTTAGATGCTACTTTCTCATTTTATACATTAGTTTTCTGGCCTATAACTTTTGCGTTTAGAATAGCTTTCATTTACAACCCACATATATGAAACTTCCGATAGAGCATTGGTCTAATGTGAAACAAAGTTGTTCTGTTTTATGACTATTATATTCAGATTTTTAAAAAATCTGTAGTTGTATTCCAAACCATTTTGAACAGGAGCATAAAACTTTAAAGTACTTCTTGACATGCTCTTAAGCCCTTGGTGCTTGGCTTCTAAATCTCTAAATGAACTGCTGCCATTGTAGTCTTCTCCCAACATGTTGATCCTCAAGGTGCCATAAACTCCACAGTTTAGCTGCATCTGTTCCCAGATCATCAGCAATGAATTTGAGTGTATTTATCTAAAGAAACTTATCACATTACTATTTTTCTCCATTAGTTTATCATTTTGTTACGATTCCTGTTTCCATTCACAATATACTATTTAGTCCTCCCATGCTAAGAAGTGAAGTTTTGTTTACCTTGAGAAATTTGGCATAAGTTTTTGTTGTGTAAGAAGCTAGTTATGTTTAAAAATGAAGAAAACAAATCTAGAAAACATATCCAGTTGTCCTTAACTTTTATATATTCCTACCATTTTGCATTAACTTTAGAATTTGTTTTCTAAACATTACTTTGTTTAGTATTGAAGTAAAAGACAATATATCACTAAATATTTCCATCTAAATACCTTTAACTCTTTTGCTGCCAATCTAAAATCCTATGATACTAGTTAAACTTCAAGTCCTAAGTAAGATATAGTTTTACATAAAGGTCTTCACTTTCAATTTTGAAGCTGTTAGGTTGAGACATTTTGCATTGACTCTTGATTTAGTGTTTCACACTTCCACCCACTTGTTAAGGATTTTACCTCAATACTCGTTCGATAAAAACTTTTCATTTGATTTTTGAATTTTTACTGTTATTCATCATCTTTGCTGATTGTAGTGTTACTATAAGTATTACTTTGAGCAATGCTGCTTCAAGTTCTACCACTATCAATGACTGCTTATACCAATATGCTATTCTGCAATAAATCACAGTAAATATTATAAAAAGCAAGCCCAGAATGAAACAACACTGCACACTACAATGTCAACATGTGACAACCTCGCAAAGAAACCTCAAATAAACAGGAAGAAATGCTACCAGCACACAGTTTAAATACCATAGATTAGCTAGTGGTATGTGTTTACAGCATCTGTTAGAATACTAGTGACTCCTCCTGAGTTGCTGTGTAACCAAGGGGCCCAAGTAGTTTCAACTATCAGGCCAACTTAAAATCTAGAGATGATTTTCATCTCTATCTATATTAAATTATGTTTATAGCTGATATAGATCCCAGTTTTTATTTATTTTATTCAACAATTTTCTTTTAACCTTGACCAGATAGTTCTCAAACTGTAAGGTTTTCTGCCTAGCTTTCATACTCGCCAGCTTTTTCCCCCTTATCTCTATTGATAATTTGGCACACTCCTCAATCTAAAGTTTGGTTTTCATTTCTTTAGCTTCTTCACATTCCAAAATTACATACCAATAGTTGTCTTGCATTCCACACATCAGGCATTCCTTTCTATTTTAATCACCTCTTGAACCTTTTAATTCCACTGTCCCTGTTCAAACCCATGCACATCCTTCCCTCATCCACTTGCCACCTTTAAATACATAATTCACCCTACCCCATATTTTCTTTAACTCCCTGTGTCCCTTAGTAACTTTGTTGTTGCTGAAACACCTAATATCTCTTGAATTTCCATATCATGAATTCTTTTTTAACTTCTTTCTAAAATCCACTTAGCTTGCACTATTCCACCAGACCTTACCCAAGCAGATTTTTTCCATTCCTGTTAATTATATTAACCCAGGTATTTCTTCCCCTAACTTTCTCTTGTGTTACTAGACAGTGTTTCTCTTCTACAATTCTCTTCTAAATTATTGATCCTAAACCAACATTATTTCAGGGTTCTTGTCATTATTTTTCGTTTACTCCCTATTCTGCCTTGTTCAGCTTGTACAGCTCCATTTGGTGAGCCCCAAAATTTGTTTACAAAAATTCCTGTGGATCAAATCTATATTTAGCCATTCCTCAATGCCCCATATTTTTACCCCAAGCATCACTTTAGCTTCCTCTACTGCCGCATATATTTTCTCCAACCACTTAATATGCATTTCTGGTACTTTGCCCACAGGTACTAATAGCTTTCAAAGCCAACCTTCCTTTTTTGCTCCCTCTATCCTCCATTCACACTAGCCCTAATACCCAAATATTCAAATTTATTGACTGCCTCAATTTCTGTCCCTTCCCAATACCATTTTTATTATTACAAAACTTTTTCTCCATTCTTAAGTAACATGATTTTTTTTAATTCTGAGTATTTAATCTTAGTCGCCACTCCTTACAGAGTATCAGTATTGCTTTTATTGATTTTGCTAGTTTTGTGTTAGTAACTGGTCCCACCACTAAGTTATCAGTAAATAAAAGTCCTGGAACCTCTAAATTTTCAATTGTGAGCAAATGGTTGTTGGCTTTCCTAACTTCTAAGATGTCATTAATGAATAAGTTAAACAGTATGGGACTTGACTTACACTCTTATACAAGACCCATTTTGTTCAGGTTATTTTGAATCATCCTATCCCATGTAATCTTAATGCAGTACTTGTTTTTAAAGTTTTGCAATAATTTTGGAAACTTATCACTCCTATTCTGTTTAGTTGTGACTACAGTGCATTGCATGAATTATGAAGTGTTTGAACATAAAGGCCAACTTGAAGGAATCAGATTTGATTGGATCGACTCTTGGCAGTTTTGCGCGTCAAATTGCATTGGTTGGCATAACAAAACTTAAAATGGGATGAAGATTTTGGCCAATAGTGTTCACAGTTCCCCACCACTGATTTACAGTAGGGTTTGCAAATTTTCAAAGCTGTTACCGCACCTGTTTGTAAGCTTCAGCATCACCTTGTGTTTTGATAATTCTTTTACACCAACCAATGTAGTGAGTAAACTTAGAAAGTTTAATCAGACTTCAGAAATTCAATGCCATGCTCAGAACTTGATCTTTGGTTCTCCTTGCCAATGTTCTTACCACTTAGCTACCATGACAACATACCCATGTGCATATAAAACCTTTTCCTCTGATTCAAGTATCCTCATAAAGCTTCAAGACAATCTCAAATATTAGAGATGTCAGATGAATCAGACAAGAAAGTTTAATGTGCATAGACATTTTGCCATGGTAGTTCAAGTCATAATAGCACCAGCACAGGGATTGAAGATCCATGGTTTGCATCTTGATAACACCATTGAATTTTACAAGGCTGATTCCACTTTCTAACTTAAAGCATCACTTACAACATTTTCAGCTTCTTTTCAACTAAATCATTAATGTTATGTTGTTACGTGTTTTATAAAAAAAAAAAAAGGATATATGCAGTATAATTTTCTTAATACTATGTTTTCTGTTATAGAAATTATATTATGCAGCTATAAGCAAATAAATCGTATGTCTGTAGAAGGAATTATAATAGGTTTTCATGACTAATTGACATATGAGCACTTTGGGCTGTAAGGCTATGGTCTAAGTAGTTAGTGTGTTATCTATTACTTTGGTAGAGTTATAAATCCCCAGGTGGATGAATATCAACTACTTCAAAGCAAGCAGCTTAACAAAGTAAAAGGGGACAGTCTTCCAACTTTCACAAATAGATCGCAAACCTTACAGCTTTAAAGATTCTGCTTGTTCTACACAATTAGCAGTTATTGACTTAAAAAAAAAACAAATATTTCTCACATGATCATGGTACTTTTAAGTATTTAAGATACTGAAATGAACTCTGTCAAGATTTTAAGAAAAAGTTTTAAGTCATTCATTTGACCATTTAGATTTTCCACATGCTCTGTATAAATAAATCCAAAGAGTTCATTATAGTTCATTTCAGATCTTTAGTGCAAGAGTGGTAAAGTTTGTGAACACATGCATGATGTTTGTATGTGTGCATGCTCAGATACATATTTTGTATTACACATACTACTGTGGTGCATTTTTACTGCTCTATGTTCTGAAACTCATCTGTGTAATAATAACTGAGTGTTAAAAATATCTCATCAGAATTTTTATTGTTGGTTGCTGTAGTTTTTCAGGGAAGAATGCTTCATATATACTATCAATAAGAGGTTTGCCAACACTGGCCATAAAAATTTATCTGAATGAGAAACAATTATGTAATTTATTTTATTACGAACATATTCTCTGTTTAGACTACAAAACTTTAATAACTAAAGACTAACTAAACCATCCATCCATCATTACTAAGAAGTGTTACAAACCCTCTTGTAATCCATATTGAGTAGGAAAAATATGAAAAGAACTTTTGGAAAATAAATCCTATAGACACATTATAGATTCTCTATCCACTTAATGTAAAATCTTGGTAGCAGACCTATGCTTAGTGAAGTGCTACATCATTTACTATAAATACACTACTTAAAAATGTTCAGTAATTATATTTTTACATGTGGAATTCCTGTATATCTTGGTAGGTTAGAAATACAGTAAGATTGATTATAACACAGGTGAACAAATAAAGATACCTTCTGTTGATGTCACTAGTGAAATAAAGGACCACTTATCTCAAAATATTTAGTCCTATTTATATGCAATTTATAGGTTTCATCTATGGAAAACATTCTGATTGACTAAATTAATTCTTTAATAACAGAGTTAATTTTATTACACCATTGCATAATTGTTATTTTACTTTTTCACAACTATACCAACTTGCAGTTTTCCTTGTGCTTTGCATCATCTCATACCTCTATGACAGATTGAGCTCACACCTCGCCATGACAGCAAAGGAAGTGTATTGCATAGAATTCGTACTTAAACCTGCATGTGGCTTGGTTTTATGATATAAAAATGGATTTTATGATTTGGGCAAGAGCTTCCCCTGTGGTCTTACTATTCCATGCTTAAAGGGAAAGAAAGGGTACAATACTGATAAGATCCAGAAAAATAAAACTTGCTTGAAGTCTAATCACGTGGTTCTACATTTATACAAGGGTGATATTTTAGTGAAATATTTGTTGCAGCATGCAGCAAATGTTAAATATTTTTACGGTAACTTCTAGGTTGGTGGTTTATCACCTGGTGGCATACATTGGAACCAACCAAGCTGTTACCTTTACCGAATACTTGAGCCATTCGACAGCAGCTGATAATATAGGCAAAAGACGTAAATATGCTCCTGCATTAATTGTAAGGTAAGTGAAAACTTTGAGTGTTCAGTTGACTCCATCTCAACAAAATTTAATCTTAAATTTGTTTTCACTGTGTTAAGTTCCGTTTTCATTGAGTTTTAATGTGTTATATAATGTGCAACACACAAGCTATGGAAATAGTGTATAAACCCCAGCATTTACAAACTAACTAAACAAAATAGTTCTGCTTTATGTAAAATAATACTGAAATATTGTCCATTCTATTGACTGCAAGTTTTTAAGAATTGTTTATGCTTATTTGGACCCCTCAACAGTTCAGTAAACTTGAAAACCTATTATATAATTATAATTTTGTTCACTTTTGGAGCAGTAAATAGAGTATTTTCGGGTCTATACCAATCAACTGGATATCTTGTACTGCCATTTGACTTAGAATTTTGCCATGTTTCTTTAATTTTATTGGATTGCATCATTGTATCACCTATCAAAATAATAAGTAAACATACATCAATTCAAAAAATACCTAGCACTTTCCATTAATTTATTAATCCATGCTGTTCTTGTTATTACTTCAATTCATTTATTTATATGAATATTATACAAATGGTAACTGGCTTACTGATGTGCTTGTTCTGGCACTGGACTTATTGAAATTACATCAATTATTCTCGAATTAGTTACAATATGATCAAGATTAAAATTGTCCAACATACACTAATTTAAGAGAATAGAAGCTAGTAACTGTGATGCATAGTCATATAATAAGTGAATTTTCAGTGATGTAGTGTTACCATTTGCCAATTCACATATTATTTGTCCAACATTATATTTCTGAAGAAAGGATTCTAATTAGAATCACTGATTCAGATTTCTTTCTAGGTATTTTAATTCATTTTGAAGTTCTGCAATATGAAGAATTCCCATTTCGATACTTTAAATCTTATTTACATTCCAGGCTTATGAAGATGTGTTATGGCTGGTCTGATTTATCTTCCAGAATGTGATGTATGAATACATGTGGAAGATAGACTGTAGACTCTGTGGTTTATGACTCGAGCAATAACATTCAACAGAGGATTAGAAATTAGAACTACTATTGTGACTGATTATTGCATGCAGTGTAGGGAGTTCACAATTTTACATGAATGGTGGGGATTCAAGACAATTCTGTTTTCATCTGAGACCTCATGATAACAAAATTGATGTAGTTGCAAGCACCATTGTAAACTACTAGAGATGTAATATGCGTTGCAATTTAAATTGGTAATTGAAGACTAAGCACTGAGTTGTGAATTATGTAAACTTTCTATTTAAAGCATTTGGTTCATCCCTAGTCAAGATGTTCCTTTAATGGTTGTCTAAAAGGTGCACACATGCAGATATGTTTTGATATTATTGCATAATAATCATTCATAATTTACTCCTTTTTGGTAACAAGTTAAGCTAGCACTGAGTTTGTGTAAATCCATTCTTTGTCTAGTATTTAATTACTGATGTGGTTCTTGTAATTATTTAATTACTGATGTGGTTCTTGTAATGTGTGGTTCAATGTACTGTTCACACATTTTGCTTACACGCACATCCCTGTTTTGATCCATGTAAAGCTGCTGCAAAATATCTTGATTCAAGTAGCTTTACAAAGCATGGCTTTTATTAGTATGGAAACAACCAGTTACATATATACAGAGGTACACAGATGTATTCAGAAAAATGTTGTGAATGGCAACACTTTTTAAACTGGCACAGTGGCCACAGTTGGATAATTGCAGTAAACTGCCTAGTATTTGCTCTTGTGCCATATCCTGCACAGTGACAGTATCTATTTGTATTGAAGGATTATGAGTGGTTTCCTGGCGCAACTACTTTGCCTCATTGGACAGTATTTGTAAACATGTTATGCAGAAGGAAAATGCCTGATAAACAGCATGCTTTGTGTGCTTATCATGCTTAGTCTGTCTCCTGTGTGTGGCAAGGGATCAGTATTCAAAACCTCTAGTTTACCCTGCTGTTTCCTACTGAGAGTAAACATTTGTCACAAAGCAAAAGAGCCACTGTTGGGGAACAACAGATTATAATAACTTTACACGCAGAAGGGAAAACAATGCAGAGATGGGTAAAATGGTAAACAAAAGTCATTCAATTATTTGCAGTGTAGTTCAGCGCTACAAAAAGCAGCAGATGCTTGTCAATTTACCCAGAACTGAAAGATTATCAAAATTGAATAGCAGGGACAGAAGAGCTGTGATTAATATGGTGAATAAAATTCCAAGAATTGCAGCCCAGCTGGATGAATCAATTGGTAAATAAGTTTGTAAACATACAATCACCAGAGTGTCGAATAGTGCTGGATACCATGCAAGGGTGCTAAGGAAGAAAGCCATACACGTGTAAAGTAAATTAGAAAAAGAGGAAAGAATTTGCCAAAACATATGTGTTGTGAATTATAGGATTCTGGGATGACATTCTGTGGTCTGAAAAAATTAAATTTAGTATTTATTGCAGTGATAATAGAATCTTAGCCTGGAGGAAACCAAATACTGAATGGGATCCAAAGAATATGATGGGTACAGTAAAATGTGGTGGAGGCAGTGTAATGGTGTGGCAGTGCATGAAATCTGCAGGTGCAGGGGGAGGGGGTTGTGTTTTTATAGACAATACCATGAATAACTGTGCTTATTTTTGTATACTTAATGAACATTTGAAGAACAGTATTCAGAAATTAGAATTGCCGAAACTTTTATTTTCGGCAAGATGACCCCCAATACACAGCAGAAGCAGTTAGATTATGGCCTCTGTACCATGTTCCACATTCTCTGCATACATCACTGTAGTTTCCAGATCTGAATCCGATTGAAAATGTTAAGAATGAGTGAGAAAAAACATATTACAAGTAAAACTCAACAAGGAAATATTCTTAGAGCAGTGGAGCATTGGAGCTGATGTGACAACAAAACATGTGCGGTCAATGCCTAAAAGGCTGTTCTCTTGTAGAAGGGTCTAATGATGAGGCATTAAAATCTGAACACTTTTGTCCAGTACAAGTAAAGTTTTTTCTATGTTTTTCTTTAGAACAAGCATTTATGTTTAGACTGCTTAGGATCAGACACACAAAACTACAAAATAATTGTTTTGAGATATAACCATTTTAAGTTTAGTGCTCACAATAAACAAACCTTGTCCCATTGTTTAACAGGCCTAATTGTAAAAAGATCAAAACACATGATTTCCTATTGTTGTTCACCATATTTCTTTAATTATGATATTCCAGTGTAATTTAAAAAATTATTACCTGAGATGATGTATGCAGATATGTCTCTTTAACTCTAAATTTTTGCATTTAGAAATGTTCCTCCTAACCTAAACTGAAGGCAGCTCCTAAGATAATGCTTGTTAGTAGGAATTTTATTGGCTCTAAGAGCATAACTCAAGTCATAACTATTGCTGTGTTAATCTGTTTTGTTTGATGAAATACAACTTTGAGAGTATAAGTTTTCCATGCCGTTTGCCTATTCTGGCATTACTGCTCTAAAACCTTTAACTCATACAATCTAAAGCTCAACATATACACACTAAATTTGAGGAAATAGATCAGTATTAAAATAGCATTGTTATTCATAGTTATAGAGAGAAACTTTAAGAATTTGGCATAAATAGAGAAATTTAAATATAGCAGTATGCAGTGGAAACCCTTTGAGGTGTGACCTTTATTCTGAAGCTTCCTGTAAAATTTCTTCCCTTTTTCTGTATCCTGTGTAAGATGTCTTGTTGTAAGTCCTTCATAAATTATGTAGTATATTGCTGATATATGAGGGTCACTACAAAAGTTTTGAGATACACGATCAATTTAAATGGATACACCATTGGATTGCCACATTCTTTGCAAGTGTAAACTTGTATCAGTTTGCATCCTCCCTGCCCCCTTGCAGTCTCCAGTGCAAGGTTAACCTCTAGTGTGGCATCAATTACTTGTCAGCATAGAGGTGGAAAGAGAGCACTTTCGTGGAATGATTTTGTATGATTTTAAAATGGGTTTAAATGAGACCCAAAGTCTTGAGCACTTACAACAGACTTTTGGGAACATTGCTCCATCCTGTGCCACAGTGTGTCGGTGGCTTCAAGAGTTAAAAAGAGGCTGAACATCATTAAAGGACAAGGTTAGGAGTGGTTGTCCTCCTACAGCAGTGAAAACATGACTGCTGTGGAAAGAATTGTCTGCGAAAACAATTGTGTGTCATTTAAGGAAATTGAGGCAAGTATGCAGATTGGATTGTCAGCAATTTCGAAAATATTGCATAACTATCTTCGCTTGAGGAAGGTGTTATCCCATCGTGTGTCCCACAGCTGATCTGCAAAAGCGCACCCATGCTGAAGGGGTGAAGAAATGCTGGCCAGATTTGATGAATGCAATTTTCAGTAGGTTTCTGACATTGTCACTGGTGATGAAACTTGGGTTTACCAGTTTGACCTTGAGACTAAGCATCAGTCGGCTGTAGGGATCTTTCTGGATAATCTTTCAGTGAAAGTGAAGTGGCCGCACAGCATTGGGAAGAAATCGGTGGCCACTTTCTTCTCTAAATCTCATCATGTGGCTACCATTTCTCTTGTGGAACAAAGGACAGTTACTGTGCACTGATACACAACAGTTTGCTTGCCACAAGTTTTTGAGAAGATTTGTGAATTGCAGAATCCTGGACTTCGAGAAATCTTGCTCCACCATAACAACACTTCTGTGCAGCCAATGCAACGATCCAGTTTCTGGAGTCCACAGAGGTGTTGTTGATGACCGATCCCCCCAACAGTCCAGATTTGGCTCCATGTGACTTCTTTTTATTCCCCACAGAGAAAAATCATATGCATGGAACAAAGTTTACGAGCCCTGAAGAAGCTGTTGCAGCTCTCAAAAGTGAACTTTTACATCTACCTCAAAATGAGTGGCCGGAGTGCTTTCAAAAGTGATTGGGGAGAATGAGAAAGTGCATACAGTGTGGTGAATACTTTGAAAAGCTCCAGCAGTCAAAGCCATTTTATCCAGTTTAGTTTTTGTGAATCTCAAAACTTTTATAGTGACCCTCGTACCCTTGTGACACAAGTCAAGCAGATTGTTCTTCTTCTTTGCACTGATGTGTTAAAGTCCACCATAAGCTGCTGACAACAGCTGCTCTTCTCTTGAATTACTTTGTTGTCATAGATTGATTTTCCCTGTTGTAGGAAGGATTGAAGTACTGGTTCATCATATGAGTATTTAAAATGGATGGTGTATGGCTAACATTTGCTATACTATATCCACTTCACCTTCATCCAATTATTTACTTCTCCATTATGTTCCTTTTTCCTGTTGGTCAAGGTTTCCTTTTGTAGTTTGGCAAAATCCAAGAATATTGTTTGATCCATGTCTATCACCATGTGCTTTGATGATGTCATATGTACAACTGTATATTATCCAGATGGATCCAAAATGTTGATATTCTTTTTCTTTCTATTGCGGCATAAACTTCATCTGCTTCCATTTGAGAATGACCAGGCTCAAAGAAGCACCAATTAATGATGGAAATGTTTGAGCATGAAGACACATGGTACTCATTAACATTTTGGTTGTAACCTTCGCATGTGTCAGAAAATAATGAAACTTTCTTTCCTTTTGCATGCTCCCGAAGAAAGATCCAAATGCAAAAGAAATTTCCCTTTTCCCATTTGATTCATCCCACACAAAGCGATCAACTTGGTTGGAATCTACATTGATGATGATGATAATAATAATAATAATAAGAAGAAGAAGAAGAAGATGAAGAAGAAGAAGAAGAAGAAGAAGAAGAAGAAGAAGGTTGTACAACTATACACTTTTACAAATTAAAAAGTATCTACTTGCTCTTATTCGTCTGTGGTGTATTTGCTTTTGTCTTTAAACTTTGCTTATTGTAGTCTCTCACCAGAGTGTTAGGCTAATGCATTTGTAATTCAGTAGATCCAATTTCTAAATGGTATGATGAATGTTTGTTTTGTCATGTACTATCTTTCACAAAAGTAAATGCCCACCATGCGATGGGTTACCTAATTCTTAGGTGTTCTTGTATAGGTGGTATGACAATAAATTTTGCCATATGCTTCCCTTCCCTTTGTGTTCAAGTGGGCATGGCAGCCATCTGCTCACCTCAGAGTTTTGGAAACCAATATTTCAACAATCATTGTAAACTGATGGGAAATTATTGCAAATTCAACTTCAATATACTTGCACAAAATGTTTTTTTTATTGTGTTTCGATTAAGTAGTGGACCAGAAGTAAAACGCTCTTAGTGTTGGGTACATTGCTTACAAACATGAGTTTAATCAGCTCCAATTGCATCTGTGACTAGAATAGCCAAAATGATTAAAGTATGCTTCTGTTGATTAACAGAGAAGTCGAGAGGTAGATTGAATCCTGTGTAATGCATGCCTTATTTTTTTTAATTTATTTATTTATATTTTGGAAAATCTTTATTTTCGTGACATGTATGAAACATAAATTTTACTGATTAATGGAACCTGTCTGATAAAGCTCCTTCTAAGTTTCATTTTACATAGCTTTGTAATATTTGCCACCATTTGAACATTGAAATACAATTGAAATTTTATAACTAAATGCTTTATAAACTATAAATTGCAAATGCTGCAAATAAAATATAGAATTTCTCTTAATTCAACTGACAAATAATTTTTCCCAAAATCAGTATTTTCCTTTAAACACCCAAATTCAACAGCATTTGTCTATAATTCTCTAACACTTATTATTATGTTAAAAGATATATTTTGGCCTTGTATTGTTAATGCTTATATTAGCTTTCAATGGATATAAGGAAGCATTTATGTCTCCATGATGAAATGTCTCACTAGATAGGAAAGAAATTAAAATTTACAGGCACAAAAATGAAAATAATTTCTTTAGAAATGTTGATTGAACACATCATGTATACATTTCTCTAGAGTTAATTATGTAGTAATGAAACACAAATACAATGATATGTCAGAATAGGACTCAAAAAGTATCGAAAGCAAATGAATTTAATATATTATATATCATAGAAAAGCATTTAGTAGAATAAAAATTGTGTTTATGGCCACAAAATGCATTCTAAAAAGTAGCAAATACCTGCAAATAAATTAATTAATGGTTTATTAAACAGAGCACAACATATTTCTGGAATGTTTGAACATGAAGGAACCTTTACATATAGTAGCATTGTCATCTAGTTTATTTCCAGCACTATACAATGTTGCCATGTTCTTCGTTAATTGACTGTCTAGAAGTATGCCTTTATCCTGATGGCAATAGATAATCTTGAGCAATTAAAGATGTCTATGAATGTTCTGTCTCAGAAAATGAGGACATGGGAGGTGAGGATTGAACCACCACCTACTGGCACTTATGAATTAATGAATAGTGACTCAGCAACTTGGCTATTTCTCAGACATGCCCTATTCACCTAATATAAAGTGTTACTCTATTACTAACTTTGCAACAAATTTCCTTTAAGTGTTAAGTTCGTAGTACCCTGAGAAAAGGTAAATATTTTCATTTTGTTTCCAGATCTTGATTACATTTGTTTCAGGGATAAAGGAGAAGATTATATAGGATAAATATGAATATCTTAGTTTTCAGAGTGGGACTTGAGTCCCTTTGCTTGTTTTGCTAACGGTTATCAAATGATGAAATCATTAAACCAATGTAATAGTTTTAATGGTGATTTGAAAATAAGGGCATTCAAATTCACTATGTTAATCTTTTCTTGTTTTATCATCATAAACTATCAAATATGCATGCATGAAACCATCACTCCAGCTATTGTCTGACTCTTGTCATTCTTAGACATTTATTGCAGGCCCTGTCCATGTGGTTAGTAAGAGTTGACAGTGGCAAAGAGTGTCAAAACCACAAGATGATTCTCACAATGTCTGTTTCCCAGATTTACAGAGAACCTACACAGGTTCAAGACTAACATATATAGATATATTTTATATTAACTCTCCTATTGCATACAATAATACCAATAATTATGTTTTATACAATTGTCTGACAAGATGCTTGACTGACTGTGAGTACTCAAAAAATGAACTAAGACATGATGGAAACCCAGAAAAAGACAAAGTTACCTAGCCATTGCAAACAAAATGTCATTATAACCTATAGTTTGCAAAGCATCACTCTGCTGCTGAAACACTGGTGGAAGGTTTGGTTAAGAAGTTAATATTATTAAGCTATAGTACTTATAAGAGATATTTTTCAGTTTAAAATTAAATCATCAGGTATTCAGTATTCAATGTATGAACATGAATCTGAAGGACAATATTTGCAAACTGTTCTTCCAAACAGGCCATGTGTAGGATTGGAGTTGGATAGGTAGATTCAGACTGAAAAATGCAATGCCATAATCAAGATTTGAACCATTAAGATCTGTTGTGCAAATTCTGGTTCTGGCATTGAATTTGTGAGTCTGGATCTACCTATCAAGTATTTTCAAATGCCTATCAACAGGAATATTTAATACTTCTTATATCATTTTGAGCATTTCATCTCAATTGTCTGTCATTAATGAAAACATGAATAGGAATGTATATCCCATACTGAAAACTGTGATATTCATGCTTGTTCTAGATAATCTTCTCTTTTCATCCCCAAAATAAATGTAATTAATATCTGGAAAATAAAGCAAAATATTTACCTTTTCTCAAGAAACTACAAACTTGATGCCTTGCAATTGTTGCAAAGTTAGCAACAGGGTAACTCTTATATTAGGTGAATAGAGCATAACTACCACTTAAAAATAGCTAAGTTTACTGTGTCACTATCCATGACTTCAAAAGTGCCAGCAGGTGTGGTTCAATCCTCACTCCCCATGTGCTTATTTTCTGAAATGGAACATTACCAAATGTCTTTGATTCCTCGAGATTATGTTGTCATCTGGAATGGAGAATCAGGATAAAGGCACCTTCTAGACAGCCAGTTAATGGGGACACGGTAACATTTTATAGTGCTGGAAATAAATTAGGTGGCAACACTGCAAGGTGTAAAGGTTGCTTCATGTTCAAGCAATCCATAACTTTATTTTGCTCCATTTAATACGCTGTTAATTGATTTATTTGCTACTTTTTAGAATTATTTTTTTGATTATTAATGTAATTTTATTCTACTAAATGCTTTCCTATGATATAAATATTAAAATTAATTTGCTCTCGATACCTTTGAGTCCTACTCTTACCTATTATTATATTTGTGTCACACTACTGCATAATTAACTACAAAGCGATGTAACCATGCCAAGTTCAATCAACATTTCTAAAGAAATTATTTTCATTTTTGTGATTGTAATATTTTAATTTCCTTCCTTCCCAGCAAGACATCCCATCATGAATGAGATATAAATGCTTCATTATATCCATTGTAAACTAATATAAGCATTAACAATGCATGGCCAAAATAAATCCTTTAACCTGATAATAGTTTTCGAGAATTATAGACAGATGCCATTGAATGTGGTTGTCTAAAGGAACAATTTGATTCTGGGAGGATACTTATACACTCCTTTTTATATGTGTTAATGTGTTTTATTCTTTGTATTTTGCTTACCGCCTCACTAAAGGGCAGTCCCTACCTAGAGCAATATGCTCATTGGGACATTCTATGTAAATAAATAAAAAAAAATAAATGTTTGCTAGTTGAATTAGCAGTAATTAATCCCCTATTTTGTATGCAGTATTTGCAATTTATAGCTTATGAAGCATTTCATTTAAAATTTCAATCATGTTGCAGCATTTGAAAGATGGCGGCAAATATTACAACACTATGCAAAATAAAACTAGCCATGTAATTTCTGTTCTATTGAAGGAGTTTTATCAGTTAGAAGTTCCATTAATCTGTCATGTATATATTGCACAGGTCATGAAAATAAAGGTTTTCAAAAAAACAAATGAATAAAAATAACCAAAAAATTAAGGCATGTATTACACAGGATTCGATCCTGCTCACAACTTTTCTGTTAATAAGCAGAAGCATACTTTAACCACTTAGGCTATTCTAGTCACAGGTACATATGCTGCTAATTAAACTTAGCTTCGTAAACAAAGGGTCCCAACACTAGCAGTGTTTTATTTCAGGTCCACTAAATTGAAACACAATAACAAAACATCTTCTGTAAGTGTATTGAGGTTGAATTTGCAATAATTTCCTGTTTACAATGATTGCTGAAATATTGGTTTCTAAAACTTCAAAGTGAGCAGATGGCTGCCATGCCCACTAGAACACAATGGGAAGGGAAGCATATGGCAAATTTTGTCATACCACATATACAAGAATGCCTGAGAATTGTGTAACCCATCATGTGATGGGTATTTACTTTTGTAAAAGACAGTACTTTGAAATTAACTATGAACTGTTTGATTGAAATTAACTCTGAACTTACAGAAAACAAAAGCTGTGGCCCACTGAGCTTCACCACTTGTTCCCCAGACGTTTTGCCTGCATCTGCGGCAAGCATCTTCAATGGCGTGTACTTCTTCATGGCCTCTCAGTAGCAACTGGTACATTGTGCGTGTGAGGCTGGTGTTGTTGCTGTGTACCTACCCTGGTAAGGGTTTAACCTTAGGAGTGAGGTGAAGGTTGAGGTTTAAATTTTGAGGTTTCGAATGTTGGTGGTAAGGAGGTAGCGTTAGATAGACTCCTCGAGCGGTTGCATTTTTCAGGAGCAGCATCCTTTCCTCTGCTCCGCTGGTGTTTATTTATTTATTTTTTTTTAATTATGTTGGTGAATTTTGATAGAGCTCTCCCAATGGAAGGGGGGAGTGCTTTGTTCAACTATTACGCTGTTGGCTGGTTTAAAGCCGTTGTTACCAGGGGTGCACACATGTCTGGTAGGCACGTGGTGAGCCTAGGTGTTGTTGCTGTGTACCTACCGTGGCAAGGGTTTAACCACAGGAATGAGGTTTAAATTTTGAGGTTTCGAGTGTTGGTGGCAAGGAGGTAGCGCTAGATAGGCTCTTTGAGCGGTTACATTCCTCCCAGGAGCAGCATCCTTTCTTCTGCTCCGCTGGTGTTTATTTATACTCAATTATGTTGGTGAATTTTGATAGACCTCTCCCAATAGGAGGGGGGGGAGTGCTTTGTTCAGCTATTACGCTGTTGGCTGGTTTAAAGCCATTGTTACCGGGGGTGCCCACAAGCCGTGCGGGGAACCCGGAACCACCTCTTTCAGCGTTTTTTTTTTTTTTTTTTTTTTTCCTGAGTGGAGTGGAAAAACCCAGTCTAAAGGCGACAGAGGGGATAACTCTGCCAAGTGTGGGGGTCGCCATAAACTGACAATACCCACTAACAAACCACTTTATTGGAAACATGGCCAGAGCCCTGATTGTGTATATATCTGCAGCCCTGTAACAAAAAAAGGGACATAGTATAATATTTGCTGCTCTTTCGGGTAAAGTCTTTGGTGTATTTCGTTGTGTCTGCAGCCCTGTAACATAAGGACTTAGTAATTTAAAATATTTTATTTGGTATATATTCTAAGCTAGTTATATTTTTACAACAACTGCTGCCCTGTCTGGCACAGTCATTAGTTATTAGTTGTGTTCAGCCCTGTAACAGAAAGGACGTAGTCATTTAGTATTGACTTCATTGGTTTCTGGTGGCCTACCTGAATGGTCACCCATCCAAGTGATAGCCATGCCCATTGCTGCTTAACCTGTAATAAAACCTTATTCTAAGCATATATTAGTTATATTCTATTAGCTATATACAAGAGAATGTCCGTTAAGTGGTCTGCCAGGTCGCCATAGAGTGGGGGTCCCTCATACCCCCAGGTCCGCCTTGACTCAAAACAAGGACTTCAAGGGCCACCAAACTAATGTCGTGGATACATTAATGGGTAATTTTATTATGGAACTCTTACTAGCGATTCTAAATATTCTTAGTTCCCCCAGGCTGAGGGTTCTGTCAAATATAGAGAGCGGTCTCTTGTGTTGTTATTTTCTACTTCATAGGTGCCTAGTTCTTGTATTCATTATTGTTCCTTACTTTACGCTTGTACAGGTTGCAACTTTGGCTTTTTATGAACTGCTCAATTGAATGCAGTTTTAGCTCCTCATGAAGGAGATAAGCCGGTGCTACTGGGGGCTGTTTGGCAATTATTCTAATTATTCTATTCTGAAGTGTTTGTAGTTTATGTATGTGCATTTTTGCAGCGTAACCCCCATACATAATGATTGTTCTTAATAGCGTTTTGTATAGGGTAATTCCCATGTTTAATTTTAATTGGCTATTGAGATTGATGATGGGATATAATCTATTTAGATGACAATTACCCTTGGCTCTGACCTTAGCTATATGCCTACTCCAGGTTAGGCCTTGGTCCATGACAACACCTAAGTAGGCCACTTGGTCTTTCCACTCGATAATTTCGCCTTGGTAGTTAAGCGGTTGTAGCATGTTTCTGCCTTTACGGTGCTGTATTCTTTTAGTGAAGACTATAGCCTGTGTCTTCCTCGCGTTTACTTTAATTCTCCACTTCGTGAACCATGGTTCAAGTGAGTCTAAAGCATTTTGTAGGTGTAAAATTCATGGCTGAGTTGATTGTGTGGTTATAGCAGTGTCATCTGCGTATATGTTCGTGTTGGTTCTTACCAATTCTGGCATGTCATTTATGTATAAATTGAACAATGTGGTCCCATGATACTTCCTTGTGGAACTCTTGCTCGGATTTGTTTGGAGCTTGAGACTGCATCCTCTACTGAGGTGTGAAATCGTCGGTCATAGAGGCTATCATTAGGGCTATCACAGTGTCAGGAAATTCGTAGACTGTCAGTTTTCTGAGTAGCCCTGCATGCCATACTTTATCAAAGACACATTGAATATCTAAATAGAGGGCACCTGTCGATTTATTTGTGTTGAATCCTTTGGTGATCTGCTCCATCATTCTTAACAATTGTAGCGTGGTTGAGTGATGTGCTCGAAATCCGAACTGTTCGGGTATAAGTATATTTTGTCTGTGTAAGTGTGAATGTATTCGCTTCAGTATCACTTTTTCTAATACCTTACTCATGGTATTTAATATGCTGATTGGCCTGTAGTTAATCGGTAGTGCTAGATTTTTGTTTGCTTTTGGGAAAAGTAGGATTTTTGCTTCTTTCCATGCAGGTGGAAACCTGACGTGTTCGAGCGTGTAGTTGAATATTTTGGCAAGCAGCGTTACTTTTGGGTAAATTCTTTAGTACCACATTTGGTATCTTGTCTGGGCCTGGTGCTTTTCTTGCTGGCAGGTGTTTTATAATCCAGCTTATTTCTCCTGCATTTGTTTTCCGCAGTTTGTTGTGTGTTCTTCTCTGACCTAAGATTTGGGCTTGGTCTTCGACTTCTTGAATGAAATCGTCTTGCCCGTTCGCGGGATTGGGAGAAAATACCTCCTCTAAAGCGACCGCAAACGCTTCGGCCTTAGCCTGGGGGCTCTCTGCTACGGTATTATTAATTTGTAGTGTCAGTATATTTGTGCGTGTGCGCGTTAAGCATTTCACAATTCGCCATACTGTGTTTTGTTGGGGGTTGAGATTTTCGAGCATGTCGTTCCATTGATTTCTAATGTAGGTCCTGGCCCTGTTTTTTGCTAATTCGCGCGCATGATAGTATTCGGTACGATGTATTGGATTCCTAGTTCTCTGCCATTTACGCCTGGCTTTATTTTAAGCTTTTTGCTTCTCTTTTACGTCCTGGGGATACCTGGCATTAATCGTGTATTCTCTTTTTAAGGGTACGCATGTATTAATGGTTGTATTTATGTCCAGTTCTTCGTTCGTGTTAATTTCGAGTTGTGGTAGGCAGAGATCTACCGTAACTTTAAATTCTTCCCAGTCCACCTTATTGAAGTTTTGTCTTAAGGGTTCTGGTTTTGGCCTGAAGGGAGCATTAACTGTCAGGAGTACCGGTAGGTGGTCTGATGTCAGCTCCTGCAATACATTTACATCCAGGCCAAAGGGGATATTATTTTATAGTGCAATGTCCAGAATGTCTAGAGTTTGATTGGGCATATGTGGCACAAATGTTGGCTCGTCTGGGCCTGTGATTAAATAATTTGTGCTATTTATGTAGTTTAGTAATTTAGTTCCTTATGCATTAGTATTTGCGCAGTTCCAAATTTGGTGTTTACAATTGTAATCTGCTGCAATTACTCTATGCCCTAGTTGCATGATTTTGACAATGTCATCTGTGTCTACCTCCCATGGGGGATTATATACTGCCACCATGACGATTTCAGTGTTGCGAATAAAAATTCTGATTGCTGTTGTTTCAGCGTGAGTCAATATTGGGGAATTAATCTAGTTATGTTCTACGCTTCTGTGAATAGCTATCGCAGTCCCCCCTCCCCTTCGGCCTCGGATCATTTCTGTATATGCGGTATCCGGGAATGGATAGATGGTCTTTATGATTTATATGGGTTTCACTTAATAATGCTATGTGAATTGAGTGTGTTTGTAATAGATCAGTTAAATCTTTAACCTTTTTGCGTATACCGTTGCAATTCCATGTGATTGTTCCCAATGTGTCCGAATTAGCCACGAACGTGTCTATCGAGCAAATCTACCAGGTGCAACAGGGCATGGGTAAGGTTGAGTGCTGCGATATTGTCCGTCATGCCTCTAATCGCAGAGCTCTGCCTGACCAGTAGTGTTTGTGTGATTCTCATTGATGTTTCATTCACGGGTACACCCAATGTGCTTATGAGTTGTGCCGTTACCATGCTGAAGCTTTCTGCTTCTTCAACTGGATTTACCGAATTGGTGAGCGACTTAGCTGCTGGGGGAGGCCCAGCAGCCTGCTTTTAAGGGACCTGCTTTCGGTTTTTGTTTGCGGGGGGGGGGGATCGAGTTTCCGGCCTTTACTATTCCTGGTGAACCACCCTGAGAGATGAGAGATAGCTACTAGAGGAACCGAGGCACAGCGAAGACCAGCAAAGCTCCACGAAGGCGGGCGGAGATCTGACGGTTGACGCCGACAGAGAGCCGGCGCTCGGCAAACACCGCACCGACTCCCTCAGCTCCTCCCGCTCGGCGAGCGAGTGCTCAACAGCCGGCATCTGAGCCGCGGCAGCCTCCGGCGCTCTCCAAGAAATCCGCCACATACTAGCTCAGCCTGGGCTAGTATCTCCAACAGTTTAGCAGGGTAGAGAAACAAGGCCGCAGCCAACAGTCTCACGACTGGTACCAAGGCGCCCCACGGGCAGGTCCTCTGTTTCTCGGGCTTTTCAGCGCCCTCTAGCTGCTCTATTTCTTCTCCTATCTCTATTTTAATCTATCTGTCTAGTTTTTAAGTTCCCCCTAGTTTTAAGTTAGGTGCTGCTAGCTGTAGCCACAAGAGAACAGTGGTCCTACAAGTAACTGTGGTACAGTAGCAGAGGTTCTAGGCTTTGCTTATCTTCTCACTTCATTTCTTCTTAGCTAGCTTCCATTTAACTTCCATACACAAATAGCCACTGGAATATTTTATGATTGTACGTCCAGGTACATCCACGACTGTTCGACTTTCCCCATCATCACTGTCCAATACCAAAAGGCCCATAGTGGCTAAGGCTCTGAAAATGACAAAGGACAAACCATCAGCACCTTCATCACAACCTTCACAGCACACCTCACGCCCACGCACGCGTGCGCGCACTCTGCGTAGTAACACTCCTGAGATGGAAATATTGAATGCACCATCTACACGTAACACCAGACGCTCTCTCATACCCACACCACCTCAGAGGTGCAATACCGATCATTCATTGTACACACACACTACCACACCTACACAAACATCACCGTCACACACACTGACACATACACGCACACACACCAACACACACCAACACACCCCACATACACCAACAGACGACAAGACTCGTACACTCACACGCACTCAGACTCCTACTTACATTCAGATTGCTACACACCCTCAGACTCCTACACACACTCAGACTGCTACACACTCTTAGACTCCTACACTCACACACACTCAGACTCCTACACACACTCAGACTGCTACACACACACTCAGACTCCTACACACACTCAGACTCCTACACACACTCAGACTCCTACACACACTCAGACTCCTACACACACTCAGACTCCTACACAACCCCCGACACCCACTCCTACACAACCCCCGACACCCACACACTCAGACACTCACACACACCCACTCAGGCATCACCACCACACACTCCAACACACACGCACACTCTCACTGACGCAAGCGAACACAGCACACATATCACACCCACCTCAATTCATGACGTCGACCTGTCAGACATAAGACCTGCACCTACTCCTACTCGTTACCTGAGAGCTACGCACAGGCGGCGCAGGCAAAATCCAACACACACATACACAAACACTTTCACGGAGGTTAGGTCCGATCTGGCACCTATCTTCGGGAAAACAGCCAGACAGCACATATACACTCACCCTCACTAAATTTTGATAGAACACACAAACCTCTACACAAGTACATTATACGCATCGCGCCACGCTCCGGAGACTATGCGGCGAAGCTGTTTTCCAGGAGGGATTACAATGCTTTTGTAGATCACCTCAAGCGGGAACGCATACAGTTCCACCTCATGCCCGAACCTTCAATTAGCACCATTAGGTTTGTTATATAAGGGATGTATACGGAGGTCTCCGGGGAACACATAAAGCAGGAACTGGCAACACACAACCTTGAGGTCCTTCGGGCTGTGCAAATGCACAGAAGGAATAGGTATAGAACCCATCTCCCCATGTTCCTTATGGAATCGGCAGACAACCCTGAAAACAGAAAGATAGTGGACCTCAAGTATGTAGCTCACTTTAGGGTTAGGATTGAAGAATATAGGACCGTTCCAGCGCCGAAACAATGTAAAAAATGCCAAATGCTTTACCACACATTTAGAATGCCAGGCCCCTCAAGACACCTGCGCCAAATGTAAAGGCTCCCACCCCTCTTACTCTTGTAGAGTTCCCCCAGGGGAACGACAGTGCGCGCTGTGTAATGGTACGGGACACAGGGCAACATGGCGCGGTTGCCCGAAGTGCCTGGCGGCACTGAACTCAAGGCCAAGGGAGCAGACATCTAGGGGCCCCAACCACAACCTGTAGAACAGCAACAAAAAACCATGGCTGCTCCCACTAACTCCGAGGGGCAGTGGTACTCTCAGGACCGTCGAGGCAGAAACCGGCCAGCCCCCGAACCCTGCCCCTCGAGAGCGGATGGAGACCACCTCACGACCAGTCTGCCACCAGCACAACATGAGCGCGCTCCTAACGCGACACCACACAATCACCAACAACACACAGGCTATTACACAAACACGTACACATAAACCACCACCATTGGGAGATTCGGTCTTCTGCCCAACAGCGCTCACCACCCGGGATGCATTTGAGAATGGAATGGCCTTGAGGGAGCTCCTAAGAGAGCTAGATTGCTCCTCAAACATAGCTTACAACAAGTTTAAAATACATAGCAAATGTCTCCTGGAACTAATCACAAATGACCGCGCAGACCCAATGTACCTGTTCAATTACCTCAGCAGATATCTCCTAGTAATTGCGGAATCTTATCATGGCTAGGACAACAGTAGTAAACATAATATACTGGAACTGCACCAACCTCCGACGGAAACGCAAAGAACTAGCAGACTGCCTAGTCAGGAACTCCATTCAGATTGCACTGCTTAACGAGACCCACTTAGGACCAGAAGACCGCTTCACGGTACCAGGTTACAAAATCTACAGAAATGATAGAAATCGTAGATGCGGAGGTACCGCGGTGGCCATCCAAAATTCGATAACACACCATCAAAAACACGTGCCTCAAATAAACCGTCTGGAAGCAACTGCAGTAAATGTGCAATTGCGTAACAGCTGTAGCAGTCTACAATCCCCCAGGAGATATCGACGTAGAGGATGTAGACAAAATTATGCGCCTTGACCGTAAGATGATTGCTGCAGGTGACAAACTCCAAACATCACCTTTGGAACTGCAGAGCTGCAAACACTTCCGGCACCAAACTGCTAACGTACGTTAACAGGTCAAACGTTCTACTAACAGGACCAGACGAACCCACGTATATACCCAGACAGGTCAACCAAAGGCCAGATATTCTAGACATTGCCCTACTTAAAGATATGCCATATGACACCGAAACAACGGTTATAAACGATCTCACTTCAGATCACCTTCCAGTACTAATGGAGATCGTAGCGCCTCTAGCGTTCAAACCAGAGCCAGCCAGACGCAATTATAACCAAACAGACTGGCCAGAGTTTGAGGCGCGAATAGAAACCTAACATGGACAAAGGGAGGTTAATGTCAACTCCCACGAAACACAAGACCAAGCGGTTGACACAATAACAGAAGCTATTCACCACGCAATAGAAAGACATGTGCCAATAACACGGCCAAGCAATTACGTGACGACACAAATCCCTCTGGCAGTAAGACGGGCGATACAAGACCGCAACAGAGCTAGATGTCAGTGGCAGCGCACACTGAATTGCTGCCAGCACGCGTATAACAGAACACATACGAGACCAATGAAACGCCACGCTGGACACTATAGATCCACAAACCCGAAAAGTGTGGCGAATCGCGAAATGCCTAACGCGTGCACAATTCAACATCCCGCCCCTGCATTCCGGCGGCCGCATAGCGGAAACAGATAAACAAAAGGCCGAAGCCTTCGCGGAGCGTTAGAAGAAACATTCCTACCGAATGCTGACCCGTGCGATACAAATTTTGCAACAGCAACGGAAGATCAAATCGCTGAAATTGGTAACACTGCAACTCGCAACAAAATGAGAAAAACCAGTGTCGGAGAAATTAAATGGCTAATCATGCATCTGCCCAATAGAAAAGCACCGGGCCCGGATACGATTCCCAATCTGGTGCTCAAACATCTTCCACCAAGCGCACTAAAATTACTAGCTGACATATTTAACCATGCCCTTCAGAATGGAAAATTCCCAACACGCTGGAAGGAAGCACAAATTTTTATGTTCCCCAAACGACATAAAGATCCCTCAATTCCGACGAATCATAGGCCAATTAGCCTTCTTAACACTTTGAGTAAACTCCTGGAAAAGGTCGTTGTGAAACGCCTAAACTCATTCCTAGCCAAAAATAACATCCTAACCAGTGAACAGTTTGGTTTTCGGGCTAATCATTAGACAACGCTACAATTACTCAGAACAACAGAGAAAATAACCGCAGGGTTTAATACCAAGCGATCCACGGGCGTAGTCCTATTGGACATAGAACGCGCCTTCGACAAAGTTTGGCATGCAGGTCTACTTAGAAAGCTAATCAACATAGGCGTGCAAGACTCGATGATCACAGTAATCAAAGATTATCTTAGCGGAAGGAGTTTTCGCATCTCAGTAAAGTAAATCTACTGCTCGCCCAATCAGCGCTGGAGTACCCCAAGGAAGTTTACTGGGGCCCACGCTGTTTAACATCTACATCAACGACCTTCCCCAATTGGCCAGAGTAGATAAATACATATATGCTGACGACACAGCCTTAGCAACACATTCAACCCAGCCGCGCATCATACATTTAAGGCTACAGAATGCGCTTAACACTATGGAGCCGTGGTTCACTAAATGGCGGGTTAAACTCAGTTCAAGAAAATGCCAAGCCATCGTTTTTAGCCGAAGAAACCTGCATAGACACAGGAGGCGAATCCTACCACCCCTCACCTACAGACAGGAACCAATAGGGTGGGAGACAAATGTCGCATACCTAGGCGTTAAGATGGATGAATATCTTAGCTGAAAACACCATATAAACTCAGAGCAAAAGCCAATGGCCAACTTAACAGACTCTAACCACTCATAAATCTTAATAGCAGCCTTAAACTACAGATGGGACTTACGCTATACAAGACGCTAATCCGTCCCATCCTAACTTACGCTGCCCCCGTATAGGGATATGCGGCACAAACGCACATAAAGCGCCTCCAAACAATGCAAAACAGAATACTGCGAATAATTGCCAAACTCCCTGAAGAAGCTCCTGCGCCTGAAATGCATGAAGAGCTGAAAATGCTGACAATCGAGCAATTCATCAAACACCTAGCACCTTTTTCTATACGCGAAAAAGAACAAAAACTACAACGATCACATTAAAATGCTAGGAGAATACGAAACGGCGCACGACAAGCACCTCCGCCCTCTGTCACTATTCGAACGCACTATCGGCATTGGCGAACCAGAAATTGCTATAGAAGACTTCTTAAACACCTTAATGCACTAGCCATGATGCGAGAACGCAGGAACTCATAGGCACACATCACTCACGCACACATACACATTCCAATATTCAGCTGCCCTCACAAGTCCTTGTGTTACACAACCAAGGTGGCCCCGGGGGTTGAGCCCCCCCCCCCCCGCAAGTGGCATAGGCTCGCTCCTGCACTAAGGCATTTAGCCCGTCATGCGTGCACTATATACAACCCTGCTACACACTGGTTAACGAGATGGTAACAATTGACGGAGCCGACAGGCGGAAATCCTTATACATATATAGTAATAGATAATAGCAATTTCACATACATTAAGCCAAAATGAAGCCGCTAGACGGATACTTACACAAATACTCCTCAACTTATTAGAGATAAGCAAACCTGAATTAATTAAGCATAGATACTAAGAAACTTGAAACGAAGCCCCTGGCGGATATTATGTACACTGTAAATACTAGTAAATAAATACACGTATATTTAATCGTTAGGCTAATATAGTACGACTGAGAGATGCAGCTTTGGATTCATCATTGCATGAACACTCCAACATATATACACACCCCAAATTAAACTAAGCACACTTTATGAAGCCAATAGGCAAATGTATAACTCTTACTTAGGCTAACTCTTACTTTAGGTTAAACTAATTACTGACGAGGCCCGCAGGCTGTTATACATAAAATACCACCATCTACTACAAAACGTATATCACCACCAATTCCCCCCAGGGTGCACTCAGGGCGCAAGCCATGTGTGTACCCTGGCACTTCAGTCTTTCACCTGCTGTTACTGCCACTGGCACGCAGCATCCATTCATCATATGAAATGCGCAGGTGCTTAATGCGATACTGCACAAGCGAGGCTGGGGCCTCCTACTTCCGGTGGGGGTTTTTCGTGGGTAGTGCCGTCCTGGTTCGAGTCCAGGGCGGGGAGTCTCACACTCCCAGGCTTGCCTGGGGTTAGGGCGTCAGTAGCCTTTTCCCCCACCACTAATAAAAAAAAACTAGAACTTGAATGTGTAGCAGCCTCGGGGGGAGATTGCGCTCTTGCTACTCTTGGGGTTCTAGAAGGCTGCTCACGCGTGGATTTTCCACATGCTGCGTAGTATGCGGAGCAACCGCGCCAAGTTGTTCCATGGCTCTCAACGCCACATTAAACGCATTTTCGTTCCATATGTGGAACTGTGCATGTGCCTGAATGATGGGGACTTGTACACTTAGCACAAATCGGGGTTGGGGACCTACATTCTAACTTCGTGTGCCAGAAATGCTGGCATCGTGAGCAATGCTTGGGCTCTGCGATCGACCTATAAGCTTCTACCCTAACTCTAAGGTATGCCAAATATCTGAGGTCAAGAATTGTCGTGTTTTCTAGTGTGTCCTGCAATTCTACTAAGAACATGGGGGCCGCGCCGTGGCCGAGTGGTTAGACCACTCGACTCTCACCTAGACGGCCGGGGTTCGATCCCAAGCGACCGCATGTGAGATTTGTGGTGGACAAAACGGCGCTGGGGCGGGTTTTCTCCGGGTACTCCGGTTTCCCCCGCCATCGCATTCCACCGGTGCTCCATCATCATTCATGTATCATCAGTGTCACCGCCTGCGGTGCCATTAGTAGTTAAAGCGGGCGTTAAACACTACCAAAAAAAAAAAAAATAAGAACATGGGCAGGGCTGTCCTATCTCTGTTGCGCCTTCGCATCTGTCCTGAAACCGCGCATAGCCTCTTCATCGGCGAGTTCGGCGTACACTCCCTTAATCACAAAGCGTGCAGTTCTTCCTTCGGGGTGTGGATTTTTCGGCGGCGTGCGTGTGTCTGTCTGTCTGTCTGTCTGTCTGTCTGTCTGCCTGCCTGCCTGCCTGCCTGTTTGTCTGTTTGTCTGTCTGTCTGTCTGTCTGTCTGGTAGGCTCGTGGTGAGCCTAGGTGTTGTTGCTGTCCACCTACCCTGGTGAGGGTTTAACCACAGGAATGAGGTGAAGGTTTTAAATTTTTGGAGTTTCGAGTGTTGGTTTTAAGGAGGTAGCGCTAGTAGGCTCCTCGAGCGGTTGCATTTTTCAGCAGCAGCATCCTTTCCTCTGCTCCGCTGGTGTTCATTTGTATTTAATTATGTTGGTGAATTTTGATAGACCTCTCCCAATGGGAGAGGGGAGTGCTTGTTCAGCTATTACGCTGTTGGCTGGTGATTTTTCGGCGTCTGGAGCGGCCGGCTTATATACTATGGAAGGTACCGCCCTCGCATGACCTGATTGGTCCGAATTGCGGTCCCCTGCGTTCGTCATGTGTGTGATTGGTGCACGTGTTTGATCTGTTCTTAAGGCTGGGTGTCAACAAGCCCGGTTTTGTTTTCTATGAATAATTCTAACACCGGCCGTGAAAGCCTTCGAATATTAATAACTCTGAACTTTTGATACATTTAAAAACATCTTGTTCTTTCACTCCCTTACAGAAACTTCAATATTTGTTGTAGAAATACATACTTTTCTTAATTGCCTATTTATTCTTCTTTTATTTCTTTTCACTTGTCTAATGTCTTCTTTTGTTTCCTTAGAATAGTAAAAAGTTTTCCCTTGTATTTTGAGAAAAGCTTATGCTTCCCTGTTTATGGATGCTGAGATAACTTTCTGGTAAAGATATACGGTGGTTGCATCACATACAATGCTCTAAGTAGTAGTATACATGGTGGGTAAAACTTCCACTGGTGATCCATATTTGAAAGTGTTGAAAACATTAAGTAGTTCAGATGTGAAATGTGCCAGATTGCCGAGGTTTTGACTTCTTGGGATCATTGGAGTTTTAGCTTCACAGATCCCTCGGCTGCGCCCTGTCATCGTTCCGCAGTCGCGGCCTTCGGTCGCAATTGCTCTCCTCTACTTATAAAAACCATCCCTCGCTACGCTTTGCGGCTTAGGAACCTTTATCTTGGGATACGCTTTGCTCCTTAAGGCCTTAAATGTTTACAAAGGCCAGTAAATAACTACAAAGTGGCTATAATGACAGATTAACAAAAGCGCCAAATCCAGATCATGTATTGAAGTAATGCCCAGTGGTGCAACCAACGTATGTAAATAGGTAATGACTTTATGTCACAACTTGCAGAATTTCCTTCGCTGCTAATTGTGAAAGAATACAATATGAATTTAAAGAAATAATTGTCATCACCTTCTCAGCTAGTTTTCATTCCTATTGCCTTGTAAACCTATGAATTCGCTTAGTTGTTTTATTCTTCAGAATTTTCAATTCCAGTGGAGGTTGTAATACGTTCCCTTTAAATTAACAACCAATAAAAATAATACCAGAATGTTCTAACATTAGATCATTGAAATCATAATACTCGCACAACATTTGCCGGCTGTTTTAATCGTGTTTTACTATATATTGCACAGGCGATGACACTAATAATACTTGAAATGAAGACGGAGCACCGGTGGAATGCGATGGCGGGAGAAAACTCGCACCTGTACCGCTGTGTCACCACATATCCCACATGCAGTCACCTGGGATCGAACCCGGGCGCGAATTTCACATATGTAATACAGAATCGCAACTGGGGAAGGAGTCAACCGCAACATCCGATAGCAGAAGCGTAATGAAAACAGAAGGCAGACGTGGTAAAATAAACACATGGTGCAGTGTATGTATATATATCAAAGAAAGTCGTGTTAGTTACACTATTTATAACTCAAGAACAGCTGAACCGATTTGGCTGAATCAGGAGACGGACATAGGATACTTTTTATCCTGTTTCCGTGGGACGTGACATAAAACTTGGTATAACAAGACGCAACAGACAGAAAAACGCATTGTTATCTATGGTGCTTGTTTCGAGTTTCTATTAGCTTATTGTGCCGATATTATTATTAACAATGCCGTGACGAAGACTATCGAATCTTTCCCGACACAGGATTCGAAACATTGCGAATGAAATTGCATGTGAAGAGCAGCTATCCAATTAAATTTTTAAACTCCTTGGATGTGCCTGGCTTACCACCGCACAATTTACGACTAAAGGTTGGCTCCGTAGTAATCATGCTTCGAAACATAAACCAACCAAAACTATCCAACGGAAGTCGTTTGGTAGTAAGTAAATTGATGAACAATGTGATTTACGCGACGATACTCAAAGGAAAATTCGAAGGTGAAGTTCTCATTTCGAGGATCCCGATGATCCCAACCGAATTGCCGTTTGAGTTTAAACGACTTCAATTTCCGATCCGTCTTGCATTCGCCATGACCATTAATACATCACAAGGCCAAATCCTTAAACATTTGTGGTCTGAATCTAGATAATCCATGTTTTCCTATGGTCAATTATATATGGCATGTTCACGGGTTGGAAGACCATCTGCGCTATTTGTTCTTGCGCCTGGTAATAAAACAAGAAATGCCGTCTATCACAAGGTGCTTCACTGAAGAGTGCAACCCATTCCCCAAAACACACGGCCAATAAATAATTAAAATACTTGATTTTTTGTATTTATATTTATTATCCTAATAAAAAATTGAACTTAATAAAATCCAAAATCTGCTCATTTATTGCTTCTAAGGCGGAAGAAAGTTCACCGGGTCAGTAGTATTTAATAGAACATTATAATCACTGACGAACACTTTAAAAATATACAATTAGAAAGAAAGGTGTACTTATATTTTCAATTTAAAATCTAAATAGTGTACTTATAACGTAATTATGTGTATAATGTGGATACAGTATTGACGTCTCCAGTAAAGTTTACGTCAGTGCATAAGTGACCAGCTATATAAACTATTGCGTCGAATTGCAAGGCAAATATACATTATGCAGTTACGTTTACCCTAGGCCTAAGAAAGGAAATTGAACGTGAATTCTACTGATATTGACGGCCGAAGGTCTCGTAACAACCGTCAATTGTTTGCCATGTTTGCGGAGTGAGAATTGTTATTCCAAAATGCACTGCACGTTCACATCTGTCATTTAAAAATATATAATATGTATTTATGTTATTCGATAAATTAATATTTTTGTGTGTAGGTACTCATATTAATAAGTTTTATACACTGTCAGCTTTCTACAGCGTTGAATTGGAAAGTAAAGCTTCGTTATCCCTTCTAAAGTAAAGGAAGGTGTGTATTTTCAACTTAAAATCTAAAAATATATGACGGTACCTATAACATATATGCATATATAATGTGAGTATACACCTATAGTATTACGTCTTCTTACATTTTAAGTAAGTGAATAAGTGATCAGCTACCTACTGCGTCGAATTGCAAAGCAAATAGATATTATGCAGTTAGGTGCCTTCGAGGAGAAATTGAACGCCAGTGCCACTCTATTACTAACGGCCAAAGACCTCGCAACGACCGTCAATTATTTGTCAGACTTTTTAATGCATAGTGTATTGCACTCTCGCATTTTTCATTTAGAAATATGTATTTAATATGGATTTATACTATTCATTTAATTTATGTTTGGACGTAAGTTTGATCCTCCCACGGTTGCGATTCTGCATTACATATGGGAAATTCGCAACCCGGGCCCCTCGGCCACGGCGCGGTCATTATCCTAAGTATATGCTTCAAACTTGATTCCATCTCGATACTTGACACGCACGCATGTCAAAGAATAGCCACGGCGCAACCATTCTCCTGTCATGATATGTTTCAAACTTGATTCCTTCCTCTTAAGTCCATCTCGATGTTAAATACGCACGCTAGCCAAAGAATGAACTGGCTTCCTTCAGTTGGAATAATCATGTATTTAAAAGAGCCGTGGAAAGGGCCACATGCGTATGCTTCCTGGTAATAGAGGAGCCTTCAGCTCAGCGTAAATGCTCGCACCCGTAGTCTTTTGTTACTCATAGAACAATCCGCAACAGTTGATTAATTGAGAACAATGGTCCAAAAGGGTAAAGTATTTATCTTGAGTAGACGAATTAACTTTCTCATTTGTATAATGCTGCAATTAATCAGCCGAAATAGCAATTTTGTCTCTTTGAAGCGCGTTATGGTTATGATCAAACGAAACAAATTTTACGTCTGTGTGATCCTTAAGAGGATCAACCTGTGAAAATTGACCAAAATTCTTGAAAATGTTGAATTTTGTATCCTGGCTCTTAATATACCGTGGTCCTTTTCTATTAATGTACCGAGGCCATTTTCAACCACTTGCAATAAACACTTGTCGCGTGACCTTTTAAGCGGAAGTTCTATTGATAACAAATGACACTTCAAATATTAAAAAGCGTGTTTCTCCAATCACTTTCATTTTTCTACCAGATAACCTTAATATTATAATAAAAATTATTGAATTAAGTAATATTAGTTTTGCATATGAATTAACAAAATTAATGCACAAAAATAACAATAAAAAAGTGAACGAATAATTTATCACAACTTTTCTTACAATAGTATTCAATTAATTTGAAACTCATCCGATAATTTTTAAGTGACATTCGTGGAATGCATATGAAGTTTTGTTACACATTTTTGAAAACTGAAACGCAAGGAGCTTTTTTTTTTTGATAGAGTAGTTTAAAAAACAATAATAGTGTTTATCTAAAACCACTTGATGAGTTTCTCCCAAAATTTCAGAATTAGTTACAGAAAACTCGTTCCAGTTTCTTCATTTTGTGGCTCCCCAACAAGCTTTTAACACCTAGTCATCCGCTTGTAAGTCCTAGAGGGGGGGGGGATAAGCGGACTACGTAACGTAAAACAAAAAGTTACACAAAACAATGGAGGCATGTGGTAAAAATGAACGTAATTGCTTTAGAAATATAGACTTTTAAATGTTAACAGGTTGGTCCTCTTAACATAATTTATCAAATGCAGATACGTCGATGTCTAACTTTGAAATTATGGCAGCTAGAGATACGTTTGTCTGATCCCAAGATAGTTTTTTTTTTTTTTTTTTGTAGTGTTTAACGCCGCTTTTACAACTTATGGCTTCGCAGGCCATACCACTGGTGATATAGGAATGACGATGGAGCACCTGTGTAATGCGATGGCGGGGGAAATCGGAGAACCCGGAGAAAAACCACAAATCTCACATGCGGTCGCTTGGGTTCGAACCCGGGCCATCTAGGTGAGAGGCGAATGGTCTAACCACTCGGCCACGGTGCGGCCAAGATAGACATGACCCCCTATGTAGCAATATGTAACAATCAGAAAAATGTAATTAGGTGTGTCTTAACCTAAACAGTTGGTTTGGTCTTGTATTCCTAAGAACTAAAGAGTGAAATATATTGCTTCATTTCGTAGCTCAGTACGTATTATTCGTGTTCATTGTAATCACATTCTTAATACTAAACAACTGCAACCGAATATTTATGTCTGCCTCTGTACATGTAACCTCTTATCATAAAATACATTTATGTTATACTAACATTATAGGTAAGTAGTTTTATCCTTCTCATGTTACATAACACACATCTATTCATGGGTCTACATTTTGTCATGATTACTCGGAACTGCAAGAGAATTAACATTTTTATTTATCAGCAAGTTTTCGTGGTTAACTTTTTTTTTCTCAGATGTCCGTACATATCGCATAGAGTAAGTTTACAAACATTCAGCATATTTAAGTATTTATTTTCCTTCTCAATAACAAACCCATTACTGTATGCAACTTAAGAATTATTAACTAATAAACCCACGGGGATTTGACAAATGTTCTCAGCACATAATTATAAGTGTCAATTCCCTTGGTACATAAATTACTATTAGGCATAATACAATTTTGATCATGAAATTAACAGGCACTTAGAGAATGAGATAACGCTGCGTTATTGTTGATCGGCAGGCAGAAATAATAATTAGACTCATGCTAGGTGAACCTAATGAGGTTTACTCGTGTTTGAAATATCAGATGTACCTAAAACCTCTGTGTGTAAAAATACCTTTAGATTGGAAGTTATATACAATAGAATTGCACCCTTCTTGGAAAAGTATGTATTTAGTGATAAACAAATAGTCTTTCGAAAACTATTAAATGCCTTTTGTGCATTCGCTAAGGAACATTGGAGGAAATTGTAAATGATACAACAGTTGGTATATTTATGGACCTGAGTAAACCCTTGGTTTAGTTGACTGTAACATAATACTGACAAAACTGGAAACTTACGGAGTGCGTGGGATAGCTTATGAGTGGTTTAAGTCTTATCTAACTGACCGAAAACAACTTATGATAGTAACTACTGATACAATGACTTCAAACTCAGATACAAAGACAGCCTCATTGCTCGAATCTTGACTCCTTACTTCTTTTTATACATAAAAGATCTACCTACTCACACACGATATGTCGTGACTATACACAGATGATATTAATTTTATTCTCAAGGGCAGTAATTCCACTGCGTTACAAATTCAAGCAGATAATACAATGTTAAGTATGGAGAATGGTTAATAGCAAATAAGCTAATACTAAATGGGGGAAAAGTCACGCACACCAACAGAAGTAATAAAATAATAGGATAAATATGGTATGTAATAAAGAAACCATTCAGTATGTTACTGATACAACATTTCTAGAAATATTAATTGATCTATAAAAGTCGGGAATGTCACATCCAGAATAAATAGAGCCCATTACATAAGTCTTAAAAAGCATAAGTAATGTGCAAATACTAAAAACGATTTACATCTCCTATGTGCAAACTGCGCTTGCATACGGTATATCCATTTGGGATACCAGTAATGAAATAAGCGCACTGTTTATAATCCAAAAGAAAGTACTTAGATTATGTTAAATGTGCGTAGAATAACATCATGTAAACCACACTTTCAACAAAATAATATTCTTAAACTACTAAGTCTTTATATTTTAGAAAATGTCTGTTTTTTAAGAAGCAATACATACTTATTTAGTACAAACAACAAGTTCCTAAGTATAGTATCAGAAACAGTAATAAAATACATATACAGACTGCCAAAACAACCAGAAAGATAAGTTCTATACTGCACAAGGGCATCCCATCCCAGGGCGGCACATTTTAGGGGGCGGCAAAATTGCTGGAAAGCTGCACAAAAAAAAAAAGCATAGACATGAAACGTCAAGTTTATTTAAATTTTCCGCTCGCAGAGGAATATTAATTGACGCATGTTGGCTAGGCTGGCTAGTTTGCAAGCTATACGCAAGTAGCGGAGACAAGGCGAAACGCAATCCAATAGTGAGAATCGATTATTACACGCAAAACATTGTAAGATCAAGAAGTGTGTGTTGTTATTCATTAACGCTAATTTTCTATATATTGTTAGCGGAGGTAATGAACAGTAATTATTATTATTATTATTATTATTATTTTTGTTGTAATTATTTGGAGGTCTTTTATATTTAATGAGCCGGCATTCCGGCATAATGAAATATTAGGCTATGATTGAATCTTTTCTTTCAACTGTTTATCATATTTTCTTTCGTTTCCTGAGTTTCCAGTTTCAGTGTCGATTGTCACTGAATAAAACGACAGGAAGAAAGAGACTTAGTGGGGCTCAGTATCGTTCATTGGTGATGGATAAAAGAAAAAAAGAAGAAGACGCATTGCGAAAAGTTTCACGCCTTGGTGTGTTTATAAAATCGACCCCAAGGAGTTCTTGTTAAACGAAAGTGAAGGCGGAACTTCCATCGTTGCTGACGAACCCTTTACAATTAGTGTTGATCCTTTTCTTTGGGAAAAAAGATAAAACTATATTGCAATGAACGGGGTAAAACAAAATAAAGACGGTGACTTTTCTAAGTCGAAACATTAGTTTACAGTTGATCCATTAAGACGTACTAGTGCATTTTTTTTTAAAGAGAAAGCTGGCGAACAATGAAATTATTAACAGAGATTATTTAGTATATTCTGAAAATCAGGGAACATTATTTTGTGCACCATATACTCTTTTTGAGGAACATCAGACTTGGCAGGACCTCGTGGTTTCTCAAACTGGAAACATCCATATCTAATTGCAACTCATGAAAACAGTTCAAGGCACCGAGACTGCGTTCTTAGTGTAAAAAACAGAAGTTCCATTTTGACAAGGATAGATAGAAAATTATTCTCAGAACTTGAAAATGAAGTTCAGTACTGGCGTAATGTCTTACAAAGGTTGTTGCTGTTGTGAGGAAACTTTCCTCTCGAGGACTGCCTTTCCGTGGCAGTGATGAAATTCTTGGAAGTGTTCATAATGGTAACTTTTTAATGTGCATGGAACTTACTGCCGAATTTGATGCATTTCTTACTAGCCTCATGTCACTATATAAGGCTTCTGGAAGTGGAAAAACTTCATATCTGTCTTTTGCTATATATGAGCAAATAATCAAAATCATGGGAAAGAGAGTTGTTGAAGAAATAGTGGCACAAGTTACTGCGGCAAAATACTACTCTATAATTGTTGACGCCTGCCCTGACATTGTACATAATGACCAATTAAGTTTTGTCTTGTGGCATGTCAACAAAGAGGGGCTAGCTGAAGAGCAGTTTGTTGAATTTGTGCCAAATCCAGGACATGGTGGCCAGGAGCTGACAAATGCAGTGATAAATTGTCTTGAGAGACATGGATTGGACCTAGATAACTGCAGAGGACAGAGCTATGACAATGCACCAAATATGTCAGGTACTTATTCAGGCTTGCAAGCTAGAATCGCAACTCTCTCTCCTTAAGCTAACTCTGAATTTGGTGGGTTCAAGTGCAGCAAGATGTAACCAAGCAACTTATTTTATTCACATTTTGCAAGAAATATTTAATTTTTTCAGTGCTTCTAGTCATCTTTGGAATCACTTAAGCACATTTTTCAGTAAAGAGAACTTGAGTGTCAAGTCCCTCTGCATAACCCGATGGTCTTCTAGAGAAGAAGCTTGCAGAAGCTTGAACAAAGATGGCGAGGAAATCGTTAGAGCACCCTTTGTCAATAATAAGGAATGAAAGTGAGAAATCTTTGGTGAAATCTGAAGCTAAATACATAATGAAGACTTAAACCAATTAAAAGGTAAAGGGGATGACTTGCCTTAATTGGTCGACTTTGTGTGGTGAGGCATGGTCACCGTTGTTACCGTAGAAACCACCCCTTCCTCAGCCTTGTGAGTGGGTTCTAAAGTACCACTATCCCAAAGTAATTTAAATTCCACTGTAGGTGATGGAAATTTGAGTATTGCCAGACGCCAATAAAATTAAATAGTCCTGCTTGTTGTATTTGAATGAATCAAATTTTATTATATAAATAACTTTACCGTTTAACCACCCAAGTAATTTTAAAATCCACTGTAGTATACTATCTATACAATGAGCATAACTGATCGGTGGTTAACAACCACCAGATTTAGTGGGAACATTACTAACTTTGCGACATTGTTCGCACGCAGAAAATGGTACTAGCATTCAAGGTTCCCTATTTGGCAGGCCTATATAAATCTCTGCCATGTGCCATTTACAGTTCCACTTTCTTGTATACGGTTAAAACTGTTCATTTTCCAAATGAACCATATATATATGTGTGTGTGTGTGTGTAAGGAAGAATGTGACCGCTATTTTGCGATCAGATATAAAAATATACCAATTTTCTTAACTGAACTGTATAAAAATTTAATGCACATAGTGCGCAATTTGTATTATTTCAATTATAAATAACGTTAAATTGTGAGTTTTCGTTCACAGTGATAATATCACAGGTAGTGATATTTAGTTCACTACCTGAAAACATTGAACACCCAGAACTAGTGATGGACAGAATCGAATTCTCTGCATTCGAATACTCTAGACAATCGAAACCTTCATCCGAGAACAAGGTCTCGAATACTGTAATCACAATGGTTTCGAAATCAGCTTCTTCATAAGCAAGTTCTCGGATACTACGTTATCGTCACTCGAGATACGTTCTCAGTTCTCGGCATGCTTGTTCTCGAATACTACAAACCCTGCCCTAATCGAAATCAGCTTGTATTCATTAGCAAGTTCTCGGATGCTACGCTATCGCTACTCGAGTGAAGCTCGCAGTTCTCGCCATAGTTGATCTCGAACAAGGCATGTAATTTAAATGATGGACAAAAAATATTACATGTTATTCTCAAAATGTTGAAGTTTCTATTCAAGATTATCGTGACTTAAGCGTTATGCACTTTCATTCAGAACCGTTCCATTAAATTGAATACTAAAATATATTGTATTTTACTTATTTATTTTATTTTTTGTACAGTTAACGATTTCCAAGATATTCCTTGCTATAGGTTTAAAATTTAACTAATAGTTTTCTCAAACAGGTAGTCACCATCCGTGTTTATTTTGTTTTACTCATAGCCATGCAAAGATAATCGAATTTCAAAGTCTATCGCATAGCGACAGCTTTTAAAATATTTGACTATGGTTTTAGCCTAGTATATTCCCTTATTTCCCTTCTACATACAAGGAAATACGGAATAAGACATATCTGCTAAAATTTATCCGGACTAGCACGAAGTAATTAAAGAGTAATGTCTTGTAAGAAAAGTTTGTTTGCAGGTAGAGAAAGTCATGTGAAAGAAACAAATCAGAATTTGTGCTCTTTTGTTTGGTTTTTATAGCCCCCTTTAATTTGTATGGTTACATCAGGACCTTGACTGGTAAAACAATTGCTGGTGTCTTTCTCGCTGGACTGTAGGCTTTCTTATTGTTTTTACTTTCTCTACACGTGTAATGTACATACATAGTGTATAGTGAAAGTGTTGTATTCCACCCAAAAATTTGATACCGAGATTTCACCGGAAGTATACGTTTTGAGGTCCCCTGAATCCAAAAAGCATTTTTACTTTTTCTAGCCGTATGTACATAACCATGTACATAGTAGCTAGCGAAGGTATTGTATTCCACCCAAAAATTCGATACCGTGATTTCACCGGAAGTATACGTTTTGAGGTCCCCTGAGTCTAAAAAGCATTTTTACTTTTTCTAGCCGTATGTACATAACAATGTACATAGTAGCTAGCGAAGGTATTGTATTCCACCCAAAAATTCGATATCGAGATTTCACCGGAAATATATGCTTTGCTGTCCCCTGAGTCGAAAAATATTATTTTTAGAAAAAGGTCCGCGCGCGCATTTCTGTGGGGGGGGGGAGTGACAGCATAGCTCAAAAACGAAAAGACCGTAAAATACCAAACTCGGTATTTAGGTTTAGTATCTTCCAAGGATGCGACACGAAACATTTTCAAGAAAATCCCCCAACCCCAGCTATCCTTTACATGAAATATTTTTCGAAAATAATGATTTTCTCAAAAATGGCTCTAACGATTTTGATTAAAATATCGTGTACTAAAGATATTTACATGACAGATAAAAAGTATATTTTGAATTTTTGGGATTAACCTCTGAAGAGCTCTATTCTACATGAGTTTTGCAGCATTTTGTACAACGGTTAAGCCGTAAGAGATGGACAAAAACTTACTATAAACATGTAGATCTGGTTGAAAAGTAAGTTGACAATTTTCAAGATATTCCTTGTTATTGGTTTCAGTTTTAAAATACCTAACTTTTCTCAAACTGGACCATCCAAAGCGAACCGCGTCATTCGTTCACATAACGACCAGCTATTACATTTTTTTATTATTACTTTAGCCTAGCGTATTCCCTTATTTCCCTTCTTCTTACAAGGAAGCGAGTAATAGGATCATTTCTGCTAATGTTTTTCTCGAATTCCATAATGTAAAAGATGAATAATCTTTTGAAAGAATAGTTTTGTGTATGGAACAGCTAGAGAAAGTCATGAGAATGGAACACTTTTTTTTTTTTTTTTTTTTCAGTTTTAAAATGCTATAAATATGTACACACAATCACTCCCACATGCATACTTCCGACTCCGTTAGGGATAGGGAATGATTCTGGTTAAAGAAAAATTCCTGCCCCAGCTGGGAATCAAACCCAGAGCCTCTGGATTGAGAAGATAGAATGCAATCATTTAGTTCCAATTTCTAAATTGTGCATTCGTTGCCCTAACATTCCGTTATAACACGAAATAACATTAAAATATTATGATCGCATATATGTATGGGAATCATTCGTTAGCTTTGGAATGATAAGAAGTTCAAAGCTTTACTGGATAGCATATTCTCATATTCTATTCTGGCCAGGTGATTATCTCGTAGGCTGTTTATCAGCGTGCTCACCCCTCTCCCCGCTCTTCAACCTCCTCGATCCAAGCGCTAAAATGACCTTTAAGTAAACGCACCAATCAGATATGAGATCTCGATTCTTTTTTTTTTTCTTCTTCTTCTTCTTCTTCTTCTTCTTCTTCTTCTTCTTCTTTTTTTTTAAATTAAATACAGTACCGAAGTCTGATTGGGACTCCGGCACCGTATACCCTATTTTTATTTACCTTTTTTTTCTTTCTTTTTTACCTTGTTTTGCCGTATTATTACTGGATTGCTGTTTTCTTACTTTTACAACACACACATATACACACAAACGTATAACGCCCAAGGCGGGATTCGAACCCACGATCCCCTGCGCTACGAAGCACCAAAGCGAGCGCGGCCATGGTGACCGGCTATTCTTGGTGCACCTGCACATATCGGAGAGCAGGATTCGAATACAGCATTAAGGACATGTTCAAACGAGAACTCATCCGAGTGAAGGATTCGAATACAACATTCAGAATTCGAGAACATCTCGAGAACTTCCAAGAATCGAATACATCGACATTTTGCATTCGAATACTCCCATTACCCCTCAGAACATTTCGTTTTCATTTCTCAACAGTTTAATACTTGACTCACTGAAACAATAGAAAGCATTAAGCAGTAAGCATTCTTTTCCAATTTTAATGTACTACTGTTTACGGTGCAGCTGTGAAGGTATGTGACTTTTATGCTATATATTTCTAATTGTGACCGTTAGCTAGCATAAACAAATACAGGCGTTTATTCCTTACGTATAGTTCAGTAGAAAATGTCTGAACTTATAGAAAATGGGGACAGGGAAGGAGGTTGGCGCGTGAATGGAATACATATTAATGCATTTTGAAGTGAAAGATAGTTCGCTAGTAATATTAACGTTTTAATTTATATGTCAATTTTATGAAATAGATAGTGTGCATGTGAAAGGAGTAAATTCAATTACTTTTCAAATTTTAACAGAAATATGACGAAAGTCTTGTACACATGAAAGAAATGCACATAGGTATTTTTGTTTCAAATTCACATAACCTTATAAGATTGCTAAAACATCTTCATATTATTGTCATTGATATAAGAATGAAACTCACATAATTTCTGTATTATATTGTCTTTATTAACCTACTAGAAATAAGAGTAGTGTTGTATAATACATGACAGGTAAATATTTCAATAAATTATCAGAGAAAAACAAAACTGAAAGAATTTAAGTCAGAAGTAAATTCGTGTCATACCTGTTGGATCACCAGTTCTACACAATAGGTGAATTTATGATGATTTTAGTACTTCTATTTATTTAATTTTAAAGTCTTATTTAATTTTAGTTTTATTTAAATTTTAATTAATTTTTGCTTCTACTTTAGTTTTAAAATCTTTGTCATATCATCTGTTTATAAGCATAGCTTAGTAGATACTGTAAATGTATGTGATGAATAAATAAATAAAATAAATAATAGTGCATGGTCAGTTCCAAAAATTTCCTACAAAATATATTTCATTCATGGAAACAGAAAACATGCATGTTTGCTATTTGCCTACATGTTGTTTTTAGTTTGTGCTTTTAATAAAAGTATGTTTCTTCCATGTGAGTGTGTAATAGAGAGAGAGTGAGAGTGTGTGTGTTTAATGGAGAGTGAATACTCTGGCTGTTACACAATTGTCTATCTCTCTCTGAATTGCCTAAACAAAATTGTTTTCCACGGATACTGGAAAAGATTTTAGGGAGATATGTATTTAGCTCACTTCTAACTTCAGCCTGATAATAGATAACTGACCCATGCTTAATCCTTGTTTACTAGTGAAAAAATGGGAGCGGGTGAAGGAATAGAAATACAGCTGTTAATGAGATTCATGCAAGACCCATGAACCATAATAGATCTAAAAAAAAGCTATAGAAATGAAGTCTAGAAAACTGAATGTTTATGTGAGCTTCCCCATATTTCTTTATTGTACACATAAGAACAGAGGGGTAAAAGGTTAAGACTAACCTGAGTTCAGCTCAAATGGCAGCTCTGAAAATAGTCTCCTGTTTTTCAATCACTGGTGAAGTTATAGTAAGCAACAATTTGAAATTTTGTGACATTCTTAGAAAGTTCTTGAAGCCAAATGTAACATATCTTCAGCTCGGACAAGGTGTCATTTTCATTGTATGTATTGCTTAGAAAAGCATACAAACATAACCTTTTTATTTCTCTATACAAGGTATTACATTCCACCCAAAAATTCAACACAGTTTCACCGGAATTGATGACCCCTGAAAAAAAAAAAAAAAAAAAAAAAAAATATATGTGTTACGTGTGCATCTGAGAACAGCTTAACTTGAAGATGAAAATTCAGATAAATACCAAACTTAAACTGGCATGTATTTTTAATATCTTCCAAAGAAGCAAAATGAAGATTTTCAGGAAAATGTTTAGACCCCAAGTAACCATTTACAAGGCTTTTTTTCCCTCTCAAACATGTCTTAACAATTTTGATTGAAATCCTGTAATTATTATTAAAGATATTTGCAGGGTAAATAAAATTAATATCTTGAATTTTCTGAGAATATCTCTGAAGTTCTCTTGATTCAAAAGGAGCTTTGTAAAATGTTGTGACTGGGTATGCATTAAGTGGTAGATAAAATGTAGAGATGTTTAAAATGTGCAATTTATTGCAAATATCATTTTTTGTGGCAAGATGTTTCGAGATATCTGCTATTAAAGGTTCAAATTGTTCTATACTTTCTTACTCTTTTAATAGTCCTGTCAATTTTCAGTTGTTTCTCGCATTGCAAAAGAATGAAGTTTTAAAGCCTAGAGCATTCAATTTTTCAACATTTAGCTATTGTTATTCTGTTTGTATTTATAATGAAATGTGTAATGTAGCTATTTCTGTAAAGGTTTACCTCAATTATAGGTTGTCGATAAAAAATTATAAACTTTCTTAGGAATAATTGGTACAGCTACAACAATAGTGTAGAGAAAGTCATTTGAGTATAACACATCAGAATCTTTTTTTTTGTTTTTGCATGTGTTCTACAAAGCACACACACACTTCCTCTCTCTCTCTCTCTCTCTCTCTCTCTCTCTCTCTCTCTCCATGTTATGCACACCTCTTCTTTCTATTATACATGCACTCTGTTACATACACATCTTCACTCTGCTACACAATCATTCTCTCTCTGTTACGCACACTTCTTTCTCTCTTACACTAACAGACTCTGTCTTATACATGCACACTCTCCCTCTCTTGTACACACAAATCTCTCTCTCTCTGCTACACTTTCACTGTTCCATTTATTCATTCTGTTACAGGTACACACACTCTTTATTAAATCCACTCTTTCTGTTTCTCTCTCACTCTCTCATGGACTGTCTGTTAAATAATCTAAGATTGTCTATACCTAGCTGCCTTTTGGGAAAATAGAATAGAAATTGTGTTAGATGACATGCATAAAAATGAAATATCTTTAGAACCATAAAAGCAGAACAGGGTTATCCCTTAAAGGCTTATTTTTGCAGTAAGTTTTCTGGAAACAATAATTGGCCTTCCAAGGAAGTGATGAAGCAGAAAATTCTATTAATGTCAATTACATGGAAGGAAAATCAAATTTGCACAACTAATACTCCAATTAAATATTTGAATCCATAAATTTAAAATGTAACATGAAAAAAACTAAAATAATGTGGTCCAGTAGATCAAAGAATATATTTTCTAACACAGAATTAAAAATAAATAACACTATTGAAGTAAAATTGTATCAGTTTCTTGGAATTACAATAGATGAATAGCTATTATGGGTCCAACAAATTGATCATATCTGTCATAACATCAGTAAATCTATCTATATACCTTCTTAGATATTTTCAAAATTGCAAAGATACAGGACTTCCAAAATGATCCAATACAGATGCATATATCCATATTTTAAGTATGGGCTAAAATTTGGGGTGCAACTACAAGTTATCACATGTACAGATTAATTTTACAGAAGTGTATCAGATTAATGTACAGCCTTAAAATAAGGAAATTGTGTAGGATGGATGTGTGTGTGTGCGTGTCGGCGGGCGTGTCCGTCCATCCGTCCAAAAATAATGTATACAATGTTATGGTCCATAACTTGCAAACTAATTGGCAGAAATGTCTAAATTTTTGTGAATGTGTAGCTTAAAGTTAAACCTACAGATATCGATGTAGGTGTTCATAATTGTCACTATTAACATCCGTACACAGATGATGCCGCCGAACTGCAGCACGAACTACCGACTGCAACATGTTCAGTTGGATATTAGCAAATGAATGTATGATACATTCTCATAGATTATCATGAGATATTATTATGAGCATGGGTTTTGTCCATAAATGACATCCTTTAGTGTTCCCCATAGTTAAAAATGTAGAGGCATTTAAGTCTGGGGAACGTGATGGATACTCTGCAGTATCTCTTCAGCCTGTCCATTGTGCAGGTAGATTTTTGTTGAGATACTCCCTGACGCGATTATGATAGTGGGCTGGTGCACCATCTTGTTGGAAGTAAAACCTTACGTCCCCATACAAGTCTCGGATGGCAGGTAAAATGGATGTCTCAAGCTTCTGAAGGTACACCTCACCAGTAACTGTGCTGTCAAAGAAAAATGGTCCAATCACCCTGGTAAGACAACCCACACCACACATTCACTCCTGGCAAATTCACGGCTTTGTCTACATGGACGATCGGATTTTCGGCGGCCCATTAGATGCAATTATGGATGTTTACTGTACCCCCGAGTTTGAACTGTGCCTCAGCAGACCACACAATCATCTCCAAAAACACTTCATCATTTCGTACCATGTTATTGAACCACTCGCAGTACTCCATTCTACGTTCTGGGTCATCCTTGTTCATTGCGTGTAGCAATCTTGGAATGTAGCACTTCCACTTTACAGTCTTCAAAATGTGCCAAACACTTGAGTGACTCACCCTAGTTTCACGGGCGCACTGTCTCATAGACTCCTGTGGTGAGCGAGTGAATTGCTGTAACACATGATTGGAGTTCGCAGGACTTGTTGCTGTTACAGGTCATCCAGATTGTTTTTTCTGTACATCTGTAACATAGCCGTCGACTTCAAACTTGTCTCGAATGCGCACAATTGTTAAATGTGTCGGAGGCTGTGTTTGATACTCATTTTGCCACTGGCGTTGAACCTCACTAATGTTTTTTTGTACCTAATGTACCACTTCAAAACTGACTTCCTTTCATGGAATGTAAGCCTTGCGCCAGCCACGTTTACTCAAGTAACTAACAACAAAAGAATGCTTATGTATCTGGCAACTGACATCAGATATCGCTTGTGTGGCGATTGCCAAAACTACAAACTATTACACTACCAAAAATGAGATGTTTCCGCCCATTAGTTTGCAAGTTATGGACTTTTAAACAGTGTATACATTTTTTGGACTACTCTGTGTGTGTGTGTGTAATGTGGGTGGGTGTGCATGAGAGAGAGAGACCATTGTATTCAGTTTCTTAGTTGAGAGGGAACTGGCTGCATTAGTATTGTTGATGTGTCATCCATTGAAAGGTATGGTTGCACTAAACATGACTTGCATCTGAACTCTCGAGGCAAGGATATGCTGATGCATTCCATTGCTGAGAGTCCCTTAGTCCCTGTAATATTCCTGCTCTTGTCACTAGTAATGTTGTTTTTTTATTTTATTTATTTATTTATTTAGAGTAAATCAGGTAAATAGAACAGTAAATGTTTCAGAAATAAAACAGAAACCAGATAAATTAATTTTTTTAAAAAAAAGAACTCGCTCACAGTATTTCACCAAATCATTCAAAGTTTAAGATATAAAAGTAAATGAATTATTAATTAATTTCAAATCTGAAAAGTTGAGTCCAGATATTTTATGTATCACAGAACATCATTTAGAAAAACAGGAAATATTACATTTTTCAATGGATGGTTATAAAGCAGCAGCTTGGTACTGTAGACAAAAATTCTCTAAAGGAGGTGTAAAGAATAATATAAGCGTAAAGATAATTGATCTTGAGAAGTAAGGTCTGGAACAAATGTATTTTAATCAAAATCATTATAACCATTTTTGAGAAAATCAAAATTTTCCAAATAAAGTTTGGTATTTAACTGACTTTTTGTTTTTGAGTTATGCTGCACATAGACAGACGCACACACCTAAATGCAGGCACTCCTTGTTTTAATGCTTTTTTGCTTTTTTTTTTTTTTTTTTTTTTTTTTTTTTTTTTTTTTTTTTTTTTTTTTTTGCATTCAGGGGTCCTCAAAACATTTATTTCTGGTGAACTTTTGGTACCAAATTTTTCAGTGGAACACAATACCTGCTGTACATACTGATTGGTAGAGAAAGTAAAAAGAAAAGGATTGACATATACTGCCAGCTCTTACTCATTTTCATCTAAAAGACATCCATCTGCATGTGTCTCTTCCTCCCTTCTTCCATCCAGAAATAAATGGAGGAAATAACATATTCTTAATTTTGGTAACCAAATTATAATTTATTCTGTGAAAATGATGTTACTCTAATATTGTTATTGTAGGTAATGTGAGAAGTGAATATAATGTAGATATTGTGCAAAAATTTTAGTGTCCATTTCCTATAGAACTCGTACAACACTATAGCTATCTTTAGCAATATGCTCAAACTTATGTAAATATAAATGTATATAAAGAAAACACCATAGTTCTTTGTTCAATAAATAATTCCAGATTTATAAAACTGTAACATTGTCATCTTTAGCACGCATGCTAATTTTTTCCAGATGGTTTTGTTTTACATGGAATGGCACATGACACAGTGGTACTTCAGTTACTATGCTATGTCATAAAACACAAACACAGATTAAAATCTTTCATAACATACTAAAATAATTGTGGCACCTTTTTATGTATATTCTTTCATTCCAATTTGCTTTCTTTAACAGTATGTACAATGAGTATAGTAGGTAGAGACGGTATTGTATTCCACCCAAAAATCTTATACCGAGGTAACACTGAAAATACATGTTCTGAGGGCACCTGAATACAAATGCCATTTTAGAGAAAGGTATCTGTACCTGTGGACAGTATAGCTCGAAAACATAGCGTTGTTCACATCCCAAACTTGGTATTTTAAATTTAGTATCTTCCAAGGATGTGATACAAAGATTTTCAGGAAAATCTCTCCAACCTAAATTATCTTTTATATGGAATATTTTCTTAATATTCAGTTTTCTAAAAAATGGCTCTATGATTTTGATTAAAATGTGCTATGTTAAAGATATTTAGATGGAAAATAAATGAATATCCTGAATCTCATGGGAATAATCCCTGAAATCCTCTTCATTCTGAATAACTTCTGCATAACTGGTAAACCATAAAAGAGGAAAAACTTACCATACAAAAAAAATGTATTTGTCATTAAAACACTCAATTTGCCCTAGACAGTTTGTTTTTTAGTAGAGCTAACCATTTATAAGATACTCCCCATTATTTACTTCATTTTAAATACTTAAACTTTTGTCAAACAGCAAGACCTCATCTGTTTCATATATCTTTTGCTTTACTCCTGACCATGGAAAGAGCGCCAAATGTCAATGACAATTGCATACAAGTAATATGACCATTTTTGGTCATTCTTAGCTTGATTGGCACTATGTTAATAAAAAATAATGTTTTATAAGAATAGTTTATTTGCAGATCAGATAGAGAAAGTGATATTAATGGAAGGCATAACATTTTTAGAATAATAATCTCTGAATTACAGCCATTCATATGAAAATTGCTTCATTTTCCCATATCTGTTAACTTGGTTCATATATTACTGGTAAAGCTGCATTTTAATTAAGTTACTGAGGACTTGTTTATCTGTAGAGCAACAGCAAAATTCTGTACATGTAAATAAGGATGTCCATACTTAAACTTAAAATTTAATTGAAATAAGACACGGAAAGCAGTTTTGACATCTGCTGAAGAAATCATTAACTCTTCATTTGTAGGTAATCACTTCATGAACTTTTTATTATACTTAATGTCATGGTGCTTATTTGAAGATGAAATAATAATAATTATTATTATTATTATTATTATTATTATCATCATCATCACAGCTATAATAAAAATAATAATAATAATTTAGTCTATCAATATATTGACTTTGGATGTTTTGCTATAATGTATACATATATACATTTATAGACACAGAGTTACACATATACACAGATCACAATTATTTATAGCTCATCCAAAATGTAAAAATATCTGTTTAATAGAAAAACGCCTTCAATGTTAACTGAGAAATGGTTTTGACCATTCTGTAGCTGCTTTAATATCTGGAGGTAATTTATTAAGACGCTTAATTCCTTGATATAATATATCTTTCAGAGAGTTTTATTTACATTAAATCTATAGTGTGTAGTTCATACTACTTCTATTGTATTCATACGTTTGCTTCTTTTTATTGGTTGATACTTGTCTATCACAACCATTATTGGTACATATAAACATAGAGAGAGAGTAAATGGTGAATTTCATTGATAAATCTCACCCAAAGATTCTCTGTCTTTTAAATTAAAGATGATTCTAACACATTTCTTTTGATATATAAGTGGCCTGTCCATATGTGTTTTTGCAGCATTCCCCCATATTTCAGTCCCAGAGATTATCTGTGGGTAAATACATGCTTAAGAAGTAGGTTTTAAAATATTAGGGTTCTTATAATTTCTAAAATATCTTATTAGGTAAACCAACATGCTGATTTTATTGCATTCTAGCCAAGATATCCAGCCTTGCCTGTGTTTTGACGATGTAACCTTTCTACACTTAGCCTTAGGTTGCTTGTCCAATAGCCGTGCACTTTGGATGTATTTAGAAATTATTAAACAACTCACTCAAACAAGTAGTTAATTAAAACTCAGGAAACTACAAAGAAAGAAAAGTAGCTGAGAAAATAATATTGAACAACCACAAATATCAGCTTGTATTGATAGTTTATTGTGAATGCAGCCATGACTTGCACATTGTCACATTTGGTATGACTCATCAGTATTTACAGAGAAAATCTCAGTTGACAAGAAGTAATACCAGTTTAAGTAATGTCACTACTGTGAGGAGAAATGTAAATAGTGTTATGTACCTTTGTTTCTTGTAGTGGCGCCAGTAGCATCAGTCGATTCTTTAGCAACTTTGACTCACTTAGGGATGGAGAAAAATACTTTGATTAAGGTACTGTAACAGGAGGGTAGACATCAAATGAAAACACTTCACTACTAGTTGTTGAACGATGAAAATGTATATTTTCAAATAATTAATACTGCTGTAGTTCAAGTTATTTGTGGCACTAGTGTTACAAGCAACTCTTTGCAAAATACAAATTCATACATATATATAGTACAAAATATTCTTGTATTCTTAGTTTGATTAAAAGCACGCTTTCTACATATAGCGAGCATTTACTGGCAAGCACAACTTTAAATTTACTCGGTAGTTAATTACTTCACTTCTTTGTTACATTGTGTGCACTTTGATTTGAAAACTAGCATGGATTTGTATATAATCTGTGTCAAGTTAGTTCAGTCCTGATGTCAACACATGGGAGGGAAGAGAGAGAGAGACAGAGATACTGAAGCAGAAGAGCGTTAGGCTGTTGATTGGTTCAGGGAAGGTAATGAGTGTTAACTTTTACATGGATGCATATTGTAACAGCCTCCTAAAAGTACAGTACTGTAATAGTTTTCAGATCACTGCTCTGCATGAGTTAGTTTCGGAGAGATAAGTATGCAAATGCTTTGATTCTTATAAAAGGTAATAACCCGACATTTTATCCATATCCGACACATACCAAGCAGATGGCTCTGGGTTCGTGAATTCTGAAAGGAATACTTACAACAGACGTACACATTCTATAAAAAACATAGATTAGACAGAAGACCGGCGAAATTATATATTGACTTTATTAACTTATTACTGTTAAATAAAATGCAGCTAACTTATGTTACTAAAGAACACTGGTATTATATACACAATAAGTTGCAAGCCTGTACCAGACAGCTCTCTTAAACAACCGGTAATTCTCGAGGTGAATGCTGATTAAGCTATTAATGTTTTATAGTGTAGGGTCGTTTCTGATAATGTGTTATTTAAGACTGTATTTCCTGTAAATGTCTCATGCCTCACAAGCCCAGGGAACTTGCTATATACAGTTTAAAAGATGTAAGCTTTTAATCATGGAACAGACCGGTGCTTTAGCCATAATAAAACACAACTGAGGCAAGCTTTAAAAATCTGATGTGTTACACTCACACGACTTTCTCTAGCTTTTCTACAAACTTCTTACATAAGATTATTCTTCTTTCTGCTCCTTGCTAATCGAGGTACTCATTAGCATAATGTTCTTATTACTTAGTTCCTTATAAGTAGGAAGAAAATAAGTGAATGCACTAAGCTAAACTGATAGTCAAGTGTTTTAAAAGCTGTCGTTATGCAATTATCTTTACAAATCGCTTCTTTTCTTGGCCAGGAGTAAAACGGACACTCCCGTCTGAGAAAAGTATAAGTACTTCACAACAAAAACTAATAACAATGAATACCTCGAAAACGGTAAGCTCCACGAGAACAATGTATATGACATAACTTGTGCATTTTAACAAGACCTACATTTTTTGTGTAATAAGTTTTTGACTATCTCTTACTGTTTATTAGTTATGCCAAATTAAGCAAAATTCATCCAGAATAAACAGGTCTTCAGAAGCTGTTCCCAGAAAATTCAAGATATATATTTTATTTGTCTGGTAGATATCTTTAATATATGATATTTCAATCAAAATTGTTAGAGGCATTTTTAAGAAAATCAAAATTTTCGAAAAAAGTTCCATGTAAAGGGTAGTTTGGGGTGGGGGATTTTTCTCAAAATCTTCGTGTCGCATCCGTGGAAGATACTAAACTTAAATACGAAGTTTGGTATTTTAGCTACTTTTCGTTTTTGAGTTATCGTGTTCACACACACACACACACACACACACACACACACACGGACCTTTTTCTGAAAATGCTTTTTATGGATACAGGGGGGTCCTAAAACGCGTATTTCCGGTGAAATCGCGGTATCGAATTTTTGGGTGGAATACAAGAATATCGAAAAAGAAACGGGTGATTTCCTTGGCGTTTCTGCATTTAGTGTGCATAATGTTAAGAATGGAACAGCAAGCATCCGGAAGCCTAAAAACACCTGGAAAATCGTGTAAACGTAAAAAAACGTTCGGAGAAATACGATGATTTTGCGAAAAGTGCTATTCGCGGTAAAGTTCATGATTGTTTTTTCAGAAATGAACCATCGACTCTAAATAAAATTTTGCATGCAGTACATTCTGACACAGAATTGCCACATTTCTCAAAGTACTCTCCACAGGTTGCTGATTGATATCGGATTTAAATTTCAATCGCGAGGGCGGAAATCAGTTATGTTGGACAGAGACGTCAATATTTGCGCCAGATTAAAGCTTTTCGCAGTGAGGGCCGCAAAATTTACTTCCGTGACGAAACATGGCTGAATGAGGGATATACTATTTCTTCAGCTTGGTGTGATACAACCGTGAGAGATAAAAAACAAGCATTTCTCTCTGGTTTTTCCACAGGTCTGAAAGAACCAATAGGCAAAGGAAGAAGACTCATCATAGTTCACTTTGGAAGTGAAACTGGTTTTGTAGACGGTGGTTTATTGACTTTTGAATCCAAAAGCACCAAGGACTTTCATGAAGAAATGACTGGTGATGTTTTTCTTTGGTGTTTTCAATCTGTCCTTCCAAAACTTAAGCTTAACTCTGTTATCATATTAGATAATGCTAGCTACCGCAGTGTTATACAGAAGTCAGAACGCTTCCCCAGTATGTCTTGGAGGAAAGATGACATTATTAAGTGGCTTCAGGACCATGCGTGTGAGTTTAGTGTCAATATAATTACACTCGAACTAGTAGCCATTGTAAAACATGTAAGAACACAATTCAATAAGTACGTTGTGGATGAGGCAGCAAAAAGTGCAGGTCACACCATTCTGAGTTTGTCACCGTACCATTGTAAACTTAATCCAATCGAGCTAATCTGGAGTCAGATGAAAGGCTATGTGCATAGGCAGAACACCACCTTTAAGCTGAGTGAGGTTCGCTCTCTGCTTGCCACCTCGGTACAAAATATAACTTCGCTGGATTGGTTCAACTGTGTTCAGCATGCAGTAAAAGAAGAAAAGATGTGCCACCTGGTTGGACTCACTGATAAAGTTGTTGTTAGACTTGTAATCACCGACGGTAGCAGTTCAAGTGACTGCAAACATACATCGGGAGATGACAATGCTTCTCTATCAGGAGTTGAAGTTCTGCAGGATTCCGATTAGAGGTAATCATTATGCTTCTGCACGATACCATTAATGCTGTAACTTATAGATTTAATAAGTTAATGTGTTACTAAACTCGATTTATTGTCAACAAGTTAGCGTTGCTATATATATCGCTAGTATTGCAAAACTTATGTGCGCACATGTACCATTAACACGCGGCAAGTTGAGCCAGCTCTGCCTTGTTGTTGACATCAGGACAGAACTAACTTGACACAGATTATAGCAAGATACCCCAATCATGAGTAACATAGTATGGTTTTCTCCTGCTTATATACTGTATTTGCTTGAAATTTGTGTCCTCATGTTATTGGTTAATTTCAAGCTGGGCATAGGAGTATCATGTGAAGAGTAATTTTTTTTTTGGTAGTGTTTAATGCCCATTTATACTACTTGTGGCACCTCAGGCGAATGAAAATGTTGTGTACTCCCATTGTTACCCAACCATGTGATGCATGAGTAGAACGAAAATATCTTAGTTCTGAATTTTTAGGGGTTTCCTGAGGAAACTATACATGGGTCTTAATTGCATGTAGCATAGGAGTAACATACAAAGATTCTAAAGTAGAACAGCAATCCCTCTAACAAAGCAATTTCAGAAAAACCACTTTTTTTCCCCATACAAGCAAGAAAGTAGAACTTTTCCTTCTAACATTTCCTACATGAGATAAAATTTAACTATTTACAGAAATCATATAAACTTAGAATTATGTATATGTAGAGGACAAGAATTACTTCCTTACAATACATTCTTGTTTATTCTCAGTAACCAATGTATGTAAAACTACTAAGAAAACACGAGAAAGAAAAAAAAACAAACAAAAGAGAAACCAACAAAATTAACATATAAAAGAGAAGAGAAAGAAGTGGTACTTCATCTGGTTTGATGCTATTGCTGTTATTCATGCCTACTTAATATTTTTATACCTGATAGAATATTCAAAATCCAAAAGCGGGTCAATAAGGATTATAAGTGGAATAGATAACTCAATGTTATATAGGCTATATTTTAGGAAGCACAATATACTACCAGTAGCCTGTATTTTTATAGGAGAAGCACTAGTTTATATTAAAAGAGAACAAGGAAAATTAGAATCAAATATTGATATTCACAACCATAACACACAAAGAAAAAATGATCTCCGTGTTCAGATCTGCAGAATGAACATTCTGAAAAGTAACTTTTCAAAATATAGCTATCAAACTCTATAATAATTCACCAGCAAAAAAAAAAAAGCTAACTAAGTATAAAACAATTTAACAGAGAGATTAGAGCCTTTCTATTACAATATACATTTTACTTGGTGAATGAGTTTATGTGCATAGATAATGTACATAGTTCAATTCAATTGAATCGTTATTGATCCTGTTAATCATTATACTCGTACGTGATATTAGGACACATCCATTACAGATTTACAATAATATATGAGGTAATATATGTACCATTATGTTATAGCAATAGAAATAATGTATTCGTGATGATAAATTATTAATTTCACATATCTAAACATAATTAATATTACATTTACTTTACAGACATTTGTACACTTAGAGAAAATTTCACAAATGCAAAGGCTATGTTTTATTATTTAAGTGGAATAATGAAGCTAACACAAGTATTCTGTTTAAAATAAATCTTAATATTTTACTGTGTATTAACAACACATCAATTGTTACATTATAGAGTTTTCCTACATATATTCTTGCATACAATATATACATTTATTTATAAAATAGTTTTTAGATCCATTTTAAATATTAATCTTTCCAGAACCTTTAATTCTTGTGGCAATTTGTTATATAGGATTATACCTTTAGCAAGTGGACTGTTTTCGTGCAGTTTATTTACTCTAATTCTGAAATAGTCTTGTTTATTGTGTTCCAGTAGTGTAGATTTTCTATTTGACAATTTTTTTTTTTTTTCTCTGAGCTAGAAGAATTGTTCTATAAATATAGAGAGAATAACTGCCGCCCTCCCATCCCACTTTGAGTAAAATGTTCGGTATAAGATCTACTCTCTTTAATTTATAAATGGTTCGTGGAGTTCGCTTTTAGAATTTTAGAATTCTATCCACATTACTCTGTTGACCCCCCCCCCCCCACAATATTTTGCCAATCGTCTTAAAATAAGGCAGTTTACAGTTAGCTTGTTACAAATATTCAAAATGTGTTCATCCCATGTTAACATATTTCCTCTTAGTTTACCTAAAAGCTGAGCCTTGTCTGTTTCTTATAATAATACACTTTCTATCATTAAATGTGTGTTAGGATCATTTAGCTGTAAATTTCTACAATAGCTTTTATGTAATGTAAATTGTACAATCAGAATTTTGATGAAGTCATATGGTGTACCATGAGCTTACAGTCAATTAAGTATGTTATGTTTTGTTTTTCTGATTATAAAACTTAAAAAACTTTCCATAGATAAGGAAACATGCTGGTTACAAAAACTGAGAAATAGAATATTACAATAAGTGTATGTCTGAACATCAGAATATGCTCACAGTGGACTTATATTACTCTGTGTTAGTAATGTTTCAGCACCACAGAACCTTTGTAAACAATATTATTCTGAATCCCTTTGTGTTATTTTATATTAATATACAATAAATAATCATATAAAGAAAATAAGGTGATAAAGATAGAGAAGTATTTTGTCTAGTTTTATGTTATAGTTTAATATAAAGTAGTTCAAAATGTTGTTAATCCTTCAACCATCCGATTATATCATCTTTGCTTTTGTTTAAGCATAATAGCTGTTATTAGTTCACTGTTTTATTACTCCATGGTCAATTTCAGATATTCTATTACTGAATAATATGTAAATTCAGTTACTTTTGCTATTTTGTGAGGTCATGAAAGCCTAAGTAGGTAATTGTTTGGCAATGTCCCAGCAATTATGACAATCACTGAGAAAGATGTAAATAGTCTTGTAAGCTTTTGTATGCCTTACATAAAATGAAACAATGCTGTGAAATGGGAAGGAATTTTGAATTCAAAGCTAGACAGTAATTTTTGTCTTGTGTTAAAAAGTTATCTGTGCCAAGTTAGTTAAAATTGGTGCAATAGTGTAGAAGCTTACAAAAAAAGTGCTTGTACATGCACACACTTTTATCTCTTAAGATGTACTCAGTATATTGTGCCCATATTAACTAATTACAATAATACCTAAAATTATTTGTTTCTCCCTTCATGTGCATTATTGTTACGTTTTAGTTTTAAATTATGACTGTTATTCTACATATAATGTTTGAGCCCATTGTGCACTTATTTTATTCTGTACTCAACAGGGTTAGCATTATAGGTTTAAGCACCAGCTTGTATAATCCTTATTTGTTTGTTTACAGGTGGAATGTTATAGTGCAGCATTATGTTTGCAGCTCTTGTCTCTGGTCGTATGGTAAGATTTTGCCACCTAAATGTTTGGTTTTACTAACTTATGGTATCATAAGTACTTAGCTAAAACACTTGCTGTAGATATACCCTAAGTCTAAATGATATACAAGTTTTTAAGTTCCACTAATGTAGGACTGGCTGACTGGCGTGATTACTGGAAAGTTTACATATCGTGAAAAAATTTGTGCAACTTTTGTATTAGTAAACTAAGGTTGAGATTAGTGGACTAAAACACTCATGGTGTCACATCTAATTTATGGGGAACTAGTTACCTGAACTTTGTATATATATATTTAGCTACTTGTTGGCTGCTGAATCTAAACCATGATCTTGGAGGCTGCAATAGCTTGGCTGTTTTGATTTCCAAATGCATTGCCTAGCCAACATGTCAGTTTATGAATACTTTACCCATATTTGTTAATGATGGAGAAGTTGAAAGCAAGTTAAGTTTTATGCACCTCAGCCTAACTTAACTTATTGCAGGCTTCAACCCATTCAGTAAGCTGAGTTATTCATCTTACAGGTTGAGACCCTTCTCCAGAATTCTAGTTCCCAAAGTTGTGGGTTCAAACCAGCAGAGGGTGATGGATTTTTTCAGGTGCAAAAATCCTTAGTATGGCTTACTCGGAATTGAAGTAAAGCCATTGGTCCTGCAAAATAGATTTACAGCACATAGATAAACAGGCCTCTGAGCAAAATTAACTGGCCTTTCATGCCCAATATAGAATGGGACACTAAGAACTTTAGCAGTTAAAGAGCATCCACAAATAAAACTGAATTTCCTTCTCCAGGATGCTTAACTATTTTGAAGATGATTTCCTTTGTAGAATTTCACACTGCAGAAGGAGATGAATTGCTGTTTCAGCAAATTGTTTACAAAGATGACATATTGGTTCCTTGTGGAATTTCCCTATCATCTTGAGATGTTTTCTAAACCCAATGTGTCCAGTGAGAAAGCTGATGATTTCCCTTAAGTGTTACTTATTTAATTTAATGAATGAATCACTTAGACATTTAATAAGTTTCTTTGATCAAGAACATGCCTTGAGATATGGAACCATCCTTGAAGGTTATTCTCTTCATCCAATCATTGATTTGGTTTTAGCTGTTATGAAGCTTACTCCACAGAATGGTTCTGGACCTAAGAATGGAACATGAGCTCAATTCATCACTTGAGAATCTGGTTTCTCATCACCTTCAATATCTATAGGTCAGGTACTCAACATAATTTAATTTTATTGGTGGGTGAGAGATTGAGTAAGTTTTGGTATGTATTCCAGGCCAGTTTTGATTTAAACTGGTGTGAGATGAGGGCATGCAGTGCAGCTAGGCTGTCAGAATTAACAATAATCTTCTTGCTTTTATTTTCTTTTTCACAGCACAGGTTTACACATTCAAGTATGACAACTATTTCTGCCTGAAAGAAGTTTCTCATAGTTACTCCTACGTCAGTGTGACAGTTCACCAAATTTAATAGCTTGACATTGTTGTGTATATTTTGATTTCTTCCCAAAAATGGTGGGCTTTTGCCAATTTGTTTTAATCTGGTATTCAGTTTTTTAAGTCATAAATTGTTGGTGTACAAGAAGGCAGACAACAGGGATTAAATAGCAATTTTGGACAAAATGGAGTAATTGCATCTCTGGAATGTAAGAACTGCTGAAGTGTGACAAATTATTGCCATTATATTGCTACTTCATCTGAAGAAGTGTATTCAATCAGTTAGTCAGTAGTGAGGAGCAGCAATATCATACCAGAAAAGGAAAAACAGAAAATAAAAGCAGATACTAGTTGTCCATGATATGAATACATTCAAGGTAAAAGGAACTAAACATCATGAACAAGTGGGCAAAACATCGGAAGTACAGTCAGGTAAAGAAGACATACAGAGATGCTGCTTCCGAGAAAGCTAATGTGGAGATTGTAGCAAGTTAGTAAAATGTTCACTGTGCAAGTGTAAATTCCCACTTTCACTTTCCCCTCAGTCCCCTTGGTTTCCTTGCTTGATTATGTCGACAAACACTGTGGTGCCCTCCTCAAAGTGCACTCATATTGTGGTTCAAATAAGAACTACATGCTACGTTGGAGTTATGGCCTCCTCAAAATAAGTATATATATTTTGTTGTAAGAAAGCAGAGAGAAACCCATTATCAGTAATGGAAATTCAACTACATACCAGCTGACAAAATGGCCAAAAGCAGGATTACAAATGCAGAGTTTGAAAGCAAAATCATCAACACAAAAGAGTTGGTAAAAAAAAGACAAAGTACATAATTGTGGACCTAGCAGCAGAATGGCATAGTATGGTGTCACATCATTATTCCTAAGCATACCTTAAACAGAATTAAGGTTGCACTTTTAAAAATGGTTGACATTAATACACTTCAAAGGATGTAATTAATTGGAATACTACAAACTAATGGAATAATATATAAAACGTTTTTTCTTGTTACAGAAAATTCATTAAACATGAAGTATACCAATCATTGAGAAGTCCACTGTTCCCCTTACTTAGCTAACTTATACAAGGTCAAATTTTAGACAAACATGAAATCTTCCCATGTATATTCAAGAACTGGTTTAGATATGCCAGTGACATATTAGCAACAGTCAACAACACAAAGATGAATCTACAGAAACAGGAAATAAAGTTAACACTTGTAAAAAAGATGCACACCACCTTGGACCTGAAGGCAATGAGGGTGAGTATTAATTATCAAGAAGAAAATAAAAATGTGCAGGAATAAATAGCTTAATTCATATGGGTAGATAACATGGATGGCCAAGGTTGTTGAGGAAAGGTTTAGTGAATTGTAGATCTGCTGTTCAGACCTCCATGAGTGAGGTCTTTTGTATCCTAAACTTAGGTATGAAACATTTCCTTTCCCTTTGCCAAATGAACTAAGAGGTGTTAATATTAAAATTAAACAGAATGATAAACATACCATGAATGAGAGAAAATATGCTTGGGAATACAATCATATATTAGGTACTTCAGATGGCAAAGGATGTACAAGGAGTTTGACAAAAAATAAAGATGCAGAAGCTGTTAAACAGACCACTACATTGGCTGCATGACAAGGAAGGCAAACCTACTGCAAATTTATCTATCACCCTGCTGCATATCTCCCATATCAAAGGATCTTCAAAGAGTTTGACAGAACAGTGGCTCTAGAAACAATGACAGTATAGGAAACTTGATGAGAACCAAACTGGATATACAAAACACTTACAGATAAAAAAAGTAGGGATTTATAGAATTGACTGCAAAGAATGTGACAGGATATAAATTGAAAAAGGGGAAGGGGGAAAATAAGCAGTACTATAGACACCATACTAAAGGAACACTGGAGAAATATTAGACCTACAAATATATAAGTCACCTGGAAGAAAAGCATTGTATAAAAAGCAATGTATTAGTAAAATCATATAGAACTAGGAATATGTAAAGATTGTTCATAAAATATATGACAAGAGACAATGAAATTTTAAATATCAACAATGAAAAGTGAATATGGTATTTTATCAAACTTTCTTCAGGTCATTGTGGTAATGCAAGCCGATGAGGTTTGGCAGTTTTAAAGTAGCAGAAGATGGTGATGAAATTATAGTAAACTAGTTCTGCATAAACTAGATGTAAGTGAAGCTAAGTGTACATTAAATATATGCATAAGCTTTCACGGCCGGTGTCCATAGTTTTAAAATTTAAAATTTTCGGGCTGTTTTGCCGTGGTCTGTAGATTAAAATATGTTTAGTTAAAATATTTCTACCTAACGTTTCGTCCCTGTCTATGAGGGACATCTTCAGAGGCAATGTACTCATGTTGCTAACTCGGAAAGAATTACAACAGTGCGGGTTATAGCTGGTATATATACTCGGGCACTGGTGGGCAGGGTTAAGTTGAAGGGGTTCTAATTTTGTTTGTATTTAGCCTGGAGGTTACGGAGTTGGGAAAGTATAGGGAACCAGGTGGAGTTTAGTTTAAGTCCTTCGTCTTTGTTAAAGTTGTTTGTGTTCTTATAAATCTCAATGGCCTCTTTGTATAAACGGGGGTAATAATTTTTAGTCGTAGCTATAACCTCTACTTTATCATATTGCATATAATGGTCGTCCAAAGATAAAACATGCTGTGCCACGGCTGATTTTTCTGTTTGTCCGAGGCGGCAGTTTCTTTTATGCTCTGTGATGCATGTGTTGATGCTATGCTTTGTAGTGCTGATGTAAACTTGGCCACATGTGCATGGGATTTTGTAAACAGCAGATTTTGAAAGTGGATCGAGTCGGTTTATACAGAGAGGCCATTGAGATTTATAAAAACACAAACAACTTTAACAAAGACGAAGGAATTAAATTAAACTCCAACTGGTTCCCTATACTTTCCCAACTCCATAACCTCCAGGCTAAATACAAACAAAACTAGAACCCATCCACTTGACCCTGCCCACCAGTGCCTGAGTATATATACCGGCTATAACCCGCACTGTTAGTAATGTGAGCACATTGCCTCTGAAGATGTCCCTCACAGACAGGGACGAAATGTTAGGTAGAAATATTTTAACTAAACATATTTTAACCTACAGACCGAAAATTTTAAATTTTAAAACTAAATGTACATTAGTCGACTCACATCCAGTGTATTAGATTCTATCCAAATAAGATTTCAGTTATATTGGTTCCAGGTTTATTTTGAATGATGCAAATGATGAGTACAGGAAATGGCCTGTAACATGTATTAGGTTGAATGACCTCATTCTGTTCATGTGCTTTTACAGTTCGATGTAATGTTTCTCATCTATAGTGGAAATATGCGGGTAGTTCAGCAAGTACCCATGTTAGAATGAAGACACCATATTTCTTTTTAAACAAATTATTTGTTTCTCAACATAGTCCTGAGTCTATTTTAAGGATTGACACTTTCTTAATCTTCCTGTCAGTTTTATCACCCCTCCTAAGATAGGAATTTTCAAGCTCTGCAAAATATGCCTCTTTCTCAACAATGACCTCTTTATTTGATTTCCATTCCCATGAGCTAGCTTTTCATGTTTCCTAACAAGAAGAAATTGCAGGGAGCCAGGTTGGGCAAATATGGAGTATCTGTTAGCAGTTCATGCAGTTTGGCAATGACAACCTGAATGAATGTGCTGTGCATTGTCATGGTGAAACAGCACTTTTGTCTTTGCTATATGGTGTATGACTCCAACTTCTTGTTGATTGTAGCTTGGTTTCCATAGTATAATAATGAATTCTGATGTCATTGAAAGTGACAATTCATTGCAAAAAGTCCTTCAAATTTCACTTAAATAACTGCAAACACAGCCTCAAAGTTGAAAGTCACACCCGTGTTTGACCACTGCAAGCAATCACAGCATTCATTGTGTCAACAACCTTTTCATCTCCAACTTATCATGCAAAATATAAATTGCCATTTCCGTCAACACACCTATAGCTTCTCCCACTTCGCCAACTTCCATTCAAGGAACAGTGAGAATCATACCGTGGACTTTTTCAATGATTTCCTTGGTAACCATGTCTGCCAGGTGTTCAACCATGATTGAAGCCATTGAACTAATATCCACTGATATCATATATAGCAAAAGGACCCATGAACAGCATCCAATTTTGTTTTTATCTCCAGCAAGTTTCCTAACCTAACTTTTGATGAGTTATTATGCAACAGAAATACTGCATTTGTGTGGCAGTAGTAACAAAACACTCACACAGGATGGGCTATATTAATTGGATACCATTTTAATGCACACTTCTGTGCAAGGTAGAAATATTAAATAAATACTACGTGAAACACATTCAAACTGTGTGAGTTTATTGCTATGTTCATTTTTGAATATCACATCCTTAGATGGTTGCCACCTTGACAAGAAAATTCTTAGACTCTATAATTTGTGGTTCCATAACATGGCATAACATTTCAGCTGAAATGGCCTTATCTCCCTTCAGATGTTTTCTTTCAGCTAATCAATTGTATGTGTCCTGTCATGTACACCTTTTCCTTTGGGTAACCCCATACAATTGACAAGTTGAAAGGAAGCATTTGAAGGGAGAAACAGACCATTCCGGTTGAAATGCTGTACCATGTTATGGACAATATAATATGGCTTATAGCCCAGGAATGTTATTAAAATGGCAACAATTCAAAAAATGAACATAGTTATTAAGTTCCCAATTTTGGTAATTCGTTACACTTAGTATTTAATTAAATAGATCTTTTCCATATGCAGAAATATGTCCAATCAATAGGCATGTTCTGTATTTGTTTATTTTTGTATTGCAGTGGCAATATTAAAAAAAAATTACCCCGTGCTACACAGAGCTAACCGTTCATTCTGAAGAAATGTTTTAATATTCATTTTTCCCCAGAATTATTTCTGAATCAAGTTATTACATTATGCTATTTGAACATGGAAAGTTTTAGTTCAAATGAACATAAATAGCACTGGATCCATTTTAAAACAAAATCTATATATATAATGTTAATACTATATCTGTAAGAAATTTTACAAGAATTGAATCAATACTTTTCTACTAACAGCTTAACTTACTAAAAGTGCATGCATTCTATCTTACCCTCATTTGGTAGGCAAGATAGAAAACGTATGAGGGCAATATGGAAAAGTACTGCAGATTGATTTTTAGACACCTAAAATTATGTAGTCACCCAATTTGATAGCATGTTATACCAAAATACTGTTGAGAAATGAGTTTTCTATAAAAGAAATTTAATGTTTAATGCAATAATGTTTTAGGAATGCCAAAAACAAACCAATACATACAGTATTTTATAAAGAAACATAAGAAACTCATTATCCATGGACATGACAAAGAGGACAGAAAAGTTACACACATTATTAAGCACTTGATCTACAAAAATCATAAATATATACTGTCTGAATGGTTGTGTAGTCCATGCATTGCTCATGATTTTTGACGAAAATTGCATTGTATCCACATTTCTCCACTTTCACTGTGAGAATACAGTTCATCACAAATAAAACAAGAAACTGTATCTTCAGGCAGAGGATCGTCTACAGGAGGTTGAGGCATTTTAATTATGTTTTGAGTACCCATTTTTTCACCTTCTTCCTAAAGCCAGGTGCAGTCAGTTCAATCTCAGACAATAATCTCTTTTTTACATTTTACTGATGTTTATCATGCAAAGCCATTTTAAATAGCAAGCTGGTCAATATTTCGAATTTCAGGCTGTTTCTGCTTGCACCTTTTGACTTCAACATGATTCTTGATTTTTGGGAATGGCACAATGAGGTATGGTGAAACTGCAAATCTTTGTGCAGACCTACTATTTCTGCATTCAATTGTTATATTAGAAGCAACGGATGTATCACCAATTGAAGTTGTCAGAATATTATCAACAGCAGAAAATACTCCAGTTTCTGAGTTGGCAGAACCAACATGATGTTGGCCTGTAGAAGTACTAGCAATGGGAGAAATTGGCATTGATTCAGCAATTTCAGTAGATTGACCAGTATTAGGTTTTGTAAGAACAACAGTGAAAGTGGATGGTGCTGATTACTCTTCAGCAAAGTGTACCAAAGCTGGAGCAAAACCATCTTCTGAGAAGATGTGTCTTTGAAAAGCCTTATACCAGAGGCCTTAAATCCTGGTGTGGCATAGCTTACAGTAGCACTCCTCTCAAATTCTGCTTTAACAAATCTAGCGACATCATACTGGTTAATTCTACGGCCTGGATTTTGTTTTTAGAAAGTATCCATGCAACTTTCAAATGCATCCTTGAAGGGCTTGGAAACTGGAACATCCAATTTTTCTCACTTGCCAAGTCAATGGATGGCTAAAATATATGAGCAGAGTGATTATTGAGGATCAAAAGACAAGGTCGTTGAGCAGAGGGTCCTACACACTCCACAAAATATTTGAACCACTCTTGAAAAGTATCAAGTGTTGATCCATCCTGTATCAGTACACCAGACCGTTATCAAGCTTTCTTGGAGCAACTTTCTTCCTCTTGCCAAATAAAAAGAATGGCAGTAGATAATTCCCTGCTGCATTGCAACACACTATGACAGTTGTTAGTTCTCTCATTTCAGAAGTGTTTATCACACCAACTTGGCATTTTCCCTTTGTAGAAACCACTTTTGGTGGCTTGCTTGATGATGTCTTGATACCAGTTTCGTCCAAGTTGTACACATCAAGAGGGCTTTTCGAAAAACCTTCCAACCATGTTTCTGTTAAATCCAGAACATTGTGCTAAACTGGTTGACTCTGTTATCCTGAATGGTAGTTCTGGATGTCGTTTCATAAAGCCTTCAATCCAAGTTCTTCTAGCTTTTTCATGCTGTAATGGATGTGGAATGTGCTTGCAAGCCAACAAATAAGCTAAAACTTGGAGTGATTCCTTAGTTAATCCATAACATTTTCTACCTAATTCTTGGGCATATCTTACAATTTCTAATTCCATGTTAGAGGAAAGCACTGGGGTAAATCATCCAAAAACTTTCTTTGAAGATCCAGTCTTCAGATGCCTATGTAGTGTTCCCAGTGGAATTCCATATCTTCTGGAGATCTCTGCTAGAGTTTTCTTTCTGGCTGCTTGTAGAGCTAATTCCACGTCTTGCTCAGACCAGCTTCTATGGCTGGATTTTCTTTTATAATTATTCACCATTTGAAACAAGGGTAGCTGTATATTTCACAACTTGTTTATGTCTAGAGATTTATTAAACATTACTATATTCTGACCCAGAATTGATAAATAACAACATAATACTGTTTCACATTCACTTCCTAATAGTTTACCTTTGCCTACTAGCAGAGGGTGAGATGAAAAGCTTTCCATCTTGCCCTCCTAACCAAACAGCACACATTACATCAATAGTGTAAATATTTATATATTATAGTTATCTATTGCAATAGTAGAAACTTTTATTACACATTATTAACGATAGTTTACTTTATATATTAATACATTTATATAGCAAGAATATGTTAAACTGCAATGAATATATAACAATAATTACCTACTGCCAATTTCAAATAGTCACAAGCATAAGCACACAGCAACTATTAAACTTCCATGGTTGCCACAACCACCCTTTTTTCTACATTCATATTCAAGAAACTGCAATCTCTATGGATGTAGAAGATACAAAGCTCTATCTGTTGGCATTAAAGGAAGTTGCTATTTTCCATCTTACCCTCCCTCCAACCCTCAAAACTTAGTCCTTAGTCAGAAAGTGGTATAGGTTATAACTTTCACTATCCTACATCAGCTGATGCGAAAGTAAACAATCACTGAAATTTAGGAAAAATGCATAGTGATTTCCTTTAAGTGGTAGGAGCTATACCTAGATATAGAAGTGCATATTTAGGATATACCAGAACTTGTTTCACTTCAATATGGTTAAAGACTATTATGGAAATACATGTTGAACCAATTAATAATTCTGTATGCAGCACTTCCTATGGCCATGTTTCTCTCCAGTTCTTTTGAATCATTAACAGCAGTGATCCTCCAAGTTTTCAAATATATTTCTTACAATGTTCAGTGTATATTTTATGATGTTCCGGAGTGGTTTTTACCACACACTTTCATTCCATCTTCAGCTGTACAGAGCAGGAATGCAGTAATCGCAAGCTGCTACCATTCCTCCTGAAAGGAATTTTGTAAAAGAAACATTTTTTGCAAGTGTTTATCTCGAATAATATGAAGTAGGTGGAAGACTAAACTTTTTTAAGCATAGTTAGGTGGATACTATGTACAGAAAGGCATGTGAATGTAGCATGTCAGATTTTTATTTTAACTTTGAATTGTATAGGACTAACTGTATTTTAAAATGGTGCTTTTTAATGCATTTCTATAATACTTGCATTTTAAATGGATAGTATTATTTTAGGTGATCTGTAAAACATTGAAAGATTTTAAATTATTGTTCCATTATGTATTATTCCCACAATCAGACATTTTCACACGCACAGGAATTGTAGCAGAGGATCCAAAGTCTAAAATAAATACCATGATGTTCACTACAGTATAATGGCAGGTTTAGTAGTTGAAAAATTATAATAGTATGCAATTGCACAGTTTACAGTCCACCAATTGCATGTTTTAACTTTATAATATTGTGCCAGAGTGCAAAGATATGAGAATACCAGTAAAGCAAACAAAACCTTGTCATATGTTGTTTATGCTTGGGCAAAGGGTGTGGTTGGGGCATAAAAGGCAATTAGCTACTTCAGGTTAACCCTGGTTGTCATGACAAAGGACCCATATTCCATGTGCAGGACATATCCCAGGCAAGTTGTCAATTTGGAAGTAACGTTAATTCAAGTTTAGTAGTATTCAAGTGTGTGTTGTTTACTCTGACACATCTCAAACAGATTTTAATTGAAAGACTGATGTGATGGATTTAATCTTGATGCATGTAGCACAGTAAGAAACATCTTCTGTGGTCCCTTGTTCCTTCATCAAAATACTTTGATTCTGTCTGTCTATTTTGCAGTTCTGCAAATTGTTTTACTCCACTCAGTATGTATGAGGGTTGTGTTGAAAGCCATGAGCAACCCATTGTTAAAATTAAAATTTAAACAATGTGAAAGGACTGCAAGATCGTCATCTACAGACTTGACTCCACATGTTCCTGTGTTATGAAGTCATTAGCTTCTATCATGTGACCATAGGCAGTGTTTCCAAAATGGCGGACATCAATGTTTCATTTTGGCAATTCTGCTGTTACTGAATTCCTTGTTAAAGAGGGGAAATATAGTTTCTGAAATTCATCTCAGATTTAAACATGCCTGTGGAGATATCTCTATGGGTGTTAGCAATGTTAGGAGATGGGTAAAGGATTTCAAAGATGGGGACAATGAGTATCCAAATGAGCCTTGTACCAGTCGCTCGTGAACTGCCTCCACAGAATTCAACAAGGAAAGAGTTTATGTAATCATTGGAGCAGATAGGCATATCACTGTGGACGAAATCACTGCACAACTTGCAGTAGGACGTAGTGCATTGCAAGAAATTATACAGACTTTAGGTTATCGAAAAGTTTGATCCCATTGGTTCCCATGTTTATTGACTGAAGACCACAAATTTTAGAGAAGAACCATCAGCCAAAACCATATTCAGAGATTTCAAAATGAAGGTGATGATTTTATGACAAGTATTGTGACAGGCAATGAAAGCTGGTTCTGCTTATGAGCCTGAAACAAAATGCCAAAATGGTGCCATTCCACATTCGGATTTGCCATCGAAGAAGAAAGTGAAGACAATGCAATCTTCTGGAAGGGTAATGAGTAGCATCTTCTGGGATGCACAGGGTTGCATTCTGGTTGAGTTTCTTGAACCTGGCCAGATCATAAAATATGCTGTCCATTATATCCAGATACTTTGGAAGCTCTGCAATACACGCCCTGGAAAGAAGATGGTCCTGCAACAGGATAATGTGCATCCTCACACAATGGAGATGATCAGGACATTTTGAGTGGGAATGTCTTCCACATCCTCCCTACAGTCCCAACTTGGCACCCTCCGACTGCCATCTTTTTGGTTCTGTTAAGGAACAGATGCGAGGCCAACAGAATGAGACTGGAAGATATTCTGAAAACAGTACATCAGTGTCTTTATGCAGCTGGAACAGTTTTTTCTCTTAAGGGTATTTTCAAACTTGCTGAATGATGGAAAAATGTATGCAAAGAAATCGAGACCATGTTGAAAAGTGAGAGAAAGATGGTGTAGACTATGATGTTGTACTTGATTTCTCTAAAAATGAATATTAAGAGGTTTAAAAATTGTTATTCACTACTTTTATTATGACCCTCATATAAATCAGGAAAAAGAACTAGAATAATTGATTTTGCCTGTCTTTGTAAGTTAGCTTAAGTTCTTGACTCCTCTAATTGCCCTCCTGCATTTTATTTGTAGAAGCATATTTAATGTTGATAAACTCTGAACCACTACCATTAATATTAATATCCAGTCCATGATGATTATATTTATTATTCAAAATATTTCTCCTTGTGAAGCCTTTAATACTGTACGCGAGTGCCCAGAAATAACAGTTTTGTAACAGTAGGTCTTCTATTTAAATTTGAAAACCATTCAGTGGGGACACCATCTTCAACTCTGAGGACATATGAGCATATATTTTACATGCAGTTTAGACACACATCTTTTGGAACAGGACTTTATCAGTGTGTGGTTAAGATTATAAAAGTAAAGTGAGCAGAAATGCATCTTAGCGGGCAGCAGAATTGAAATATTACAACATGCTTAATCTAGAAAGTGTGTGCATACCAACTCACTTGCATAACAAGAGAAAATGTCAGCACATTTAGCTTGCATTCTCTTTCTCTACAGACTTTACCATTACAAATATGATACGAAAAGGTTAATCATTGAAGTTGAAGCTTATTCTATGTTATGCGATACCACTTGTGAAATATACAAGGATAAACACAAGAAAACAACTCCTTAATGCAAAATAGGCAGAAACCACTGGAGTAGCAACTTCATCTGCTTCCATCTTTAAGAACTGAAGAACAATAGAGTGCGAGCATCTCAGCTATCTACCTTTAGATCCCAAACACATGAAAATATTATGCATGTAAAGTGGATGTAAACTTTGTGTTCATATGTCCTTAATGTTAATATGAGCAGTTGATGCAATGTAATAATCTCTCTTAATATGTGCATAATTTCTCTTTTCAGGTACAGCCATTTGAGCAAGTTGGGCAGACACAGTTCCTAATAACAATAACAGAGGCAGATAATATAAATCACCTGGCCGTTTTTCTAACAGGTGCAATCCCCTTTCCAGCAGGAATGGGTGGCCTAGGTGAGTATTGTGTTGCAGCCAAAATATTTATTAAGCATGGGGATTAAAAAATCTGCAAAGAAGAGAAGAAAGATTATATTTCTTTTGTAAGTCCAGCAGATTAAATATAATTCCCTGAAGACTGAGTTAGTGTCTGCTTTCCAAATTAAGCAGATAATTTTAATTTGCGATTTGGAGAAAATGAGAAATATAGTCCTACCAAATTTTTTCAAATATCAAACAAATAATGTTACTAAATCAAGTATTAAGATATTGTTAAACTAAACTTGTGTCAAACAGTGCATGTAATGAAACATGCTGTTAAATAAAGGTTATTTAAAAAAACAAAACAAACAAAAAAACACACACATATGCACACTAACACACACACAGACAGAAAGACAGACGGACGGACGGACCGTCAGGCAGGTAGGGCTTGTGAGGTTAGTACAAACCTAGTGGTTCACATCGGTCACATGCAACCCCATTTTAGTAAGTGTTGTTAGCTTAGCATGTATCCATTGTTGAGCTTGCACAACACAAGTAATTTGAACTGCAAAGCGGTGGTGAGGTCATAAATTTGTAACATTCTCTTCCTTGATCCACTGTGAAGAGCTTTTTCACTAATGTGTATCATTGAGCAATTACTAGACTGCAATTGCAGTCAAAAGAGAGATGATCATAAATGGTTTGTAAACCTAAAGATTGTTTTATGCTAAAAAGTTTAAAGCTGTAGAGATACAGTTTAGTAAAAGATTTAGATATGTTTTTTTTTTAGTTATCTTGCAGCCAATTATGACCATTTTAAAACAAACCCTGCATGCATGCATGACTGTCATAGAGGTGATTTGTTCAGGAAAGCAAATAGTTTAAAATGATATAATTAAAAGTAAAAACTTGTAAAATTGTGTTAATGACACAGAACAATGGTCTATTAATATTATTATTATTACTATTATTATAATCGTCATCGTCATCATTATTATTACTATTATGTACCACACTTGGTTAAATTTGGAAAGCAAGATATTTGATTGTATATTCAACAGAATACAAAAGAAAATAAGAATGCAAAAAATGAAAATGAGAAATTTAGACCATGCGCTATGGACAAAAAACTGTAATCGAAAACATAGCCATAATACAGTTAATCTTTTGGACGAAACATTTATGGAAAAAGAAATAGAATTCCTAAATAAAGAACCAAAAACCTGCATACAATTTTCAAACAACATAGATCAATATCTTGTAGACAGCAGTAGCCATAACAGATCTTTATCAAAAAAACAAATGCGTGATAAAGGAAACATTGCAAAGAAATCAACGAAATGGAGGGCAAGAAATTCGGACAGAACCATCACAATGAAATCATCAAATCACTAAATAATAAAAAAAACATTTTCACAAAAGCAGACAGAGGAAATGCCATTGTCATTCTAAACACCTTAGATATATTACCAGCATGGAAAAGATGTTAAGCAATGCAAATTCAGCAAAGAAAATGCATAAAATAAGTAAATGAAGTTATATCCCAAGCCATAGTTATATATAAAAAAAAAATATATATATATATAAGAAAACAGACCAGCCCATATTAAAATCAAACAATCCCACTATAGCCATAATACATGACCTTCCTAAGATCTACAAACAAGGAAATGAAATGTGCTCAATCTTAAACAATATAAATATCTCCACATACTATTTGGCAAAATGGCTGATTAAAAAATTAAATAATTATAGAATGTTCAAGTCTACAAGGTTTCTCCATATGACAGATTTGTTTCATTTGATGTTATATCATTTTTTCCAAACATCCCAATTCAAAAACTAACACAACTGCTGACCGACGGGTTAAATTCCATAAACTTAACACAAAAAATTATTGAAGATTTAAAAAAACTCAACATTAACTTGCATTGATTATTCACACCTCAGTGTTTTCCAGAATAAATTCTACAAACAGAACAAAGGTATGGCTTTAGGTAGTCCATTGTCTCCATTTATAGCTAACTTGTGTACAAGCTTTTTTTAGATGCATATTACTAGGTCCTTCCCCCATATCTTCAAAATGCAGTACAGATATGTTGATAATGTGTTAGCTTTAGTTAGTAGAAATTAACAGGAGTCAAAAATAAAGCTCACAATGGAACTAGAAAAAAAGATACATTAGCATTCTTAGATATCAAAATTATTAAAAACATGGAACATTAAAATTTGGAATTCACAGGATGTAAACCCAGATGGATAATTACATAAAAGCAAATAGTTTCAACCCAAAAAACACATCAACATGCTGCACTTAACAGCTTGATCAATAGATTAGTAGAAATACCACTGGAAAAATCAGAATACAATGAAGGGCTCTATCACATCATAGATATAGAAGAAAATAATAGATTTAGCAAAAAAAATGAACAAGAAACTACAGAGAATAAAAAGATACAACCATGTTGCACATATAACCACTCTAAAAATGTTGAAAGATAAAAAGGTGTTCAAAAAGTTTGTTTATGTTCCTCCCATGGGCTACTCAAAAATTCAGAATATTTTTGATAATTACAATATAGTTTCAGCAACCCAAAATAAATTCAGAGTTAATAATTTCATCCCTTCCAGCAACTGAAACAAAATTAAAAGCTGCAAAAATCCAGGCATGTACAGAATCAATTGCAAAGGCTTATGCTAAAATACACATTAGTTCACCCTGTGGACCCCAGGATGTCCATCAGTACTCTGGAGCAGCACCTCATCTTCATCAATTTGTAAGACCCTCCTGCTGATGTCAACTTTCGCATTGTGATTGCGCCTCCTGAGGTCATTGAATCCTGATATCACTTCTTGAGCCACCCTCGCAACAAACCTATGGTGCTCCATTCCAGGGTCAATTTCAGCAAGACTTCCTTTTCCACTGGCAAGGTTCTTATTTCCTTCCTTGTGCAGGTGCCGCCCACTAAAAGATCTTTGCCAACATCCCTGGGCTGAATCCCTGTCCCTGCTGTATGCTGTAGTACCAAAAACTCCTAATCCTCCAGGTAGGGGCTGCTGTAACCTTGGCTGCCTCCATTCTAAGTGCTGCCATTAATGCCTCATGGATTGTCTATAGTTGCACAGAATAAAGTGTTGTCAGATCTCAACGTCACACACCCCATCAATGAAGGAGCAGCCAGCTTCCTGGGACATGTAACTAGATAGTACATTCACCAGTGCTTTGTTCAGAAGTTGTTCAATGGCTAGGGCAAACTCGTGAATCAACCTGTTGCAGCCTTGCCTTAAGCTGAATGCAGTAGGCCGCAACCAAGTGCTGGTTCCCAAAGTAGTTCTCAAAGGCCTCCCAGATCTCCCTGGATTTTGCCAGTGTTGGGATCATATTCAGTACTTCTGCCACCAGTCCCTGGAGGTTTGCTGTCAGCTGTGCAGCTTTTTCTGCTGACCATCTGTTGTGGGTGACGATGGCAGGTAGAAGGCTTTAAAAGTTGACCTCTCGTCATACTTGAGTGGCTTGAAATGCATAAATTTTGTGGCGCATTCTAGCATCTCTACCTTCATGTCTTTGAACTTTCCGTAGAACGTCCTTTCCATTATGTCGTTCAGTTCCTTGGCACCATTGTCAGCTTTTCCTTCCAGGGCATTAATGTGTTCTTCGACGCACTCCTGGGCATTAATGTGACAGTCAAGGTTCTTCATTGTTCCCCAACCTCTTCTGCATCCTTCTTCATGCCAGTCAGCTGTTCGATGAATTTGCTTGAAAGTTCCATTTTCAGGTTCTCCATCATGCAGCTTAGTCATTATTTCATTTCTCATCTTCTCCATTCCAAATGTCATTTCTTCCATTTTCTCCATGCTGGAGTCCATTTGATTATCTTCTCCACTGCATTTTGTACTTTTGTGTCCATCTTCTTCATTTCAGCCAATAAATTTTTCATCATCTCCTCCATCTTGGCATAATAATCTCACTCCTGACACCAGCATAACAAGTGTCTTTATTGATTAAAAATTGTTTACAAATAAAGTTTTAAATTCACTGTTGCAAATAATTCACTGCATTTTCAATGCATAGACAGTTTATGGCTGCATACACCATTGCATGCTAACACTCCCATCACTCACAACTCGGTACAATTCACAACACAACTCTTGTAACTCTTCCTCCTTTTATAGCTAGAAAATGATGTTCAGAACTTTCTGGAGGCTTGTCAAAGATAATGGATGTTTCTAGACAAATCTTGAATATACCAGAAGTGTCAAATTCCAAAGTCTCCTGTTTCCATCAAGCTGCACTTCCTTGTTTATGCATTTCAAGGTCTCCAACTGCGATGACTTGCATACCGAAGCAAACTTTGGAGTATTCACATACAGACAGCAATGTCACAATACAATTATTTAGACTCTTTACAATACAGTATGCTGATACTACTGTAAATTTACACAATAAGCTAGCACAATATTGAATGTCTCAGTATAGGGATCCGCACACTATAACAAAACCTTGTTGCATTGTAAGCACAGGGAGTTCTATGTGTTTATTGTTACTGTTATACTTTACCTGTTCTTTTTCAACATATTAAGCAATTTTTTGGAGTGACATATATTGGTGGCAAGCCTGGTAGGTAGAGCAGTTTTCAAAAGTTCTGGATTACCTATTCTTAAGGTTTTTATATAGCATTTTTTCTTTTCACTGATGTTTGCACTTAACTAGTTACAGAGTATTGTTTCTCAAACAAAGTAAAACTTGAGTGCCCAATAAATTTCTTAATTGAGTATTATACCTGAAGTAATTCACTATTGCTGAACATTCTCTAATTATTTCTCCATTCTCAAGCCTTTCACTATCAAAATGAGTGCCAAAAGTAACATAAATTATCTACTATGGCTAAAACTTATATTATCGTAGCCATTTTTTGATGTGCAGGAATAGTGACTAAAGACCAGATTCATATACAAGTGCTCCTTAAGCGTCGCATTTCAATTCACAGTCATCATTTGAGGGTGGCTGATTGCCCACTTGAATTGTGCTTGAGTGACAATTGGTTATCATCTGATCACCTCAAAGTAAAGCTGGAGGACTGGAGGATCAGCAATTTGTGGAATATGTAGAGTTCTGTGATCATAATGTTTTCCATGTTGCAAAAAGATATATTAGGGATGAAATAATCCTTTGAAAATAAGCATTGTGCAATACTTAGTTTTATCCACACTTATCAATGTACACAAATCCTAACCTATAACACTGAAGCTTTAGACATGATAAATATGCTATTAACCAATAATACCTAATCCATTATATAACTAAATTGGGTCAAACGTGGACACTATAGTTTCACTCATTAGTTTTTTCCCTGGATGCCTGTCAAAGATGTTCATCTTCATCATCAGCTGGTTTTTCTGTAGCCAGTCAAACAAGGCGCTGATCACGTTTCACCCTCCAGCACTGCACCACATTCATGATGCCTCTTGGCTGAGATGGAGGATGCAGAAACCGGGCAGTAGGCCAAGGTCCCTTGTAGACTATTGTGCTAGGAGTTAACATGTGGTTTTGTTTCATTTCATTATCAGTAACATTTTCATGAAGTTTTTTTACTCAAGAACTAAAGCAGCAAATTGTTGCACATTATTTGAATGTAAAATAGTAATCCCTCTTTTGCATGAAGGTTATGCTGTGTTATAAACAGTAGAACAATTGCTATTCATTTTTCAGTCTGTACAATGATATAGATTAATGATAATAAAAAAAAGAGCCAATTAATTGATGCAGGCTTATTGACAGTTGATCTAGGCTGCACAGAGTTTATCACTGGCTTGCAGTTATTGGAACTCTACCATTATAGTGAAGTTGTTTGTGTGTGAGGGGGAGAGAGAAACTGTAGCTTACTAAAAACAAAAAAATCCATTAAATGCCAAACTTTTTCACCTTCTAAAGATGTGGCATAAAGATTTTCAAAAACATTCCCTACTATCATTTAAATGGAATATTTTTTTTAAATATTTTATTTTCTCAAAAATGGCTTTAACAATTTTTATTAAAATGATATGTGTTAAATATATTTACATGACAAAATATGTGTCTTGAATTTTCTTAAAATAGCCTTTACAAGTGCAGTGTTTGCATTCAATAACCTAGTGTGGCTGCTTAATGGATTGGCATGTGTTATAAAAGCAAATTTTGGTATAAAAGATCCTCACTAGAATTCAATTATAATGCAAGTACATTGTACTTCAACTTTTGTGTTGGTGCTTGTTGTTAGAGTTTTAATAACAAAGCAATGGTGCATTCTATTTCAGTGTACTTCAGCTGGCCAGAACCAGAATCACCACCCACATGGCAGCTTTTAGGACATATAGCTGAAGACAAACCATCAACAATATTCAGGATAAGCAATCTGAAAAAAGGAGGAGAGGGAAGTATCAACCCATTTGCCCCTCAGCAGTTCTGCCACAATGCGCAAGTAGGAATATCCATTGAATCAATTCTTCAGGTGCAGCAACAGGCAGCACTTGTAGTGGATCAGAACTTGAATAATTATGCAGAATTTGGGCATAAGATGTTAGAGAATCTTTTCAATTATATAGCAAGTTTTGCAGTTACACAAGCAAATATGACTCCCAATCCAAATGAGGCATTTGTGCCTTTGTCAACTTTACAGTCTTGGTACTCAACTTTTCAAAGACGACTCCAACAAAATCCCAATTTCTGGCGATGTTGAGCTGAATAGAACAATGGGTAATAATTATTGAATCATTTTGATATTGTTTTCATAATTTTATACGTGTAAGCACATGCATACATGCATGCATGCACCGTGTACTTTGTGCATGCACATGTGTGTGTAATTATATTCCTCCAACTTTGGAAAGAACATTGGAATCGCTGTGAAATGATTATGAAGCTACATTGGAAGTGAATCACCACCAATTGTTTCATATATTGCATTAGATGTTACCAGCTTTAATACATTATATGTTTTTGTTTTTCATGGTAAAATGGAGAAATAGCCATAGCAAGGAATACAAAGTTGAAGATTAACTACCCTCTGCCATCAATATTAGATTTTGCTTATTTAAAGACGTGTTACTTCTGGAAAGATTGAAAGCATTCTTCTGAAGTGTTTTCAGGATAAAGACAGAGTATATGTAAATGAATTGACCCACATATATGAAGAAATACATACCAGAAAGAAAAGGATATAATTGGTGAACAAAGGTAGTAAATGCGATATGTATTTGAATTAGAAATTGTTATGACTCGGTTTAGTAATACTAAAACTTACCTGGGCATGTTTTGAGACTTTTCATCTCATTGCCGGCATCTCATTCTCATGCTGATGAGGCCAACAAGCCTGGAAATGTGTCCAAGCAAAATTACCTATTAGTTATGTTATAGCTCCAATTCAGAACAATTTCTAAAAGATATTACTTTTTAAAATTAGTTTTGATTTTTAACATTATTTATAATGCAAATTAATTTGTTGTGATCAAACTGATGATACACATATTTGATTCAAAGAGGATGTGTTTTCTGATTTCATGTTGTCATCATATGTCTAAGATTTCATTATTTTATTGGTTATAATTCCAGAAAAAAATGGGTCATTAAAAAAATGTGTAGATTTGAGAAAATATAATTTAAAGGAGTAAATGTCTTTTTATTCATGTTACACACAAATTAATGTTTAACTACATAATCAAGATCCTACTTTATGTCTTCCTGCTCTAGTTTAGTCATCCTGTTTGATCTGGCAGCATTAGATATTCTTGACATTGCAATATCTGATTTAATAATTCTTATGAGATCTAAATTGCATAATGCTATTGTATTTGTTCCAATTTTTACACCTATACAATACATTCACTCTGCCTATGCTTCCCATATCAAATGTAAGGACAAAATTATGAATCCCCAATTCTGATGTTTTTCTCCCGACAAAACATGTTTTGGAACTTTTGTTCATTATGACATAAAAGACTCCTTTACATTTTGAGTCTTTCCATGCAAGCATTTAATCAGGAGACATGATTGGGTAAGGTTGTTGTAAATGGGCTTAATATCTAAAATGCCCAACTAACAGAGATAATATTTAAAAAAAAAAAAAAAGCAGAACATTTCAAATGTTAACTGTTAGTGACAAAAAAATGCAATATTTTGGCAAAAGTCATCAGTTAATCTACCCTTAACCCTTTTAGTGCCAACCTGGATAACAGAATACTGTCTGAAAAGTGCCAAGCAATTTTAGAGCGGAATGCAGGATTTTAAATTATTAGTAATAGAATGAGTATCAAATAACAAAGGAAGTTGAATATTCTTTTTGTTTTTAGCAAACCTGTTTGTCTCCTATTTAATATGTAGTACATGGATGAGAAGTCTTCATTATTTTAAAAAAATTAAAAACAAAAGAAAATTTTGGAAATAAAATAAAAAATCCCAAAATAATCAATAAATAGGCATACAAAATTGTACTATAGAGAAAACTCAGACTAATGAAATGAAAGTACAGTTATTTATTTACTAAAACAGCCGTCTGTTTTGGAATGGTGTTTTATTTTTTAAAATACAAAAAATGCATTCATATAATCTGCAATTGAAAAAATCACCAAACACTCTTAACATTGGCATAATACAACTAATTATGAAAATTGCATAAAGCAATAGGATAAAGATGTAACGTAGATTGCTGTAAAATTTAGCACTTGTTTTGAGTAGCTAAATGGTTGGTTTACATTACATCATCTGGTTACACTCCTGTAAATCCATTTTGATAAGTACACTGATTATTTGCACGCATACGAGGGGTACTCTTATCTGATGCACTTTCATCGCTGAAGCTAGAATATATACCTATCCTCCTCTCTCACATCTTGTCAGAAATGCTTTTGTCAACATCTGAAAATTCAAAATCACTTGCTTTCTTCTAATACATTGCGAACTGCAGCTTTTATTTCCTCTTCAGTTCATAAACTTTGCTAGCCAACACTATTTTTCAACCTACATATATAAACACTGGCTAGAGAAATTAAATTTAGAGCTAATTTAGGGCTTTGGAGTATAAAGCTAATGCCCTGAAATGCTCCAGAAAACCTTTCTCTGTGGCAGTGACATAGAAAGTGTTAAAATGTATGGAAATGACATCACGATTAGCAATGCTCATAAAATATTTGGATCATGATTAGATCGTGATCGGCACTAATAGGATTAAATTTGAAACTGTGCTTTTCTGTAATTATATTTTTTGTCAGTCCTTAGGATGTTGGTAATTAAGATAAAGGGTGCAGAAGACATTAATACATAAGTGAATTTCTAAAGGCTGTAATCATATACATTTTGCATGATAACATTATGAACTAGGTTTTAATTCATACACAGAAACAACTGGTTAATATGTTAAAATAATATATTATTTATTGAAATTTTTACACTGTGAAGCACTATAATTAATTTGCTAACAGACCATAGCCAATGATGCCTTCAAGGAGGATGAAGCATGTGTCCTAAAGGTGAACAAAGTTTGTGAAGCTTAAGAGTATATAAGCCAAATCAATGTTAGTAAATTAATTGGTTAATGTGTTATATATTCAGTCAGAAATGGACATTTAAATGTCTCTTATAATTTTATTCTATGGTGCATTTAAAAGTCTACAGCTACTTTGATTGATGGATTGACATCTGGGAGATAAGATGGGCCGACCCAACATACACCAAAACCAGAGGCTTACCGTATGGTATCTCTTCTAGTTGTGTTAGTTCAGCTAATCTGTGTCCTTAAAGAGCTTCATAAGTCCCTGAACTAGATGCTTATAAAATACAATTACTTCATGATCCGAGCTCCCAAGAAGTTATATCATCTGTTTTGCAGTGCATCACAGTGGAAAATAAGGTGCAGCCAGTTTCATCTTCCCTGTTGCACAATCTGCACTTAGGAGACCTTTTCAATCCCCATTGTGTGCAGATGTTTCTTAAAGTTCCCATGGCCAGTCACAAGAGTTACCATTGCACTTATCTGCTTCCTGTTAAGCTTCAGGATTGCAGTGCTTCAACTTGGACATGCTCCAGGCAACATAAGCTTACCATGTCCCTGACTTGGGATTGCAGCCCAGGTGGCAACATGCTATCCGTGAACCCAGCAAAACAGCCTGGTTCTAACATCCTTTTGGATATTCCAATGGCAGTTTCAGGACCTACAAATAGGTCAAAGCCCCTTCCTTGGCTAGATGGTCTGTAGTTTCATTGTTAATTTTGCCTGAGTGGCTGGGAACTCGTGCCTTGTTGCACTTCCCCAGGCACAACATGGCCTCTTGACAATCCTTAATTATCTTAGATCTCGTCACAGGTGCAGACAGTGTTTTCTAAGCAGATTCTACAGTTCCTACATTCTGTGCAAAAATTCTCTTCCAAACAATTCCTGATAGCATAAGCTTTAGCCTGGAACATGGTGGCAGGTTTACCTAGAGATAGAGAGTCACAGTTTTGGCTCAGTCTCACATATTCCAGCTCCAGTATGGTTGCTCATCTTTGATCCATCAGTAAACCAAATAATGTCCCCTGATTGGTGTTGATGTTTCCTTCCCACCACTTTTTATGTTCACTTATAATTTCAAAAGACTTACTAGAGTACTGAGAAGGCGAAGTATGGTCCAGTGGCATAAACAATTGGACCAATATCTACATCATACAAAGCACAAGTGTGAGCTCCTGGGAGATGAAAAGATCCTAGTTATAAATTAAAATTTAGTTGAGTCGATTTTGTAACACTACATCACTTACTTTTTTATTTCGGAAAACATGTTTCAGAAGCCATGTGCTTCCATTGTCAATTCCTTTGGTCGACTACCGGCATTGCTTGCTGTGGTGGTTGTCTCTGTCCCTGGTGGTGGTTTGATGAACTACTGGATGAGTAGATCGCCTGGCGGGATTTCAAAATTGAAAACCCGGTTCTTGTTTTTCCAAATATATATGTTTTCCCAAACTTTTAATTCTGTCTTCCTTGTGATGTTTTTGAGTATTTTTGGGTTTCTATTTATAGTGTGTTTCTCTTTCCAAAAATGCCAAGCTACTGCAGATTTTTCTTCTTGTTTGAGTTTAATATTTCTGTGGTGTTCTTTTGCCCTGGTTTTTATATTTCTTTTTGTTTGGCCGATGTAGATTTTTTCACAGTCATTACAGCTGAACTGATATATTCCTGGTTTGTTTTCTTGTGGGATATCATCTTTTAATTTAGAATTTAAAATGTTTTTTATAGAGTAATTGTTTTTAGGGGCTAGAATGATGTTATGTCTTTTGAAGATCCTCTGGAATTTGTAGAAAGTTGTAGGGTGGTATGTAAACTTCTTGTAGATCTTGTTTTCTTTCTGGTTTTGAGTGAGTGTGCTGACTTCTTTAATTGTCTTTCTGTTTTTGGCTTTATTAACTTTTTTGTACACCAGTTCTGCCCGAAATCCATTCTCTGTAGCTATGTCCAATATTTTAGTAAGTTCACATTGGTATTCTCTTTTTCCCATTGGTACATTTACCAATCTGTGTGTAAGGCTGTTGAGTAAAGCATGCTGATGGGGGATGGGATTGTAACTCTTTTGTTTTATATAGCTGTTGGCATTCCCCTGGATGTTCAAAATATGGTACCGCTATGTAGACGACATCTTTGCAATAGTCCCAGAAAGACACCTAGAAGATGCACTAAAACTCCTAAATATGCAAGAAAAGTCTATAAAGTTCACAATGGAGAAGGAATGTGATGGACAACTACCATTCCTCGACCTAAAAATCATAAAAACTAATAATCACCTTACATTTGGCATCTACAGAAAACCTACCCACACCAACAGCTATATAAAACAAAAGAGTTACAATCCCATCCCCCATCAGCATGCTTTACTCAACAGCCTTACACACAGATTGGTAAATGTACCAATGGGAAAAAGAGAATACCAATGTGAACTTACTAAAATATTGGACATAGCTACAGAGAATGGATTTCGGGCAGAACTGGTGTACAAAAAAGTTAATAAAGCCAAAAATAGAAAGACAATTAAAGAAGTCAGCACACTCACTCAAAACCAGAAAGAAAACAAGATCTACAAGAAGTTTACATACCACCCTACAACTTTCTACAAATTCCAGAGGATCTTCAAAAGACATAACATCATTCTAGCCCCTAAAAACAATTACTCTATAAAAAACATTTTAAATTCTAAATTAAAAGATGATATCCCACAAGAAAACAAACCAGGAATATATCAGTTCAGCTGTAATGACTGTGAAAAAATCTACATCGGCCAAACAAAAAGAAATATAAAAACCAGGGCAAAGGAACACCACAGAAATATTAAACTCAAACAAGAAGAAAAATCTGCAGTAGCTTGGCATTTTTGGAAAGAGAAACACACTATAAATAGAAGCCCAAAAATCCTCAAAAATATCACAAGGAAGACAGAATTAAAAGTTTGGGAAAACATATATATTTGGAAAAACAAGAACCGGGTTTTCAATTTTGAAATCCCGCCAGGCGATCTACTCATCCAGAAGTTCATCAAACCACCACCAGGGACAGAGACAACCACCACAGCAAGCAATGCCGGTAGTCGACCAAAGGAATTGACAATGGAAGCACATGGCTTCTGAAACATGTTTTCCGAAATAAAAAAGTAAGTGATGTAGTGTTACAAAATCGACTCAACTAAATTTTAATTTGTTAAAACACATCACTGTCTCAAAGTCCACCATATATCAGGATAATCCTAGTTATAGCCAGTTTGGCATCTCGAAGCCCCCACTGCTGCCTTCATTTTCACCCACAGATGTAAAGGAAATATTTCCAGCATAGTTTCCATATTTGCTGTAGGTGTGCTATTAATGCCACCATGCTAGTTAGGCAGGATAATCACTGACTCTCTCTAGCTTCTTAACAGATGTAATTTTATCTGTCTTATGCCACATGCATAACAAATGGACCTGACAATGGTGACATAAATCCAGTGCATAAATTTGAGGCTTAATCCCCAATTCTCGCCACAGGTGCTTCTAGAGCTCACAAGAGCTTTCTTAGCTCTGGAGCAGGTATATTTAAACTGAGGGTTCCAAGTTAGTTTGGAGTCTAAAACATCTCCAAATATTTGATTAACCATTTAACTGGTATAATCTCACTACAGAGTTGAAGTTTCCTTATTCATTCTAGATTTGCTTCCTTGTGAATGGAACCACCCCAAGATCATGAAATTTAGGTAAAAGCAGCAGCATTTCCAACTATCATTCACTAAAATAAGCATAATGGTCTTACCAAAAAAAGCCAGTAAGTGCTAAATAGTAATTTTATTTTTAATGTGCACATTTAAATGTTTACGATTTTGCTATGCAGCTGCATGTTAGTTAGCCATTTTATTTCCTTTTATGGTTTTTCCTAACATGTAATGTTGGCTATTTAATTACTATTAATGTAATTTTGTTGTAACAGATATTCTTTGTCTGCGGGTAACTTCTGTATTCAGGAGAAGAAAATAAAATAAACAATATCAGTGACTCAACTAGCAAAAATAAACATTGTGTTCATCCTCTACCTCATTTCTTCAACTGGTGCAGAAAATTGTTGTTATCTCTTATATGTATGCAGAATTTATATCAACAAGCCTCAGTATTTCTTCTGGAAAATTGTATACAAAGCAAAAGAGAACACTCACACACTTATTGATGTTTGAACATAAACCTTGCACACAGAAGAGCAGAGAAATGTTTTTTTGATAACTCTTGATTTTCACCAAGTTTACGCGAAAATACCTTTGATTTTCACATTAGAGTGAGGTAGAACTCCTTAATGGATTTTAATCTGAGGCATCACTGTACTGATTAACTTCTTGACAGAGTTGATGTTGATTTGACAATTTAATGTAGCTGATATTTTGCTATTTTAAATTTTGTTGGCAGTTTATTCAGAACCCACAGCTAGCACTCAATTAGTAATAGGTTAACTCGAAAGTGTTCTCAGGCTTCTAGCCAGGTAAGTTCATGGATTGACCCCAAGGTTTCGAAGATGTACATAGTCTTGGTCTTCAGGGAAAACTGATAACTTGAAAGCCTAGATTCACATATTTATAGTGGCCAAGTGAAGCTAGCATCTGATAGGTTCACATAATATTTTTTGGCCATGAAGCTTTTTTTTTTTTTTTCTTTTTTACCGTGGAGGGGAAAAATGCATTACGCATTCAACCCCCAGCCAAAGTGCAATGGCTGGGAGGATATGTGGGACTCTCCGCTTCCTCATGTGGCATACCCACTAAAAAAAACCTCCACGTTATAACTGTGGCTTGTTGTGAATATCGTGGCTTAGCGCAGTCCCGCGGTAGTAGAAGAAAGATGGCATGCTGCTGCACGTTGTGCGGGAGTGGGTGAAAGGAATCGGACTGCAGCCTAGGGAATGTAGGTGATATTTGGAAGGAAATTATGGGTGGAATTTGAGAGAATAGGACGTAGAAAACTTAAGGATAGTATCTGCTTTGGAATTGCTCAGCTAAGCTCCCAGTAGTCTTCCACTGGGTTGGCGGCCGAGGATCCCCTGGCCGTGCGTGCCCCTCAGCCTGTACAGGAGGAGGAAGAGCAGTGTTGGGCTGCTGACGTCTTGATTGGAACAGCTCAGCAGAGTAAGCAGCTTGCTGCAGAAGAACCTGTCTCAGCGGCTGCATGAGGGCGTCGATCCTAGTAGACAGGTCGGCGGCTGTGGACTGCTGGCTGGTGACTGCTGCGGCGTTAGAATCTTGCATTTCCTGCAGCTTCTGGGTGAAATGCTGCAAGTCTCTTCCAGAGCAGCTAGTCGAGCGCTGACGTTCAGCATCTCCGCATGGAGGTCCTGAATGGCTTCTCGCGTCGCTGCGTCTGTTGAGGGTGCAGGTGGTGAGGCCTCGGTGGTTGATGTCTGCGGTGGTGTGGTGCGGCGGGCAGGAGGTGGTGAAGAAGTGCTGCTCCTTGGGTAGAGAGGGCACTGGGCTTGCCCGGTGAAGTTTCCTGAGCCACGACAGGTGGCACAGAGCCGGCGGCGACGGCGGAGATCGTGCCCAGTGACCTCGGTGGTGGTGGTGTTGGTACCACTACAGTGGTACTTCAGCTGCGTGTCCGAAGTCACAGCAGCGTCGGCAGGGCCGGTGGCGTTCTTGTCGGCTAGCCTCGACGACCAGAAGTCACCCTAATAAGGGCAAGCCTGACGGCAAGGCAGCTTCCAAGTCAGCCTGGTCCTACAACTCCAGGAGAACGAGCGGCGTTGGCCCCCGGTCGCAGTATATGCGGGTGTCCCTCAAGCAAGAAGGCCACCGCGACTGCACGGCAGTGAGCAGATGCCGAGTGGCAAGGTCCCGAGGGAGCCCCCTCCCGTACCATGGCACTGAACCGGGGCGGCGGCGGCGTGGAGCTGGGCGGAGGCGGCCGGCGGCGAAGCAGGGCTTGCCGCGACCGGTGGCGTCGGAGATGCTGCCTCATCGGCGGCTGTAGGGGAGGAGGCGACGGTTGCTGCCATAGCAGCGGTGGCTCTGCGGGGTCTCTTCTTCGCCATGTGTGTCCAGGAAGCAATTTTTTTTTATTGGTGGTGGAGGAAAAGGCTACTGACGCCCTAACCCCAGGCAAGTCTGGGAGTGCGAGACTCGCCGCCCTGGACTCGAACCAGGGCGGCACTACCCACGAAAAAACCCCCACCGGAAGTAGGAAGCCCCTGCCTCGCTTGTGCAGTACCACATTAAGCACCTGCGCATTTCTTGTGATGAATGGATGCTGCGCGCCAGTGGCAGTGACAGCGAGTGAGAGACTGAAGTGCCAGGGTACACACATGGCTTGCGCCCTGAGTGAACCCTGGGGGGAGTTGGTGATACAGGTTTTGTAGTAGATGGTGGTATTTTATGTATAACAGCCTGCGGGCCTCGTCAGTAAGAGTTAGCCTAAGTAGCAGTTATACATTTGCCTATTGGCTTCATAAAGTGTGCTTAATTGAGTTTGGGGTGTATATATGTTGGAGTGTTCATGCAATGATGCATCCAAAGCTGCATCTCTCAGTCGTACTATATTAGCCTAACGATTAAATATACGTGTATTTATTTACAAGTATTTACAGTGTACATAATATCCGCCAGGGGCTTCGTTTCAAGTTTCTTAGTATCTATGCTTAATTAATTCAGGTTTGCTTATCTCTAATAAGTTGAGGAGTATTTGTGTAAGTATCCGTCTAGCGGCTTCATTTTGGCTTAATATATGTGATATTGCTATTATCTATTACTATATATGTATAAGGATTTCCGCCTGTCAGCTCCGTCAATTGTTACCATCTCGTTAACCAGTGTGTAGCAGGGTTGTATATAGTGCACGCATGACGGGCTAACTGCCTTAGTGCAGGAGCGAGCCTATGCCACTTGCGGGGGGGGGGGCCCTCAACCCCCGGGGCCGCCTTGGTTGTGTAACACAAAGACTTGTGAGGGCAGCTGAATATTGGAATGTGTATGTGTGCGTGAGTGATGTGTGCCTATGAGTTCCTGCGTTCTCGCATCATGGCTAGTGCATTAAGGTGTTTAAGTAGTCTTCCATAGCAATTTCTGGTTCGCCAATGCCGATAGTGCGTTCGAATAGTGACAGAGGGCGGAGGTGCTTGCCGTGCGTCGTTTCGTATTCTTTTAGCATTCTAATGTGATCGTTGTAGTTATTGTTCTTTTTCGCGTATAGGTTGTATGCTAGGTGTTTGATGAATTGCTCGATTGTCAGCATTTTCAGCTCTTCATGCATTTCAAGCGCAGGAGCTTTTTCGGGGAGTTTGGCAGTTATTCGCAGTATTCTGTTTTGCATTGTTTGGAGGTTCTTCATGTGTGTTTGTGCCGCATATCCCCATACGGGGGCAGTGTAAGTTAGGATGGGACGGATTAGCGTCTTGTATAGCGTAAGTCCCATCTGTAGTTTAAGGCTGCTATTAAGATTTATGAGTGGGTAGAGTCTGTTAAGTTGGCCATTGGCTTTTGCTCTGAGTTTATATAGTGTTTTCAGCTAAGATATTCATCCATCTTAACGCCTAGGTATGCGACATTTGTCTCCCACCCTATTGGTTCCTGTCTGTAGGTGAGGGGTGGTAGGATTCGCCTCCTGTGTCTATGCAGGTTTCTTCGGCTAAAAACGATGGCTTGCCATTTTCTTGAACTGAGTTTAACCCGCCATTTAATGAACCACGGCTCCATAGTGTTAAGCGCATTCTGTAGCCTTAAATGTAAGATGCGCGGCTGGGTTGAATGTGTTGCTAAGGCTGTGTCGTCAGCATATATGTATTTCTCTACTCTGACCAATTGGGGAAGGTCGTTGATGTAGATGTTAAACAGCGTGGGCCCCAGTAAACTTCCTTGGGGTACTCCAGCGCCAATTGGGCGAGCAGTAGATTTACTTTCACCTACTGAGATGCGAAAACTCCTTCCGCTAAGATAATCTTTGGTTAGTGTGATCGAGTCTTGCACGCCTTTGTTGATTAGCCTTCTAAGTAGGCCTGCACGCCAAACTTTGTCGAAGGCGCGTTCTATGTCCAATAGGACTACGCCCGTGGATCGCTTGGTATTAAACTCTGCGGTTATTTTCTCTGTTATTCTGAGTAATTGTAGCGTTGTCTAATGATTAGCCCGAAAACCAAACTTGTTCACTGGTTAGGATGTTATTTTTGGCTAGGAATGAGTTTAGGCGTTTCACGACGACCTTTCCAGGAGTTTACTCAAAGTGTTAAGAAGGCTAATTGGCCTATGATTCGTCGGAATTGAGGGATCTTTATGTTGTTTGGGGAACATCAAAATTTGTGCTTCCTTCCAGCGTGTTGGGAATTTTCCATTCTGAAGGGCATGGTTAAATATGTCAGCTAGTAATTTTAGTGCGCTTGGTGGAAGATGTTTGAGCACCAGATTGGGAATCGTATCCGGGCCCGGTGCTTTTCTATTGGGCAGATGCATGATTAGCCATTTAATTTCTCGACACTGTTTTTCTCATTTTGTTGTGAGTTGCAGTGTTGCCAATTTCAGCGATTTGATCTTCCGTTGCTGCTGCAAAATTCATATCGCACGGGTCAGCATTCGGTTGGAAAGTTTCTTCTAACGCATCCGCGAAGGCTTCGGCCTTTTGTTCATCTGTATCCGCTATGCGGCCGCCGGAATGCAGGGGGGGGCGGGTTGTTGAATCGTGCCTGCGTTAGGCATTTCGCGATTCGCCACACTTTTCGGGTTTGTGGGTCTATAGTGTCCAGCGTGGCGTTCCATTAGTCTCGTATGTGTTCTGTTATATGCGTGCTGGCAACAATTCTGAGATTTTCATATTCATTTTTGTGTATGATGTTACTTGTTCGCTGCCACTGACGTCTGGCTCTGTTGCGGTTTTGTATCGCCCGTCTTACTGCCAGAGGGAATTGTGACGTCACGTAATTGCTTGGCCGTGTTATAGTCACATGTCTTTTTGTTGCGTGTTGAATAGCTTCTGTTATTGTGTCAACCGCTTGGTCTTGTGTTTCGTGGGAGTTGACATTAACCTCCCTTTGTCCAAGTTCGGTTTCTATTTGCGCCTCAAACTCCGGCCAGTTTGTTTGGTTATAATTGCGTCTGGCTGGCTCTGGTTTAAACGCTGGAGGCGCTGCGATCTCCATTTGTACTGGAAGTTGATCTGAAGTGAGATCGTTTATAACCGTTGTTTCGGTGTCATATGCCATATCTTCAAGTAGAGCAATGTATAGAATATCTGGCCTTTGGTTGACCTGTCTGGGTATATACGTGGGTTCGTCTGGTCCTGTTAGTAGTACGTTTGACCTGTTAACGCTCGTTAGCAGTTTGGTGCGGGAAGTGTTTGTAGCTCTGCAGTTCCAAAGGTGATATTTGGAGTTTGTCACCTGCAGCAATCACCTTACGGTCAAGGCGCATAATTTTGTCTACATCCTCTACGTCGATATCGCCTGGAGGATTGTAAACTGCTGCAACTGTTACTGCGTCGTTATGCAATTGCATATTTACTGCAGTTGCTTCCAGACGGTTTAGTTGAGGCACGTGTTTTTGATGGTGTGTTATCGAATTTTGGATGGCCACCACGGTACCTCCGCCTCTACGATTTCTATCATTTCTGTAGATTTTGTAACCTGGTACCGTGAAGCGGTCTTCTGGTCCTAAGTGGGTCTCGTTAAGCAGTGCAATCTGAATGGAGTTCCTGACTAGGCAGTCTGCTAGTTCTTTGCGTTTTCGTCGGAGGTTGTTGCAGTTCCAGTATATTATGTTTACTACTGTTGTACTAGCCAAGATTCCGCCATTACTAGGAGATATCTGCTGAGGTAATTGAACAGGTACATTTGGTCTGCGCGGTCATTTGTAATTAGTTCCAGGAGCCATTTGTTATGTATTTTAAACTTGTTGTCGGCTATGTTTCAGGAGCAATCTAGCTTTCTTAGGAGCTCCCTCAAGGCCATTCCACTCTCAAATGCATCCCGGGTGGTGAGCGCTGTTGGGTAGAAGACCGAATCTCCCAATGGTGGTGGTGGTTTATGTGTACGTGTTTGTCTGTTAGCCTTTGTGTGGTGTCGCGTTAGGGGCGCGCTCATTTTGTGCTGGTGGCTGACTGGTCGTGACCCGGTCTCCATCCGCTCTCGAGGGGCAGGGTTCGGGGGCTGGCCGGTTTCTGCCTCGACGGTCCTGAGTGTACCACTGCCCCTCGGAGTTAGTGGGAGCAGCCAAGGTGTTCTGTTGCTGTTCTAAAGGTTGTGGTCGGGGGGCCCTAGATGTCTGCTCCCTTGGCCTTGAGTTCAGTGCCGCCAGGTACTTCGGGCAACCGCGCCATGTTACCCCAAGTCCCGTACCATTACACAGCGCGCACTGTTGTTCCACTGGGGGAACTCTGCAAGAGTAAGAGGGGTGGGGGCCTTTACATTTGGCGCAGGTGTCTTGGGGGGCCTGGCATTCTAAATGTGTATGGTAAAGCATTTGGCATTTTTACGTTGTTTCGGCGCTGGAACGGTCCTATATTCTTCAATCCTGACCCTAAAGTGAGCTACATACTTGAGGCCCACTATCTTTCTGTTTTCAGGTGTGTCCGCCAGTTCCACAAGGAACATGGGGAGAGGGGCTCTAAACCTTCTGTGCATTTGCACAGCCCTAAGGACCTGAAGGTTGTGTGTTACCAGTTCCTGCTTTATGTGTTCCCGGAGACCTCCGCATACAGCCCTTTTATAACAAATCTAATGGGCCTAAGTGAAGGTTCGGGCATGAGGTGGAACTGTATGCGTTCCCGCTTGAGGTGATCTATAAAAGCATTGTAGTTCCTCCTGCAAAACAGCTTCACCGCATAGTCTCCGGAGCGTGGCGCGATGCGTATAGTGTACTTGTGTAGAGGTTTGTGTGTTCTATAAAATTGAGTGAGAGTGAGTGTATGTGTGTTGTCTGGCTGTTTTTCACGAAGATAGGTGCCAGATCGGACCTAACTCCGTGAAAGCGTTTGTGTGTGTGTTGGATTTTGCCTGCGCGTAGCTCTCGGTTAACGGTGAGTGTGCATGTGGAGCAGGTGAAGGTCTTATGTCTGACAGGTCAATGAGGTCGACGTCATGAAGTGAGGTGTGTGCTGTGTTCGCTTGCGTCTGTGTGTGTTTGTGTTGGAGTGTGTGGTGGTGATGCCTGAGTGGGTTTGTTGGTGTGGGTGAGTGTCTGTGTGTGTGTAGGAGTCTGAGTGAGTGTAGCAGTCTGAGTGTACGTAGGAGTCTGAGTGGGTGTGAGTGTACGAGTCTGGTCGTCTGTTGGTGTATGTGGGGGTGTGTTGGTGTGTGTGCGTGTATGTGTCAGTGTGTGTGACGGTGATGTTTGTGTAGATGTGGTAGTGTGTGTGTGTACAATGATTGATCGCTATTGCGCCTCTGAGGTGTTGGTTTGAGAGAGCGTTTGGTGTTACGTGTAGATGGTGCATTCAATATTTCCACCTCAGGAGTATTACTACGCAGAGTGCGCGCGGGCGTGTGTGGGCGCGAGGTTTGCTGTGAAGGTGGTGATGAAGGTGCTGATGGTTTGTCTTTTGTCATTTTGAGAGCCTTAGCCGCTATGGGCCTTTTGGTATTGGACAGTGATGATAGGGAAAGTCGAACAGTCGTAGATGTACCTGGACGTACCATCATCAAATGTTCCTGTGGATATGTGTGTATGGAAGCTAGCTAAGAAGAAATGAAGTGAGAAGATAAGTAAAGCCTAGAACCTCTGCTGCTGTACCACAGTTACTTGTAGAACCACTGTTCTCTTGTGGCTACAGCTAGCAGCACCTAACTTAAAGCTAGGGGGAACTTAAACCTAGACAAATAGATGAAAATAGAGATAGGAGAAGAGATAGAGCAGCTAGAGATAGGAGAAGAGATAGAGCAGCTAGAGGGCGCTGAAAAGCCCGAAAAACAGAGGACCTGCCCATGGGGCGCCTTGGTACCAGTCGTGAGACTGTTGGCTGCGGCCTTGTTTCTCTACCCTGCTAAAGTGTTAGATTTTTTTTTTTTTTTTTGGAAAGGGGAGACAGAGAGAGAGTTGGAAGGTAGAAAGAATGGCTTATCTCGCCATTGGGTGATGATTAGAAGGGAATAATACAAGGGAAAAATAGGGTGAGATAGGAAAGGAACAGTGAATGGGGAATGATGGAGTTCCGCGATAGCACCTCCGTGATTTGTGGTGAAGTTGATGTTGCTGCAGCATGAGGGCTGCAACAAGGAATGGCTTATCTAGTCTGTAAACATGACCCGGGGGCCCTGAGTACAGCGCTAGGGAGTCTTGGTGTGCTTTCAGTACTGATGTCTGGTGTTACGGGTGTGTGTTTTGGTGGTAAGGTCCTGAAGAATATGGTGGTGGCTGTTTGTAATTTGCTGGGCTACATTGTTGACTGTCAGTTCTTGGCTGTCAAGAACTGCAGTATAGCACTTTTTGATGTCGTTTCGGTTTCCTTTGAGCAGGTCTTCCAGAAGTGTAAGGCGTATTGGTAATTTTGCAGTTTGAACATAGAGGTCCTGGTTGGCCTCCAAGATCCTGGCGTTGACGTCGTGGATTTCCTGTAGCAGGGTGTAGAGGACGTCCAGCTCCAAGAGGAACTCAGACGTGACCTTTTTCTGGGCTATGGCATCGGTGTCTTGACGGTTGGCTGTAGAATTGGTGTGGGTGTCTGAGATGGCTGCGGTCATGGTAGTCAGGGCTTCTTCCAGCGTGTTCAATCGGCCGCTAATGAGCAGGACCTCTGAGTGCAGGTCCTGCACGGCGTCTTTAACGGCGCTGTCGGATGGCGCTGCTGCCTGTGGAGTGTTAGTGGCGGCAGGCAGGTGATGGGTGTTGGAGTCTTCCGTCTGCGTCGAGGTGGTGGTTGTTGGAGTCCTCGCCTTTTTGTCTGGGTGTGGCGGCAGAGGCTGGTGTCAGGTGGCGGCGTCTGCTAGGGTTGAGTGGGCCTTGCGTCGAGGTGGTGGTTGTTGAGGTCCTCTTCCTTTGGTCTAAGGGTGTGGCGGCGGAGGCTGGTGTCAGGTGGCGGCGACTGCGTGGGTAATAGGGGCACTGCGCCTGTCCTGTGAAATGACCAGGGCCGTCACAGGTGGCGCAGTACCGGCGTCGAGATCTTAGATCATGAGCTACGCATTCAGCTGTCAATCTGGGCGCCCCACAGTAGTGGCACCGTGGGGGCTCGTCGCAGGTGTCGGCGGTGTGGCCGAATGCGCAGCAGCGGCGGCATGGTGTCGGTCGGGGTTCCCGGCTAGCCTCGATGTTTAGGCGCCGCCCAAACATGGGCAGGCCCTCGCGCAAGGCAGCATTGAGTTCCCCGGCCACGGCGAATACAATCCGTACCAAAGGGGTTATCCCTCTGGCGGACATAATCCTTGAGGCCCTCATTACTGAGGGCCATCTCTGGCGTGCTGCGGTGGTGATGAGCCTACTCGATAGGTCACGCGGGACGCCCCTAATCACTGCACTGTATCTCTCGACGAGAAGCGACGGTGGCGGCAGATGCTGTGGAGGTGTTGGTGCTGCTTTGGAAGGTGTGACGGTGTTGGCTGGAAGCTCTGGTCCTGAAGTGGTGTTGGGTGTAGAAGCTGGCATTTGCCGGACTTCTTCGGCGGTGGATGATTGGCTGGCCGGCAGGTGCGGCTGCAACTGCCGGCATTCTGCGGCGGCTGGAGGCGGAAGGGTGGCACTGCTCTCAGCCGAGAGGGCCGGTTGGTGCTCGGCTGTGGCTGCGGTGACTGGAGGCGGAAGAGTGGCACTGCTCTCAGCCGAGAAGGCCGGTTGGCACTCGGCGGTGTATGAGGCGGTTTGGTTTCGGCGTTTCTGCTTGGACGGAAGTGAAGGTGGCGCTGAGGCCGGCAACTGCGGCAGCAGTTGCCGGGAGCTTGCGGCAGCGGCGACCGGCGATTGCGTTGGCGGTTGCCCGGCAAGAGCGGGAGCTAAAGCCGGGGAAACCGTCCAAAACGCGCTGCCATTCCTAGGTGATGGCGGCGGCGACTCACCCGGTTCAGGTGACGGTGAGGTTGCGGCGGTACTCTTTTTCTTTCGGCGACCTTTCTTCGTCATCTCTGCGCCTCTCACCACCACCTAAAGTGTTAAGAGATACTAGTCCAGGCTGAGCTAGTATGTGGCGGACCTCTTGGAGACGCCGGAGGTTGCCGCTGTTCAGATGCCGGCTGTTGAGCACTCGCTAGCCGAGCGGGAGGAGCGGAGCAAGTCGTTGCGGTGATAGCCGAGCGCCGGCTCTCTGCCCGCCCGCCTTCGTGGAGCTTCGCCGGGCTTTGCTTCCCTCGGTTCCTCTAGTAGTTATCTCTCGTAGATGTTCGATGAAGCCTCCCTGAAGCATTTTTTTTTATAGTTTCAAGTGGAGGGGAAAAATCCACCTTAAGGACTAACCCGGGCTGGCATGCCCGGAGTGTCGGGGTCTCCCAGATTGGGCCTACCGACTAAAAAACCCCTCCACCGGTATTGGAAGGTAAGGAAGCTGCGGTACCGCTGTTGCACCCGCGCAGTCAAAGGTAAAGGTGAACTGGCCCGCTGTGCGGCCGCCAGGGGAGAGGGTTCTGCTAGCAGACCGGCTTGATCGAGGCCCAGCCGGCCCCCGTAGCGAAGTATAGGTGAGGAATTGAGGAAATTGTAGGTGGTTAGGATTTGTTGGTGAAACATGGGATTGGGAGTGCAGGGAGAGCTGCCACTCTCTCCCTGTGGTGATGATGTCGGTACTACCGCTTCTTCCTTCCCCTGGGGGTCGGACCGGTAGCGCTGTAGGTGAGGATGTCAGAGCTGATTCCTTTCTGAAGGTCATGTAGTTGGTTGGAGATGGACTGGTGTAGTTGATGTTGCAGCTTCGGACACCCACGACCGAAGCCTCAAGAGACTCCAGCCGCGAGCTCCGGACGTCGCTGTCCTCGGCAGGTGTATGGACGAGGTTGCTCTCTATGGGATCCAACTGGCGCTGGACAGACGCAAGCATCTCGCCATGATCACCTGCAACACGTTCTGAATCCTGGAGCTTGGCCTCCAGTGCCGCGAGTCGTTCATTGGTTACCCTCTGAAGTTCCTCGAGACGGAGGCCGAGTTGGTATATAGCCGTCAGGATGGCGGCGATACGCTGCTGGATGGAGTTCACGGTGTCCTTCAGAGAGGTGTCCATTGGTGAAGATGAGTTGTCAGGTGAAGCGTTTGGTGAAGAGTTGATTGGGGGTGAAGCTAGATGGTGCTGCTCTGGCTGTTGTGGAAGTGAAGCCCTGCTCCGGGGGTACAGGAGGCACTTGGCTTGCCCTGTGTAGTGCGAGTTCCCGGAGCAGGTAGCGCAGTAGCGGCGTCGACGGCGCTGATCGTGGTTGGAGCAAGCGGCTGTGAGCGAGCTTGCCCCACAGTAGTGGCACCTAGGTGCGGCGTGGCAGTCCTCCGAACGATGTCCGTAGGTGCAGCAGCGTCGGCAGGGGACCGGACGTTCGCTTCTGCTAGCCTCGACATGTAGCTGTTACCCTAACAGGGGCAGGCGTGATGTCAAGGCAGCTTCGGCTTCAGGTGCGGACCCCAGGTGGAGGCGGACCAGCGATGTGGGTCCCCGAGGTAATGAGATGCGGTTGGCCCTTACTGTAGAGGGCCAAAGGCGGCGTGCGGCATCCAGCACGAAGCGGAATGGTAGGTCCCTCGGGACCCCTATGACGACCACTGTAAGATGGCCATCATGGTGTCTTGGTGTCGGAGTGGTGCCCTGCTCTAGCGGAGCAGCATGCACGGCGGAGAGTGAAGTTGAAGGCGGCGGAGAAGGCCGGACCGATTCCGGGTTGGGTTTCGGTACGGCGGCGGAAGTTGTCGGCGGTTGGGGCCGGGCCAGTTCCCGGTTGGGTTCCGGCACGGCGGCGGAGGCAGTCGGTGGTTGGAGCCGGGCCGATTCCCGGTTGGATGCCGGCACGGCGGCGAAGGCTGTCGGCGGATGAGGCCGGGCCGGTTTCCTATTGGGTACCTTTGCAGCGGCGATGTCTGTTGTCTGCTCCATAATGTTAGGTGGCGTGGCAGGAGGCGGCGTAGTAAGAGGGGCGGAGAGCGTCTCCATGCTCCGCTGTCAGGCGGCACGGCGCGCCAGCGCCCACTGACTACGGGCATGGTGGGTCTTCCGTGTTCGCAGTGTCAGCTCTTCTTTGCTGGCGGTGTGGTAGTAGGACATGCCTGCGTCGAAAGCTGCCCTTATCGCTGGATCCATCCTTAAGAGTCGAGTCGCTCTCCGTGGTCCCCGTGAAGGAATTTTTTTTATTAGTGGTGGGGGAAAAGGCTACTGACGCCCTAACTCCAGGCAAGCCTGGGAGTGTGAGACTCCCCGCCCTGGACTCGAACCAGGGCGGCACTACCCAGGAAAAACCCCCACCGGAAGTAGGAGGCCCCTGCCTCGCTTGTGCAGTACCGCATTAAGCACCTGCGCATTTGTTGTGATGAATGTATGCTGCGTGCCAGTGGCAGTAACAGCGAGTGAAAGACTGAAGTGCCAGGGTGCACACATGGCTTGCGCCCTGAGTGCACACTGGGGGGAGTTGGTGGTGATATAGGTTTTGTAGTAGATGGTGGTATTTTATATGTAATAGCCTGCGGGCCTCGTCAGTAATTAGTTAACTTAAAGTAAGAGTTAAAATAAGTGTTATACATTTGCCTATTGGCTTCATAAAGTGTGCTTAATTGAGTTTGGGGTGTATATATTTTGAAGTGTTCTTGCAATGTTGCATCCATAGCTACATCTTGCAGTCGTACTGTGTTATCCTAACGAGTTCATAAACGTGTATTTATTTACAAGTATTTACAGTGTATATAATATCCGCCAGAAGCTTCGTTTCAAGTTTCTTAGTATCTATGCTTAATTAATATAGGTTTGCTTATCTCTAATAAGTTTAGGAGTGTTTGTGCAAGTATCCGCCTGGCGGCTTCATGTAAGTAATATTGCTATTATCTATTACTATATGTGTATAAGGTTTTCCGCCTGTCGGCTCCGTCAATTGTTACCATCTCGTTAACCAGTGTGTAGCAGGGTTGTATATAGTGCACACATGGCGGGCTATCTGCCTTAGTGCAGGAGCCAGCCTGTGCCACTTGCGTGGGGGCCCTCAACCCCCGGGGCCGCCTTGGTTGTGTAACACAAGGACTTGTGAGGGCAGCTGAATATTGGAATGTCTATGTGTGCGTGAGTGATGTGTGCCTGTGAGTTCTTGCGTTCGCGCATCATGGCTAGTGCATTAATGTGTTTAAGTAGTCTTCTATAGCAATTTCTGGTTCGCCAATGCCAATGGTGCGGTCAAATATTGACAGAGGCAGGAGGTGCTTGTCGTGCGCCGTTTCGTATTCTCCTAGCATTCTAATGTGATCGTAGTTTTTGTTCTTTTTCGCGTATAGGTTGTATGGTAGGTGTTTGATGAATTGCTCGATTGTCAGCATTTTCAGCTCTTCATGCATTTCAAGCGCAGGAGCTTCTTCGGGGAGTTTGGCAGTTATTCGCAGTATTCTGTTTTGCATTGTTTGGAGTCGCTTTATGTGCGTTTGTGCCGCATATCCCCATACGCGGGTAGCGTAAGTTAGGATGGGACGGATTAGCGTCTTGTATAGCGTAAATCCCATCTGTAGTTTAAGGCTGCTATTAAGATTTATGAGTGGGTAGAGTCTGTTAAGTTGGCCATTGGCCTTTGCTCTAGCTGAATTTATATGGTGTTTCCAGCTTAGATATTCATCCATCTTAACGCCTAGGTATGCGACATTTGTCTCCCACCCTATTGGTTCTTGTCTGTAGGTGAGGGGTGGTAGGATTCGCCTCCTGTGTGTATGCAGGTTTCTTCGGCTAAAAATGATGGCTTGGCATTTTCTTGAATTGAGTTTAACCCGCCATTTAGTGAACCACTGCTCCATAGTGTTAAGCGCATTCTGTAGCCTTAGATGTATGATGCGCGGCTGGGTTGATTGTGTCGCTAAGTTTGTGTCGTCAGCATATATGTATTTCTCTACTCTGACCAATTGGGGAAGGTCGTTGATGTAGATGTTAAACAGCGTGGGCCCCAGTAAACTTCCTTGGGTTACTCCAGCGCCAATTGGGCGAGCAGTAGATTTACTTTCACCTACTGAGACGCGAAAACTCCTTCCACTAAGATAATCTTTGATTAATGTGATCATCGAGTCTTGCACGCCTATGTTTATTGGCTTTCTAAGTAGACCTGCATGCCAAACTTTGTCGAAGGCGCGTTCTATGTCCAATAGGACTACGCCCGTGGATCGCTTGGTATTAAACCCTGCAGTTATTTTCTCTGTTATTCTGAGTAGTTGTAGCGTTGTCGAATGATTAGCCCGAAAACCAAACTGTTCACTGATTAGGATGTTATTTTTTACTAGGAATGAGTTTAGGCGTTTCAGAACGACCTTTTCCAGGAGTTTACTCAAAGTGTTAAGAAGGCTAATTGGCCTATGATTCGTTGGAATTGATGGATCTTTATGTTGTTTGGGGAACATCAAAATTTGTGCTTCCTTCCAGCGTGTTGGGAATTTTCCATTCTGGAGGGCATGGTTAAATGTGTCCACTAGTAATCTTAGTGCGCTTGGTGGAAGATGTTTGAGCACCAGATTGGGAATCGCATCCGGGCCCGGTGCTTTTCTATTGGGCAGATGCATGATCAGCCATTTAATTTCACCGACACTGGTTTTTCTCATTTTGTTGTGAGTTGCAGTGTTGCCAATTTCAGCAATTTGATCTTCCGTTGCTGCTGCAAAATTTATATCGCACGGGTCAGCATTCGGTTGAAATGTTCATTCTAACGCATCCGCGAAGGCTTCGGCCTTTTGTTCATCTGTTTCCGCTATGCGGCCGCCGGAATGCAGGGGGGGGCGGGATGTTGAATCGTGCCTGCGTTAGGCATTTCGCGATTCGCCACACTTTTCGGGTTTGTGGATCTATAGTTTCCAGCGTGGCGTTCCATTGGTCTCGTATGTGAAGCATTTTTTTTTTTTTTTTTTTACCGTGGAGGGGAAAAATGCATTACGCATTCAACCCCCAGCCGAAGTGCAATGGCTGGGAGGATATGTGGGACTCTCCGCCCTGCTGCGGCATACCCACTAAAAAAACCCTCCACGTTATATCACGTAGTTTGCTGTATTTCATCGAAGCTTTGCGCGGTCCCACAATTGCACCCGCGGTAGTATGTGGAATTTGGGATGCTGCCGCACTATGTGCGGGAGCGGCTAAAGGTTATTTGTAGGCTACAGCCATGAAACCTGTCTGCAGCCTAGGGAATTAAAGGTGATATTGGGAAGGAATGTAGGTGAAGGTTTTGCAGGAGTTTTAGGTGGTGAACTTACATGTGAATCTGACGATTCATGTAGTCATGTGCGAGCTTTGACCCCGCTGTCCTGGTGTTCGAACGGAGCTGTACAGGAGCGTTCCGGAGTTCAGTGTTGTGTCTGTGCCCCTCAGCCTGTGCAGGAGGAGGAGCGCTGTTTTGCTGGCGATTTGATCTGAATAACTCGGCGGAGTAGGCAGCCTGCTGCAGAAGAACCTGTTTGAGCTGTGCTGAGATGCCTTCTATACGTGCTGACAAGTCAGCTGCTGTAGACTGCAATGTTGTGATTGCTGTGGTGGTGGAAGCTTGTAGTTCCTGAAGCTTCTCGTGTATGACGCTGGAATGCCTCTTCTAGCGCAGCTAAGCGGGCGCCGACGTTCAGGATCTCCGCGTGGAGGTCCTGAATAGCATCCCGCGTCGCTGCGTCAGTTGAGGGTTCAGGCGGTGTGGCGTCGGTGTTGTAGTTCTGCGGTGGTGTCTTCCTAAGCCTCGGGTATTGAGGGCACTGGGATTGTCCCGTGAAGTGACCTGTGCCACGACAGGTGGCACAGAACCGGCGGCGGTGACGAAGATCATGACCTCTACAGTCTGCGGTGGCGGAGTTGGCACCACAATAGTGGCACCGCGGCGGAGAGGTACAGGCATCGGCCGTGTGACCGTAGGCGCAGCAGCGTCTGCAAGGCTTGTGTCGTTCCCTTTGGCTCGCCTCAACAACAAGCAGTTGCCCTAACAAGGGCAACCCAGTCGCTAAGGCAGCCTCCAGATCCGCACGATCCCGCAGTTCGACCCTCATCACTGGTGTTGGTCCCCGGCCATTGACTATGCGAGTAGCCCTCAAGCATGAGGGCCACTGCGACATCGCTGCGGCGGTGAAGAGCCGGGTGGAAAGGTCCCTGGGGACCCCCCGAACCACGGCGCTGAACCGGGAAGTGGAGCTCTGCGCAGTCGGCGACTGCGACTGCGGCTGCAATCGCCGAGGTGAAGCGCTGCTAGCGGTCGGTGAAGTAGCGGCGGCTGGCGGAGGCGATTCAATTAAGGCAGGTGTTGCCTCGGGTATCACCGTCGATGTTGAGGCAATTCTCTCGGCGGAGGTGGCATTCCTAGAGGCTGCGGCTCGGCGTTGCTTGTTCTTCCCCATCGAAGCAGAGACGAAGTGTGTGCCATGCCTGCGTCGAAGCAACTGATATTTAACATGACTCAGGCATGAACACAGGCCTCATAGAAAACTATATATGGCTGTTATACCCCTAATGTTTTGAGCTTGAGCATAGACCTGTTTGAAAACATTTTATAGCATGCATGTTTTGAAGCACAATCTATTGTATAAGAATACAGCAAAGTTTTCTAAAGTCTTGGGTGATGGCTGTTATATGTCAAGACCCTTCATCATAGGTGGCCATGCTGTACTTAGTTGTGGGACTGAACTACAATTAAGATTATTTACTTCAGATGCTGTGGCCAAGGCTTCTTTTACTCTTCTTTCCCAGTAGCTTGAACACTTTGCTACTATCAGAGAACACCAAGCATCATCAGGCTTGTGCAATCCAAAAAATCTGGACTGGCTGAACTGTATTGAGAATAGCCACAGGGCCAATTTGTGAGGGTTGCAAGTTTTGGTTTTATTGGGCATGCAGTAGCATTGTTAGCGATGATGCGAAAGATTGTACTGGATGATTCTGTGAATGTTGTAGGCTTAAAGAATTGGTCAAGAAGCACAAGGAAGCCATTTCTAACTTCAGAAAAGAATTTTACAGAATGCATGCTTGCTCCTTTACAAAATTTGGAAAGTAAATCACCTGATTTTAAGGTGCCCTCCAGACAAAATCTAAGGAGGAAACTGTGTTTCTTTGCCAATGACCGGCACCATGCCAAACTGAGCAACAGATTCAGTATTCTTGAAACTGTTGATTAGTCCCCAAATCCTCCTGTCCAGGTTTAAGATGGTAATTGCACTAAAAGCAAGGTTTTGTTGCTTGAGAGTAGCCATGGTAGGGGCATAGCATCCCTGCTAAAGGAGGATTTGGGAAACAACTGTGATGTAGTAGGCATAGCTAAATCTAGTGCTGGGCTCTCTCATGTCACTGAAGATCTGGTAAAACTGACTTCTGGTTTTACTAAGAGGGAACATGTAGTTATAGTGGGTGGGCCAGGAAATGGCCTGGATAGAGACCATAACTATTCAATTGAGAAATCTGTGTGACATAAGGGAATCCAGTAGCCATACCAGTGTGCAGTTCTTGGGGCTTTTCAATAAGCACAACAAGCAGCAACTTCATAGAAGGGTGACTGAGATGAATCTTCAACTCAAGTATGCCTTATTGAGCGTTTTACATTGATATACATGTTAGTGGTATAGGCCGAGATGGTTATACATCTCATGGTCTACACCTCAATTTCAGAGGCAAAAGGCAGCTTTCGCCACTATTTGCCAACAGAATTTTTGGTAGAATTCCTGTTGTGATATCTGATAGGACTTTTTTAGCTTAAAGGGATAGCCATGAAAGAACCCTAAAGTCAATTGGAATAAATAAAAGTTCACCAACAAAGAACTTTAGGAATACAGAAAATATCAGTAATTTTATTAAGATAAATGATAGCAGCAACTCGTATATATTTCACCAAAACATCAGGCGTTTAAGAAACAATGTTGATGAACTTTCTCTTAGTCTTGCTTCTGAAGAATTACAGCCACATGTTTTATGCTTATCGAGCATCACTTAACAGAACAGGAACTCTTGCCAATTTCACTGCATGGGTACTCTCTAGGAGCAGTATATTCAAGGCAACATTTGCGAAAAGGAGGGGTATGCATATTTGTAAGATATGATGTACCTTTAAAATCATTAATTTTGACAAGTTTTCTTTTGAGCTAGACATAGAGATGTGCGCAATTCAGCTAAACATAAATCAAGTAAATTTTGCAATAATAGCCCTATATCTATCCCCACTGGGTAACTAAGAGGTATTCAAAAAGCAGATGATTCATTCAAGTTTTTATTGAAATCAAAATGAGAACTGATAATTTTTGGTGACACTAACATTGATTGTTATACCTAGTCTCCCAAAGGATCAACTCAATTCTATATTTTTTTTTACATAAAACATGTCATACACAGTACATTTTCTTACAGGAATTCAGAGTAGCCCATCTTCAGCAATAGATAACATAGTCATAAATATAGATAGCATTAAAACTTCAATAACTTTACCATTTACAAATGGCCTTTCAGATCATGAGGCACAAATACTTCTCATTAAAGAGATTAACCTAAAGTTAAAACCAAACTATAAATATTGTAGAACACGAAAAGTAGATGAAAGCACCCTCACATTATTTAAGTATGCCCTTCAACAAGAATCATGGACTGAAATCTATGAATAAATGGAGAAAATGACAAGCTCATCATTTCCTACAACACTTCAATTCTCACTTTGTAGCATCCTTTCCAGTCAAATATCGCAAAATACATAATCAGAAGGAAAAACATCCGGTAGATAGCATTTGGACTGGAAGTTACATATTAGCTACATCTGCTAAACTTAGCTCAGCATGTTATGCTCTCCAAGCACTGGTTAAATTTCACTCAATGGATAACACTTAAGTTAGTGTATGTTTGCCTACTTTAACTCCATTGAGTATGGAATAATATTCTGGGGTAGGTCAGTAGATATTAAATGCATATTCCGGATACAGAAGAAAGCTATACAAATAATCTGTAATGCTTACAGTCAACTATTTCAAAAATTGGGTATACTCATCTTACCTTGTGTTTATATATTATCCATTTTAAAATTCTATGCAGTTAATCAACATAGTTTTATAACAAACATGGAAACTCAAAACAATACTAGACAAACAGGATATATTCATTGTCCCAATGCTAATCTGTGCTGCTTTCAGAAAAGTGTATATTATGAAACAATCAAGATATTTAATGCTGTCCCCAGTAAGCAAAGAGAAAGTTGAGAATGTCAAGGCTTTTAAGGCTTCTCTTAAGGAGTACCTTTGCAATAAATCATCTCTGTAGATGAATATTTAAGTAACAAATGTGTCTGACAATACCGTAGTAATCATTGTGTTTATAAGTATTATAATGTATTGCATTTTGTGCATATTAGTGTGTGTGTGTGTGTGTGTGTGTGTGTGTGTGTGTGTGTGTGTGTGTGTGTGTGTGTGTGTGTGTGTGTGTGTGTGTGTTTCATACTCAAATTAAACTGCTGTATACTTTGACTTGCAGAAATGTGTCAAATGAACTTTTTAGTATTTAGCAATGACACAAGGTAAAAGCCTGACTCTTTGATATTTTACACTCTTGTATATATTTATAAATATGTATTGTAATTTGTTGACATTTATGCACTTATGAGAGTATATAATACAATAATTTTTTAGTTTTATATAATTACTAGTTGTAACTATTATGTCGATAATTAGAAAACTATCATCTTACACTACATCAGTGTTACATAATGAAGTTATATTTATTTATACATTTTAACGCTAATTTTTTATACTCTTTGTTTATATGTGCATGCAAAAAAGGAAGTACATATGCTTTTATGGAGCATGTTAAGTATAGTACAGTGGTGTACAGGCCTCAAAAGCAAATGATGTGATCATATGCCTATTCTGCTGTTTTTTTTAACCCATGCTTTTAGCACTAGAGCCTTATGCATAGTTTTTTATAAACATATGTATACATGTTTCCCTTAACAAGTTCTATGTTCAGTGGCTTCCTGGCCTAAATGAACCTATAGAATGCTTTTTAATCTAATCTAGCAACACCAGGATAGACGCAAAGTGTTCAAGTTACTGGGGAAAAGAATAATAAAGCAAATGATGTGATCATATGCCTATTCTGCTGTTTTTTTTAACCCATGCCTTTAGCACTGGAGCCTTATGCATAGTTTTTTATAAACATATGTATACATGTTTTCGTAAACTTCCACGGCCAATATTAAAGTTATCTTGGTCCAGAATTTCCGGTGTAGACCGCGTCTTAAGGCTAAAATCTGCCGACGTTTCGCCCATCACAAACAAAACATCCCATTGAGACCAATCGTCAGTGCCATAGGCTCACCCACTCATGAACTCGCCAGATTTCTAGCCAAGGGTCTCCAACCACTAGTGGGCAAGACAGACTCTTTTGTCAGGGACTCCGGCCATTTTGTACAAATACTCCGGAATTTCACCTTTGAAGAGCACCACATCTTAGTCAGCTTTGACATAAAATCTCTGTTTACTCGCATCCCAGTTGAAGAAGCTCTTAGATCCGTACAACGAAGAATCAGCATTAACCATCTCCCAGAAGACTGGACCGACCTTGTTGCCCACTGTATAACCAATACGTATTTCTCATACCAAGAAGACATCTACCAACAACAAGAAGGTGCAGCCATGGGATCTCCTATCTCGCCGATTGTGGCTAATATCTTCCTTGAAGATTTTGAAAACACGGCCTTGGACACTTGCCGACTCAAACCGGATATGTGGTTAAGATATGTGGATGACACTTTCGTGGTATGGCCACATGGATTGAACAATATTCCAGAGTTCCTTGAACATCTAAACAGTCTTCATCAGAATATACAATTTACTATGGAACTAGAACATAACCAAAAATTACCATTTTTAGACGTTCTGGTAGAGCGGAATTCAGCAAGCAAAACAGTGCATTGTTCAGTTTACCGAAAGGCTACACATACAGACAGATACATAGATGCCACATCCCACCACCCCATTTCAGTAAAACGAAGCATGGTCAAAAATCTGTTCCAACGAGCCACGCGTATTTGTGACCCAAATCTTTTAACTGAAGAGAGACACCACTTACAGGAAGTGTTAAAAGCCAACGGATACTCAAAAACCGACATAAAATACTGGGGAAAGAATGCCAAAAAACCACAAAAAGAAAAAGAAAAACAAAAGACAAGATGGGCTCGCCTTCCTTTTGTTCAGGGCACCACTGAAAGGATTGGCAAAATTTTACTCAAACACGGGATTAATACTCGGTACAGCACGGTCCGGAAGCTACAATCCACCCTCAGACCAGTAAAAGACAAATCCAACCCACTACTTAAGCCAGGGATTTATAAAATAACCTGCGATTGCGGCAAAGCATATATAGGTCAGACCGGAAGATCGGCAATCACACGTCGAAAAGAGCACATCAGAAGCCTCAAACTTAATCAGCCTGAAAAGTCCGCTCTCTCCGAACATGCTATTGAAACTGGCCATCACATTGATTTTGATAACATGAAATTATTGGTACCATGTGAAGACTACAAACATCGCATTATACGCGAAAGCATAGAAATAATTAAAGAAGAACATAAAGTTAACAGAGACAATGGAAAAAGTTTGAACACCATCTGGAGACCTCTGCTAAGAAAAGTATCCCACCTTGCGGCCAGCGAGCCAATAGGAATACAGAAAGCAGCGACCCCAGCCATTGGCCAAACGATAACCAATGGCAACACAGGAGGGCGGTACTTGGCATGTCCCAACTACAGTATAAAAGAAGGTACGCCAGCCGGACCAGACGCAGTTAGCCCTGAGGAAGCCTTATCATAAGATGGGCGAAACGTCGGCAGATTTTAGCCTTAAGACGCGGTCTACACCGGAAATTCTGGACCAAGATATGTATACATGTTTCCCTTGTCAAGTTCTATGTTCAGTGGCTTCCTGGCCTAAAGGAACCTATAGAATGCTTTTTAATCTAATCTAGCAACACCAGGATAGACGCGAAGTGTTCAAGTTACTGGGGAAAAGAATAATAAAGCAAATGATGTGATCATATGCCTATTCTGCTGTTTTTTTTAACCCATGCCTTTAGCACTGGAGCCTTATGCATAGTTTTTTATAAACATATGTATACATGTTTCCCTTGACAAGTTCTATGTTCAGTGGCTTCCTGGCCTAAATGAACCTATAGAATGCTTTTTAATCTAATCTAGCAACACCAGGATAGACGCGAAGTGTTCAAGTTACTGGGGAAAAGAATAATAAAAGAAGCATGAGCCATAGAAGTCCAAGAACATGAGTTAATACATCATCAAGAGAGCTTCAGCTCTTACTTTAATAGTAGGTTGTTTCACTGATTTCAAAGTTTCTTTGACACCTTGCAATGCCATTTGTGGAGTATTTCAAAATTATGTGTAAGCTTAATGTGAAGCTCATGAATCAACTTTTTCTTGAAATTCTTGCATCTCTCCCATGAAATCTTATCTGAATCTTTGGCAAGAGGGAGAGCTTTGTTTATGGGGATAAATCAATACAACTTATCAATACGCCATTTAATGTTAATTTTAGCAGTGGCATTTATTATTCTGTCCCTTACTGGCCAAACTAAATTTACCACACTATAATTATATGTAAAGTATGAAGTTATCGACAGAGAAGCAATGCAAATATTAATATTGCGAAACTATCTTAATTCCAATGATCCACACCCTTAGATTGAGAAAGTTCACTGGATTTTAATAATTCAGTCAGAATAGTTTCAGTTTAGTATAGGTACACGTCACTGACTGGATCCTAGTACATATTGCATAAAATTTAGAATAAAGAAATAGCCTTGCATAGGGCCAGATAAAGATGTAATGTGATACTCTGTAATTTAGCTAACAATAGGTTCAATGGAAAACCAATGAATAGAATATGATTGGGAAATGGCACTCGAATATAAGATGCTCCTTCCATAATCCCTATAACCACCATTGCTTATTCAAAATGCTTGCTTTGCTTCCACTTTACGTTTGACCAACTACTTTAGAACCAGACATGCTAAAATTAGTAGAAAATAGATGTCAAAGATCATGTAATGGAACCAAAACATGTGAAAATTCTTTTATATTCCAAGATGTTAACTCCATGGCACGACAGCTCACGGGGAGCCTTGGCCTACCGCCCAGCCGCTGCGTCCCCCATCTCGGTCCACTACAGACGTCATGGATGGGTTGCAGTATTGGAGGGTGAGACGTGGTCAGCGCCTCGAGCCCCTCCCGGCCGGTTAATGCGGTCCTCACGACCTGGAGCCGCTACTTCTCCATCAAGTAGCTCCTCAATTGGCCCCCCAGGGACCTCACGAGGCTGAGTGCACCCCGGTCCAGGTCTCCCAGCGGGGGAAAAATCCCCACGCATTCCAAGATGTGTATTAATATAAGAGCTTAAGTGGAGAATGTTAGTTACATTTCATTAAGTGTTGTTCATTACATATTCTTTACTAAAATAAGACATTAATACATTAACTTTTTAACTGCTATGCCACTGAAAGCCTGTGGCTGTATTAATTTGTGGTGGCCTTTCACTGACAGTTCCTCGACTCCAGGAATAGAACTTACTTCTGGAATGGAAGTATTTAAACATGTGGTTCATGGTATAAGTCATTGCTTTATGCATGGCTGCTACTTGTTTATGATTCAGAAATATATTATGATTATCTGATAAAGATATTCTATGTGTATTATGAAGTAATTACGTTTCATTATCAATATCATTTCCTCTGAATGTCTTTCTCAAAATATTCCATATTTTAACAATGTTTTTCAAGCTCCTATCAAGTAGATAAAATCAAAATAATTTTGGAAATTTGTTACATCTTTCATTGATGACATAAGTTAAAGCACAAATAGCTGCTCTAGTAGCAGAACAACCATTAGTCAAGCTTGGTTTTACAGTTGAAAATAGGTCATCACTGTCTTCCTATCCAAGTTTCCCTATGATCTAATGTGGTTCAATGTCTATGGAAAAACTGTATATCCTCTCAAATACCAACTTTCTCAACACCACCCTACTGTTGGAACCAAAGGAAACTGCTCACTGGGTACTTCCACCTCAGAAATGGTTGCAGTTAATGCTTGGTGGAATTGGGTAACCCCCAAAGTTCGAAAGACCATATGGGGAGCACTGAAAAGCTACCAATTTAGCAGAAGATGAACCCCTAAAATGTTCAATTTATCCAGCTACATCTTCCTTTACTTCTGCATCTGCTGTTAGAATTCTGTGCAATTAATTACATTTCTATGAAGAGACATATTTTGTGACATTACTCTAATTTTAGAGTAAATCCATAAAATAATTCCTTTTCTATGCATTTTGATTTTTCTGTTAGAATTAGCAGCACTAAAGTGATGGATTTAAGCTTGTTAAATATTTTAAAATTTAAAGTGTTACAGAAATAATGATGGAAGGGTGTAAAATAAACTCTTCTTTTATGACTACTATCTAACTCTAAACCTTAAGTCTGTACAATATGCAAATAACAGTGTTTGTTTTGCTGGCAACATCTCAATATGGTATGTCCAGATTGGGAATAAGTCCAAAACAAGCACAAAGTATGTAAATTTGTTTCCTATTCCTATGACATTTTTATTTTTGTCATACTACTTGTATTTATTTACTCTATGGAGATAGCTGCTAAACCAGTTAAAGGCGATTACCCCATATTCCTGATTATGTTACTTTGTTTAGGAGGAGTACATGGTTGTAAGTACCAAATGCATTCTTTAGATCAATGAAAAGATCACTTGCAATTTGCTTGTTGTTTAAAGTTTTTTGATAACTCATCAAGTACTACTGCTTCCATACTGTGTTTGGGTAAGAATTCATATTGGAACTTAGAGGGGGGAAAATGAACTGCTTTAGAAATTTGCCTTTTACTATTGATTCTAGATCTTCGTATTGCTTATAGTTTTTGGAGAATTTTTTTTTCACTCTTGTTTGTATTTGTATTATTCTAGCAAGGTTGTGCATGTTGCGCAGTATAGGACTATATATATTAAGATAAATTGAGCGTTTTTTCAAAACTCAAAATTTTAGGAAATTGAGTTATATATAGTTTCAGCATAACTTGCACCTGCATCATTCTGCTAAATGTGATTTTGCATATCTTGGTACATACTCTGCGTAGACAGCAAGATATTAGCAGTTCCCCCCCCTTCAAAACTCGTTAGATGCACCTTGCTCAGTGAAAGCAAAAGTCGATATGTGCAATGATATTACTGTGAAACATTCTCAAACCGGGCCCCCTATATACCTGAAAACTGGACAAACGGAAAAAAAAAAAAAAATCTCGGAACGGAGTTTTTCCTATGTTAAATAATACTGTAAACTGGAAAACTGATTAACGCGGAGACAGAATAATTTTCTGTTACCGTTTACGTAAATTACCTTAATAAAACGGATTATTTGTGTGTGTTATATACATTATAAATGAAGAGTAATCTGACCAAAAATCGATTAGATTAGAATGTAAGGGATTTTTTTAGCGCTACTGTATTTGTACTGAGATCCTAAGATTCGTGCTTGCGAGAATGACCTTTACGCGTGTTCAATGCCAGAGTTGCAGTTTGCAGTTCTAATTGATTCATTCCTATACTCATTCACTCTGGCAAGAAAGTGATTAATCGCGAACGGAAAAAAAATACATTGAACTTGATTGATTTTAAAAACACATTTTTGTGTGCAATTCAGTGGCAATGGCTTCTAAACATAGGACACTTACACTGGAGCAAAAATTAAAAATCATTGAACAACAAGAAAAATATAAAAGACCAGCTAAACATTGACTGTGTTGCATAAATTGCTAAGAACTCAAATTTATGAAATTTTGAAAAACAAAATTAAAGACGAGCGGATAAAAGGAACAGTGGGTAATGTGAAACGCATAAAAAATCCACGGAATATGACGAAATAAATCGTGCTGTGTTCGAGTGGTTCGTTAGTGCGCGCGCCAAAGGAATCCCTATTTCTAGACCATTGGCACAGACTGAAGCATTAGAAATAGCAAAAAAATTAGACAAGCATAATTTCAAAGTGTAACTCCAGAGTTTCAGACATCGCCATAACATTGTTTTCAATGCTGTGTGCGGTGAAGCAAATGATATTGAAATGCAGACAGTAGCGGAATAGGAATAGAAAATTGTGAACACCTAGTTGCTCAATATGAACCTAGAAATGTCTATAATGATGTGATGAAACAGGTTCGTGTTTTAGAATGTTGCCTTCAAAGACACTGAATGCACGTGGTGATAAATACACTTAGGCTGCAAGCTCTCTAAAGAAAGACTTCGTTATGGCTGGTGAAATTGAAAAATCTCTGGTGATTGGAAAATCAGCATGCCCAAGGCCCTTCCGATACCTGTAGCATAATTCCCTTCCAGTCAATTGGAGATCTAATAAAAAGCCTGGATGACCAGGGCTATAATGAAAGAATGAAAAGTGAAAGTCATTTAATTCTTGGACAATGCAACCCTTCATCCTAAGATTGATTTCTCTAATGCAAAGTTAGCTTCTCCCACACCTCCCCCCCCCCCACACACACACACACACAAACGTGCAACTTAGTTTGCACAACCAATGGATCAGAGTGTAATTTGCACTCTTAAATCCTTGTACAAGAAGTTTGTACTGCGATCACTTGTTGCAAAAATTAACACCTGCACTAGTGTTTCCTCAGCTTGTTAAACACATAAACGCCCCTGTTAACTGGATACATCATGCCAAGAAACAGTGCAGAAATGTTTCCGAAAAGCTAAGTTTCCTGCACAAGCAGCGGCGGATACACAAGGTGTTACAGAGGAAGATTAAGATTTCTGTAAGCAAGGGAATGTGCCAGTTGAAGCTGAAGAAATGGTTGACTTTGATAACGAACGTACTGCAACTGAAGACGTTCAACGCGTAAACTGCTGAAAACAACAGTTGTGAAGTAAAGGATGGAATGGACGACGACGAAGGCAACGAAAAAGGGCTACAAATACGATTTTTTGAAGATGCCTTATCTACTGTGAGTGACCTTAAGGAATTTGCTGCTTTCAAAAATGTTCCAGAAATCCTAGAGTTGATTCAGGAAGCAAAGAAGAGCATACATCGTTCCCTTGTGAAGTTGTGACCGTGCACCTTGACTAATATGTGTAGACAAAGAAAGTAGGAGAGATTGTACTTCAATTACCGCATGCAAGTCGAAATCACAGTAAAACCTACATTTGAATCTATTTTGTAATAACAGACTTCCATTTTAATTTTTTTCTTCATTGTAATCTTTTACAATCACATTTGCTTTTACTTTGTTTTATTAAAATACGGAAACCTGTGATAACAGAAAAAATACGCCGGAATAAAGTAGTTCCCTTTTAGTTAGGTTTCACTGTATATTCTGACACAGTGTATAACAACTCTAGATCTGTAATACTGGCATTTACTGCTATCTCCTTGCTGTGGTTCTTGGAATTCCCACGAATTTCAACAAGCTTTGCATCATTGGCATTAAATGCTAATTCACTGTTGTGCTTCTTGGATTTCTATGTATTTTGAGCATAACGATTCCTTCTAAAACCCAGAAAAAACCGGTATATTCTAATATGCGTGGTTGAAAACTGAATCAGCTAAAGGCTGCAACTAGATCGCCTCTGCTTTGCAGCATTTCTGGTTGGAACTGGAAGAAAGGGTATCCAGCAGTGCTGATCCTACAATTTATTTACTTTCAGACTGTTGCGCTAGTCGGAACAAGAATAATGTGATGATGTTCATGCTTATTGCTTCGTTGGAAAAAAGTAGGAAAATTCGCTGCATTTCATATATCTACCCATGTCTGTTATATGTCTCCAGATATAGTTTTCGGTAGAATTGAAAGATAGTTAAGGACAAAAGAGAATATCTTGAGACCTGTTGAACACCATCAGATATTGCAAAATCACGGCTCTGTGGAAGCGTTGTTTAAATACTGGGAAATTAGGGAGTGTAAAGTGTATATTCAAGATGAATATACAGAAAATCATATCACATTTCAAGCACTCAAAGGAAGACAATAAGCTATGTATTGAAGTTAAAAATTGCACATATTGCTTTGCCTATGGAAGCGGATGTAACAAAACCACTTGGCAAGTCCTGCAGCAAGGTTATGCTTCGATCTCAAACGGTTCCTAAAACCAATAGGGTGATCAATGTAAAGCTAAATGTTGAAAATATAGCTGTTTTTTTTTTTTTTTTTTGAAATTCCAGAAAGTATAATAGAATTTTGTAAGCGTGATTAGATTAGATTAGAAAGCATTCTGTAGGTTCATTTAGGCCAGAAAGCCACTGAACATAGAACTTGTCAAGGCATATACATGTATACATATGTTTATATACTATGAAAAAAAATGTATAAAGCTGTAGTGATAAAAGCATAGGTTACAAAAAAACAGATTTTTTTTTTTGCACATAAATACAAAGAGTATCAAAATATAGCGTTAAAATGTATAAATAAATAAATATAATTTCATTATATGTAAAACTAATATTATGTCAGGTGATAGTTTTCAAATTATCGATATAATAGTTATTAGTAGTAATTATATAAACTAAAACATGATTACAATACATATTTACAAATAAATTATAGAATTTCCAATGCAAAGATTTACAATTATGTACTAGAGTGTAAAATATCAAAACATCACGCTTTACAGACCTTGTGTCATTGCTAAATTCTCAAAACAAAACAAAAAAATCATTTGACGCATTCGTGCAAGTCAAAGTATAAATCAGTTTAATTTTAATATAAAACACACACACTAATATACACAAAATGCAATACATTGTAATATTTATAAATACAATGATTATTAACGGTATTGTCAGATAGATTTGTCACTTAAATATTCATCTACAGAGTAAAATTATTTATTGCAAAGGTACTCCTTAAGTGAGGACTTAAAAGCCCTGAAATTTTCTTTGAGATTACTGGGGAGAGCATTAAATATCTTGATTGTTTCATAATATACACCTTTCTGAAAGCAACGGAGATGGGCATTGGGACGATGAATCAATCCCTTTTGTCTAGTATTAATGTTATGAATTTCCAAGTTTGTTATAAAACTATGTCGATTAACTGCATAGAATTTTAAAATGGATAATATATAAACACAAGGTAAGGTGAGGATGCCCAATTTTTGAAATAGTTCTTTGCATGACTGTCTGCTATAAGCATTACAGATTATTCGTATAGCTTTCTTCTGCATCCGGAATATGCATTTACTATCTACTGAATTACCCCAGAATATTATTCCATACTCGATTATCGAGTTAAAGTAGGTAAAATATACCAACTTAAGAGTATCGATTGAGTGAAATTTAAACAGTGCACGGAGAGCATAACATGCTGAGCTAAGTTTAGGTGTTATGTAGCTAATATGTGACTTCCAGTCCAAATGCTTATCTACCTGAAGGGCAAGAAATTTGACTTCATTTAGCTGTTCTAACAATGTATCATTAATTCCTATTTCTATGTGCGTTTGTGGTGAGCGAGTAGTTATAAATTTAATTGTTTTTGTTTTTTCAAGATTTACTGAGAGTTAGTTTGCTTTGAGCCAATTTGACATACAATTTAGAACATAGTTTAATTTAACTACACATTAATTGAATTCTTTACTTGTTACTGGAACACTAGTGTCATCTGCGAATAAATAAATACTTGCAAAACTGTTAATGTATAATGGGAGGTCAATTATGTAAACCAAGAACAAAAGAGGCCCTAAGATTGATCCCTGGGGAACACCATGTTTTACTGGTTTCCATTCTGAGGCACTATTTTGATACCCGTTGTTTTCTCTTCTCTATGTATGAAATGAACCAATCTAGTATGCTATTCTTTATTCCATTGAAATTTAGTTTAGCTATCAGTATCTCATGATTCACACAGTCAAAAGCCTTCGCTAGGTCACAAAAGATTCCACCGACATGTTCCTTTACATTTAACGCTGTTAAAACTTTATGTGTGAGCTTGTAGGTTGCATTATCTGTCGCTACTCCTTTTCTAAAGCCAAAATGTTCTTTGGCAAATAAGTTGTTCTTTTCCAAGTAATTATAGAGCCTATTGAACATTACTTTCTCAAATACTTTTGAGAAAACAGACAAAAGAGATATAGGTCTATAATTTGATATATTGTCTTGTTTTCCTTTTTTAAAATGTGGTTTGACAATAGAGTACTTTATTCTGACAGGAAATATTCCACTCTTTAGTGATTCGTTACATAAATAGCTAAGGGGAATGCATATTAGGTCAGAACATGCTTTTAGGATTTTACTTGATATTTCATCATATCCAGAGGAATTTTTGGTCTTGAGCAAATTTTTATATTTTTTATTTCAAATGGTGTAGTCATTTTTACTTTAAATTCAGGGACTTTGTTTACAAAAGAACTTTTCAAAAATGTATTGCTGATTCTTTACTTCCATAGTTTATTTTTAATTTGTCTGTTACATTAAAAAAGAAATTGTTGAAAATATCTGCGACCATTTGAGGATCATCGATTTTTTTATTACCGGAATTCGGTGCAATTGAGGGGCATTCTTGAGAACTCTTACCTGTTTCCCTTTTTATTATATTCCAGAGAGTTTTCATTTTATTATCAGAATTGGATATCTCTTTATTATTATGCAATATTTTAGCACCTTTTATTGTTTCTTTTAGAAGTTTACAGTATTTTTGTAGTGACATTCTAAGTCTTATTATGTTTCAAGTCTTGGTGTAATTTTCGCTTACGTTTGCAAGAAGTTTTAATGCCTGTTGTAATCCAGGTGTTATTTTCCTTCAGATTATGTATTTTACAATATTTAACTGGAAAGCGTGCTACAAAATGAGAGTTGAAATGTTGTAGGAAATGATTGAACTTGTCATTTATTTCATAGATTTCAGTCCATGATTTTTGTTGAAGGGCATACTTAAACAATGTGAGGGAGCTTTCATCTACTTTTCGTGTTCTACAATATTTATAGATTGGTTTTAGCTTAAGTTTATCTCTTTTATGAGAAGTATTTGTGCCTCATGATCTGAAAGGCCATTTGCAAATAGTAAGGTTATTGAAGTTTTAATTCTATCTACATTCATGAATATGTTATCTATTGCTGAAGAGGAGCTACCCTGATTTCTTGTAGGAAAATGTACTGTGTGTAACATGTTGTATGTAAAAAATATAGAATTGAGTTGGTCCTTTCGGAGACTAGGTATAAGATAATCAATATTTATGTCACCACAAATTATAATTTCTCGTTTCGGTTTCAATATAAACTTTAAGAAACCATCTAACTGTTTTTTGAATAACTCATAGTTACCTAGTGGGGACCGATATAGAGCTATTATTCCAAAATTTACTTGATTTATGTATAGCTGAACTGCGCACATTTCTTTGCTAGCTCAAAGCAAAACTTGTTTAGATTAATGACTTTATACGGTACATCGTGTCTTACAAATATGCAAACACCTCCTTTTTTTAAATTTTTCCTTGAATATGCTGCTTCTAAAGAGTACCCATGCAGTGAAATTGGCATGAATTCCTGTTCTGTTAAGTGATGTTCAGATAAGCATAAAACGTGAGGCTGTAATTTTTCAGAAGCAAGACTAAGAGAAAGTTCATCAACTTTGTTTCTTAAACACCTAATATTTTGGTGAAATATACACAACGAGCTACTGCTATTATTTATCTTAATAGAATTACTGATATTTTCTGTATTCCTAAAATTCTTTGTTGGTGAACTTCTATTTATTTCAATTGACTTTAAAGTTCTTTCATGACTATTTTGGGGGATTTCCTTTAACCTAAAAAAGCCCTATCAGACATCATCATAACTGCTTCCCAAATCCTCCTTTAGCAGGGATACTATGCCCCTACCATGGCTACTCCCAACCAACAAAACCTTGCTTTTAGTGTAGTTATCATCTATAGCCTGCACAGGAGGATTTGGGGACTGATCAACAGTTTCAAGATCACTGAATATGTTGCTCAGTTTGACATCGTGACTGTCATCGGCAGAGAAACGCCATTTCCTCCTCAGATTTTGTCTGGATGGCACCTTAAAATAAGGTGATTTACAATCCAAATTTTCTAAAGGATCAAGTTCGCGTCCTTTAAAGTCCTTTTTGAAAAAATCCAGTTCTTTTCTGAGGTTAGAAATGGTTTCCTCGTGCGTTTTGACCAATTCTTTAAGCCTACAACATTCACAGAACCATACACTACAATCTCTCACATCATCACTAACAGTGTTACTGCACGCACAATGAAACCAAAACTTGCAACCTTCACAAAAGACACCTTGACTAACCTTACAACGGCATGCACCACAAATTCCACTAAGATCACACGCTTTTCCACTCATTGCACAGCACTTTGCACAAACACTACACTTAAATTCACAAAAACAGGTACGGCTTAACCGGTTAGAACAGGTTTGTCACAAGAGTTAAACATATGAAATATGATACAACACAGCACAAGCTTGCCGAAGATTTAAATACACACTATAGAAGTAATTTATTCACCAAACACTAACGAAAAGTCAAACACAAAACAAACTGTATGACCAAAAACAGGAGATACAGCTGCTATAAACAAAACACTTCAATTCCAATATGGCGGATTTCACAGCTGATTTACGGACAACAGAAATAGCACAAAATCTACACTTTAACAAATACTATACACTAAGTTATTTCACACAATGATTATCGTCCCACTTATCAAGCTTTTGCCTTCTTTACAACCACATTTTTACAAAAAATGAACAAAAATATGGGAGCTTTCACATTAACTAAGAGAGGCACATAAAACTTAAACCCTATTCATATTGTAATGAATATAAAACTCATATCTTTGTATTGTATTTCATATGTTTGGTATATAATTAAAAATAAGTACTCTTATTGTGATTGTAGTGGTAGTGACTTTCTAACCTTTTTATTTAGTAACTAATCTGAATGCATATTAATATGGTGTTCATGTAGGTAATATGCAAAGATGAAAATATATAAAAATAAATAACAAATAACTATGTAATCAGAAATTAAAAATAGTATGCTAAGGCTGGTAAAGTATTGTATAACATATTCAAAGTAAAAATAAATAAACATAAATAGAAATATATAAGTAAAATATGAAATAAAAATCTATCATCATGCCTGCTAAGCATGTACATACTCGTAATAATTCCATGGCCTTAAATAGGGTATTCCGTAATGAAGCTAAAAAGTAAATAGAGTTCAATAAACAACAAAACCTCACAATCAACATGCCAATTTCACACTCATATAAATCAGCATTTATTGGCTTTAAAAAAAACTTGAATTTTCAAACTTCAAAATTTCAGTACTTTAATTGTGCTGTTTTCTCTCTAATGAGGCATTTTTAAGAAGGAGAATGGATCATTACAAGTTTATAGTGTTAGCGAATCAGTAATAGGTAGAACCCCCCATTTTTCTCATAAACACATTTTCGGCAACGAGTTTTGAACAAACGCTCCTCAATTAGATCAGCAAGTGTGAGTGTTTCGTGATAGTGATGTTTTTTCAAGATTATATTTTAATTACATTATTTGTGATTATGTTGTTTTGCGAATATTGTCCTAATGAATTCTTTAGTATCTCTTGGTTTAAAGAATAACGATTGTAGTTGACATGTATAAATAATATTAAGTATTGAGCGGGGAAGGGGGGCGGAGTCATCATGCCAGCTACAGGCACACTGTATTTATTAATTTCTTAACATGTCATAATTTTGTGTGTATTTTTCCCTTCATAATCAATTTCCGACGAACATAGCAGCGTTGTTTTAGAGTTCATAGAATTTTCCTGTACAACTAGTCCACGTATTACTATTGGCTTGTCGTTTCAAATTTTGTTTGGATTTTGCTCTTTCTTTAATGTTTGCTACAAACTAATTACATTTTTTGCTGAATGCTTTGTACTCTTGGATCATTTCAAGGGATTGATTAATACTTTTTTGTGTAAAAGTGCCCAAAATCAATAAGCGTTGCAGCATTTTCCATCAATTTCGTTGGAGTAGTTTTCTTACTTAGTTCATAGTTCTGTATTGCTGTGGTACGTAACAACTTATTTTTATCATTTTCCAAAATATTAATGTTTAAGCAGCCTGTTAGGATGGTAGCTTTATGTTGTTTCGTTCCTGACATTGGTCCTAGGGTTTTCAAAAATAGGATAATATTGCTCCCTTTGTGGTTATAGAAATATGTTAGTAAAGGCTTTGTTTTGATATTCCTAATTCAATAATACAATGGGAATCACAGATGCTCTTAATCAGCAGCGGCTCCTGGAAAAATTAACTGGTGAAGCACAATTTAAAGGTTTGCCAAAACGAGTGGATCCTAAATACTCTCGGTGTTAAATTGTAATGCAATGCTATGCTAATTTGGGAGAAAATGCAGAGTTTCTGCTTTACTTGTCGCGCGCAGGATTTGGGTTTTAGTTGAGATTTAGTTGTATATATTTTATATAATAAGATACCCAGATTGTTATAATCTGTGCCACAAAACATTTTTAATTCTAAAGTGCATAAATTATTATTAAAACACAAATTTTATTACATTAATGATTTTCTTGATCCTGTTATTTAGCACCTATTGTATTAGAACAACTGCATTTTATTATACCTTTATATTTCTTGTACTCTTTTGTTTGTAAATGATGAAGCCATATGTACAAATTGTATATCTGCGGTGAATAAAAATTGAGTTGAATTGAATTGAAGTTGACGTCAGAAATTGATCGTAGTCTGTGTAGCAAAGGTACCTCAGCTAAAGAAAGAAAAATATATTAAAACGCATGGGTCAAGGAACATTGGACACCATACATAGGCACAAAGAAACATCAGCAGTAGAGAAATATATGACAATAAAAATACATTTAATAAAATTAAAAATATATATATTAAATATCAACAACAGAAATTTGCAGCTTTGAATGATGTAAGGATTTTAGAATCATATCAATTATACAACCTTGAAATACCCAACGGAAGCCTCACTAATGGAGCTTCCAATTGTAGAATAAAGTGCGAGCGTCTGAGACATGTTTTACTAGGGAATTTGCAGGTTATAATGTATATCTAGTCCCACTGGAATTCAGTTTAACTGTAATAACTACATCACTGTACACATTTGCCAAGTTTAAGAACATGTTCTTAAATGAATGTTTTTATACTATTTAGTAAATATGTTAAACTGTGATCTTTGTATTATTATTGTTGTTGTTTATATCATCATTCTAAGAAATGGCAAATACTCGCTGCGTGGAATGAATCGTTCAAAACGATTTGAAAACCTAAGGATGAAAGCAATATTCGCGTTGTGCCATTGCCAAGTAACACAGCTTGATGAAATTTAATCGTAGAAAGAGAGAACTGCTACAGTATTTTACAGTCGGCAATTAAACGAAATATGCAATGAGACGAACGGAAAGGATACTTTTATTGATAAAAAATAACCTACACCGAAGTCACTGTGGCAAATGATGGTCCTGTAGATTTACAAAAATGAGAAATTTGTTTAAAAGAATCACCATGAACAACAGTGCTTGCCCTGCATCGTGCTCCCATGCTGGCCCCAAGATTGGTAAGGAGTTCTTGTAGTAGGGTGATCCATCCCCCACCAGCGCTGTTGACAAATGTTGGATGGTCATTGGTGCATGCGTCTCCCTAAAGCATCCCACACGTGTTCAGTGGGATTTAAACCGGAGGAACGGGCATGCGAGTCCATTCGCTGAATATCCTCTCGTTCCAAGAGATCCACCACCTGCGCTATTCGATGGTACACCCCTGAAAAGGAGCTCACGGGGAAGGAGTGCAGTATTACAATAACGTAGTCTAGTGAACGCACTGAGTTCCAAGACTTGGAGGTCTGTACGCCTATGCAAAATTATACCTCCCCACACCGTAACACCCGGGCCACCAAAACGACAATGTCCAAGGATGTTCCTGGGTGCATTCCCTGCTCCCACCTCTCGCCAGATGATAGTATGTCAAGAATCATTGCTCAGGCTGAATCTGCTCTCATTCAAGAAGAGCATGCGACTTCATTTTTCTTTGGTTCAATTTTGATGCCCTTGGACTATCGCAAACGGTACCGCCGATGTGCAAGTGGTATTGGAACACAGTGTACTGGCCATCGGGCGAAGGGGCCACCTCTATGCAGTCGCCGTGACACTGTGTAGCGTGAAATTGCGTACCTAGCATTCCTGTTAAGCCTGGTTGTAATTGCACCCCTTGTTTGACGCGGATCCCTTCTTGCCTATTGCACAATGTAGTGGTCATCTGCTTCTGTAGTTGACGGTGGTCGACCACTCCCTCTCCTTTGGACAGCAGTGGTTGTGGTTTGGAGGGGCTCCCTATGCAAGCGAAACAATTCTGGGCGCAATATCAAACACCTGGGCAGTACTCTTCACAATCCATTCTCTTTCAATTTCCCAATGATTCTTCCCCGTGTGAAATCATCCAAATGTTATGTACGGGCCATGCTGTAAAGATGAGTATCACTACAGCGGATCGTAATGGCTCGCTGATTGCCACACACTGTCTTGTTCTATTTCTTCAACCGCCCCCAGTTGCGGGATCAGACACATTTGACTCACGCCTGTGACTTCCAGCTTTCTGTGTGCGTGTGATGGACCTCTAGCAACATGCTCCCGTACTTTCATTACTTTCCATCAAGCAGTTCATACGTTATGATAATTTATTTATTCGGCCTTAGGTTTTGTATATAACAAGACACCTAGAAAATTGACCTTCATACATATTCTGCAGTAATAACTAAGTCACCTTTGATGAAATACCTGCTCCTGGATTCTTTAATGTGACCTTTATCCTGTTTAGATAATAGTAGTATTACCACTGTGTTATAAATGTGTTTGAGTTATGTACCTGCCGCAAGATTTCAGTGAACATACAGAATCCAAGAGCAGGTTTCCCATCAAAGATGATTTAGTTATTACAGCAGAATATGTATGAAGGTCAATTTTTAGGTGCCTTGTTATATACAGAACCTAAGGCTGAATAAATAATCATATGTATGAACTGCTTCACCTATGAAATCACACATGATACAGGAATCCGGTGCTGATTATATTAATAGAAAGTAACTAAAGCTTAAGTGTTCAACAGGAGTACTTACGTAGTTATGCTTCTCGTTACTCTTTTACTTCTGCAACACAATTTTTACTTTAACTGCAATGCGCAACAAGGGAGCTAAGGTTCAGATTCGTGGTTTGTTGACTTGATAAGAAAAACTGCTTCTAGAGAGGAAATAAGCGTATCAATTGCTAGTAGTGATAACTGGAAAGTGTTGAATCAGTTATCAATACAGTCCTAAATAAAGGGTACTATTTTGTTGTTTAGATTCTGCCTTGTGAATCTGAGCCTATCTCTTGAAGCTACAGGTAAACCGTGCTGTTTGCTCTTAACGTTTCACCAGTTCACATTTGCTCTTGTTTAAATAGCTCGATTAACTTGTTTTTCATTTGCATAATGTTGAACTTTTGCATCATTTTGAGCATGCAGGAGATTTCAATATGAATATTATGATTAAATACAGTCATTAGTAAAAAGCCATTTCTAATTGAGTGTATCATCTGCTTGGACTAGTGCAATGCTAGCAGTAAACATTCTGTATTACTAGTGCACTGAAGCTTTAGAAAATTCACTCTTCAAACCTGCAACCGCTAGTATAGAATATTCGCTGTCGTTCCATGTTTACATATATTCGGTAGACTTTCTCTAGTGGCTGGCATTTCACACAGGCAGTCATTATGATGTCAGGCTTACATCCAGACCAAATGATTGAGTACAAATTTCTTATGTGTTTTATGGGATTTGCCTATTTAAACTTCAAATAATATAAGATTAGAGTTACTTGTTATAATTTTTACCCTACAAGTTTTACATACAGAACGTTTTAAGCTTCCTCAGTCTAAAAAGACCAATTCCATGCATTTTAATTTAAAAATTATTCAAAATATCTAGTATTTTTCCTAAAACTTTTGAGGGCCGCGCCGTGGCCGAGTGGTTAGACCATTCGCCTCTCACCTAGGCGGCCCGGGTTGGACCCCAAGCGACCGCATGTGAGATTTGTGGTGGACAAAGCAGCGCAGGGGCGAGTTTTCTCCGGTTTCCCCCGCCATCCGGTTTCCACCGGTGCTCCATCTTCATTACATGTATCAGCAGTGTCATCGCCTGCGGTACCTTGGTAATAAAAGGACAATAAACCTTTTGAATGGACAATTTTTCTGTCTACAACAATTTTGTTTTAATGATAATAATTAGTCTGTGCCTTTATTAATCAGTAATATGAACAAAGCATATTTTAGAATTTTTAGGTTTTCTAAATACATTATCAACTATATCTTTTAGAAACTGCTACTAATTCTGATCCATTACCATATTAGCTTCATACACCCAAAGTCGCGGGTTCAACCTCGATGGAGGACGATGGAGTTTTTCGGGTGTAAAAATCCTTAGCATGGCTTCCTTCGGAAGGGAACAAAAGCCGTTGGTCCCGTGTCGAGGATTTACGGCATGTAAAAGAACGTCAAGCCTGAAAAAGAGGCCTCTGAGAAAATTAAGCGACCTTTAACGCCCAGTATAGATGGGACGCTGAGAATCACAGCAATTAAAGGGCGTCCATAAATAACACTTAATTTCATTTAATTCTGATCACAATCTGGAGTATTTATATTTTCGGGCATATACACTTCAATAAGTTTTAGTAGACAAAGCGAGCAATGCTTAGTCTGTATACTTCTGTTTGATTATCTTAATTCTTTAGTGTTGTGTTCCTTATTCCTGTTGCAGTTCTATAAGAAGTATAGTTTACCATTGCCATGCATTTAGTATATCAGTTGCAGCAGAACCGAATTGTTCAGTATGCGCATAGGTGTCTCCTCCTTAAATCGCAAAAACATAAGATCAGAGAATACTGTGAATAATTAACACAAATTTGTAGTTGGCAATAATTGGAAACAGAATTCTGAACAAATTTTAGCACGAAACTTTATCAGCAACTTTATAAATGCTTCAAATATATTATCAAATGTACCCTCAGAATTATTTAGTCCAATAAAATGCACTAGTTACGAATGAATGCATTTTGCCCGTCCCAAATGTATTCCGTGTGTGTGTGTGTGTGTGTGTGTGTGTGTGTGTGTGTGTGTGTGTGTGTGTGTGTGTGTGTGTGTGTGTGTGTGTTTTGTTTTTTAATCATTTTTCCTATAGAAATATCACTCGCTGATTTGACTACGTCAAAACTTTCGGAATGAAAAACCGGAACCATGTGAGAATTATGCAGCTAGAGGCAGCTTAACATGTAATAAATTAAGCATATTCTTAGTTAACGAATTGCGAAAATGCTTTAACTTTGATGTACTAAAGTCTATTCTGCCGAAGAAACAGGAACAAATGAAAAAAAAACAAAAAAAAAAAAACAATTTCCTAGAACAAAACCAGTAAATAATAAAATGTAAAGAGATTAAAAGTAAAATTAAGCCATTTTCGTTAATTACGAAGCAGCATGATTTTTACTTCCCCTCCTCCATTTTCTGCTATGTCTCGGGAAAAAAATTGACATTTCTTCCAATTCCTATTTATCAGTCTCTCAGCTTGTGTCGCAAGGTTCTTCCTTATACTAGTCGCGCATGTGATTGTTCAAATCTTCATCAGCTTCAACTTATACAGCACAATATGGCATAATTTATTTGTATTTTATGCAATTGATGATCGCCACTGGCTAAGAAGGTAGGCCTCTCCATAAAAGCAGGGAGGATAGAGGGATTTCATACATAATAGTAAAACAAGTCTGTATACTCCCCAATTTGATGTGCACTTTTCATTTGTAAAGTGTTTGCAGCGCTAAACCATTGAATACAGCAAAGGTTCTCATTACAGAGTGTATTTTGGTCTCCGCTAAGTCATTCTGAAAATCTTCATGTCAACGGGTACTATTTCATTGAGCCCAGAGCAGGAGAAGGTGGAGAACTTTCAGATTGTATGTAGAGATTTGGCAGGCAAGGAACAGTTGTTGTAGCTTCCTAAGGCTTTCTCTGTTAGTTTCTCTCTCGACCCGCCCTTTCCATTTTAAGTGCTCTACTTATTGCCGCAACGCTTATGGTGGAGAACTAGAGGGAAAAGGAAAGGGGGAAAAAAGAGGGGGGAAATAAAGCACTAACTAACTAAACTAGAACTAAATGTAATTTATGAAATATTAATGCATTTTTAAAGAAGCTGAACCAATATTTATACCCTTACCCCATGTTGCTGACATTTTGTAAATTCTGTCCCATTTTGTGTATTTGTTATTCAGATATTTTTCTTGTCACATACCGTGGTTGAAATCACTGAGTGAAACATAATTATTCCGCGTGCTTTCGTTAGATATAAATGTTTTGATTTTCTCTCTGCGATTTTGTTCGTTGTAAACAAGCATCGTGGTAAAATGTTGATTTTCGTGGTTGTGATGTCAAAAATTATAAAAGAGGTTTATCATAAGCAAGGAAAAGGCACTCCAGTACTACTCGTAGTCAAGTGAAGTCGACTATGACTTCGCTCGTGATTAATTTTCTAGGTAGAGGATACTAGGCTACGACGAGTGCAGTTAAGTTTCCGCGTGAATTGAGAAACGCCAATATATTTGTAGCGGGATACTAATTGACTTCCGCTTATTGAATCGCGAAGTTATAAAACATTTTGAACCGAGTAAGTAAATATATTTTCCGTCGGAAGCGATAAATAAGAAGAATTGCGAGAAATAGAATTTTCGCTTCAACGAGAAGCACCAAATTACACTACTGATTGCGATTTTGTTAATGGATTGTGAAGTCTAATTAAAATAAACTACAATTCTGGCAAAACACAATTGAGTTATGGATTATTTAAGAAATTGTCTTCCTAGTTTACAGCCTGAATCTAGAGCCCATAAATCCGTTATTAATGCCCGGAGGTAATTATTGCCATCGTTTTCCGTTTCCAAACTCATATGTTATAATACGATCAAAATACAGTAGGTACTGCATGTTAACTACCATATTTTACGGACTATAAGACGCAGCTTCTTTTTTAAGAACTTGCCTACACAATTTCGATGATTTTTATGCTCGAAACTGACATTAAAATGTCCGCCGTTTGATTTAAAATTCCAGTCAGTCTTTAAAATGGTCGTATATTCGGTACCCCGGGAAAGCTATCGTTATCTGGCAACATTAGATTCAATTAGCAACAGCCGCATACTGATTTTACTATGAAGAGCTGCAGTGTTTCACAATGTAGTGATTCTGTGCCTTCCACCCAGCCATAACAAGCCATTCATACTGTTGTGTTATTGTAGTCTGCAGTGCCAGTGAACGAGGAAAGCCAAAAGTGCATATACTGGACTGAATGCAGAATTGTCAAAACTAGAAGATGATATATTGAAATATATTCAAGGACATCGTGAAAGTGGATTTAGAATTCAAAAATAAAACACGATTTAAATACACGCTCATAACCTAGCATTACACTATAACTTAGCAGACCTTAATGGTGGATTAGGTTAGTGCTGCAAGTTTATGAATCGTCATTTGCTTAGCTTGCGAATCAAATTAAAGAAAGTTCAAATAAGGATTTTCTGGGATTTTAAACGTTAATTCGGTTTTGTAAACTGATAAAAATGTATTTATTTATGTATGCTTTGGCTAGGAAATCTAAATAATGATAAATGTTAAAACTGTTACTGTTCAGAAAAAAATTGCGTAAAATGTAAAGGAGCACCTTATGGTCCGTATAATACACTATACAGGATGGATCACCTAAAACTTGCACTGCATATATTTCGGAAATGGAAAGTGCTATTGATGTGCTACTTTCGTAGTATTGATTGCAGTCAAGGGCTCGTAGTTTTAGGCCCTATACCTTTAAGAATACTTAGAAAGTGCATTTTTGGAGCAAACATAATTTTTTAAATTGAACAATACTTATTTATATTAACAAAATAAACATATAGTAAGTTACAATATCAATGGTGTTTGTCGCAGGATTCTAGTGCAAGTAGTTCACGAAAAATCTAATTTTGAAACTTTTACACACCGACATTTGCACAACCTGTGGTGGCACAAACTAAAGAAAAAAAAATAGGAAATGCACTACTTCTGTGGATTCTGACAAGTAAGGAAGTACTTGACCTGCAAAGGTTGTGTTCAAAATGACCTCCGACAGCTTCAATACACACTTCCAGTCTTCAATGGAAATACTACTGCACACGTTCTATTATTTCAGCGGAAATTAGAGAGCAGGATGCAGTAATGCGTCATTTCATATCATCTGGCGTAGTTGGTATGTCCTGGTAGACAGTGTCTTTCAGATTTCTCTACAGGAAAAAAGTCTAAAAGAGTCAAATCCGTTGAACGGGCCGGCCAAAGTATAGGTCCTCTTTGTCCAAATCCAACAATTTCGAAACAGTCCGCGAAGACAAGCTACAGTAATTCGTACTCTAGGGGTTGGACAGCAATCATGTTGCTACCAAAGGTGTCTCCTAGTCTGCAGTGGAGCATATTCTAGCATCTGTGGAAGATGGACTCTTAGGAGGCTGCGATACTTGTATCAGTTTAGTGTTTCTTCTATGAAAAATGACATTGAGCTCTCACACGCCACTCCTTTTAACTATAGGGCGCTGACATTTTCTTACTGAAGTCAACGGGGATTCTCAACAGACCAACAGTACATGCTTCTGTGGTTTACCTAGCCCTGATTAGTAAATGTTGCTACATCATTAAACAAGATATATGTTGAATCTGAAGTATCATGTCTTACTTCCCATGTAAAAAAAGTTAATACGATTCTTTAAACAGTTTCCATGCAGTTTTTGATGGAAAGAGAAGCCGCGCCATGGCGATTGGTTAGACCACTCGCCTCTCACCAATGCAACCCGGGTTCAATCTCAGGCGATCGCATGTGAGATTTTTTGTTGGAGAAAAGGCGCAGGGGTGGGTATTCTCCGGGTTCTCCCGCCATCGCATTCCATGTATCTTTAGTGTCATCGTCTGTTGTACCTATGTAGTAAAAACGGGCGTTAAACACTATCAAAGATGGAGAGAGATGTGGTACGGATGAAACCCATGTCGCTGGAGAATGCGAGGTGCATTTGGCTGACTCATGCCAATTCCATGTGCAATTGCGCGGGAACAAATTTGCGGAGCTATTGCAGGAGCAGCCAAAACTTTAATTTCCCCCTTTTCTCTAGTCAATTGTTTGTATCTGATACATTCTCTTGGTGTTACACTACCACTTTCACGTAACTAGTTAGCGAGATGGTTGATATCTGTTGGGACATGTTTCCACACACACACACACACACACACACACACACACACACACACAACACCGTACAAATGCGAACTGCATTCTTCCTACACTCTCCATGAACTATGAGCATGTCCGCTTATTCTGCATTGGTAAATCCCATCTTCCATTCACGATCTACTGCATAAACTATCACAAACTGACTAGAAAGTCCCAGTACAATAAAGGAGGCTAGCATGGTAACCACTACACCACGGAGGGTGATATTTGTCGTCATCCGTCGTCTAAAGGTAACCCTGCTAGCCTGTGGTTCCCAAGAACGCGGGTTCAATCTCGGCGGAGAGCGATGGGGTTTTTTTTTTGGGGGGGGCGTAAGAATGCTTAGGGTGGCTTCCTTCGGAAGGGAAGTAAAGTTGTTGGTCCCGTGTCGTAGCTTTACGGCACGCAAAAGGGCCTAAAGCCTGATAAAGTCGTCTCTGAGCAAAATTAAGTGGTCTTCCAAATCCGATAGAATGGGACGCTGAGAACTGCAGCAGTTAAAGAACGAATATAAAAAAAACTCAATTCCATTTAAGTTTGATAAGTTTATGCCATCATACATAGTGTATGAATATGCAGAAATACTTGCAAGAATTTCATCTACTACATGTAAGGTAGGGATTTTAGTGCACCTTTACCGGTATCAATTCGCTGACGACTTTGGGTTCTCTCGCTCAGTAGAGAGAGTCCGCGAGAGCGCTTTGCATACAAATAATGTAACAAATCTTTTTTATTGATACAACCAATAGTTACAAATAAAATTATTAAGTCACTGCTGCAGTAAATTTACTCGACTCAAACATCTTACAGATTATGTCTCCACGCCATCCATGGGTCGCGCACCACTGCGCTAACACCTCCAGTCATTCACAGCTCAGTACAATTCACAATATAACGCACTGTAATTCTTGCTCCTTTTTATAGCGAGAACATCGCGTCACAGACTTTCTGGAAACTTCTCAAAGATAGCAGAAACCGAAGCTTAGAGAAACATCTTGAATAACAGAAAAATCGTGATTTCGGGGGAAGTGATGCGTATAAAGCCGGCGTATCTGGCATAGATATCCACAATAATGTCGCCACCAGGCTATGGAAATCCTAAATTATTAGCAAGGCAGAGTGCTGACTTTAGGGTCTGGAATGCGCGCCCTGTCTCTTCTGACCACTTGTAAGGCCGGTGCTTTTCTGTTAGACATGTGAGAGATTTCGGGATCTTGGAGAAACCTCTGACGAACCTGCCATAGTAGCGTCAGAGACCCAGGAAACCTCGAAGCTCCCAGCCAATCTTTAGGGCGAGGCCAATCTCTCAGCGTCCGAGCATTCTCGGGGTCTCTGGGCACTCCAAATGGCGAAACTAAGTGGCCAAACTTCCTTACAGCAAAGTTGGCGCTTTTTCTCGTTCAAATTCAAATTAGCTAACTGCATCCTTTGCAGTATCTTGGTCAAGATTTCGAGGTGTTCTTCGAAGCTAATACCCACGATGCTGATGTTATCCAAATATAGCAGGCAGGCGTCGTAGGTCAACCCTCTCATCAAAATTCCACGAGGCGCTGGAAAGTGGCTGGCGCATTACAGAGGCCGAAGGTCATAACCGTAAATCTCCAATGCCCAAGGCCAATCGAAAATACGGTCTTCTCCTTATCTCTAGGATCTAAGGCTATTTTCCCGTATACAATTTCATTTCTAAGTCGAGAACCACTAGACGCTAGCAAGTGCGTCCAGACTGTCTTCAATCCGAGGAAAGGGGAAACATTCGTTTCTGGTAACGGCATTTAACTTGCTGTAGTCCACGCTGAAGCGTAGCACGACATTATTCTTTGTCTTCATAAAGACTACGGGGGAGCGCCAAGGGCTGTGGGAGTCTTCGGAGATTCCCCTAGACTTCACCTTGTGCAACATGTATCGTACTTCTGCTGGCTTCGCCAGGGGAACAAGTCTTGGTGGTTGCGGTATAGGTCACGCGTCTCCGGTGTAGATACTCTATAGTACTCGTTGAGTGCGACCGAATTTGCCGTTCCCTCCGCTGAAATCGGATTAGTATCGGCTAAGTAGACGTCCGACCTTATCCAGTGGTGAAGCGTTCAGATGGTTGGCCGCCCTCTTCTTTCACTGAGGCCCAAGGTTCTTCGACGATGCTGGCTGTTCGGATTCCCTATCTCCGTTCCGGCCTGGATGTCCTAGTCGGTATCCATGTGTTTCAGCAGCCTCGTGGGTACTTCCTCCCGGCAGGGCAACAGCGTTCGGGCAACACATAGACCGTGTAATGATGTCTTCCGGTCCAATACCAAAATTTCTTGCTCATTGTTCCTCCAGATACGCCTTCACCACCACCTTGCTTCTTAAGGGCACAACTTCGTTGTCCTTCAAAAACTCCTGCCGATCCCTAGGTGTTCCTGTGGACTCCCGAGCAGCATTTTATCTCGGCTGAATCGTAAAACTCTCCGGCCGACCTCGATCGTCGCCCATGGTTCCTGAGTTCATCTAATCCAAGCATCACATCCTTAGTCACCCTTGGTACGAACACCCACATGCTCAGATTGCTCGGATTCATTGTCAACTTCAGCCGGTAAGATGTCGCCCACGCGCCACTAGTTGGTAAGACTGACTGGATGTTCGTTGTCGGCAAGCCCTTCGCTATATAACGTCTGATTACAGTCAAGTCTGTATATATGGGTATCTGGTGCAGCTTCCCTTGTATCCAGCCGTCTGCGATGGGGCTGTCGTACACTCTTCAAACCAAGGCACTTAGTGTCACTCGAGGTTGAAGATGGGTCCGACGTGCTCCTTGACACGCTGGTCCTTACTCGTTTTTCGCTTGCTCGTCATCTAGGTGTGGACAGTCCTTCACTGGGTGATCTGGCCCGCCACATCGCAAGCACCAACCATCTGATGGTCTTCCTCGTCGTCTCTGAGTTGAATTTCGCTGCCAGTCATAGCGAATACTCCTTGTTCTCGAGGTGGGCATAGATGTTTACATGGCCGCCTCCATTCTGAGTGCTACCATTAACGCCTCGTAGATCGCTTTAAAACCCCCATCAGCGCGTCCGTATTTCGGCGCCACGTACCACATCACTTCCTGGGACACAAAGCTAAGCGGCAGATTCACCAGGGCTTTGTTCGCCAGTTCGCAGGGGCGATCTCCTGCATCCTCTAACCTGGCTGTTGCATCCTTGCTTTTATTTAACTGTGGTAGGTTTCAGCCAGGTGATGGTTCCCGAAGCGATTTTTTAGGGTCTCTCAAATCTCAGATTTCCCCGAAGTCGCAGCCGCATTCAGTATCTTTGCCGCCCGACCCTGTAGGATTGGTATCAGCTGTGCCGCTTCTTGTGCTGACCGTCGGTGATGGGTGGTGATAGCTGTGAACTGTCGGCGGAGGACTTCTAAGATTGTAGTACCGTCTTACTTGGGTGGCTTAAAGCGTGCGGACGTTGACGCGTCCTGGCGTCTTGATCTTCAACTGTTTTTCATCTTTCCGTCGAGCATCTTTTCCATCACGGCATTTAGTTTCTTGGTGACGCTGGTGACTCTTCCCTCTAAGGCATTAAAGCGTTGCCCAAGGTCTTCCAGGGCATTAAGGCGTTGGTTGTGGCCTTTCGTCGCTCCACCAGGCTCTATCAGCTTTCCCCTAAGTTCTTCCACGTCTCACTTCACGTCGTATAGTTGTTCATCGATTTTGCTAGAGAGTACCGTTTTCATCGTAGATACTTAATTTCTCATCTCCTTTCTGCTGGATTTCGTCTTTTCCTGTATCTTCTCCACTACGGGCACCATTCGGCTCTTCATTTCTTCCATTCCAGATACCTTTTGTCATCCATCTTCTCCATTGCAGTTTCCATTCCGGCGTTCACTGTCGCTATTTCACTCGCATTCCGTTCATCTTCTCCAACAATTTTTGAAGCATCTTTTCCGTTTTTTCTTCTTAATCCCACGTCTGAAAACAGTGTAACAAACCCCTTTATTGACGCAACAGTTAGTTACAAATAAAGTTATTAAAACACTTTTGCAGTTAATGCACTCGACTCAGACAATTTACAATTTATGACTGCACGTTTTCCTTGGGTCGCACACTATTTTGCAAACACTCCAATCACTCACGTTCCACTGCAATACACAACATAACTCATTGGAATTCTTCCTCCTATTTATAGAGATAAAATCGCGTCACAAACTTTCTGGAAACTTGTCAAATGTAGTAGAAACCGAAGCTTGGAGAAATATCTCGAATATCAGAAGAATCATGATATCAGGATAGGTCTCGCGTTCCGAAGGATCCTGTTGCGTCGCGCCGTTTTTACGCATCCAACTGCGATATCTCACATTCTAGCTCCACAGCCGCTTACCACAGCGAACAGGAGAAAAGTCGCACGCGCGTAAGGCATTGCAATAATAATAATAATAATAATAATAATAATAATAATAATAATAATAATAATAATAATAATAATAATAATAATAACAATCATAATCATAATAATAACCTTGTTTTCCAGATGACTGGTACTAAATTTACTAATGGTACTATGACAAACAAATTGGTAATGGTTGACCACTTGCATAATAATCCATGTAAATTATCATGATGTAAGACTTAGTAAACCAATACATACTGTCATGGTTAAAATTATATTAACAGGAGATTATATACAATTAGGTGATCTCTATTTCTATACGATATGCTGTTCCTGAAATGCCATGCCATGTGAACCTTATATATGAAATTGATTTAAATGTACAATATTGTTGTTCCTTCGGCGCAGTTAACCGATTGCGCATCGCATATTCTATTATGCGATTCTGTACAACAATTCAAGTAATATGCTCACGTTTACGAATTAATTGTTTTGGGAACAGTTCGTTAGTTTTGGGGTGAAAAGAAGGCCATAGTGCTCAAAGAATATAAGTTTATTTGATGGCCTACTCTCACGTTTCGTCCTGGTCAAGTGATTGTCACGTAGGATATTTATCAGTCAACACCCCCCCCCCCCCCGCCGCCTTTCTACACCAAGCATGTGAATTAGTCATGGAAGTATGAAAATGCAAGATGTCGATTAATTCGATTTTTGGATGTTCTCGAGATATTGAAAATTCTTTACTCGGATGGGTACACAGCACAAATAGTATTATACATCGAATTTCTGATTGTCTGTAAGGAATTTATAGGGCGTGTCTTCTGATATCCGCTGGCACCTCCGTCACTCTAATTGGGGAAGGGGGAGGGGTTGTAGCTTACTGTTGCAGTACACGTTAGCTAATCTCAATTCCAGTTGAGGGAGGTGGCTATTCCTATTAGCGAATGAGTTGACAAGCCCGGCATAGGTATGCTCTATTGGTTCGATATATAACACTCACATGCAAGGTGACAGTAATAAAGTACCCTACAAACGGTAAGGAATGCGGTGTACGGAACAAATCAGTGCCGGTTTCTGTGCCTTGTGTACAAGTACACTGGTTCTCATATGAGAATGTCCTGAACGCTATATTCGAACGCTGCACACGGATGAATGCAGGTACACTGGACTGAATCGATATCTCATTTTGATCATAATTTCAACCAAATTTGATTGGTGCTCATACATAAAGCTCATTCATCTATATGGGCACTTGGCGGGGAAAAACGTAGGAATCTAACCGCTGGGTACCTCGGAGGGGGGATTTTCGCCCAAAATGGGGGGAATTTATTCTCTGCGGGAGAAGAGTAGCAGCGGTAGAAATTGCTGTGGGACTTTAGTGAAACAATAGAGTGTTTTGGGGGGCAATATTTGTTTCGAAAACGTAAATAAACATCACGACAAAAAAGTTGGATGTTTATTGGAAATTCGACTCTATCGTCACACCAACAATGTAAATCGACATCTCTGCTCTGAATGAAGCTGTCAACAAACAACAATAACTTCTATGAAGGTGTCGTGCTGCGTGATTTAATCTGTTTTTATGTCGACTCATTAACAGTGTGGGCGTTGCTGCTCAGTAGAATTATTGTAGTGTTTAATGTGTGCAGTGAGTAGTCTTGGGTAATAATATCAGTGTTTACTACTTGGCGCAGTGTAAAATGCTAAAAATATCTGAAAAGAAAGAACATGAAAGCATGGGAGACAAATCCTGAACTTTCAGGTATGTAAAACTTAACGATTCCGTTTGTTTCAAACTTAAGGATTTAAATTTTAAAGTAAATACGTACACATAAGGATCGTAAAACAAGATGAATAAACAATATTCTTTTATAGATATCTACTGGTACCCATTTCAGCGTGTAATAGTATACCTGACCTTCATTTTATTATCAAGAAGTTGGTGGTGGTGGTGGTGGTGGTCGTCGTCGTTGTCGTCGTCATCGTGGTTGATGGTCGTAGTTGTTGGTGGCGGTGGTGGTTGTAGTATTTGGGGGAACTGGTATGCAATATGGACAATTTATGGGATTTATGTACTCCGTTGGGGAGTACACAAATCACCCTGGCTTACTGACAAGCAACATCCTAACCTGGCCATGATGGAACTAGAATATGGAAGCAAATAATTTTATGAACACCTTAAGTAATGACGTGAGCCATCGATCTGGTTTTCCAAATAACTGGTTGCGAAGGAGTTTGTTCTGCACATTTGCGTATTACCTTGCGAGAAGGTTATTTTGAAATGTCTAGATGAATTATTTATCGCTCTTAGATAAATAAAATGTTATACTTAAGTTCTGTAGATTGTTAGTAGTTCATAGTTATTGGGAATTATAATGGTAACTATACCCGCTCTTAATGGGCGTTGCGTTGCGGTATAACATACTGATTTGCAAAGGCCAAGTTAAGAATAATTAAATACTACAAATGAAATGAGCAATTTTATATAAATATTTTACTGTCCATAGACTTAACAAAAAAGTATAGAGCTCGTAGTGAACCAACCTCATATTTGGGATAACCTCTAAGGCAGTGTAAATGCTTGTGCAGTAAAACTTTAGTTTTTGGACTGACAATGGATTTTCCTCTGATTATGTTTAAATGTATTAAACGAAATGTTATAGGGTTGATCTGTGTTTGAAGGTCAAAGGCCTAATTTCGACGAAATAAATTAATATATTTTCAGCTATTTTTCCGCTTGCGATTATTATCGAAGACGCTAGCGGCTACAGTAATGTACTCTTACATGCTTTGTAATGCATTGATTATAAAGTAAAGTATAAGATCGTTTAATAAGATCAAAAGATATGCTTCTTTTACCTATGACCATTTATATCACTGCAGAGTTAAGATCATATTCATCATAAACATCTAACAATAAATGCAAAAATTCATTTGAAACATACCATGCAAAGATCAGGAATACTTTACAGAAAACTTATGTGTAGAAAAATAAAAGGAAAAGAAAAGAAAAAGGCATTGTTGTATATTTTACAAGAGCAAAAATTGAGAGTATACCTAACAATAATATTTTACAGCAAGTTAGCACTGGGCCTTATAGCTTCATGTTTGCCTGGTATTATAGACATTTGTAAATATGCTGGGGAAAATAGGCCATACGACACACAGTTTATAATATTCCGAGTGAGATAACATTTTAGTTATACTCAACCCATTAAACTAACTTTAGAAATTAATTTAAAACAAATGAGCGAGAATCACTCACTGAGGGGATTTTTCGGTGGTGATAAATCAGTGCAATAAGTGATTATAATCACGAAATTTACGATAATTGCACCTCTTAATGTATTTATACCTGGAAAACCCCCAATTGCTTAGGCTAGGTAACGCCATGAGGTGCAAATAGTATAAGTTTGTTGTACGGTTACTCAAGTTATGTTTGCATTTCCAATTTGAGATTAGCTGAGATACACGAATTTTTTAAACATGAAGTTCCGGAATTTCATAATTGGAGAATAATATGTGATCTTACTAAAATAAATCCAAATACAGTACCTTTTACGGAAAGGGTGAATGTAGTGAAGAGTAAGCCTAAAAAGTAAAGGTATGGACTTGCTAACCTTTCTTTAGGGTTCCTTTTCTTGGAAATAAAGAAGGGACAATTTTCCTTTATCCCATCTTTAATATGGCAATTGCACATTAAAACGTGACATAAACCCGTCAGCTCTCCTTCAAGACAATAAATAAAATCATGCAAAACAAAATCGCCACCATATGCTGTTAGTTTCTTAGGCTTCAGTATGATATTTCAGTACCTATGTATAAATATGTTTTATACAAATCTAACAGTAGTCTTGCACCTCTTGGTTTCATTTTTGTCGTTTATAGACCTTAGTCATGTAGATTTTAGGGACAAAACATACAACCATCGGGAGCAAAAACACCATTGGCCCCACGTCAACCATTCTAAACATGGTGGTTCAACCCAAAGTAATTACATCTGGCTTATTATAGCATAATTACACTAACAATTATTAATTATATTAGAGGCCTAAACAAACTTGCACTAGGAAACAGAGTTCTATAGAAAGAAGGCTGGTCATCTCCATGGTAACGGTAAGCTGTGACGTCACACTTAAGGAGTCCATATTGTTTCCGCATTATGAACATCTTAAAACTAACGAACTGTTCCCAAACAATTATTTCCTACACGTGAGCATAATAATTTAATTGCTACATCCTAACATAATAGAATGTGCAATACGAAATCGGTTATCTGCAACGAACGAATAACAATATCAAAAATTTAAACTACATTCATATATAACACTGCCATACTATGGATTTCAGGAATAGCATATTGTATGATATGGAGTTTGCCTAATTGTATTTAATCTCCTGTTAATGTAAGCTTATCAAAGAAAATAATGTAATTGTTTACTAAAACCTGCGTCACGATAATAATTAACATTGACTATTATGCAAGTGGTCAAATAATGACCAATTGTCATAGTATAGAGAGAGATTAGATTAGATAAGCATTGTGGTTTGTGAAGCAGCACATTCGCGCGGCCGCTATAGTTAGCCGCTACACTTTTGAGATGAGCACGTCTTGTGAGCTAAATGTGCACAAAAACTACGATTTTGTGGTATTAAATGCTCAATTAAGCAGTAAATTTAGACTGTAAGATTTATTTTAGTATAATGGCCAAAACGTGTTTGATGTTTGGACGTAGTTTCTCGAATAGCAGAGGCAAAAAAAAAAAAAAAAAAAAAAAAAAAGGAAATGTTTCAATACACAGGTTAGAGTACTCATTTAAGTGATTTTTCGGTGGTATAGTGAAATATATTATACACTATCATCAACAGCACTATTCTGTATTGTTTGTTAATTTGGAATAATAGGGAAGTAATTGCTTCAACAATGCATGGCCTACTACAAGAACCATACCTCCTGGTACATGGAAATTAACTGTGAACCAGTATTATGTGCAGAATGCCTTAATACCATAAATATTAAGTAAGTATATGTAAAGATAAGGACAATATTCAAATTGTGTACCTTACTAATTATGATATACGTTTGAATGAACATACAGAGTATTCAAGAAATGGAATTATAGGTTATGCAGACTTGGACAATGCCATTCCATGGTAATTATGGCAATGTTCCTCGACCGAAATTCTTGATTAATATTACACATTCTACTTAAGCTTTAAAACAATGTTGTAATATATGCCACAGTCTTTTGTTACATTAATAGTAGTTTTAGAACAAGAGATTTGAAACAAACAAAAATTAACTTATGACTTTGCCACAATCTTTACTGCAATAGTATCAATTTAGCAATAATAACTTCTGACAGGCCAAAAAGTGAGATTATATCAAATGTTCCTTCAAATAAAGATTGCTCCCCTTCAGTTGTCCTTAGCTCTTTACTTCAAAAACTTAGAAAAACAATTAAATTGGCGGATTTTGAGTATGGCGTATTTCACTGCTTCGTAGAGTGTACAAGCCATGATGTACGTAAATTTGGTAACACTGTACGCAGGCTGAGAAATCTGCAGAAGAGTTCAGGTTGAAGCTGCACGTTGTGAATTTATTTTCAAATACAGTAATATTACAATTACATCACATGTGTTTACAACTGGCGTCTTTTTTCTCGTTCACGTATAATATTTCATGCTGTGATAATCAGATAGAAGGCTTATATAACAAACATTCTCTTGTTTTATATTGGACATAACCTGTACTTGTAATTGATTTTGAAAACTTTCGCGAACTTATATAGCTTTTAAAACTTTGCAGAGATGTACAAAAGTTATTGTCTTTTATGTTCGCATTTCCCTAAATAAACTGTCTATTACGTATGTTTCGCCAGAAAAATTACAAACTCATCTTCTAGAAAAACGATTTGGTAAATATCATATCATGTCTGGTAGTAATTATAATGTATTCTATAGGCAAATAATTGAGTGAATGAGAGAGAGAGAGAGAGAGAGAGAGAGAGAGAGAGAGAAAAGAGAAAAGAGATCACAGTAAAATGCTTTCTTAAAATGATTGGGAAAACCTTGGAGAGCTTCAAAAACATAGGTTGTGATTGGAATGGAAGTTCCTTGTTTGAGATTTCGTCTGCTCTAGGCCCACCAGTTGGCAGCTATGCAGTGTTACAGCATCTATGAAATGCAATGCTTATTAGCAACTATAGGAGGCAGTGTGTATATGGTAGTGTGCAATATTACAGGATGACTGATGATTCAATTCAATTCAATTTATTTTTGTCCAGTTTGATCATGTACATTACATTTGGATACGTCAGCTTACATTTAGAAGTGAAATGTTTATAATAGTAAGAACAGTACAAATTCTGTAAGCAGTAAGTATGGTCCATTTACAATAAAATATACAAATAAGATCAGATAGCTATAAGTATGAGATAGTTACAATAAGAGATTAGTACAGAGCAGTAGGCATGAAATGTGAGCAATCTGATCCAGGACACAGATATATCAAGTTATGACTATTTTAGACGAGAGAAGATTGTGTCAAATAAGCCTGAACACTATAGAAACAGTTTTTTTTTGTGTAAAAACGATACAACACCTGATTTAAATTTTTTAAAACATGTAATTTCCGTCCGTGACTGAGGTAGTCTATTGTACAAACTAATGCAATTAAACAGTGTACGATGTTCAAATAGTGTTATGAGTTATACTGCATAATTGTTGATTATTCCTGGTGCCATGTTTATCTTTATTCAGCTGGAATATTGTGAGATTTTTTTTTTTTTTTTTTTGTGCTTTAAGACTTCAAGAATGTAGATGCAAGGTATAGGTAGAACGTTTAGAGATTTAAATAATTGTTTACAGGATGTGTTGTTCTGTTTGGCTGCAATTATTCTGATTACCCTTTTTTGAATTTTAAATATGATATCCGACTTTTTACCCCAGAATATAATTCCGTATGCAATAAGGCTATGGACGTATGCAAAGTACAAGCTTCTCAACATCATGTGGCTTACCTTGTCCCTTATCACCCTGAGGGCAAAGCGTGTTTGACTGAGTCTTGAGAGCAGCTTCTCTATATGTGTACACCATTACAGGTTGTATCTTTCCATATTCCTAAGAATTTAATACTATTCACATATGTGATGGATTTATTTCAAATTTGTATGTGAGGCTGAAAAACGTTTGTGTTTCTGAGATGTCTGAAGGATATAGCTTGAGTTTTATCTACATTAATTACCAGTTTATTTTTAAGGAACCATTGCTGTAACTAGCTCTCCGGGTCTCTTATATGGTCCGCAATAAGGGTTTTGTTACCGCTAAAAGAAAGGTTAGTATCATCCGCAAATAATGTTACATGACATGACATGTTTTGAGTTGAGCAAGACTTGCTTCCATCCTGTGCCTGAAACTAGAATAGCAGAACCAATAAATAATTTTGAATGCATGTCCATAAAGGTCGCCAACAATACAGCCCTAAATACATTTTAAAGGAGTAAGACGCATTTTAACAGGGTAGCTCGTGCTGACTCATGAACGGTAATCCATTTTATTTTGTACAAGAATTTTCGAATTTTCAAGATCCAGTAGATTTATGTTTTACATTTTTCTTTAACAATGTTCATAGTGTATATAAACACACAATGAATGTATGAAATTAAAATTAATTATCTTTGTGCTTAAATACTGACATAGTATAAGTTAACATTTCTTTGTTCAAATAAAGAATCTCTAACGCTCTTGGGTGTAGCGTGAAACTATGCTCGAGACGAGATATCGATTCAGATCGGTGCACCTGCACCCCAGACTCCTTGACATTTCCATATGCAGCATTCATGGCATTCTCAAATGAAAGTGCATTTCCACCCATCTAGTGATAGGCAGAATCGAATGTTATCAAGAATAGAATCCTCTGCATTCGAATAATCTAGAGAATCGAAACCTTCATCCGAGAACAACGTCTCGAAAACTTTAATCACAATGGTTTCGAAACCAGCTTCTTCATAAGCAAGTTCTCGGATGCTACGTTATCGTCACTCGAGAGACGTTCTCAGTTCTCGGCATGCTTGTTCTCGAATACTACGAACCCTGCGCTAATCGAAATCAGCTTGTATTCATTAGCAAGTTCTCGGATGCTACGCTACCGCTACTCGAGTGAAGCTCGCAGTTCTCGCCATGGTTGATCTCGAACAAGGCATGTAATTTAAATGATGGACAAAAAATATGACATTTTATTCTCAAAATGTTGAAGTTTCTATTCAAGATTATCGTGGCTTATGCGTTATGCACTTTCATTCATAACCGTTTCTTCCATTAAATTGAATACTAAAATGTATTATTTATTTATTTTATTTTTTGTACAGTTAACGATTTCCAAGGTATTCCTTGCTATAGGTTTAAAATTTAACTAATAGTTTCCTCAAATAGGTAGTCATCATCCGTGTTTATTTTGTTTTACTCATATCCATGCAAAGAGAATCGAATTTCAAAGTCAATCGCATAACGACAGCTTTTAAAATATTTGACTATGGCTTTAGCCTAGTATATTCCCTTATATACCTTCTACCTACAAGGAAATACGTAATAAGACATATCTGCTAAAATTTATCCGGACTAGCACGAAGTAATTAAAGAGTAATGTCTTGTAAGAAAAGTTTGTTTGCAGGTAGAGAAAGTCATGTGAAAGAAACAAATCAGAATTTGTGCTCTTTTGTTTGGTTTTTATAGCCTCCATTAATTTGTATGGTTACATCAGGGCCTTTACTGGTAAAGCAACTGCTGGTGTCTTTCTCGCTGGACTGTAGGCTTTCTTATTGTTTTTGCTTTCTCTACACGTGCTATGTACATACATAGTGTATAGTGAAATTGTTGTATTCCACCCAAAAATTCGATACTGAGATTTCAACGGAAGTATACGTTTTGAGGTCCCCTGAGTCCAAAAAGCATTTTTACTTTTTCTAGTCGTATGTACATAACAATGTACATAGTAGCTAGCGAAGGTATTGTATTCCACCCAAAAATTCGATACCGTGATTTCACCGGAAGTATACGTTTTGAGGTCCCATGAGTCCAAAAAGCATTTTTACTTTTTCTAGCCGTATGTACAAAACAATGTACATAGTTGCTAGCGAAGGTATTGTATTCCACCCAAACATTCGATATCGAGATTTCACCGGAAATATATGCTTTGCTGTCCCCTGAGTCGAAAAATATCATTTTTAGAAAAAGGTCCGCGCGCATTTCTGTGGGGGGGGGGAGTGACAGCATAACTCAAAAACGAAAAGACCGTAAAATACCAAACTCGGTATTCAAGTTTAGTACCTTCCAAGGATGCGACACAAAACATTTTCAAGAAAATCCCCCAACCCCAGTTATCCTTTACACGAAACATTTTTCGAAAATAATGATTTTCTCAAAAATGGCTCTAACGATTTTGATTAAAATATCGTGTATTAAAGATATTTATATGACAGATAAAATGTATATTTTGAATTTTTGGGATTAACCTCTGAAGAGCTCTTTATTCTGCATGAGTTTTGCAGAATTTTGCACAACGGTTAAGCCGTAAGAGATGGACAAAAACTTACTATAAATATGTAGATATGGTTAATAACATAAGTTGACAATTTTCAAGATATTCCTTGTTATTGGTTTCAGTTTTAAAATACCTAACTTTTGTCAAACTGGACCATCCAAAGCGAACCGCGTCATTCGTTCACATAACGACCAGCTATTACATTTTTTTATTATTACTTTAGCCTAGCGTATTCCCTTATTTCCCTTCTTCTTACAAGGAAGCGAGTAATAGGATCATTTCTGCTAATGTTTTTCTCGATTAGCATAATGTAAAAGATGAACAATCTTTTGAAAGAATAGTTTTGTGTATGGAACAGCTAGAGAAAGTCATGAGAATGGAACACTTTTTTTTTGTTTCCAGTTTTAAAATGCTATAAAAATGCACACACATTCATCCCACATGCATACTTCCGACTCCGTTAGGGATAGGGAATGGTTCTGGTTAAAGAAAAATTCCTGCCCCAGCTGGGAATCAAACCCAGAGCCTCTGGATTGAGAAGACAGAATGCAATCGTTTAGTTCCAATTTCTAAATTGTTCACTCGTTGCCCTAACATTCCGTTATAACAGGAAATAACATTAAAATATTATGATCGCGTATATGTATGGGAATCGTTCGTTAGCTTTGGAATGATAAGAAGTTCATAGCTTTACTTGATAGCATATTCTCATATTCTATTCTGGTCAGGTGATTATCTCGTAGGTGGTTTATCAGCGTGCTCACCCTTCAAGCGCTAGAATGACCTTTAAGTAAAAGCACCAATCAGATATGAGATCTCGATTCTCGGTGCACCTGAACATATCCGAGACCCGAGAGCAGGATTCGAATACAGCATTCAGGACATATTCAAACGAGAACTCATCCGAGTGAAGGATTTGAATACAACATTCAGAATTCGAGAACATCTTGAGAACTTCCAAGAATCGAATACATCGACATTTTACATTCGAATTCTCCCATCTCTATCCGAGACCCGAGAGCAGGATTCGAATACAGCATTCTGGACATATTCAAACGAGAACTCTACCAGTGAAGGATTCGAATACAACGTTCAGAATTCGAGAACTTCCAAGAATCGAATACATTGACATTTTGCATTCGAATACTCCCATCACTATCCGAGACCCGAGAGCAGGATTCAAATACAGCATTCAGGACATATTCAAACGAGGGTATATTGTATATTTATATTTCTTGTAATAATTAGTTTGTAAGTCTTGACGAAGCCATATGTACAAATTGTATATCCACGGTGAATAAAAAATTGAATTGAACTTATCCGAGTGAAGGATTCGAATACAACACTCAGAATTCGAGAACATCTCGAGAACTTCCAAGAATCGAATACATCGACATTTTGTATTCGAATACTCCCATCACTACACCCATCCACTTTAAGGATTCGATTATAGCATACAGGATACGAAATATCTCCAGGACATCCAAGAATCGAATACATTAATGATATTTAGTGTATAAGGGATTTCATCTTCTAGGTTATTAGTGCCCTTCGAGTATATCGAGATTTTTCGTATGAATTCTCCATTCACTAGGTAGTTCATTTCGCGTTTGAAGGGATGTACGAATTACGCTCTGATGCAAGCCAAGGTGCAAGTTTAAGAGAACAATGTTGTGCTTGAGGTTGGTTAAAAAACCACGAATTCGTTTTTTTTTTCCTTTGTTTTTTGTCGCCGTTGAAGTTGCTCGCATTCTAAGGTGTATTAAACGGTCTGGTAACGATGACAGTAGTTGCTATATATTAACTTGATATTCTGTCCAAAATGGTCAATCTCGTATAGACGGGCAATGTTAGCAGTGAAACCTCTTATATAACGACGGTGATGCTCATTTTGTGAGTATTTTCTTTTTTCAGAAGTACGTGCCATGAGAACTTCTCTGTGTTTTGGTTTATTCCATATGTACTTTTAAGTATGGAGTAAATACATAACTGTGGACAGGTATTTTAGGCAACTCCAAAAAAGAGACTGGGGAGCGTAAAGTTGTTTTTAGTATAGTTTTGCGAAACAATATGTAAGGGCATTTGTCTCGTACGTGTACCGACGGGAATATAAATATTATAAAATTATGGGGAAAATTTTCCAACATTGGCGCGAGATTCCAAGTGAAAAAGTTGATGGTCCAATAAATTATTAATATGTACTTTATGTATTTGTTTAAGAGATTGTTCTTTTTTAATCCATTTGTTTTAATTTAATTTTTAATGTATGTCAACTTGGTACATGAACATAATTACTGTTTCCAACTAATACTTTTACCTCATGTTTAAAATAAGTGATATAAAATCTGCATCTGAAATGCCTGTTGAGTGAAAGCAGTGCTTTTCTACAAATTATTTTCAGATTTGCTGACCTTGTGTTAGATTTCAGGTCTTAAATGTTTCCACAAATAACAGTAAAAATGTATACTGCTGGTCAAATGTCGGACAGAAAACAAGGAATAACCCGTGTTTTTAGCCTGACTCCCTCGCATAGTACCTTCCATTCTGGATTCTTTTTATTATGTTTTAATTTATTCATTCTGATTTCTCCACCTAACACTGTATTCAGTATTATACTTTGCCATTTTCTCCTTTCCTACTGATTAGTTTGAGTATACTTCCATAGGGGATTCAAATTTCAAGGTGTTGAGAATATTAAAATGTCTAGATTTAAAATCTGCTAGATTGCTAAGGTTTTGACTTCTTGGGATCACAGGATTTTTCACTTTACAGATCCCTTAGCTATGCTTTGTGGCTTTGGACTCTCCACTTGGGCTATAATTTGTGGCTTTGGGACCTAAAAGTGTATAGCAACCAGTAAACAACTGCAAAGCCGCGCAATGGAAGAATAATAAAAAATACCAAATCCAGATCACGTATGGGTGGTTTTCCTCATATAGGTATATATTTCTTAAGAACCTTCTCTATTTTTCTTCATAAAATCTCTCAAGTGCCTTCCAATCCATTTTCTGCAATGCACACACTCCCTGCCTATTTATCCTTTGTTGAAATGTCATGGTTAAGTCATAAAAAGTATAATTTGGTATATTATCTAGAGTGATACATGATGTTCAATTTTTGGATTTTATTTTTTTTGTCCCTGTGACATTTTATTTATTATGAGGTGAAGTAAGCATGTTGAAAGTTGAAGATATGTTTCTTTTGTTTTTTATGCCATTGTGTAATATGCAACAGAAGTTGAACGTTTCTAAACTACCACCATTTCGGGAGTGAACTCCCCGACATGTATTAATGTAGGAAAAAAATAATAAACAAGTGAAAATCAGTACAAGCAGTCTCTCCCGTTTATGGAATATTTATCTGTTGCATGGCACATTACAAATTCCTCTTCAGTGTATTGGGAGTGAGCAAGTAGGAGTTTTTAAAACCCTTTCATGAAAATGTTATGTGCAAAAGGATTGGAAGTTATGACGCTTTATTAAAAATAAATAGGCAAGACAATATTAAAATGGTTGGCTAAATTGGATTTGATTGTATTGTTAGTTATGCAGAAGTATTTGTACACATGGTTTCATAAAAGTGTGGTTACACAAAATAAATAAAATAAAATATGAGGATACAGTTGAACGATTAAATATTCAAAAGGACATTGGAAGTCAACTATTGAGTAGAAACTATGATTTAACTGTAGATTCTTGATGTTTTTCATAAAAGATATTATCCCTGAGATTCCTAAAGATTCAGGGAGCTGATTATATATTTTACACCTTTATGTGAAATAAAATTTAAACTCTTGGTGAGTATGTGTTGTTAAGTGGAATTGCCTTTGAGGTTCTTGTAATGCACAAATGATATTCATTGTGGAGTTCAAAAATATTCTTGTTTTCAGGAATGAAGTAAATTGTTCCTAAAATGTAAATACATATAGTTATGATAATATAAGAATTCTTAAATCTAAAAGCAGTTGTTTTTTTGTAATTTAAGCTCTTAGCATAATTGCTGGAAGATCCCCAGAAAGGAAACCCATGTGTCAGTATCAAATATACACACCCAAAATACCCTGCGGTTAAGGCTTCATTGTTGCTTAGTTCACCCTACTGTATAACATATAAGACTCAGTTTGTTGACCACAAAGTCTTGTATGCTCTATTGAACATAGCTAGGAGTCAGTCATGCTAAGAGTGTACAAGGGACCACTATTGCATTGATGTTACAGATAACACTTGAGTTTTTTAGTGAAAGCAGATAGAAAATATAACTACACATGTCTTGACTTTCTCCTCCTTAGGCCCAAGTTGACAAGAAAAATGTTTAAAACTTAGATCTATTTACCTATAAGTGTTTAAAAGGTATACTAAACAAGATAACTTATAAAAACAAGCAATTTCACCAAAGTTTTCCATTGAATAGGGACCCTATGGGAGAGAAAGCCAAGATATGGGTATTTTTGTTTTCAGTGTAAAAACTTGCAGCCTAATCTGTGACATCAATGTGACAATCACCCCTTGTTAGTAGAATTACTTTCACTTACTAGCCTGTTAGCAATTGAAATTTGGATAGGTTAATGAACCAATTGTTGATTATATCTGAGAGATACAGTCTTAAATATGTTTTTGTTAAGTTTGTTACACATCATGCAGTTCTGCAAATTTGAAATGCTGCTATTGATTTTTGTCTGGATAATGGAAAATGAGGTTGTATCATCTACAAATAGAACACTGTTTATAGATGCTATGTGGGAAGGAAGATCATTGATAAATTAAAATTAAGGATTGCCTAATATAGATCCCTGGGTAATACCAGATGTCGGGATAGCAGGATTTGAAAATGCACCATTAATTTAACTACGTTACACTTAAACTCAAGATAGGATACAAACTATGACTAGTCCTTTGACACAATGCACCTCTAGTGTCTATTCAAGTATTGTAATTGACTGTATCAAAAACTTTGGTTAAATCTCATAACAGACCTGTTATGTGTTGTTTATTTTCTTGATGCCTTTCATGAAGCAAAGTTGCACTAATGTTTACCCATTCTTAAAGCTAAGAAAGTTGTTCTAAGAATTAAATTAAATTTGTTTCCACTTAATACAATTAGTTCTAAAATACTATTTTGCACTCCCTTGACCATTCAAAGAAAATAGAGTAATCCTGAGTACTAGTAGCTTCTCCAAGTTGATGTTTTACCACATGGCATGAGTAGTTTCACACTTGCGGTTGTTCAGCTATCAGACCAACTTACATCTAAGGATGACCTCCATCTCTATAGGAAATTATGTTTCTAGTCGATATAGATCCCCATTTTTATTTATTTTCTTCAACCATTTTCTTTTAACCTTGTCCATATAATCACCAAACCCTTAAGATTTCATGTCTAGCTTTCATATTCACCAGCTTTTCCCTCCCTTACCTATATTGGTAAATTAGCCCACTTTTCAATCAGAAGTTTTGCTCTCATTTCTTTAATTTCTTCACATTTCAGAATAACATAGCAATAGTAATAGCATTCCTCTATATACATCTTCCAGAACCTTTCAATTCCACTATTTCTGTTCTGGCCCATGCTGATCCTTCCCTCATCCACTTGTCACCTTTATATACATAATTCTTTTTACTCCATATTTTCTTTGGCTGCCTGTATACTGTGACTTTTTGTTGCTGAAACTAATTAACATTTCCTGAATTTCCATGTCATCAATTCGTTGTTTAAATTCTTTCCAAAATTCACTTACCCTGCTCTCTTTATCCTTCCACACCACATCAAGCAGATTTTTCCTACGATCTTGTTAATTCTATGTCCAAGTGTTTCTTCCACACACTTTCTCTTGTGTCACTAGACAATGTTTCAAAATGCTATTCTCTTCCAAATTCTAAATCCTAAACCAATGTTTCAGGGTTCTTGTTTTTTCCCTTATTCCTTGTTCTCTCTAGTTCAGTTTATGCAAACCCATTTGGTGAGCTTTTAGGTAGCCCCAAAATTTGTTGCTCTGAGGAGGAGAATAATCTATTGTAATATTTTTTCTATGATATTTGAAAAGACAGACAGTAAGGTAAAAGGCTTTAATTTTATAAATTAGTTTACTCACTTTTTTTTTCTTTCTTTTCTTTAATGGTTAGACTTTTGCTATTTTAAATATATTCAAAAAGCAGCATGTTGTAAGAGAGGAATTGCAAATGTCAATCTGTTCACATCAAACCTGAGAATCATGCAATTGTAAGTTTACAAAATTGAAAGTTTTGCACTTTTGTATGTAAAAAGAAATTCTTTATAGAACACAGTATATATTCTTCATTTTTTGTATGTTTGTTTGTTTGTTTTGTTTTTTCCTTAATATCAAAGTATTATAAAAGGATTTAAGCTATGCTAGTTTTAACACAAGAACTTTCTTTATTATTGCTAATGAAAATAGCCTCTGATCGTTTTATGCAAAAAATGAGCTTGGTAACAAAGTTCTAAATCATTTTTTATAACTCATTTGTGTTGCTTGGGATTTCCATCAGTTAAACTCTTAGCACCAATAGACGTTTTAAGCATCACTACTTTGTATTTTCAATTTACTGCTGTACATATGACTGATTGAAGAATAAGATACAGCTTGAAGAACAGTATTTTTCTCTCTTATTCACTAGGAAAATTTCAAGGAGCCATCGTAAATATAACCCAGAGGGAGAAAAAGTAGTTATTGCATTCCCATGGACATTTAAAAAGTCAGTTATATGTTTGTAGTTTTCATGGTAGTTTAGAGGGAAAATTTACAATAGACACTAAAATTATTGAACCTGGAAAATAGGAAACACACAATTCACTGTGGAAACAGAAAAAGACAACCAACTTCCCTCTTAGGATCATTATGAAGAACAATAACAGAATACACAGAAAGAATGCTTAAAGAGACATGAGAAGTCTGTTGAAAAAACAAATTTCATCCATGATATGTTGTAGGTTTTAGGATATTTAAAGGAAGCAACATAATACTCATTCCTGAAAATAAATTCAGCCTAGCATTTCTAATAGAGGCTAATCAAAAAGCTAAAATAGCCCTTCACAAAAAATTTGGTATTTCCAGAATAGATAGCAAAGATTGTAAAAGTACTTATATACATAAAATGAAATGAAACGGAACCAGGACTTCAGGAGCAATTATTTGTATGGAGAAATTGACCAAGGTTAATCAACTTTGACGTCCTTGTAGTCCAAAATATCAGCAAATACTTACAATCACTGACAGAGGAACAAGAAGTGAGTCATGATCATCAAGGATGATCATCAAGGGTAGGCTATCCAGTTGCAGTCGATTGATGATAGCATTATTTGAAACTAGTTCTAAGCTATATGTCCACTTTAATGAAATTAGTGTATCTGTGACCACATATCTAAATTCTTGGCTCCATTTACAACTTAATTTATCCTGGGCTGTTGCCTGCATCTTCAGCCTCTGGTTTTCAAGGTTACAATTTCAAATCCAACAGAGGGTGATGGATTTTTTAGGGCATAAAAATCCTAAGCATGGCTTCCTTTGGAAGGTAAGTAAAGCCATTGATTGACCTTGTGTAGATTTATGGCACTTAAAAGAACCTCAATTCTGCTAAAGAGAGCTCTGAATAAACTTGGGCGATCTTTCATGTTCAATTTAGGATGGGATGATGAGAACCACAGGAGTTCAAGACCATCCATAAATAAAAATCACTTTAATTTAATTGCATCTTACGCCATTTTTCATTCCACCACAACCACCACTGCCATCATCATTACTACCAAGCAGTAAATAAAAAAAAATAACAATACTGGCCAAAAAAGGTTAATGGTAAGAGTCACACTTTAATTTCCAGTCACCTTTTTGCCATCCTTGGTTTATGAATGCATGTTTCCTGGTACTTCTTTGTAAAAATCAATTAGTCTTCCTCCAACTCATAATGTAGTCTCCAAATCCACTTTCATCATTTAGTTCCCTAATCTACTGTGCCATACAAACTTTGCCCAATCTTTTGAGATGGTGGAAGGTGGAGATAAGTGTTTCACATGGCTGCACTAGCAGCTGTCACATGTAACCAGCCTGGTCACAATCAATCTGTTTCCTACCTTTGCCCCTTGCACTGTTTCAAAAGACTGACCAAAGAATAAGTATGCAATAGTACTTATTTCATAATCTTGTCTTGTAATAACACCATTACTGTGTGCTAATTCAGCTTTTCTTTATCTTCTACCAGACCTATGTACATCAGTATTTTATCTTTATTCTCACAATCGGAGTAAAATATTCTGAATCCATTTTATTGCCACCTAATTTCTGTATTCCCATAATATCTAATGTTTCTTTTTATCTTATGTCATTCCTCCCTTCAAAGTTTCCAGTTTCCATGCTTGTTCCAATCTGCTGTCTGCTTCTCCTTTTTGTGTCTTGTTGCTATGTAATGCTTCCTTACTCTGTGGGGTATCTTATAATTAGGTCCATTCCAATAAAGAGAATTATTCAAGGGTTTAGCTTTTTTGGAAGAAAAAGAAATGTAATTGACTTCACATTGCCTTCTCAATACACTCACCTTAAAATCCTAGACAGTCCCAACTTGGATTGAAGGAGAGTGGATTTGTTAATTAGGCTCTCTGGATTTCACTGAAATTTTTCAAAGGGGTTAAATCTAATTTTCACCAGAATATTTTGAATTAGAGTAGAATGCAAAATTAATATCCCACTACATTTACAAAAATGAGCAACTGCTTTTAGCAGGCGATTCATCCACTAATACTTAACATAAGGTTTTAAAATGGTACAAGATAAAACATTGCTCATCAATATCGCAATAAGCTTTATTATCCACTAGATGGTTTTGTAAATATGCACTAAACATATTTTAGCTGAATATTATTTCCTATGTCGGTGAACTTTAAATTTATCTGAAAACATTTTAAAACGTATATAAATATATTTTTAAATTGCATATTGGAATATTGCAGCTTTTTGTTTTATTGTTTTAGTAGGAATGGAACATGGCTACAGAAAAACTGAGGGAGCCCTTCGAAGGCCTACTGAGCAAATACACAAATGTTGTGAAAGGATATCAGTTCAGGTGGTTCGTGCTTGATCCAGAAACAGGAGCATTGATATACTTCCTGGTAAGGTCAGAAACAGAATACTTTTGATCAGTGATTTGGCAGTTTACATGATCAGTTTAATGTGAGAGAGAGGAGAGTGAGAGAAATGAGAATGTGTAAGAGTGAAAGGAAAGAAAGTGAGAGTGGGGAGGGAGAGAGATAAGCATGAATTCCACAAAGGGGATTAAATCGTGTTCAATGCGTGTAAAACTACAGATGGTTTTTAAAATGTTACAGTGTAGATATTACATGCAACCCAGCCACTTAATACTATGCATATAGCTTACATTGGGGAAGCCCTTCACTTCCCACATTTTGGGAATCACAGTAACTCTGTATTTCTTCTTTAAAAGCTTTTAATGTCTACTTTGACAGCTAGGTCTACAGGGATGGTACTTGTTTGTAACTATGGTAAACTATTAGTCTGTAGCAAACTGCTTAAGTCACAAAACATTCATTTCAGAGTAGAATTACAATGATTGTTAGGCTAATCAGTGATCAGTTCATCATCCTCATCATAGCATAAGCCTTGTGGTTTGTTCCATCTTAAAGAAAATGATTTGTCCCCTCATTTGCAGTCTGCCAAAACTTCATGTTACCTTTGTATTATTTGTGGTGCTTGCTCTTCATCCATATTGTTTATATGAGTTTTACATTTTTGCCTGTTTGCATATTATTTCATTTGGACTCTGGATCCTCAGTAATCTTTTAATACCTTTCTTCCTTTTTATCAAAGTATCTGTAACCTGCCACATATATAACAATCTCTTCTCTAGCTACTTCTGTAGTAAGGCAGTCAGCACCAACTGTCATGGCCCCAGGTCAATGGTCTGGGCATGATTTGAACATCTGACCTTGGATTAGATGATCAGCACCTAACCAACTGAGTCGCCCAGACCAATGAAAATAAATCTAATCACATCCATCAGTATGACTGAATAATCTTGCTTTTTCTCCATGCATTTAATCATTTTCATTAATATGAGTTTACAGTAGTGCAGGAAGAGAAACAAACATAATATCCCCACTTATCAGCATGAGCCAAGATTTTTCTTTTCTGGTTTCTAAGCTCCTGATCCCAACACCTCATTTTAGCTTCAAACAATTCAGTGGACATCCAGGATTTTTTAATAGCACTATAGTATTCTTGTAGACTTTTTACATACTTGCTTAAAGCACCGATTTTTTTCTGCATTAAAGGTATCACAATCCGCATATGCTTTGCCTACATTAGAAGACACTGTAGTAAAGTATTCATCAGTTGTCTTAGTGTTCATACTGTTGGTTTTGCCAATCACTTTGCTGAAAGTGATGTTGTGATGCTAAATTAATTTGGCTAGTTTGCAGTAAATTAGATAATCTACTCGCTATAATGACTGAGTTAGAAGGAAACCTTCTCTGGTTGACTTCACTGTGAAAAGACTGGTGGGCAAGCTCTTTCGTCTTCCCTCCTAGCCCTTGCTTTCCCACAAAATTAGCACCCAAGAACAGGTGTGCTCATAGTAAATGATACAAGCAACAGGAAGCTATTGTATAAATTTGTATTAAGTTTGTAAATAGGATATACAAATAAATTTCAAATTCAGAATCATTCATACAAGGAAGCTGCAATAACCAAGAAGCAGTGACTTAACTACTCAGGTGTACCTCATGACAACCAGGGAACAAGACCTTGGGTTTTTCCATTAAGATGGTGCCTATGTTATACTGACTGATTCCCCTGCTTACGCAGGGAAGGAAAAGGATATGCCACTTGCGTGTGTCAACACCATAGTGAGATGATAACCTTAACCTTGGCGGGAGAGAGAGTTACTAGCCCCCATCTACTAAGCTCTCCAGGTTAGGGAAGCTACAATGTACCAATTAGTGGCCTTATTCTGTGGTGAAAGCAGAAAATTTTGCCAAGAAATTATAAGAAAGAATTTGTGTGTAACAATGACCAGATTAACAGATAAAAACACAAATCAATAAATTAGGCTAACACTGCATTACAATTTAAAAAAAGAAAAAGAAAAGCTTTATGGACAAGACTAAGCTCAAAAGAAATAAAGGACCAACTTTTATTTGAAAGCTAATGACAACCGTTAAGCTAGAGAGGTACACTCTGAATTCCTCTTCAGTTTTGTGTGTTATGCTTTCAAACAATATCATCATTAGCCAGTACATACTAGCACCTTATAAACTTATAGCCATAACTCTGAAATTTGAGCAAACAGGCTATAGGTCTCTCTCACCTCAAATTAAGACAGCACCTTATTTTCTGAAAATATAACAGTGCAGTTCATTATCATGTACATCCCTGCCACTGAATCCTTGCACTTGATAACTAGCAGCTAAGTTAATACACCCATAAACAAAAAGATAAAGAGCTTTATCTATTAGACTTTCTGAATCGACCACAAGGTAGCATTCTGGTTGGCGATCAGTCAGTCATAAAGTGGAGTTGGAACTGGAAATGGCTATTTCCAACTGCATTTTGCACCTGCAACTTTGTGATCTCCAAGATATTCACTAGTTCTTTGCAACCTACACATTTATTTATATTTGTTTTGATTTTTGTTGGTGTTGTTGGAGTTTATGTACATTTGATTACCTATGTATATATATTTATTTAATACACTTCATTCATATTATTTATACAAGATTCGAAGTCAACAATGCCACAAAAACAACACCAATCACAAGTGATGATTTGTGAATAAAGGCATGCAGTAAACTACAGCAGCTCTTGAATTAAACATGAGAACTATTATTAGGTGCGAAGTGAAACTTGGAAGGAGAATGGCAAAATTCCTGCCAGGTATTTCTGTCAATTCCAGGGAATAAAAAAAAAAAAGAGCTTCATCTGGTCTTGGTTCTTGAGGCTTTCCAATTAGATGTCATACATAGCCACATATATGCCTATAACAGTAGAAAGGAGTATATGCATATTAATTTGTTTTATTCTGTTGAAAGTATGTAATTTTTTCTACATGTATTGCAATATATTGTGACTGCCATCTTCTGCAGTGCTTATCATATTCACCTTGGTATGAGACATTGGAGTTGGAGACCTTGGAATGCATAACAACACAAGAAGTGCAATGTGACAGTAACCAGAGACTTTGGTGAGCAAGATTGTTGATTCTTCCAGAACTTTCATTTTCTACAAGCTTCCAGGAAGTTCTGCAACTTCATTTTCTAGCTATGAAAGGAGAAAGAATTGCAAGCAATGTATAGTGAAGAGTAGTGAGTTGTGTGTATGAGTCAGACTTCAACTGAAGTATTAGCACACAGTGGCATGCAAGCAGTGATGTGAGGAGAGAGCTGTAAACTGTCTATGCGTTGAGTACACTATTTGCTACAGTGAATACAAGATTTCATTTGTAACCAATTTTTAAGCTAATAAAGACATTTGTTACAATATTATGTGTGTTCTTTTCAATTAATAACAACAAATAAGTTTTTTTGCCATAAAAATCCTTAGCATATCTTCCTTTGAAAGGGAAGTAAAGCCAGTGGTCTTATGTCCTAGATTGTCTATGACAGCAAAAAATTTGAATATTAATTTATTTTCTTTTCCTGAAGTCAAATTGAATTTCTGATATAACGTTATGCTTACTGAAAATGGGACATTTGTATTGTGCACAACTTTCTATAGAATTTTTGAAAAGACTGATAATATGGAAATAGGCTCATAATTTTCTAACATTGGTTTTTTCAGCCTTCTTGAAAAATAGTTTGACTTTACTATCTTAAATATATTTGGAAAGCACCTTGTTTCAAATGAGGCATTGCAAATATCAGTTAGTGGCTTTCAGAATAGTGTACACACTGCTTAACCTAAGAATCTGGGATCGCCCTCAGTGGTGTAATGGTTACCATGCTAGCTTCATATACCTAAGGTCGCAGGTTCAAACCCGGCAGAGGACAATGGATTTTTTCAGGTGTAAAAATCCTTAGCATGGCTTCCTTTGGAAGGGAAGTAAAGCCGTTGGTCCCATGTCGTAGATTTACGTCATGTAAAAGAACCTCAAGCCTGATAGAGAGGCCTCTGAGCAAAATTAAGGTCTTTCATGCCCAATATAGAATGGAACGCTGAGAACCACAGTAGTTAAAGAGCATCTATAAATAACACACCATTTATTTTATTTTTAAGAATCTGGAATTTTATCAATGCCAGAAGTGTGTTTATTATTCTCTTTATTTCTCTTATTTCTTCCTCTGTGACCAGACATAGGAGCATAGTATTATTATTTATGACAATATTCCTGGTTGGACAAAGGAAGCTCTACCTATTGAGTTTGATAAGAGTTTTAGCTATATTAGTGAAATGTTCATTGAATATGTTAGAGATATTTTGAGAGTTTGAGATTTGTTCTCTGCCATCAGATAACATAATTTTTCTTGGTCAGTTAGGTGTATTTATCTCCCTTTTGACAATATTCCAAAGAGTCTTGCCTTTTTTTATTAGTGTTTAAAATACATTCTTTGTTACTTTTTTTATTTTCTTTCTTTTGGCCTCCATAAACACTTTGTTGAGAATGCTGTTATGCCATTTAAATTAACCTTTTCAGGCAGGGTCTGTATTAGTTTTATGAAATTTATGTAAAAACCTTTTCCTTTTGGAAGATTTAACATTTCATTTTGTTATCAAATTCCTAGATTGTGGGTGCTTTGGAGATGAGCTATGTCTTTTATAAGGAAAAGCAATGTTGTAATGGTTTATTAGATAGGTAGGTGAGTGAGTGGGTGGATCAGTTGGTTCTTTATTAGTCTATAGAATATAAGTATTTATGATGTCTTCAGTAAACTACATAGTCATAAAATTCAATAGACGTTATGTATTTACATTTTAAAACTCATCGACAGTGTATAGAGGATTGACCATCAATGTTGGCCTGACCCTACTCTTGGAACTCTGAAATGAAGGATTTCTTATATGTGTAGGTATGCTGTTAAAAGTTTCAAGTGATAAAAGATGTTTACACTTACACTGTACTCTTTTAGGTATATAAATATTCAAGTTCTTGTATTGTATAGCTATGTATATTAGCACAGATAATAAAATCATTGATATTTTTCTTGACATACAGAAGGCAAGACAGAACATACATTGATGGTAAAGTAAATACACAAGATTGGATAAAAAGTGGTCCTGGGTGAAGCTCCATAAATTAATCTTAAAGTTCTCTTCTGTGGTATAAAAACTCATAATGCTGAGGCATATTTACCCCATAGCAAAAGTCCATAATTCAGATGACTATGACTATGACCATAATAGACTGCAATTAAAGATTCTACAGTAATCAGTAACAGTAGCTACTACTGTTTTTAAGTATTTATAACATAAACAAACCCTTACTTTCTTTACAACATATGCAATATTAGTTTGCCATTAGAAATGTGAGTAAAAATGTAAATCTAAAAGTTTTAATTTGTTTTGCTTATCTGGGTTTATTCTCCTTAAGCTAAAATATGTCTCAGTTTTTAAACTGTTTAAAATAAAATTATTGTCACTATACCATGTCTGAACAGAATTAGTTATCCCATTGAGTTTTAAATTCAATAAATCAGTACTAGAATCAATAATGTTAACAGCCAAGTCATCTGCTAACATGTATGTCTCTGAGTAAAAGCTGTGAATAAAATTAGGAAGATTATTAATGTATATTATGAACAATACTACTGCCAGTATGGATCCTTGAGGTACGCCATGCTTAAAGAGTTTAAAAGAGGAAGTTTTACTATCACTTAAAAACACTGATTGGTGCCTATTGCTAAGATATGTGTCATTTAATCCATAAAGTTTTAAACTATGTTGAAGGATTTTATGAGAAACTGTGTCAAAAGCTTTCATAGAATAAAAAAAAATTGACTGCATACTAAGTTACCAGACTCAAAGCCAGAGGGGCAGCACTTGTAGAATAAGGTAATCACATCTATAATACTTTGAGATGCCCGAAACCCAAATTGTTGCTTAGTTATTAAGAAATTTTCTTCAAAATATTTGTTTATTAATTAAAACCATGAAAACTTTTGGCAATGTTGGTATGATATATAAGGCCTATAATTTTCATAATCTGCTCTATTACCTCGCTTATACAGTGGAATTACTTTTGCATGTTTAAATATATCAGGAAACAGACCAGAATCAATGCAAAAATTAAAAGTATGCATAAGGGGTTCTAATATATAGATGGCTGCCAATTTTAATATTCATGAATGTACACCATATACATTAAGAGAAGTCATAATGCTTAGGCTCAGTATAGAAGATTATACTTTGTCTGCACTGACTTGTTTATGCATCTTAGTCTGCATCTTTAAAACACACTATCTATAATTTAGGCAGCCTTGGACAGAGGGCAGGCATAATGAAAAACATGTGAAATGATATCACATGTTGGACCACTTAGAAAATTCTACGAGTTTTATTTCTGGGTACAGTATTCACAGAAAATGCCAGAATTTAATTCCCGAGTTCTGTGCCTGACCTTCCAGAAAATGTAGGACTGAATCCCTTTAGTTAAACTGCTGTTCTCCAATTACAGAGTTTTCATCACTCTTTTACCTTATTTATCTTTAAATTATTTTTAGCACATATATACAAGGTTTTTATCACATTGGGATGCATCTCCTGAAGAAGACCATGTAGCTGAAAATGACTGAAAGCTCAAGAAAGTTAATTAATTTGACACAGGTATCGCCTGTGAAGCTGTACTCAGTTTTATTCACTGTGAAAATTTTAAGTATAACCAAGAATTTGTTTAGTGAAGAGAATATTGGCTGAAGATATTTTCCTTTCTTTTTTGTGGGGGGGGGGGTGGGGAGGGTGCCTCCAGGAAAATCTTGTTCAATATTTTTTAAATACTTGATATCTGCTAGGAATTAAATATTAGCAAATCATTATAATTTGTGGGCAACTTTTTTTTGTCAAGCTTGGGGCTATTGGAAAGAAAGCTGAGGCACAGGTATTTTTATCTTCAACTCACTTTTACCAAAAACAGAAACCTAGCTGGATCTGTAACATCAATGTGACAATGGCCCCTTATAAGCTGCAAATTATCCAACATTGTCTCATGAGGGTGTAGGGAAACGTTATCCAGACAACTTGCCTTAACCTGGGACCTTGAGTTTGAAAAAAAGACATGCTAATGCGAGTTTCGTGGTGGTTTAGATGATTTGCTGAAATTTAAGAGGAGTTCAGTCACTTACTGCACATTGAAATGTTTCACTTTTCAGGTTTCTCCACTTTAATTTTATAACAAGAGGAGATAAGGGAATGTCAGTATTAGACTAATTCAATAAAGAATTCATTTTTTTTTGGAACTAAAATAACTTCATAACACAAGAAATAATAAAATAGAAGAGCATGGGCTATAATATGTTTCCAATCAACTAGGGACCTTCAGGAAAAAAAATTAAATCCAAAGATCTAGATACTGAAACAAATAGCTGATTTACTCACAAATTAACATTAATGGCAGGTATAATTGCAAACAATAATTGCTTGTTTTATAGAATGAATCAGAGCGCTCAAGTGAACCTAGGGGTTCAGTGAACTTAGCTGCAGCTGTAATTTCACCAAGTGATGAAGATTCCAACACATTTACTGTGAACTCTGCAGCTGGTGAAGTGTTCAAGTTACGTGCTGCTGATGCCCGTGCCCGCCATGAATGGGTTACTCGTATTCGAGCTGTGGCAGAGATGCACACACTGGCAATTGCAAAGGTCAGTACATAATTTAGAAGTATTTGATTAGTCTCGGAAGTGCAGTAATAATGTGACTGTGCAAAAGTGTTAAGTATTCCTTGTGAAACATTCTGATTCATGTATGCAGCTACCCTGTGTATATGAATTGCAAAAGTAAGATTTTTATTGAATGGTGGACAGTTTTTAATGTGAAGGAATTATAAAGGATGCTATTTTCTTTAGCTAACTGTTCATCAGATGTATCATTGTTGATAATAAATGGTTCCTAAACTTTCCCAACTCTGTTCTCTTCACAAGCACTGCAATTCTCACACATCTATTTATATTACAAATGTTTTTCCTTGTCTATTCTATTAGCACTGTGGTAGTGCACAGTACACCTACCTCTGGTGTAGGGAACACAGGTTTGACGTTTTTCCTCTGCTGAGAGGACTGGGTATGTGTCCTTTTTATCATCACCATCCTGTAGAAGGGAAATGGTAACACCATCATGATATAATCCATTGCCTGAATGCTGAGGTTGCTTATGGTCTTTCCCACAATTCTGTTCTATCCATGAACTGGCCTTTTGGTTGAATACTCATCATTATCACTTTTCCTTGAAACCACTTATATTGTTGAGAATAATGCAGAATGAATGGGTTTCAAAATTTACAATAATCCAGTAATAATTATAACAAATATATCAGTGTATGGCTAAAACAATACAATATGAAGTATGTGGAAAAGTAATTATGCATTAACAAAAGTGCTTGTATCAAACTTCTGAGTCATATTTATAAGAGAATTTTAAAACTAAATCATTTCCACTCACATGAATTTACGTATATATTTTTAAAATATTTTAATTTTAAATCTAGACAAAAATTTATTTTCACTCTTAGACTTGTTTATTATATCCTCTTCTTAAAGAGCAATAACTTAAATATAATTTATAGTGCAAGTAATGATTGTAACACCAGGAATAAATTAATTTCCATCAAGTCTGTAACATCAATGAAATTAGCAGGAATCCTTATGCTACTGCTCAATAAATTAGAAGTAAAAGTAAAGATTTCTGAACAATCATATGCATTCTATAAATAACTTGGTATGCAATTCTAATAAGTATTTCAAATACAGGATACACACTAAATGCCATTTTCAAACTCAACAGCATATTGAAGGACATTATAGCAATTAAATTCAACACATAGATTGTTAGTGTTATTCTTTATGAAGAAATGCACAATTGTACTCAAAAGTCAAATGAGATAATGGTTCTTTGTATACCTACAATAATTACAGCTAAAGATCCTTGGTTCTGGAAGATAATGTGTAATGTTGCTCTGCTCAGTTCATAATATTTTGGCTTCAACTTAGCTCTGATATTACTCAACACACCACATAGGTAGAAAAACAAAATGCCCCAATTTGTATTTGAACATGTATATCAAATGTATATTAAATCTCTGTCTCTGATGTTATTGCAACTATTTAGCAATCTCCGCCTTGTTGTTTGTCATTTTAGCATTATTTCTTCCTGCAGTGCATCTTATTCCAGATAAAACTGGATTAAGAATGAGGCAGCAGCCAATGGTAATTTGTTCCCTTAGCAGGAGGAGTTGTATATTCTGACCAGAAAGGAATGAACAGGAAATGAAATCCTATTTAAATTAAGTACTTAAACAGCATATATCTCAAATACATTACCCCCAAAGCGCAACCCCCCCCCCCCCATTCTGTTTGCTGGTTCTGGTGATCATTCATATTTTCGTTGACGGCCTTAAAAGGAACAGTGGGAGTTTTCAGGTTCATAGTACATGGTGTTCTTGGACAAGTGTGACAAAGGGTTGCTTTTATTAAGATGATTGCTCTTTACATACAGCCTCTATCCCATTTTAGCCGGTTGGTTATAAATTTGCCATTGTATAGTTGATAGTATTGGTTATATCAACTAAAGATCCAGTACAGTGGAATGAGTGATTTGTCATGATCATTGCCCATGCCTTTTGGAGTATATTTAAGAAAAGCTGATTTTGTTGTAAAATGTGAAAAAATACAGTTCCTAATATCTCCTGCTTATCACCCATGGGGAAAGTGAAGGATTAGGTGCAGTGGTATATGCAATTAATAGCTAGTTTTAGTCCTTGGAGTGTACTTTCTTTTTACATTTACTAGTGTGAGGTTAGTGGCCTCTCACTACAAGCTCATTAAATAACATTAAAGGCCAGATCCAAAGTCCTTGCTTAAGGGACATTCATACTCAAATGTCACTTGAGTGCCAATATCAGATTCAGAAACAAAACTCAATCAAAACATGAGTGGGGAATGAGTGTAAATTGCATGAGATTTGAGTACTTTTCAAGGGAAGTCTGTTGTAAGCTTGAGATGCACTCAAAGCATTTTTTGAGGATTACAACTAAAAACAGGTTCAGAAACATTATTAAACATGTTATTAACATTATAAAAACATATAAAAATAGCTAAAAGTTTGCACAATTCTGTGTAATTTGCTAATTTAGAATTTTGAGGTTTTGTGTAACTGGAGAAGCTAAATGCTGTTAAACTTCTGTATCTATCACAGTCTAGATGTCCACATACTAAAGCATGCATGCACACACGAAAAAAAAAGTGACACAGTCACCTGGTGTGTGACATTCGACAATTTATGATTGGTGGGAATATCCACATTACTGGGTTTTCTTAAGTCTCTAATATAGAGCTCCTATTTCTAACCTAGATAAGCTATTTGATAACGGATTCGTAACTGTGCATTTTTACAATCTGGGTATACTTCAAATGAAATGCATTGATGAGCTCATTGTCACCATCACTTGACTGGGTACAATGCAAATGTTAATGCCTTATATTCGAAACATTATTATAAGAGAACAGGTAACACTGTCAATAAATAATAATGTTTTCAGTGCAATTTTAGATTCAACATTTCATTTAGTTGTTGCATGTATACTGTTACATAATTTTATAGAAATGTAAAAAAAAGAAGTCTTAAAATAATGGAGAATTTAGTAAAGCACTGGTTAATGATTTCTCAAATATTTAGTAGATAATATGTTAATTGATGTAAAATTCATACAAATATTTTGCCAGTGTCTACAAAGCAGATTTCTTTTTTCATAGGCAGATGCATTACTGTGCTTCTCTGCAGTTATTTTAAGCAAATGTTTGTTTCTGGGGAAACAATTTCATAATTGTCCAACATTTAAATCTACAAATGAAAAGCATGAAACAACACAACCTATGTGGAAGACTATGCATTCAGTGAATATAAATACAGTGAAAACCACAGAATTCTTAGCCCTCTGTAGCATTTTGAGTTAACAGTTGTTCCAGAAATGACAAAATGATGTAATGAAGAATGTCTGTGGTTACTTAATGCTATTTAATGGTCTTGCAGAAATGACAAAATGATGTAATGAAGAATGTCTGTGGTTACTTAATGCTATTTAATGGTCTTGCAGTGAGCGACCACTATCCTCACACTAATGTACTCAAATAAATGTCTCTTGGTTACCAAAGTGAGGAAGAATCATCACTCATGCTTGAGTGACAAATGAGTTGAATATGAGTGTCCTTCAATTAAGGAAATGGATATTCCCCTTATTAACCATCAGCATGCTTTGATAATACATTTTTTTCTTTTCTTTCCTGGAATGTTGCAGCTGTGAATTCTGTGGCTATTGCTCCATTTTTATCACCGGATGTATAGTGTTCCACATGGGTCATATTACTCCACGGTTTTCATTTGTAGATTCAAAATTTGGTCAATCATAAGATTTTCTCCCCAGAAACAAATGTGTGCTTAACACAATTGTAGAGAAGCACAGCAATGTTTTGTAAAATAGATCAGAATATCTGCCTATGGAAAAAGAAATCTGCTTCATAAATACTGACAAAATAATCCTCAATGAAGGTATTATTTATAAATTATTTATACAGAGAAATCAGTCAAGGTGCTTTATAGCATTTTCCAGTGTTTTTGTGCAGGCAACAACTAAGAGAAATGTTAACACAAATGAAGGCAGTGAAAGCAATATTATTTACTGATAGTGTTGTCTGATTTTTACTACATCACATAGAGGAGCTATGTTTGCATCATTCCAGAAAAGTGATGGAGGAGTTCATTTCTGCATTTCATTTGTAGTATGTTCGCATATTAAAATCATACAATTATGAATTTATGAAATAATTTATCTTGGTTAGAAATAGGAGCCCTGTATTAGAGGCATAAAACCCAGTAATCATTGGCATATTGCCACCAATCACAAATAATCGAATGCCACACACTGTGTAATTATGCCATTTGGGGTGGGTGTGTGTGTGGGGGTGGGGTGGGTGAGGTGTGGGCGTGGTGTGGGTGTGGGTGTGGCGTGGGTGTGCGTGTGTGGGGGTGCGGGTGCGTGATAGTTGGGAAGTTTACCTGCCTGTAGCTTTGTTGGTTACACATAACCTTAAAATTTTAAATCAGCAAATTGCACTCAATAGCATGAACATTCACACTTGTAACTATTTCTTACATGTTTGTAAATATTGATTACTTGGTTAGTAATGTTTGAGAAACCCTCTTTCTTTCTTTTTTTTTTTTTTTTTTTTTTTTTTTTTTGTTATCAATCCTCAAAAAATGCTTTAGCTGCATCTCATGTCTACACCAGACTTCTTTCAAAAAATACTCAAATCTCATTCAATTTCCACTCATTCCCCATTCACGTTTGTTGAGTGTTGTTTCTGAATCAGATATTGGCACTTAAATGAGATTTAAGTATGAGGTACCTCAAGTAAGGACTATGGATCCAGTGGCGGCTGCCCATATGGGGCATAGGGGCATGTGCCCTCCCTACAAAAATTACAAAAAATAATTTCTCCATAATGTTTTCAGCAAAATGCTATAATGTAACTATTTTTGTACAAATGTAAACCTTCTGTAAAGTCTTTCAGCAGTGCGCAGTTGAGGCGAAAGTGGCTGCCGGTAATATTAACCAGCTACATTTCTCGGACACAGTGGATTTTGTGGTCATTCTATGCGCAGGCGCACAAAAACTCAGTGTTATTGAATGTAGTTAGTTTGTGGGAGAAGGGTGCGATAGGCTGAGAGGGGAACGTGCACTTCAGGCACGTGGGCCTGCATGGTCATTTGCTGCGCATGCGCAAAGAGAAAATAAGAACTGACAACAAGCAAAAATTAAAGTTTGGGCCAAGTTCATGACAAAATATTTAGCAAAAGATGTCTTATATATAAGATTAAATAATAAGAAATGAACCTATAGTTTGAATGGCTTCTTTATTTGAAAGCAAATTCAATATCTGAAACTCCCGAATTAATTACGTAAGAAAATGTTTTGCAGTGAAAATTTACAATGTTAGTATTCGGTAAATCCAGCAGAAGATGAACATACATCACAGCAACTCAATCAGTATGGCTCACTCACGTGTTTTGTATCTCCGTAAAGCTGAGAGATGAAATAGATCCACGATGTTTCAATATTTCTTCTATTTAAAGTCCGTTAGAGTTAAGATTAATGTTTATTTCCTAACGTTCTGCTTTTAAGTTTCATTTGAGAACCGGGAAAGCTCAACTAACAATGATTAAGTAATTAGGTAGGGCATATGCATTGAAATTATTAATTGTTGGCATTAAAGTGCGCCATGGCAGCTTTGTAAAGTGTAGGATTGGTACTAGCTAAAAAGAAAGTGTTTAAGATAGTTAATGGTGATCGCAGTTTACTTTACTTTAAGCCTATGGGTAGCTTCCATAATTTATTGAGAGAAATGAGAGTTTTGTTTAGGAAAAGAAACAGCATGAACGTTGTAACACATGTACAAGCTATTTAGATAGTGTGGCTAGGTTGCTCATAATGAATCTTTCAAACTGAAGCTGGTATCAACTATTAAACACAGCTCTGCAATAACCACCTCGCTGATAACATTGTTGATACTGATACACGATAAACATATGAGACTTTGGAGTCAAGTCAGCAAAGTTGTTGGGAGTTCTGCATTATCAGCCAGTGATGATGAAGGAATCCTGCTAATGTAAGCATACACAGTATATGCATGTATTTTGAATTCCCAAATTTTATTTGTTAGGTTCAACGAACTCCATACATGAGTATAAACAATAGCATAGCCATACATTTATTAAGGTGATGTATCTGTGAAACTTTGAAAATACATAATATGTAAGATACCTTATTGAACTTTATACCAGTTATAATATTAAATCTTTTCACCACGTATCAAAATTCTAGCTTGCATGGTGACTTAAATAATAATTGTTTACTGCCTAAATTCATTGTTCTAATAGGAATGAGCCACACAATGCATTTTTCAAAATATCTTTACACAAAAATCTAGTTTTACTGTACATGAATATAAAAGTACATTTGTCATATTACTTTTTTTATATTAGCCCTAGTTAGTGTAGAAAAATTATTACTTTTCGTTCTCTCCAAAACTCTTCATTTTTCAAAACTTAATAATTTATTCCTAAAAATCAGAGCATTATTTTGAAAAAGTAGTATGGCCATTTTCTTTAATGTGGTTTTGGTTGAAAGTGTAAATATTTAAATTAGTGAAAAATTGCAATGTGTGGAACAGTTTGAGCATGGAAAAGTGTGGGAAAAAAATTGGGAGAAAATAAGGTTTAAAGCTAGGAGTGCATATTACTAAACATGCGTCTGTGTGTCTATGGCTTCTGTTAATTGTTATATAAAGTTCAACAAGTAGGAAAAACATATATTTTCTTTAAGTTTAGAATTCATATAATTTTATTATGAGACAAAGTAATTTTTTAATTTTTCAGCATTTTTGGTGATAGTTCACAGATGCATCATCTTAAGGAAGGACATGCCCATAGGTATCATTTTTTAAAACAATTTGAAAAAAATCAAATAATAAATATAAATTAGTCCTGTGTTGAAATATTTTAAAAACACTTGATTCTATATTTACATATTAAGCTGCAGTGATCGGAGTTAAAATTAGAATTTGCTATTACTTTTTAAAACTTTTTAGCAAAGGGAGAGAAGAATTTCAGTCCCTAAAACCCCTCTAATTAATTAAATGCTTAGACAGGAACATTCAAATTGCTCCTTTAAAAGTAAACTATTTCAGCAGACATTGTAATGCAATCTCGCATTAAATATGAATGAAAAATGTTTCTTGTTACTAACTGTGCAAAATCACTTGCGGTTCCCTGCATGCTGCGCAGAGTAATACATAAATGATGCTTACACTTGTTAAAGTGTTTCTTTAAAATAGCTACAGGAAAACCAGGGCTACACGTGTTTTGACGTCCTTATTAGTGATTGTTACGCTGTTGGTCCCAACAGCATTCAGAGTGAATTACAGTATAATTTCTCTAGAGTTTAGCTCTATTTGTGTGAAGAATATTAGCTCAATATGAATAAAGTCAATGAATTAATTGGAAGACAATTGAATTTTGAGAGTAGAGTTGGTGCCTAAGCTTTAGGTCTGCCAGGGCCGGACATAATTATTGTACAACAGACGGAAGGAAAAATTAGAAATTTTCAGAAAATTTAATAGTGGCATGATTTATAAAGCAAAATGGCTTTGCGAATGCGAAGAGAGAAATGCATTTTTTCGTTTTTCTTGCATTCTTTTTGGTGGTGATGATGCATGGAGCACAACGGGTGTAAAAGTCTTAAAGCACTTGAGTGAGAAACTAAAAAAACACTGTGAATCCAAGAAACACTTAAATAATGAAATGGATCTCGTGCTTCTAGGTGAGGTGGATATGATACAATTAGACAATGGCTACAGAGCTTCAGTTCGTAAACAGCATCAACAGGTTGACAAAAATAGATATACCTTATCCTGTCTGATAGATTGCGTGAAGTTCTGTGGTGCATTGCGCTCCATGGCCATGACGAATCCGTCGATTCAGATAATCCTGGGATATTTCATGGTTTAGTTGATTTCGTAGCAGTTTGGATATTGTGATGAAAGAACATTTAGAATCTGCAACTGTTTTTAAGGGTACGTCGAAGACGATCCAAAATGATATACTTGATGCTATGCTTGCAGTGCGTCAAAGTTTCATAATGAAAGAAATTAATGCAGCTGATCACTTAGCCATCCAAGCAGATGAGAGACAACAGACAATGCAACAAAAATGCAGGTGGTGCTTATATTTACCTATCATATTGCTGGCAAAATACAGGAGTGATTTTGGGGTTTCTTTCAAGCGCTCAATCATATGGCCGAAGCTATAAGCTCTGCAATTTTGTGTGAACTAAGTTAGGAATTGATAAAACTCCTGAAAAACTAATTTGTCAAACATTTGATGGTGCAAGCATAATGAGTGGTGCGCAAACTGGTGTACAAGCGCGTATAAAAGAAATATACACTTAAGCCAATTTTGTTCACTGTTATGCGCATGTTGGAAATTTGATCATGCAGAAAGCTACATCGCACATAAAAAGTGAATATATTCTTTAGTGATATTCAGGGCATTTCTTCATTTTTCAGCCGCTCTAATAAGAGAACAGAAATGCTAGATAGAGTTAAGCAACATTTACCAAAAGCAGCTCCAATGCGTTGGAATTTTCAGGTGCACATAGTTAATACAGTGTTTGAAAATAGAGATGTTCTTATCGAATGTTTCCAAACAATCTGTGAAACAGAAAACGATCAAAACACTGTAAGACAGGCTTCTGGTTTCATCAGATTGCTCAATGATGCTACCTTTGTGTACTGGCTGAACGTCTTCCGCAGAGTGATGCCGCACTTACATATTCTGTTCTCCCAAATCCAAACGCGCAATATTGACCCTGAGCTAGTGTCTGAATTCTTATCAAACTTTGTTCACAAGATTAAAAGAATTCGATCAGATTTAGGGGAAACTCATGACAAAACTCCAGTTCCTGCCAAGCAGCAGCGAACTATTGAGCAACAAAAACGAATTGTTGCATTAGAGACATGTGACACTATTGTATGTAATGCAGAAGAAAGATTTTGTTTCACGGGTCATTTAGCAGCTGCCAAACTTTCCAGGTATCAAATTTTGAAGGATTTTGCAGTCGGTTTCCGGTTAAGGATTTTGCGGCAACTGTAAAAACATTCCCGAAAGTGAACAAAGCCGTACTCAAAACTGAGCTTGAAGTGCTATGTTCAAGAGTAGACTTGTGTGTGGCAGATTGAACTGCAGTGCTTTTGCAACTTTTTCTGCATAACAATACACAAGAAACATTCTGTGAATGTGTTTATTTATTAAGTATCATTGTTACAATTCCAATGTCGACAGTAGAAAGTGAAAGGTGCTTCTCTACTTTAAACCGCATAAAAACGTTCTGAGGAATACAATGAGCCAGGTTAGACTAACAGCCTTAGCTATGCTTTCCATTGAAAGTAAAATGATGCATTCGATTCCTGACTTCAACCAGCAAGTTATTGATGTTTTTTCTCAAACAAAGGATCGAAGGATGGAATTCACCTACAAATAGAAAGGTTAGTATATTTATACAGTCAGCATTGCATTTTACCACTGATAGTTTGAGTATGAACTCATTTTAGCAAAACCTTAGGTTGTGCCCCAGTATGCACACAGTATGTGACCTTCAGCTGCCACTGTATGGATCTGGTCTTAAGAATAGCAAGTATGTTTCTGTACAGTTTTCTTATCTCTCTCATATTTCATCCATAACTTCTCTCATTACTGCCTTTGAAATGTACACATCTCTGAAACATTTTCCTCTCACATATAGTTGTTTTATAGGAACACGTGAAAACTTTCAATGTAATTATTTGTCACCTACAGTTTGATTTATGGTACCTAGCCATTTTCTGGTATGCATTTAGCATTTGTTAAAATATATAGCTCAGTTCAAACATAGCATTATTTGGTAAAATCAGATTTTTATTAATATGAATGTTGAATCAACTTAACAGCCAATTAATTTGTAACACATGGATAATGAAATCTTTAAATACAAACCTTCCACAAAGTTTCTTGGTGTATTCATCGATAAGCACTTAAAATGGAACACACACAGAAAACCTAGCTGGTAAACTAAGCACCTACAATAAACTTTTCTTTCAGACTAATAAACAAAGCATTAAGCCATTACATAATGAGGAACCTATATTTTGCATATTTCCATAGTTCAATTAGATTTGGTATACACTATTCTGGGAAAATTCTGCTGCAGGAAATAAACTTCAGAAAAAGGTGGTCAGAATAGTAATGAATTTAAAACAGAACAGACTCCTATAAGCCAGGATTTAAACAATTAGGGATATTAGTACTTCCATGTATGTATATTGCAAGTGTTACCATTCTATGTAAGAAATCACTTAAATATTTTGAAATCAGTGGCAATTAGCATAATTACATTACCAGAAATAAAGATTGTTTCAGCCTTGTTACACTTAGAAGTACACTTTTCAGTCAGAATCTCATTTATTTTGGCAATATGTTATATAATATACCTACTACCCACTCACTGCAAAAATGCCACCTCAGAAGCAAAATTCAAGCACAAACTTAAAATAGTATTGCTTCTATTATCATTATAATATTTATCCTTATGCATATGTACATATATATTTTTATACTTAGCTTTAAGTGTTTTGTTCATAGCTAACTATTGTAATGCTAATTAAACATTATCTATTTGTAAATTTGTACATATAAATTGATGCATCTTATGTCATATATTTGATCTTTTAAGATGAATAAATGATTTGATTTAATTTAATAAAAACGGGCCTACATTTATATACAAAACTCTGTCAGTCACACTAACAAGAGTTTTAAGGACCTTACAAAATATTCTTGTTAAAGTTATGCTGTGTCTATTGGTTTTCTTATATTCAACTGTCATAGGTCGTCTCCTTAGCACGGTAGTAGCGCAGCTGCTTACCAAGCGGGAGACCTGGGTTCGATCCCCAGTACCGGCGTGGGGATTTTTCTCCCGCTGGGAGACCTGGCCCGGGGTGCACTCAGCCTCGTAAGGTCCCTGGGGGGCCAATTGAGGAGCTACTTGATGGAGAAGTAGAGGCTCCAGGTCATGAGGACCGCATTAACCGGCCGGGAGGGCCTCGAGGCGCTGACCATGTCTCACCCACCAATACTGCACCCCATCCATGACGTCTGTAGTGGACCGAGATGGGGGATGCAGCGGCTGGGCGGTAGGCCAAGGCTCCCTGTGAGCTGTCGTGCCATGGAGTTATATTCAACTGTCATTATTCCTAAATTTTGGCAGTTTGGATGTATTCCATCATCCAGTGTGCAGTTTATTATAAAAGTATATGTAATGCTATACCTTTACACTACTTTAGACATGTTAAGTGATAATGGATTGAAGACAATTGATTTATCTATAAAGGGACTAATGCTATTATCCATAAAGGTAAATAATGTAAACATTTCTTATATCATTGTTATGGTTATCATTGAAGCCATTATCATTTTATCATTTCTGTTATAACAAAAAGAATGTGAGCATTAATAATGTAATTCATGCTATTAATTGCTTCACAATGTATTACTTCCAAATTATCATCATCATCATCATTTTTATTTTTACTATTACTTATTTTTAATATTTTTAATATTATTATTATTCATTGTTTTATTTTTTGTGCCTTTCTAACAGAGCAATCCACCTCTTCGTCACCATGATTGCTCAACAGGTGCCTCATCAACAGCTACATCTCAGAGTTCAAGAACACAGTGTTCGACTGAAGTACTGGATACCTTTAACTCAGCTAAAAGATACATTCAACAAGCAGAGCAAAATGCTGCATTTCTGACAAAAGCTATCGAAGATCTTCCTGGAACAGGTAATTTATCTTGCTCTTTGCTGTATGCTTCCATATTATACCCCATTTGTAATGTGCTTTTCATACTAAGCAGTTTCAAATGTAGGCAATCACATCACATCATTTCATTTTCATTCAAGTACGTTTATAGGACATGTCAGTATAACCTATTTATATTATAGGTGCACTAAAGTTTTACATGTCTTTTACTGTATTTAAGTTTCTCTGCAGAAATCCATTTTATGTTAAAAATTTTTTATAGCTTTAATCATTTCTGTTGATTGGTTTATGTTCATTTTATTTGGTAGTCAATTGAACAATTACCTTCCTACAATTCTATTGCACAATTATGCTTTGGCACCTTTAGTGTTTTTCTGAGGTAATCATCATTGTTTCTCAAACCATAAAAATGTATTTCATAGTTTGTGTGGTGTCATTTATGTACAGGAATTTTATGCTTTTATATATGTTAAACACTTGGCTCATTCATTAAATATATGCCTTTATTTTTTAGTAATTTGTGCTGCATGGGGTTTCCAGATTTAAATATTTGTGAAAGGTCATTTAAAGAAAGTTTTTACTATTTATTTAATCCATTCTTTCAATTTCTGATCTTAATTTTATGTTATCTGCATTGTGATTTGTTAACTAAAAGTCTGATGTTTTCCATTCACATTAATTTCTCTAGCTATTCTGCAGCAAATTATTCTTACAAAAGATTTATTTTTTCATCTATTTCATGCTGAGATCATGTTGCTTCCTTATAAATAAAAGGGAAATAAAAGAATATACTAGGCTAAAGCAATAGTCAAATCCTTTTAAAGGTGGGCACTATCTGAAATGATTGAAAGTTGGTCCTCTTTGCATGGCCAGGACAAAAGAAAACATATATGAAATGAATGACAACTTCCCATGTGAGAAAAATTTCTCAGAAATAGTTAAAAATAATGTAATACAACATACATTGTGTGTTATAATTATACCTACATTTTCTCTGAAGTACTACTGTGTCAAGAAAGTTCCAGGAATTTGCCAATAAATCACAAAAAATGAATTATTCATCCAATTTTATTTTATTGCCTTCAAAGTGGGCCCCTTCTGAAAGTATACATTTATGCCAACGAATAATCCAATCATCAAAACATTTTTTGTAGGCACTTTTAGGCATCGATGTCAATTGTCGCCACGTATTTTCCTTTATGTCTTCTATCGACTGAAAACAGGTACCTCGAAGTGGTAACTTGAGTCTTGGAAAGAGAAAGAAATCAGCAGGAGCCATATCAGGTGAATATGGTGGTTTTTTGATGAAATTTGTTGAGTTTTTGGCCAGAAATTCATTCACAATAATAGCCTTGTGAGCTGGTGCGTTATCGTGGTGCAGAATCTGTGGGTTGTCGTTCCACAAACTGGCCTTTTTTGCCGTATTTATTCTCTCAAATGCTGCATAATGCTCTTTTATTTACCATCGGACCTTCTGGCAAGAACTCTGAGTGCACGACACTGCGATAATGGAAAAAAAAAAACTGTCATCATGACTTTCATTTTTGATCGAGTTTGACGTGCCCTTTTAGGTTTCGGTTCAGTTGGAAGGCGCCACTCGGAATCTTGTTGACTGGTTTGAGTGTCAAACTCTTAAACCCATATCTCATCACCAGTTACAATGCGTTTCATGATTGTGGGGTCGGAACTGGCTCGTTCTAGCATGTCTGCAGCAATCCTTACACGATTGAGTTGTAGAAAATTCAAGTCTTTCGGAAGTAACTGAGCTGCAATGCATGTCATGCCCAAACAATCATTTAAATGGTACAAATCGATTCATGAGACACAGAAAGTTCAGCGGCAATCTCTCTCAGAACTAAATGACGATTTTCAGACACCATTTTCTTCACTTAAGTGATGTTTGGTTCAGTTGAAACCGTTGATGGCCGACCAGAGCGAGGCAAATCTTCCACCACATCTCGACCACTTTTGAATGCACTGTACCACTCATTTGCACACCGTTTTTGATAAAGTCGATTCACCATAAGCCCTCTGTAACATTTTCAGAGATTCAGCACATGAAATACTATTTGCAATGCAAAATTTGAGACAGATTCTTTGTTCAATATTTGTATCCATCATAAAATCGCAAATCACCTTTGAGATGAACTAAGAAAATGGTGCACTGTAAACAAACTAGATGGCAGATGACGATCGAACTCTGCATGGGTATAGAGGAAAGTTGTTCCAACTTAGCAACAACAATAATTTCGAATCCCCTTTTAAACAGTATTTTTAAATGATCAATTCCCGGTGCTTTCTTGACAGAATGTAAGTTTTTGTTTGTCTCTTATGGTGTACTGGTTAATGCAAAAGTCATCCAGAATGAAAAGTACTTTAGTGTCTATTCCCAAGAAATTCAGAAGACACACTCTGTCTTTTAAATATCATTAATATTCAGTGTTTTAATTAAAATCATTTGAGCCATTTTTTAGAAAATGAAAATCTTCAAAAATGTTCCATGTAAAGAGTAGTTGGGTGGGTGGGGATTTTACTGAAAATCTCTATGTGCACCCTTGGTTGATACTAATCTCAAATACTAAATTTGGTGTTAAACTGGCTTTTTGTTTTTGAGTTATGCAGTTCACATGCACACACACAAACCTTCTGTATCTAATATGCACATTGTAGGTACATGCTAGAGAAAGTAAAAATGTATGCATTCTGTTGGACATTTATTACAATATTTAGGCTGGAGTGGTATTATGTTATGGTTTTTGAAATTGAGTATGCCCTATTTTCTACATCTTCAACATCTTACGACCATCATGTCATCAGCACACCTACATGCCATGCCTCCCTTTGATTCTATCAATTCAGATGTTTCATTTGTATATATTAAGCACAGGAGGTGTTCTAATTTTGAGACTTGGAAAACGTATTGGTGTACAGTTTTGAAATCTGATATTATTTTTCCATCACACCATTTGCATGCAAATGACACAGTTAATTACTTTTCTCTGTGCTGTAAATATTTCTTAAAGCTAAATAATGAGACATAAAAGTAATAATGGCTTGGCCAGGTCTACTATATTTTCTAATGTAATAAAATACAGATATGTTATGTTGATACAACTGCAGATTGTTACACCTAAATAATTTGGTATATGATATAAATGTAAAAATGAATTGAGTCATCTTTTTTACATTTATTGCTCCACTGCCTTCATTTGGGAGGACCGGTTTCAGGGTACATTAACCTTATCTTCAGTTCCGAGGTTGACTGACACTATATGCAACAGGTGGTTGTGTGTAGCCTGATGCTGTGCTCCCCTCTACTCTTGTCAATAGGATGATGTCATCCAGGGCAGGGATCTCAAAATTCATAAGGGAATCTTCTTCTTTAGTGACAAAGATGTTTTCCCAAATTTGCATTTTTATTTGGTATATAGTATATGACAGTTCAGGTGAAAAACATTTACAACCAAATGTTACAAATTATTACAAAAATGTGAACAGATTTTTACAACTGCACCATTTTTACATTGCGCTTTTCATTGCACTTGATCTGGTATTTTGTAAACATCATGATACCCTTTGAGAGGGAGGATAATGTTTCAGACTGAATAACAGGCCATGGAATTGGAGCATCTTTATAGCTGCTCACACCTGTGTGCTGCCATTTATGACATTGGCCTTGCTGCTCTGTGGAATATTTTTTCTGCTTAGGGCATCAGGAAGCTTGTGTAAAGCTGGGTCAAGTGATCCAGGATCATAGCCAACTTAACGTCCAGGAGGTGCATCAACATTAATTCATACTTCAGTTAAAACATTTGGTGCATAAAAAAAAAACAAAAAAAAAAAAAAACTGACCGTTATATGTTGATATAATGATTCTTTTGATAGTGATAACTTATTGGATCACATGAATTTGATGTAATTTTACTACCTTTCTTGGCTAGAAAGGCAGCTGTTTCATTACCCTGTATTCCGCAATGTGCTGGTATTCATTGAAGTATTAATCTTTTATTTAAATTCATTAGTTTTATGATTTTGTGGCATCCTGCAATATTTAAGTTATTAGGTGCTAAATCAGATGTTATGGATGTAATAGCTGCTTTAGAGTCAGATAATAGTACCACTTTTTCAAATTTATTTGTATGATATAGTAGGTTTTGTAAGCTCTTAAGTATTCCGGAATCTCTCCATCAAAATTTGTAGTATTTAAACTTAATCTTTTGTAGAAAGAGAAGAGAGGGCATATTGCACCTGCGCCAGTATCACTGTTATTTGGTAAGCTAGAACCATCAGTATAAACATGTAGCCATTCATTGGTAGGGTTTCTTAATATATTTTATTAATTTGTTGAGTTGGTTTTTTAACCCTACGTCACTTACATTGTTATTATGAGGGACTAGTTTTGAAAGCATAGGCTTTCGAAACTAGTCCCTCATAATAACAATGTAAGTGACGTAGTGTTAAGAAACCAACTCAACAAATTAATAAAACATATAATTTGACCGTCACTGTCACTAAATTCCTCCAAACATCAAGGGTTTCTTAAATTTATTATTTCTAGAGTCATTGGTTTCAGATTTTGTAAATTCTTCAGCTAAGTGTAGATAGTGTTCAGTATCAAATAGTTCTAATGGGTTAATATTTGTTTGTATGTTTTCTTTTAAGTAAGGAAGTTTTAATCTATGTTTGACTTCTTTGACTTAATTAACGAACTTTGTTGAGTTTTTAGGTTTACTTGTGGTTTTCTTTTTGCCCCAGTCATTAAAAGGTAGTCGGATTAATTTTTCATATTGTAAGATGGCTGCTTGTTTAATGTCAAGTTCAAGTCTTGGATTATTTGTTAAAATTTGTAGAGCAAGTACTGGGGTAGTTTTAACAGCTCCAGTTACTAGGCGAAAAATTTGATTTTGTAGGATATTAAGTTTTTCTATATTTGCAGTTATTAGTATCTCTTCACAATATTTAAATGTTGGTTTAATATACATTTCTCCTCCTCCTCCTCTGGTGACAACTCTAGCGTGCTGTGCATTTTAGTAAATCCTCTGTCTTAAAAACCCTGTAACTTCATTGTTTTAAGGGAATTTAAGAGAATCGTTATCTCAGATTTATATAAATGTGCTTATAATGTTGTTTAAACACTTTCAGAGGCAGTGTATTGAATTTTATTTTGGAGTTTTCCCAATTATCCTTCTTGCAACATTAATCTGTTCTGTTACCATTATTGATTAACAGTAAATGTACATAAGTGAGTCTTCATGTGTTCAAGGTAGTGTGTTCACCCTACAGAATTTTAAGGAATTATGTTCAATTAAGCCCATGAATGTTAAAAGACCATTATATGAAAACAATATATTATGAAAAAGAAATATGTTTTCAGTTTGGATTAGCATATTTTAGGAAAAATGTAGAATACATATATAAGAGATTTATGATCATGCTAAGAGAGCCTCAACCAGGACTGTAGTCCAGAAGATGTAGGGGGAGCTTCTGGATTTTATTTATATAGCACATGAATGCTTCTACAAAAAAGTAGCTTTTTGAGAGTTCCCATTATTTCTCAAATTAATTTTGTAGTATTAAGCATGCAAGCTCTTGAATGATATTTGTATGATTTATGGGTCTGTTAGTTTTTGCCATCATTTACATACAATGTTTAAAGCAGGAGTTAAGAGTAAGTTTCAGAAAAATTTGTCAACAGACTATTTGTATTTATTTTGTGTTATGCAGCAAGGTGGAACACATTCTTTTCATAGGAGAGTTGACAAATTTAAAGAAATTGTTCAACAAATAGTGGTACTTTAGTATGGAAAATCAATTTGCCATCCAATGGAAGTTTTGGTCATATAAAAAAAAAAAAAAAAAATACCAAGTCTGAAATTATGCTTTGATTTTACATATATTATGCAAATGTATTTACTTAGATTGTATTACCGTTATTTATTACTGTAATATGTATTATGTTGTAAATACAACTATGCTCGGTTGCTGCTCCAGCATCATGTACAATTTAGGACTGTTAATGAACAGCAACCTAAACATACATTTCAGGTGATTACAACCTTTTGAACTGCCACAACTAAATGTATCTTACATAAAGAGGCTTGGATACAAAGAGGTTATCAAGCAATAAAACAAACAAACTAAAGCGATGAAAGTGAAATTATCGTACACTTGACTCACTCATTTTTAATCAGTACATGTTTCAAGTGTGTTTTTTGTCATCAGTTGTGAACCAACAAGTGCATGAAGTGTTAAAGTGACAAGGTTGTAAAGACTTTTAAAATTCATGAATTTCTGCTGTGTATTTAACTTTTACCTTGATCAGTAAAGCTTGTACTATTAGGCATTTATTGAAAGCATTTCTGTTCTCAACTACAGGTTTTTCTAGATATTGTAAAATAGCATTTGCTGAAGTATTAATCTAATTATGCAGTTTAAGTTAATGTTGCCTACAAAGCATTGAACATACAGAATTTTCGTAAGAATACTGAGATATAAATGGAGTAAAAGTTTGAAGCAATGTTCACAAGGATTGCAGAAAACTAATTTAATTCAACATTTATAGTGTAATACCTATTGCTATACTCTGATGTTGAAAAGAATCTTACTTTTGTTTTCTCAGGAGAAGGACTTAAACATACAGATCCAGAATTGTTAATGTTAAAGGCAGCTGCACAGACTTCAGTGATCACTCTGAATCACAGTTGGTCTGTTCTTCAAGAACTACATATTGGTCCAGCATTTCCTAGTAATTATAGAAGTGTGTATCACCCTGAAGAAGTAGAAGCAAGGAGAAGGTAAGCAAATCATTTTGAATACCCCTCAATATTGCTAGTGTGGATCATTTATCAGTCAAAACATAGTGGTTTTTGTAAGGTGTTATCCCTTTTATAACATTGGAAGTCTGAATGCTTAGGTAAAATGATGATTAAAAGGCTTACAGTTAACTCCTCTTGCTCATCAGTCAGTAATAACGGAGAACTCTATATTAGTAATAGAGTAATCAACTTAAGTATTTTTGCAAATTTAGATTTGAGCAGAATCAAAGAGAAAAATGTTTTACTTTTTCTTTTATTGTATTTCTTCCTGTTGGCTACATTTCTACCAAGTGAAGAAGAAACCTTGAATATCAAGACTCTGGCTGGCATGGCATAGGGGAGGTTCCAGCCTGGGATTCCTTATAAATAAAACTTAAATCTTATTGAATTTTCTTTTTATATCTATAGATGCTCTTAATGGCTCATTCTATATTGGGCATGAAAGACTGGACATTTTGCTTGGAGGCTTCTTTATCAGACTTGAAGTTCTTTTACATGCTATACATTTACAAGAAGGGACCATTGGCTTCATTTCCCCTCTGAAGGAAACCATGATAAGGATTTTTATGGCCCAAAAATTTCATTGCCCTTTGCTGGATTTGAAATAGATCTTGGGAACTACAGGCTAGCAGGTTATCCCTAGACAACAGAGGACAATACTCAGTTAGCTATATAAGGAGGGGATGTTTGTATATTTCTGGTAATGCCAGTAAATAATCCAAATATTTAAGGAATAGATAATGTATAACGTCAGTACCTCATGAGCGTTTCTTCATAATGCATAGCAGATAACATTGGGAGCATTCTTATCTGAAAGCAATTATAGATCATCCAGACTATCAGCCTATGTAACAAATGGTTTTATAGAAATAAATCCCAGTACTGTTATAATGGTATGGGTTTTTCAAATGGTAAAAGTGATATTATTTGCTATAGTCAAAACTAGGTAAATCATTAATGATATATTGAGAATGCAGTTCTATGATTCTTAAATAAATTAATGTAAGCTTCTGTGCATAACAGCAATTTTTAGTGCACGAGTGCTATAGAAAAGTGTCAGCAAGTTGTAAGAGAGTGGGCATTTGAGCTAAATATGAAAAATACATACATGTGTTCTTATGTTGCCTCAATCTATATGCTACACATGAACCAATGAAAAGAAAAAGAAGAAAGAAAAAAAGTATTTAACAGGGATGCATCTTTTTTGCATTTCTGTTTGCATGGTTTTATATAAAGGGTAGTAGAAAATGAGTTATCTTGGTTTGCTATCTATAAAAACTTTATATAACACATGAAACTTAGTATGCAGAAAAAAGAAAGCAATTTTCTGTTTTTCTGGTTTTTGTCTGCTGACATTGATGCATATCCCAATTAGAGAAACCAAATATCAGATTAATATGTATGTCTGCTTCACCCTTCAATAGCGGTGACTGCCCATTTAGTATTTTCTTTTCAGCATGGAAGAAGGGAATGTTGCTGGGCACTAATCCAGACTACAAGGAGGGATTTGCACGCACTACCAACTTTGCTGTTGGTTGGCCTCTGTTGGTGTCTGGGGTCTCGTGTCATGGTCCAAAGAATTACTCCTGATGTCAGAAAACCAAATGTTTTCCTTTGAACAAAGTTCATCTGTTCTTCCTGTACCCACAGTGCCAATATTCATTTGCTCTCTATGCCTGCCATATTCACTCTTATGTTCCTTCATTTATTACACTGCTGTATTTGTGCTGTGTACAAAAACAAAATAAAATAGGAATAAATTGCTTAAACCTGACATGCTTACTGGTTCAGAAGAAGGAACATGAGGAATCATATTTCATGCATACCCTTAATCTACAACACTGGATGTGGTCTAGGGTAACATGCCAACCTCCAATTATTCTAGGAGCCACAGGCCCCCTACCTGTGGTAGGGGCTTAAAACTAGGGTTTATATGGTGAACAGTATATACCTACAGAGCAGCAATTGTGTCCAAAATATTTCAGGTGACTTTGTTGGGTTTGTTGAGTAAGTTTATCCCCAAGAGTTAAGAAATGCCTGTAGATGAGTTGTAACCCCTCTAGCTTAGACAGCCTAGCTAAGGAAGTTATTACCATGCACCTTTCAGATCGAGTGTGTCAGGCATACAGTCTACATGGGAAACATGATGACAAGGAATTCCCTTGTATATGGTGTTTCTCACATTCAAGGGTACTACAGTTCCAGAGGTTATATGCTGTGGTTATGAGCATGCTGCCATCTGCCCATATGTGCTGAAACTCGTGCGCTGCTTCCAAGTGCCTGTGCACAACCTGCAACCTCTATGGTCTAGTGGCCATGGAGATACAACCTGTGTACATGGTCACTGCTTGTGAACTGTGAAGGGAGTCATGTCTCTAGCTCACAACAGTATCTGAGGTACTTAGATGAGAAATACATACAGGTGTTACATGTCAAGCAACATCGAACCTTTCCTGAAGTATGGCGACACTTTGAATAGCTGTAGCCTGCCTACACTTCAGGATACTCCTTTGCTGTTCACTGCACTCTTGCCCAGTCTATTGGTTTACAGACTGTGCCCATTGCCACTGCATCGACCCAAACACACTTGTCAGAAGCTCTTACTCCTTTATCTGTCCTACATCTGGATGCGGTCAACACTGTAAGCCCTCTTCTAACCCAAACTTTCCTGGTTCATTATTCCCAGGAGTTTGTTCCTATCGGCTCCATTGTGCTCTTGCTCTGCAAGTAATAAGTTCTCTTTCAACTTCTGCCACACAATGGAGTTGAAAGATGTAAAAGATTTTAAGATGGCCAGAATTAAATCAGCCAAGGTGAGAAAGAAAACAATTATACTGCCTTAATTTTTCTCTCATCATGGATATAATCCAGTGGAATCTTAATGGGGCCAGGGCACATCTTCTGGAGCTTTAACTTCTAATCAACCTCATCACACCATTCTTCATCATTTTCAATCATTCAGACATGACTTAATTGGTTGATGGTGCCTGCAATGGCTGTCACTCTTATTGTGTCCACTCTCCTTGCTGCAACTATCGTGCCCAACACCCCACTGCAAGCAGTGGTGGTACGCATAACATGACATTGTGTTTCCTTCCCTATTTACAATGTTTACTTGCTGCCATACAATGTGATACAAGAAGCCGACCTGGCATTGTAAGCACAGATCCACCTACCATTGATCTTCTTGAATGATGTAAACACGAGAAATATGCTTTGGGGTTCTTCTGTAGACAATGCTCGTGGTGCCATAGTTACAGCCATTTACAATAGGTATGGCTTATTGCTATTACATATTGGTACACCCACTGTTTTATCTCTCACCTGTAGCATGCACTCCACTTAGACATTACTTTCTATGCCCTGTTTTAATATCACTCCTGAATTGGTCGGTGTTCTCTAACCTCAACGGCAGTTCATTACCCCATTAATATTCGTTTCTTGGGACAACCTTCATTGTCAATTTGGCACCCCCACTGATTTACTTCCAAGGCTGATAGGGAAAAATTTTCCTCTCTGCTCTATCTGACATATAATGGTTGTATCTCCATAGAAGAACTGGTGAAATATTTTTGTTCAGTGTTGCTTGCAGCTAAATCAGGTACTCTTAGGAATTGTTCTACTCAGGATATTCCAGTGCTCTGATGGTTGGAGAAATGTTGCTTGACAATCAAGGCAAACAACAAGCTCTTAATCTTTTCCACCTGTAACCTAGGAAGGAAGGAAGGAAGGAAGGAAGGAGACTTTGTCGCATTTAAACATGCTTGGGCTAGGCATGTTACATACTTTAAAGTGTAAAGTGGGAGTCTTACATCGCATCCCTTTCCTGCCAGAGCTTATTGCAGCAGGTGTGGATTGCAATGTGCTGCATGTCTGATAAGTGTTCCTGGATGGTCAGTCTTGGTTTTATCATCCTTGGCTCCGCATTCATCAGCAAACCAGATATTGTTAGTGCCCTGGCCACTGCCTTTGCTGCCACAAGTGCAATAATTAGGACAGCTCTTTTCTTTCCAACAAAGAAGCTGCTGAGCACATTTGCCTTGAGTTTACTAGTGATAGTAATGAACCATACACGGTATCTTTCACCTTTGTTGAACTAACACGTTCATTGTGTATTGCAAGGAACTCATCTTCTGGTCCGAATGAAATTCACAACAAATGCTACTTCGCCTCCCACCTGCAGCTGTTACATTCCTTCTAGGTCTGTATAATCAAATATGGTATGAACAGGTGTATCCACCTATGTGGTGAGAGGTATTGTTGTCCCTATCCCTTATTCTGGCAAAGACCAAACCGTTCCCTCAAACTATCTTCTGATTTGCCTCATAAGCATACTTGGTTTACCTGGTGGCTGATGTGTTTTTGCTGTGTTCCGCACAGCGCAGATATTGTCTCAACCATTCAAGCAGTGACAGTCTGGTATGTCTAGAGCAGTTTTAACCTTGTCCACTCTACTGCACACTGGTTAGCTATAAGGCAATGCTGCTGCTGTTATCTATCTACCTACCTCAGAGAACCGGTTAGTCCTTCAAATTGTGTCAGTGGTGGACTCATGCCACATAACAGGGTAAAAAGATACTGCAAAGCCAAATTGGAACGTAAGTACTTTTGTGTTCCTAGAAAAAATACAACTTTGTGTTTGCTATGCCAAAAGGAATGCACTGCTCCAAATGTACCACCGGCATTTTCAAAGTGCCCATTCACAGGATTATGCCGAGCTGAATTTGGCAGTTACATATTTTAATTACTTATGTATGGCATGTTTTATATGAGTATACTAATAAATTTGCATACATACATTCCATCATGCATACATTTTGTTTCATTAATTCTCCTCTGCATGCCCCATTACAGAGTAATACACACACACAAACACGCATTTGTTAATGTGTATCAAGTCATACTTGCTGACTAAACAGAATATGATACTATTTGTATAATAGTAATCCTGATACTATAGTAGCGACAATTTAAGTAGTAATTTAAACATTTCAAAAATAATTTAATTCCTTATTCTATCTAAATAGGACCAAACATAAAAATTTGGATGAATTGAAGCTTGCATTAAAAGCTAGAGAGATGAGCGAGCTTTGATTTGCTTAACATAAAACATACTCCTTTCAGTTATCTGCTCTCAATGCATATAGCACCAAAATTTTAATGTTTTGGAAAGGAAGAATGCTTAACCATGGTCTCCGAGCAGCTTTATCTAGAACAGTATAAATTAATATGCCTCTCTTGATGAACTGTGACAGACAAGATTACCGAAATGGCTAATCATATTGAATATCAATTGAAAGATGGACTTATAAAGATAAATTGGTATTCTTAAGCCACTGATGAGAGCACTACATTCTAAATGCTGCTCAATTAGCCATTTTTATATGTGGTTTGACTTCTGAACTTGGTATATTTAAAGAGTTTCTCAAGTTTGTTCCTTTGGTAAGCACCACAATGGGGTATATTTAAAGAGTTTCTCAAGTTTGTTCCTTTGGTAAGCACCACAATGGGGAAGATATTTTCAATGGTGTTCTACAAGTTGTGACAAAATATGAGTTACCTTGGAGAAAATTGGTTTGTATTTTTTTTTTTTTTTGTTTTTGTTATGGATGCTCTTTAACTGCTGTAGTTCTCAGCATCTCATTCAATTCTGGGTGTGAAAGACCACATAATTTTGCTCAGAGGCCTCTCTGTCAAGCTTGAGGTTCTTTTACGTGACGTAAATCTACGACACGGGACCAACGGCTTTAGTTCCCTTCCAAAGGAAGCCATGCTAAAAAAAATCCATCATCCTATGTTGCGTTTGAACCTGCAACCTTGGGTATATGAAGTTAGCATGGTAACCATTACATCACGTAGGGCGACTGGGTTTGTGTTGCTACAAATGGCACCCCTGCAATGAGAAGGAATGCAATCGGTTTCATAAGTATACTACAGGATTTCTAAAATATATTAATGAGGGATCCAATGAATTAGTTGTAATGCATTGCATAATACACTGAGAAGTACTGTGTGCAAAAGTTGCATCTCTAGATAAGATGATGCAGATAGAGGTAAAATCTGTTAATCAATTTGAATTCAGGGTGCTGCTACAGAGCATTGCTCCAATTATGGCAGTGTATATAATTTATTAGAAATAATATACATTTTTTATATACCATAAAAATCAACACAAAACAAATACAGAAATATAAATTGTATAACAAAAATACATAACTGATAAATTGAAATTTATTAAATAGACATCACTTTGCCATTGCTGACCTCAAGCATATTTAGATAAAATTGGAACCCAATACACAGATATTTCATACAATAGTCAAGTGTGATGGTTAAGTAGAGGTGCAATTTTGAGGGTCTCCTTGCCTTAAGGAGCGAAATACAATTTTCTGATATCCAAAGATATAGGAATACCAAAATTAACTGATGAATAGATAAGTGACTTCATTTTTATTACAGATTTATTCACTCATTTATATAACTTAATTACTACATTACAGGGATCTAATCTACAATCATTGATCTAATGGATTCTGTAACATTTTTCACGTCAAAAATGAATTTATTTTCACAACTAATGGAAACTAGAGATTTTCTGCATTTCCCTAACTTACGAAACACTATTTCTCTTCTGGACACATGAGTTTCGAGGAAAGATTTTCTGATTTGCAATATATGAATTTTGAATGACAGTTATTTAATGATATTTTCTCTGTTCAGCCAATCGAGGCACCTGCTTCCTTACAATTAGAATTAACCGATGTTCAAAACTGCACAGCTATGAGATTGCCAAGGAAGGTCAGGACATAGTTCTTTAAAGCTCTACTGGAAAATCAATTTCATAACCTCCATAATTTTGCTGATTGGCTATTAGCACTATTCAGATTTATGTATGTATGTATGTGAATGGATGTTTTCAGAAATGAACATTTCGAAGTCAAGGAAAAGATCATGAATAACAAACATGATTCTTACAGCTGTGCTGCAACTGAGTTCCACAGACCTGACTCCTAAAATAGACAAATTAATACCAAGTAAAACTCATACTTGCATATAAAACATTCAGTAATACTGGCTATTCTAATATCTGTTCCATTTATAGATGTTTGGCTGTTTTCAATTTATTTTATGCAAGAAAATTATTTACATTGTATTTTATTTTTTCATGATTTATTCCGTGGGATTCACACCAAAAAGAAAATGATTCTGATTTTGTTTATATAAATATGTTTTAAACAGTAAACTATGATTATTTGTTTTGTTGCATACATATAAATATTTGTATATTTTTTTTTCAGCAACCATATAACTTTAGAATATAATCACAAAACCAATACATCATGTTTCTGTTTGGGTCTGCCACTGCACACCTTGAAACTTATCTTGTTTGTAAAGACATGTGTATCAATAAACAAACAGAGCTGGAAAAGAGAGGTGGCCTACATTTGGTGATGGGGTAAGTAGAATGGGTAAATACTCCAATGCATTCTTGTCACACCTCTTCCCCATGCCTGGTCTAGAGGCTTATGCACAGAATGCTTATCTTCTGAGCAACATATTGTGGGTGTCTCTTTTGAGCTGCAGAAAGCTTATGACAGCTACTTGGCGATGCAGTATTCCTTGTAGTTTGCACAGTTATGGGTTGTGTGGTCACCTACCCCTGTTTCTGTGCAACTTTCTCCAGCTATGCTGTTTTCATATTTCTATTGGAAACATTTTCTCACAAGAGGATTCAGGAGATTGGTATATCCCTGGGGTCTGTTTTTAGTGTTTTGCTTTTTGCCATGGTCATCAATGGCATTACTAGCATTGTTCATAATAGGAACCCAATGTCACTGTATGTGGATGACTTTGTACTGTACTATCACTCCTATAGCACTGTCCACCTCAATAACTCTAGCTCAGCATAACATCTCTAGCTGGTTGAGCACTTTGCATTGGTTTTTGTTTTTCCTCTACATAAATGTAGAAGGTGTACCCTCTTCCTGACCTTCACTTGAAGGGTGTGCCATTACCTATGGTTCTGTATCTGAAGTTCTTAGGTATCTACCTAGACTGTAGGATTTCCCAGGAGCCCCACATAGTTAAACTTTGCACTTTTTATGATCAATCACTTCTAAAACTTAAACTACTTTATAATGCTTCTTGGGATGATGATCGCTCCAAAATGATGCATTTGTACTGTTCACTCAAAACTAGATTGCAGATGCATTATTTCGTTGCAGCAACCACCTATAAAGGGTGCTGGCTTGGCATGGAGAATGAAACTTTGCATTACCCATTTGTGACTGATAGGTAGACGTGAGTATAACCTCACTGTGCTGATGGATCAGGCAAGATGTTAACCATGGTGGCACTGTGTCTGTCCGAAGTTGGGTGCCTGCTAAGTTTTGCCAGGACTGCTGCCAAGCTAAAAGAATAGACCAACAAAAGTAATGATAGTGCCTGTATGCCGATACTAGTGAATCCCCACTGATTGTGCATCATTTCATTTTACTTTGAGACAGACCCCTCACATCCCTCTTTTAAACCTATGTAGCACCTGAAGTATTCACACCAATATCTTAGGAGTGCCATTATTTCATGCCCCAGTGGTATTCGCTTTTCGTGAGCTGCCCTCTGATCGTGCCATCAGGTTGCCTATTGTGGACCAAATCTTTGTATGCAATTACCCTCCTTGGCAACAGGCATGCCTTTTTTAACTGATCCTTTCAAACAGTGTGAAACTCTTCACAGCTGGGAGGTGCTACAGGTTAGACCTTTTTTTTTTTTTTTTAATTCATAAGTATCACCTTAAGGATGACATTAACCATCAAACTTATGCTCTCTTTTACTTTCTTGGTGTTTATCTCGTTTTTGGCTCCTGGTAGTTTAATTAATTGAAGCAATTCCCTAAGTGCTCTACTGGCCCTAAATCAGTATGTTGGCACATTGTGACTCATGTGCACACAGTCGTGCATTTTTGAGTTGCTTGGTTGCAGCTACCATTTCATCTTTGTATGGGGCCCTAGTTATAATGGTATTGCAGGTAATGAAGCAGTAGGACAGATCTGCTAAGGCTGCCTGTTCCTTACAAGGTAACTCTGCAGAGGCTTATATCCTCTGCAGATGTTGGTCATTACTTTCGTTCTATTCTTTTAGCTTGGTAGCAATCTTGGCAAAGCTTAGCAGGCACCCAACTTTGGACAATTAAAGACACTGTGCCACCATGATTAACATCTTGTCTGATGCATTGGCACAGTGAGGTAGTACTTACACATCTACCTATCAGTCACAAGCTGATAATAAACGGCTACATTCTCCTTGCTAAGCCAGCATCTGTCTGTCAGATCTACGATGTTCATCTGTCTGTGGAACATGTGTTACCTGATTGTCAGAGGTTGCATCAAAACCGGAAATCTGTTAACCTGAGTAATTTAAGCACTATTTTGGGAAATGATTCCATCACCATGGATAGGTTTGTTAGGTCTGTTGTCCTTAGCAAACACACATGACTTGGTTTTGTTTTGTTTTTGTTTCCTTTTCAGCTTTTTGTTTCTGTGTTTTTTTGTTTTGTGTTTCTGTGTTTTTTATAGTGTCATTAACCCTTAACCTATGTTGAACTTTTAGCTTTTTAAATGTTTTTCCTTTTTTTTAACTTAGAGCCCAAATGACATTTGTCAACAAGCTCTTAAACACCTCTCGCTCATTCAAATCCAATATAGAACAGAAGGTGTGTTCACTCAAATGTGCTACAGAGCAAATAGAATTATGAAAATGTCCTAAAAATGATGACAGAATACATGTATAGGTATTTGCTCTCTGAGAGAACATTTAGAAACGAAGTATTGTAAATGGGATAATAAACTTAAGTAAAAGAAGAAGAAAAAGTTTTCTTTACAGAGTGAAAGCCCAAAGCTGACTTAATTGCAATGAATTCAACTCAGGTAAACTTTGCATTTGCAGCACTTTCAGTGAATAATATGCATTCCACACACATTCAATGCTGATACCCAATAATGCATATCCGTCATACCAGAAATGACTAATGAGGAGCATTTAATGACTTAGATTATAGGCACTGTATACAGAACTGAAGTGTAAAGAAAAGAAATAGTGCCCTATATGCAATAGCTAGTTGGTATATGATTTGAAGCATTGCTTCCTTCATATGTGCAACATGGAAATGTTATGTGAATGTGTATAATGCATTCATTTTGGGCAGAATGAATGGAAATCTTTATTCAGTGTTATTCTCTCTTACTCTTTGCTTTGCTTATGGTAATGAAGAATATTAAAAGTTGCAAAGTATCTGTTGGTAGACTTTAGAGTTAACAGCTTTTTAATAATGTCTGCTAATAACACTTCCCATGATTAGGTGCTTTCAGGTTGGAAATTAGCAAATGTGCAGCCTATATGCTCTTGTGCTACATTATTTATGTGTGTGTATGTTTTGTGATTTAGAGTTATGTGCGCCATTTGCTGCTGCTAATTTAAAATGTTTGCATTTGTATTTGATCTAGTATTATTGCCACACAAACTGCTTTGTGCTAAATTCTTATATGGTAAACACCAAAGTGGGTAGACAGATTCTTTCTTACCTTGCATAATCCAGCAAAATATTCCTGCAACAATCATTGGGTTGTATGCTTTATTGTTTACTGTCTTCACATTTAAGTCTATACTTTATTACATGGAGTGCATTTTTGGTAATTGCACTTTCAGAGAATTAAGACTTGCAGCAATTTTGTTTGACAAAAGTACTGTATTCTCCAGTCTGCTTTATACCTTTTGGAATAAAGTTAAAAAAACAAGCTGACAAAGCTATGGATTCTATGGATATAACTAAAAAAATCAACCAATCTAGCCCAAAATTGGTAATTTCTAAATCATATTCAGTAACAGTGACATTGTGGTTGCAGAGGGAGTACATCCCTTTACTTTCTGTCTTCTTAAGTCAATTGGAAATATATCTGCTCTGTGTTGTACATCATATTTATAAAACATAATTGTCCTATATAGCTAACTGTAAATGTTAAGTAAAATTCTGTAGCAAAGTGAAGCAGAATATGCTATTTTCAGAATTTAGAATAGAAGTACCGAACATTTTCCATTTTACCGATGATTTTTTTGTTAACTCTCTTCACTCCTCACGTGATTATAATGGACATTCATTCATAAGTCAGCCTACAACAGAACAAAATAGGTTGCAAGAAACTTCTAATTTTTTTTTCTCTTGTTCCCTCAGTTTTTTTCTTTTTTCTTTTTAATGCAACATAAGTTGTTTTTCTATGTACAGTGTCATAAAAGCCCCCCATCAGCATCCATACATACAACATGCTTACTATGGGCCTACCTTGTTTTTTTTTTTCACTGGCTTGAATGCTTGGTAGCACTCCAGTAGGAATTCAAGTCCAGCTAACTTTCAACATTGATTTGTGATATTCAGCATTTTGGTTATCTTGAACCAAAGAGGTGAAAAAGATGTAATAGATTTTAGATGCCGTGATAGTTTCAACTTGCCATTAGGTTTTAAAAACTGATATAGCTAAAAAATAGTCTGAATTTTTGCAGAACCATCATATCTTATAGTAAAAGGTAAAATATATAATTTATCAGCCATAAAAGATTAGATACATTTTCATTTACTAGTGAATGTGTAATAGTATGGTTTGATCCTTGATATTGATTTGGATTTTTCTTACCTAAGGTGCATGAGAGGGTCTTGCAAGATCCTTTGGGAATCATTTGAATAATAGTTGCTCCTTGTTTTGCGTATAATATTTAAAGGGGAATGAAACACACAAAAAAAAAAGTTCCTTCCTAAATGAAGAGTATGCCCTATATAATGCAGTGGTAAGCTCATTTCTTCACATTGCCCTTGTTATTGCTGCATAAGCTAATACAATTTTTCATGTGCAGACTATGTATTGGATGAAGCTTTTGGTTTAGAAGGCACAGGTGCCATAATGTGCCGTAATAAATAATTGTTCTTGTTATTTCAAGTTCAAGAGAAGTGTATTTTGTCATTGTATTTTTGGTTGGGGTGTTCCTGAGCCATTTAAGTAATACAAGCAATGTGATATTGTGAGGAAAAAAAAAAAAAAAGCCTTTATTTAGTGCATCTGGTTTGTAGTTGAAAAATAAAACACATGGGAACTCATTTTCTTAATTTTCTATAAATAGAGACAAATCTCCCGAATGATTTTGGATAAAGATCAAATTTTACATTAAAAAGAAGGGAAAAAAACAAAAATCATACTTTGTCTGGTCATGGAGCTCATTTATGTTCCCCCATTTTGAGAATACATAGTATGAATAGTCACAGATTTTAAGAGCAGTTTATGCAGAATAATAATTTCAAAGGGTCTTAATTAAAACCTGGGACTCTTGCTACCATCATGCTGGGCCAAAAGTTTGATATATGCATAGTTTACTGTCTTGGCACAGTACCTCACAATTTTTCCACAGCACAGTAGTAGTGAATGACCGATTCAAAGTTAATCACTCTGTTATAATGTGTTACTTTTTACCTTCAGCTCGAGCTGTAGAGAGTTTGTTCATTATGCATATCAAAAGTGATGGTTTTTCAAGACATCTGGATTATGTGTGAGTTACATTAAAGTATTCTTATTATTCCACTGAAGTTCATTTTTGAACAGAGAATCACATTGACAGGTATATAGGCAATTTCAGGAGAATTTTCTGATTATTCCAGTTCCTGTTAAAGAAACTGTTATATTTCTGGTTAATAAGTTTAGGACAACAGGAATGGCAAATAACTAAATCCAAAAATTTAAAAAGAAATGTTCTAACATAGGTAAACATTTATGAAATTGGTGCATTATTTGAACTCTTTCAAAAGAAGTGTCTTAAGGCTTGTTGCACAACAAGTGGTTTATTCAGAAACCTCGAGCTGTGAATTTGTCTGCCTCACATCATTGCTTATCTGCTCCAGTGGCATGCTGCAAATACTTTCTCAAAGAGCATGTGTGGGTAGTTGTGAAAATGGACAATACCAGTTAATTTACTGAGAATATTTAATGGAGACTATTATCTGTCTCAAGTTAGTTCAGTCCTGATGTCAACACATGGGAGGGAAGAGAGAGAGAGACAGAGATACTGAAGCAAAAGAGCGTTAGGCTGTTGATTGGTTCAGGGAAGGTAATATGTGTTAACTTTTACTTGGATGCATATTGTAACAGCCTCCTAAAAGTACAGTACTGTAATAGATTTCAGATCACTGCTCTGCGCGAGTTAGTTTCGGAGAGAAAAGTATGCAATGCTTCGATTCTTATAAAAGGTAATAGTCCGACATTTTATCCATATCCGACACATATCAAGCAGATGGCTCTGGGTTCGTGAATTCTGAAAGGAATATTTACAACAGACGTACACATTCTATAAAAAACATATAGATTAGACAGAAGACCGGCGAAATTATATATTGACTTTATTAACTTATTACTGTTAAATAAAATGCAGCTAACTTATATTACTAAAGAACATTGGTATTATATACACAATAAGTTACAAGCCTGTACCAGACAGCTCTCTTAAACAACTGGTAATTCTCGAGGTGAATGCTGATTAAGCTGTTGTTGTTTATAGTGCAGGGTCGCCTCTGATAATGTGTTATTTAAGACTGTAGTTCCTGTACATCTCGCATGCCTAACAAGCCCAGGGGACTTGCTATATACAGTTTAAAAGCAGTAAGCTTTTGATCATGGATGATTAGCCGTAATAAAATACAACCGAGGCAAGCCTTTAAAAAGTGTCGAGAGGCAAATGGTCGCGCATTGTTTCGCGGTGCTTAAAGAAAGAAACGCCGAATCGGCCATAAAGAATATCGAAAAAGAAACGGGTGATCTCCTTGGCGTTTCTACATTTAGTGTGCATAGTGTTAGAATGGAACAGCAAGCATCCGGAAGCCTAAGAACACCGGGAAAATCGCGTAAATATAAAACACTTTTGGAGAAATACGATGATTTTGCGAAAAGTGCTATTCGCGGTAAAGTTTATGATTGTTTTTTCAGAAATGAACCATCGACTCTAAATATAATTTTGCATGCAGTACATTCTGACACAGAATTGCCACATTTCTCAAAGTACTCTCCACCGGTTGCTGATATATATCGCTAGTGTTGCAAAACTTATGTGCGCACATGTACCGTTAACCTGTGGCGAGTTGAGCCAGCTCCGCCTTGTTGACATCAGGACTGAACTAACTTGACACAGACTATAATAACTAATCTGTTTGGAATTAACTGCAGATTCTTTTAAGATGAGTAATCAATTGTTTGAAACTAAGTGAGATAAACTGTAACTGTGTTATATTAAATCAGCTGACTTCCAGAGTATTAGCAACTTAATATTGTAGACAAATCCTTTCCCTTATTAAAAGTAAAATTTTAAGCTATCATAACTCACTAAAATTCTAAACAGGAATTACTTAACGATCACTGTTAAGTGAATGTTGAACTGCTTGTCGTATTTAGTGCCAACTCATAACTGTAAGATGAATATAGAAGATGTATAAGAAGTCACTCAGATTTCTCTGTGATATAAAAATCTATCACTTGCCTTGTAACTGTGGACATGCAATTGCATGAAGTATTAAGCAATGTAAAGCAAACTGAAAGTAAGTTATTTAGAGCATAGGGTGAAGTAGCTGCAATGTTAGGGAAATACTACAACTTGTACTTGAAAGAGACATGGGTATATAACACTGTGTAAAATTGCTGACATCCTTTGGAGCAAAGAAGCAGAATTTGATGAAAATGAACCAGAAATATCTGCTAATAATTTCCCGAATTTTAATATACATATTAAAATGCATGCCCTGTTACATATTGGAATCTAGAAAGCAGTTCCCCCAAGGTCTAGGCTGTACTTGCAGACTATTGGAGACCCTTCAAGTTTGACCATCTGAAATTGCATGTTATCATTCTATGCAGCTCACTAAATTGAAGGTTAAGAGAGAGATGCATTTTTTCTTTTGTAACTATTAAAATAAAATACCTTTTTCTGTGCTTTTCTTCAACTTTTACAGAATATTTTCGTGGTTAAGCCATATTTTGGTAATTTTAGGGCATAAATGGATGAATATTTAAGAGTTTTTAGGCCATAATTTCCTGAGCCCTATTCATAAGTAATGCAGGAATTTTAGAACACTCCCCAGTGTAGTAGACAGTACATGAAGCACACGTGCGTGTGATCTGCAGTCTGGCAATATGAGGAATGCACTGCATAAGCTAAAACAAAAAAGATCTAATGATACTGTCTATCCAGCCTTAGAACCAGACTTGATGTAAACAAAACATTTTGTATCCCTCCGCATTAACCTCGTGTTTGTATCAGCTGCAAGGAGCAAACACAATCAAAAGCCACATGCACTCATGTCTTGTGCTTACAGTGTAAGAATTGCTCACTATTCCAAAAAATAAATAAGTAAATAAATAAAAAGGATAGTAATAATGATAATCATAAACTCCAAAATGAAAGCTGAGTGGAAATTAAATACAGTATAATTAAAATAAAACTCATGTTAATCTGCAGCTGTATCACCATCGGAAGAGATGTAATATGCGTGTCCTCATACAAAATTCTCCATGTCAGTAATTATATCTATTTTATTTCTCATCACAAACCTCAATACAATTTCTAGCAGTACCTGGAAGGCGGTACATTCTGGGTCTTCATACAATATGCTCCCTGTCAATTATATTTATTTTATTTCTCATTGCAAAGCTAAATACAATTTCCAGCAGTACTTTATGAAGGGTGGTATGCATTGCTGACAGAGTTTTAGAATTGTAATTATGGCAGTTCGTTATTGATGAAACATTTTTGTGCTTTCCTACAAATATAACTGTTGGTAAACTCACATGTGTTTTCTAATTCTGGCTTATGGCTGTTTCATTTTTTCCTTTTTAGATGTTCTTTACATATACATCCAGTTCGCCACACTGAAACACTGATCTGCAATTGGTTTAACAGTGTTATTCACAATGACAGTTAGATTCTCCTGCAGGAGTTGGTTAAAATATTCAGCACCATTTTTTTCTTGCCACTTTGAACAACTTACTTTAGAATGCTTCATTATTTCTCTTTTATTGTCACTTGCCATACTAACAGTGTGGAAGAAGCAGCCATGTTTATTACCTTACTGACTGCTCATTATTTTATAAATGCAGAAAAGGAGCGACACAAAATAGAATTAAAAATAGCTTGTTTTAGTTTTAATTTACATATTATTTACTATTTCTTATCAATCAAAACCTTCACAGAATGTTTAACTAACATAGTTCTTGAAAACCCACAGAGAATCATTCAAATTTTGCTATATGTAATGGTTTGATTTGGTTTCCCATGTATCACAGACCAGTTAAAGACATGTGTTTACATAAGAAGTGATTCTAAGAGGAATAATAGGTTGTCAAAAGACAATTTTGATCATCTTCATTCCACAGCCAGCAGCAAAGAACAGAATGATAACAATTTAGAGTTCATAAAATCATAGTTTTTGAGTAAGGTGCTAACAGCATTAATTGGATGCAATAATAGAACAAGGAACCAATCTCAGCTTTTTGAAAATTTAGGTCTCTCTTGCAAAATATGTCTGAATATGTGTAATGTAATACAAAATAGAACCAATTCCATTTTGCATGCTACTGCTATCTGGAGAGAAGAAAATCACACCAATAGCATTGTGCATGAAGCTGTGGTGTGTAAGAAAAAACCAAAACCAACATTTTGCTTTCAGCTGGTTCAGATACATTTTCAGTTGTTCTATTGTTTAACCCAATGGTGTCCATACAGAAGAAAATAATAAAAGTCCTTGTAATATGAGGGATGGAAGGCATTACAGATTCATGAAGCCCAGAAAGTAGGATCATGCCTAAGGAAATATTCCACAGATGAACTTGGCAACAAGATAAGTGAACTGATCTTATGGAGTGACTTATGTGGAGGGCAGAAGAGGAACATTCATTTAATGTTCTTCTTGAAAGCAATTCAGGAACAACATCGCAGTCTTATTTCTATAACCATGAAATATCTTATTTCTGGTTATTCTTTTCTACCAAATGACTGATAGCTGAAGTCTAGCAGTGCAGGCAGTTGATATGTCACATCAAAGAGCTCCCTGGATAAGAACAAAAAGGAGGCAAGTAACATGGCAGCCAGAGAAAATGATGATGAAAAGTTACATTAAGAGGTAAAAAACTGGGGGAGAGATATAGATGAGAATGAAAGAAGTGTAAAAAATGCAATGGAGGAAATGAGTGGAGATAGTAAGAACAAAGATACAAGATATGTAAAGAAAAATGGAGAATATAGAAGATGAGCAGAAGATATAATTTAATAATCAATGGGGATTGAAGAGGGAAGGGGATTTGAAACATGGCAGTAATTAAGTGAGCTGTTAGAAAGAAAACTAGAACTCTAACTGAAAGGATATGAAATGTGTGACACATTCAGAATCAGTAAAATAAAGAGGTGGAGAAACATTTTTGTGAGATTTACAAATACAAACATGGTGTATGAGATCTTGGAAAGAGCAAAAAAGTTAAAAGGGTCAGATCTCTTTATTAATAAAGACTTAACATTCAGACAAAGAAGCCAAATGAAGGAGGTAATGTGAAAAACCATAGGAAAGAGGGCATGTGTTCAAAATTTTAAGTTATAGATAGACGATGTGCAAATAAGTGGAAAAAATGGACCAAATGACAATGGAAGAGGCATGCAGCAGACCCAGGAAGGAATTCAAGACATGCAGGGTCAAGAAGAAGAAAGGTGGGGAGGACATTCACAGCAGAAAGAATGCACATTCAGCAAACAATGACAAGAGAAACCTCGGGTACAAGTGGAATCAAATGAAGTGTCTGGAGGGAGAATGGTCAGTGTAGCAGAGAATTAGGTCAGCAAGGTAGTAATGAACAGGGGATTGGGACAAAGTGGAAAATTATAAGAAGGAACAGCATGAGAGAACCAGAAGAAATTAAAGACAAACAGGACATGGGATAGTAGCAATAGAGAAGGCAACAGGTAGAGCATGGGCCTGGAGGAGACATAAGAGAAGGGAGAAAAGAGAGAGGGAAAGGGAAAATGAAAGTATATGTCACAAAGATTGACCAGATTAGCAAATGGTTGAATAGGCAGAAGTGAGAGGAAAGATTATGAGAGGAAAAAAGATGTAAGGTTAAGGAAGGTTAAGATAGTTGGGCAAGGAGGGATACATTGCCCTCTGTGGTGTAATAATTACCATGCTAACTTCATATACCCAAGGTCGCAGGTTCAAACCCGGCAGAGGTTGATAGATTTTTTCAGGTGTAAAATCCTTAGCATAGCTTCATTTAGAAGGGAAGTAAAGCCATTGGTCCTGTGTCGTAGATTTATGGCACGTAAAAGAACCTCAAGCCAGATAGAGAGGCCTCTGAGCAAGTTTAAGCAGTCTTTCATGCCCAATTTAGAATGGGACACTGAGAACCACTGTAGTTAAAGAGCGTCCATAAATAACATGCCATTTACATTTAAGGAGAGATACAAAATGAGCAACAAAATAGGAAATAGGTAAGAAGTGCTAAGAAGAAATAACAGTAAATAAAGAAAGAATGGATGATAGTTTTATCGAAGTTGGTATCAAGAACTGAGCTCCAGGATATTTGAAGTGTTCCTCAGATCTACCAGGCCTCCTAATACCTCCTTGGCCTAACGGAAAGCTCATTTCCCAGTGAAAGAAAGATGATATAATGTCTGTAATGCATCTTAATTTCCACTGATACAAAACAATTTCATAGGAGATTTGTAGCAGACATCATCACTGAGGAATCCAGATAGATGGATTTAATGGGGATTTGGACCTCATATTGGGATAAAGCAAAGTTTAGCATTCCTTACCTGAAATACTAAGATAACTCATGTTTTGTTTGCTTATTTAGTTTTCAATACGGATGGAAGTGATTGCAATTGTATGCAATTGCATAAGAAAAGTCTTGAATAGTTTACCTTTATTTAAATGGAAATAAATAACGAGTATTATATAATATAGGAACCAACTGCATTTCCATGAGTTTAGTTATTCTAACTGGACTAAACTCCAATTTTGCCCTTTTGGGTTCAAGAGGGATACAAGAAAGCTACACTTAAGCTATGGTTATGAAAGAACTTATTAATGGTTATATAATGTCATAATTACTAATTGAGATTACCTAAAATAGAATTTTATTCCTGATATTTTATTAGAATGACTTTAGCAAAAAACAGTGCTTTGGAATTAGTTCCTTCTTGCATAACTATGTCCATTTGAGGTAAGAGTGATAATGAAATCAGTGATGTCAACAGTAGTAGTTTAGTGTAGAAAGTGATGCAAAAATTCAAGAATCCAGAAATGCATGAGCTAGGTGCTGAGATTTAGGAAATACAGTATGTTGGAGTCTGAAAATGTCTATAAATGATCAATGAAATGTTAATTGGAATTATCTGAATGAAGGTTTCTACAAACCGGATATTTCAGATTCTGATAGGAGTGTTTGTGAGAAAGAGGAAGAAATGAAGTTACCTACAGCAAAATACTTCATTATTGCTTGGACATTTTGACTTTTCTTTTCAAAGGAAATCAGGTGTTTTATGTAGACTTTTAGCTCTGCTCGCCATTTACAGATAAATAATATTTATAATCTTCTAGTCAAAAATCACATGGAGACCTTATCATTTAAACTATCTCATAATCCTACATTTCTGTTTTATCTTGTTTCTCATCAGCTCGGTGATCTGATGACATCACACATACAGGTTGGATCAAAATGGTAGTATAGAAAGAAGAATGACTGCATAACTACTACCCGTCCCACCTCATGTTACTGGTGGCAAATGCTCACACTAACTGTTACATCATATACTGGACAGGTGCTGTGGAAAATCAGTGTGCATTAAATGAGTGTTCTAGCCCAGAGATGTATTAAATGAACATGTTCATTCACTGTGTATGATGCCCCATTACAGCAGTGCTGACATTACAGTAGGTGAGTTATAATAAATCTGATAACTATTGCCTATTGTTGATGAAATCAATGGAACATCAACATAAATGCCCACTGTTTATAGCATTATGTGGCAGACTGTGCCATGCACTTGATCCCCGCAACTACTCGTATGCCCACAGAAATCTACATTCATTAAGCAATAGCAATACTAATGATACTGCTGTCAGTGGTAGCCTGAATTGGAATGGGCTATAGAAATGCAGTTTATTTGCAAACAATGTCCACACTTAGCCATTTGATGAAAACAGATTACTTTCTGAAAATTACATCCCTTAAACATCTTCCTTCATTCACTTTACAAGTATGCAGTTGACTCAGGAAGCTATCCATCATGCCTGTCACCATGTTATGCAGAATGTCTGTAATTTCTTGTTGAATGGAAGCTTTGATTTCTGTAATCCTCTCCTTGTGAGTGGAAAACACCTTCTCCTTGACATAACTCCGAAGAAAGAAATCTGGACCTGATGTTCAGTTCTGAATGGCCACTGAATGTTACCAAACTGAGAAATTAGACAGCCTGGAAACAGTTGATGCAATCTGGTCATACTGATATTGGATCTATGGACAGTAGCATCATCTTGCTGGAACCATGTAGTGTCAACATTTCCTATCCTTAATTCAGGTACCAGAAAGGTGTTAATGTTTTGAACATATCATTCTGAGTTAACAGTAATGGTTCTGCACTAGGGATCCTAGAAAAAGTATGGGCCAATAATTCTAAATTTTGCTATACTGCACCACACAAAACAATTGAGAGTCGGTGTCTGGCTAATATTGGAAACTTGGCTTGTTCATAAATCCATTTAAATGGAATTGTGCTTTATCTGATTTGAGCAATTATTTTATGAAGTTCCATATGTTTTTATTCTTGTCTGTTGGTCAATTTGACATAACTTATGAACTTGTATCTTATAAGGATAAAATTTCAATTCTGCTTTCAATATCTGGTGAAGCAATTGCTGGCTGATGTATATTGCCAGTGAATGTCAACAGGCTGAGTGCTGTGGATTTTTGGTGCATTTCTGGTCAAACACAATTGACATCCTTGGGCATTTGGACAGTTCTTGGCCTACCTGGGGATTTCTTATTTTCCACCTTTCCAAGATCCCTCCAAGATTTGACTCTCTGCACAACTGTTTTTCATTCAGAAATACAACTATGACAATCTCCTAGACATAAGAAATAGTGAACAGTTATTACACTATTTAAATGAATATAAGCTTCCAGTGCTTCAATACATGCTTATATGGGCCACTGATCCATAGCAAGTAAAATGGCTATCCTTCTGTAATAAACGAACAATTCCAGAGGTGCCATTGTTGTGTACCAGTAGCACAGTTATATTATATATGTGCTATGCACTTTGCTCCACCTTATATATTGAGGAAGACACTAACAGAATCACAATTAAGTTTCACACTTTAAGGCAGCCGAGATTAAATGTATTACTAATTATCCCAGATGACAAACTAATTTTAAGAATGCTAATATTTATTTCTGTTCAAAATTATTGTAACTTTCACAAAAAGCAAATAATTAGATGATGGAAAATGAATCAATGTTTAACACTTCTATTGCTCCACTTATCAAATTATTGGCAGGACATGTTTTGGGGACCTCTTGATCCCATTTTTGGATCATGGTTGACTAATATCTTCTTCCCTGGATAACTAACATCTGGTGTAGGGTTGGTGAATTTAGAGGTTAAACTATATTCTAATGTGATTTTAAATTCGTGATTTGATGTTTGAAAATTTTACATATACTCTTTTCCATAAATCCAATTCTATATTGTATTGTACTGATTTTAGAAGTTAATGTTTTGTTTTGTATTGTGATTGTTTTTCCAGAAGTGGTTGGCTGGGACTGATTTACCTAAATGTTTGTATTTGATATTTCTGAAGTGCTCTTTTAGTCTTACGTTTGTTTCTCTTAGTTTCTCCAATTTTAAGTTTTGTTGCAAACCTTAGTAACATAACAAACAGTAGAAAAACCATGAGAAACATAAGACCAGAAGAGCACTCAGACATACCAGATATAAAGATAAATTATCCTTAATCAACATTTCTGGGAAGAAAATAGCAATATAGAACAAAAAGTCAAACTGCTAAAAATCAATATGTAACAATATAGAACTAGATTTATGGAAAAGAGCATACATAAAAAGTGTTCTACATGAAATCATGAACTTTAAAATTACATCAGTAGATCCTCTCACCCAGGCAGCCTGGGTTCAATCCCAGGTGACTGCATGTGGGATTGTGAACAAAGCAGCACAGGGGCAGGTTTTCTCCGGGTTCTCTGGTTTCCCCTGCCATCACATTCCACTGGTGCTCGACCTTCATTTTATGTATCATCAGTGTCAATGCCTGCAGCACCATATGTAGTAAAAGCGGGCATTAAACATTTAAAAAAACTTTGGAAGATAGTTTAATCTCTAAATTCACCAACCTAACAATAGATGATACTACAGTTATCCAGGGAAGAAGAAGATGATCAGATAATACCAGTTAGTTAGCTAACAGCTGAAGATGGGCACAATAGATCCTCAAACATATCCTGCCAATAATTTGATAAGTGGAGCAATATGAGTGTAACATTGTTCCATTTTCCATCATGTATTCATTTTTGTGTTTCATTGCCCTTTAAGCAGGTAGGGAATGGGGAATCATCATGCCAATCATATGAAAACTTTAATTATGACAATATGGACAGAGAAGGAGGATGCAGCAATTGTGCTGTAGAGTTCACATTTTCTGCAATTCTACCAACAATCTTGATTTTTGCATGACTTCATATTATATCAATTACCAATCAGTGTTTCAAAGGAAGTACTTCTGTGCGCATTGACATGTTTATTTCTTAAAATTTATTTCTAAACTAAAAAAATAGTAGCTTAAAAAAAGCCAAACAAAAGCCCGTGAAATTATATTAACTGTTAGGGGTTAATATTTTGGTTGGAAACAGTTTGTTTTGATTTGTGGAAGTGTGTGATTTTGTCATATATTTCCTAACACTTTTGTGTGTTCTCACCATGCCACAGACACTGATGTCAATTGTTTTATGATTTCAATTTTATTCTGAGTTATCGGCATGTGTTTGTACTTCATAGTTAACATTGTTTGTTACAGCCTATTCAAATATGTGGAGTTTTTCACATATTACCCTTTGGTAAGGTATTTTTTGTATGAATGAAATTTAATCCTTATGATTTTGGCAGGGATTGGATTGGCTATAGTTGGACTGACTCGGATTTAATCAGTTCATATTAATAGCCAAGCATCATTGAAATATTTGACAGTTAAACTCAGGTATGTGCATCTCTAGTAATTAATTTTCCTGTTTTATTGGTGCTTAGAGCACTGCTTTAATTACTCTTTTATTTTTGTTCCATATAGCATAGAATTTGGTTAGGTATCTCAAGGTTTTTCAACCTTAAGTAAAGTATGATTTTTGTGTAGTCTAATGGTTCTAGTGACCCTAGCATAATGTTATTTAAGAACTGCTTGCAATTATAGAATAGTTAATTATGGGTACAATCAGCTCTTAATTTTTTTTTCAATTTATGTCTGTAAATGTTGCTTCTAGATTTTGTGATCTTTTGCATGTACCATGCTTGCAAATCCAGTTGCTTGGATAATATGGGTTTTTGGTAAGTTAAATCAAATTTTAAAAATTTACTACCATACTCAGGACTGAACAATGGCTCTTCAGTTTTCTGTGCTAATGTTCTACTGCTGAGCCACCTAAGAAGATAACTGTATTTGCAATTCTCTCATCTGAATCACATATTACAGGTTAGCTGTAAGGCAATTTCAGTATTATTGAGACTACCCATTATATATGCATTGAATTAGAGAAGTTTGTAGTGCAATTGCCATATCACTGCAGGTCAGCAGTAAAGCATTTGTTTGGAAAATTTCATCTCTTGGTTTTGGTATTGAATTTTTCAAATTTGATTCAACTTTGCAAACGTAGCCAACACATGGCCAGTGTATAACAAAATAAGAGATAATATGGGATTCTGTTGAACAGTAGGATGTATTTGCATTTTTATTTTTGTGCTAGCTTTTGTTGTGCATATTGGTATGCTTTTATTTACCGTTTAACTGTAACCTTATACTCTACAGTAAACTTTTTATGGATATACCATCTCATGGAAACACATGTACAAGCAGAATTTCAGTATATAAGGCTTGTGCATACACCACTCTGGTGCCTTGATAATGTCAGAAATGTAATTTTGTTCTGCTTTTCACAGTATTAGTTGAGTTGTAAAGCAAAGAAAGCAGAGAATAAATTACAATAGAAATTCATTTTATTTCTTGGGCTTATAAAACACCGTAGTACAAAGTATGATTTAACATATTATTTGACTCATTATTTTACCATTTATGATTCCTAAATTTGCTATTGGTAGCTTTTGCAGTGCTATTACAAATATGTATATCCATTTTTTTAAAGCAGAATTCAAAATGCTTTAAATCTTGGTATATTGCATTATCTGTGATCTTCTATGCATCCACAGCAAGCATTAAATCAAAATTTTTAACACTAAAAGCTAAAAGATAAGTTCTTCTGACAAGTCTCGAAACATACCCAGGTAGAACTTTTTTTAGTTATCTTTTTAGTGATAAAAATTTCAACTTGAAACAAAACTTAATATGAGCACACAGTTTCTCACTTCTGTACCCAAATTAATTCAAACTTATAGAATTTTCAAATAGTACTATCATATACACAGCAAAGAATAATGGAAATGTATTTCCTGGATTAGAATGCATAAAGTTTTTAACTAAATAGAAAATATGGATGCATTGGATTATACAAGCTGGCACTCAAAAAACCAACCTTGAGTACAGACTGCTAGCCTGCCAATTATGCATGAATTGTTGCCTGCCACAAGCAGATACAACAAAAAATAGGTAAACATGTATTAACTATGTAATAAAGAAATAAAAAATAACCCAATAAAATACAAAGGTCTATATTTATTGAATTGATCTTGTCTTATAAATTGCACTACATTACACTAGGTGCTGAAAATGAACTTCTTGTGCATAAATGAACTGTTCTGTGCGCTTTAACATGTTAATGTACACTTTGCGCGACCCTGCTTCATTGATTCTCAAAATTTCATTACAAATATTGTCAAGTCTTCTAATGTGTTTGAGTTATTTATGCACACTTTCCCCTTTAGACTGCCTCACAAATAAAAGTCACAAGTGGTTAGAACTGGTGACTGCATGGTGGGCTAATCCTTTGCTGATAGTCCATTATTTGTGAATGTTTCATGAATTCGTGAGACTGACTTGCGTGAAATGTGCAGGTCACCCCATCCTGTAGAAAGACAGCCTATGTATGTTAATGGAAGATCAAATGTTTATAAAATTCTTCAAAGATTTGCAATTACACATCAATGTTTATGCTGTTCCAAAAACATATGAGACCCACAATCCGACTTGCTGGCATGGCACACTGATTTTTTTCACCATGAAGAGGTTCCTCATTAATCATATAGAGATTGTTTTGACCAGTATTTGGTATTCTGGGAGTTCATGTGTGCTGTCAGATGAAACCAGGCTTCATCACTCATGAAATACAGCGGTGGATCCAACATTCCACTCTCAATTGTTTGGTACAACCACGTACAGTAATTCGCATGTTTTGCCTTATCTTCCTTCTTCAGTTCTTGGACACACGTCATTTTGTAGGGCTTCATCCCTATATAGTGTAAAACACGTTGACAAGATCTATACGAAATGTTTACTTGTTGCAACAATTTAAGTGTCGACTTCTTTGGACACTGGATCATTCATGTTTGAATATCTATGAACACAGTAGGTGTATGGATGGACAGGGCTTGATTCTTTTTTGCATTTGCAATGACTCTTTAGTGTGCCACTTTGTCACCAAATCCTGTATACTGCTCTTTGCAAAAATGTGCTGTGTTTCCTTGAATGAACCAGTAGACACATACACCTCCAGTGCTGTGATTCTTTCTTGAAGAGGATACATCTCACTGAGATATTTACTTCACATGTCTGAACCAAATTTTAATGGCTTTCATACTGATAATTCAAAACATAGTCGCAGTAGCTTTGTAACAATAGATGATATTTGTCAGGTGATAATGAGCAGTCCAATACTCAGGGCCAGTATTTTCTGTGCCACCATGTATTATGGAATCTCTCAGCTCCAAAATAAGTTCTTTCATCTTCATTGACTCCAATAATTTTTTTTTTTTTTTTGAGGAAGACATTCTGAAATAAGCAGTTCATTCATCTTCAAATCATAATCTAAAAAGGGAAGCATTCAACTTTATTGTGCTCAAACTGTAACTTAAATTTTGCACATACTTCATAAAAATTCTATAATTACTATCCAGTGCAATTGGAATTATTATACCATTAGAAGTGACCAAGTGTTGCAGTAGTAGAAATAAGTACCAGAAGTTTTAAATACCAACTCTGCTTGAACAAATATTTGATTTCTTGTTACTTGCTATTGTATCTGATGCAATTATTAACAAGTTTTATTATTTGTTTTGGGGGTGCCAAGTTAATGTTGCTGTAGTAGAAGATTCTGGTTACATTTAACAAATACAAGTCAATAGCTCTACTGGAGAAACCACTGTCAGATGCATTGCCAAGTAGAAGGAAATCAGGAACATGTAAAATTTGGTGTGCCAACTCTGGCCAGTTCTAATTTGGAAAGACAATTTTATGAATGTCAGGTATAAAGAAATGGATAAATTAGTGGTTGCTATACATATCTGGAAGCAATACAGGAAATACAACCAGAAGATCAGTTAAAATTGGCTAACAGGCCAGTAGAATTAACAGTGTGGGTTAAAGTCCACATCTTCAGCATGCAAGATCATTTATCTTCCCAACTAGACCACCTTGACAGATTCATCTTGAAGATGCCAAAGGTAAATCAAAGGTCATTAACAGAAGCCATCTGGTAGAAATTACCATTAATGAAAAATGGGGACATAAAACAATGTCAGTCTAGCTTTTAAAATGTAAAACATGCGTCCCACAATTTTCCATCTTGGATCCTTTGTGGTGGTTGTTATATGTCAATAATTTAAGCTGAAAATTTCGTTGAAAAAATTTTCAAATTGCAGGCAATATAAATATCTTACTAAAAAGTAGGTCTATTGAAAAATTTTACAGTAAAACTACTGCTAGAGCCCTTAGGTGGTTCAACCAAAATTGCCAGAGACTCAACACTAATAAGTCAGTGGCAGTGCATTTTTGTCTCACATAATAATACGGACAAACCAGTAGTAACTTTTAGCGACAAAAATTTTAAAAATTAATCAAATCCAGTTTATAGGTGAATGGATAATCCAAAAATTTAAATTGTTATATACATATTGAGCACCTATGAAATAAATTCAGCAGCATCTGCTGCTCTTTGAGACAATTAAAAACATTGTAAATATACCCTGCTTAAAAATGTATACTATGCTAATATATATTTACAACCAAATAATAGAATTTTGTTGTGAGGAAACTTATATTTAAAAAAAAAAATTTACTATGAAAGAAAATAAAAATAGTAATGGTTGAAGTAAACCAGGCAGATTCCTGTAAACCATATTTCAAAAAATTGCAAATTCTGACATTACCATGTATACAAGTTTATAAAATATGCATAGTATATCTCAGGAATGGCTGGAATTCTGAAAGTGAACCATCTATAACTAGCAATAGTATCCCCCATCCCCTCCCCATATTAAGTTATGCATTGCTTCAGCTAGCACATTAACCTGAAGTAGAATAATACATGTTATATTAATTAAAGTGTGTTTCATGCTTAAAAGACAGTACAGGTAAATGGGGTGCACTATGCCACATGTACCAAGCGTATGATTGAACTTTGACAACCAGCTGTGATTAGTCTACCAGTTTAATATCAACTTGTGAATGATACATCACCAAATAGTACTAAAATTTAAGGCTAGTGTAAGAAATGTATTTTCATATCTCTCCTCTTTATGTTTTAGTGCTTCAAAATATGATTTTACATGCATAAAAAGAGATCAAATATGGAGACATAAAATGATAAAGGCCTTAGTTTGGTAGGGTATTGTTATTATTTACTCCTGACAAAATGCATTCAGATGGATGGAATGTTTTAAAACAAAGAATGTACAAATGCACTATATTCTGTTTTGCACTATTTCATTGTATTGCATTAACCTAGCCTGTTTTTGTTTCTCCACGCACTTTGCATTCTCTTTTAATTGTGTCCTTACTGGTCCTTTTATTTATTTCTTTTTAATGCTTCATAATACTGTTTCTGAACATCCAGCCTTAGATGTTTCTTTTATTGCTCTAATAACCTTCATAACACTTCAGTGTTGCACAAGCTGTGAACACTTCTGTACAAACTAGTATGCAGCTGCTTCTGCCTTGTGCCTTGAGCTGAAGATGGATGACTTTTGTTTGTTTTAGATAATGAATGCAAGAAGTTACAGGATTCTGACTTTTTTAAAAAAAACTTTCTCCAAACCTTATCAAGATTTTCTCTCTTGGTCCTCATTGCAAACCCAACAAAAAAAGTTTCTTGCTGCCTGACTTTTCTAATGCATATGTTTAAAATTTTCCAAAAATCTTTGATTTAAAGAATTATAATGCTTATCTTATTAAATATAGAGAATTCAAACATGGTAGGTATCAGCACTCTAATTTACTCTAGGTAAGAAACAAATCTTGTTGCATTCTGCCTTTTAGTTTATTAGTTACTGTGTGATAAGCATAGAAAGAGCAAATATCAGACTTTTACTGAAAAGCACATTTTCTTTATAAATTTGGTCACCCAGTATTTTAAAATGCTCTAACAATAATGGAATTTGTTAGAAAAAGATATTCTACATAGAATGTGTTAAAAACCGAAAATTATGACAAGTGAAAATTGATACCATGATATTAGCAATTTGGGGACAGTGTAAGAAATAAATAGGATGAAGCTAATAGCAACATATGTGTGATAAGTAAAGGCAGAGTTGTTCCACTTACCTCCATACTATCTTCTAAGGTTGAGACAAGCTTTAGTAACTGGTTAATATTAGTTAGTAATTTATTATACCATGATGGTTTTGGTATGACAGCTTTCACACTTATTGTCACATGACAAAACCTTCCTTGAAATTGCATGTAATTAGATTGTGCATTTAAAAATAAATAACTGATACTAGGCATATGTGTAACAATTTTAGACCTGTCATGTCTTTTGGAAGAGAGAAAAATTACACCTTTACAACAATTTTGACACATTCCATACTCATAAAGAAGAAAATCTACATTTGACTGCTTAATACTCTCTTTAATGCATGTGTGCAAACATTGATTAGTGATGAGTAATACTTTTGGCACTCCTGTGGAAGCATATTTATCTTCAAGGAGAAGAACAATAAAACACCTAGAATATTCTAGTTGCCATATTTTGTTGATTCATTCCATATGCCATTTTCAATGTAATTGCTTAAACGTCTTGACAATAATGAAGATCAGTGCTTTAGTTCATTTTAAGATGGTCAGAATTACAGGAATAAGGTATGAAATAGTAGAAATAAAGCTGATTATTTTTTCTTTTGTTATACATTCAAATTGCGTACATAAAAGCTTTAATTCAAGGAGAGAATGATACACTTTAATTCTGTTTATCTTACCAATTTAATTTTTGCAAACTGCAGAAACATCTGGAACCTGATGTGAAATTTCATTCTCATTCAGCTTCAGAAGCATTAAGGTGCATGTTGTGTGCTCTAATTTGTGACGTTCATGCAGTATATGCATGCCACCATGGGAAATAATGCTGTTGATTACTAACATGCCTACTAGTTAAATAAGAATTTCATTGCATTCTAAACTGAATAATATTGTGGCATAGCCTTCATAAGTTATTCAATGTCTTAAAAACTGAAAAGATAGAGAAATAACAACTTAAACAAAAGCAAGTGCTTATAACAACATTTATCATTCAGGTAATAAATAGTGCTATGATGTACCGACATGTCATTATTTTTCTAATCTGTATGAGGTAGAACAAATTTAAGGGCATTGTTAATAAAGACATTGAAATCTTTCTATAACTTGTATTTACATTTTTTTAGGTTCTGTATATATGAACAAGTTAAAATTACATTGTGTAGGTGTGTGTGTTTTATGCTAATTTTAATAATTATGAGTTTTCCTAAAGTAGTAAGTAAATGTGGTTTTGTAGTTCACTCCACATATTTCTTTCTTGTATATTTTAATGGAGTAAATCCACACAAACATACCAAAGGTTAAAAATGTAATTCAATATTTGAATGTATTAAGTAAGAGTATATGATTCCTCATACTCTGAGGTGTCTTATTTAATAACAAAATACTCATAAATTGCAAATAATAAGATAATTTAATGGTAAAGAACTTGGTGAATGCAAAAAGTACAATGAAAAACATTTCAAAGTACTATATTCTATGCTCAAAATTTACAAGATAAACATTTGCTTCATTTTTTTCTCCTTCAGTAATTATGCATAACAAACTGACATTCCATGCTGTTGCTTCTTTGTACTGCTCTCTGACAAACAAACCTCATGAGTGCATTTTGAGAAGATAGCTAAAACATCGGCAGAAAGACAACATGAATATAAAAGGCATCTAAGAAAGCAAGATCCCTATGGAAAAATAAAAGTATAGAAAATGTTTCAAAGAGAGAGAAAATGTCTAAACTTAGCATGACTAAAAGATGAAATGAACTGATTAAGTCAGATTAAGATAAACTGAAAAAATATAAACAGATGCAATGAATCGACAATAAGGTGAATGGAAAGCAGGAATCAAGAAATGTTTCCATTATTATAACACTAGCAACAGTGCATAGCAACAAGAGGATTGATTAACTGTTGGCAAGCCAGGCAAAACAGCATCAAAGCATAAACTTTCCAAGATCTAAAACCTGAATATTATCATGGGAAAGGAGGTGTGGGTGCAATTGGAGGGAAAGTAGAAAGGATGGAATGGGTTGTTGTTTCATCTAGAACTAGAATGAAAAATGCAGAACCATTCATAATTAAATGAAACGTATTAGTGTTCAGGAGCGACAAAGACGTAAAAAAGAATTTTGAGAAAAGGTTTCAAAATCTATTGCCTATTCTGGTCACTCTTAGGGTTCATTGTGTGTAAGTGAGATATGAATATGTCATTGATTATGCTCACCTGGCAGCGTAATGTCAGTTATACTGATCCACAAGCTCCGTGGTTTGGTATCAAAGCAATAGCAGAAGTTCATGTACATGTCTACTGCATTTAGTTTCCTGCAGTATAAACCTTGATTTGTAACCTGTGACACAAAAAACCACACATTCAGCTGCAGTTATTTGAAGTACCTAATTTGAAGAACTGTGCAAGTGCATGATGTGCATTGTTGTCAAAACATTGTATGTTTGTTAAAAGGAAAACCTAGAGTTTCATATTCATCTTCTCCCTCTCTGTGCTGTAGTTTTTGACATGAAAGTATATAAATAAGCTTTAATGATCACTTATTTTTATAAATAAGTCTATACCACAAACTACTATAGTCTGGAATCCCAATGTACTAAAACTAATATTACTTGAAACAGACCTATAGAAAATTAAATAACTGAATAAAATACATATGTATTGCATTATAACCTTTAAGCTCCTGTCCGTTCTTTTTAAAATAAAGTATTTTCTTTATTCTAATGCACTACAATAAGCATAGTTTCACAGATGTTGGTCTGTTACAAAAAGAGATCAGTCTGTTACAGAGCACAATTTGGATCTTCAATAATTGGAATAATTTCATTTTTAAAAACTTCTGATAAATCTTAAATCCTCCCCTACAAATAGATCTTTTGAAAACTACTTTTCGATTAAACTTTTAGAGAAATGTTGAATTGTGCTTCTTGGCCTAAAAAGAGAGTTGACAAAAATTTTAGTCTGCTATGAAATGTTTTTGAATAAATGTGTCACATAAATTTGGTTTCAAATATTTTTTTTAATTATTTTAACTGTCCATGTTTTTTCCCTATTGAATATTGCCAAAACTTAATATTTCAAACCTCTCTTGTGTGCGAGACTTTGACTTATCTGGAAAAATATATCGTAATTGTTAGTCTGCTATGTATGGAATTGCTCAATATGCAAATAACGTTGTGTGAATTGGTGGAGAATAAAGGATTAGACAGTGGTTTTGACTTAGATTTGATTGATTGGTAAATTAATTGCAGTATTAGCTTCAGCCATTATTAATGATTTGAATAAGCAGGCTTATTGTGCATATTTTACTGAACAAGTGCCACAAAAGTGAATGTTTTTTATTTTGAAAAATTAACTCGCTGCAAAAGTGGCATACTGCAATGTTAAACTTAAAGATACATTTTTTTTAGCTATAAAAATGTTATTTATATATTTTTTTCATAAATCATACTAATTTTTTTTTTAATTTGTAATTACCCCCTCAACAAAGGTGTGTCACACTGCTTCCCTTCTTTTTTATTTTATGCATATTTTATTAATTTTGAATTCAAGTACAGTAAAATAAGATTCTTCTTTATTTCTCATCTTTTCAGCTAAATGCTTTTTGCATGACTGCTGTTAATATTTAAGCAAGGTTTTAGGCACCGAAAAGTAAGTTATAGTGTGTTAACATATGACTGTTTCTGAACTTTTAACTGAGTTAACAGGTGGTGATTTCATAGTAATGGAAGAGGAATGATATCCTGACAATGACCTCTGACTTTTCTCAGTTCAGCTGTAACAAAGTGGTGATAAGGCAGTGAAACAAGTTTGAAAATCCTCTGCAGTATATTTGTTTTGCATCACCTCCAGCCAATAGATTTGTTCATTACCCTCTGGTAATTGAGCATGCACATTATGGGAATCTAGACTTAAGTATTTCAAACAAACTTGGACTGCATCTATATGTTGCAATTCAGCATTTCAATTAACTTCTTCCAACAAACAGTCCAGGATCTGTTCATGTGTGGATCTGGTATCTCCTAATGTCAATGTTTTGGTTTGGCATTGGTTGCCAATTGGTGTCTGCCACATCCTACCTACTATTTAGATTTTGTTACATTTGTGACTGAATTAGAAGCTTGTTGATATGCATCCAGTCAGATTCCCTTAATGTATATGCTTAAAGTGTTTGATATAAATCAGAGTATGTTTCAAACAAATTTAGTACCTAACTTACAGCCCATACTGTTGGTGTCAGCAAAATTTCTCTCTGTGCAGGAATAATTGAAAACATTGTTGACAAACTGTTCTATTTTCTACACACAAATATGACTGGTTTTCAGGAGTGCATTGTATGTTCCATATCATCCATTTTTCTTCTCTTTGGATTACCTAACGACAGTTCCATTAATTCAGTAGTGTTTGTCAGTTCTATTGCATATGACACCACGCGTGAAGGACTCTGATAGCAAATGAAATGGTAATTGGGGAAAGAAATGTTCTATCTAAGATATAGGGTGATTCACCAACGTTTGCCAGTTATGAGGTCTGAGGAAACTCTGGTAAAAGCCTCAGTCAGGGAGGGCAGTCCTAGCAGAATTTGAATCATAGATCTTCTGTTCATGAGTCTGTGCATTAAAGGCTATCCCTTTTGTTCAGAATGTAGCTATTTGATGTGGATGCCCTTTTAAGCACTGAATAATTTGAAATGTTACATTTAGTTAGAGATAACAGTTAAAAAAAAGAATCAAAGCATGTTACCACAGAGCACTTAAAGGAACCATGATTTCTTTAAATGCCAAGCCATAATGGAATTGCAATTGGGCAGAGAATACTAAAGAAAGAAGAACAAGAGACACATTTTTAAAATCATAGCACATAAAACCTATGACATTGCTTCTTGTTTCCTGTGATGAAGGCTTGAGAAAAGTGATTTTTAAGTTAGAAATTGCTGTCATTGCTTACCAAGAAGTAAATCAGCCATTTCAAAATTACAGATTTGACAACCATACTCTTAGAATTTAAATCTTTGATAAAGCAGTAAATGCAGCAGATGCTCCCATGCATTATTCAAAAGGATGCCCAAAAACTGGGTGTGTACTTTCAGAAGCGCAAAAATTGGTTTTTAGTCATACATTACCTATGTCTACTATCAGAATTCTTAATACCCCTTTTAATGCACTTCAGATGATGAACATAATGTTCATTTTTTGTTTTGTATCTGTGTAGGATATATTTAATTTGTGTTCCACAAAATTTCCTCCAAGCTTCAGTACATCACATGTTAATTATGCAGTTGCATATGTCATTCTGCAACAGTTATGTGTATAAAACCTGGAAACACATTTTCAAGGAAGATTTTAGCATAGTTTATTGGCAATTCAAGCAATTAAATTGAAAAAAATTAAATGAATGTATATTTTATATGTCACTGGTTTAGCTCATTGATTGTAATGATTTGATTTTATAGACACGGACAAACAACTGAAGGAGCTGCTGGTACAGTACAAGGAGGTATGTGCAAAAAGGTTTTTGAAGAAGCCTATTTCTCACTAAAATACTTTTATACTTCGTTATATGCCAAGGCCAAAACTGCTTTATATATGTATTGGACAAGAAGGCAGAGTGACTTTGGATTATGCAATTACGAAGAAGTTGCACAGGACATGTCAAGGGTACATTTATCAGCTGTGAGCGGTCTCAGTTGTTGCTTTGTCTTCATGTTAAGTGTTTTGACAGTGCGTATGTTATGTGTTATTTCCTTAGGAATGTTATTTTCTTATTAGTCTATAGAAATGCATGCCAACAAATTCATGTTTGAACAGCTATTTTTATTTACAATATGTGAAAACTAAATCATGTGGACAGGAGTGTAGACAATTTCAGCAGCAGTTTCCTGGTTATCCAGTTCTGGGTAGAGACAATGAGAGATGTTTGGTCAGTAAATTAAATGACAAGATCACTAAACACTAAACTACAGAAACAAAAATGACATGTTCTAATGGAGGAAAAGCTAGATGAAATGTTTACTGCATTTGAATGCTCTCTTATGTCTGTCATGTTGTACAGAAAATCCTCCTTTCACAAACCTCTGTTGGTACAGCTCTAAACTTTTTAAACTGAAACCTTAAGGTGTGACTATAGTGCAAAAATTATGAATTTTATGCAAGAACCACTTATGTGTGTGAATGGCAATTTCATCTTGTCTTTGCATACATGGACAACCTTCCAACAAGAACATGGTTAGTACTCATTACATATGTTATATTAATACTTGTGTTTAGATAATGCAGGAGTTACAGAATGGAAAGCCCTGCAGTGTAATAGATTGTGTCCAGAGCATGCATTTGTGTGATCCATGGCCTTGGCATAAGACGAAGGTACTGTATGATTTCATACAGAAATTGCCTTGTAGGGTAGTATTTATTTGTATTTTTCCCTTAGTATTCCTTTATTATTTTGTTGTATTTTCATGTTATTTTCGAAACTGAATTGCTAACATATTTGTTGACTTAAATCCTATTCTGTTATGATATTGCCACTCATAAGTCATGATTGAAAATATACAGTTTGCATAGCTTTGGAGAAGTTATAATTATGTTTTCAGCTCATTCATGAGATGTATTTATTGAACAGTATCTGCATAGGATACTTTATAACTTTGTTGCAAATGTTTTGTAATCACAGTAGCATGCCAGCCAATACCAGTTGAAATTGTATGTGGTGACAAATTTACACATATTCAAGAAAAAGGATTTTCCCTATAGTTTTTCAGAAAATTAAAACTGGATAATAACAAGCTACAGTATATTAGGAAACATAATGTATGGTTCTTTCCAAAACATGATGGCCTTCAAACGGGACTGCTCCCCCTGCCACTGGGCAATAACCATTAGCAAACAAAAGGCAACCCTGTACTAGGTGAGAGGCAACGTAATGTAATCTCTTGTTTCCTGGCAACGTAATATAATCTCTAAACTGCTTGCAAGTTTAGATTCATGCCTCAGTTGAGAGACCAGAAAGCAAAAGACTTGGCAACTGTGAGGGTTGGTTTCCAACCGCCCCCCTCCTAATCCCAAACTTTAAAGTCACACCATTTTTGGGTTATCATGGTCTGAATAGTATTGTACTACCTTAATATCGTGTGTTTTTATATATTTTTACTTCTACGAGGGCCGTTCAGAAAGTAGCCTCTGGTTGATTGCAAGAAATTCACCAAGTTAAATAAAAATATTTTAATATATACATCTTACAACTACATCTTTGCACTATTTTTCTACATAGTTTCCATAACGATTGAGGCACTTATCGTATCTGTTCACAAGCTTTGAAATTCCTTCTGCATAAAAATCATCCGCTTGTGCCTGGAGCCAGCCTGTGACCGCATCTTTGAGCTCTTCGTCGTCATCAAACCGCTGGGACCCAAGCCATGTCTTCATATGCATGAAGAGGTGATAATCGCTTGGCGCCAGATCTGGGCTGTAAGGTGGATGGTTGACAACGTCCCACTTGAAGGACTCAAGAAGGGCTGTTGTTCTGCGAGCAGAGTGAGGACGGGCGTTATCGTGCAAAAAAAAAGATACCGGAAGTCAGCATACCACGGCGTTTGTTCTGTATAGCCCGTCGTAATTGTTTTAGTGTTTCACAGTACACGTCGTCCCACGTTCCATGAATTCAACCATCAACACCCCTTTTGCATCCCAAAACACCGTTGCCATCAATTTTCGGGCAGAAAAATCTTGCCGGGCTTTTATTGGTTTGGTAGGCGAATTTGAATGTGCCCACATCTTTAATTGTTCTTTTGCCTCAGGGTTCACGTACTTAATCCAGGTTTCGTCCCCGGTCACGATTCTGTTTAACAATGGTTCACCTTCGGCCTCATAACGTGACAGAAAGTCTAATGCAGAGGCCATTCTTTGAGTTTTGTGGTGGTCGGTAAGAATTTTGGGCACCCATCGTGCACAGAACTTACGGTAACCCAATCTTGCTGTCACTATCTCGTACAAGAGAGTCTTAGAAATCTGTGGAAAATCAGTAGACAACTCCGACATTGTGAAACGTCGGTTTTCACGAACTTTTGCATCAACTGTCTGAACGAGTTCGTCCGTGACCAATGATGGTCTACCACTCCTCTCTTCATCATGAACGTTTTCTCGTCCACTTTTAAATAAACGTACCCATTCACGGACCACTCCTTCACTCATAACTCTTGGTCCGTACACGGCACAAAGCTCACGATGAATAGCTGCTGCAGAATATCCTTTGGCTGTAAAAAACCTTATAACAGCATGCACTTCACATTTGGCGGGGTTTTCTATTGCAGTACACATTTCAAACGGCCACAAACACTAAACTAGCGCAGGTACGACTTTCTCTCGACCAAGGCTTGATGCCGACTGACCTGCTGAGTGCGTGAATGCACAGATGGCGTCGCTACTCCCCCCACTACCCGCACTGTGACCGATCGGAGGCTACTTTCTGAACGGCCCTCGTACATTGATTTTGGTATTCCTCTCCATAAATAGTAAAATATTTTGCTCCCTCCCTCTTTCCAGAATCTGCCCAAAATAACTTTCTTCAATTCTTGATAACAATTATGCCATCTAGTTTCTTCTTGATGTTCGCTGCAATGACGATTACTGCTCACTACAAACTTCCCATTGAAACTCACTCAACTGTTGCATATGATATATTCCCAGTGAAAAACACTGGGCAGGGTTCCCTTTTTATACTTGTTGATCATATGACAGGAAATCATATGTCGGTATCAATGTTATTCAGTAATGTCAGTGTGGCCATAATTGCCATTCTGTACCCTGTAGACAGATTGGGATAAGCAGAAATCAGACCCTTTCCAGTTGTGAGGTGGCCAGATGGTCAGCAAGTCTTTAAGATGGGGCCCCAGTTTCCTTCAATGGTACATGCTAGTCAGATTTGTCACACAGCTATAAACTCACTGCTGGCTCGCACTTCCCTAACTCTCCCGATTTGGATATCCTGATAGCTGTCCATTGGATTAAGCAGCAACGACAGGCAACAATGTTTGTGCAATGCATAATCTGTATTCTGGTTCAATACAAGGTTCCTTGAGCGTTAGCACCCAAGATGCGCCTTCAGCACAACCTTACTTCTTGCGGGCACCACTACATCACTGTCAGGATCACCCTTCATATTCCTGGATGTTCATGAGGGTGCCATAACTGCACCTTGCCTCAAAGCTGTTATTTATATAATTATTATCTTTGAATATATTTATCAAAATTAAAAGATCTTGCCAGGTCACAATATCTTTGGCCAACATCAACTGTTGCTCGTAGCTTCTGAGGTCGTCTAATCCCAGTATCACATGATCTGCCACCCATGCAGAAAATACCCATGGTCTTGCAGTGCTCCATCCCAAACTCAACTCCAGCAGGACCTCCTCCACAGGTGAGATTCATCCGATGCCATCACTAGGTGGTAAGGTCGACATGATGTTCAAGTCGGCAAGCCCTGCACCACGACAGGTTTGATTATTGTCATGGCTGCACCTGTGTCCAGTAGTATCTGGCACAGCTTTCCTTATATCTTTGTATCCATGCTTTTCCCTGCACCTATGAAGCTGTCATCTACTTGTCTGCCTAGGGCAAGCAACGTCACTTGAGGGGTTGGTGATAATGGGGGCATGTCCATCAATTGTCTTCTGCCTGCTGGTGAGCTTTGTGGACAGTGTCATTAGGTATCCTGGGTTGCCACACCCCCAGGACATACTACTTGAAGGTTGGCGTCGTATCTGGGTTGTCTCTCTGTCCCTGTCATAGCAAATAGTCCTTGTCTTTGAGGTGGGCACAGGTGTTATCTTGGCTGTGCCATTACCGTTTGGATTGTCTTGTAGTTGCCGAGAATCATATGCTGTCATATCTCGGTGTTGCACATCCTGTCAAAGGAGTAGGCAGCTCCCTGGGACAAGTAACTAGGTGGCAGGCTCACCAGGGCTTTGTTCACCCGCTGTCCAATTGCCATGGTACCTCCTGCATTGTCTCCCCTGGTTGTTACAACCTCAATTTAAGTTGACTATGGTACGCTACACCCAAGCAGTGGTTCCTGAACTGGTTCTCGAGGGCTTCCCAGATCTCTCTGAATGCTGCTAATATCAGGATCACATTCAAAACTCCTGCTGCCCCTTCCTGAAGGCTGGCTATTAGTTGTTCAACTTCCTCCTTTGTTGACAATCTGTTGTGGGTGGCAACAGCAGCAAACTGACAGTGGAAAACTTCGAAGGTGGATGTTCCTAGATACCTGGGTGGCTTGACACATGCAGATGTTGTCCTTCAGTCTACTGTCCAGCATTTTTTCCGTCATGGTATTTAGTTCCTTAACACTGTCATTGACTCTTCCCTCCATAGCACTAACACATTCCCTGAGGTCTTCCAGGGTGTCAACACGTTCGTTGATATGCTCCTGGGTATTAACATGGTTAAAATTCTTCATTCTTCTGCCGAGCTCTTCCACATCCTTTTTCATGCTGGCCAGTTGTTCACTAATTTTGGTCAATAACTCCAGCTTCATGTTCTCCATCACGCAATTCACAGTTGTTATTTAATTTATCATCTTCTCCATGTCGGTTTTCATGTTCTTTTCCATCTCGTCTATTCCTGATTTCTGCCCATAAGGTTTTCATCATCTCCATATCAGTATTAATTCCTGCCCCTGACACCAGTGTAACAAAAACTGCTCTTTATTGCTCAAACAAACAACTCTTTATTTCTTCCAACTGATTACAATTAAAATCTGTTTACAAATAAATGTCTTGTTTTGATCTTTTGCAACAATTCTATCATACAGTTTTCTTTCGATGTTTGGGACGGCTGCGGCTATGGCTGCACGCTTCCACTTCCCATTGGAACTGACTGCCCTAAGGCTCATTTTCTCCCTTTTATACCTGTCAATGATGTGGCAAGAAACTTTCAGATGTAATATTTATTGTTGAACTAGCAAACCACTGCAGGTATCAGAAACTCTCACAGAAGTGTGAGAAATGAAGCTTTGATGTAAAGTGCTCACCAAATGCTCATATGTACACTCGCTGAGGTGTAACAATGCATTGACTAATGAAAGGAAGCCAGCGGGTGGATGACAACAATCAGTTATGACTTTCAAAGAAATCGGTTCACACACATGTGGTGATTATGGCTGGCTAGGCAAAATCACATTATATTATTAATCATTCACTTCTTACTCTTCTTCTCTCAGAATTATACTTAAAGTTGTAACTGATCACCCGTAAATGTTCTTAATGTCCTTACATTGTTATCCTGCTCTTTGTACTCTTCATATTTGCTGACAATTTTTTCAATCCCTTCCTGATTCAGAATTATAACACAGTTAAGAATGGGACGTAGGAACATGAGTGTCAATATAAAAATATATAAAATATATTTTTTAAATTGACACTCATGTTCCTATGTCCCACTCTTAACTGTGTTATAATGCATTGTCATATTTGTCCTACTGTATGTGTTCAATAAATTTCCAGAGGTATGCAGGATGCATCAGTATCATTTTCTGAAACCGTGAAGGCCACCCCTCTCTGACAGTGTAAGCTCTTCATAAACTGTTCACAACTTAGTTATGTATTCCAGATCTGAGGTGGATGTTGGGAGCAGTACCATTGTTGCCGACCTTTGCCAGGACGTCCACAGATGTAGGTCATCTCAATATATGCTGCCAAGTCTTGCATGTCAGGATTTTAGGAATTTTCCATAATTACGAACACTTGTACACCCGTGGTCACAAAAAATGAGTCATTCCCAGATTACATATGTCGGTCCAAGAGCTTTGTGTATCTTCCTAAAAGCTGTGTTCACAATGCACATGAAAGAACAGTACAGTGGTCTGTGACTGACAATGCAATGATTAACTTTGTAATGAAAACAAAGCACAGAGTGTTACGGTGGCCGAGAGGTTAAGAAGACCTTGCTTCCACTCATAAATTCCTAGGTTCAAATCTTGTGCTGCTTGTCATTTTTTTAATGTTTGTTAATTTTATGACTGGCTATGTAGAGCATATTATATTAATGTAAATTTGGCCTTTGAAGTTATGGGCCTATCTATGCACACAAAAACAAACTTCTACTAACACTCATGATAAATAATTAACAAAAACATGTGTAAATAAACTATTATCTTCTAAAACTAAAACAAAAAAAATGAACATAATGTCAGATGTATGAACCCTCAGCCTGTATAACTTCCCTCAATCTTCAGGTCATAGACAAAATTAAATGTCTGCAGTAATATGGATGAGAAGCTAAAAGATCCTAGGCTGCTTGAATTTCTGCACAGAAGCCATCTTTTGTCCTTCGCCCATCTACAGGTAAATTGTAGCACAGCTGCCTTTTTACCTCAGCCCATACATTTTCAATATGGTTCAAATCTGGCGAACAGGTCTACCACCCTGATATCCTGCATCTCTGGAAACCAATTTGAAACCTTTTGAGATGTGTGGACAGGATGATTATCAGCCGCACCGTGATCGAGTGGTCAGACCATTCGCCTCTCACCTAGATGGCCCGGGTTCAATCCCAAGTGACCACATGTGAGATTTGTGGTGGACAGAGCGGTGCAGGAGCAGGTTTTCTGCGGGTTCTCCGGTTTCCCCCCTCATCCCATTCCATCGGGTCTCCATATTCATGTATCATCAGTGTCATCACCTGTGGTGCCATTGCAGTAAAAGCAGGCGTTAAAACTACCAAAAAAAAAAAAAAAGGATGATTGTCAATTCATCAACAATTTCATCAGGATATCTCATCCTCACAGAGGGAATCAAAATATTAGTGAGTATTGCCATATACTGCACACTGTTCAGTATTGTCAAGCTGCTACAGCACACCTAGACCGTCTCTTGATATCCAGCCTAAACATGATACAGATATGCAACCATGATAGAACTGTGAAGCCATGTATGTTGTATCATATTGGGACCCCTTTGGTTGATAGACAAATCACCTTTCCCTTACGTATGGAAGAAAGTGGTACCTCGTCTGAGAATATCACCTTGTTCCAGTTGCAGTTACACTTTCCAGTTGGATCAATTTATGGGGGGGGGGGGGTAAGCGAAATTCCTAGAAAAATCAAATTTGCCCAAAACTGGATTCCTAAAAATGTTTCAAAACATTGGTTTTCTTAACAATACTTTCAGTATTTTTTTCATTGAGAGAGTACTGTTCATGCCTGATGCATTTGTGCACCACATTCTTTTGTGTGCAGCATATTGCTGTTTGGTAGAATAAACCCCTAAAGAAGCATCATAATAACTATCATATTATTAGCTTTACCGAATGTTGTGTATGAAACAAGTTTTTCTAAAATAAATAGCTGCTATGTTTCGATTCAACATCATTAAGAGAAGGAAAAAAAAAAGTTTGCTACATACAAGCAGGGAACCTGAGACTTTCACCACAGGAGTAACTTATGTTTTGTCACATCACTACAGTGAACACACATGGACAATACAAACTGTATGATATTTTGTGTCAATAATTTTAGTTAATATGGATAGTTTGTCCAAGAAGCTTAAGTTATGGATTTGATTATGATCATATGGGTTAGTAATATTAAGATTTGTAGTTGCTGCTGCTACACACCTGTATACACAAGACATGTGCCATGTAAAGACAGATGAATTTGGCATTCCAGACATGACTTATTTTTGTTTTCCATGGGCTTACATCTGGGAGAAGCACAAAAGAAAGAGCAAGAAGCATGCCAATGGGGGTTCATACCTCCTCATTCTGGTTATATGGTACCTTGAGCTGGAAGGGTGTAGTAATGACACATCTTCAAACAGCTTGGGCAAATTGGCAGAGAAAGCCTTGGAAATGCATGCTGGGGAAGGCAGTTCTTGCTGCATTCATGGTTGCTAACTGGAAATTGCTGAGAAATATTGATGGTTGGGGTTGCCTGTTCAATCTCTGTGCATGCCTTTTCAGTTGTTATAAAGCATTGCTGTATGATGTTTCTTGTCTCCTGTTGATTGGTATATTTGCTAAAGGAATCACTGATGATGCTCCACACCCTGAAGTATGTATGACTATGTAAATGTTCCTGAAACCACTCTGAAAGTGCCATCTTTGAAAATGTAGGACTGCGTACTAGTAAATCCAGGCATACATATGCATAAAATATGAGAATTATGTCTGGGTTGTTGGCTGCAGAATTTTGAAAAAGGATTTTTCTTGTTGAAAATAAGATCATAGGAATATAATACTTGAACATCCACCCTGTGATGTGGCACATGAGTTAATATTTTGATGTCTGCTTATACTCCTCATTAGGATATTTATATCTGGTATACTCCTTTAATCTGACTCAAAGTTGTTTTTGTTTCTGCCCTGTACACTGAAACAGGTAGCTTATTTGTATGTGCTTCAGCCCATTGTTTGCCCCATCTTAGGACTTCTTGCACAGGCTAAAGTGGTGCCACTGTTCTCATGCATGTGGCTCCTTGTAGAAGTGACAGTTATTTCCCTGTCCAGATCAAAGTTTGTTATAACTGATATGAACAAACTTTATACTGCTTGCCACAACAGCATTTTCTGGTCCTGTATGCGTTACATGAGTGGAAATGACCCCTACAATTTTGATGCTGCAAAATATATTTTCTCTTAATGAATTTATGATCCTAGTGGTCATTTTATATTCTAATGATGTGAAGAATAACTTGTGAACAGAAAATTTTGAATTTAGTAATGTAAACAGTTTCTGGGAAACAAACCTTTAATGGAGATATCGTTTATAAAATGATTCATGGTGGTCTGGATGGAAATACATCCACAATTACCAGATATCAATTAAATTGAAAATGTAAAATACATTATTGAAGAAAACAAAAGAATTCAAACTAGAATGACCTTAAGAGGCTATTAATGGAGGAGTGGAAGAAAATTATTAAAGAAACTACAGAAAATCTTGTGAAACCTATGTCAAAAAGGGTGTGTGAGATGATAAAGAGGAAGGTGAGCCCACAAAGTATTAAGGCTAGAAATGGCAAATTTTTCAATTTTTTTTTATTTCACTAATTCATTGTTAATACATTCAGCTTTATGTTCCCAAAGTTTCATAACCTAATTCAATTTATTTGTGGTCCAAATAGATTAAAAACTTAAGACTTGTCATGCCACATCCACTTTTTCTGCTTACATGATTATCAGCTTTGATCCTGTGTTTCTCTTTCTACATTTCTTACAGGCAAACATAGTTATAATTATAAATATTTAGAAGTATGTTTCTTTAGTTTCTGACCAGGAAGAAGAAGCTGACTAAAGTTAAGGTGGATTTTAGGTAGTATCTAAAGTATGTAGATCACTCCCTAAATAAAACAAACAACATTTTCTTTTCTCGTTTTCTCAGGTTAATAATTTTTCACACTTGTGTACCTTTTTCTTGGAAACTATTTGAGATACTGCAATGAAATTTTATACACACAAATTCCAGTCCACAATGAGCATTTTGGCGCAGCTAGTTTTCTTTTCATTTTAATTCTGTAGGTATTGTGCTATGAAATATGAGGGGCATACTGAAAGTCACGAGCAACCCATTGTAAAAATTTAAATTTCAACAATGTAACGAAACGAATTGCAGGATCGTAATCTACAGACTTTAAGCCACATGTTGACATATTGTGACATCATTAGCTTCTATCACGTGACCACAAACGGTGTTTGAAAAATGGCTGACATTGATGTTTCATTTCGACAGCGTGCTGTCATTGAATTCCTTATGAAAGAAGGAAAATCTGCTCCTGAAATTCATCTCAGACTTCAACGTGCGTATGGAGGTGTCTGCATGGGTGCCAGCAGTGTTAGAAGATGGATGAAACATTTCAAAGATGGAAACACGAGTCTGCAAAATGCGCCTCGTAGCGGGCGTCCTCGAACTGCCTCTACAGAACGCAACAAGGAAAGAGTTGATGAGCTCATTACAGGAGATAGGCGTTTCACTGTGAATGAAATTGCTGCGCAACTTGGAATAGAACATAGTGCAGTGCAAGAAATGATTCACAGCTTGGGTTATCGAAAGGCCTGTGCCCGTTGGGTGCCCCGTTTACTGACTGAAGACCACAAACTTCAGAGAAGAACCATTGCACAAAACCTTCTTCAGAGATTTCATAATGAAGGTGATGAATTTTTGACGTGTATTGTGACTGGAGATAGAGCTGGTTCCATCACTATGAGCCAGAAACGAAACGTCAGAGTATGGAATGGCACCACTTGAACTCACCATCGAAGAAGAAAGCGAAGACAGTGCAGTCTGTAGGAAAAGTTATGGGAAGTGTCTTTTGGGATGCACAAGGTTGCATTCTGGTTGACTTTCTTGAACCTGGACAAACCATAAATTCTGCCCGCTACATCAAGACACTTCGGAAGCTCCGTCGGGCTTTGCGTGATAAACGCCCTGGAAAGAGGATCATCCTTCAACAGGATAATGCGCGTCCACATAGTGCCCGTGCCACTATGGAGAAGATCAGGGCATTAGGGTGGGAAACTCCTCCACATCCTGCCTACAGTCCCGACTTGGCACCCTCCGACTACCATCTTTTCGGTTCTGTGAAGGAGCAGATGCGTGGTCAACGCTACGAGACGCTGGAGGATATTCGGAAAGCAGTGCGTCAGGGTCTGCGGGCAGCTGGAACGGAGTTCTATCACAAGGGCATTTTCAAACTTGTAGAACGATGGGAAAAATGTGTGCAAAACAATGGAGACTATGTCAAAAAGTGAAAGAAAGTCTGTAGATTATGATGATGTATTTGGTTTGGCTTAAAACTAAATATTAAGATTGTAAAACAGTGTTGCTCATGATTTTCAGTATGCCCCTCGTACATAATAATTTGAAGTAAAAAACTCACATGCCTTGAAAAATACTTTAAAAATCTTGGAAGGGAGATAGAAAAAAAAACTTTTGCGCCAAAATATAGCACAAATCCATTACTTTAGGTACAATTGTTTTCAAGCAACTTCAGCAAAGGGAAACTAAGAGAAAGGTACATTAGTTTTTTGATGTTTTGAAAATTCCAATGTAGTGTAATTTCTGTATTTGTTGACAAAATTACTTGTAAAATAGCACAGTCATAGAAGATATCAAGACAATTAACTGTGCAAAATTTCATTGCATTAGGACAAAAAGTATGGCAGTGGTAGACTTTTTGTTGTGTCAAGGTATTTCTGCCTACGTCCCCCCTTAAGAATATATACCCATAAGTTAAAACAATGGTGTATGTGGTAGAGATGAGTATATTTTTTAGGTGAAAAGAGATAAATGTGCTTTGTGTTTATTTTTCTTAAAATGGAAAACAATATTTTGTTAATACATAATGTATTCTTAAGACATAATAAATATATGTATTAGCACTCAAGTCAACCTTTGTCTTTAATTTTCTAATGTTTATTTCTGTTTAAATGTAACAAGACGAGTTAGACAAATACTTTTTGAGTTATTGTATAAGGGGCATGCCTTCCTACTTTGACAGTGACAAAATTATTTTTATTAACTTTAGGTGGTTTTTCATTATTGTAGATTCAGATCTCAAGCTCAGAGCCCATTTTTAATGTATGACTAACATAAGTAAATTGCCTACAAGAGCACTTTAGAATAAAATGAATGCTAGCTGGAACGCACATTTTCTGTGATCCATAGCCAATATAACAGACTAGGTTTCTCAAAGTTTAATCTATGACAGCGTTTTGATGAAAGTAGCTTTGTGCTCTTAAGAAGTGTTCATTTGTCAACAAAATATGGGTGAATTCATAGCTGTTTGGAAAAGTGTTTATCTATTTATTTTCATTGTGTTACTTTCTGAACAAAGTTCAGCTATGAACAAAGGCAGTTGTTGTGGACTTAAACACACTAAAGTCAAAACATAGGCTGAGGATGAAGGAATTAAACACTAGGATGATCTTAACTGCATTGAACAAAACTAACACTACAAAAGGTGCAAAGACAAGAAAACATGTATTATAGTTGGCAATAAATCTGAACTACCATTAAGGGATCACAATGGGATCTAAGATTAAAATGGTTTAGGGCATTCAAAGTTTCTTTCTTTCTTTTTTAAGCATGCATTCTCAGCAGCTTTAAATTTTCTAGTTATCTAAGTGTTTCAAAATTATTTATTAATGATTTCAAAGAATATTGCCAAAATTTATTTTCTAGGTCATTATATTCAAAATGGAGCCAGTTTGTATTTTCAAAAGGATTTGCACTTTGCTTTTGGTGTTCTGTAACTGTTCCTGTCAAGCAACATGTTCCATATTTTGTGTACTGGTTAACATTTATGATCACCATACTTAATGTTACTATTGCAGTTGACCTGTATTATTTGCTTTGAAAGTATTAGGAATATTATCAAAAATATGTAATTGATAGTCTAACTGCATTTACATGGTCTTATTGTAAAGAACAGCTGCTGATCTCCACAATTTCATTAATAATTCATATGACAGCTTGTTTTAGTCAAAGAAAGAAAAGTAGATATAACATACAGATATTGAACAGTTATGTGTGTTCTGAGCTTTGGTTACTTTTTAAATGCATATTTCAACATTTCCATTTTTTCCCAGTTTCCATTTCCCTGGCTTTTTGTGTTCCAAACTGACACTATAAGAATTTGCACAGTCTTCACTTTTATTATGTTTAGAATTTTCATATTCTGATTAACCAGAAGAAATTGAATGCTGTAACAATACATAAAAGGAAATGTAAGATAATTGAGAATATGGGTGAGGATGATGATTGTCCACTTTTGAATCCTTCAAAATTTGTATCAAAAAGTGTTAACACATTACCAATCCCTGATAATTGCACTGGCAAAAATAAAACATGTAATAATCAGGATTTGCAATGGCAGATTCCACTCAACTGTCCATAATTTCCTAGAGCAAGGGCACAATGTTCATAATATAACAGAATTTTCAGGGCTTCTACAAGTAAGCTTAAAAAGAATTAACACATTTATATGCTCGTGGAACACATCAGAATAGTGAACCAATGATAAGAAAAGTGTTAAAAATTAATGTAAAATGAACCAAAGAAATGTTCAAGTTTTAAAATGATAGTCTTCATAAGTGCTAATGTCTGAGGAGAAAGAAGGAAAACAATGCAAATGATTTTTGGAAAGGAGCTAGGGGGAGATTTGAAGTTACAGAAATACAAAAACCGTTCAGCAATGTATGTGAAAAAGATCATTAGAAACATATATACAAATAAAAAACACATGAGAAAGAGAAATGTATGTGGATAAATTAAATAAAAAAACAAAGGGAGAGTATTGCTTGGTTACGAGTGGGTATGTGGAGATTAAAGGGTATGAGAAAAGGACTCCAACGGAACCAGTGCCTAATATGTGGTGAAAAGGAAAATATGGAACATTTAGATTTTGACTGTATAGGGACAGAGCTTTGGAGGAAACAGCATATAAATGGTAAATGACTGAAAATGGACAGAAAGATAGCTTTAATCAAACTTTGATTAAAATAATGTGCTAGATTACAAGGAAAACTTAGTTAGGAATATGGTAAGATAACAGGTTGGGTTAATGTATAGCCATATTCCTTGAATGGGCGCTTAGTACAAATAGATAAATAAATAAAAATGTCTGAGGAAAATCTAAAACAGTAATTCCCAGCAGCAATCTACAAATAAACCTTTGTACTATAGTGAACAAAACTTTTAGATCACAGTTGTTTGCAGCTACCCACTAAAATGTACATTTTACTTGACAAAGCCAAAAATATTTATTGTTTATGATGCTAAGGAGCAAAAACAAGCCTAGCAGTCCTAAAATATCTCAATGGGGGGGTACAAGGGATAGAAAGTGTAAGTAGCATTGCAAATTCAATTTGTTATGATTCAAGGTTTTGGTATGACCAACTATGTAATAAAAGCAAAACTTTCAAAATGAACATTATGTGCAATGTCAAGCCAATATCAGTTGTATTATTAAACAATATTTCTCAGTCATTCTTAGTTGTTCTACATATAACTAAAATGCATTAACTCAGAACAAATAAGGTGTACATAAGGTTTAATATTTTAATATTCTTTAGTCTTATGTAACATACAGTTTGTTTATATATATGCTTTAATAAAGAAAGGTTTTGCTTCAAAAAAGTTTTAAAACATGGTGTAGTTTCTTATAGCTTCAACTAGTGCAATTCAGGATATAATTGTATATAACCTAGGTTAATGATTACAATTCAAATGAATGGAAAATGTCAGTGTACTCTATGGTGTGTATAATTAGTTTCTGTAACTTAATTCCATCATATTATATATTTTTCAGATCAAAGTTTTATGTCAGTGATATATAAAATCAAGGAACCTAAAAAGACTCAGAAGGTCAAGTTGCATAAATTAATGAGAAAAACAAGAAGGTCATTTTCAGATGAAAAGCAGCCATTCAGACTATTTTGATTTCATCCTCACTATTTTAACAGGTAAGGTGGTTTAAAACTATGCTTAAATGCTATAAAAATCATTAATAAATTGCCATTGTAGTCATTATCACTACTATCACAGTCTCCTGGCTATTGACAGTGTTGTTAACAAACTAATATTTAAGTTTAAGAGAAAATTTGAGTTTGAATAGAAACATGAATATCACATACATTTTTATGTGCCTGACTGGTTTTGAGAGCTATTTGTTCTCATCCTCAGAAAAGACCAACTGACTCCTGGTGTTGGTGTCTGTTGTGTGGTGCCTGTTTATGTTGCTATTTAGTGGTCCAGTGATGTACTTCCATAGGTGATTCAGTGTGCAAAATTCAAAATTCATTAATTGGTATTTGTGTTTTATAATTAAAATCTTTTCTCAATTATCAAACTCTGTATTTTGGAATGTAATGTTTGGTATGATGTGATTGGTAGTCCAGAGGTGGTGAGAAACTGCAGATTTATTAGTCTGCCTGTATTTAATGTATTTCAAGGATTCCTTTAATCTGGCTTAAAAGTACATCAGATGGTCAAAGATCTCCCATTCAAGCTGAAGCAACAGTTCCCATGTGACACAAGCTGTATGGGGCTGTGCATTGTCATGCAAAAGAGTAATGCCTCTTGTCAGGATTCCATGCCTCTTTTTTCTGGACTGTACTCAGAATTGGAATTGGCAATGTCTTACAATGCCAATTATCATTTATGGTCTCCCCTTGCAAAACTTGTGCAGGAGGACACCACCTCAATCCCTGAAGACAGTGCACATGACTTTTTGGTAGAGATTTTCTGGTTGAATTTGGTCTTCATAGGTGAATCACTATGCTGCCAATACATGGATTATTGTTCTGTTTCAGGTATGGCTGTGACATCCCCAGAGAGAGTATTGTCGAGAAATTCTTCACCTTTCTCTGCATTACACTGGAGGAATGCTGATGCTATGGCCAGATGTGTGGTTTTGTGTTCGTCTGTCAGCTGCTTTGGCATCCATCTTGCACACACTTTTGGAAAAAGCCAGTAGGTGAAGATTTTGTATACCAGTAATCAAGAAATCTGAAGGAATTCATCAGAAAGTTCCAGCATTTGAAACACTGGTTTTTTACAATTGCAGCTGTACACTTCTCGTCAGTTCTGGGGTCACCAGAGATGGTCAGCCACCATGGTATTGGTTATACAGATTTATTGACCTTCAGTGAATTTCCTGCATCATCTCAACATACTGTTGCTCATAATGTCATACATGTGGCACAATAGTTTGTAGTTGTCTACTACACTAAGCTCGCAGTTGGCAGGAGACAATATCAGTGCAGCCATTTTCTCTTTGCATTGTGCTGTAACAACTACTGCCATCACAAGACTGAAATGGCACTGCATTATTCCCATAGACCCCATCTGTACTGCTATGCATGTGCATTGCTATCTGTCTACTCATGCCATCTCTGGGCATAATCAAATTCTGAATGTACCTTTTATACTTCATCAAGCAGGACTGCCATAAAGGTAGTTTCTTCTAATAAAAATGCACTGATTTCACATAGTACTTAAATATTTTTGGTTGCAGTGATACTAATACATAGGAGTATTTAATATTTGTAATCCTGTTCCAAATATATAGATAACATTAAATTCTTCTCTCCTTAAAAATAATATGAATTTGTTATATTAGTTTTAAATTCTCATTTCTAATAAAATTGCAGCATAAAAAGAATGTCAATTGTTGTTTTATAGGATTGCGCATTTCTGCCAAAAGATATGACACCAGGGATGAGGGAGTCATTGTTTATTTCTTATCATGTATGTGTCAACAGTCATAGAAACCAAATACTTTGAGAACATGCTAAATGTTGCAAGTTGATATAAAGCTGTGATGTCATAATGTGCTTGAAGCAGCGATTCAAAGATTTAAGGTTGCTGGCCAAAACCTGTATACTTCAACACACTTGCCATAATGGGAAGTAACAAAACTTACATGCTAGATAGTGTTTGGAACTGTGAATAAAACTTGACTGTGAAGGAATATGAGTTGAAATGAATGTAGTGACAGTGGGTAATTAAATCTCATTAAATATCAGTGCAATGTGCCTGTGTTTGCAGTACCCTCCTTACATTAAAGAAATCCTAATGAGTTCTTGTAAATCTTTTTTATCTACTGACTTACCCACAAAGTGGGTAGTACAGGCATACAAGAATGGGAAAGTTAAGTGTGTGTGTGTGTGTGTTTTTTGTAGGGGGGGGTGTCGGTAGGCATTATCTTAAAGGTCTAAGAGAAAAAGACAAAGATGTACAAGAAAGTCTGATGGGTGCATAGGAGTAAATAGTTGTTTAAAAGACCGTTATATGTGTAGGGTGACCTTATCACCAAAGACAGAAGAGAGAACTTCAAGAGTGAAGAAGGACAATGAAGGCAAAAGGAGGACAAAAGAATTACAACTGAATAACTGCAGGCAAGGAAGTTGTAACTCAAAAGTTTTTCCTTGCGAAAGGCATGTTACCACAAAAATGAGCGTTCGATGTACTGGCAATTGTCTCTAACAAACAAATTTCCCCAGAGTTGGTTGTTTTCATTATTGTTGCATTTTGCTAAAAATATAAAAATTTTAGCATAAAAGTTTGAGACAGTGTTGTCTGTTATCTGAAGTATTTGCCCTTTGCATGTTACCACATTTTTGCCTACAGATATTTAATTTTTATTATAAGGAAAGAAACATTTACTTTTAGCTATGAGTTTGAGTACAATTTATTGTTATACAATCACCTGAATTATTGTGTTTGCTGTAAGCTATCAAATTCAAGTTTAAATTACATTTTTGTAGTATGGTACATGCTACAAATAATTATCTGAAGATCCAGTTTTTTCTGAGAGCTTGTTTAATATATATTTGTAGAAATCAATGCAAGTGAATTGTTTAAAATTGTATTGCATAATGAGGAAGCCTTTTATAGATTCTCTGTTGAATCTATTTCTTTCATCAGTTCACTGTGATGATATAAGTGAAAATATCCTTTCTACATTGTTATTGTGTCCTGGTATAGATAAAAATATTCAGCTACTTTGAGACATTCTGAATGGCAGTCCACAGATTTACCAGTAGTGGCTCATGGCCTAAACAATAGCTCCTTTCACACTAAATAATATATGCAGCTTACCTATTTCTTATATATTAAGTTTACTCTCTTTTCCTTTCTATTGGCCCTACTTCTTGATAATGCCATGAATGGCTGTCTCCCCATAAGATTGTGTAATAAGTCCTTGTGAATTGCATCATCAAACTGCAAATGTAAATTATGTGCTTAATAACTGCAAGTGAAGAAAGCTTCTCTCCATTGAAACCCTCAACAGTGTTAAAACTAGTTATAAAAGTTTGAATGCCTTTTAAAGGCCTCATGAAGTGAGCCTTTACTACTTTCTTCCCACTTTGTGCCGAAAGACTAAGAACTGACTTAGTCTGCTGGTAATTATCACACCTTTTATGGCCCTCAGTCCACCGTGAGAAAGATTTTTGTAATTCACAACCCACTATCATTTTGAGAATACATTCCAAGTCAACCTTTGGTGTAAATGTGTTTAAGACATAAACTTTTAGGTGATATTTTGAATTCATACTAGTGAAATCTCAAAACCATATACACTGTAACATACTAAACACTACGTCATTTTGCATACTCATCTCTACTAACTTTAACTGAACAAAACAGTAGATGGAAATAAGTTGCAGCAGAGCTAACTTCAGTAAAATAAAAGAACATAATGCAACTAGGGTATTCAAAAACACAACTACTTTATGCAAACAATATTTTTAGACTGTTGACTTGTTGGGGAAATGATGAGCCAAACATCCCTAGGGAAGGGGGTGGGTGGCTTTCAAAAAGCTTGCTAAATTTCTGTACTTATGGCTTCCCAATAGTCTCTAAATATATCCTTTTGGTACCACATGGAGCATTAAGTTCCATTTCATTGTCATGGCAACTGGATGTAAACATACAGCTACATATTGATTGACAGAAAAGAGCTACAAAAACCACAGCTATCCCTTCTTCTTTCATTTTGACTCATTAACACCCTCTTCAAGGCTGCCATGCCAGAAGACAAAACTCCCCCACTCCATTGCTTCCTTCCTCACCCACAGATATGTTCCTGACTGATATTTTGGATTCTTTGGCATGCAACAAATTAAACATCTATGATATGATTTAATACCACTAAAAATAATTGAAGTGGAGCTTCACTAGTTTCAGCTGAATATCTACTACTGAGATTTACTTGTTTTGAAAAATATGCACCATTTCTCATTACAAGTCAGGAAGTCCAGAATTGTCATTTAGAAACTGCTTAAAATTACAAAACTGATCATAACATTTTACAGTATGAATAAAATTCCTATGTAAACAAGTGATACATTTTTCAACTTTACTGAAGTCCAGCTCTATCATATTAACCAATTTAAAGCATTCAAATTCGTCAGTGTTTCCAGTCCATTTTTTCAAATACTTCAAGCATAAGTAAGTATAAGTATGCTTGACTGATGCAGTGACATAGCCTCATCCATAAACTGCTGTGTTTCCTCCATAAGCCCTTCTGCCTGCTATAATATTTCTTTAGCTTTCAAACATACAAAGAAACCATGAAATCTGTTTTCTAAAACCATATAAACATGACTAAGGCTCTCCAAAATGCCAAGTATGGAATTGCATTCCTTTTTCTAATTCCTGAATTTTAGAATGAAATACTGACATCAAGGAATGTAAGTGCCAAAGATATGCTTCACTTAATGAGTTCTCAAAAAGTTGAATCAACACCTTAGGTGGTTTAGACTGAGACAGCCTGTATAACTTTAATGCAGCATACATTTCAAGTACTCTTGCAATTTCAGGGAAGAGCAATAACCACCTTGTTTTATTGTAGCATGGATACTTATACTTACTTATAATTCATTTCAACAAATTTACAGGACAATTTCATCTGCTCTGGTCTAATTGTGTAAATTGAGAAGTAATTGTACAGTTTTAGCACAATATTTTCCAAATCAATTGAACATCAGCTCCATGTCAAAGAGCATTTTGCAAGATGTAAGCTGGTCAGTGTATTATAACTAGATTAGTTGGCTTTACATTAAGTTTGCTATATGCATTTTACCGTCTGATTTCAATTGATACCCCCAAAATTGGTATCGGTCTTGTCTCCTGAAAAAGGCTACACATTTGCTTGAGATATCCATTCTCAGGTGTACTTAAAGCATAACCCAATATAATTTCAGAGGTTTTATTTTAAATCAACCACTTTTCTTGTTATGGTACTTGATTTACAGTCAAAATATTGTATGAGAATTGAAAACATTTTTATACTACCATCGTTATTTCCATCAATGGACATATCAAAACAAGAAATTTCTTCACTCGCATGTGATACAATTACTTTAAATACAATGCTTTCAGTTTTTGCTCCTGTGAACAAAAGTTTATTGGCTACATTTGAATCATAATAAATTTCTTGACTCAGTTTTGAATCACTGATCTAAAGCTTGATGCCTAACAGTGTAGAAAGCAAATGCTCTTTCCCCAGGCAATACATGATGCACAAGGGCTGATTTTTGTCATTGTTGATGGAACATCTTATCCAAACAACTTTGCAGGTTCTGTTTGTGTTCTTGCATAGTAGTGGTGATCCAAATCTAGACAACCTGTTTATAACACAAAAATAATAAAAATATGTATATAAATTCCACAAAACTCTTTAGTTTTAGTGGACAATTACCACATTTTTGTGGACTTCTTAAAACATTTTTCTTCCAGAAAATGGGGTTTCAAAATGTTATGAGTTCTGATTTGCCTAAAATGTGAAGTTGGATCATTTTCAAAATGTTTTGAATTGCATAAAAAAGTTAGGGTTTCCAAAATATTTTCAATATGTTAAGAGAGCCTTTTATCTTTCATCAGGTATTTCATGTTATCTAATTTACCTTGATGAAGAGTGCATAATTAATTTGATTCAAATTGAGATTGTATTACGTTTCTTTGTTAACAAAATAACCTAATCCTACATGATGACAAAGTACCAACATGCTAACATGGTAATTTCTTGCTAATGAACATAACTGCTTTTGGCAATTGTTTCCATTGTTAATTCATTTTTAAAACATATTGAAACTTGCATGAAGACAAGGTCATATTCAGAAGGGTAACCATACTCAAACACTTTGAAAACTCTATGAAAATGTGACAAGTATTTAGTTTAAATTGAATGTTCCACCAGCAAATACTCACCTGGTTTTAGTGTTACAGGTGAAATACAGGTACTTTAAATTATCATTTATGCTTGAGGCAGATAACCAAGTAGTTTCTTGTAAATTCTTGGTACCTACCTTTGTTAGCAACAGAAACAAAAGTTCTAGCATCACAGACCTTGTATTTAGCTTCAAATTCATTCCTTCTGCTCTTGAAAGAAGGGTATTTGGTTTTAAGTCCATCACTAAACTTACATTTAGGCATTTTGGTGAAGTACTTCTTAAAAAACAAAGATAAATCTCACATATCGCCTGGACACAAAAACATGAGCCACAGTTTGCATACCATCAAAACAATGATGCCTACAAGGAAATGAGCACATAACAATTTTAAAATCCTCTAGGAAACAATGGTGCTGCCACCTTTTTTATTGTTGCTTCAACTACACATAAAAGTCATATCTGCCATTTGTGTGTGCACTAAGGAAACTATTTGGAGCTTAAAAACCTTAAGAAAGTCACACGTATTGCAAACAAAATATTGGAGTGTCTAAAAGGAGGACATTTGTGTATTTCCTAACAATCTGCCTGGGCCCCAGACAAATCCACAGTAATAAGGGCATGTCTAGATTGATCTGGATGTCTGGTCACCCTGTGTGGGTCTCGTATCATGAACCTACTAAATTGCACTGTCTTCAAATGCATAGTTTGCATATAAATGGTTTTCAAGTGTACCAATCTTAGCCATCATAAAATTCAGATAAATACTTTCTGTAAGAAAAATATAGCTCTCACTAATAATTCATTGTTACATCATAAGAATGTTTGCAAGGTATCAGCTTCATGCAGGTCTGTATTTGTGGAAAACTAAGCAATTTATCATTTCCTGAAGATGAGGGATAGTGCTTATAAGGTCAACTGTGGCCAAGTGGTAAACTCATTGAACTCTCACCAAGGCAGCCCAGGTTTAAGTCCAGACGACTGCATGTGGGATTTTGGTGGACAAAGTGGTGTAGGGGTTGGTTTTCTCTGGTTTCCCCTGCCATTACATTCCACCAGTGCTCCATCTTTATTCACATGTATCACCAGTGTAATTGCCTTTGGTACCATAGTAGTAAAAGCAGACGTTAAATACTAAAAAATTCTTGTAAGCTTTGAAACCATTCCAGAGTTAGGATGAAAAAGCTCTTTTTCTATCTTCAGGAAAGCTTCTATTCACAAATAATTATTTCCATAATGTCAACAATTTCTGAAAATGTAGGGCAATGTAAAAGTTCTTGGACAGACAAAGAAAGCAAAATGCAAGAGATTGCTTTATCCCAGCAAATCAATACATTTAATTCAATTACTTTCCAACTTTTACTTTCAGAATATTATTATTTGTCCAACTGTGCAAAATAAGCATCTGTTTAAGCATTAACTTCATTATTTGATTCATTCTCTCAGCTATTTCTTCAGGTTTGGGGACAAAAGGTAATTCTTGGGAGTCAAATGTGGCAAATTTGGTGGACATGAAAGCACCCAGAAATGAAGGTCAAACAGTTTGGCAGCAACGTTTCTACACATGTGAAGCATAATTCTGCTGATGATTCTGTTCTTTTGGAGGTAGTCTATGAACACCACACAATGAGAAACCCAGAAAACTGTGGTTATGACTTTACCTGCATGTGGAGCCATTGGTGCTTTTTTTGGTGATTTTTCACCTGTTGTCCAGCATTTGGACTGCTCCTTCATCTCTGCCACATAGTGATGAAATCATATTTCATGTACTGTTATGAAATGGGGTAAATTACTGGAATTTCACTTAAATACTCATGAGCAATGTTCATTTTAATGCATTTTGGCCCATTGCTATGAAATGCTGCACCCATTGAGTAGTAGGCTTGCTCATACCCAAACTTTGGGTAAAATATAGTGGACATAATCTAGTTGAGATATTTGTGATATCATCCAACATTTATACTTTCAATAGCAATCATTGAGTGTGGTATTGTGAATTTTTGACAAAATCTCATTAGTTGTTGCAGTTTGGAATCACCTGTGCACTCATTTTAAAATTACGACCAGGCTGAAATTCAGCTACCCACTTTTTGTCTATCAAAAATGAAAGGAAGGAATTCCTTAATTTTGTCCATAATGCCTTTTGTATTTCTGTTTGAGTTAAACCCTTCACAGCTTTTATTTCAGTTTTATCAGGTTTTTAGACAATTTTACCACCAGTTTGTTTAAACACTGAAAACAAGTGACTTATGCATCTGATACTCTGCAGTGCACAATCTAACTGATAATAATGATAATTACCATCAGAGTAATTTGGCCATCTTCAGGTTGGGCCAAGAACTTTTAGAATGCCCTCTCTATATTGTGTGCTGAAATTGTCCCAAGCTTATTTTTAATGTTTTTAATTATTTTTTTCTTATTACTTCAATATTCTATGTAACTCTGAAAAAGAGCAGTTCTTGCTTCCTTTGCTTTATACATAATATACATCAAGTTGATCAATAAGTTTCTCATTTAAAATAGACTGTGCTATCTAATTTAAACATTTCTGTTCAGATATTTTCATGATTAATAAATGAGCCATCAAATTGTGTGATTGACTATAAATCAGTTCTGCATTTTGTTAAATGTAATTAGTACATACTTGTATACATAATTAGTACCAATATATTAACATATGATTTCTTGTTTGAAATTAGTGATGGATATAAGTGAAATAAAATATTTTGTAGTTTATTTGTGTAAGTGTATATAAGAAAATATTAGGTTCTAGTAAAAACTGAGACATTTTGTATTAAGAAACGTAATTTGTTTATCTGTTTCTCTGCAGTAAAACTGTAGCTAATTGCTTACAAAATCTTTGCTTTCTCTGGCAATTCAGTTATGATGTATGACAATTTTGAAAAGACCCTCAGAATGCATCTGATAACTTAAGACCTATGCCAAGAGCAGTAGGTTAGTTAGTCATTATGCACACAAATGGAAGAAATGCTGATTAACTCATTCATTTTTGGTTTTTCTTAAGCTGAAAGTTTTGGTTACAATAAACTGTTGCTGTATGCAATTCTTATATTGGTTTTTCAATAACCCCTTAATTAGTTATTCTGCATATGTACAACATATTTAATTAAGATTTTTTGTGTACTCGCACATGCACGTGCACACACACGGGTTGATTTATACCTGGCCCATAAATAGTGGAATAAATGGCAGATATTGGAAGGCATAATTATAGAAGTTATGTGTTTTGCCCACTTGGGTAGTGTGGTGATAGCATGTATGCCTCACATTCAAAAGGTCGTGAGTTCGAATCTCGCTTAGGGTGAGTTACCCAGTTAAGGTTTTTTTCTGGGTTTTCCCTTGTCCTGAAAAGATGAATGTCAAGTAACTTTAAGCTCCATGGACCCCAAGATTATTTGAGCATCATTTCACCAATTTCATTCATCGTCCGATAAGACCAACTAGTTTAAAGGACATTAAGCTACAAAAAACAAACAAAAAAGTTGTGTTTATTTTGCATTCTAAAATTCTTGGAATGTTCTTAATACTGTCTCTCTGTAGGCACCTGTGATATGTATTAAATGTAGAATGTACTCAGAGGAAGCTGAGCAATGAGCTAATTTCAACTTTACATTGAAAAATTACTCTACTTTTCTGGAAAGTATGTCAGTTAATTATTTAGGTTAAGTTTGGTGTGCATAAGGTTACATCCAGCTCAAATATTTAAGATGTGCTATAGTACACAAGTGTTCATAACCAATTCACAAAACAAAGAAAGGGTTGAGCCTATGTATGTCTTGTGTTACAACAAAAATTTCTTTTTCTTTTTTTCTTATGTAGTCTAAAGAATAGTGACACCTACACCAATACCAGTGGCTCATAGCTGATGAGGCAAGAAGCTTCCAAAACGTGTTTGAGGTAAACAGACAAATAGTGAAATTTTTGAATGACCAATCTACTGACTTAAAAAATTATTTGTGATTAATATGACAGGTTATTTGTTTAAATTCTGATCATCTTATATTTTAAGTGGTGGCAGATGTTTATTATCAGCTAATAACCACATCAACAACTATACATAACACTTTTTTTTTTTTTTTTACTTTAACCTGACTTTTCTATTGTAATTGAAACAAAAAATGGAAATCAGACTTAAAAATTCAAGTCCCAACTGTGCTATTAGGTTTTCAATTCTGTTTCTACCTTTCAAACTATTGCTAGACAGAGTATGTGTGGTAGAACAATCATCATTGAATTGGAAAAGTTATGCATTCTCTCACAGTGAGTTGAAATATGCCTGATACAACTGGAGATATGCAGGGAGTTGCACAAGGACAGAAGGAAGAGAATGGGAGCTTGGAAGGTTGAAACCAATGAGGAGGGGGACATAAAATGGTTCAAGTGGATCTGCATGGCATTATCTATGCCATGACAGGTCTGGGCTGACCTTATGCCATCATGAGCATGCCTGAAGTGGAGATCCAATAATTTAAGGAGACATGTGGTCAGCATCATGCTTCCCTCAGCTGAAATGTTCCTTTCCTTTGGCTCAAATGCACTATGATGTTGAGTGGGTACTGGCCCATACATTGGCCAAAAATTATGCAATCCATGAGAAGTCCATGGTTGGTAACCAGAAAGTGCAGTGGTGTGGCATGGGTTATTCTTAAATGCTGCCAATTGCTTCAGAGTTAATTTGGGAGTGCCAGTCAAAAATTCTGAGGGTTTCCAAGTTAATATTATATAGGTTGTATAAAACAAACACAAATATATAAATAAAAATTATAGTGTCATACTTTATCTAGAAAGTGTTCACAATCTCTCCAATTTACAGTGTCTATTTGTACTTCAGTTCATTCTGCATCTGTGACAAAATTTTCAAATGTTGCTTGCTGTTGCTTTTTAAATTTATTAAGCAACCCCTTTTCCACTGATAACAGACAGAGATGAAAGTCTATTTTGAGTGTGAATAGCCTGTAACATCGCAACACAAATCATGGGTGGTTCTTATATATGACTGGGCCACATGAAAACCATGCAAATAATTAAAATACTATAGTGTGGAGGTAATGTGTGTACCTCACATTGAAAAGGCCCCAAGTTCAAATTTTGGTTAGGGGAGTTACACCCATTTGGTTTTTTCCGACACATACTCTTATCCTGAGAAGACAAATGTTGGGTATGTATCTCTGCATCATTTGAGAATCATTCATTTCATTCAATCATCATCCAATATGAAATACAGGGTTGAAGTAAAAACCTAATAATAACAATAATAAATCACTTAAAAACTATGGAAGGAAAAGAAAGAGCATTGTAAATAAAAATGAAGATATTTCAATACTCATGGCATGAGAATATAAGAGAGAGCATTGAATTCCTCAGAAATCTTCTTCTGGCATGTATCTCTGTGTGTATCTCTGTCTGTCTGTCTGTCTGTCTGTCTGTCTGTCTCTCTCTCTCTCTCTTTCACTGTGAAGAAACAACATACTAATGGCCCCATTCCACAATATCTTCATACCTCAGTACAAAATATTTTATTTGATATCTTTCTTTTCCACTAAAATGTTTAAGCTATGTCAAAGTAAGTACAATTAACAATAAAATAGGAGTATATACATAGTAGGAATTTAAAAGATAAAACACATCATTAACAGTGATAGGTCTAATTATGTTTACAATGATTTACAAATTCATCAATGTAGGCATTTTCGACCAGTAAATTTTTCAGAAGTACTTGTAATAACTTATTTAAGTTATTACAAGTCTTGTTTGATAAAGTTTTGTCCCTATATAACTACGCATCTTTTCATACCTGTACATTCTATGTCCTGGAATAGCAAGATCATTTTACCTCTGGTATCATGATTGTGAATATCTGAATTAGTCTGCATAGGAAATCTGTGATTAACAAATGGAGAATAGTTCTTTAGATAAATAAGCTTGGAAGTTTAAGTATCCTTGTTAGCTTAAACATGTTTTTGCAAGAATCTGTATGACTTAAATTCCCTATGTATCTGATTGCTTATTTTTGCAGTATGAATATTTTATTAAAATTTGTTTTGCAGGTATTGTCCCAAATTTCTATATCAGAAGATAAGGTTGAGTGGATAAGTGCAAAGTATATTATTTTGGCTGTTGGGATATAAATATTTAAAAATCTCAACAACAACAAAAAAGGGAGACAGAGAGAAAGTTACTAACATTTGTCAGTTTATCAATATGACTACTAAAAGTTAATGTCCAATGTTCAGCCCTAATAAGTTAACATCATCTATGCTTTTGATAATGTTATGATAGATTATTAATTTTGGGAGGTTATTTGTGTTCTTGTAACCAAAAATTATCATTTCACATTTAGAAGGTTTAACACACACACATTTGATTCACTGAAATATTTGGTTACTGAATTAATCATAGCATTTGTATTTTCATCAAGTGTTCCTCTTTGTTACTGATATTGTTGTGTAATCTGCATGCTGTATGATATTGGCAAGAGGTAGGGTTGCCATATTTTGGTCTGCTGAAATGAGGACACTTTTCTGAAAAGAGACATTTCTCTTAACCATTACTAAGTATGTACCCTAGCCCATTAATAGGAGTATTCACTGGTTCTAATTCTTATTTTAATGATATTACAGCTATGCTGAAATTTACATAAATGTTGCATGTTATTTTTAAACACAGGAAATTATTAGCCTCATCACTCACTGTTCATTCAGCTGGAGTATTACATGTATATTTTTCACTTGACTTGATTTTCCAAAGAATGCCTTTATTTTGTAGCAGATATTTATTTACAGAACTTCTTGCATGTGAAATGTTTAAAATTGAATCTAATCAGTGCTATAGACTTAACTGAACTTACAAGAAGTCTGTTCTTTTCTTTGAGTACAATTCCACACTCCTGCAGCCCTCAATATAGTCAATCCATTTCTTTCGTGAAGGCACCTGCTTCTCATAATTGGTTGCAAATTTCTCTAAGTTGCAAAATTGATCAAATACGTTGCTGTCATCAATGTCCACACCTTTGCCATTCAAAAATTTGATTGACTCTTCAACATTTTTCAACACATCCTCAAAATTTAGCCACTTAAAGCATGTGAACTCATTCAGTGGCTGTATCCATGTTTTAAGATGCTCCAGGCAACCTTCATATGAATTGTCATGAAAATGTTCAACTTCCTTGACATGGCCTTCTCCTTCTAGGCAATTAAGTATATCTTTAACCTTCAGTGCAATGATACTTTTATTCTTATGTTCTTTTAAGGCATAGTTAATTGATGAGAGGACATTTATAACATCAATGAAGCAGATTTCTTCTTTTTCTATTTCCTTTATGTGAGAATGGATCACACTGATCACAGACTGCAGGTGGTAGAGATTATACTTCACTGAATGTATCTGAAAAAAAAACTTAAAAACAACAGGAGGCTTATCATGTGACAAAAAATATGACCTTAAAACTGGATACATTTGGATAATCCTCTGAACAGCTGGGAGCAATGTCAGCCAGTGGGTTTTGCTATGATAAGCAACTGTTGGTATTCAACTTAAACAAATTCACAGAATTCTTTTAAAGATTACACTCTAACAGTGTAAACAGAAAAGTAAGATAAGAAATTGCAAGTCTGTCCAAGAGATCAGTACCATGTTGTATACATTTATTGAGAAGGTGTATTAGGCAACCAATCCCAATTAATCAGGATTTTATAGCCTCTTCATGCTGGAGAACACATTTTCCTCCTTCCTATTGATACCACCAAACGTGGTATCCAAAATTATGTAAAGTGTCCAAACATCGTAATTAGCTATTGTTTCAGCTGTTTCATTTTCTTTGTTTTCAACATTTATGACTTTAACACACAGACCACATTTTAGCGTTTAACGCCCGCTTTTACTACAAATGGCACCGCAGGCGATACCATAATTGCTTGCATCTGTAGAAACACCTAAATAGGAAATATTCTCTAATAATTTTATCATAGTTTCCATTGAATGCTGTGCCAACACAGAGTTCACTATGGCGTCGGTTTTGGTTTCAATACATGACACTTTAGCAGCTATTGCAGAATCGGGAAAGAGATCCTAAAGTTATTGTACGAGCTATGGTGAGCCACAACATGAAATGCAAAAGCACCTTCTGCAGCACAGACACTGTCATCGAGATCCATAGTTTTGACAAAATCATTCTTCATTTTATTGCACGAATTTACTCCTCTCGCATTCTTACAGTGCTTGTCTGACCTATGTGTATTTCTAGGTGTCTGGCATCATGGTTTGCCAAGGACACGGCAGTGCCGGGATAAGTCAAACACTGCTTCAGGATCTTCCCGTCCACGGCGAAAAGACTGAAATCTTTTTTGAAAATCATCTGTAAACCTGTATTTTCTCTTCGGCTTTTTGAAGAATATATGTTATAAGCATAAGACTGTGCCAGAAAAGTATTAAACCAACAATAAACCGCCAAGAGAGTTACATTTGTTGCAACAAATAATTCAATAACCCGTAACTGGCTCAGGTCTGCTATGTTTAAAGTGCATTCAACAAATACATAATTAGATACATAAAGTGTTTATAGATAACATTTACTCACCTCTTGATTTTTAATTCTGGAGAGCAATTTGTATCCGATACACGTAAACGTGAAAATGGATGATAAAGAGGAATAAAATCGGAGGATAAACAGGAACGGAAACAGTATTAACAAGCAGGCTGCCTCCGTGGTCGAGTGGTCAGCGAGCTGACTTCTTACCCGGGTTCGATTCCCGGCTGGGGCGGGGAATTTTTCTTTAGCCAGAATTACTCCCTATCCCCCACAGAGTCTGGAAGTATGTATGTGAGAGTGAATGTGTGCGTGTTTGAGGAAAATAAAATGATTTAATCCAAATGTAAAAGAACCTACAGACAACGAGTGCAAAGCCCCCGGTATGACCTTAGATGTTAAAGGGGGCTATATAAATGCAATAAAAAAAGGACAAAATAAGCATTATTTTATTTTACAGATGCTCTAACAAGATTTCAAGTCCAATACAGAATAGAGCAACTGTTAGGTCAGTGTGTAGGGAAGAGTTGCCTTCCCTCACGTTAGGGCAAGGTCTCGTGCATGTGGATCTTGTTTTGAGATTAGACCCAAAGTCCAACTCCAACACATAGATCGTCATAAATTACATTTGACTACTTTTTATAATTATTAATGCATTTATTTACAAAGATTAACTCTGATATCGAATTTTTCAGAGGTGCCAATTTTGCATAATTTACAATTATATGTCTGTTTCCAAAAAACAATTTGTAGAGTATGCATTCTTAAAATATTAACGTTCATTGTATTTACTTCACTATATTATTAATAATATTTTTTGATTGTATGAAATCCTCGGTTTAGGTGTGGGTAATGAGATAGGTACCTATCTTTTCAATTCCGACCGAAACTTGTTTTTGTTTAAATGCCACTCCTTTATACGAGATGGAAGTGAATTAAATAAAATTATGCTATTGTAGTAAACCCCATTTTGGTGTATGTAACTCCTGTTTGTGTATAGTCTCTTTGTTATGCATAACTCCATTTTTTGCTAACTTTTCTGGGTTGTTTAGTACAAATAACAATACGGCTAGCATATATTCGCAGGCTAATTGCAAAATTCCAAACATTTTGAATAATGGTTTGCAGCGAGTTGATAGTCTTGCCGATGCCATTATTTTATTAGTTATTTTCCCCCATTACTGAATTTCCCCAGAATGTTGTTCCATAGCTTATAAATGAATGAAAATAAGCATAATGAGCTGTTTTAGAGCTCGTATTTATAAGCTCAAATAATCGGATTGCAAAACATGCAGAGCTCAGTTTGGGTAAGATGTAATCAATATGGTGTTTCCAATGCATACTACGATCTATAATAGTACCCAGGAATTTGGTATTGCTAGCTTCTGCAATTTGATTACCTTCATATTCTTTCCCTAAGCCTGAAATACTTTTTTGCTTTGTGCGAAACTTAATGTAGTTGTTTTCAAAATTTATACAAATGATTTTACTTTCAAACCAGCTATTTAGTATGCTGAAGATTTAGTCAGTTGAATCTGGGAGCTACCTGGTTTTGTGCTATTTAATTATATTTTTTGTACTATCCATAAAAAAAAAAAAAAAAAAATGGATATCATGTTGTTTATTACTACAGGTAGATCATTAATATACGGAGAAATAATAAGGGAACCAGTATAGAACGTCCTGGCACACCATGCTTTATGTCCTATTGCCTGCGCAAGCTGGCACAGGCAGGAATAGATCGAAAACTTTACAACCGTATTATGTAGAGTCGTATCCTTCGGTGCCATGGCGAGACTCGCGAGAATTGTTATAACCGTTGTTTACAATCCCGTACATTTAATGAGAAAACCTGTTTTATTCCTACCGGTTGCTCAACCCCTGAATTAAAAGTTTTGAAATCTAAATTGCATTGAGGTTTCGAAGGAGTTTTAATCGTGGTAGTTACATAGAAAAACGTAGTTATGCGTTAAGAATAACATCAAAATCAATCAACTTTTATCATCATCCTTATAATTATGTAGGACTTACTCACGAGCAGACGACCACTGAAACAGAGTGAAGAATCCGTAACGGGGTAATCGGCCCGTAGCCAGATATGAGAGTGAGGAAGGCGAAATTCATGAAAGTAAAGGTGATAATCGAGCAATTGATGAAATGAGTGGTGGGGAAACCCGGAGATTTCGGAGAAAACCCGGCTAGATGCCTGTTTGTCCATTATAAATACCACATACGGTCCCCTGGGATCGAATCCGGATCGCCGTGGTGAGAGGTAAGCGGTCTAACCACTCCGCTACCGTTCCCACATGCAATACTAGCATAGAATACAAATAAGTTACCCTTCTACATTTTTTCGTAGTCGGCTTACCCTCCCTATATTTTAGGACTGACACCCCCTAGGACTCGCAAGCCAATGCCTGAGGGTCAGAAGTCTATTGGGGAGCCAACCTCACGAAAAGACATAATGGAGAACCTGGAACAAGTGGTCGGCCCATAAGCAGGCGTGAGCGGAGGAAATGGGTAATATGAAATGCATAGGAAATGTGATGATGAAGCAATTATGCGAATGAGTGGCGGGGAAAACTGCAGGACCCGAGAAAACCCGCCCAGACGCCGCTTCGTCCACCAGAAATCCCTCATGCGGGCGCTTGGGATTGAACCTGGGCCGCCTAGGTGGGAGGCGTGCGGTCTAACCCCTCGGCCATGGCGTCACGACTTCTTCATTTTATGTTCCGAATTTAATAGGTTTCCAAATAGAAGCATTCCTTTGACTTGATCGCATGTCAGTTGAAAAAAAAAAGTGTTCCATTCACATGACTTTCTCTAAATGTTCTGCAAACAAAATATTTTTACAAATGGTTACTCTTTTATCCACATCGTGCTAATCGAGATAAATATTGACAGAAATATTAGTATTTGTTGCTTCCTTGTAAGCAGAAGGAAAATGAGGGAATACACTAGCCTAAAGCGATAGGCAAATCCTTTTAAAGCTGGTCACCATGTGAAACAATTGATCTTGGTTCTCTTTACATGGCCAGGGGTAAAAACCAATAACAAAGAATATCTCGGAAAGGAAGAAAGAAAGAGAAAGATATGACAAATTTTGTGTTGTAATGGGATCCACATGTTCTGTGTAGTAGGTCTTTGTCTATCTCTTACGGTTTACTAGTTGAGCAAAAGACATTCAGAATGAAGAGGACTTGAGGGGCCTTCCCCCCAAAAAAAAAATTCAGGATATACATTTTATTTTACATGTAAACACTTGTAATATGCAGAATTTTAATCAAAATCGTTAGATCCATTTTTTAGAAGATTGAGTATTTCGAGAAATGTTTCTTGCAAAGGGTAATTTGAGGTGCTTTTTTTTTTTTTTTTTTTTTTTTTTTTTTTTTTTTTTTTTTTTTTGAAGATCGCGTTGCATCCTTGGAAGATGCAAACATAAATACCAAGAATTCAAAATCTTCTCGGGCTTCTAGCCAGGTAAAAACTTGGCTTGAACTGATCACCCTGAAGACGAGGAAGATGCACTTCTTCGAAACGTTGGTGTCAAGCCAAGCTTTTACCTGGCTAGAAGCCCGAGAAGATTTTGAATTAACACGTCGCCAGGAAAGCTTCAGTTCTTATTATAAATACCGAGTTTTGTATTTAAGCGATGTTTAGTTCTTTATATATGCTGTCGAGAGAGGGGGGGGGAGAGGGAGGGAGTGGGAGAGAGACTTTCCTAATTTTCTTTATTCAGGGGTCCTGAAAACATGTATTTCCGGTGAAATCTTGGTATCGAACTTTTGGGTGGAATATATCTCCTTCTCTACCTACTATGTACATAGGCGTTAGGGAAAGTAAAATTTTCTGTTTCATATGGTTGCATCGAAGATACACGATTGGCTTTATTCAACAAATGCAATAATTTGCAGCATTTTATTTAAATACACAGATATAGGATGAATCACAGACACTCGAAAACACCTCCAAAACTCGTCCAAAGAATATTGCGGCACTGTTTCCTCAAAACAATTTAAGCTCCTTACAGGGGCTGCTCTAACTGCCCCCGTTTTCTTCATAAGCAACGGCCATAATGTTGATATTCACAATTGGAGTAACTTCATTAATAACATTATAGCTATCTTCCATTAAATCTGCAACCACAAATCGCAAACTTTCTTTCCTATCCATATTTTGCAATAAACGTTAGCAAACTGATTCGGTTGTCCGAACAACACATTTGCAAATTCTGCTTCCGCCTACAGCGGCAAATTAAGCACCACTACACAGTGCCTGCTTAATGTGATACATCTGTGAAATTTGGAAAATCCATTGCATGTAAGATACCTTATATTAACTTATACCACTTATTATACACAACAATAGCGATATTTTTGCCATTTATCAAAATAATAAGTTGCATGGTTATTTAAATAATAGTTGTTTACTGTCTAAATTAATTGTTATAATAAAAATAAGCCACGTGATGCATTTTTAAAGCTTTTCCCATAAATCCAATATAACAGAAATGCCTTTACAAACAGATCTGGCATCTCATATTTTAATATATTAGCCCTGTTTAGTGTAGAGAAATTATTACTTTTCGTACTCTCCAAAATCTTGATTTTTTCAAAATTGTATATCTCAAAAGTGGAACCTTATTTCGAAAAAGATCAACGGGTACCATTTTCTTTAATATGCTTTTGAGAGGCAGTATAACATTTCTGAAACAGTTAAATTGAAGTTAAAATACGCCACTTGGGAAAACGATATATTTAGAATTTATAATCTTTTATTATGTTTTTAATTGTAAAGTATTGTTTTTAATTTTTCACAATTTGGGTCAAATTTCACAGATGTATCGTCTTAATGTATCCGTTGATCTTTGGGTTACAGGATGTGCTTATTGATAAAGTCTGCATGGATTTCAGTAATCGTCTGTGTGACTACAGTATCTATTATTCTCCCCTGTTTGTTTATGTTTTACAGACACGATTGAATTTTAAAGAAAGTCTGATTTGTCATATTCAAATGACCTTATCCACCACAATACTACATACCGGCTACAAACTTTTCTTACAAAAGCGTATCCTTCCATATCCTTAAAGTTAATTGAGATAAACGTTTTTTAAATATTTTCATTAGAGGTACAAAGCGAATAGTGATAGTCAAATCTATAAAAACTATTCGTTGTATACTGGTCTCGAAATTCCATACATCACGAGAGCAATGACTAATGTTATTGAAAAAGTCAAACCAACAATAACGGATATATCAGAAATGGCCGATGATACAAAACAGGTTATTTGAAATAAATTGTGTTTTAAAGATGTCTACATCGTTTTGTGTAGTAGATTTTTGTCCCTCTCTCCCTCTCCCCCATGGTTTAGTAGTTACACAAAATTAAACGAAATTCCTTCCGAATAAAGGGGACTTCAAGGGCTATTTCCAGACCTTAGATATATCTTTTATTTGTTATGTAAATATCGTAAGTAGGTTTTTGGCATTATAATAAAACATTTTAGTCATTTTAGAGAAAATGAAAAATATCAAACATTTTTTATGTAAAGGATAGTTTGGGGTGGAGGGGGTTTCCTGTAAATTTTCGTGTGGCATCTTCGGAAAATACTGAACTTAAATACCAAGTTGGTACCTACTAAACATTTCATCTTTTTATTTACTGTTCACAGAAAGTTGAATCTTCTTCTAAACATGTTTTTATTCAGAGAGCCACAAAACATATATTTCTAGTAAAATTTCGACATCGAATTCTTTAGGTAGAATGCAATACTTTCTAACGTATATACTTAAGGTACGTTGTAGAGGAAGAAAGAAAGTAGCTCACAGTTTAGCTTTTGTACCAGCCGCCGCTGATCTTAGCTATATTCGCTCCTGTTGAATAATTATCGAAATCTTTTGTTATCTTTGCTTTGCTGCTTTCGATGTTATTTTAATGCACCTGTTTTCAGGTCACAATGCGTGTTCTTCTATTGTTTTCGTCATCCACATTTTTATGGTGGATGAAGAGGTTATTGCAAATAATAACCTCGGCCGTATGCACAAATTAAGACCGTGATTTTAGAACATGCAATGGCATTGGTCGAAAAATCAAATAAGTGTCACAGTTATTCCCTTTGTTTGTGTTATAATGCGGAACCCCACATTTGGTCTACACGTTGCGGTTGATTTCGCTTTTTACGACCTTGTGATGTCATATCACCACCTGAGCAAGTGTGACACACGTCAGTGTCACTGAATTACGACAGTCGTCGTTCGACTTTGCCTGCAAGCAGTTTGGCGTGGATGCTCCAGACTTCGCTCGCTGATATCAGAGGTGCAGTACATCTACTTTTGTCGAGTATGAACAAATGCAATCCTCTTGTGAAATAAACACACATGTAGTCACATAGCGTCTAATCTTTCATCATGAGTGAACTCTGTACCACAAACGGAATTTAAGGATAATCACTTTAGTTTTTGTATTTGCTATAGTAAGTAAATATTTTAAGCTAATATAGTGATTTAATATTGAAAAAAATTGGGTGTTTTCCACTTAAAAATCCCTTATTATTTATTAAATTTTTAAAATACAGTTAAAGCTTACTAATATTCTAAAACTCGACATGTTTACTTTCTTCTTCTTGAAGCACTGTATAAATAATTTGTCTTAAGAAGTTTCTGTTTAATATCTAAAATTTTTATGAGAAAAGTGTACATCAATCCGAAAATGTCCAGCATTTTATGTTTCCTATTCACGTTTATTCTGATGACTTAAGCCACTGTATCAAGTTGGAAACGGTTGCTCAATAAAAGAAGTTTGACTGAGTTTCGAATTAGAATAATTAAATTACAGACAGACTTATAGAAGAAGTACATTGAACACCAAGACTTAAAATACCAGAAAGCTATAACTGGAGGTTTATTTAATTAAGCAGATTTCAGTTCAAAATAAACAATATTTAAATTGTTAGAAAATATGAGGATATTTTTGGGCAGAAAGAGTATACTCTTTATTTTGCGTACGTATACTGCAATATACGCTAATAAGTGCCTCGAAAACTGCTCAGGTTTTCCTATGATACTGTTTTCAGCTTCAAAAGACGAATATTTTCTCATGATTTCTACTTTCAGAACAGCCCTTTCCACCCTCTCAGTTTTATAAATTGAAGACCTCAAAAAATGGACAGCAACCTGCAGTTGGAAAAACTCTTCCGTGCATGTGATAAGCAGGGAACGGGTCATATAGGACCGCAAGAGTTCCGCGAACTCTGTGCAGGTTTCGACATAGACGCTGGGGATTCCGATGCCATATTCACGGATCTGGATCATGATGGGGATGGTCAAGTCAGCTTAGAAGACTTTGCATGGGGTTTCCGGGACTTTCTCTCTCCTGGTTCTCGCCGTGCCTCTATGCAAATTATGCAAAATAAGGATCTGGAACGCCTGGAAGAGCTTGAACGGCGACATTCGCAAGCGCGGCTGGCCTGGTCTCATCTGGTCGCTGGTGTTGGTATGGATAGCGTACATAAATTTCTCAATAACAGGTGAGAATAAACTTACTTTGTTAACAACCAACATCAATTTTATTGAAAATAATCCGTTGATTAAAATTTTATTGGTCACATTTTAGAAATGTACCTATATTTTTTCAGTTGTTCCACTTCACTCAAAAATAAGGAAACTAAATGTTATCTTTTGGTCAGAGTCTTTAGAGTCACTGGAAGAGCCAGATACGGATGCCACGTGGCTGCTCCGGCGGCTGCCACAAAGAGCCGACACACGTAACCGAGCTGGACACGAGCTGCCTTTGCTCTTTTGGCTGTCTCAAAAGACTCTAGCCATCTTATTTGAAAAATTGGAATTGCTACTAGGACTCCAATCAACCGCTATTAAACGACATTGAATCCTATCCATAACTTTCACATTCGGTTCGCTTTTACAAATCTTATTTACACTCACTGGCTTAGAAATTAGCAATTGTAAAATGCATTGGTGTTCTCGTGTTTTCAACGCGTTGTTGCATCAGCTGTACATATCTTCATGCAAGGCCGCGATCCAAGAATAGTGATTATGTGATGGATCTAATATTGATTATAGAAATAAATACGTTTGATGTTCAAGTAACAGGCTATTCGTTATTGATCCCATTCATTGTACTATACTTTGGCCAGAGTCGTTTTTAAATAGTGGATGGGGGTAAGATGATAAAGGCTATTTTATAACGTTTTGTAATGGGTTAGCAACTTGTAAAAACCGCTAAACATTTGTTATGCGCTATTTGGCATTCTGTAACTTCCCAACAAAATAAAGAATTGTTTATTGGACGCAACAAACGCCGAAATCCTACTGCTAATGCATTTGTTGGTGCAGAATCGCTTAGGCATAATTTAATGCTGCTATAAGAGGAAATGTGTGATAAAAATTAACATTTTAGCTATTAAATGCTTATTTATAAGCTTCACATAGGTTACGGATTACGCTCAGGTAAGCAATATTTCATGCAAAATGATGCCACCAACATAGTTGTTAAGAGACGAATTTTAATAGTAAACTAAAGTTGTGTAAGCTCGTATCGTGATAAAAGTTAATAATTTGTAATTTAAGAACTTTAGGTTAAAATAGTGATTGATGTTGTTTTGATTTGCATCGCTCAGGTATACATTGCTTCATTTTTAGGTTAGGATTAGGAGCTGAGCACTTTTTAGGTCTCTAAGACAACACAGCGCTACGTTTTTGTTTCCACAATCATTTAAAGAGAATTTGCCATTTGTTAAAATATTTTTTTTTGTAGTGTTTAATGCCCGCTTTAACTACTTATGGCACCGCAGGCGGTGACACTGATGATACATGAATGAAGATGGAGCATCGGTGGAATTCGATGACGGGGGAAACCGGAGAACCCGGAAGAAACCCGCCCCAACGCCGCTTTGTTCACCACAAATCTCACATGCGGTCGCTTGGGATCGAACCCGGGCCGTCTAGGTGAGTGGGCTAACCACTCGGTCACGGCGCGGCCATTGTTAAAATAAGCGATTATCAGAAAGCTATTTACCAGCCTTTCATGTTCATAGAAAATAGAATGTGCCGGGAAGAGCACAACAGAATGAGTGAGTTAGATTTTAAAGCGAGTTAAATGATTTTAATTTACACTTATAACATTTGCATATGAAAAATAATCCGAAATTACTGATAGGAGCAACATTCCTCCAGATAACAGAGCAAGTGAATCTAAGATTTCTTTTCACTTTGGTCTCCCGCTTAACGAATGCCAAAAATAATGTGGATAATTATCATAATATGATTTCATTCAAAGATTAAGTAGCAAAAAATTTATACAGAACTGCCCTAAAGCTAAACATTGAAAAAAAAAAAAAAAAAGTAACTGCTTAATTATTCTCGATGGTATACATTAAATCTTCAAAAAAATCTACCTGACAACTGGTGCATATACTCTAAAAGTATTACTAACAGCGAAAGTCATAAAGAAAATTAAGCAATAATTATGGATTGATATGAATCAGTGAAACTTCCATTAAAATAATATGAAAATCCAATTATGTGTTACTCCTTAACCTAAACGAGGCCATTAACTCGGTCGCAGTGCGAGTTTTCCCCATAAAATATCTAATTCTTGGGGTTAATTTTCAAACGTTGTGAACTATCTCAAGCCATTCTCTCTTCCGAATGGCCCGGTAGGTTACGCCTGAAGGCCAATATATTTAAATAAAAAGAACAAGAAAGAAAGAAAGAAAAAGGGAATGCTCTGCAACGCTCTTGATTAAAGAAATCAGGTGTATTCGAACTATCATAGTCTGTATACTTTATAAAAGCCATTTATACATCACCTCTTACACAAGTTGTGGAAAAAGCTCACAAAGACAACCAAAAGTCTTACCACCATTATGAATATCCAAAGCAGAAGTGAAAGCTTCAGTAGTTTGAATAGGGTATAATATATATATACATATATAGTGTTCCCAGAAATGTTTTAATTGGGAAATGCTACGGCATTACGTTTTATAATGTATTAAGAATAACCGATATTTTTAAAATAAGCTCGATAACCATATTATGCTCGCCATGTTATTACGGAGTACGCTTTGCAATAGTTCTTAAGATAAAAAAAGAATATTTAACATACTTTCAAAGATGGGAAAGTTCAAAAGAACAATCTCGGGAAGTTTCATACCACAAAAAATAAATAAATAAAACACCCACCATATATGTTAATGAGCTCTACATAGTTTTTAAATAACATTTTATCTGTCAAAAGTTGTTTAACATTTCAGTGAATATCAGGCTCAGAAAATTTGTTCAATGGTTTCTCATGATATAGAAGTTTTGGGAAAATACAGTACCTATTACGTCTACCTAAAGGACCTAACCAGTAAAGGAAGTGATAAACAGCGCGCGCACGCACACACACACACACACACACACACACACACACACACACACACAACAGATCTAGATTACTAAAGAAGCAGGGAAAAGCGTTAGAGCCCGCACAAAAAGCGTGTATCTAACGTTATAGCAAGTGCACTAACTTCCGGATGTATGAAGTTTTCACCTGTTAACGTTTCGTTTGGATGTGTCAGTCTTCCCTGATATTTATACATATTTCCTTGTTACCGATTATACAGTTGTTTTTTTTTCAAGCTAGAAAACGGCAATCCACTACTTGACTGAAGTAAAGGATCCGATCTGTGTAAGTGTAATGGAAGTATATTTGAATTTGGTCCATTAACGCTTAAAAGCTAAGCACTTCCTATCAGTCTAAAACATTGAGGATGCACCTAAGGGGGGGGGGATCTCCATGCTGCATTAAAATCTGTCCGTGAAGTAATCAAAGAATTTTAGACAATGCATCAAAACTACTGACTTTTTGTATACTTTTACAATTTTTTCTGAAGTAACACTTATGTAGCATTTTTAGCCCGCATAACCTCCACAGTTTATTTTTTGACTTATCAGACGAGATTATTCCGATTCATATGCAATATTAATAATATGGGCAAGCACGGACCTTCTGTGGATTGCGACTTATCTTTATTTGCATAGATAAGAGATCAGAAGCCTTCTAGCACCCTTACATAGTGAAGCTGATAAACGATTTTGTTTCCAAAACATTGATGGTTAATAGAGTATCTTAACCATGCTTTTTCCAAAATGTATATTTTTAATGGAACAGAAAGTTTACACCACGAATTACGTAGATTCCACCAAAATGTCTAAAATAATTCCTTCACCAGCAACAGTAAAACCGGTCTATTCTATCTTAAGAACAAAACAATAAATTTAGTACCAACAACCAATTTAATACCTCCCATAACATTATCTAGCAATTTTTAGTAATCATAAACCATTATCTAATAATAATTTGGCATCGCCTTTTCTGACATCCAATTTTGCACAATTAATACATGAAAGTGAGTAGGTGCAGTGTTATTTTCATTATTGTTCTGTGATTTTGATTTTACTCCATTAATGCCTTGCGTATAATTGTAATGGTCGTGTCGATGGCGTTGGAACATTGAATTTGAAACACTTTTGGAACGCCTTTCGGGAATTGTGTTAAATCATGTTCCTTTGTTTTGGGGTTTCTGGTTTTATTTGTGTTTTATACATTAGATAAAACGAACGCGCGCACACACACACACACACACACACACACACACACATATTCATACCCCTATTCACACTTCCAGACGCTGGGAAAGATCCGGCATTATCTTGGCTAGATAAAACTTCCCCCAGCCGATAATCAAACCGGGACTACTGGCACAGCAGGCAGGCGCTCTGCCGATACTATGATGCTAAGATATCAGTTCAAATGTTTAAATTTTTTCAGAAAACTGCAGTTAATATGTTTGCCTTTCATCTCTCGATGTGGCATGGCTGCTTAAAACTGTAATTGTGGCTTAAGTCTTATTGAAATGCACCCTTCATTTCGAATTGGGTTCACGTATTAACTCTAAGAGCGCCCTCATAGCGTACTGGTAGCGCACCTGTCTCTGGCACAGGGAAATCGAGTTTGATTCCCATTGGTCATGGGACTTTTTCCCTGACTAGGATTCTTCTCCGCTGCTTCCCAGGTCTGAGTGTTGTGTCTCTTCACCTCCGTCCGGCGGTAGGAAATGGAAAACCACCTGGTATCATCCTGCCTAGTCGCCGCGGTCGGATTATGGTCTCTCCCATCATTCCTTCCCAACCTTTGGGTTGCTCACCCTCATTATCATTAAGTCTAAAACTTAATGTTCTTTATCAGACAGCAAGCTGCGAAACTTCGAATATGCGTTTAATAGACAATTAAACAAAATTAAAAATTGTTGAGAGTAGTTACAGAACAACTTTAAGCAACAATAAATTGGCTTTTGATATATGTTACAAAGCCGTAGCATGATATGTATATATAAACTAATTTTCAACAAAACAAATTAAGAATCTTTTTAGTATGAAAATACCATTACCAAGAAGGTACATGCATATGAAACTATGCGGCATTCCAGAGCATATAGCAATGCAACGTAAAAATAACGCAACAGACAAAAAGAAAATGGTTATTAATAATTTTCTAAAAAAAAGTGATTAATATCGTGTAATAAATTCTTAGTTTCAACCATCCTTAAAGGAAATACAGACTACATGTTTGTTTAACGTTTTTAACCTAAGGATCTCTACTTTTCTGTTTCATATTTTCTAAAGCTTTAAACTATAAAAAGACACTTCTGTAGATTTATCACTTCGTTAAAAACCATAGTTTCTCATACATTGAAAACAGCTGATCTATCGTTGAGTCAACACTTTAGTAATACTTAGTAATTTGTCAAGATAAATATGATTGATTACTTTAACATTAATTATTGAATAAATCGTTATACAAGGTGGACCATTTAGGTTGGGATTGTACAATATCTCCCAAACTAACTGCTGTAGAAAGAAATGTCTTGAATAAAAGTTTCTTGATATTATGGGGGGAAGTAAATGTAATTAGTCGTGTTTTATTTGGAGGACGTTGTGATTTTCATTTCATTGTGCTAAATGGAAACTTACCTTTTTATGTTGTTTTCTCGCTATTCATATAAAACTAAGCGGCATAAAGCACTTTGCAATTGCTCTTACACCAATGTAAATTACAATGACAATTCTGAATGCTTGCATACGAAAAGCGGAGTGAGATATTGCTCAGTCTCAATCTACATGTTGCAAAGGAAAATAAATTCTCGAAAAAACATGCCAGTTTCTGTAACACGTTGGACCAGAAGAGCTAAAATGCCCACCGTTAAAAACCACACGCATGCATTTAGTCAGGTAATTCATTTTGTTTATAGAAGTGAATCCTTATGTTAAGCAAATAAGTCAGAGACATACTGCGATTAGTATTAAGTATAAGGAATTACATACATGTACCATGTTTCTATGGGGAATTGAAATCGACTTGAGTAACACTTTCCGTATTGAATACGCGGAAAATGGAAACGGGGTTTTATTTATGGACGCTTTTTAACTGTTGTGGTTTTCAGCATCCCATTCTATATTGGGCGTGAAAGACCGCTTAATTTTGTTCTGATGCCTCTTTATCAGACCAGCAATTCTTTTACGTGCTGTAAATCTACGACACGGGACCAACTGCTTTACTTTCCTTCCGAAGGAAGCCATGCTAAGGATTGTTACACCCGAAAAAATCCACCGTCCTCCGCCGAGTTTGAACCCACAAGCTTGGGTATACGAGGCTAGCATGGTAACAAATACACCATGGAAAGCGACTTAAATACGTGGATTCAGATGTATTGAATATTGGATCCGATTTTCTTAGAAACTGGCATCGGAATGGAATCGGATCGAAATGTATAGCATAGTAACACCTCTGTATTTAAATCGTACTGAATACGCCAAAGAAGCTATGCTCTACTCTGTTCTTGGCAACACAGTGTATGCTCGTCATTTTGTTTTCTTCAATAAACTTGCCAGGAATTGATAGGATAAAACACACAGTAGAGCCATTTTTATTGTTTTCATAATCTCGCAACTAGTTCTTCTCAAAGACATTCGCTAACATTAAAACCTGTGTAATACACAGAGCTTGTTTGTTAGGCTCGCTGACGTATATCTAAGTAGACCAACATAAAACCTTTAATTATCTATTTTCGAACCGTGCGTATTCAAAACGATGTCAATTCGTATTGAATTTAATATGCCTCTGAGCAAAATTAAGCGGTCATTCACGTCCAATATAGAATGGGACGCTGAGAACCACTGTAGTTAAAGAGCGTCCATAAATAGAACTCCATTTCATTTTATTTTGTTACAAGTTTTCTAATGAAATATTTTGTTTCCGGCTTGGAATTACACTCAAGTGAGGGAACTTTCAGCAACGCAGTTCTTACAGTGCCACAAACTTCACTTTATTTACGAAAAAAAAAATATATTGTCAAGTACTACTTGTAATTACTAGTAGTTTGTATTACTTTTGCAATGCTTTTAAAAAGTGTCACACAAAATACCCTCCCGCAGATTTTCTAGTATTTTCTTAGGATTTTCTAAGGACTAGGAAGCGAAAGCTGTTATTTCTGCCGTTAGAAATAAGGTTTGTAGAGCATTAAATTTGTTATGTATTTTCAGACATGTAATACAACATAACAATAATAACAATATCAACAAGAACAACAATAATAACAATAAAATGATGATAATAATGATAATAGTGATAGACCTATATTAACCTATCTGTATAAGGAAAGGGTGTAGCTAGGCTGGTGCAATCGATACAGTACACCGGGGCCTCCAAAGTTAGAGCCCCAAATCAGAGCCCCCACCATGACCTAATAGGAGTTGGGTCCCTATCCAATATATTTCGAAGATATCTGGTAGAAAAAATGTCTGTGGCAAACGAAGATTGCATTAAGGTTCTTCATTATAATTGCAACAATTCCACGCGAGAGAATGTTTTCGAAAAATCAATAATGCACTAGCGGGACAGTGGTTGGTTGAGTGAGGGAGATCACAGCGCGTACGTCCTTATTCGCTATGTTTACTCACTTGGCACACAGCTGAGCAACTTGTCCGACCACAATGCGCATGCAGCGCCGCCTCTAGTTCCAACTTTGTAGCTTCATATTATTCCATTATTGAAACTAAACGTTCACAATTTTACAATTGGTTCAAGGGCACAAGTCAGTAAGAGATGCTTATGTGGTAATTCAACCCCTCATTTTGACTTCCTTTATTGATGACAACTGAAAAAATAAGCTCAAACATTTTGTGACGACATAACACCTTTGTTTAGATCACAAATATCAGAAGTTTCTTCAGATCTAACAATAAAAACACTGCTGATGTGACATAGCTTTCTAATCTGCTGTCAGTTGAATATAGTTTTTTGACTTCCACATATTTTAATATCCGTACACAACTGTCCCTGTAACACTGCTGAGTTGGTCAAGGTTAAAGGATCCCTTTCAAAATTAAAACTCATCAAAACTACAACCCACCATGGTAGTTGCGGGGGGGGGGTAGCTTGTCTAACTCATATTCAACAGGTCGCGAGTTCGCTTAGGGTGAATTACCCATATAAGTTTTTTTTTCGGGGTTTCCCTTTTCCTGAGAAGACGAATATCGAGTAAATTTGAGCTCCATGAACCCGAGTTCATTTGAGCATCATTTCACTGATTTTCAGCGTCCGATATGACCAACCAGGTTAAGGGACGTTAATCTATATATATTGAAAAAAAAAAAAAAGAGTACTACCTTAGAAATTCTGGTGTCTTCTTAGCACGGCTGCTTGCCAAGTCGGGAGATCTGGGTTTGATTCCCGGGACCGGCGTGGGGGATTTACCCCCGCTGGGAAACCTAGTCCGGGGTGCACTCAGCCCCGTGAGGTCCCTGGGGGGACTATTGGGGAGCTACTTGATTGAGAAATAGCGGGCCTAGATCGAGAAGACCGCATCAACCAGCCAGAAGGTACTCGAGGCACTGATCACGTGTCACCCTCCATCACTGCACCCCATTCGTGACGCCTTCGGGCCGAGAAGGGGGATTCAGCGGCCGGGCGGTACACCAAGGTTCCTTGTTGACTGTCGTGCCATGGAATTACGTTACTTTAGAAATTCTATGGTTCAAGAACGCCTAAATGGTTTGATACAATAAAAGGAAATGGCGAACTAACTTGATGAAGCTGTTGATTTTCTTGCCCGTATGCAATTAAGAAGGAAAATCTTCACATCTCAACTTGAATCGTGTATTTACTGTTGAATAAATCATTATTTTTCTGATATCAAGTTTACAGGACCTGAAACTGTGGTTGGTGTCTATTGTGGACCAGTATGACAGGCCATCGGGGACTGGACCACCATGAAACATAAGGCTGTTGGTACTCCATAGGGGGAATGCAAAGACCCAAAAAACCTTAAGGGATAAAAAAAAAAAAAAAAAAAAAAAAAAAACCAAGGAATTGCTCGGTTTAGACAGGAGACATTGTTCTCAATGGTTGGACTGCTTACGGAGCACTGCCTTTTGAAGACACATCTCTACAAATGCGGAAATAACTGACCCCAGATGGAAGTGGAGCTCATGTCCTGTGTGGCCATGCCAGTCTGCCAGAAATAAGCAGTTCATGTTTTGGAAATCCTTTTCCAAATCTAAGCGACTACAATACTGCCCCTTTCAAGAATCTGCAATCTTTACCAAAGGTGCAGGACGGATGAAGATGCAGGTTTCACAATGAACAAAGGATCTGGGCAGGTCGAAGTGGTCTATTGTAAGGCCCCTCACCAATAACAAATACGAAAGTCTCGATATTAACATCATTTGGATTTTAAGCTTTATTAAATTCTTGTCCTTGGTTTTTATTAGTTTTCTCCTTTTGAGATGTTTTGCATTTAATACAACAATACCTACTAGTGATGTGTTACATTAATTTAACCATGTAAGGCAAAGTTATTTTGGTTTGGTAAGACTTTAGTCCAGAAAGGCACCTATTTTGATCCTATTGTAATGACAAGGGTTCATTTATTCATGCTATTTATTTCATGTTGGGGGACAGGGAGTGATGCGATGTCGTATCATTTTTAGTGGTTTATTTATGTTTGCAACGTGTTGCATGTGTTTTGTTGGGAATATCAGTTCTACCAGCCCGTTTCCACATTTGGTTCGACAGTTAGATGGACCCTGTGTGTTGTACCACATTCTGTTCAAATTCGTAACTAAATATATCTGATTGTTAAATTCACATGTCTTATTTTACCTTCTATCGTTTATTAGTGGCTATACAACCTTCTTACGAAAACGTATTTTATTGTCTATTTCATTTTAATCGAGATAAGCATTTGCAAAGTTAGCCACCTTATGCATTTCGTTATAGATACAAAGTAATAGCGATAGTTAAATGTTTAATGCTGGCTGTTAAACTTCCACACTCTTTCCATGCATAGCGAGAACCAAGTGAAAACCCACAAAGAATGACAAAAGTATTGATAACTTCCTCCCATTAATAGTGGATATCTTGACAATGGGTTATGCCATAAAAATGATATTTGGAATAAATTGTGTCTTAAGTTATCTACATTTGTCGTTTTCGCGTAGCGCTTAGCATATACTAGTTATACAAGATTATACAAATATCCTTCCAAATGAAGAATATTTCCAGAAATAAAAACATATGTTATTGTCATGTACCAAAATATCTTTTATATGCGGTTGATGTATTACTAAAAATATTATTTTATCTACATCATGTTAATCAAGATAAGAATTAGCAGAAATTGTCTTATTACTTAGTTCCGTATAAGCAGAACGAAAATAAGGGAATACACTAGGATAAAGTGACAACTAAATATTTCAAAAGTTATCGTTATGTAATTGCCAATTAAATTCGGTTCCCTTTCCATTCCAGCAGTAAAACAAACGAGACATGAAACGGATGAAGGTTTCCAGTTTGAGAAAAGTTTAAATCTTCTTTTAAAACTAAAATCAATAACAAGGAATCTCTTTGAAATGGTTAGCTCTACAAATAAAAATAAATAAATAAATAAAATAAACAAACTGTATGTATATGACATAAATAGTGGTTTAACAATATCTACATTTTTCGCATAGTAAGTTTTACCAGTACACAAACGTTTCTTTCAAAGTGAAGAGGACTTCAAGGTTTATTCCCAAGAAATTCAAGATGTATATTTTATTTTCCATGTAAATATCTTTAATATTCGGCATTTTAATCAAAATCGTTGGAGCCACTTTTTTGAAAATCGAAAATTTCGGAAAGATTTCCATGTAAAGGATAGTTGGGGTGGGAGAATTTTCCTGAAAATCTTCGTATCACACCATTGAAAGACACTAAATTTAAATACCAGGTTTGTTATTTAACCAAGTTTTCGTTCTTGAGTTATGCTGCCCCCCCACACATACACACACACGCGCGCACACACACACACACACACACACACACACACACACACACACACACCGAGGTTTTTCTAATTTTTTTTTTATTTTAAATTCAGGGTTCCTGAAAACCTGTATTTAGGGCGAAATCTCGGTATCCAATATATATTATTACCAGAGCTAGGAAGTTCGTACCAATTTCCTTATGCAGAGTAAGAGTGGCCAGATTTCGCAATACAATGCGGTGCTACATGCTTGAGCAAAGTTCGGCGTAGAGTATAACCCATTACTGCAAAACAGATATCGCTGCGTAACACAGAACCACGTCAGTAAGAAGGCGTTCGAATAATATCTTGTTCTGCTCAAATGTGAGCAAAATGAATCTGTTTTACAACCATAGTAAGTTTTCTAGCAGTGTGCTTATTCATGTACTTATTTAGAAACCGATGGGAGTTCTAGTAAACAAACTGTCAAACGTCTAGCAGCACAGCTTCGAACTGCTTCACAAAAACATGTATTATTGATTGCAAATTTGTTCAGAAAGTTACCCACAACTATCACACTGTTATGATCCAGAGGTATGGAGCTGCACTGAGTCTGTGCCGCATGTAGAACTGCCAAGTCGGATCTACCTATTCACGAGCATCCTACCGAAATAAATATTAAAATGAAAAGTGTTATTGAACAGAATGCAGGGTTCAGTGTGTTGTATCGCATACAAGTTGAACTTTTAGATCCCAACAAATGTTATTTATCTGGTGATACTGAAACGGAAGTGATAAAATGTTTCAAATAGGTCCCAATCACATCATGCGAAGTGGAATCAACTTTTTCGCATTATAAATTTTGTTTAATGGATGCGTAGGCTTCCACGACCTGAGTCTTGATGTGTCTTCTTAGCTTCCGGAGAAGGCTGCGTTATCTTGCATTGGAGTGCCGACGTTTCGCTCATCTTGCCGTGAGCTTCTTCTGGGCTCTTGTGCGGTGATTGTTTTTTTTTATTTTTGGGAAAACAGGAATAAAGGTTATAAGGATAACCGGTATATAGGGTATTTGGGAACGAAATAAGGAAAGGGTAAAGAAAGGATATAATACTGTGGTGTCACTATTTATTGGGACATCAGTGGTGTCATGGGGCCCGGTACCGCCGAAGCAAACCGAGTGATTGTGGGTAACTGTATTGTGAAGCGTGGGGTGTAGGGGCAAACGACATGGCGCAATGCCCTGACGTCGACCTACAAAAATTGAGGTGCATAATTTTACCAAGAAGGCATGTTATTGGGGTGACGGAGCTCTTCCCAGGTGAGTTCTGGGTGACGTAGCCACAGCTCCAAAACTTAGCGCGTTCGGTCGATGGTGTATTGCTGAGGTTAGTTGCTGTGTCATATCTAGCTGTCTTATTGTCAGTCCTCGAGTCTGTTGCTGAAGCAGCTCGTCGAGTTGCTTGTGGACCTTGTAGATTCGGGAATTGTTGAGTAGTCCACCACCTTCTCGAGACTCCTGTTGAAGTGGTCTCGCAAGGCGGCGTTCTCCCGGTGTACTTCCTGAGGTGTAGACTGAAGGGTGCGGGTGGTTGCCTGAAGCTCCGCCAGAGAGCAGGCCAGTGCTTCCTCCCACGCGGTGATGCGTTCGGCTATGGTGTTGACTGCAAGACGGAGATTTTGGAGTTCGGCTGTGTTGGTCGCAAGGTCATTTTGGAGCTGGATGAGTGTGGAGGTCTGCGGTGGCTGTTCTGTCCGCGAGGAATTGATGATGGGCGCTGGCGGGTGAGAGATTGGCTGTGGTGGTGCTGCGTGCGGCTGATGAGAGGCTGGGTGTGGTGGCGCGGCGTGCGGCTGGTGAATGGCTAGGATCTGTCTGCGTGGGTGTTTGGGGCACACCGCTTGACCCGTGTAGTGACCTGCGCTGTTGCAAGTAGCACAGTACACGGGCCGGCGTCTCAAGTCATGGTAGGTGCAGGCGGAGGTGAGACATCCGGCGCCACAGTAGTGGCAACGGGCGGAGGCTGTGCAGGCGTCTGAAGAGTGCCCGTACTGGCAGCACCGGCGACACGGGAAGACACGGACGCTTCGTCCGGGCTCAACTGCGAGCACCTGCCCGAGGGCAGGCAACCCATCAGCTAAGGCGGCGTGGTAGTCCGCCTCGTTCCAGAACTCCAGCCTGACAAGTGGTGACGGTCCTCTCTCTCTGTGGATTCTTGTGGCTTTCATGAGTGAAGGCCAACGAAGACGGCCAGCGTTGAGTACTAGACCGTCCGGTAATTGCCGGTGAACTCCACGCACCACTGCGCAGAAGCGTGGCAGCGAGGAGAGGTCTAGTACTGGTGACGACGTAGGCGGTGTGTTGTCGGTTGTGATGTTCAGCGGGGATTGTAAGGCTTCGACGGCGGGTGAAGCGGCGTGAGTTTCCGTGGTGGCTGGTTCAGGCTCGGCGGAGGTTGTAGGCTGGGAGACTGGGCCGGCGTTGGCGGTGACGGTCTCCGGCGGCTCCTCCATTGGATCTTGGGCGGCTGCGGCAGGCTTGCGGCGTTTCCCTCCCATGCTTACTCTGTGAAGGCAGAGAGCGAAGTCCTCGCGGTGATTGCTTCTTTGCTCTGGCTTATATAGTGGCAGTGCGGTGGAGGTTGCCCCGCCCTCTCTCTTCTGGTTGGCTAGTTGCCTGCCAATTGGCGTGGGTGCTGGCGCCGCTCTTTCCTGGTGATGTTGGAATTGCTTTACGCTTTCTTTTTCCAGGTTTTTGTTTCCTTTTTGTCTTATTTCTTGTTTTAGATTGTGGTTTGGATCTTCTTTTAGTAAATGCTGCCGTGGATTGCAGTCCGTTTCTAGAATGCCGCATGTCTCCGCCCCTTGCCTCTCTTTGGCTGGAGGCCGGCCTATTATGGCTCTCCTTGTGAGCAGAGTTTTCCAGACGTTATGGAGATGTTTTTCGCCGTCCCTGTTGTTGTTCTTCTTTTCTTTGAAAATCTATATGTTTTCACGGGTCATTCTGTGATGAAAATTGCTGCAGGTGGCTATGAGCTCTGTGTTGTCAAGTCGATGTGGTGGCCGGTTGTTATTACGTGTTCAGCTAGTGCGGATTTTTCGGGTTGGTTGAGTTTTAGACTGCGTATGTGTTCTTTTCTGCGTGTTACTATGGACCGTCCTGTTTGGCCAATGTAGGCACTTCCACAGTCGCATCTGGTTCTATATATGCCCGGGTTTAGGAGCGGGTTGCTGGTATCTTTGGCTGGTTGTAGGAACGATCTGAGTTTTCTTGTTGAGGTGTAGCGAGTTTTGATGTGTATTGCCGTATTTTCAAAGTCTTCCATGAATAGATTTGCGACAATGGGTGAGAGAGGACAGCCCATCGCTGCTCCCTCCTTCTGTTCACTTACAATCTCAAACCAGCACTCTGGCTAAGATACGTGGACGTTACTTTTGTAGTATGGCCACACGGCAGAGACACCATAACCGGTTTTCTCCAGCATCTAAACAGCCTCCATCCCAGCATACAATTTACAATGGAAATAGAAGAGACCGGAATACTACCATTTTTAGACGTCTTGGTACAACGAGATGAAACGAGCAAGACTGTGCACTGCTCAGTCTTCAGAAAACCGACTCACACCAACAGATATTTAGATGCGTCTTCTCACCATCCACCCGCCATAAAACGAGGAATGATAAACACACTATTCCTCCGCGCCATTCGCATATGCGACCCAGAGCTCGTCAGAGAGGAAATGAGACACCTGAACAGCATTCTCAGGGCTAATGGTTACGCACACAGAGAAATACGGGAAATACAAAGGAACACCAACCGAAGAAACCCCCAAAAGGACGACGACCAGGACTCCAGAAAAAACAACCGAAAATGGATCAGTGTACCATACATCCGAAGCGTCACAGACAATCCTTAAAAGCCATGACATCAGAACTCGCTACACCTCACGCTCCTAAACCCGGGCATATATAGAATCAGATGCGACTGTGGAAGTGCCTACATTGGCCAAACAGGACGGTCCATAGTAACACGCAGAAAAGAACACATACGCAGTCTAAAACTCAACCAACCCGAAAAATCCGCACTAGCTGAACACGTAATAACAACCGGCCACCACATCGACTTGACAACACAGAGCTCATAGCCACCTTTAGCAATTTTCATCACAGAGTGACCCGTGAAAGCATATAGATTTTCGAAGAAAAGAAGAACATCAACAGGGACGGCGAAAAACATCTCCATAACATCTGGAAAACTCTGCTCACAAGGAGAGCCATAATAGGCCGGCCTCCAGTCAAAGAGAGGCGGAGACATGCGGCAGTCTAGAAACGGACGGCAATCCACGGCAGCATTTACTAAAAGAAGATCCAAACCACAATCTAAAACAAGAAATAAGACAAAAGGAAACAAAAACCTGGAAAAAGAAAGCGTAAAGCAACTCCAACATCACCAGGAAAGAGCGGCGCCAGCACCCACGCCAATTGGCAGGCAACTAGCCAACCAGAAGAGAGAGGGTGGGGCAACCTCCACCGCACTGCCACTATATAAACCAGAGCAAAGACGCAATCACCGCACAAGAGCCCAGAAGAAGCTTACGGCAAGATGAGCGAAACGTCGGCACTCCAATGCAAGATAACGCGGCCTTCTCCGGAAGCTAAGAAGACACATAAATTTTGTTTGCCGGAACGTCGAATGAGGTTTTCATTTGAAAGGCTTCAGAAGTACATATAGTTTTCAGTGATACGGCTGCAGATGAGTAAACATTTAGTTTAATTCCTGCTTTCGTTTTTACCTAATAAGAATCTGAAGATATTTAAGAAATTTATTTGGGGACTATATAATATTCGATCTGTAAATATTTTAATCCATGTTATAATTGCTTGGGTGTTTTCATACAGAAATCAGTTAGTCACCCTTATATATGTAACAATTTGTATGTTGTACACAATTATCTAAACAGGTGTGCTTACAGGAATGTCTCAGAAGTAATTTTTTTTCTCTGGAAACAGTGCTGTTTCCTCGACAACAGGTTGTTTACTTCTCCCCCCTGCGTTCTTATCAATGACTTGTTTTGATGCGGCGAGATGGTCGGCAAACGGTACGAACCTTCTAGCTATATATAGTATATATAGTGTGTGTGTACTTACCTACAAAAGGTACAAACTGTTTTCTTTACTTACCGAAACAAACTTTGCATTTAAGTAAAATCTTTAAAATAAACGATTACCATCACGTCTCTTCAGAGATAGATGATCGAAATTTTAATTTTTTTCGTAACATGCGCAGAATAGATATTTACGGCACATGTAGCTGAAGTGGACGTTTCACCGACTATACTCCATAGAAAATGCAAATAGCATAAACAAATATTCAATTTTCTACCAATTGCGTAATATCATTCTATTAGGTATTGTATTTACAAACCATAACGAAGGTGGCGCCGTGGCAAAGTGGCTAGACCTCTCGACTCCCACCTAGGCCGGGTTCGATCCTAAGCACCAGCATGTGGGTTTTGTTGTGGACGAAACGGCATCTGAGCACGTATTCTCCGGGTCCTCTAGTTTCCCCTGCCACTCATTCCACCAATTGCTCCATCATCACTTTTCCTATCATTAATTTCGCTTTGATTTCATATATCCACTTCCTCACGCTCATGCCTGGCTTGGGTGAACCACTCATTCCAGTTTCTTCATTCTGTGGTTGACTCCCCGACAGACTTCTGACCCCTAGGCATCCGCTTGTAAGTATTAGTGGGGTGCCAGTCCTACATACGGGGAGGGTGAGCCGATTACGTAACGTAACCATAGTGAAAATTTACAATGTACCTATAGTTTTGCGAAATTAAAATAAATATATTGTGAGACTTAAATTGAGCGGCCGTGTTGAGCTTGATCAGTTAAATCGCATATACCTGTAGTATGTCAGTAGTTAAGATAGAGCGGTTCTGGCACAGGGGCAAGTGAGCATACATGGGAAAGATAGGGAATTCAAGGAGGGTGTATACCCTAGCATGAGCATACATGGGAGAGATAGGGAATTCAAGGAGGAGGGGGAACGTAAACCTAGGTTCAGTGTATTAGGAGCATTTTTTCAGTCCTTTGGTGGGGGGGGGGTGGTCCTTTTCAAGGTCAGATGCTTTATTTTATATTTATTTTTACGGTTTTTACCCAGAATTTTGAAATGTTTAACGATTTTTAGTGCTGTGGGTGCCGTTTAAAGTTCTTTGTTTTATTATTTTGCAGTGTTTGCTCTGCTTTGGAACTCTTACAGATCATTAACAATTATTTTGTATGTTTTAGAGTGCCAGCACAGTTGATTCGAATGCTTTTAATGACATTCATTTCATGTCATTTGGTGGATGTTTAGGACCCTAGAACAGATAGTTGTGTGGTATTGATCAAGCATTTTAGCTCTTTTTTTCACACCCTTCGAACCATTTTGAGGGTATTTTGGATCCTAAAACAGGTATTTTAGACGTCGTTCTATGGTTTTCGCTCATATTTACATTATTTTAGAGTGTTTTCTAATGCTTTTTACAAGCATTTTTGCGTGAGTTGAGACTATTTTCAGTGATTGTATTGCTTTCACATACATTTTTCAGAATTTAATGGCGATTTGTAGAGTTGTTGCTGTTGTTTAGTATGCTTTTAATGTCATGCCATACCATTTGGTGAGGGTGTTTAGGACTGTAGGACGGGATATTATTGAGACATTTTAGCTCTTTTCCATACATCTCGAAAAGTTTGGTTGGTATATAGGGCTCTAAAACAGATATTTTAGCCCATTTCAGGCGTATTACTAATATTTAACAGTATTTTACGGTGTTTTAAATGTTCTTAACGCTTTTATGGACATTTTACACATTTCAAGTCTATTTAGCAGAATTTTGTAGTGTTTTGTAGTGCTTTCTGTCTCCCTACAGTCATTTACGACTTTTAAGGTGTTCAGAACTATAGGGTAGTGTTAAACCCTCAGGCTATATGTATTTCAACTCACTTCGAATGTATTTTTGGAATGTCTTTAATTACTTTGTGACGGCGGCGAAGGTGTACTACAGATATTTTTGTTCGTTTAGGAGCATTTTAAGCGTATTTGAAGCGACATGACGTCTTGTAGCCCTTAATGCTTGATAGTAATTAATGTAAATTGTGTGCTAGCTTATGAGCTTTCTACAACAATTTTATCGGTTTTTTGTTGTTGTTTTTTTGCAGTAATTGATGTCATCGTTTCAGTGTTTCTGACGTTTTTCACACTATTTGCTATATTTTCATGTAGCATTTTCATATGTTCAAGGATGTTGTGATCGCTTTTTATAGCCTATCCAGTGTTTTTACAGTTTCGTCATATTTTGCTACAGTTTGGATCCTTTATGATCATTTCTGTATTGTGTTTCAGTATTTTGCAGTCCTTTATATCCATTATGTAGGTGCTAACATGTGAAGCGAGAGGATATGTTTACATGGTTTCAGTCTTTCTGAGGCTGTAAATCTAACATAACTTATCTTTTTGCTTCTCCATCTCTTTATTTGTCTTTTTGTATGATGTCTCTCATCCTATGATGTCGCTAGAAGAAGGGTCTAAGCCTTTGTTGTCGAGGTGTTTATTGTTTTGTGAGCATCATGATTCTTCGTCTCTCTTATTGTTTTACAGCCTGTTTTCTTCTAATCAAGGTGTGTTTTCGGTAGAATAATGATCCAGCCCTGTTTCCTTGTTGTTATTGTTGTTTCTGTTGAAGCGGTGGACATATTTTCTGATTTCTGGCCAGTCTTTTCAGCTTTTAGTTTTTATATAAATATATCTAGCATGTGAGGTTAGGCGTCTCTCCTCTTTTATCTGGGCTTGAGACCAGCATTAGAAATGTGCTCTAATGGCAGAGTTCCCGCCACCTCTCATTCTTATTCTTCTCTCTTCGTATGCCTTCGCTATATGTATGGGAGTGTTCGGAGTCTAAGCTTCAATCTTCTTTCTCGTTACCGATGGTAAGCAATGCACGTAGTATTCTCTCATGATACGTTCACAACTTTGTAGTGAACATAAGCATAGGTTGATATTCCATCATCAGCAATCACTCTTTTATCATCATGAGGCGATAGTGCGATTTTGTTGACTTTTACAGACGAAACGTTATGCTGTTGTGACATTATCAAATTCATGGGAGTTCTTATTATTTCGCTGTTTTTAAGATAATCTACATAACTGTCGAATGTGATGTACTGCTTAATAGCGCTTCGTTTTATACCTTTAATCTTTTTGATCATTCCTCCATCAATATCAAGATCATACATCTTAGGTCTCAGTCCGACAAAGCGTTGGATGATTTTTCCATTAGCTCCATCTTTAAACTTTCCCAACACTTTTTTGTTCTGTGTGGAGTGGCACATGTGGCTTGCAGGGTAATCAGATGTATCCAAATGTTCAAGAAATTGCATTTTGTCCTGGTATATGTCGGCTGTTGTAACTCGATGAATGAAGGAGTCTGTATCCATGTACATAAGCTTCAGGTTTTCAGTCCCATAATACGGCAATAGCACATCATATTGGTATGAATACATGAGGGTTTTTGATATATCCAGTACGCTCATTCCGATGTATATTGGCTTGTTGAATATAATCTGTCGTGAGGCCATATGAACAGCTGCTAGGTTAGGTCCATATATACTTCTATCGATGAATGTCGGCTTGGCAATCAGCTTTTCCAATGTCTTCACGTTTGTCACAAGGCGTATGTCCATGCGATTTCGTATATTCTCCACAGTTTTTCCAAACATAGCATTGTTGAAGAGTTTGTACAGATCCTTTTCAAAGTCATTTCTAGCCTGTTGCCTCAGCTTGTTATTAAACGCTATGTAAGGTTTTAACCAGCACGATTGTTGAAATTGTAGCACTCGATGGACTTTTGTCAGTCGTAGACCATGTGAGAGTGCCTGTTTTAACGCCATGTAATGTACAACATACTTCTTCCTACTTCCAAGGTGTGCAATTAGTTTCTTTACAGTTGAATTCTTTGGCTTCAGGCAAGAATGGCAAATCATTATGTAGATCGTGAAGCTCAGTAGGATAATCCGCATCAACTTCAAATATATATCCAAGAGGATCATCTTCTTTTAGTGTTTCTATATTAATACTGTCGGGAGAAATCCACTGAAATCATCCATGAGGCAGTGGATGCTGCATAGCCCATCCATATTGGTTATTTGCGTCTTCGTATGCAATAAATTGTGTTGGTTTATTAGGATCAAACTCCTTCATGTAAGTGTTGTTAGCCTGGGCATACCGATGAGACACCTGACATAGTCCTCCTCTTATTCCTGATTCTACCATGAGAAGCTGCTCATAATCCATTAATAATTCCAGTTCAATTCCGGTATACAGAAGCATAGCGTCCCAGGTTAGTCCTGGAGATGTAAAGTAATGTGCAGGATCAACTTTATAAGTACGCATTGTTTGCTCTCTGAAGGCTTCAAAAACATCTGCGAGTTTCCTTTAAAACATGCCATGACGTGATGTAATCATAGGGAAGTACTCTTTTGCGCGTCACCAAACCAATCTTCTCTTCTCCAAAGTATTTTCATGTCTCAGGAAACGGTGTTAGGGTTTTTGAACTGAGGAAACGGTATGTATCCACAAACCGAAGCTTAATATCTTCAACATGCTTCGAGAATGAAATATACTTTTCTTCTGAGCACGGAATCACCTCCACTCTTTCACTTGTACAGCCCAACTGTTTAACGATGAAATGAGAATCATATCCGCTTAAGTTGTGCATGAAGACAGGAATATATTTCGGTGTTTTGCAGGCTAGATTACATTCATTATGGAGACTTCCGCGATATTCGCCAGTCAAATGGTAATGATCCCTAACCTTCCAGTTTTCTTCAGTGAATTTTTTATTACACAGGTAGCATTCAGTAGAGGACTTAAAATCCTCCTGTTGTTGTCCCGATAGTTTCAAAGGTTTAGCAGATTTGTATATACTGCTAATCTTACTTGCAAGAGACATTAGATAATCCATAAATTTCTCAGCAGCATCATATCCTCTGTATACATAAGGGACAATAGGAAGATCAGTCTGCACCAGCTCAACAGATGACGCTGGTTTGACGTAAACAGCGAAACTCATTGGAGAATGCTTCTGATAGGGTGTTGTGTAGGAAGCTTCCGGATTAGACTCGCATGAGTAATACGGACTAAGAATACTCTCAAAATCCGCATAGATGACATACGGGAGTTTCAACATCCTTTCCACATTTTTAAACTGAAGAATAGATGTTTCCTTTATAGGCATAACTATCCTAGCGACAGAATGTTGCCTGCAGATAGTAGCATGTTCCTTCAATTTTTGCACTCCAATACGTCCATATCGGTCATCAAAATGAGTGAAGCAGCGTTTACAGATGTGCACTTGTCCTTCATATTTTGTCTTTTGTTCTCGAATAAGTTTCCCAAAGTTCTTGATGTATACATAATGATGCGTACCATTTCCATCACTCAGAAGAAGGAGGTCGCGGTGATCAGATAGTTCTTCCTCCACAACCTTTATTGGAAACACTTGTTTCTTTTCATCCAGTGCAAACACGTTGATAGATATATCGTTTTTCTTTTCAAATGTAGGGATTTCTGACAATGGCGTAGGAAACGTGATGCACGAGAAGTCATATTTTTCTACGGGTTTCTTATATTTTTGACACGTTGAGGATTCTTTGGAATGTATTGTGCAAGAATAGCGTATAAAAAGCACCGCTCATCACTATGGTTCTGAGGGTTCACACACGCTTTCTTTGCTTCAATGGATGCAGGTAGAGGAATATAACTACTGCCGCGAAGGGGATTGTACTTGTTAATTCGAAGGCGTAACCCCTCGACAGCAAGCAGAGCCCAATTACTTCCTTTAAGTTGTGATTCCTCCATTTCAGTATCCAGTTTCTTGAATTTGGTCTCCAGCATAGCGTCTAAATCAGTTTCTAGAAACAATGCGTGATTCCTTGTTTTGAAGGTCTTGTCAGTAGTTTCTCCAGCACTATTTACAAATCGGCACTCCATTAGCAGATTAATCTTCAAAGCTTTATGTATGGCAAGCTATTTTTGAACAGATTGTATAATCCTATGTTTAGCTTCCTGCAGGTAAGTCTTCATGTCCTTGCTCGAATTGCATCGGATGAAGTAAGATTTCAGATGCCCTTCAAACGGTGTCTCATACTCTTTCATGTAGCACTCATTTTCCATTGTAGTCAATAGTTGATGTTGGGTAGGCTCGGTTTTTGTTTTCTTCAGAGGCATGTCTGCTCCGCAATGCTCTTCATGACGAATTCCATTGTATCCGCTGATGAAGGTTGCGGCACAATGTTTACCTTTGAAGAGTTATCCGCAGCTCATTTCATGGCGTCTCTTGTTATAGCTCCTTTGAAAGATTTTTCCGCACTTAATACAACTGTAGCCAGAAGTAGAGCTCACAGATACCCCGCTGAATGTAGCTTTCTGGATGTCTTCAATCTGATAAATACTTCTAAGTATTATAAAAATGACAGAACTTTTATCTCCGTAACACGTTCTTCTCTATATTGGTAGCTAGTTTCACTGAGAGGAACTAATAAACTCGACTCGAAGCAAACTGTCACAATGAAGTTCTCCTTTTCTTTTTTTTTTTCTTTTTTTTTTTGGAAAGGGGAGACAGAGAGAGAGAGAGTTGGAAGGGGGACAGAATGGCTTATTTCGCCATTGGGTGAAGTGCGGGGTTTGGAAGGAAAGTGTTGGATTCAAGGAGATAGATCGGGATGGTGAGGTTCCGCTGAGCACCCTCGTTAGTGCGGGAGTTTAGCTGCTGGCCGAACTAAGCGGCGGCTCAGCAGAATTGGAGAAGGGTTCCGGGTGACAGACAATGCCGAGGCCCTATCTGCCACGCCCGGGGAGTTAAGGAAGGTTTGGTAGGAGTACAGGGTGTCTTTAATTTTCGTATATTTGTAGTTGCTTTGCCAGCCTTAATAAAGACTTTGGCTTGTTTGTTTGAGGTTTGGGTCAAGTATTCTGTTGTCAGTAAGTCACAGAGTGGTTCTGGTAGTCGTCTCTATGGGCCTCAATGTAGGCGTTGAAGAAGGCCAGGTTGCGCCTTCTTTTGACGCTTCGGGGTGTTAGTGGTCGATGTGTTTCTCTCGGAGATGGTGTGCCCGTTCGATGTGTGATTACAGTCTGTGGAGAACTTTCGGTCGTTGTGTCGGTGTCGGAGTGGTGTATCTGTCGGTCAGAGGGTTGTGACGTCAGTCGGCAGAGGCCTTCATCCAGGGACTTGTGAATTGCACGGCCCTTTCCATGGCGGCTGAGATCTGTTGCAAGTCCTGGATTTCGGCCTCGATGGTCTGTAGTTTATGGTGAAGTGCTTTGGTCGTAGGGGCGGTGGCGGCGATGGCTGCTACAGCTTCTTCCAAGGCCGTCAAGCGGGCGCTAATGTTCAGGACCTCGCAGTGCAGGTCCTGGACGGCATCCCGTGTGGCGACATTGGTAGCGGCTGCAATCTCCGTTGGTTGGTGCGTGTTGGTAAGATCTCTTTTCTTTTGTTTTTTGCTAAGGGTAGACAGTAACAGAGTTGGAAGGTAGAAAGAATGGCTTATTTCGCCATTGGGTGAAGTGCGGTGTTGGGATGGGAAGTAACGGATTCAAAGGAGATATCAAGGTATAGGGAGGTTCCGCTGAGCACCCTCGTAAGTGCGGCGGTTAACTGCTGGCCGAATTGGCGGCTCAGCATAGGTAGGGTTGTTCCGGGTGACAGCCATGACCGAGGCCCTGACTGCCCCCCGGGGAGTAAAGGAGGGATTGAAGGGAGTTCAGGGTGTCTTTTATTTAAGGATTTGTGTTGTTTAGTTTCGCCCAGCCTTAAGAAAGGCTGAGGCTTGGTATGTGTTCGGGGAAGGTCAGTTGGTATGTCGTTAGTACGTCACAGCATGGTTGCTGTAGTCTTTGTTGTTGGCTTCGACGTATGCGTCGAAGAGGGCCAGATTGCGCCTTCTTCTTCTTCTTCTTCTTCTTCTTCTTCTTCTTCTTCTTCTTCTAAGGCTTTGAGGTGTCAGTAGTACACGGTGACTTTCAGTCGAAGAGGGCGGAGGTGTGTGCCTTCGTGGCGTAGTTGCTGTCTGTGTCTGTGTGATGTGATTGTCGGTCAGTGTGCTGTAGCGTGAGTCGTCTGAGGCCTTCATCCAGGGTCTTGTAAATTTCTGCGGTGGTGTTCAATACGGCCCTTCGGGTGGCGGCTGTGATCTGTTGCAAATCTTGGATTTCGGCCTCAATGGTCTGGAGTTTTTGGTGAAGGGTTTTTGTCGCAGGGGCGGCGGCGGCGATGGCGGCTACAGCTTCCTCCAAGGCTGTCAAGCGGGCGCTAATGTTCAGGACCTCGCAGTGCAGGTCCTGAACGGCATCCCGTGTGGCGACGTCGTTAGCGGCTGCAGTCTCCCTTGGTTGGTGTGTGGTAGTGGTCGGTTTTGGCTTCTTTTGTGATGCTGCTGTGGTTGAAGCTTGGGTCGGTACATCGCGGCTGCAAAGGTACCGTGAAGTCATAGTGGTGCTGGTGGTGGCGGTGGAGATGGTTGGCATCAATGCTGCTGTTGTGTAGGCGGTGTTGGCTGGTGTGGCTGACGGCTGTAAATGTCTGCTGCGTGGGTATTTTGGGCACTGCGCCTGACCCGTAAAGTGGCCAAAGCCTCTACAGGTGGCGCAGTATCTGCGACGGCTCGTCAGTGTATGTGCTGTGCATTCGGCAGTTAATGAAGACGCGCCACAGTAATGGCAGCGTGGTTCAGCTGCGCAGGTTGCTTCGTGGTGGCCGAATGCACAGCAGCGGCGGCATGGACGTTGTTGGGACCCGCGGCTGGCCTCAGCGCTAAGGCGACGCCCAAACATGAGCAGGCTGTCGCGCAAGGCCGCTTTGTAGTCTCCAACGTCGGCGAGTTCCAGACGGGCCAGCGGGGTGGGGCCTCTCCCAGATTGTATTCTTGTGGCCCTCAGTACTGAAGGCCAGCAAAGGCGGGCGGCGGTGGCTAGCAGGCGCATCGGGAGGTCACGGGGGACTCCCCTGATGACCGCGCTAATGCGCTGCAAATTTGGCAAGGTGGCGGTCTGCGGAGGATGAGTCCGTGGTGGAGGCCCAGATGTATTGGCACGGTGATCTGTTGTAAGGCGCTGAGTCTGCGGCGACGTCTGAGTGGCTGTGGCAGAATATACAGGAGGCGGTGAGTGAGGTGTCGGTAGTTCTTCGAACATTTGCCGGCATATGTCGGCGGCGGAGTGGTGTTGAGATACCGGAGATAGTGTTCGGAACTGTCGGAAGACGGCGTCGTCAGCCTGTTGCGGGGCCGATCTCATATAGACATCCCCTCCTATTTATACCAACGGCACGGACCTGCTAGGAGGTCACGTGACTTAAGCAATGCCATTTCCCTGATTTTTCTGTGTTTCCTGCTCGAGTTAGAACTCACATTTTAGAGCCTTTAAGAAGTTGAATTATATATCAGATACGGTTTTTCATGTTTAATAGATTTTATAGATTTTATAGTTTTTATATACTTCTATCTACACAAACCCATGAATTATCATATGATCGAGGATTAAGCATGTAAAGTTCAACATTCGTTTCACGCTGTTGCTCCCCATAAAAGCCGTCCGACAGGTTAATGCCTTCCCCTCCCTTTCATGTTTTAACCCCTCCCCCAGCATGTTCTTCCCAACCTCATACGTCACTATTTAGCATCACCTCCTAAAAGCCTTGGTTTTATCATGCCTATTCTTGAATCATGTTCAGACATGATCTCTTTCCATACCATTCACTACCCACGATAGAAGGATAGCAGCCAGACCAACTGCATACACTTTCCCTACTAGTGAAACACACCCATATTTTAAATTTTTTAAGAAGTTAAATTATATGTCATTCGTATGTTTTGTGTGTTTTAATATCTTTATTGGCGTTTATATACTTTTATACAGATACATTCATACATTTTCATTTTTGGTAGTGTTTAACGACATACAGTAGTCATACCTTGTATTTTTAAGTTGGCTATTCTATTCTTTCAATTGAAGTAATTCTAGAAAATGTCGCGCAGTAAATACTTGTGAATATAGATGTTTTACGCCATAATTCCAAATTGATTTGTTTATTCCAGGTAACAGAAAAGGCCAGAAAAATATTAAAACAATTATACTCGCAATACCAGCAGCTTTTAAAGGCAACATATAAAACTTACACCTTTCCTTTCCAATTTATGTGCCGATACACAAAGAACTGGCTTAGATCGATCCGTAAATATCACACATCTTTTATCACAACAAAAAATATTTTTATAACATGCAACACAGTATGCAATTCACAGTATGCGAATTCATAATAAATCGCCAACAGTTTAAATGTTTTAAGACTTGAAATTATTTAATTTACACTAGCAAACTTCCAAGACCATACTCACAACGACAATAATCGCTACGTACAGATCGTTTTCGTACATGAACTGAACTGACATTGGAAGCCGAGCCTGAAGGTTTGAAAAGTGATTTGAGAGAGGAAACACTCCACTACCTAAGGGAAAGGATGTTTGCAAATTTAAAAAGATTTCACAAGTGTTAATGACCATCGAATAGCTTCTACGAAGGATCTTTCTACTATGAAAAGAATTAAACATTTTAGCTGCACCATAGTCTGAAAGCAGGTAGTTTGTGTGAACAAACAACACTCATACAGTCCAACTGTAGCAACGAAACATGAACATTACAGTGGAACATCATAGAACCAAGGGTACCTGCACCAACTATCTAAATATCTGCTCATTGACACTTCGATTTTCCCATTTCGCGCGATCACATTCCATTTTCCCCTGTTACCAACCATTGCGGAATTGGCGATTTTCGCTCTTAAACTAGTGATTTGTGAATGTATTCATCTATGTGAATATTGAAATATTTAATTATAAAACGTTTAAAATAGATATAAAATTGTATACGAAAGTACCTAGTTAGAAAACAGTTGAAGTGGCGCTTCACTAGCGGAACCGCCTCTGCCACTCAGCCTTTTTGTGGAAAACCGCTTTTAGATACTGGGTTAGAAAATGTACATGCCATGGGCGTTTTGGAGAAAGAAATGGTACTGGGTAGAGGGTAGAGCATATTAACAGCGGGGGACACCTCGGCAACTGCGATCAGGTACTGATCTATTGCGGCCTACCATCTTCTGCAGGAAGGGTTGAGAGGAGGGGAAATCACAGGCCAATACACAGAAAATGACGGAGCTGAGTGCAGAGACACACGGAAGTCCCTAACAGTCACTAGGCAGCCCTGACGCGCCACGGAGGCTAAACAGCGGCACCTAGCCTCAAGCAGTATCACTCGGAGCAAGCAATCGTGCCATCTCGCTGCAGAGCCTCAAGCCACACCTGCGACTGCGGAGAGAAGAAGGTAAATGAAATGAAGGAATGAAAGGGAAAGGAACTGTGGTAGAGTTACAGAACCCCAATATTCGCCTCAGCGGCCCCAGGAAAACCACGGAAAAACCCAGATCCAGAGTGCGCGGTCAGCTAGGAACGAACTCGCATCTCCCTGACGAAACGCCTGAGCTATCTGTCTCGGTATGGTACTGGGTATTCAGTATTAAGCAAGCTAAGTGTGGAAGATGCTCACCACTGCGATCATTATGAGCATCGTTGCCGCTCGTCGATGTCGAAGTCTGTTGAATGATAAGCAATCCTTCCAAAAAAGTGTGGACCAATGTTATTGTCCAACACAGTGGCAATAGCTGATCCTTAGATACATTTCATGATGCGCACCAGCCTATTTTGTAGAGAAACATCGAATACGGCTGTATTCTCTATGCGAAATTGCCTGCATCGTTGCTTGCAACTTATCGGTGATTCATGCAAGACCATGTCACACGATTTAAACTCGACCGTGAAAGAGTTTTGTCGCTGGTGGCCTTGAAAGCCAACTGTCTAAATATCAACGTGTGTATTGTAAAACGCAAAAGAAGCGTGCTTCTCGCACGCAAGATAGCGGGTGTGATGATGAATCCTCTGGTATTAACTGCTTGTGAAGAACGGGATTTTTAGCCGTTCAGATGTAGCACTGAAATGTATTATTATTATTATTATTATTATTATTATTATTATTATTATTATTAATTTTCTCTGCAGTGTACAGAGTAAGTAAAGAAGGTATTGCACTCCACCCAAAAAATAGATACCGAGATTTCACCTGCAATACAAGTTTTAAGATTCCCTAAATAAGAAAAAAAATTGTTAGAAAAAGGTCCATGTGCGTGCATGTATGTGTGTGTGCAGCATAAAGCATAAACGAAAAATCCGTTAAATACCAAACTTAATTTTCAAGTTTAACATCTTTCAAGGATCTGACACGAAACTTTTACAAAAACAAAAAATAATTCTCCAACCCCAAACTACCCTTTACATAGAATATTTTCCCATACTTTTGATTATCTCACAGCTGGCTCCAACGATTTTGATTAAAATACTATGTTTTAAGATAGTCTCACGACAAATGAAATGTATACCTTGATTGTTTTAGGAACAGCCTCTGAAGTTCTCTTCACTCTGGATGACTAGGAAACCGTGAGAGATCGACAAAATCTTACTGCGCAAAACATGTAAATCCCGTTTATGTCACATACATTTTTTTGTGCGGTTGACCATTTCCAAGATATTCCTTATTGTTGGTTTAAATGATCCAATAATTATGTTTTCTCAAATGGGAAGTCGTCATTCAGTTTTCTCTCCTTTTTTACTCATGGTCATGCAAACTGAACTGAATTTTAAAATTCCATAACATAACGATCAACTATTAAGAGATTTCACCATCGCTTTAGCCTAGTTATTCCCATATTTCCCTTCCACTTACAAGAAGGTGATTAATAATATTTGGCATGGGTTATATAGAAGAATAGGCTTTTATAAAAATAGTTTGTTGCAGAATAGGTAGAGAAAGTAAAGTGAATGGAACACATCAGATATCTTTTCTTACGATTAGAAGTTGTTCATTGTAATTTAACGACAAATTTTGAATTCTTTATTAATTTTGACACATGTTTGGTATTTTGTAAGACCTTTCATAATTTTGTTTGCGTTTCTTATACGGTTAAGTTGTGGTTTTTCTCATACAACTACAAGACAGTTGTGAATATCATTAGAAACCTTTAAGAGATAACAATGAACTTAAATAACAACTATGTCAATTCATGTATATTAGATCTAACATTATATATTAGTATTGCAATTGTAACTTTCACGACAACTGCTTCAAAATTGCGTCGCAAGGAGCATTTTAACTAGGTATCGTACCGGCAGACGTATAACGTATATAACGCAGAGAATTTAATTTAAAATTGAAGCATATAATGGTCAATTCATCATAACATGTATTTACATTTTTATGTGACGGGCACAATTTCCTAAGTACAATAAAGATAGCTACATCAAAACATTCTCAAAGAACCGTCGTCATGCAGAGACATGCGCATTATGGACAATTATGATTAAACGAGGTATTCCACTCCATATAATTGAAGTAATTAAACACACACTCACACACACACACACACACACACACACACACATTTTACATAATTTTAAAAGAAGAGATCATGATTTAACGTTAATGTTTGCAGATAGATTATTATATCTAATTCAGAAGACAATCTTTAGAAGTCAATATATGCATTAAATAAAATGGCAATAGAATATAATATAACAATATTCTTAAGTAAAAGTACAGTGATAGCATTCAGAGGAAAAGAGAGTACCCGATCAAAAAATGTAATAGAAAACACTATTGTAGAAGAATTTACAGAATTTAAATACTTAGAATGCAATATATCGTATCAAAACAACATGGTCTAATATACAAATTGCAAATACTTAATTATCTCAATGGCACTAAAAGGATGTTTGAAAAATAAAGAAAGAAAAGACAAAACATTAAACTTCTATACAGTACTATCGGTGCCAAAGCTGTTATAAGGGAGCAAAACTTGGATAATGACCGAGAAAAATATAAGTAGGTAGGCTTGAACCAAATGAAATGACATTTTTAAGAGCAGTTGCTGGCTATAGAAAATAGAGCACCAAAGAAGTGAAAGTACAAGACGGAAATGAATTATAATCTGAATTAGAACCAAAGAATATAAAACCAATGGATAAACCATGTACAGGGAGTGGATATAGATACATTACCATTTCATTCTAAGAACCATAAACTGATAGGAAAAATAAATATTGGAAGACGAAAGCAAGAACAAGATATGTAGAGCGCTACAGACAATAATGTCTAAGAAGAAGAACAACAACAATCACATTCATTAAAGAGTAGGTTTATTTTCGTTTTTCATTGATCAGTTGTCTTCCCGGATTCTTCCATCTTGGATCGTGAAATGGCTATTTTCAATGTGGTTTTTAAGGGTCGGATACTCAGATACACTCCACAGTTTTAACGTTTTCATTTAACTGAGAATGATTTTTCATGGGTGATTGAATTACCTGTGCATACTCCAAGGTGTTACTAGTTTAAACCTATTGTATCAACTCTGTTTATGTCTAAACTTTGCAGTAGATAGCATGTGTTTTGAGCAATGTCAGAGGGACAGTAAAAGATAACCGGGAGGTCATCAATATCAATGCTTGAATATATTGGTAACATTTTGCTGGAAAAGGAAGATAAAGAATACACAGCTCTATCAGCAAGGAAAAAGCGAGGGTGTATGATAACCCACATTCACGGCGCCCTTGACACGGTTACATATCAAGGAATTGCGGCTTCATCGCAACAAAGGAACGCCCAGACATTCTACCGCCATGTTTAATTTCATGTAGGTACATGCCTATTGGGCAAGGACGCTACAGATCTTCTACAGTGTTGAAATGCAATTTCAGCAATGACTATGTGAAGTTACTCTCATGTGCATATGGGCATAAACCTCGATATTCCCTTTAATGGGATGCTCAACGCTGAATCAGCGAAACGTCACTTACTTTAAATCGTGTTCCTTTAGTACATATGATGTTAACCTTACACGTACGAAGGAAAATAGATTATTCCTATGCGTATCTGTACGATTGACAGATGCCAATTCTGCAGGAGCGTAATTTGAGCTTCTGGTTGAGGGGGGGGGGCAAAATTGTCTGAAGCAGTTTTATGAATATTAATGTGGGCTTAAACGCCACAATTTACATGAAATTAAATCAACTTTTATTTTTTAAATGTGAAATATTTACATTAAAAGTACAATTGTAATTTTCCGTTTTATTGAGTAATAATAGCTAGCAGCGTAATTATACCTCGCAACTTGGAGGGGGGCAAGGGAATCGTCTGACTTTCCCTTAATGACTCCTCTGCGATTCAATAACCATGACCAATGAATTTTATGAGATTACATTTCTGTATATTTGTAGAAGAATCGAAAATTAAATTACATTACCTAATAATACTGCTACTATTACTACTAAATAATAATAATAATAATAATAATAGTAATAATAAATAATATAAAGAAGGAGATATCTTAAGGCAATTCTTAAATCGTACTCTTTATTATACCTATACCTATAAGCAGTAGACACAGCTAAACTGTATTATAAATGTTCCATAATGAGGTCGTTGATTCCTAAGCTATTGCATTCTTACATTCCTATTTGATAGTGGCAATCGTTTTAGACTTTTCAGTAAACGTAAGCTTTCACGGCCGGAGTCCAAATTATAACTAGAAGAATTTTCCGGGCTGAGAAGCCGGGTCTGCTGGAGTTTTCAGGTCCAGACGTTTCGTTCACGACTGCGGTGAACATCTTCATTGAAGATGCTCACCGCAGACTTTGTTTACATGGGTACTTGAGAAGCAACATTGTACAAAAACATTTTTAATTCTATAGGTAAATAATTTGCCATCAAGCTCTCTGAAGGTAAGCAGAACACTATTCTTACAGGCATTCTGGAATACGAATAGTTGGAATTTGAATGTCAGTCCTAATTCAAAGAACCCATTCAGCATGGTTTAAGATGAATAAAATACGGTACCAAATACCAACACAGTGAGACTGGATATTTTACAAATTTTCTATAGTGTTAAACAGGTTGTGTTAAACAGTGAAATTATCCAGCCTTTATGCTTTGCCTGCCTATTATCTTTAATAAATATTTGTATCTGAATGTAAAATATAGCACCATTAAGAACATGAGGACATTGCATGCTTGATAATCGCTGCTTTTTGTACAACTTGCAGTGGAAAGAAGTTGGCTGAGCTTTATGAAGAATTGCAAGCAACTGAAACGGCCTCTCACCTAGTAACTCATTTTGAAGGAGCCTTAAGCAGTCTTCTGCAAGATGTCAAGAAATTACATGAAGACAATAAAAAAATGGAGGACATGTTTACCAGGTAGAGTGTTACACTCAATTTAATGTTTGTGTTAATTGATAATTATAAGGTGATTAGTTTCGGGCGGCGCCGTGGCAGAGTGGTTATACAGCTCTTCTCGCACCTAGGCGGCCCGGGTTCAATCCCAGGAGACCACATGTGATGTCTGAGCGTCTTTCTTCGGGTCTGCCGTTTTTCCCACCATTCATTCTACCATTTGCTCCATCATCACCCTTCCTATTTCGCGCACATTTCACACCATTTACCAGTTCATACCAGGCACTGAGCCTATCCCCATCCTTGGATGCTTATCTGACCCATAACCTGTCTGCTTTTCAACAAACATCTGACCCCTGAATTACCTTGTAAGTGCTGGTGGGTGTAAGTCTTCACTATGAGGAAGGATAGGCAGGTGGAGGAGAAGAAGAAAAAGTTAGTTGCATGTCAAGGATTTATACTGCAACAAATGCCGTCGTCACTATACCCATATAACATTACATTTTATAATTACATTAAAATATTTTAAGCAAACTTGTTTTCTTTCTTAATTTAGCGAACACAAAATATGTCCTTGGTAACATTGTTTTCAATGTGGTTCTTATTTTTCTTCTCATTCATGCACTTTTTACTAATAAACATTTTTTAGCACTAATAATATTCAGTATGGTATCATCCACATTTCCTATGTTTTAAAACTATATCCTGTAATTCCTGTACACCAGTTTATTCCGTCACGTTATTTTTCAACTTATAATTGTATAATATTACATGCCTTGTCTTTTGGTTTGCTTTTAACAAATTCATGTCTTTGCTGTACCCTGACAGGGTAAAACTATGAAATTGTACTCACGCATGCATGTTAATTTTGTTCTTTGTATTAAACTATGAGGGGAAAGCCTCCTTATTGTGCGCAATTAGGGCAATTTTGTTTCCTATACGTTTTTACCTATACTAGTATTATAAAAAGTGAAAAACTGTGCGTGTGATGCGTGCATGTGTGGTAAACTCAAAAATCACACAAACTATTTTCATATTCTTTCACATTTGAAAAACAATATTCCCTCTGACGGGCTTGTGGCTTTAAAAGGACTTCTAGTTTCAATTCTTAAATTACTAAAAGACTAAAAAGGGTTTACAAAGCCTTCATTGAGAATGCCATGGAGAGAAAAATACGAGGGCTGTTCGTTAGGAATGAAGATGCCATATTTTTAAGACATGTTATTTAATTGTCAACATAGTCCCTTTTTAGAGATATCAGATTCTCTCAATGGCCTCCCGCCACTTATAGCCCTACTCCTCAAAATAGGAATTATCAAGCTGTCCATATGCATCTGTCTCGACGATGACCTCATTTGATCTAAATTTTGACCCCGCGAGTCATTTTTTATGTTTGGGAACAAGAAGAAACCACAGAGTAAATATGGCGGTGTTACAGCAATTTATAACACAATTCATTAGCTTTGGCAGCAAAAACTCCTGATAAATATGCTGGTGCGTTGTAGCGAAACATAGCTTTTTCTTCGCCAAATGGGGCCGTGTCTACTCTAAATTCTTGTCACATCGGTCAATAACTCACCGTGATTTACTATCAAGTAATCGTTCTTCCTTTTCCTTCCAAACTTTCGTCGCCAACACTTTTCCTGCCGATGGTACATCTTTGCCTTCTTTGTAGCAGATTCAGCGGAAGCAACCCATTGTTTAGATTGCCACTTAGTTTCCGGAGTATAATGATGAATTCAGGTCTCCTCGATGGGGACAACTCGACGCAAAGAGATCTTCGGATTACGCTTAGATAGCTCCCAACACAGCTTCGAAGTTGAAAGTCGCATCCACTTGTCCATTGTGAGCAATCGCGGCACCCATCGGGGCGAAAACTTTTTCATCTCCAACTTTTTCATCTCCATGCAAAACATAAATTACTCTCCCCGTCGACACACCTATGACCTCTGCCACTTCGCGAACTTTCGTTTGATGATCAGCAAGACGTTTTCAATGATTTCCTCGCTAACAGCATCTGCCGGGCATCCTGGGCGTTTCTCATCAAAACAAAATTTCGAGCACGTTTAAAGTCATTGAGACAATATCTAACTGTTATCATAGGTGGCGAAAGGTCCCAATAATAAGACTTAATTTCACTTTTATCTCCTCGCAAGTTTTCCCATCCAAAAGTGCACTTTTTCCATTTTAACGAAAAAACTTTAGCGACCAACTGAAATGGCTGCCAAATCCAGCCTAACCTATGAAGCAGTATCACGTTAGTTTTGGTGACATTTGACAAATGACAGTGCATGAAGGTAACACCAACATGCTTTAGCAACACCATCTATTTTGATACATAGGTACTTATTGAACCGCCCTTGTAGTTGCTGGACTCCGAACAGAATGGGCATAAAAATAAAAGTCAGTTCTATTCTATTTCAAATAATATACAGTGGTAGATAATCATGATGTAATACAAGCAGAAGATGGAACTTAAAAAGGGATAATTAATCCTATCCATAACGGTAGGAATTTTATGTTATTTTACTTATTTTTATTTATTTGTTTAATTGTCATTATCGAATGTAATGAAACAGTGTCAAAACCTCCGATTAACTTTTCTTCTAATTCTATAGATGTATTCTAAGTGAAGCTCTTGGATGCCAATATCTTTTAATAATCCTTATGTACGAACGTATTGTTTTATAATTATTGTAATCAAGTTTGTTAGCAGGGAATGCTAAATAATTGTATAAAGAAATGAAATTGCTATCATTATAAATCTGTGAACATATACTTTTCATTAATGCGTGAGAAGAGTGTTTCTATCAATAGTTATAGATTGTGTCAAATTGGAGGCCTGGGAATATATAATCTTCATCTTCATAAACTTCATCTATATTTCGTTGATTTCTCAATAAGTGTAAACTTTGTAGCTTTCTTGTGACTAATCAGAAGGTACAGAGGTTTACAATTTGATATACAATAATTATCCAGAACAGTACTTGACCACTCCGATCAAGGTTTTTTCCACAGTCAAGAAATGCTTGTAGGCTCTGCAGCATTTCCGGAACATGGAAGACTGTTGGGGGAGCTTAATGAAGTCAAATGTTCTGCCGAAGTTACACAAACTTTTGTGTGAACATCAGGGGATTTTTCATTTGTTTTTAGCAATAGACGGGGCTGTATGAAATAGAAATTACAAAGGCTAAACGAAAGGATTTGCCATAAAAATCCTCTAAATCATTGTATGGTAAATTCATAAAGAATGTGGAGAGACAAATTAAACTAATCAGCGCATTTATGGAGTTTAACAAGCCCAGCTAGAGTTATATTGTATTGAGCTGCATCATATTTTAGTGTACATTGTGCCCTAATGACTTGTCCACTATGACTAAAAAGCTTTGCATCTCTGTCTCTTTAAAGTTTTCTTATCTCCCTCTCCTCCTCCTCCTCATTATCATACCAGTTGTTTATTGTTTGGAAATTGTACACAGAAATAGAGCCATTGTGCAGTCTGCAGAGATTTTTCTACATTCGCGTTTTAGGAAGTCTTTATAACTATCAGTGGCAATCCTCAGTTAAGGCTCAAAAGAATTGGTGAAACAAATGTGACATTTAGATTAGATAAGATCAATAAGAGAAAAAGCTGCTCATCGTCATCATTACTATTTACCATAATATCTACATCATTGCTACTACTATTATATTACTTGCTTCCCTTCACATTTCCTTCCGTCGTATGCAGTAAAATATTATGTGTTCTGCCGAATCCTCTTCTGGACAATATTTGCATTTACTAGTTTGTGATTTACCATCTTTAATGCGTAGTTTTGGAATTTGCTAAGACCTGTTAGTATCTGAGTCAAATAATAATCCACCTGCTTAAATTTGCACTCCATTTAGCAATGTCTGGTTATCTCGCCAACCACCGTTTTATCATCCCATCTTTTTTCCAATTTTGATCATTTGTTTCTAAATATCTATTTTGCATGGACGAGGATTTTCATATGCATACTAATACCTCTCTTTCAATTGGATTGGTTTTGACACCGGAAACTTTAATATCAGCAATGGCAAGCAATATTTCAGCCTGGAAAGAAATGAAAGCACTAAGTTAATCCATATTAGACACAAAGGAGAAAGAAGATAGAAAATAATGCTGCACATAAACCATTTTTAAGTTATGCCATTGCAGTTTCAGTCTATTAAAGACGCAAATAAAAGAAATTAAAAACGCTACCACCACCACCACCGCCACACGGGCCACGCCCTGGCCGAGTGTTTACACCATTCGCCTCTCACCTAGACCGCCCGGGTTCGATCCCAAGAGACCGCTTGTGAGATTTGTGGTGGACAAAGCGGCGCAGGGGCGAGTTTTCTCCGGGTTCTCCGGTTTCCCTCGCCATCGAATTCCACCGGTGCTCCATCTCCATTCCATATATCACCAGTGTCATCGCCTGCGGTGCCTTGGTAGTAAAAGCGGGCGTAAAACACTATAAAAAACCCACCACCACCTCCACCTCCACCACGACGAAAACGAGGATTAGGACAACTACTACTGCTGCCGCCACCGCCGTGTTGTTACTTACTTCATAAATGTTTAGTGGAACATATTGGTATTAGTTTCTATCATTTTTAAACGTTTGAAAAAAAATGTTTTTCAAACTACCAAAAATGAGCTTCTAAATTAATAACTAAAGCATTAAGGAACAACTTTGTTCAAACACGTCTCGGTAGTGTGGGGTAGCGTGTCTGCCTCACATTCAAGTGGTTGCAGTTTCGAATCTCTCTTAGGGCGAGTTACCCAGATAAGTTTCTTTTCTTCTGGGTTTTCACTGATCCTGAGAAGACGAATGTAGAATTACTTTAAGCTCCATGGACCTAGAGGTCATTCGAGCATTATTCATCCTATTTCTTTCATCGTCCGATATGACCAATCAGGTTAAAGAACGTTAAGATACCCCCCCCCCCCAAAAGAAGTACACTTATGTTTGTAAAAGTTTTAATGTTTGGCCAAGTGTGGCCCGCTGTCTTGCCATAGGCATTGTGAACATGTTTTCAACAAATTTAACAAAAGGTTTATGAACTGGATTCATTATTAAACCTTGCCTTCAATAAGTGATATATTCCTACTTTAAAATAAAAGGCGTATGATTAAGCCTTAAACTATAGTTCCGGCTACATGTGACTATACGAATTGTTCCTGTTTACTTGAAATATGTGTTCTACTCAAATTTCTATACATTTCTGTAACCAATTACTGTTAAAAAGCTTATTCTTCTATGCACTTCATGCTAATCGAGATAAACATTAGCAGAAATGGTCTTATTACTTGCTTCCTTGTAAGTAGGAGGGAAATAAGGGATTACACAAGGCTAAAGCGATAGTCAACCAGGAGATGGCTGATTGCCTTGTGGTTAAAATTGCATGGCCAGGACTTTACAAATAAGTATTTTAAAACTGAAAACATTCACAAGGAATACCTCGGAAATGGTCAATTCCGCGAAAAAGTGCATAGGATATAATCTATGTGTATTAACAAAATCTTCATTTTGTGTGGTAAGTACCTGTCTATCTCTTATGGTTTACCAGTTATTCAAAATTCGGCAAAATTAACCCAGATTAAAGAGGTATTTAGAGGCTATTCCCAGATATAAGTTTTACTTGTCATGTAAATATCTTTAATATACGGTATTTTAATTAAGATTGTTTCAGGCATTTTTGAGAAAATCAATATTTTCGAGAAAAAACTATGCAAATGGTAGTTTGGGGTGTGGATTCTTCGAAAATCTTCGTGTCGCATCCCTGGAAGTTTGGTATTTTACCAACTTTTCGTTTTCGAGTTACCGTGATCAAGACACACGGACACACACACACGCATGGAGCTTTTTCTAAAATGCTCTTTGGTGGGATACAGGGAATCCTATACCATGTATTTCCGGTGAAATCTCGGTGTTGAACTTTTGGGTGGAGTGAAATACTTTCTCTACCTATGTACCATGTACCAGGTAGAGAAATTAAAAGGCGCTCACTTCTCTGTGTAACCTTCATAAGACAATTCAAACAACATTCTGTACTTCGCAGTAGAGATAAGTTGAGAAGGGACTATCCTAGAGTTTTAATGACCACAATTCCTACCGAAGCCAACACTAAATATACAAGTCTTGGTCTTTATCCACATTATTTAGTTTGTTTCTGCCACTTCTTGCCACTTGGCTCATAGAGTTAAAAATGCAGTTTGATGTATTACATTTCATTGCAATCTGTGGGTCCTGTTTTGAAATTAAACACTAAGTGCAAATCTAGGATGTAGATCAAGTAGAAATAACATATATTCGTTACTCTTGATAATTATTAATGCATTCATTTATAAAGATTATCTCTGATATTGAATTTATTTAGATGTGTCAGTTTGCCATAATTTACAATTACATGTCTGTTTCCTAAACCCAATTCAAGCATTATTGGAATATTCGTGTATATTATACATTTACGTATTTATGCATCTACAACACAGCATTAATTATTTTTTTTTGATTGAATGAAATCCGCCTCTGTATAGAGGGTGTGAGGAATCGGGTATGTTTTTAATTCTGATCTGACTTGCTTCTATTCATATGCAATTCCTTTATAGGAGATCGAACTAAATTAAATAAAACGATACCACTGTAGGAAATCTCTTTCTGGAATGTCTGCAAATTGTTTGTTGGTCTGTGAAAGTTCTGTCTGTGTCTAATCTCTTTGTTATGAATATCTGCATTTGTTGTAAACTTTTTTGGTTTATTTATTACAAATAACAATACGATTAGAATATATTCGCAGGTAATTGCAAATTCCAAATATTTTGAATAGTGGTTTGCAGTGAGTTGATTGTCTTGCCCCTGCCATTATTCTTATTACTTTTTTTTTTTTTTTTGCATAGTCTTCTTTTTGGCATCTACCGAATTTCCCCAGAATATTATTCCATAGGTCATTAGTGCTGTGTTGTCAGATTTCTGCAGAAGTGGTGCCGGGATCTCAGATTATCAGAATATGGGCAGTAGTAGAGACAGAAGATTTTTGGGCAAATACTTGACCTAGCAGAGAATAGATGGATTATCAATATCACAGAATGTCAGAGAAAATAAACAAGACATTTTTCCCAATGTGGTCTCGTCTTCCATGGCCTAGTGGTAATATGTTAGCCTCGGGTTCCCAAGGTCGCGGGTTCAAACCTGGGCAGAACATGAATTCTTTTTCGGGCGGAAAACCCTTAACATGGCTTTTATCGGAAGGTAAGTAAAGCCGATAGTCCCGTGTCGTAGATTTACGTTACCTAAAAGCACTTTAAGCCTGAGCTCAAGTCTCTGAGCAAAATGAAGCGACCTTCATAGTCATGTAGATTGGTACGCTGAGGTCCATCGCAGTTAAAGAGCATCCTTAAATAACGCTCAGCTGAAATGTAATCTTTAGTATCAGAATGGTCAACATATCCGCATTTAAACTTTCAGAAATGCGTTTTCTTATGCATATCTACAAACAAAGCTCAAGATAATCAACCGAGTGACTAATATTGGCCGGAAGTCCCCTAATGTCCAAATATTCAGCACTCAGTTTATCACAGTAAGGGTCTCCTTCCATTGGGGGGAATCGAATCGAACACAATTTCCATTTTCATTGGTTTTAAATGGAGACAAGGAAAAGGAAGCACGTAGAATCGAACCGTAAAGAAATTACTGGCAAAGATATTTGTTCTAAATCTGAAGTGGAACTTTTCGGTTCTTTTTTTTTTCTTTCTTTTCTTTTTCTGATATTTTTAACACTCGCTTTTACTACTATGATACGCAGGTGATGACACTGATGATATACGGAATGAAGATGGAGCACCGGTGGAATACGATGGCGGGGAAAACGGAGAACCCGGAGGAAACACGCCCCTGCGCCACTTTGTCCACCACAAATCCACATGCGGTCACCTGGGATCGAACCAGAGTCACCTTGGTGAGAGACACGGTGCGTTCTAATCTTTTTTGTTTCGATTATAATCGCTAGTTATCGCGAGTCTTTGAAGAAAATAGAATAATACAAATTTTGCAGAAACATCAAAATCGCTTGTTTATTAGGTTAAGCTGCAACATTGTATCGCATTAAGTTACCAGTTCTACAAAATCAACGAAGAAAAGCTAATACATCTAGTTGAAAGCTATCCACGGATCTGTGGCAAAGCTAATAAATATTAATTATTTTAATATTAATGGACGCGAAAACTTGGACTGACAACTTTAATTAATTAGAACTCTTTGTTAAAAGATATCGTGAATACAGTATATCTGTTTTTTATTTCTGTTATTTGTTTCTTCTTTCCCCACCTCACCACACAAATTGGACAATGTTATTATGCGATCCGTTTTGTGACTCCACAATAAATATGCTTCATTTTTATGCGTTCATTCAGTTATGTTCGATCTGATTCTGCTAAATGAGAGCCGCAGGAGGATTTTCAGTTCGATACCGTTCGATTCGATTCCGCTAAGTGGGCGAGGACCTTAAGAGAGAACGACATACCTTAGTAAAGCACATACGTTGTTTCTGAGCTAGAAAACCCCGTTGAAAATGAGGCCATAAATTGGCACAAAACCTCAATTAAAGTGACGCATCGTGAAATTTGGAAAATTCACAGAATGTAAGATATCTTATTGAAATTTTATTTCAGTTATTATACACATAATAGTGATACATTTGCTTAGTATCAACATTCTATCTTGCATGCTTATTAAATAACACTTTTTACTGCCTAAATTAATAGTTCTAATAAAATAAACCACATGATGCATTTTTAAAACTGTTACCATAAAAATTTCAGTTTTACAGGAAATGAGTTCATAACTAGATCTCATATCATATTTTTATATTATCCCTAATTCTTACAGATACATTTTAACTTTTCGTAATCTGCAAAAAGTCCTTAGTTTTCAAAATTTAATAATTTATTTCTTAAAATTGGAACACTACTACAACAACAACTACATAACCATTTTATTTAATTCACATGATAGATGCGCTATAAAAATTTTAAAATACATTAATAAAATGTAAAAAGAGTGTCGTGTACAGCATTTTGAAGAAGTAAAAGTGTTGGGAAAATGTTTGCGTGAATACAAGGTTTAAATTTGGGAGTGTCAATTAATAAGCATGCGCCTCGTCATTTATAGCCTCAGTCAATTGGTAGTTAAAGTGTGCCAAGTGAGCAAAACGTTATATTTCCTTGAAGTTGAGAATTTACATTATTTTATTATGAAAAATACTTTTTTACTTTTCACAACTTTTGGTAAAATTTCACAAATGCTTTGCCTTAAGCAATGAATCAACAAAGGAAAACCAAACTGATGTTTAAAAAATCACCACTATCAGTTTATGGCTGTGACAAACAATTGTTACGGAAGTATTTCATGACAGAGTTAGGAACGGTCAGTGGTAAAGTAAAAGTGGCATTTACTGGAAATGTGTTCTCCAAAGACCCGTTTCACGCTGTGGTAGAATAAAGTGGGGGTATTGTTGGAGAAGTGAACAATGTACATAGTATTATATATAGTACATATATATAATTTCGAATTGAAGTAAACATCCAGTTTATTGACGTTTGTATATTTGGTTACCTGAAAAGCTTCATTTTGCCAAACAAGTTGATGCTAATCAATGAACTTTTGCCCTACAGAGAAAAGGAGACTCATTTGGCGCACTTGAGGGATCTAGAAGAAGAGTTAGATGCTCAAGTAGCACGTGTAGAAGCCCAAGCTCGTGAAGAAGCACAAGCCAAATTTGAGTTGGAGAAACGCAGGCTTGAAGAGAGGATGGAGACTGAGATAGCAGAACTGCAAGCACATCTCAGAATGTTCCAGAAGGTATTTTGTTGTGCTATTTCAGGAATAACATGTTTTACGAGTATAACATATATAGCATAATAGAAGAAAGACTATAATTTAAACTTTTTCTTTGATGTCCAAGAGCTGCTGAGTAATACTTATTTGGGGGGGGGGGTCATTCCAGAATAATTGTGTCATCTATAGAAATTAAGAATGATTAGGTGGACTTGACTAGGCGGACCTAAGTAAATTTTCAGGCAAGTTTAGGTAAACTCATTCTCAATATCTGTAAATGACTCCCCTGAGTATAAATCACTACGGAATAATGTGTATCTAACTGCCATTTCTAGTACATCTGGCTAGGCCAATATTGTATGATCCTAAAGTGACCTTCATAGAAAAAAACTCGTATATAATTGTGTAATTATATAAATAGAAAGAACTTTCATCTGTACTACTCCTCCGTTCCCAAATATGGTATAGAAACAGGCCATTTAGGCTGTTTCACAATATGCTATAGATATGCTAAAGTTTAAAGAATTAGACAGTAGACTATATGTGGGTCTATTCTACACTATGCTTTGTAATATGATGCTCATTGTAATAATTTTTATTCTTAAATATAATGTTGATAACGATACATTTTCTTACAGGATATGTTGTAAGTATTTTTGTTACAACATACGTTTATAGGAGAGTACTACACTAGTACATTAGATGCTATACAAGACGAATAGAGTAATATATTTCTGCTACATTGTGTGACACACTCTGATACACATAGTTAGGTGTTGTCGCTTGAAGGAAATAGTCCATCCACCTTTCCTGGTTGCAGAGAGAATTGCCGCATTATCGTCGGAACAATGCGGTCGAGCATTATCCTGTTGGATAACGTTGGATTCTTCTTCCAGTTCTTCGGAAGCTTTCCATGTATTGCTGGAATGACATTGACGATCAGCATAATCCGACATTCATTTTGTATAAGTGATGTTTCGGGCTGTTCAACGCTGATGCCACATGGTCTGCTCTTACTGTTTCTCTTTGTAGCCACAGTATCAATCAATGGCCATATACAAATTCGACCATTGAAGCTTTTTTTGTCTATTCGCATCCTATTTGAGTTCGTGCAACAGTTGCCATGAATATGGCTATGGTAATGAAGCGTTTACTTTGTGATTGGCGCAAAGGGGGTTCCTCATCCAGAGCAAGGTAGTACGTCTGTTGAATTTTCGTCAAACAAGACTGTTTCTCATCGATATGTATGTAATCATGCATAGTTTGAATTTCCTATCGGGTTCTAGTATGGACAAGCAAAACACAAGCGTTCACGATTTACGTATATGTTCTGTTAAATTACGGCTTTACTTGGGATGAAACCTTCTTGAATGTGTGTTCTCTTTCAGATACCTAAACAAGAGTTGTTTGTGGGACGCCAATAGCAGAAGACAAAGATCAAATTGTTCGGCGTTTATGAAGAGGGATACCTGTGATTTTGTTCAATTCAGCTAAATAATGTTTGCGCTTGAGCCCGCACGTTGCGTTCTTCTATAGTGCCTCATTTTTACTTTCTCCATACGCACTGTGTACATAGCGTATAGAGAAAGTATTGCACTCCACCAAAAATTCGATACCGAGATTTCACCGGAAATATATGTTTTAGGGTCCCCAATATCCAAAAAAAGCATTTTCACAAAAAGGTCCGTGTGTGTGTGTGTGTGTGTGTGTGTGTGTGTGTGTCCGTGTGTCTGTGAACACGATAACTCAAAAACGAAAAGTCGGTAAAATACCAAACTTGGTATTTAAGTTTAGTATGTTCCAGGGATGCGACACGAAGATTTTGAGAAAAATCCCCCCACCCCCAACTACCCTTTACATGGAACTTTTTTCGAAAATTTTGATTTTCTCAAAAATAGCTCTAACGATTTTGATTAAAATTTCGAATATTAAAGATATTTACGTGGCAAATGAAATTTATATCTTGAATTTTCTGGGAATAGCCTCTGAAGAGTAGTTTATTCTGGATGAATTTTACTAAATTTTGAATAACTGCTAAAACGTAAGAGATGGACAAAAACTTACTACACAAAAATGTAGAGCACATTAAAACACACAATTTATGTTATATACGTTTTTTTCTTGGAGTTCGTCGTTTTTGTGACATTCCTTATTTTTGGTTTCTGCTATGAAAAACGTATACTTTTCTCATACTGGAACTTGTCAACTCCTATCCGTATAAACAAAGGAACTTCATTGACATAGCAACCAGCTTTTGACTATCACTGTAACCTACGGTTGTCCCTTATTTCGTTTCTACTTACAAGGATGCGAGTAATAAGACTATTTCTGCTAATTTTTTCTGATTAACATAAAGTAAATAGAAGTATAAGCTTTTTAAGAATTATTTGTTGCAGGGATATGGAGAAAGTCATGTGAATGGTACACATCAGATTTTTTACGTTGATCCGGGCTGCCAATGGAGAGTTCTAGCGGCGGGTAGCGGTGGGCGCGCAGCTGCTTGCCGGCGGAGCCCGGATCAACGCCGAAAATAAGGCACTGTAGCTCCTAACATCACCATTTAATGTTCCTTGTACTGTGCCTTAGCGTGATGCCAAATAGTTAAAGGTCTTACCCGGAATTTCATTGCGGCTGTCTTAATGGCACCCTTCTTTAAGGTGTTATTGCCCTTGAATTGTAGTAGTAATTGTAAAATGTCACTACAACATTCGGCTGTTAATTTTTGTGCTTTGGGGTTTCTATTCATATTTGCCTCGGTTTCTGATTTGTTTACTCGTCTCGGAATACTACAAGCGGTGCCTACTTGGTTGACCTCCATTCTCAGCTCTGTATCTGTTTACATTTTGTACCTTTTAACTGCACTGTGCATAAAGAACGTCTGCCTGGATGTCGGATAACTTCAATGCCGCACATAAATAACATCAGACCACTAATCGGATGCGCATGCGCAATAAATCAGAGCACTATTCCCGTATTCACACCATCTTACGGAATGGAGCTAGTATGTTCAAGTCAAAGCAGTTATTTAAATGGAAATTATGAGTGGATTGGTGACACGTTAGTTTCAGTAATTAAGTTTTCACTCAGAACATGTTTTGAAAAAGTTGTGTCCATCTTCATATGTATGTTAGAACGTGAAGGGGTATTCCCTAATTCTGTTTTGGTTGAACTGCCATTCATTATTCTGTGCGGATTTGTGATGGTTGTTTTCTCGATTCTGTGAAATTTCTTGTATTTAGTGTGATTTAAAAGCTTTTTAATATAGAGAGATAAATATTGAAATTCCGCTCTTAGATAACCGATATTTTCCACAAGACATCTAGATATTATGCTTGCAAATAGACGTGAACACACTAATTGCGCAGTACAAACAGTGGGGGGGAAAGAGGCGGAATCTACAGATGATAGCCAGCAGCATTACCGGCCGACCTCAGCATTAGTTCATGCCACTGTGCATCATATTTGACAGTGTTCACGTCTATTTGCAAGCATAATAGCAGTGCAACTAAGACTAAATTAGGGGATTCCCTTTTAGATGCCAGTATATCCCTAATGATGGAGACAAACTTCTTGAAATATATTCTTATAGCGAAAGCTTAGTAAACAAAACTAAAGAGTCACACATACGTTCATAATTTCAATTACGTTAAGAAGTTTCACTGTTTATAATTATTTATAATTGCTTAGAAATGTTTCTAGTATGGGGATATATTGCTTTTTTAATATGAAAGAAACATAATGCCTTATTCATATATAATTCCATTTATGTTATCATTTAGTTAAACACAATGCTGAGCCGAAACCAAAGTGAGAAGCAAGGTGCTGTACCAAATGCAAGCCAAGATACTACACTAGAAAATCGAGAACTTCGAACAACTTTGGCTGACACCCAAACTAACCTTGCTCTTCTTCGTTCAGAGATGGCACAGTTGCGAGCAAATTATGAAGCAAAATGCCAGGAGGTTAACTGGTATGTGTAATAAAGATGATAGTATATAAAGTAAAGTAATAAAGTATATATATATATGGATTATTTAATTTGGAACCTCTGCTATTCACCCACAAAGGTGCAGTAGCCATTAGATTCTCTTTGCACTTGCCTAATAGATTAGTATAATATTAATAAAAAAAAACTGCTAATCTTTAACACAATATTATTGCACATTAGAATCAGTTGTGTATTACCTGGAGTGGAAGAATCAGTGACAATGTTCATGTCAGAGTAATACATAACAGTTGTTTGTGATACAAGTGGAAAAAGATGAATAACATAGCTTTTAACACGAGTGGCATACACTATTTATAGACAGTCCTGAATATTTATAGATATATTACATATCATTAATAGTTTGTTTTACCTATTTCACAGACTTGAATTGCTGCGATGTTCAGTTGTTGCGTTACTTAGATCATTGTTAAGAACATGCGTTACAGAACCACAAACCTCTATGTATCGGAGGCAGTGAAAATAATAAAACGAGTAACAACAAAGTAATTTAACAACGTTTTAATTTATTAATTAGTTACAAGTTTAACTAAACTTACTAATCTTTTAACGAAACTGAAATGTTTATTGTACAATCACTGCAATTTGAAACAGTTATTCCTTGGGCAGAGGAAGTGGGAATTGAAATATTGGTTATATGATTCATTGTTGAGAGTCTAGGCAGAATTTGTGAAGTAATTTTATGCTTGTTTTGGATGGAATCGATACATGATTCTGTAAGTCAGATTCACGGCCTAATTGAACAAGGAAACCAAAGTTGGCTACATTAGTGTTATAATTTGATAACACTAAGTGACAAAATTTTACTTTTAACACCATTGACATCTATTAAAATCTGTACTTTTACCACCAACTGTCTAAAAATATATTTTGTATTTAGTGAGCATTTCATTATATGCAGAATATGTTGTAATTTTCATTCATATCCTTAGAGTGTTGAAACATTATAAAATAAATTAGAAACAGATGTCATCGTTATCATGGTCTTAGTGCTTTCATAATTTTACATGTTTCAGTTAAGTCAAATGCTTAAACATTTAACTGAGACAATGCCTAGTACCTAACATTTAGTATTGCCAAAATAGCATCACTGCTGTCATTTCACCATAGCTAGCAACATGGAAAGTAAAATAAGGAAGTATTTTGTATGATTTATAATTACGCAAGAAATATTATTCAATTACAGGTACAAATTACCATTTTAAAATTAATATTTAGAAAAATTACAAATACTTCACAAAATAACAATTAAAAATAATTCACTGTTTTTCCTTCTTAGAGGGATGAGTTTGCTTTAGTGCTTACATATGGCAGGGAGAGGAAGTATAGTACTCCAGAAAACTTGGTATAAAGGCTTTAGTGGAAGTATATGCTTTGAGGTCCACGGAACAAAGAAAATTATTTCAGAAAAAGATCCACGTATGCTTTTGTGTATCAATGAGTTTGAGAGAGAGAGAGAGAGAGAGAGAGAAAGAGAGAGAGGGAGGGAGGGGCAACAGAATTAAAAGCTAGATGAACACCAGATTTGTATTTATATACATTGTCTTTCAAAAGATTGTGAAGGTTTTCACGAAATTCCTCCCATCCCAAATTACTTCTTAAAGCAAAATGTTTTCATTAGTTATTATATTAACAAGACTCAAACAATTTTATTAAATATCACTTGTATGAGATGTTGACAGAATTTTAATAAAATGTGTACCTTGAATATTCTCTAAATAATCTATATAGTCCTCTTCATTCTGGCTGAATGTAAAATAAGTGAAGGCAATGATACAAAAAAAAAATATATATATATATTTTTCAGGAAAATGCAGAGCTGGTTAACATACATAATTTGTGTAAAATAAGGTTTCTGGTTTTCCCAGGGTCTGGTGTGAGATGTAGTTGTGCTTGAGTGTGTGTAATCGTTTAATATCCATACTACGAACAATTCAGAATTGGCACGGAGCAAATATCTGAGCGTATGCTCCTGCAGAGACGACAGCATATATGTAGAATAGATACTTCTTTTTTCAGATATCTCTGGAACTTTCACAGCACCTGAATGAATTGTTTTGCTTATTTGGTTAAAGGAACAAACGAGGATGTTTACAAGTTATCAAAATTGGAATGAACTTGTAACTAAGTATTGCTGTTGTAACACTGTTAGCATGATTTTATTGACACACATGTCCCAAGCAGAACCTTTAGAAGTTTATTCTTATAATCCGCCCCATAACAATTTCTCAGATTTTCTACAGTTATGTTTAAGAATTAATACATTTTTTCCTCATAATTATGCGATATGGAGATATAGTTTTTTGTTAATTATATCCTAACAACTTTTAACCGCCATTAGTGTTCACTGCAGCCAATAGCGTACATGAACGGTCATTTTGTTTAAAAGCTCAGTCCTTCACTTTATATGGTGTTGGTGTATTTACGAACCATTAATATAAACTGTCTTCTTTTCAGTCGCCAGTAGTATTTAAAGTCCTAATGAATCCGACCCCAAAGGAGTATGTACACATACTACTGCGGCAGCTTTATGTCGATAGGTTATTGACACGTGAAAGGACAATCTTGGTTAAAGCATCTTGTGGGCTTACTTTTTATTTAGTTCTTTAAGTTTAATATCCTTCAACCTGGTAGGATATATCGGACTATGAATGCATGAAAGGGATGAAATTGTGCTCAAACGAATCCGGAGACCCCAGAGCTTAGAATTATTGTACCTTCATCTTTTCATAATAGGAGAAAACCCTGGAAAATCCTTAGGTATCCGTGTAACCGAAATTCGAATTTGGGATCTCTTGATTGTGAAGCTACTTCCACACCGCACAGGTGGCTGTCAGGTTATTGTAGCGCACGTTTGTTTAAATCTCAATAGACGGTAGTTTTTAATGTGCACCTTGCGAGTGTTACGCCGGGTTCACAATGGAGTCACGGTGAATAAGTTCTGTCGGTCCTCGTGGCCGCGCTCGCTCAAGTGCCTAGCTTTTGATGCTTCGTAGTGCAGGGGATTGTGGGTGGCGAGTTCCGCCTTGGGCATGTAAATAAATGTGTATCTGTACTACCGGTCCCACCCCATGCTACCGATGGCGAACACTGGCACTAACTGTTGCGTCATACATTGGACAGGCGCTGTGGAAAATCAGTGGGCATTATACGAGTGTTCGAGTACAGAGGTGCTTTAAACATGCGTGTTCATACATCGTACACAATTCCCAATTACAACAGTGCTCATTACAGTAATTATGTAAATTATAATAAATCCAATAAATATTGCACATTGTCTAGTTTTAATGACAAATTTAATGTCAACATGACGCCCAGCATTACGCGACGGACTGTATCATTCGTTTGACCTCCGCAGCTTCCCACGGCGGCTCAGTAGACTACATTCGTAAGTCAGCAACAGTGGCGACACCACCGGCAGCTGTAGCCTGCGCTGGAACGTGCTATACGTAGGTAAAAAGAAAACGGTAAACAAATAGGTCAACAAAGGAAATGCAAGAAACTAGGAAAAAGAGGAAAAAGCGGGGAAAAATGCGACACAAACAACATTGTGCATGGACAACTAGTGTCCACTACGGGGCAACGCGCATACATAACCATGCGGTACTGTACTTTTCATTGTGTTTGGTTAACTATTAGTTCTTACAGCTGGGGTGCAGCATCACCATTTCAATCAACAATTCTTCCGAAAAACGTTACCTGAATATTCAAACCATCTTTAGCAGGAACCATAGCTAAGAATAACGAACTACACGAATTCTGTTGATGTTGCCGATGTCACGCGGTAAGAGCTAACTCCAATTCAACTTCTGTCGCACAGATTTTGTCAAGTTCGTACTGAATTCATATTAGTCAATCGTTTTATCGCGCGTGTCATGTTGCCAGTGACGCTCCATTGTGAACCCGGCATTAGGGTTCATCATTACCAAACTCTAGATGTAATGTATACCTACCGATTACTAAAATGTAACGATTCTCGTAACAATTCTATTTCAAGAAATAAATTGTCTATGAGTACACATTGCAGTTTGTAAATAAGTAAAGATTTCAATATGCCTAAAACAATTATTACTACAACAATTCATTAATTTTTATTCAGTTACTTTGCATCTCTGAGTATAACCATCCGCCATTTTCACCATGTTAAATCCGCCATATTTAAAACCCATATAAAACCCTTATGTCCATTTTTGCGTAATTATTGGCATGATGTAGTTTCCTGTCCCTCTGAACGTTGCTGTTGTCGCTTAGAACATTAATTCATCTTTATTGTCACCAAGGAAAATAAGCTTAGATATACCAGAATTATAGAAATAAAATTATTGTAACTATATTTGATTCCCCAAGTCTTCCATGTATTACAATGTTCATAGATTTGCACAGGTAGTTAAAATAAAGAGCTAGTGTTGATTTTTTATTATTTAATAATCAGAAAACTATATATTATTTGTACCAACATACGAGGTCGTTAAGACATGAACTCGTAAACGGGAGGTCTGCGGTTCAAATCCTGTGAGGATTGTCCTCCCATATGAGACTTTTTGCAGGTTTTCCTCAGCTTCATTAACTGGCAAATGGGCCCTCTAAACTTAGACCTGGAACGTTTCTTTCCCCAACTCTAATTTCATTTAACGAATCATCAGTGTCCACCACCTGTGGTGCCGTATATAGTAAGAGTAGGTGTTAAAAGCTACAAAAGAAAAAAAATATATGCTCCATTCACATGATTTTCTCTACATGTTCTGCAAAAAATATTCTTAAACTTAGTTCATTGTAATTAAAAGGGGAATAAGGGAAAACACTACTAGGTTAAAGTGATGGTCTAATGTTTTAAAAACTGTCGTTATGCAATTGACATTGAAATTCGATTCTTGTTGCATGACTGGGAGTAAAACAAAAGAAACACACCTGACAATATCCCTTTTGAGAAAGCTAAAGTATTTTAAAACTGAAACAAGTAATATCTCGGAAATGATTAGCCCCACAACAAAAAATGTATAGAACACATATTGATTTTATATAATGAGTTTTTGCCCATCCCTTAAGGTTTACCAGTTTTGCAAGTCATCCAGAATCAATAGGTTTTGTGAGGCTCTTCCCAGGAAATTCAACATATATATTTTATTTTGCATGTAAATATCTTTGATATACAGTACTTTAGTTGAAATTATTAGAGCCATTTTTGAGAAAATCAAACTTTTTGAAAATTTTTCCATGTAAAGAGTAGTTTGGGGGGGGGGATTTTTATGGAAATCTTTGTGTTGTATCCTTGAGAGATACTAAACTAAGTTAGCTCCACAACAAAAAATGTACACAACATAAATTGTTTTTATGTAATAAGTATCTATCTGTTACGGTTTACCAGTTTTTCAAGTCAGTCAGAATAAAGAGGATTTCAGATACTATTCCTAGGTAATTCAAAATACATATTTTACTTTATCTTTAATTACAATACTTTAGTCAAAATTGTTAGAGCTATTTTGATAAAGTCAAACATTTTGAAAATTTCCACGTAAAGGTTAGTTTGAGGTGGAGGGATTTTCTTGAAAATCTTCATGCCATATCCTTGGAAGATACTAAATTAAACTAAAATAACAATTTTGGTATTTGACAATTTTTTTTTTATTTTTGAGCTATGCGGCCCATAGACACACAGACCTTTTTCTAAAAGTGCTTGTTTTGTTCAGGGGTCCTGAAAATATGCATTTTCAGTGAAATGTTGATATTAAATTTTTGGGTGGTATACAATAGCTTCTCTAACTACTATTTACATAGTACAAGTGGAGAAAGTAAAGATCTATTGTTTTCTTAAGAAACATGTATTGTATGAATTACTTTATTAACACAATTCGTAAATTCTACTTTACACTTTATTACAGCCAACAAGAAACAATGCTGACATACTTACATCAAAATGATCACATGTATCGACAGCTTGAACTACTGCAGTAAGTATATTTCATAGTGCTTGATAGCTACATATTGTATCATGGGCACTGACTTGTTCTACATTTTGGGCAGGGGGCAGCATTTTGCAATAATGTTGGGTATTAATAAACTATTTACAAGGCACCATTATCTCATGGATCTTACAGACTGAACTGGGATATTTTAGTGAAAGTAGATAAAAAATGAAAATACATGTGTCAGGGCTTTCTCTCCCATAGGCCCAATTTTGACAGGAAAAAAGTTATTTACAAGTCAGAATGATTCATTAATAATGTTTAATTCCTTGCACACATCAGTGTTTAAAAATGTTAAACAAGAGAACTTACAAATATAAACACTTTTTATCTTTTCAGCGTTTTTCTTAGGAGTCACCCATCACTGGGGGAAAAAATCTGATGTGGTCCATTCACATGACTTTCTCTACCTATTCTGTAACGGATATTCTTAGGAAAAATTATTCTTCTGTCTACTTTATGCTAATCAAAATAAACATTAGCAGAAGTTTTATGTTCTAGTTTCTTATAAGTAGAAGGGAATACACTAGGCTAAAGTGATAGTGCAATCTTTTAAAAGCTAGTTGCTATGTAATTGAAATTCAGACTTCTTTTCATGGCCAGGAGTAAAGCAAAAGATGCAGGAATTACAAATTCCCGTTTGAGAAAAGGTTTAACGATTTTAAAATTGAATCTAATAACAAGGAATATCTCAGAAATAGTCAACTCCACAAAAAATGTATCCTTGTGTGTTTTTACGGAATGTGTATAAGATTTTGTCTATGTCTTACATTTTACCAGCTATGCAAAAGTCAACTTGGATGAAGAAATCTTCAGGGTTATAGGGATTTTCTTGAACATCTTTGTGTCACATCTTTGAAAGATGCTAACTTAGTTATCAAGTTTGGAATTTAACCAACGTTTTATTTTTGAGCTGTGTTGTTCACACATATACACGCCACGCACATCACATACATTATTTCTAAAAATGCTTTTTGTTGAATACAGGGGACCCTAGAATGTGTATTTCCAGTGATATCTTGGTATCAAATCTTTTGGTGGAATGCAATACTATACTATACCTAGTATATCCTCTGTACTAAATAGAAAAATTAACTCTTGCTTGTAAGTCAACCTTAGTGTGGCCTCGCACACAGATACTTGTAGCTTCAGTATGGGCCAAGTTTATTATCAGTGTCTGACATACTACCAGGCAGCTGATCCTTAAATGAAAGACAGATCTAATGTGTGTTACAGCTTAAAACTTTTTAATTTTTTTTCCAATTATTAGAGACCCTATGAGAGAGTAAGTCAAGACATGGGTATTTTTGTTTCCTATGTATTTTCATTCTAAGAAATTGCAACTCAGTTTGCATCATCAGTGTGACAATGGTCCCTTGTTAGTGGAAATAAAAGTAATCATAGTGTAGTGCAGATTTTTTTTCTATTACCTGAAAATTAAAAAAATAGTTGTTTCATTTGAAGAGAGAAGAAAAATAATGCTAAGTCTATTGACTCTTATCTTGCTCTTGCATCTTAATTCATTCCACTGAAATGGGTTACTGAGGTTATTAAAAGACATGAACTGATAAATGGGAGGTCTGTAGTTAAAATCCAGGCAAGACCATCCTCTCTAACTGAGATTTCTTTTTTCTAAGTTTTCCTCAATCTACCACATAATTAGAAAATGCTAGGAAGATGGGCACACTAAACTTAGGCCTGGAATGATTCCTTCCCCAATTATCATTCCATAATTATATCATCAGTGTCCACTGTCTGGGATGCTACTTGCAGTAAGAACCAGCATAAAACACTACTAAAAGAAAAGAAAGTTCATTTCTGCTTATAAACCTTTATAACACTAAATGAAAGTAAATGTAAGTTCATGGCTTCTTCATAATCCTAATGGATGACAGCACATTAGGTTACTACATGGAATTTCAATCCCTGGCTATACAAATGACAAAAGTAATTTTAAAAACTTGGTATTACTTAGGTGTGGAAGCAATATGATTGCTGTAAGTGGGTTTTTCAAAACATACAAAATTAATTGCATTTTGCATCACACCTTACTTTGAAAACTAGAATTTATTTTTCTAAAATAGGGGATAACATTTGCGTGTTCAGCTCGGATAGAATGTTAACTGAAACCTAGGTTGCATCATCACTGATTTTGTTATCTTTTGCAACTCCATTCAGTCTATTTAAACAATTTTTATGGTTGTTAAATGAGTATCTTTGAATTTTGGGGGTCATGGCCCCTAAGTCAGCATAATTTATTATCTTATATAATTTATTTACAGTTTTATGGTTATGTCTTCTGTGTTTTAATATTTTTTTCATTTATTACCTATTATAATGACTAAAACTTTTATTGTAAGCAAGGGGATCTGATTTTCAGAAGTCAAGGTGAAAGTCTGATATAAGGAATGCAATAAATAAATTTTGCTAATAGGTTTTTAACCCAAAGGTCATGAGAAAAGTTTATGGAACATAAAATACTTTGCAGGTTATGCAAAGACATTCATTCTGCAAATTGCTGTGTTGTCACCTTTCCATTCAACATAGGGTAGAACACTGACAAATTGAAACTGAAAACATTAGAGTTTCTGCCCAATGTCTCCATTACAGTAGTAGCCACCTAAACTAGCATCAGTTACTAGCATTACATGATCACGTTAACTTCTGTTTATTTCATTTCAGAGCTCAAATTAAGTGCAAATTAAGTTCTTATATCAAAAGCTATCAATTTCATTAGATGAGCAATGTGTGTAATGATTGCCTTTCAGTGGCAAGGCCTGCAAAAAATCTTTTTCACAAATAATAAGCAAAGTAAATTATTTACTATTATGTACATTGCATAATATGTCCAGAATCACTAATCAAAAATCTTCTTGCTAATAAGGAACCAAAATCTTATTAATAAAGCAAGTCCAGAATACCTTGGATATATATTTAGTTATTCTTGATCTGATTACCATCCTGAAATCTGAATAAAACTGCTAATCAAAAAGTTTTGAACTCCTTCTTTAAGAGCTATATCTATCATGGTCATTATTATAAACAAAGGAAGTGGTTTTTTATTCTTCAGTGAAGCCAACACAAAGCTTCAAGATACAAATGACAGCCTGTTGACAGTGATGGATGTACCTGGCCTGCGATCTCCTCGTCCTTCATCCCCTTGCTGCTGCAGTCATGCCAGTTCTACAGGTTCAGGAGTAGGTCATTCAGAAGTTCGCAAGCATATAAGGTAATTTTTGGTATTAAAATAGGTAATGTGTGAATGAAATATCAACAGTGTGTTTTTAATATCTTTTTAAATTATCAAGACATCTGTATCATTTTAGCTTTAACACTGCAATGGTGTAATTTTTACTATAATGAGCTACTTTAACTATTGTTATTGACATATCTACACAGAAACATGAGGGATATGAACTAGTGGTTCCATTAATTGAACACTCATCATGTGCTAGTGTTAATGTTCACTATGCATATTTCAAGTGGCTCTATGAAACTTATGTTAGTGAAATGTTCGGAGCTGGCAGATGTAAAATACTGATATTTAGCCCTGATGATGCCTATCATGTTAGCAACAGTCATAAGTTTTATGTAGCTCACAAAACGCCTGTCCCCTGAGATGATCTCAACTACTCTTTATATAACAATTCAATTTCTGGTTGATTCCATGAAGACTCTTACTCAGATTAATAATCTACTAAGTAGTAATCTAATTAGTATATTCTGGAAGCCTGCAGAATGTGCAAGCACGAGGGCAGGTCGAAAAGTAATGCACAATAATTTTTTTCTGCCTTGGTATTGCAACTGGAATGTTGCAATTTCACACAGATATGGTTTGAACTTTTCACTACAGAGTGTATTTTTTGTTTTATGTGCAGCTCTAGCAAGAAAAGCATGAACTACACAACAAAGATGGTGCACATGCCACTAATGTAAATTGATAGAGAGGTGTGGTTCGATATTTGTGGGCCAAAGGTCATAAACTGAGTGAAATTCACAGGGACATACATGGCATGTATGAGGATGATTGTATGGACCATAGCAATGTCTCCAGATGGTGTGCATTCTTCCAAGAGGGCTGTGTGAACCTTAATGATTCACCATGCTCCAGGAGGCCGGTAACAGCTGCAACCCTGCAGAATGTCAGAGGCATTAAGGCGGCAATTTTGAGTGACCGGCATGTGCAACTGCGAACCTTATCGCAACAGTTCAGCATTTCCTATGGTGCAGTGCATGTTGAAATTTCATAAAGTTAGTACTTTCTGGGTGTCTAAGAACATGACAGACAGCCACCTGACAGGGCCAGTGAATGATAACAAGCTTGGATCATTTAACGCGGTACACTGCAGAAGGGCATGACTTTCTGAAAGGAATTGTCACTACATGTCTGAAACAAAGTGGGCAAGTATGGAGTGGAAGCATGCTGATAAAGAAAAAATTCAAAGTGACTCAGTCTGCTAGGAAAGTGCTTGTGACAGTGTTCAGGGATATGCATGGTGTTTGTTGGTGGACTTTGCTGAACATGGGACCACTGTGAATGCTGCAGCCCACTTTAAAACTTTGGTGAAGTTGAATCGGGCCCTTCATGACAAACGCCACAGCGTTAATGCTAATGATGTCAAATTTCTTCATGATAATGCTCACCCCCATGTTGCTGCTGCTATTTGTCAGAAAATCACCAAATTAGGTTGGAAGGTACTCCAGCATCCACCATACAGTATGGATCTTGCACCATTAAACTTTCATCTGTTTGGTCCCATGAAGATATTCCTGCCCAGCCAACACTTTGTGACAGATGCGGAAGTGGAATCAGCAGTCCGCAGATGCCTATACTCCAGGGAAACAGACTTCCATGATCAGGGCATCACAATGGGGCAAATGTGCTGAGAAAGTTGGTAACATTGTCAAAAAGTAGGTAAAAGATGCAAACTCATTTGTGACTTATTGTTTTTGTTTTTTTAACTATTAAACTTTTTTGTAAAAAAGTTATTGTACATTAATTTTTGGTCCACCCTTATATTCTCTGAGTATTTTCTAATTCTAATTGGAAGGGTTTAACCAGTAGGGACTTTTAATGTACCAGTTGTAATTATGGACATTATGACCTTAAACTGGAAGTTTAACCATCCTGAGAAATCCCACTAAATGGTGCAATATATATTTCTTTATTTTCTTCTGGAAATTCCAACTTAGGAGTTTTATATACCCCAGGAATGCTTATGATGCACTTGACAACTATTCTCAATGTATAAAGGTAGATGGAAAATCCAGGTATCTGTTATTTAGTGACATAACATAAGAAATAAGTTTTACTTATTCCATTATGACATTTAAACTAAATTAAGCTTTTGGAATCTGGATTTTGCATGTGAGCAGAACATTCATTGTTATAATCTAAAAGATCTAATCATTATTTTGAGGTATGTTATCAACTTAAACTCATATCCCAGATCTTCAAAGTTACTATCTCAGATCTGTCAAAGTTACTAAATCAATTACCCAATTGGAGGATTTTTTCTGTTTTTCTGCACATAAATTTTTAGATGAACTGTTAAATTTATGTACTGTGCTGAAAAGCTGGTATGTATTCTATAGTTAAAATAGTTTTTCAAGGATTCCAGGATGGATAATGAAGTGAGATATAGATCTCTAGGGGTACAAGCTGCAGCCAGATGGATTACTAATTATTATTACTTCAAGAGCTGCATTCCTGGCTGATTGCTGTCAATTACTGTTTCTCTCTGTGGATACATGCTTATTATAATACTTTAAATATTTCTTGGTAAGTCTTGTTAGACAGTTATATCTTGTGCAAGAGGACTTGTCTGTTGGAGATAGGTTTATTATCACTTGGTGTTTTTTTTTGTGCCTTGAATGTGTTCCAGAACACATATTTATTATTTATATACTAACAGAGTGACAGGCGTTGCATGGTTAGCTATTAAAGGTCAAATAATAATTAATTTAATTTTCCTGCCCCAATCTTGTGAAAGGTTGTTGTAAACATAATCCTCCCTTGTACCCCTTATATTTGTAATTTCATACAGTCCTGTCTATTCCAAATAATAGGTAAAATGCCTCAATATGAAACATTGGCAGAATCTCTTGATTTCTTTCACTTCTCCTTGACAGTCTTCCAAGCCCTGAAAATCCAGCAAGGCCTAAAAATACCCTTTGGTTCTGAAACAATCATCAATAGTAATGGTCTGAATAACTTATTAAATAAACATCAGTAGTTGAAATTTTAATCTTCGTATTTTTTCTTTGCTCCCATTGTTACTTAATAGCACAAAAGGTACATAATTTTCACACAATACAGAAACTGTTAACTAATAAAGTAAAATAGTACTCTATGCTTCCAGGCCATTAATTTAATCTCTTTGAAATATACATAATCTGAGATCATTGAGAAAAAAAGAAGAAGAAGAAAAAAGGACTCTATGAAATGCAATAGGTGTTTATATTCTATGGAGTAACAGCTATTTTCAACTTAATGTCATTCTCAACTAAAAGTCAAAGCCTTCTTTGTAAGCATGTTCTTTTATAACTCTAATGTATTCACGTAAAAGGCTTTGTAAATTCTTTTTAATCCTTTATTAATTTATTAAACTAAATCAGAAAGTGTTTTATAGTCCAGTGCTAGACAGAATGAATTAGGCTTTTCAATGGTAAAAGAATTGTCAAACTTGGTTGAATGACTTTTGAGAAGGAAGAGTTGGAAGAAAGGGTGATTTCACTTCATCTGGTAGATGATTACACATTTTCAATTCCTGTAGTTACTCCTTTTCAAAGTGGTTGAAAAGCTTTTTAATCTTATCACTGCTGGTCAAGCATTGACAGTGGATTAGAAAGATGCATATTAAATTAAAATTAAGCTTCCATTTTTTGTGTTGTTAAAGTGGATGGTTTCATTGACAGATATACTTTTATTCCCATCTGGCATAAATTATACAGAAAAATACAAATTTAGACATCCTACAATTGCTGTTGGCTACTAAATGCAAACACCCAAAGTTTGCCCAAGCAGTTCTGTAATGCATTTGGCATTCTAGCAACAGTGTAGATCCTGAAGATATTTCAGTAAATGAAATTTTACTGCGGTTGGAAAATATGAATGATGGAACAAACATTGAGATACGTTCTCTGATGTCATTGAGAGGTGTTTCTAATTTTATTCATGAACTTATATAAATTAAATTAATTTTGTCCTTTTCTTTTTATTATTGTAGGTTATAAAATGTTCTTTGCTTCTATTATGCTTTATCATGTATCAACTTTTTTTGTTTCTTTAAACTGTCTTAATTTAATATAAATTGAAAATTTATTTTATAAAATATTATCTTACTATTAACTCTTTGAAAGTGTGATTTTAATTTCACATTGAAGTAATTTAAAAATACACTATGTGTTTATCACAGTTAACTCAAATCATATGCTTTTCCTCAAAATGCTATAAAATTCTAAAGTGAACATTTATAAGCTATATATTTTAATATTCAAATTAAAATGTTAAAGTTAGGATTTTAAAATAACAAAAATCACCACCCTTAATCAGAAATTGCCTCTGTCACTGCAATCACCATCACTGCTGCCTCTACCTTCTGCAAAATACAGTTTATTGGTTGGGATGCTTGGGAAAAGTGATGTAACATCATAGGAAACCAAGATGTTGGTTTGTTTTATCTCACTGTTTTATCTTCTCTACCAAATATTATTTGTGGTAAGTCTCATGGATTTTCCCAATATATGAATTTTTGATAAGCCATAGATTCTGGGTAGCTATGGGTTATCTACTTTTATTCTATTTGCCTCCTTGTTATTTATGATTGAGATATGTTTAATTGGTTTACTTGTTATTCACGAATATAAATGATTCTTTTTTATCTTGGTGTATTCTTCGTTTTTAAGAGATATATATATATATATATATTCCATTATATCTATATATTCAGTTTTTTCCAGAATCACAATTTCATTGCCATTATCAGATTTTGTGTTTATGGCAAGTTTTTCTCTTAGCAACTTTATGATTTGTGTTCTGTGACTGTGGTGTTTGTGATACTTGATTTCTTCAATTATTTTGTAACATTGATTTTTTTACTATTATTTTTTGTGTTTCATTCAAGCCTTTTATTGCCATTTGTGTGTCAACTATATACTCCTTGACCCTCTTTGAGAAATCTAAGCACTTCAAGTCTTTGTTCAATTAATCCATTTCTTATTCGTTGAATTTCTGTTTGGAGAAGGTAATGATATTTTTATGATTTGTTATTCCTCTGCAATTACTTTCGCTTCTTAGTTTTTCTTTGCTTCCTTGTTTATAACGTAAATTTTCCAGTTTCTTTTTCAGTTTCAGTGTTTTATTTCACATTTTTGGTTCATTATGGAGTTCATAGTAAAGAATTTGATGTTTTGAGCAAATGACAATTATCACTTTATGCCGAAAGGCAGGAAGAGGAAAAAAACTAACATACACAAAGGAAAGAAAGCTTATGTAATATGCACTGGTGACTCTTCAATGTATGAATTGGGGGTGCTGCAGTGGAGTTGATTCTATACAGGGTGTTATGGAATTCAACCAACAAACCTTCGCGGATTGCAGATGTGCATCAGGTGAATATTTTGCTACAGAACAGTTGTGGTCTTTGAGGCCACAATCAGTTGCTATAGATCAAAATCAATAATGAGCCAATATGCCACTGATAAAATTTTGCTGAGTTGCTGCTAACTGCAGGCAATCATAGCCATGCAAAGCAAAGGGCAAGCTAGCCGAATGGTAAAATTTCAAAAACCATAGTGTCATTTGTATGGTTGATAGCTCAGAGGTACAAATAGTAACAAGGATTATTTATTTTTTATCGCTATTTCGATTGATGTATCATGCGACACTAAATATGATCCATTTCATGTGCTGACCAGTGCTGCTAAATTCAACAGAGGAAATAATTTCAAAAGAGCAGTGAACACCACAGTCTTTGTTTATGGGTGCAAAAGGGTGATACTAGAGAAAGAAAAGGTAATATTAAAGTTGTATTCTTGTTCACCTTAAGACAGAGAAAATATGAAGGAACATTACACAGAAATACATTTTTTACTCATTAATGAAAAGATGGTTTGTGTTCACCCTAAAATCAATTTGACTAGAGAACATATTCAGGGTATCATTTTATATGATTTTAAATCTTCATTAATGCCTAAATAATGTGAAAATCTGCTTAGGAATGCAGTTGGCAAAGAAGCCTCATCTAAAGCATCAACTTGTAATTGGTACAGCGATTCAAAGAGATTTGTTTTTCAAAGTGATGCATTTTGTGAAAGATGCACAAGAACTGCTATAACTGATGAAAATACTGCCACTGCTTAAGCAATGCTTGTAGAGGATCAAACATCATATGAATACATTCAGGCAACGTTGAGCAAAACATTTTACATCAATGGTTAGAAGCGAGAACTTTGTTGTTGATGGATTCCACATAAACTAAGTCCTGCATTGATTGGTGCAGAAATACTCTGGAAAAATTCCAAGTTGGCACTTCAAATTTGGTTTTGAATATCATTACTAGTGTTGAATCCTGAATTTTGTGTTAATAATCCTGAAAAGAAAACACAATTGGATCAAATGGATCTTTTCAACACCCAAGTCTACAAAAATCCTACATACTCACAGTGCTGTTAAAAATCTGGTTGCTACTTTTTTTCTAAAAGAACCCTTATTTTTACTATAAAATTAAAAGATAGATGTAGGTACTGCTTCTGCTGAATAGTACATAAAGGTCTGTTTACTACAAACTTTTTAAAAAAGTTAATGAACAATGCCCAAAAGGTAAAATAATTTTACATGATGACAATGCATTGTCACATGCAGCAAAACTAACAATCATTATTTGGATGCCTTAAAGAGCAGCATCATGGACCCTCCACTTTACACCCCTGACCTAGCAGCTTGTAATTTGTTTCCAAAAATTAGAGATGAAAATACATGGAATCACCATATCATCATCAGAAGAAGCAGTGGAACATTATAAAAATCTGATTTCTGGAGAGGCATCGTGCTTTAAGGACTGGTTTCATCAAGTGCAAATATGTATTAATGCTAAAGAGGAATATTTTGAGAAACATTAAAATAATTTAAATTGTTTAAACCTAATTCTTGTTTGGTCTTTTAAACATTTCAAGTTGATAGAGGTGGTGAAAACAAACGCCTGTTGTACCAAATATGGCAAAAGGTTTTCAACTTGTCATTTAGATGCTATGTGTTTTTAAGTGTTTATACAAATTTGTTTTTGGACTCCTGTTATTTGAATCTATACAGAATGCAAACACATATCACCTAAATATGTATTAGAGCTACCTTTCATTTAACTGTGTGCACAATGGTTTCCTACATACTTGTGACTGATCTGTTCAAAGATGCCAGATATGTATGAAGCTGAGAGATTGTTACACAAACTCTTGAAACACAGTAGTTGCGTATATGGGTACTTAAACTAGACAATTCCAAGAAATGTTAATAACAAATCTGATGTGTTACACTTCTAGCTGCTCTATAAACAAACTTCTTACAAAAGATTATTCACTCTTTCTACACCATGTTAATCGAGATAAACAATAGCAGAATGTTCTTGTTACTTAATTCCTTATAAGTAGAAGTGAACTAAAGGAATGTGCTATGCTTAAGTGATAGTCAAATGTTTTAATAGCTGCGTTATGCGATTGTCATTGCAAATCGCTTCTTTACTTGGCCAGGAGTAGAACAAAAGAAAAATGGGTACTTCCTGCATGAGAAAATAAATACTAGGTTTGATATTACGCACGCACGCGCGCACACACACACACACGCGCACATGCGCCCACGCACGCACGCACGCACACGCGCGCGCGGACCTTTTTCTCAAAATACTTTTTTTGGATTCAGGGGGTCCTAAAACATGCATTTCCAGTGAAATCTCGGTATCGAATTTTTGGGTGGAATACATTACGTTCTCTATCTACTATGTATATTTTACGTATGGGGCTAGAGAAAGTAAAAATATATATGTACAATATAGGCCACTTGAAAAATTGATTTTCAGAATGTCAGCCAGTAAGTGTTGGATTAATTTCCAAACTTTCAATGACATACTCTGCCACCATTATCAGGGAACTGTATGCAAGTTGCCTGATGATGGCAACAGAGTACGTCATTGAAAGCTTGGAAATTAATCCCACACTTACCTGACTTACATTTCGAGAAGAAATCATTAATAAGCAGTGCCAGGAAATTTTCAAGTACTTGATAGTCCATTTTGTTCATTGCAGACTGCCCTATTGTATTAAAGGCAAAAGTGAGGTATAGCCTCTCCTAGTCTGTGTGTGCCTATCTCACTGACAGAAACTTCTTCAATTTTAGAAACTCACATCCTCCAAGCAGATCACCTTCAGATGCAGAAAGTCTGGTAGATTCTGCTCCTGTTTCCTTAGGTTCAGTTCGACCTGACATTCAGTTTGGAATACGACGGCTGATGGAAGATTTAGGTAAGTTTAGATTCTTTATTGGTTCATTTTCTTCTTGTTCTTGTTGTTTTCATCCTCCTCCTTAATATTCTAAAAGGATTGAATATTTGTGTTTCTGAAATAAAGGTAGAGGTCAATGGAGAGCAGTAAAGATAAAATATAATAGAGTGTCTCTGATGATAAATTATGAGATCATTATTGACATGGCAATGAATTGTAGGGTTTCCAGATTATCCAGTTTTCCTGAATTTATTTGTTGTTTTTACTTAATTTCACTCCACCACTTGGATAGATAAAGTCAGACTTAAAAATTCAATACCATAGCTGGGATTTGAAGCACGGATCTCCCTCTGGCTGGTCATTCTAACCACTGATCTACCATGGCAGCATGCCAGTATATACGAGTCAGTTGAGGAATTTAATGCCAACTGACATGTTGCCTACTGGCCTACATGAAAAGCAGTTTTAGTTTACGAAAAATAATTTAGCAGTTTAAGTACCTGTATAGTTATTTTTGAATGCAGCTGTTTCCCCAAATTTTCTTAGAAATGCTTACTTATATTCTGCAAATAAAATGATTCACTTTAAGCAATAATAACAGAGAATTAATAAACAATATTGCTATTTGTAAACATACAATGTTTTTGAAAAGTGCTGCAATATGTGAGCTAAAGTTGGAGGATTGAATCATATTTGCAAACGTAATGCTTACAACAGTTTTAAAACTATTGAATATTGCAAATCACTTTAACATATCTGTATCTTAAGCATATTTGAGATCACTTGGGGATACGAGAATCAGATGAGAAAATTTGACATGCAGCCAGACATCTCACCATAGCTTAGTGGTAGAGGATCGAAATAGAAAGCTGAAGATACGTTGTTTTAGACCTGGCTGTGGCACTGAAAGGAATATAGAAATGGTAATGGTGGTGATGTTCACCCACAGAAGAGCAAGCCCTTAATATGCTTAGTAAAATCTTCCAAAGAATTAAGCCTCTTGTGGCAACTGTAATAGCATAATGAAAGTAACATCAAAATGTAAATGGTGGTAACATAGTTATACCCCATCATGTCTTACCATCAGACTAATTATGTAGGTAAGTATTCAGAAATTTGGAGCTATGTGCCTTATATTTTAACTTATTTGAGCTAACTCTATTAGAAGAAGTTTAAAGTCTTTAGGCGGATATCTGTATTGAAAAATCATTGCTTTGTGAACAAAAGTAACCTTAGGGTACAGCCTATCAACACTTAAACAATAGAGGCACATTGTTGTAAGATTTGGCTGTAAGTCTTGACTTTGGTAGCAAGCCAAATCCTTTTTTCTTCACTCGGCTCTGTTGTTATTTCCATAAACATGTATAAGTGTTATTGTATTGGTAATGTTATTATCAACACTCTACCAAGGGTATATGTTTTACTGTTAAATCCAGCTGAAAAATTCAGTGCCACAGCAGGGATTAACACGGTACTCCCACAATATATAACTGTGTTATGCATTTATAATTTGCTTTAAATTTTCACTAACCAAAAGTTCCTGGTACCTGTATTCCTCATTTGTATGCATTTCAAACATTGCTCTAGATTCTGGTCGATCTACTATGAGAGATGTAACAGATGTTGATAGTGACAGGTCTCTTCACGAGGAGCTACAAAGGACAATCTCAGGTCTTAGTGCTGGTTCAGATTCAGAAGGGGATGTTAAACAGCAACAGGTACTCATGATTAATAAATAACCCATTCACATTTTATTGCCTTTCAAATGCAACATCATTCTCATCACCATCCATCATCACAATCATCATAAGTGAAATGCAACAATGTAAACTGGAAGTTTTTTTATAGCTATACATGACTGTAATTATTATTGAAGCATAAGAATGAAACTGAGGTAGGATATGTGTAAATGAAAACATAAAATCTCTTTTGGTGAATTAAATGTTCCTCTTGTCTGACAAGGAAAGGATTGTCCCCTTGATGTAACATTTATAAAAAGGATTTTCCAAAGAGTGCCATATTTTAATATTTATGTTTTGCAAATTGTGTTTTTAGCTAGATGAGCTGAGTAATGAAATGGCTGACTTCCCTAATTCCAAAAGTTCTTGCTTGGGTAGAAGACTGATTCCTGTTGGGAATTCAATACAAATACCATCTGATACAGTAAAAACTGAACTTGAACCAACAGGAGCTCCAGACAGGACTTTCAAGATAGTTCTTGCTGGGGATGCAGCAGTTGGGAAAAGCTGTTTCATTTTCCGCTTTTGCAAAGGAGTTTTCATAAGTAATCTGGGTTCTACATTAGGTACTTATTTTAAATTACAATAGAATAGAATAGAATTTATTCACCTTAAGAAATACAATGAATTCATGGCTTCGTGACAATTTCTAGACAGTAAGAGACAATGTAATAAAAGCACAGTTTGATAAACCAACACTGGTGCAGATGAATTGATTAAGTAGTAGTTAATGCAACTAGCAATTGACATTCCAATGTTACAAATAGTTGCAGAATGTAGATCTGCTCATGATTTTGCTCACTCTCCTATAGTTTCTATTATGCATTAACAGTGTTGATACAAGAAGTGTTGTGAAACATTGGAGAAAAATTGTAATAAAAGGGCTGGTTTTCTTTCAAAATAATCTTTCATTGGTATGTAACAAATAGCATATACAGTACCAAAATCTGAGCTGACTAGACACTTTGTTAACCTAGTTAAGCTACTATGGCAAAAAGTGTGACTTGTTTTTTTTCATTGGAGCCGCTGATGAAATTTTAAGAATATTTTTGGCTTTATTCATACCTTCTGATTCTAATACTGACTATGTGTTTTCTCATATTCCCATCTCCTATTTTCCTATTAATTCTAAAAGCAATCTATTTCCATACTCTCTTTTTTTTTGAAAGTAAAATATCATTTTCTATGGTTAGAAACTATCTGTTTATTTGGTAGCGGTCATTGTTTACTCTGAAAATGTACTAGAGGAATCAATTTCTTTATTGAAACATCTATTCAATGGTTGCACCTGTGACAAGATCTAAGATTGTTAAGAATTATCAAGAGCCCTTGACCTGGCTGTGGAAATGCAACAAGGTTATGGCAATGTAAATGCAGACTGACTAGGCAATGCAGGGGCTTCGACCTCCTTTGTAGGGCTTGAACCTGTCATTGACATATTCAAAAGGACTGTTAGAACCAGGCTGCTGTGCTGAGTTCACAGATGGCATGTTGCCACATGGGCTTTAGTCACAGGTCAGTGATGTCATAAGTTTGTGTTGCCTAGACCACATCCAAGTCGAAGTACTGCGATTTTAAAGCTTAACAGGAAGCAGATGATACTAATGGTGAGTCTTTTGATTGGCCATGGGAACTTTTAAAAACATCTGCACATAATGGGGATTGAAAGAAAGCCCCTAAGTGCAGAGTGTGTAACAGGGAAGATGAAACTGCCTGTACCTGATTTTACACTGTAATGCATTGGAATACAGACAATGTAACTTCTTTGGGAACTCGGACCCTGAAGAAATGTAACTCATAAGTATCTAGTTCACAGACTTCTGATACTCTTTAAGGGCACACAGTGTCTGAACTAGTACAACTGGGAGAGATATCACAAAATAAGCCTCTGGTTTTGGTTGAGACATGTTGGATTGGCCCATCTTGTTTTGTCTCCCGGATGCTAATCAATTCAATGAATAAATCAATCAATTAATTGTGGTTAAAAATTAAAGCAAGCTTAAAGTTTAGTTTATAACTTTGTGAAGAGGTTACACTATGCTAGGTTTCTCTTTGATCTTTGTACAAACATGTAGTTTATATGAAGATTATGACACAATTCTTATATTATAATATATTATAAAAGTTGTCTCTCTATTATACACAGTGCAAAACTACTATAATTGATTGTTACAAGTCTATAAGTATCATTTCATAGTGTCTGGGATCATAACCACTTCTTATCTGCTAAGTTACAGTCGCTGTAAAAAGATTTAAAGAGGGGTGGAAGGTAGGAGGTTATGAAAAATACAGCATATGAAGCTGTGATAATTAAATCAGTGTTGTTACACTCTTGATCCTGCAACTTTTTCACCACAAAAAGCATTATGATTAAATCACATTATAGTTTAGCCATATGTACACATAAGATGGTATTTCAAAGAAATATATTACCACTGTAGAATATTGTTATTAGGAACTTAGAATGTTTCTATATTAGAAATGTTCCTAAATCTAATTAGAAGAATGTTTACTTCATTTTGTATATATGTAATGTATAAGGATAGGTACTTACTTTCTTTCTTAACTGAATACAAAATTTAATCTAATTTTCCAGTAACTGGCCTGCTGCTGACACTTCTTAAAGAGTATGACTAAACTCTTCAGTCTAGATGAATGACAAAAGTTGTACTGAGTGATAAATGTACAAGTTATTTTTAATGTGATGAAATTTTTCTCTTGTACTTTAACTAACATACCTGTATTTAGCTTATGAAGGTGGTGCTTATTTCCTCCTTATGTTTCTTTCTCCAGGAGTTGATTTTCAAGTGAAAACAATTAGGGTTGATGAGAGAAATGTAACTCTGCAGCTTTGGGATACAGCAGGTAAGATACTATTTTATGTGTATTAAAACTGTTATATTGGCTGACTTGTTGAAGGATAACTAAAAAAGGTGACCAAAACTTTTAGCAGTCAAAACATGATCAAACTGAAAACAATTTGGTTTTCAATGAATGAAATTGCTTTAGAAGTATGGATAGTTCTGGATGGTTTACTGCTGACTGCTTTCCTCATCTTCAGAGGCAAAATCCTGGGCTTTATCTCTGTTACTGCAGCAACATTTTTGTCATGATAAGTGTTCTGGAGGAGCAAGAACTCATGAAAGCCTTGTGAAGAGCAGCTTATTACAGAATTATTAGATTAATACCTATTAATCTAATGTTGTTGTAGGCCAGGAGAGATTCAGATCTATGACAAAGACATACTTCAGAAGAGCAGATGGGGTGATGTTGCTGTATGATGTGACCAGTGAGAGATCATTTCTCAATGTGAGGCAGTGGGTTCAGAGCATTGATGTAAGTATTTTGTATAAGGCCAAATAGTAATGCTTGATACCGTGCAACCTATAAACATATGAACTGCTGCACAGTGTTTTTCCATTGCGCACATGGAAACATAATAACACACAGCTGCTGTACACAAGGTCATGGTGCTGACTTCTTTTTCTCTGCTAATATTCAGCTGATGGTGATACTGTGTGGTTGAGTTATTACCAGTGTGCTTTATTATTCTCTCCTGTACTTAGTCACAAAGTGTACTAAGGCTCAGCATTTGTTTTCTACTGCACAGCGTATATTTATTTATGATTCATATGTGTTAACACATTTTGTGAGTGGACTCTCAATAGTCTACACAATGGCAAAATTTACCCACATTTAATATTTTTCATGGACAAGGGTTGGATCCATCTTCAGGGATATGGGTGTACACAAAATAATTGTTATTGGAGCTATGAGAAAGCTAATATTGTTCATGAAATACCCCTTCATGATGAAAAAATTAGTGTATGTTGTGCCATTATTAGAGAAAGAGTTACAGGCCCAATTTTTTTCAGGTCAGTTGATGCCTGTGCATACATGAATACACTTTTGCCCCCTTTTTTTAGAGAATTAACAGATAGGGAACGTGATTTTGCCTTTTTTCAACAAGACCCTGCAACAGCTCATAGAGCCAATCTTTCGATGAGAACAATTGAAAGTGTGTTTCAGGACAGAATTATAAGTAGAGATTTGTGGCCACCTCAGTCCACCAGCCTAAAGCCTGTGATTTCTATCTCTGGAGTAACTTAAAGCATAAAATGTACAAGACAAACCCACACACCCTGGAAGAATTAAAACAAAATATATGCCAGAAAATTGCCAGCATCTCTCAATGTGAACTACAGTGAGGGATGAATGGTTTCCTAAAGAGGTGCCAAAAATGTATGGACAATGGCAGTGGCCAGTTTCAGCATCTTGTTTAATAATATTGGTAAGTAAAGCCTTTAAAAATAGTTTTAAAAATGTTGCATGGCTTCATCTGCACTTTTCTATGATAGCGGCAGATGGCAACAAGCATTGAGGGCGCAGACAGACAAAACACTGCACAGCCGGTTTGGAGTTTTTGGATCACCCAGTATTTTACTATAGGCCTAAAAAGCTGTATTTTACATTGTAATGTTACTTGTACATTACAAAAAGGGCTAGAATTTCCACTCTATATAGATGTCTAAAATATGTTAATCCTACAAAACTTCTTTATGTAGGATGAGCCATTTAAGTTGAGACTGTTTAATATCTCATTGATCTCTTTATAGCCATTTAAAAGTTCCATTCTTATTTACATTGGTATAAGAGCAATTGCAAAGAGTTTTACTCAAATGTTGTTTAGTTTTTTTGAGGAGTGAGGGAACAGCATAAAAAAGATTAGCTCCCAATTTAAAAAATTACCGTCACAATGTCCTCCAAATAAAACATGACCAATGGCATTTACATTTCCCCATAATATCAAGCAACTTATATTCATGACATTTCTTTCTACAGCACATGTTTTGGAGATATTATACAGTCTCAGCTTAAATGGTCCTCCTATATATTGCATATAGCCATGCTATTTAACATGGTCTCCATTCCATATCCATTTCTTTATTGTTTTATAATTTGCCTTATCTTGTGCTCTAAAAATTGGTGGAAATGTGTGTGTGAGGTTTCCGAAAATCTGGCATTCACAAATACCTTCTTCAGTAATACAAATGTCAATGGCCACATTAGACACTACAGGACCATCACTAGATCTACACTAGTAGAATCCAACAAAGTAGAATCCAGGTTCACTGAGGTTCATAGCATTGCATTAATGTCATTGGGGTTTCTTCAAACATTGTTTAACTGGCAACAGATTTTAACTCTTTGGTTAAGAAAGGTCTATGGAGAATCTGCCTATCATACTGATATTGAATTTCACTGGTTTCAACTGGATGACTCTATAGGTGAAGAGTAAGTGTAGGAGATAATGCCACAAATCCACCTTAATCTCCGGCATACCATGCGATCCACGTCTAAGTTCATGCCCATACTGTTGCTCCATGTTCACGTCAACTTTGGGTATAAGGGTTATCATTTTGGGCAGGTAGCATGATGCCCTTAAAGTACAATGTTGCCATAATTGTCAGTCACAGTATACTATAGCTGCATTTTTAATCAAACACACCATATGAGTTTTCATGGTAGTGCCGCTAAAATTCTTAATTCACATATATCTGGAAATAAATAAACAAAATTTGTATATAAAAACTTATTCTGCCAGTTCTTTATAAATATAACTCTTTCTCCCTTTTCCTGTTTTTGTTGTTCTGAAAACATATTTACACTGCAAATAATATTTATATTTTGAAATTTCTGGGAATAGCCTCTGAAGACCTCTTCATTCTGGATGATTTTTGTATAACTGGCAAACCATAAGAGATAGGTAAAAACTTACTACACAAAAAATTAAATTGCATTAAGCACACGATTTATGTCATATATTTTTTTGTGGAGTTAATTGTTTTCAAGATATTCAAGATTATTGTTTTCATTTTAAGCCACTTAAACTTTTCTCAGACAGGAAGATATCTTTCTTCTTGTTTCTCATTTGTTTACTCCTGGCACACAAATAGAATGGAATTTCAATTCTTTCACATAGTGAGTGCTTTTAAAGGACTGGACTATCACTTTAGCCTGTGCATTTCCTTATTTCTCTTCTTACAAGAAAGCAAGTAACAACTAATTCTGCTTATGTTTATCTTGATAAGCATGACATAGATAAAATGTCAATCTTTTGAATAAAAGGCTTGTTTGCAGTGCATCTAGAGAAGGTCATGTGAATGGAACAACACATCAGATTTTTCTACACAAGTTTTATATGTGAAATATGGAGCAAAATGTTTGTCTTAAAATTCTAATTTTATTTTCAAATAGGCCCATGATAAATTAGATAATGTTCCTTTCTGCTGCTTTTGCACATAACATCCACGCAGGTAGCAGAAATTGTTCAGATTTTTCATACAACTTCTTCTATAAGGGCGAATCAAATATAAACTGGAATTTTAAAGCAACTTTGGTGTGAACAGAAATGGTGAGGCTTTAAGGATATTGGTGGGAATATCTGGAATAGGGGTCTTGATGCATCACACACTGCAGAGCATCTGCTTGCATCAGTATGATACAAGCAAACAAGAAGTACAGTCTGTTGTGCAGTGCATCATCATAAAGTTTCTGGCAAATGAAGGCACTGAAGCTTTGGGAATTTTGAGAAGGCTCAATGTACAGTTTGGGGAAGCAACCCTTTCAAACACCCAGATGTATGAATGGCACAACAAGTTTTGGTAGAATGGGAAATTGTGGAAAAGTCCCTCAACAAAGATGACCACACATAAGCATCACTGCAGACAACATTCATACTGTATATGACCTTATTAAACAAGATCTGCACATACAAATTTCTGAAATTGTTTTACTCATAGGAGTAACCTTTTGAAATATTTAAGCCATCATCAATGATGAACTCAACTTCCGGAAACTGTCTGTCAGATGCTTTTGTTGTCTGCTTACCCAGGAACAAAAAAGCTAGAGGAAATGCATTTCACACCTAGATCATCCTCCTTGCAGTCCAGATTTGTCTCCTATCATTTGTTTGTACCATTGAAAGAAATATTGGGAGGAAAGCAATTTTATAACAGTTATAGAGAAGTATGTGCACAACTGGCTGCATGCATGTTCCCTTTGTTTCTTTGAAAACAGCATTAAAAGCTTGCCAATTCAATGGAAAAATGTGTGTTAAATTTATGAGACTATTTAGAAAAAATGAGGTGCTTGTTTTGTTTTTGTTGGTGGATTCAGTAACATTGTAAAAACTAATTCCAGTTTATATTTGATTCAGTCTTGTACTGCTCAAACTTGTCATTGTTTTACACATACAAAATTCTCAATACAATACAAATTTAAAACAGAACAATTGACTGGCATAATTTAAGGTATACTGAGGATAAGAGAGATAAATATCAGCTGTTATATTAAGGAATAAGAATTTCTATCACCTCTTCAGCACCTCTAGTTCTTTAAAGTAAAGGACTCTGACAACCAAAACTGGATAAAAGATAAGTTCGGGGAGAAAAACTTATCTTTAATGTAGTAATCTAACAACTTGTAAACAGACATAGTGTTAAACCAGGTGTCAAATGATTTCATATATTACACATTTAAATAAACAACAGAACAAGTGAAATGTACAGCGATACAGTACTAGAGCGACAAACTTTCAGTTTTGTGTTAAATACAGAAATTGTGCATTATGTGTATGTGATATGCAAAAACTATGTTCAAATCAGGTCATCTGATCTGAATTTTATGACAAAAAATATTCCATGTTGCAAAATTGTTGTAGGCCTCTATTATTGTGCTTTGCTTCTTCATCTGATGTTAAGTGTTTAAGTAAGTTTATAAACAATCTATAAACATTTTTCAGTGGTACCTAGTGTTTTATTGCTTCAGTTTTTTTCTTTGTTTTGTTGTACATTTCTTAAAGTGGAGCAGAACTTGCTGGAATGAAATAACTCAAAGAAAAAGCTTTTTGTATATTTATATATCTATTGTTTAGAGAAAGAGTTTAAATGTTTCTTCAAAATTTTCATGAAAAGTTTTGTTGTATATAGTTGCTGATTTAGTGTAGTTTACATTCAGGAATCAAATCTAAATCCTAAAAAAGAAAATAGGAGTAAAAACATAGATTACACTCAAACTTCACTTTTGAAATAAAGTAACTTACTTCGGACATGCTTCGGTGGCTTTTGTCATCATTTTCAACGGAGATTCACTGATGAACTTGTGGTAGTGGCCTGTAGAGGTCTCTCTTCTGGATAGATGAATTTTGAGATGAGTTCATTTGTTTGTGGAATGTCAAAATTTATGACCTTATTTTCCCAAACTGTTAATCCAATTGGATTCTGTACTAATTTTAATAGCTTGGGCTCACTGTGAAAATGATGGTTTTGAGTCCAAAAATGATGTGCAACAGCTGAATTATCTGTCTGTTTGTATTTTAAATATCTCATGTGCTCTTTGAAACATTGTCCAATGTTTCGCTTTGTTTTCCAATATATACCTTTTCACTTACCTTGCAGCTGATTTCATATATCCCTGATTGTTTCAATGGAAGGATTTTATCTTTTGTGTTTGTATGGAGGAGGTTTTTTAAACTGTGCTTATTAACTGGGGCTAGGTTGATGTTCCACTTTTTGAGAATCTTTTGAAATTTTTGGTGTGCCAAAGGGTGGTAAGTGAATTTCTTGTAGCTAGTTTCTGCTTTTATTCTTCTTAGAGTGCTAATTTCTTTTACTTTCTTCTGTTTCATGAATTAATCTATCTTCTTCTTTACCAAATGTTCTGTGTAGCCATTCTTTTGTGCAATTTCTATGATCCTATTAAGTTCTAATTTGTATTCCATCTGGCTTAATGGTAGGTTTACTAGTCTGAATGCAAGGCTGTTGATCATGGCATGTTTGTGTAAAATTGGGTTGTAGCTGTTGTTAATTATGTAGTTTTCTGTCTGTGTTTCTTTCCTATAGATTCCAAATTCTAGTTTGTTGTGGTTCCTGATTATTTTTAGATCCAAGAAGGGAAGCATGCCATTTGATTCTTTTTCTATTGTGAATGTTATGTAGCTGTCCTGAAGCTTTAGTAATTTAAGGCTGTCCTCAACTACCTTTTTGTTTACTATTTTCGCATTCTGCTCTGATTAAGAGCTTATATCTTTCTGATTGATCAAAGATTGCCATTTCTATGTCTGCAATGTATTCGTCAACCTCGCGGGAAAAACTAATGCATGTATTTAGGCCTTTGTTTAACACTTCTTTTTCTTTCTGTACGAAGGATTCCTTGGATAAATTAACAAAATTGTCTTCATTATTTACGGTTTGGCAATGATAACTTGCATTATTGTTTGGTGTTTGTTGCTTTATATGTAAAGTTTTAAGTTTTTTATTTAGGGTTATCCACTTTTGCTTGACGCGTATGTTCATAACCTCAAATAACCATTGTTCTAAATTTTGCCAGAGTACATCCCCCAAAGTTTTTATAAGTTCTAGATGCAAGCTATAACTTATCAAATCTAAATCATTTAAGGTTTTATAATGTCTTTCTATATTTAATTGTAAAACTTTCTTTTCGGCTTCCCTCTGCACTTTGCTATTCCCACATTGATTGACCAACCTCCTTACAAATACCGGTGTTAAATTGCTCCTGAGACATGTGCGTAAGAATTTTATAATAATGATGACATGTTGGTTGCATTTGATGTTGTATCACTTTTCCTCAGCATTCCAAGAGAAAAATTACTTTTGGCACTGAAAAAATGGCGAACTACAACAGACATTTCTAATGAAATAGCAGAAGACTTACTTAAGCTAACACAGTTATGTATTGAACAAGTCTATTTTACATTCAGAGGAAAATTTTTCCACAAAAGTATGGTTTAGCCATGGGAAATCCATTATCCCTAATACTTGCAGACATATTCATGAGTAATTTAGAAATCCACATAACCACAGCCTTCCCACAAATATACAAAACTTGGTATAGATATATAGACGACATAGTAGCAATAGTAAACAAAAAGGTAGTTGAGGACAGCCTTAAATTACTAAATCTTCAGGACAGCTCCATAACATTCTCAATAGAAAAAGAATCAAATGGCATGCTTCCCTTCTTGGATCTAAAAATAATCAGGAACCACAACAAACTAGAATTTGGAATCTATAGGAAAGAAACACAAACAGAAAACTACATAATTAACAACAGCTACAACCCAATTTCACACAAACATGCCATGATCAACAGCCTTGCATTCAGACTAGTAAACCTACCATTAAGCCAGATGGAATACAAATTAGAACTTAATAGGATCATAGAAATTGCACGAAAGAATGGCTACACAGAACATTTGGTAAAGAAGAAGATTGATAAATTCATGAAACAGAAGAAAGTAAAAGAAATTAGCACTCTAAAAAGAATAAAAGCAGAAACTAGTTACAAGAAATTCACTTACCGCCCTTTGGCGCTCCAAAAATTTCAGAAGATTTTCAAAAAATGGAACATCAACCTTGCCCCAGTTGATAAGCACAGTTTAAAAAACCTCCTCCATACAAACACAAAAGATAAAATCCCCCCGTTGAAACAATCAGGGATATATGAAATCAGCTGCAAGGAATGTGAAAAGGTATACATTGGAAAACAAAGCGAAACATTGGACAACGTTTCAAAGAGCACATGAGATATTTAAAATACAAACAGACACATAATTCAGCTGTTGCATATTATTTTTGGTCTCAAAACCATCATTTTCACAGTGAGCCCAAGCTATTAAAATTAGTACAGAATCCAATTGGATTAACAGTTTGGGAAAATCTATTAATTTTAAAAAACAAAAACAAGGTCATAAATTTTGACATTCCACAAACAAATGAACTCATCTCAAAATTCATCTATCTGGAAGAGAGACCTCTACAGGTCGCTACCATGAGTTCATCAGTGAATCTCCATTGGAAATGGTGGCAAAAGCCACCGAAACATGTCTGAAGTAAGTTACTTTATTTCAAGAGTGAAGTTTGAGTGTAATCTATGTTTTTACTCCCATTTAATTAGTTACTTCACTGTGCATTCCCATTAATGTTTTAACCTAAAAAAGAAGTTGACAATGTTCCAGGAGGTATCAGAGCACCGAATGCCCATTGTTCTTTGTGGTAACAAAGTTGATCTACGCCCTGAGGCTCATAAGAAGGGAATAACATGTGTTAACATGATGGATGGTGAGCTACTGGCCAGAGATTGTGGAGCTATCTTCTTGGAGACTAGCTCAAAAACTGGTAGCAATATTCCAGATGCTGTTCTTGCTCTTTCGAGGTAAAGCTTATTCTTGAAAATGTGGTAGTAATAAGAACCAAATTACAGCTGTTTGCATGTTTAATTTCCTTACTCTGGCTTATTTTTAAGTTAGGAGGCTAATTTCAGTGTTTGAAGATTCTTTATTTTTATGATACCTTTGTCTTAATGTATAATGTTTCTTTTGTGTTATGTGTATATTATATAGTTGCAACATTTTTATGCACCAAAGAGAATAAAAGGTATTTTATTTCAGGGAGATGTTAACAAGAGAGGATGTTGAGGTTCAGACATCATCTTTACGTATTTTACATGAAGATAAGAAAGAAAACAGCTCTTGTTGTGTAAAAAAGAACTGAATTTACTGTGAAAAAAAATGTTTGTGTGTGATTTGAGAAGTATATATCTGGTTTATTAAATTTATTTTCACTTAAAACTGTATTATACTATTTATCAATTCAAAAACCACGTGCATTCTATTTATTTTTCCTGCTAAAAATATTTTCCCTGTGTATTTATGTGCTATAAAACAATACTTAATAGCTTGTGTTAATGATTTAATACATAGAATTCTATTTATCACCAATACAATTTTAGGTGTATATAAATAAGTAATAAGCACCATTTTTTATTTATAAACAAATTTAAAAAAAAACCATTGCCTTATTTTATTTCTTACCACATGGTAGTTGAACAAAATGGATGAAATTTTTTAGTGATTAGCCATAAAAATTATGGAAAGAGAATCTATTAAGTTTAATAACAAAAATTAGTTCAGGGGGAAGCTTTGGCTTAGAGAAATTAGTTTTTGTAAGTGATATTGAAATACATTCATGCAAACCAAGCAAGGGGGACTTGCCTCTCACTCCTGATTGTAACTACTTTGCCTGTTAAACTTCATGCTATGAGTATTTAAATTCATAATTTTATCACAAATTGTAAATTATGGTTAGGGTAATAACTCTCAATCATTACTATATGTCAATAAACAAATTCCATGTTCCTTTGTTTTAATTAATACAATATATGAAAACTATTAAAAAATACCAAGTTAAGGATATTTATCACCAAGATGCTAGAATTATTATAGGTACTGACCTTTTGTTATTAGGATTTCATTTATACATTGCCACTATTTACCAGTGTTATTGTTTATAGTCAAATATATTGAGGTTGGCAGCCAAAGTATTAATAACCATTATTTTAAAGCACACCAAAAGTGATAAAAGTGCTACAAACTTGACAAAGTTTTTGAAAAAATAGGAAGACACCATTGGCAAACTCTTATACTGAAAACAAAGAGATTATATATACACCATTTCCATTTTGATTTAATACGAACTTGAACAGCTTCAAAACAAAAACAAAAAAAGAAAGGAAATGAACTGCTTCTTTAGATTTGCACTGACATGTCACTATGAATAACTGTAATTTGGAACACTTCAAAAGAGCAGTTAACTGTTTGTAATCCCACACAACTCAGTGCAACATCAGAAACCATGCCACTGACTGCAAATAACGAAAAGCCACATTAACTCAGTGTCAATTGTATGTTACATTTAAGGTTCCTTAGCAGTCACAGTGGCATTTGTTACAAGGATTGTTTGAAAGAAGCCTAAAAGTTGTACTTGAGAGACCAGGTTAAGCTTACAAAAGACATCCTTGAATAACATAGAGGGGCATGCAATTCACATTTCTAAATTAAATGTGAAAGTGATTTCCTTTGGTAAATATGGTATGTCAGAATATGCAAGGAAGGAGAACCAATGGTTCCTCTCTCTACCAATGCATCTTCCAGCTCTGTATACCTGATTTCATATACATATATAAAGGAAGTTTAAAGGTTTCACTTAAAGTTCTTCCTTTGTATGCAAATTACCTATATACTTGTTCTTCCCCCCTCTTTTTAAAGCCTTATTTCAACAAACATTATTTGGGTACATCATATTAAAATAAAAATTGTAAATAAAATGTGAAATATGGACCCAATATTCAAGCCCATCCTATTTCCCAACTAAAATTTTAGTTTATATTTAGTTAAACTTTATCTTGTTTAAAAGTTTTTTCAGAGATTTATTATATACTCAAGAAACAAAAAAATTCACACTTGAATGAGCATTTAGAAACTATTTAATTTTACCCTTTTAAGACTTCATTTAGCGACTGTGTCCTTTTCTTACACTGGTTGAAGTGGTTTTGCTTGCTCTTCTGTTCACATATTTTGCACATGCATTGTTTATTTATGTGACTAGCATTCTCATAGAGTTAAGGATTTATCAAGTCTACCGTTACATATTACAACTTGTCAAAGTCTATGTTTATACTCTAATACATTTTCATTAAATCATCATCATCATAATAATGATGATGACTATCGCAGTACTATTATTATTATTATTATAATGGCGGGGATGATAATAGGTAATAATAAATAATTTAATAATTTAATTAATAATAAATAATAATAATAATAATGAATAATATTCATCATAATTATAATAACAAGAACAACAACAATAAAAATAGTAATAATAGCAGCAGCAATAATAACAACAATGGTGACGATAACAATAATAATAATAATAATAATGACGATAACAATAATAATAAAAGAGCGATTTGATAGTACTTAAACTGCCTATTTAGACGCTTGTGCCTATCTCCCACTCTAAGTCTATTTTAAGTGTCTAGTTTCCAACTTTGGTTTCGTTTTTTTCTGTTACATTCATATATTTGTTTCTATTTATTTTGTAATTTATTACTGTTTCATTTGTTTGGCCTCCTTTAACTGCTATGGTCATATCGGGGGTTTTTAATTTGTGAAACAACTCTATATTAACGGTAGGTTATTGGCGCTAGGTAATCATCTTTATTACATTACACACGCACACACACATTCATACTTCTGTGAGAGATAGGGAATGATTTTGGTTAAAGAAAGCTTCCCGGGAATCGGACCTAGGACCTCCGATGAGCAGTCAGCTCACTGACCACTCGAATTTCTGTTTTGTGTGTATTATTTATACACTCTTCATAGGACGATAATTAAATCAAGTTCTGCTATGATACTTAAAAGTCTGTACCATTAAACACAACAGGCCAACCATTCAGTACGAGATAACTGCGTGACCGTTTTAATGAATCATCTTAGCGTACACATTAATACTTTGTGAGAAACGCGATAGTTTAGGGAAGTGCTTACTATTTACTGTAAAGCCTGCTACGGCAGTGATGTTTAGTCTTAATCTATAATTGTTGGTATCTCTGTTAGCTATGAAATGATTTGGTTTGCTTTAAAACATGTTAAGATCATTACGTCATTTATATCGCTGTTTTAGATGCTTTTTAAAGAATATCTGCATATTTTTAAATTTACATGCCCTGTAAAACAGCTAACGAGCTTAATTCAAGCACCATTTATTACTTTATAGTGCCTAAACTTCCGCTCTCTAATTTTTACAGAGCAATTTCGCTTGTTTGTTCAAATGCACTAGATATCAGTCGCGAAATTGAAAGGTATCCTGCAATCGAGGTAATATATAGAGGGTTTTAGAAACACTCGTGGATATTCAACAACCTACATCACATTAGCATTTCCAAGACGCTTCACTACTCTTCCTAAGGCCTCAGCTAGCCCAGGGGCGGAGAATATATGTATTTGCATAGGCAACCCATAATGATGAACTCAGAAAATATCCTTACTATTGCATAGGGTCTAAGCAGTTGGTTTCAGGTTACCTATGCTCAAACTCTTACTTCAATACAAAGAATGTAAATAGCAATAGCCATGAGTCGCTGATAACAGATAAATACGGTCTGATGAATGCTGTCTGCAACAGTAAGAAATAATTGTAACCTGCGATATCACTACATTAAGCCCAGGTGAGTCCATATTCATTTCTTTTCGCCTTGGTTTTAATGCTTGGATGTTCCTTTACTTGCTCATTACCAAATCCGTGCTTACATTGTGCACTCCTATATAAAAAAAATCGACATTTCAGAACCAATAACGCTACCAGTAAACATTTCGTAGAATAGAGCTTGATTAACTCTTATTGTGGTGAATACTGTGCAAGAAATACGTCATTCGTTTACAGGTGGCATCAGATCACTTAGAAGTGGTCGCTATAATAGATTGTTCTGTGTAAGTAATAACTAGTGAGAGCAGACGGAGTGAGGTTTGAGGGAATGTAAGCTAAAGAGCTTCATGACTTCAGAGGCAGAGATCGTGGTCGGCACACTCAATGTCCACTCACACGATTATTCCCCCACCGCTGAATCTAAGTTCGGGTAGCTTCACGAATGTTGGTCTTATTGTGGTTGCGACGTTGCTAGTAAATAATAACAGCTGATTACAACATTTTCTACTGTGTCTAAAGTGGCGTATAAACCTGTAGTGGTGAATGCCGATGAGTAATAACTAATTTATTATTATTGCTAATTGAAAATAACACATGCATGATGCATATATTGCAACATATTTAGAATAAATTACTTACTTTGGACAGTATAGAACAAATTAATGCAAACTTGGTTTTACAATGAGAGAAATGAAACAGATATAAGCATGGTTTAACAAAGTGATTTTCATTCACGGTTTCGTCTGCACTGTTTCGTCAGACAGGTTATAAGTAAATGCACATAAACGTAAGTAAATAAACAACAGCAGCAACAATAATATGTAGCTTGTAAAGAACTTGAACTCGTGCTGGAGACGACAAACTTAAGCACGCGTTTGGAAATAGCAAGATCTGGCAACATAACCGTCTCCAGTTCCGTTTCCGTTTTGTGAATGGCTGATCGGTATGCTATCTTGTGATTGGTTCAGGAAGTCTAGTGGGTGGTTTTTCTTCTATTTTTACGAGTGCCAACTTAACTGTAAGCTGTCAAGTGCAAAGATTCAGAGGCTGGGGGATAGTGAGTCGACACTACGTAACTTATCTACTCTTCCTATTTTTGCTTTCTTTTCAGTTGTGTGCAAAACTACTGGTAATATATTTTGCCGAAAATTGAAGGAGCGTCATGTTCAAATACAGTTATTTGTAGAAGAATTTGGATCGCAGTTCTCATCTCATGATGATGATGATGATGATGATAAAAAGTATACTGTTCACCACTCCATTAAATTTGACAATGATGAGACACTAGGTTAACTACAGTAACTACAAACCACATTTTGCTAACAAATATTGTAAATATGTGTATGCATTAATATATAAAACCATAGGTTGATAAATTATAAATAAACATATGAATAGCATTTTCTTGTTTGTGTATAAATGTTTACCATAATATAAAATACAATCGTGAAACATTACTCTGCATAGATTGCACTGGTCCCGCCTGCCTTTGTTTTCTCTTCGCTGTCAAAAAACAGGTTCTTGTGTCTACAGGTAAATATGCAGCCAATTTCAGACTTTACAATTCAAAATTCCCTTTATTACTTAATTCGAGTGAACTGCGCGTTTTATATGCTGAATCAGCGAATCAAAATTTTGAACTACCATAGCCAATAATTCAAGTGCGCAGTGAATTTTAGAAACCTTTCAATAATGTAAGTTGCAATTTAATTTTATAAGAGCCACAAAACCTGCTTCACAATGAATAGGAAGTTTTCCCGGGCCCGGAAATGGAAAGATGACTTGTTCACATTTTAACTTTCTCGCTCTTGAGGACAGCATATTAGATGCACATTGTATGTATTGGACTCTTCACCGAAGAATAGATGTATCCAAGCAACCGCTTCCTTACAGTCGCTTGCAGGGAAAATATAACCGAAGAAATCCCACCAAATGTGCATCCCGAACTCTCTCAGATTCATTGACCGTTAGTTCTAGTGAAAGTAGTTCTAATTTTCTCTAGCAAGTATATACAATGTACTTAGTAATAGATAGAGGAGTATTGTATTCCAACCAAAAATTCGATACCGAGATTTCATGTTTTGAGAACCCCTGAATCCCCCCAAAATTTTTTAGAAGAAATATGTCCGTGTGTGGGTCTGAGCAGCACAGCTCAAAGACGAAAAGTCTGTTAAATACCAAACTTGGTATTCAAGTTCAGTATCTTCTAAGCATGTAACAGGAAGATTTTCAAGAAAATCTCCCACCCAATTACCCTTACATGTTTAGAAAATTTTGATTTTCTCAAATATGGCTCTAACGATTTTTATTAAAATATCATATGTTTTGAGATATTTTCATGACAAACGAAATGTTTAATTTGAATTTTCGGGAAAGAGCCTCTGAAGATCTCTTCATTCCTGTTGACTTTTGTATTACTCGTAAACCGTAAGAGATAGACAAAAATTTACTACACAAAAAATGTGGATCTGGTTAAAACACACAATTTATGACACATACATTTTTTGTAAAGTTAACGGTTTGTAAGATATTCTTTGCTATTGGTTTATACTTTAAACTTTTCTCAAGCGGGAAGTCTTGTATTTTACTCTGGGAAATGCAAAAGAGAGCAGAGTTTCAATTGTTTCGCATAACGTCAGCTTATAAAAAAATGTTACTCTCGCTTTAGCCTAGTTTATTCCCTTCTACTTAAAATGAAGCAAGTAATAAGACCATTTCTGCTAATAACTCGATTAGCCTGACGTACATAAAAGAATAATTTTTTGTAAAAAGTGCTGGTTTGTGGAACACTAGAGAAACTCATGTGAATGGAATACGTCAGATTTTTATATCAAACTCTTGAAACCATCTACTGCCTGAGAAAACAATAAAACCGAACATTACAAAGAAGATCAAAATCCGGTTGAAATTACTACATTATGAAGAGTAACAAATACATGTAATGTACACTATAAAAATTGAGAGCGTCGCTTGGCACGAGTAGAGGAATCAGAAATAATAATGGATATGCACTTAGAAAATTGGTACTCTATTAAATTTTGACGGTGGCTAACCTGCATTATGCTGGCTGCATTGGAAGCAGGTGAGAAAATATCATTGGTCAGCTACAAGCAAATGATGTCTCTGTGCGCAAACTCGGCCTTCTTCCCACTTTGTTATCGATATCATTACCGATATGCATTCCCGTCCTCGTTCTCGAGGTATTGGGAAACCAAATTATTCTATGCTGTTTTGCTTCCCGTTTTCGTTTTCGCTCTCGGGTTATTGTGAACCATCTCTTAAGGGGGACAACCTGCGGAACCTTGAGGGGGCCAACAGGGAAAGCAATAAAATAAATGGAAAATAAATTGCAACCCTTTATAAATAGATGTCTAAGAAATATTATGGAAAATTTGGATCATATCAAATGTACATTTGTGCAACAAAGCAGATTAAAAGGAAATCAGCAAAGAAAATAAGTTCAGAAAGTGGAAATGTATTGGTCACGTACTTATTGGCAATATCAAAGAATGGCCTTTGAATGGCCTTCTCAAGTTCAAGCAGACGATCAGGAACACCTAGAATGACTTGGCGTAGCAGGTGCGAGTGGAAGGGAAGAGTTGAAATGAGATAAAGTCTTTGGTGAGAAACAGAATTCGAATGGTCTTTATTAAGGTTCTTTGCTTCCTGAGGAGAGAACAGGATACTGCTACTGCTGGCGGTGCTGCTGGTGCTGTTGGTGCTGCTGGTGCTGGTGGTGTTTCTGGTGCTGCTGGTGCTGGTGATGTTGCTGGTGGTGCTGCTGGTGGTGTTGCTGATGGTGCTGCTGATGCTGCTGCTGGTGCTGGTGGTGTTGCTGGTGGTGCTGCTACTGTTGCTGCTGCTGGTGCTGCTACTGCTGCGACTGCTGGTGGTGCTGCTGATGCTGCTACTACTGCTGGTGCTGGTGGTGCTGCTGATGCTACTGGTGTTGGTGCTGGTGCTGCTGGTGGTGCTTGCCGTCTTGGGCAGTTCCGAGGAGCATTTCACATTGATACTTGCAGGGTTTTTTTTTTTTTTTTTTTTTTTTTTTTAGTTGGTAAGAATCCAACTCGCGTGCTGAGGTGTCTTTGTAAGATATTTTCCCCTGCTAAAAAAATACTACTACGACTACTACGACTACTACTACGGCGACTACGACTACGACAACTACAACGACGACTATTACCGGTACCATCATTACCACCAACAACAACCACTGCCATCCCTCCCGCTTCTGCTACCACTACCACTACTGCTCCTCCTCCTCCAACTCCTCCTCCTACTACTACTACTCTACTACTACTACTACTACTACTACTACTACTACTACTACTACTGCTGCTGTACTGCTATTGCTACTACTACTAATTGTTGCCTCTATGGGGCATACGTTTCTTCACTGTCCATGTTGGGAGGTGAAAAGGAATGAAGCATTCGGGAAACTGGATGTAGCTTTCACAGTGAAGAATCTACAGGAGACAATAACAGGTAATCGTAAACCATGGGATATATTGAAAGAGCTTGCAACGACAATAATGGAGACTAAGGAAAGGTTTGAGAGAAACCAATAGACTGATAACTTAGATAGCTGCCACTTTGAAGTAATGCCACAAGCAATCCCAAAATGGTATGCGGAGCTGGCAGTGCTTTTTTAGTTGGTAAAATCCAATTCGCCAAAAAGGCGTCTTTGGAAGATTTTTCCACTGCCGAAAAAAAACTACAAAAGGGCGTCTTTGGAAGATTTTTCCACCGCCGAAAAAAACTACAAAAGGGCGTCTTTGGAAGATTTTTCCACTGCCGAAAAAAAACACCACCACTACCACCATCACCACGTTTAAGTCTCTGGAGCTACTGCAAACCAGTAGATGTGAAACTAGACTCAGCAAGAGAAAATTCAGTTCGACGAGATTGATTTCGCATCATGCACAGTAAAATACGAAGTTATGCAGAAGCTAAGCAGCAATGCAAGAAGAAAAGGACAGAAAAGACAGCAGCAGAGGAGTAGAAAAGGAAAGCTGAGGTTCCAACCTACCAACCTGGTGGATTTTAATGTGATTCCAATGCATTCCAATCTTTCTTTGTGTTCTCGCTATTCTAATTTTCATCATTTGTCTTCCTGTATAATGCTCCTTGCGGAGCAGTTTTTCTGTTACACAAATAAAAATTGCTGTACATGTTCATTGAGGCACAATGAATAAGAATATCCTAAGTTTTACTATCAAATGTATTTAAGCATATGTTTTAAATTTTTAAACACAAAGGTTACCTTTTTATGACAAAAAGAGCAGATTCATAACTTTAAAACATTTTGGAGCCTAAATTATAGGAGAAACAGAGAAACCTAGGTCAATTTCAAACGTAGATGCATTGTGGATCTAGGTTTAAAATATTAGACCAACATTTTAATTTTTTTTTTTGTCGCAAAGGACTTTTTAGTGTCGTGAAAAAAAAAGCTTTGATCATAAGTTCCAAACAATTAAAGCAAAATTGATGACATTTGCACTGTAACTTATTTACATTATATTACTTCTGTGGTGTAAATTAAAAAGCTAGCATTATTAGTTTGGAATTTCAAACTTTCAGGCATACATATCCATAAGGAAATAAAACTGATTTTAGAGGTAAAATAGTTATAGTTTAGACAACGGAGGTGGACACCTAGTACGCTGCAACCAATGTAGATCTGTTGTGGGTACCACCTTCCGGGAGAAGGGATGAAGTGAAGAAATCATAGGAGGTTACGGGCCACAGGCGGGCATACCACAGAGACACGCGGAGGTCCTTAACAGTTACAAACCTAAAGACACGTCCCACTGCTGGAGCTTCCTAGATAGGGCGATGAACAACCCATCGATCAAGTAGTCTTCTAATATCCATAGGGAAGTGTTCTTTTCTTTGAGCAAGCATTCGCGCCGTCTGACCGGCACCGCTTAAGCCACGAAGCTAGAAACAAACCTGAAAGTTGAGAGGGAAACGGAGTGACGGGAAATGATGGAAAGAGTAGTAGATGAGATACCAACCCAGCATTCACCTCCAACCAGGGGGAACATGACAAATTCTAAATCAGAGTGGGCGGTCGAGGGAATCGAACCCAGGATATCCCGAATACATTTTACCTTGAGGCCATATATCTCGGTATGTACAGGTGGGAGGTGAATAAGTGCACATATTTTCATCAGCATTTCAGGAAGATGATCCAGTATTTGTAGCTTTTTCGCTATTATCTAAAGTCATGTGGAAAATTTTACGACGTTTCTAGGGTCTGTATTATTGCCTGTTTCAGACGCTCAGTTGTTTACTTAATAGGTCACCCGGCTGACCCTCCTTAGCCCTCTGCCCTTTGCCCTGCCCGACCATAGGTGGAGTATGCATGTAAACATAGCTAGGGCCGTTCAAAACACATTAGACCCTGACATTTATACTTAATTTATGACAATACTATTAGTAATCGGATAAAATGACCTACACTTATGTGTTATACGTATTCTTCTCTACTAAATATAAAATTATTTGTACTTATTCCCATATATATATATATATATATATATATATATATATATATTACCTCTTAGAAAGTATGAATTTATTTATACTTTCCTAGAATCTTTTGAGAAAGTGAAAGGGGGAGATAAGTATGTCACGTGGTGCAATTGCGGTTATATAAAGTGCCGACTCATGTAGCTGACCAGCGCATGAGCAACCTGTTTCCTACCTTTGCCCATATCGCTGTTTCAAAAGAGTGTGAACAAAGAATAAAAATCAATAAGGGTTTTAAGTGAAATTCCTGGGGTGTAAATCTGAAGCTTTTTTTTTTTTTTTTTTTTTTTTTACAAACTTTTCTAAACCGCACCGCAAATCAGGTTTTCTCTTGAATAGGAGTTTAAAAATCCAGAAATATGAAGATTGTTACACATAATGTTATTACTATGTGGTGAACATTGAAGTTATTTGCTTAAGAAACACAGAATTTGAGATTTTCATAGGTTGGTGCTCTCAATTCCGAAAGGCACATACATTGAAGGGAAAAACGGCACCTAATATTAAAAGTTTGAGTTATATTTTTAAAAGGTAACTAATTAAGATATACTGGCTCCTTATGGGAGTTAACTCAATCATGTGTTTTATTATTATTATTATTATTATTATTAATAATAATAATAATAATAATAATAATAATGTATTATTTTTTGGATAGTGTTTGACGCCCACTTTTACTACCATGGCACCGCAGGCGATGACACTGATAATACATGGAATGAAGATGGAGCACCGGTGGAATGTGATGGCGATGAAAACTGGAGAACCAGGAGAAAACCCGCCCCTGTCCAGCACAAATCCCACATGCGGTCGCTTGGGATCGAACCCGGGCTTGCTTGATGAGAGGCGAGTGGTCGAACCACTCGGGCGTGACGCGACCAATTATTATTATTATTATTATTATTATTATTATTATTATTATTGTTATTATTATTGTTATTATTATTGTCTATATCTATTATTGTTATTATTATTATTATTATTATTATAATAATTTATTACTATTATTTATTTACCTAAATCACTCTCCACCTCATCTTGTAACATATGTGTTCTGTGTTTAAAGCAGCAGTAAATTAACAGAAGCCTAGGAATTTGGTTTAACTCTACCCCTCTATTAGAAATACAAAAACACTGAATACAAGACACACAGGCCTGAGCAGATGGGCTGCATGTTGCATGCTACATGTTTCTGATGACAGCAGTCCTACTCAATCCCTGCCTTGTGCAGGTCGTGTATAGTGAGAGTTAGCTATTCGGTCGAATGCCTAAATGAACAGGCCTGTTTCATTTCAGCTGTACGCACAAAACTAACTGCTAACGAGCGATGACAATACGTTGTGTGCTGCGAAGACAGTAACATAACTTACATGATAGCAGTGATAAAGTTAATGTCTGACTATTCTGCATCATAAACACTTAGACTTTAAAACGTGTTAGCTCAGGAAAAAATTGAACGCTTTGAATAGACATTTAGAATTTCGTAATAATGTGCCGGAGACATCCAGTCCAGATTATGTGAAACTTAAAACAGAGATACTCAGTGCGGATTGTGTGAAAGTTAAATCAGATCAGCGAAAAGAAGAGACATTTAATGCGGATTGTGTGAACATTAAATCAGATCAGCGAAAAGAAGAGACATTCAATGCGGATTGTGTGAAAGTTACATCAGATTGGCGAAAAGAAGAGACCTTCAGTGCGGATTTTGTGAAAGTTATATCAGATCAGCGAAAAGAAGAGACATTCAGAGCGGATTTTGTGAAAGTTACATCAGATTAGCGAAAAGAAGAGATATTCAGTGCGGATTTTGTGAAAGTTATATCGGACCAGCGAAAAGAAGATACATTCAGTCAAAACATTGTGTCCAAAACAAGGTAAGTAAAAAAGGACTAATTACCTATGACTATGTTGGTGACAATGCCTCGCAGCGTGAAAAACAACATGTTTCCGTTAAAGAAGTTAAGCTGATAAATTAGTGAGCCTTAGTCCAAGGTGTTAAACACTATAGAATCACCGTTGGGGTCATGTTGACCCATTTAAAACTTTGACTACTTTATTTTTAAATGAAAGGCTGGCAACTTAACTACTTTTCTCAGAATGTTGCTTTAAGTGATTGCCTTAATTTCAACTCTAATTTTTTAAAGATTTTTCACTCCTGCCTTAAAATGGCTTTCGAGTCATTTTGACCTGACTCAGTGACTTTTCGGATTATTAAAGTTCTTAGATTTCCACGGAGAATATTGTTGCGACGTCTCGTTTTCTCGTGTTTGGTGAAGCATATAGTAACTCTGTAACCACATACGTATTTTTGTTATATTTTGCAATTACTGACGTGAGTTAAGGTATTTCCACAGTAAATAAAAAAGAAAGACATTGCCAAATAATTAAGTTGAACTGAAATACAACACAAAGGAAGTGTCATCAGTGTGTGGAATTTGTTTGTAACAAATCTCATAACAGGCAACAATTGGTAGCCACAATATGAGCAAGCTCGGGGCGTAGCCAGAAAAAGTATTACGGGGTACATGTACAGATTACCATTTTTAAAACAATTTCGTAAAATCAAACGATAAATATGAATTAATGATAAGCTGAAATATTAAAACGAAGCGTTGATTTTATATTCACAGGCCAAAGTGTAGCTAAAACTATATTTTGCGATTAATTTTATTTTGGCAAGAAATGTGTGTGTGTGTGTGTGTGTGTGTGTGTGTGTAGTGATATCGGAGGGGATTCCGCACTACAGCCACTGGCCTATCTTACGTCAGGGCCCACCCGAGTGGTTAGACCACTCGCCTGTCATATAGACGGCTCGGATTCGATCCCAGGCGACCACATGTGAAATTTGTGGTGGACAAAGCGGCGCGGGGGCGAGTTCTCTCTGGGTTCTCGAGTCCCCGCAATCGTATTCCACCAGTGTGCTCCATCTTCATTCCATGTGTCACCAGTGTCATCGCCTGCGGTGTCATAAGTAGTAAAAATGGACGATAAACACTACCAAAAAAGTCAGGCCCCAGGAGAATGGGATGAAGTGATTATAATTTCAAATGGCGGCAGAAACTGGACGACGGAGGAAGAGCCACCGTGGAGGTTCCCTAACATTTTAACCAGCAGTTCTTCATTCTAACGCGGGGAGCGCGAGGAACCCATGCCCCCTGTCTGAGCAAACTTCCTGGATCTGCAGAGACTTCCAAAGCCATCCCACTGCCGAAAGCTCTATTTCCAGTCACCACCACGGAAGGGCGCCGCTACTGTAGTCCTCGCCGACACTTACAACCCTGAAAGAGACCGGTTGGCTGAAATGAAAATGAAATTAAGGCACAGGATGTTCGGGGAAATGAAGGAACCTCCCCAACATTTGCCTAGTGACCCGGTAAAACCCCCGAAAAAACCCATGGATCAGAGAAATCGGGCGCGGGAATCGATCCCACGACCTTCTGACTGTCAGTCTTAGACGAAGCACCTGAGCCCCCTGGCTCGGTTCCAACCCGCTTAATCCTCCCTAAATACTCCTCTACAATAAACTGTTCTTTTATTAAACATTAGTATTGTTTAATAAATAAAGAAATAAAACACCAATAAACAACTTAAAAGGGATTAATCAACAAGAATAAAAATCAATTGGTAGCAAACATGTAAGACGGAATTAAAACATTTGCCGTGCAGTTGATAAGAAGAAATTTAATAAATGTATACCAGAATATTAACATCCGTGGAAAATAATAGTTTTTGAAATATTTGTGAAGCGGTAAAATTGATGTTCGTCCATTTAATCAGTTATCAGCTATGAAACATACCCAATTAGTATTATTTGCAACTAACATTTTGTCTAAATTTGGCTCTGCATATTTGTGTGAGCAATTGTTTCCACACATGAGTTATTCTAATTCAAAATACAGAACTCTTTTGACTGACGAACATCTGTCGGCACAACTGAAAATACTTCTATCGGAGGTAACCCGGATTTTAACGAAATAATTCCAAATGTAAATATCTCATGTGCTCCATTCGCATACTTTCTCTACCTGTTTCACAAACAAACTATTCTTACAAAATATAATTCTTGTATCTCCCACAAGTTAATCGACATAAACATTAGCAGAATTGGTATTATTACTTTCTTCCTTGTAAGCAGAAGGGAAATAAGAGAATACACTATGTTAAAACGAGAGTCAAATCTCTTAAAAGCGTAGTTGTTATGAGAAACAATTGAAATTTGGTTCTCTTTGTATGTCCAGGAGTAAAACAAATGAAATGTAATGAAAATGACTTCCCATTTAAGAATTAAGTAAATATAAATTGAAATAAATAACAAGGAATATTTCGAAGACGGTTAACTCTACATAAAATACCTATATGTGACTTAAATTTTGTGTTTTAATGAGATCTAAATTTTATGTAGTAGCTTTTTGTCTATCTCTTATGATTTACTAGTTGTCCAAAAATTATCCAGAGGGAGAAGGTGGTCTCCAGAGGTTTTTCTCATAAAATATAAGATATGCATTTAATTTTTCATAAAGATATATTTAATAAATTGTATTTTAATCAAAACCGTTAGAATCATTTCCGTCTCCATCTTTCTCTGATATCATCAATTCCCATAGAACCGTTAAGCTGGAATCTCTTAAATGTTACCCCATATGCGTTCTCTTATATTTACGTAAGAATTATTAACTTTTAGGTTGATCCGCACCGACGGACTGACGTGACCAGTGCACCATGGTACTAACATAGTAGCATGCGCGCAGGAAAGTAATTCGCTGCTAATAATGTACATTTCAGAACGAATTTATTCTTAAATTGTATAGCATTCTATACAAAAATCTTAAGAGTTTAATAAACAGCGATATATCCGGTTAAACCGAGCTCCAAATACTAATTTGTAATTCGTATGGGTCTCCTGATAACCGGAATATTGTTTACAACAATTGCTGTTGCCGTGAATTTGTCCTTACTTCTTCGTAGGGTTACGTAAAGCATAAGGCTGTTAAACCCTCGACTATTACGGTATAGTGTTGCAAAACAGTAGTGTGAAGGTTTTATTAAAAGTTTCGTAAGAAATATCCAACACTTACATTAAAAGTGATAAAAAGAACTTCTGAGATCACCGGTGTTTCAGCTCTCAGTATTAATAGTGCTGGTAAAGGAAAAGCTGAAGCGGTAAAAGTGGCTATACCCGGGAAAGGAAGAACGCGTGTGAAATACGCAATGCAAGAAAGTGACAATTTTGTGAAGAATGCAATTCGCGTAAAAGCGCACAATTTCCTTTTTAAAAATGAGCCGCCAACAATCGATAAAGAGCTACAGTAAGTTAATTTGTCTATTCCTCAGAAGAACTGCATTTTATAATACTATGTGCCAAAGTGGATTCGAATTTCTCAAATGAGGCCGAAATGTAAGTTATCGCATACCTGCTTCTTTCTTTTCACTCGTTTCTTTTAGATTTATTATATGTGCAACTATTTATTTTGTTATAACTAGAAATATTATCACCTTTAGCCAATTAAATAACATGCTAGTCACCGTTTAAGGTGTCAAAATAAGGGCTAAATGCATTACATGCTGTGTGTACTCGCTATGTGGTCGTGAAGTATGAGAGTATTTCTAATGCGAATGGCGGAAGCCTGGGTTTTGTTTTGGCGCGGATCAACTTACGAGTCACTGGGAGTGAACTTTTGACCACAATTTGTCAACAAATGAAAATTGCTTTTTTATTACACATATTTGTTGGAACCCTTAGGCATCTATAGAAAATAAATATTCAGTCGTCCTTGCCTTGCTTCGGGCCCTACATCCATTTTAAGATCGTACAATACATTAGTTTCCTAGCATACTATTTCACTAAACAGCGGCTTTCTCAAAACTATATTTTCATAGTTTCAAAACGTCCCACGCGTCTCAGTTTTTGTTTAAATACAGCTAACATTCCCCAGAATGTGCAAAACATCTATTTTATATTACAAAGGACATTTAATATCAGAAGAGGCAAACTTATATTTTATAAACAAATATATTTATATGAAAAAATGATTAATTTTGGAGGTCAAAATTTCTTCTTTTAGAAATTATACAAATTCATTAATCAAAGTTATTGAATACTTCATATTTAAATTTTGTGTGGTTCAAAGCTTCAATTCAGAAAATATCAAAAACATTTCTCAAATATTGAGGCGCATGAGACATTTTGATTATGCAACACATTAACATGGTAACTTTTATGATATCCTTTTTTCCCCACAAGCCGTGTGTAGGACAGGAGTTTGATAGATAGAGTCAGACTGAAAAATTCAATGCCATAGCCAGGATTTGAACCACAGATCTCCCGGTCTCTAGCCGATATTTTTTGGTGTTTACCCCCACTTCTACTACTTGTGCCACCGCAGGCGTTGACACTGGTGATACATGGAAAGAAGATGGAGCGTCGGTGGAATGAGATGGCGGGGGAAACCGGCGAACCCGGAGAAAACCCACCCCTGCGCCGCTTTGTCCACCACAAATCTCACACGCGGTCGCTTGGGATCGAACTCTCTAGCCAGTTGTTCGACCACTGAGCTACCATGCCAACATGCCGGCACGGAATTGAATTGTTCAACTGACTCGCATGTTTCCCGGTAAACCACAAGGCCATCTCAAATTATTTTGAGATGACATACCCTAATGGCAACTTACAATGTCGTAAGTACTTAAGTCCTAGAATTCATAGTATAACCAATTATTATGGTCAATTTGTATTGATTTAATTGTTTTTCCCCACACAAGCCGTGTATAGGACAGAAGTTGGATAGGTAGCGTTAGACTGAAAAAATGCAGTGCCATAGCGGGGATTTGAACCCGGATCTCTCGGGCTCTGGTCGGTTGCTCTACCACTGAGCTAGAATAGCAACATGCACGGCATTAAACTCCGCATGTTTCCCGGTAAACCACAAGGCGATCACAAATTATTTTGAGATGACATACCCCAATTTATGATATAATTGATATTTTCCAAAGTATTACTGTATTTGAATGACATTTGGTATTCGTATTACCACAATAACAATGCAATCACATTAAAACTTTCAGAAAAACCTGTACAAAATTTGGAAAGTTCAGTCCTGTGTCCCTTAAGACTACTTTCTAACTTCAGGCTCGATTTGACTGGAGTGGTTAATTGTATAATGCTGTCCGCCTACCTAACTGCGTCATACCTCCGCTTGAAAGAGTCACGCATCTGCAATCGCCTTTGATTCTAAACTGACTTTATGTGAAATCCTCACAGATGTGTGTGATGAACTCCGCCGGTGCTAGGACACAGGATGTGTTGCAGGATCACGCACAGTGAAATGAACGTAGTTTAACTCAGATTCTTTTAAGGGAAGTATAAGAATTTGTTGTATTAACAAGCCCTGTGTATCAGTGGCGGCTCGTGGGTTATGACATTGGGGGTTCAAAGAGACTAGGACTATAAACAACAAAATACTTAAAATTATATAAATATCTTACCTTATAGCCATTATCCCACATTATATGTACCGCCTACTGAAGTGGCGCTGATGTTGGAATGTTTGTACTTAAAATCCATCTTTCTATGTTTCTGGCTAGCAAAACGGCCTATCACCTTCTCATTAAAATCCACTAGCTAGTTGATTATCTCCTTTTCTATGGGCAGTATTGCAGCGCATTCAGTCTATCTTCATCCATCGTACTCCTTAGAAATGTTTTTATCTTTTTTGACGAAGAAAAACATCTTTCAACTGATGACATTGCGATCATAATTATCAGTTTAAGGAGTTTGGTAACCTCGCCGAGGCAGTCACTTAAATTATTTTCCAGTATAAACCCAAGTAAATCAGTTGCACTCTTTACACTTCGGCAGTCATCTTTGGCATAAATTGTTCTAAGTTCTGTTTCTCATTTGGTTTTATCAAGAAACGGGTATGAATTAGTAATATAGTCCAAGGTTTCGTCTGGAGACACTTTGCTAAGTTTCAGAAATGTTCATATCCCAACAAACGTTGCAGCTCTCAAATGTCCAGTAAACTGAAATCTATCTGATGCTTGATTGACTATTACATTGCAGACTTCCGTTGCCGCGATAGTTCTAGACTGACGAGAATCAGGGACAGGACACGGTTTCTTTGCTAAATCCTGGAGCGTTTTCACTTTTTCAGATATTGTGTCAACGCTATCTCTTATTACATTTATTTCATTGATGAATGAAGCTACAGCAGCCTCAATTGAAGACGAATTTACAGTTTGCTTTTGTAGTACATTGTACAATTTTGCAACATATGGCATAACTCTATAACAAAGTGTATCCAGAAACTGAAAGAATCTAACTGCATTTTCAGTCGAAGTCCCTGCGTTTGGTTAATTGTGGAAATATGGAGGCTTGCATCCTCAATTTTCTCCAGATATTCAATAATTGTGTTCATGTTTTCGTGCACTGTGCAGAGTGTGCGAGAATTGGAGTTTCATCTGTTTGTTGAACCACGTGGAGGTCGTCTGCCAACAATCTCGTCAAGAATTTTAATTCTTTGCGGAGAATGGCGAAGAAACTTGGTATGTCAACAATATTTGCGAAGAAAATCCTGACTTCTTTGTTCTGACCCGCTGCTTGGGACATTGTTAAATTTAATTGTTGAGCATAACAGTGTACAAAATAAGCATAAGGATAAGTGTTCCTTACGAGAGCCAGCACACCAGAAATGCGTCCACTAAAAACGTTGGCCCCATGATAGCTTTCGGAAATTAATTTGTTGTTATTATTCCCTACAACTTCTTTAAGGACATTATAATATGTGATGCTAACGAAGTTGCGTCATGTCTGGAAGGATATAAGAAAGTCCAAAGTCGCTCCGCTGGGTTTCCACTCGGCAGAACGTACCTTATAACAATTACGAGCTGACACTTAGATGAAACGTCCGTCGTCTCATCAGCTGTAATTGATACAAAATCTGCATTAGAAATCTCAGAGAGAATGATATCGCAACTCACAGATAGCTTGCTGTCCAACAATTCATTTTGAATTGTCTTCAATGTCCCTACAAAGGCGGAGGCTATTTTAACATTTTCTTCAACAACTTATCCAGAGCTGACGCGAAATTAATTAGCCTTCTAAATACTCCAGGGTTGTTAAAATTCGTCCTTTCATTATGGGCTCTCAGAACCACCTCGAAGTCTCCGCAAAATTTGATGCAGTCAATTTTTGGCAGCACACATCTAGTTTTTCATACTTGCTCGTTGTGCTAGTCTATGCTCCTACGAAAAGCACTGTTCCTTTATGTCGTCTTTGCCCAATACTGAGAGATGAATACAAGAATTGACATGTAATTGTGATCCGACATGTCTCTTAATTTTCTGAGACAAGTTTCCTAAATCCGCTATTCCAGGTTTTGTCCAGCTACATTCTTTTCTTTTAGCAAAATTTAAGCGGTTAAAACAACACACTCTATTTGTAATATTACGCCCAGGCAAGCCTGCATTGCTTTCGTATATTTCGGCTTCAAACGAGCGCGAGTATTCCTTGCCGTTAACAGTTTGCTTTTAAATTAGAGAAAGATGAGGTTTGGTCTGCCTGTTTTATTTTACACTTGTCTTTTAGTGAAAGTTTAGAAAAGTCAGTTTCTAATGACATTTTACAATGTCCATTTTCCTAGCTACTTTTGTAAAGCCAAAGCAGTATTCACCACCACACACTCACACACACTTTCAATTTAGCACACCTTTTAAGTATTTTTTTTTTTTGCCTAAAAACTGTGCATAAAGCCAATAATGAAACTTTGAATTCGTATGCGTTGACAGACAATGCAAGCTCGCGAAAGAAGGGTGAGAGGGAAAAGACACTCGTATAACTTCGTGAGTCATCGCTTGGATTTCGGGTTGTCGCTAAGACAAATTTTAGCGACTGCTGAATGCATTTCTTGCTCCCTCCTCCTTCCATCTCAGTTCCCCTCAGCCTCATACTCACTCTTACTTGGGTTCTATGAGGCGTTTGAACACATCATGAAACTAGGCATTCCATCGTCGCGCCGCGTAATTATCTAACAAGGTTTCTTCTCATTTCAAAGGGAATGAGAAAATTATGCTGTAATACTTTATTTACATATTATAACTGACTTATAAGGGAAGAAGTTTACTTTGAATTTTAATTTTATAAGGGGTTCATTGAACCCATGAACACATTGGACGAGCCGCGCCTGCTATGCATTCAGCTTGAGTTGTACTGTGCCGCGGACATGGCGGCTGCTGTTGACGGGTTCACTCAGCTTTAACTGCCCCGTCTCGAAACGCTGCACTAGCGGAACTGCGACCTGTTGCTCTTCCGTTTGTGGTGCATGGCTGGCCGTTCAGATATGGTCAAGCTTCTACTTCTTAAGAAGTAATTAAGCTAATGCGTCTGTCTAAATTAGAAAATCCACAGTATGCAGGATTTCTTGTTGAAATTTACACCAGCTTTTACTCGGAGTAAGTGGTATTTTTATCTGTTTCATAATTCTAGCATGAATAATTATTTAATTAATAATATTACTGTCTAAATTTACTGTCCACAGGATGCATTTTGAAAACATTCTCATAAAAAATCTAGTTTTACTGTAACTGAGTTTACAAATAGATATGTAACATCAGATTTTGTTATATTTATTCTAATTATTGTAAAAATGATTACCTTCTTAATTTGCCAAAAGACTTGTTTTTTCAAAAGATAATTAATTATTCGTAAAAATTGGAGCTTTGCTTCAAACAGGTATATGGTCATTTTATTTAATGTGCCTTTGAGAGACAGTACAAAAAGTTTGAAACAAACCAGTATAATTTGTATTATTGAGTATGGAGTATTTTGAGTATGGAATAGCACTTAAAATATTTAATAACGTAACTTAATATTCAACGTCATGTAACGTAATAGCATACCTGTTAATATACATGGCCAATCCATGCATAGTTTCGTTGAATTGATAGTTCAAATACGGCAAGCGGAAAAAGGTTATGCTATCTTAAAATTTAGAACTTCTATTTTTGTTGTGAAAAATTCTCTTGACGAAATTTCACTGACACATTACTTTAACATGACTAAAAATTGGGCTGGCTGGTACTGTTATTTTTTTCAGAACTCCTGCAGATGAGACAAACACATTTAAAAATTCTCTCTCTCTCTCTCTCTCTCTCTCTCTCTCTCTCTCTCTCTCACACACACATACACACACAACAGAAGAAGGTTATATCCCTTTAAGAGATGGTCTAACAGTGAGTGAAAACCTATATGAAACTGTTGTGTCGGTGACATTACTGGTTGAATTAGCTGAGAACTTAACAATTGAGGAATACAATTCCAATTCATAATTTTAATACCCTTGCTCTCTTTTGGAGCTGGTTGATGGGAAATATTTGAGAATGTAGAACGGATCTTACGATGATGCAAAGAACAAACCAGAACTTGTGAAGCTACGACTATACCTGTTTCACTTTAGGTTCAAGATAAAGTAATAAATAAAGCTTCCTGCAGTTCTCCGCTGAGCACATGGCAGCACAAAGACTTTGGAATTATATTACTTAGACTCGCCGCTGGCGCTTGTGTGCTGTCGCTAATTGAAACCTCTCGCGCATAGCTAGGTGGAGGGCAAACGTGCTTTTTGCCACATGTTCGGTACGCTTAAAAGGCTTTAAAAGTGAGGTGGTTTAAGGGAATTAGAGTTTAGTAATTAACATGGTGCACTTCTATGCTGCATAATTGTACCAGCCAACGGAAAAAATGATTCCGAGATCACTTTCCATCTGTAAGAATAAATTGTAACATTAGTGTTCCAAATTCATTCTGATTTATTCTCGTGGGTCTCCTTGGTCACTAAGCGAATGATACTTCATTTTAGGTTCCTAATACATAAACTAGAATTGTTGAGTAAGTCGTCAGCTGCTCTGAGGCGTAACAAATCTGTGCCATCTAAATATTACAGCTTATACTCAGTGCATTTTGCGAAAAATTGTTTCCATGAGAATAAAGACAAGATGATGCTAAACCCTGATACAGTTTCTTCAGCACTTAATTTCCCTTCTCATCTGACAAAGCTAATGAGAACGCTAATTTCATTCTTATAACTATTTTGTATATGTTTCATTAGCATTAGAAGGCATTGCTAAAATATTAGATTCAATATTATTATTTGTCCTAAAAAATTACCCGAAATCTCGATTAAATTAATTTTTCAAACCTGTTATTTCAGACTGAAATACCCCACAGGGTGCAAAAAGGAATTTTGCAAAAGTGTTAGAACACAAAGAATATTAAGTAATACTAGATTCTAATTTTAGAATTGTTTATAGATTATTTCAGGAAGCACAGACCATACTCCCCTTTGGTGCACATATTAATATAGGTACATATCTTATCTCTCAAATATACCACAAATACTGATAGAAAATGTTTACTTAACGTCTTGAATATAGTTTAGTGAAGTGGAATACAGGTACCTAATTTCACGTTTATTCTATTTTTATACTGTACATACCATCTCTGAAAATCCAGTACAACATATGTTTTTTTTTTCTGCTAAACCATTTTATTTACTTGTTTGTTTTTATTTATTTACATACCGCCTTAGGTAATATCGTCGTATTACCGTTTAGGTCTTCTATAACGACTGATTAAATTTAAAATTGTACATTAAAATTGCATTTCTCGATCAACAAATATTCAGTATCGCATTCATATTTCCAGGCTCTTGAGGCTGGGGAATAGGAATAGCTTCATCAGCCTAGAATCGAACCCAGCATGTTTCATTTTTAATTCAGCATTTTGAACACTTTACTGCAGAGACACACTTAACAAGCCCTGTTTATAATTCTTGACGACTTTGTGCATTAAAGTAAAAAGGATAAAGTATACGCGGAGTCACTGAGAAAAAAACAAATTAATATATATATAAAAAGCACCAAAACATGGGGCAAACAAATCTAAGCAACAGTTCTGCACTACTAACAATGAAGTTTAATTATTCCCAATTAAAAGCTAACCACATTCATTATCAATTAAAATTGTGTATTTTTCTCAGAATGTGTTAAAAATAAATAATGCCAATGTCTTATCTCCGATTTTGGAGTTTCCTTCTCCACAGTGACGAAGGCTCTCCTCCCACGGCCTTTTTGAAAATCATATTTTCTCGGCACTTGCAAGGAGTACGCTGACCGCTTAAATGAAGCCCAAATAGAGCGCCTGCGCATACCTCGTAACCTTTCTGTTAGTTACACGTGAGTCTATATGAAATTATTTTATTTCATAAACCCGAACTGTTACACTAATGGATGTTGTAAATCTCTCCATACAAGAATAAGCACAGATGTTACGATCTGATTCAAACTGTTTTACGCAGAGGAAGAGATTGCATGCTAAGCGGGAAATGTTGAATTTCTCCCACCAATGAAGCCTCTCTTGCCACGTGCTTTGTTTATAAATACCTTCAACTTAAATTGAAACACTTAAATTACTATGAAAGAAATGAAGGTGTCATAGAGTAGCTTTTCCTAACCACATGAGCCTTTCGCACTTTATATATCAATGACCTACTGAAAGAATATTTTGCGTTCATGTGCTGCCCGGTGGACCACACCCCGAATCTTCGTGAGATGAAGAGGGCGGATGGATCTGCTGTGCAACCGGAGCAGAAATTTTACGCCCTGATGAGCGGAGTAAACTCCTTTCTCATGCCCACCAGCAAGCACTGATGAGCACGTTCCTCACCCCCCCCCCAAAAAAAGTTTACGCTTTGCGTACTCAATGTAAACATGCTATCCCTTAGTTGGACTTCGCGTGCTCAGGGAGGGGATTAGAAATATTACACCTTTTATGTGCTAGTTCTAATATGTTTGTTTGTATGTACTATCTTGTTCATGTCAATGCTAATTATTGCGGTTGTCAAATGCTTAATTTGAATTAGTCGTGCCCAACCAAAGCATTCAAAAACATCCTTGCTGCAGGAAGACATTTTCGCGGATATACTGCAATCACCCACTGTAACCCAAACAAATAGGAGAGGGCGTTGTAGTTTATATCTTTTTCTGCAAGATTTAGACGACTTACGCAGTATAACGCGGTATAAGTTGACCACATTTTTATTCCTCTATGATTACGAGGTTACTATGCATTTTGATGCCGATAATTGTAAGAAAAAAAAAACGAAATAAAACAAAAACCATAAAGAAGAATAACGGTAAGAAAACATCAAGCTACTCGGAGTAATCACGTTTTGGAAAGTAAAAGGTGACGTAACTTTTACTGCTTTTACTCAAAACCTGCGCTTCAATGTCTGGCCAGAAAGAAGTTCAAACAACTCAAAACTTGAACATTAAGGTTGTTTTACGTCTCTGCTTTGCTCAAGGTCTCTCAAACGCCTAAAATCACCTGCATGCACACTAAGGTGCATCGGCCCAACTCGGCTCGGGACAAATCGCAGTGAGGAATAACAGGGGAAAGTAGAGATGGGCTGAAGTGAAGAGAACCCATCGTCTCCGAACACTGGTGTCGACTCGACTCTCTTGCGAAGTCTTGCTTTCGCTCTGACGTCATAGAACGCTCTAAACAAACACAGTAAACTCAGTCAAAGCAGCCTTGGTCATGTCACGCAAACAATCTGTGGTATGGGACCATTTTCAGGTGCCGGACCTAGTTGAACGTCTGTTAACTGAGCAAATCATATAGCATGGTAAATGAACGAAATGGTTGAAATTTGAATAATGCTCAAAATGCGCCTTTAGTCTTTGGAACTTACGAATTAGGTATCTGACATTCGTCTCTCAGCAAATATCCAGATAAATAAGATTTGAACCCGGGACCTCTTTATTTTGAGGCTTACGTACTTATGATTAATAGAGTTAAATATTCAATACACACACACACACACACATTTCGCTATAGGTATGAAAAATGCACAGGCTAAAGCGACATGTTAAAAGGCAACGCGGCTATGACCTCCCTGCTCTTTAAATGACTACGAGGGGTGTAGCGAATGAAAGACGATTTCCACTTAAATCCAATGCGTGTTGAAATCTGTGCACCAATAGCTGCGGATATATCGGAAACGGTTAACTCTACTAACAAATATACATATATGCCATAAATTGCTTGTTTTAAAGAGTATACTACATTTTTGAGTTGTAAGAATTTGCCTATCTCTTACGGTTTACCAGAGTGAAGAGGCTTTCAAAGACTATTCTAAGGAATTCGAAAATATACATTTTATTTTTAATAAAATTTATCTTAAACATACGTAATTTTCACACAATCGTTAGTCAGTTTTGAGAAAACTAAAATTTTCGAAATATGTTCCAAGTAAACTATAGCTGGGTGTGGGAGTTTTTTGAAACTCTTAATGTTGCATCCCTGGCGGCTACTGATCTTAAATACCAAGTTTGGCATTAAGCTACCTTGCGTTTATCAGTTTTGCTGCTCACACGTACACACAGACCCTTTTTCTAAAAATGCTTGTTACTTTCTCTAGCACGTGTGTACATTTAATACCTATGCTTTGAGGTCCCCTGAGTCCAAAAAACATTTTTAGAAAAAGGACCATGTGTGTATGTGTGTGTTTGTGTTTTGTGTGTGTGTGTGTGTGGATAGAATAGCTCAAAGACGAAAATATCGTTAAATGCCAAACTTGGTGCTTATGTTTAGTATCTTCCATGGATACGTCACGAAGATTTCGAGAAACCCCGCCCCAAACTACCTTTACATGGAATACGTTTTGAAAATATTTTACTCTCAAAAATGGCTCGATGATATTGGTTAAAATACCGTATTCTAAATCCATTTACATCACACATAAAATGTATATATTCAATTTCTGAGAATAGCCTCTGAAGACATCTTTATTCTGGATTACTTTTGCTTAACTGGTAAACCGTAAGAGATAGATAAAATTTACTGCATTAAAACACATAATTTGTCATAGTTTTTTCTTTGTTTTTTTTAATTGACCGTTTTAGTGATATTGCTTCAATATTGGTTTCAAATTTTAAACTACATAACTTTATTCAAACGTTTCAGCTCTCTTGCTTTACTGCTGTCCATGCAAAACGAACCGAACTTCAATTGGTTAACATAGTAACCAGCTTTTAAAAGAGTTGAATATCAATTTAGCCTAATATATTTCCTTATTTCCCTTCTACTTACAAGGAACCAAGTAATAAGGACAATTTCTGTTAATGTTTAACTCTATTAGCATAAAGTAGATGGAAGAATAATCTCTTGTAAGAGTAGTTTATAAGTGGAACAGCTAGAAAAAGTCATGTGAATGGAGCACATCAGATTTATTTTGTATTTAGGGAGTCTCAAAACGCGTATTTCCAGTGGTATCCCGGTATCGAATTTTGGGTGGAATGCAATATCCTCCCCACTTCTGTGCGTAGTAGAAAAATTAGACACTTTCAGCATGAGCTCACATCACGTTGAGTATACCTACTGCATATTTTTTCATTTACAGAAACGCGTGTTTATATCTGTTGTGATAGATGGCATGTGGAAGAGGGATCGACTCCAGAACCGAGAGATCGGTTCCCGGGCGTTAAGTATTCGATTCTTCGCGACACCATTCGCGGAACATCTCTAGTGGAAAGTGAGGAAGAGCGTGAAAGGCGAAACTAGCGCGTCAAGCGGCAGGAAGGAAGGGGAGAGAGAGGGCGAGGACGAAGGGCGCGAGAGAAGGGCGAGAGGAGGTAGGGGTGAGAGAGGAGGATGGGTTGCTGACGGGGTGGGGCAGGTGGAGAGGTGTCAGGGAAAGACGGTGAGGGAGACAGAGGGGTAGTGGGAGAGAGAGAGAGCTATTTTGCTACAAATCTAGGAGTTGGAGCTTGCACTGCCATTTACTTAACCAAAGTGTACTTTGCACCTTGCGCCGTGCGTGCCTTGGCTCGTCGCTGAAGTCCGCTGGTACAGAAGAGCGTTTCTTGTCATTATAACAAAGACCAGCTTGGTCTCTCCCTCAATAACATAGATTAAACAACCGTAAGGCTACAACAATTTTGAACTGGTTTGGGCTACGGTTAATCTCATTGGTCATTTACATACTTAATTTATTTGTATTAAAGTCCCTTTGACTAGAGTTATATCACGATCCCATTGATCGTTTAAATGATATCATGCGCTAATTATTGTATGCTGTTTATTCAAAAACCAAACCAGTTTAAATTTATTAGTTTATTTTGATTTTTTGGCAACGTTGGGTGAGAATAGAATATTCAAAGACTGGATCTGTTCCTATTTTGACAGACTAAAACCAAGCATAAGAATAAAGTTAGGCATTTATTTTAAACAATTTAAAACAATGCTACCTATTCTTGTAATATTTAAGGTTAAAGTTAGCAGCTGTATTGCAATAAATTAAAAACATTTCACAAACATCTATTTCCAAAAACTTAACTTACTCCAAGTTGCGAAGTATAAAAAAACCAGCGAATTCCATGCATCGCGAGGGAAGATCAATGCAAGTAGATAATCATAATTCACACAAGAGAATCAAATTTACAATTCATCAAGAACGGTGGGGCGTCTTGTTTTTAAGGTAATGCATCTGCGAAATTTGGAATATCCACAATGTGCACGATATCCTGCTGAAATGTATGTAGGGCATTATACACAATAACAGTGAAGTTTTTGCTGTGTTACAACATTCTAGGTCGCATGGTTATTTAAATAATAACCTATTGTCTAAATTCATTTTTCTAATGAAAATATATTTTTAAAAATATTCACATTAGAAATTCAACTTTATAGTATATGAGTTTACAAATAGATTTATAATATTATTTTTTTTAAATCAACACCCAATTATTGTAGAAACTTATTACTTTTTTTTAACCCTCCAGAACTCTCAACTTTTCAAATTTGATTTTAGTTCTCCAAACTGGAGTCATGTTTTTAAAAAGTATATTATGGTAATTTTATGTGATGTATCTTTAAAAGGAAGTAAATTGAAATAATTTTTAAGCAAACTAGTATAAATTACATCCTATGGAGCATTTTGAGAAAGGAAAGATGCTGCAGAAATTAGCGATAAAAGAACTTCAAGGTTGGGCGTGGTTGTTAATAGCTATTTTTCTGTTCATCTATAGCTTTGTATTTCAAAGAAGCCGAGTGGAGCATAATGATATATTTTCTTAAATCTTAGATGTGGTGCTATACTGTTACGAAAAATAATCGTTTTAATGTTTCACAATTTTAGTCTAATTTCTCAGAATGGAAAGTGTTGAGAGAATGTCCGCTTTCGCTGTTTTCAGAAATTATATTATAATAATGCAAAATGCAACACCATGCAACATTAAGATATTCATCATGAGTATTATACGAATTTCAAAGGAAATAACTCTTAAACTTTATAAAGATAATTCGTTGACTAATGTTTAGGGCATTACAAAATATTGTAGTTCGAAGATGAATAAGAAATTAACGTATACAAGGGAGACTCAGCATCAGAAATGTATCTGGGTCTTCACATGTCACACATTTTAACTAATGGCGAGTTGCCGATTATAGGAACGTTAGTCGTTTGCTATGCACACGCTTCAGTTTTGAATTTTGAACCATTTGAAAAACACGTCATGTGCTGAGCGGAAATATTGATATTATTGTTAGTATTGCGTCATATTAGCATGTAGCGATATCCTGTAATTATCTTCAGTAATATTATCACAAAACGTATTACAACTAAACACGCTTTTATACATTAGAAGACGTTCTTAGTAGTAATCAGGAATTAAGCTTCATAATAAACTTCTAATGAAACCATATAATTTATCTCTAGCTAACATTTAATTCACATTAGTGAAAATACAGACGATGGAAATAACAAACATAAACAAAGCTCGAATGCCTAGAAGACACGTTGTTTGCGCAAACATACCAGGTAACAATTCAACACGATAATGCAGAAAGCATGAAGGAAATTGCGGGTGGAACCTTCTGCCTGTGCACTTCGTGCAGGTGAAGCACACCTTACCTTATTCATCGTGATCAACGAAATGACCAAGTTTTGTTATATTGTCATTCTCACACACGCCTTGGTGAGAGGCGAGTGGTCTAACCATTCGGCCGCGGTGCGGCCTGTAAGGCAGTGATTTCACTGTATTCAAGGACCACAATCCGTTGACGTACGCCTTTCAATAGAAATGAAACTTCCACTTGGACATCATGGTACAGTTCACCACAGTTATCCGTCAATTTGTTACCGTGAAAACGTCGTCGGAAAAGCCCCGTTCCGCATCAACCTAAGATGACATCAGTGGATGCAATTATATTTGCCAGCAGGATGAGGTTGAATTTCCTGTGCTCCTGGTAGGGAACACGAGATTCCATCTCGTAAAGTTCATCATCCCACGTACACATGTCGAACTGTGCTGCGACCTGTCCACTGGGAAGCCCTATGTGTCACAGGTTTTCCGTTCGTTGCACAACTTCCCCCACGTGGGAGCCAATGCAATTTGCAAGACAATCGCACAACGCTATGCTCCAATATTCCAATGATCACCAGCTTGAGCTTTGCTCTTTGAGCCTTACCAGCAAATGTGCTACAGGTCACTCTCCTTTGGGCAACTTGATGAAATCTTCCAGACGCTTCTTTCACATTCAGATGTCATCGTCGCCCTCTTTCAACTAAGTGTTTCCAGTAGTGCCTACCATTTCACCCACTGTTGAGAGAATTTGGTTGCATAAGTGGCGATAAAAGGATCAGGGTTGGGAGTTCTTCACCGAACTATTTTGCAATGCCCGGCCCTTGCCTGTCGCCCAAGAAAAAATATACTTCAGTGACTAGTGGAACGTTTTCACGGACCATGAAGAGAGGCTTGAACTGCCCGCGAGGGTGCCTTACCACTCATCCCCCAGGAACGCCGTAGCACAGGGAGGACCACATCGCGACCGGCATTCTCACACAGAACATCAAACCTGCACTAGCCGTTCACTATTACTTCCGAGAGATGTTTGTGCACCCAGCCTTGATAGAATCCAGGCATGTGTTGCCGCGTGAGGAATTTTGTAGCTTACATTTTAAATACTGAAGAACAATGCATTATCATACTTCGGGGACTGGTCACTTTAGTCCATCTCGTTGATGTGCCCTTGAGAAATACTATTCAGAAAGGCAATTTCTTTTTACGGAGAAGAGTAACGCATTCGTCAACGCAATTATTAATTTATGTATGTATGTATGTATGTATGTATGTATGTATGTATGTATGTATGTATGTAAGAATTACACAGTTTTGTCGTACAGGAGAAGAATCACGCAGAAACAACTTACCTGTATGCAAGAGTCCCAATACTAGTATTTTCTGATGTTTTCATTTCTTATGTGATACATTTAATTAATCAACTTAAGAGCTAATGAATAAAAATTGCACACTGTTTTGTGGTACATGAGAAGAATATAGGAGCAACTCGTGTAGGCAAGAGGTACAGTGTTAGTCTTATTTGAAATTTTATTTTTCTTCTTTTATTTCTTGTGTGATGATAACAGGGAGAGCAGATATTCTTTTAGTATAATTTCTAGTTCACTGTTGTTTTGTGCAATATACAAAATTCAATATTTTTACTGGTTGCTAAGAGTATATATGTGTATGAAAGTTTTGATACACGCTTTCATGCAACCGTTATGGAGGAGAACATCAATATTGAAAATAATATGAAATATGTTCATTTTTCACTCTTCTTAAATAAAGGGGGCTATATGTTTTGCACAGAGTTAACAAGGGAGAGGCCTTCATAGCTTCCAGTTAGGAAAATCCCGCACAAAACGGGACACCTGGCACCTCTATCAGTACTCCAGGTAAAGATGGGCTGAAATGAAGCCCGGAGTCGAGACTGTCGACTCCATCGACTCCGAACACTGGTGTCGACTCTCTCGCGAAGTCTTGCTTTCACTCTGACGTCATAAAACTTACTTTTCATGTAATTGCACTAACGTTTCGGTTAAGTCACTGAAGAAATTCCTGTTTGCATACTTGGACGTTGCTGGCTGGTTGTATAATCCTATAACTATTATTTGTACTCCCCCCTGTGCCAAAGATACAGCAATCACCCCTTCCAAACTGATTTCTAATTTAGTTATCTCAGCCTCCAGCTCAGACCTGAATGAAACTGATACCCCTCCTGGCCACCTTCCCCTCCTTCCCCGTGTCTCCCTTCCCCTACTAAAACTATGGAAATTAGCAAGTGTTACATTTTCTCCGTTTTTCAACCAAGTTTCTGTTAAACATACAACGTCAAAATCACTAAGGATATACAAGAAATTCTCGCTACCCAACCTTTTTTTGAAGCCTTCGATGTTCCATGTGACAATCCTCAGAGAAGGGGTTGGGTCCTATTGTTTCCTTGCTGATGGTCTTCCTACAACTTGGCTGACCCTTTGTCGAGCTGTTGTCAGCCTAAGGGCACGGAGGGGCGTTGTTGTTGGCTTTTCCGGCGAAGACTGTCTCACCCTCCTCTCCTCTTTGCCCTTCCCTGTCGACATAGCTTGAGGCACCTGATGTTCTGCTGAGGGACCTGCTACCTGCTGGGCTGATGCACTGGCTACCTGCTCTAGCTGCCCTGTCCTGGGTTCGGTCTTAAATATTGGATGAGAATCGTTCACGGAAACCAATCTCTAATTAGGGCAGTCTGCTACCGTGAACGGTTGCGAATGGAAGGTAATTTGACGTGGGCATCAAAATTAAAGAAAGGGTTGGAAACCATTGGGATGGGAGACATTTGGATGGCGGGGCACGAAAACAGGCGAAGTATTTGGAGAAAAATTAAGAAACGTCTCTGTGATATTGACAGACAGCAAATGATTGCGCAATGCACAGAGAAGGTGTCATTAGAAGTACAGTCTGGGCTGAAATCGGAGTGGGGTATGGAGCAATACATCAAAACAGGTACCAAACTCATTAGAGAGGGGCTCGCGTGGATTATACTAGAAGCATGGAGGAGCACGAAAATTTCTGACGAGAATGGTACGAGAATCTGTCCCATTTGCGAGGAGGAAGAGTCGTGGACTCACAACTTGGCAAGATGTAGGGGCACGGAGGAATGGCGGGAAAAATATTTGCCGCGATTTTTTACCGCTGCGAATGTAGGGATAGAAGCATGTTGGACGCTACTGGCAGGCACGGACAACATGGACGGGCTAGGTAAATTTATACTTAAGGTAAGACAGCTGAGATCTGAGGAGGCTGCCAATAGAGAAGGGGGGGGGAATAAGATCAACTAAACAAAAGTGACTACAATGTTCTACATACATATATATTATGTCATACTTAGGTCACTGTTGTGCTAGGGTTGTATATATTATGTGTATATATGTCTTTTAAGTGTAATTATCTATTATAAGAGGGTGCATTTATGAAGGGTACTCTGTGCTGTAAATTTAAATTGCTATATTTTAATATCTTTGTATCTTTATTTTCGGATTCACTCTTAATTTTATTGTTGTTTAATATTGCTTTTGACTGTGTATTTCCTTTGTCTTTTTATTTTTGTGTTTACTCTTCTAATTCTTTGTTGTGGTTGTTGTTTTAATATTGCTTGTAATGTGTATTGCAAAAGCACGTACGGTCTGTGGACCCGTGCGACTGTTGAAATTCTATGTATGATATTGCTATGTTAATAAATACACTGATTCATTCATTCATTCATTCATTCATTCATTCATAAAACTTACAGCCCCGCTCTAAACAAACGCAGTACCTCAGTCAACGCAAACTTGGTCATGTCGCGCAAACGGTATAGGACCAAGGACCATTTTCAGATACCGGACCTAGCTGTATGTCCGTTAACTGAGCAGCTCATATCGCATGGTAAATGAGCGAATTGTTTGAAATTTGAATAATGCTCAAAATAGACCTGTAGGCTTCGGAGCTTAAGAGTTAGGTATCTGACTTTCGTCGTATCAGGATAAGGCAACATCCTGAGAAAGCACATATCCAGTTAAATCACCCTGAGATTCGAACACGGGACCTCTTGAATTTGAGGTCTATGTACTTCTCAATAATAGAATTAAACATTCAATACATATAGACTCACAGACATACACACATTTCGCTGCAGGTATGAGAAGACAGGCTAAAGTGATAGATGTTAAGAACGTGGCTGTGAACTCCCTGCAATTTAAATGATTACGAGGGGGAAACAGATGAAAGGCGATTTCCAGTTAAATTCCATGCGTATTGAAATTTGTGCACCAATAATTGGGAATATAACGGAAACGGTTAACCTTACAAAGAAAAATGTATATGCCATAAATTGCTTGTTTTAACGAGCACTTAATTTTTTATGTAGTAAGAATATGCCCATCTTTGCGGTTTACCAGTTATGCAAACATCTAGAACAAAGAGACCTTCAAAGACTACTCTCGGGAATTTTAAAATATACATTTTATTTTCCATAAATATATCTTAAACATATGTTACTTTCACACAGTAGATAGCCAATTTTGAGATAGTCAAAATTTTCGAAAAGTGTTCCATGTAAAGAATAGCTGGGTGTGGGGGAGTTTTTTGAAACTCTTACTGCCCCAGGAGGCTACTAATCTTAAATACCAAGTTTGGCACTAAACGACTTTGCGTTTATGAGTTTTGCTGTTCACACATACACACAGACATATTTTTCTAAAAATGCGTGTTACTTTCTCCAGCACGTGTGTACATACAATGTATATAGTACCTAGAGAAGGTATTGTATTGTACCCTAAAATTCGGATCTCGAAATTTCCCGGAAATAAGCTTTGAGGTCCCCCTGAGTCCAAAAAGCATTTTTAGAAACATTTCCAGGTGAGTGTGTGTGTGTGCGTGTACAATATAGTTAAAAAACGAAAAAGCCGTTAAATACCAAACTTGGTATTTATGTTTAGTATCTTCCAAGGATGCGTCACGAAGATTTTCGGGAGACTCCACCCCAAACTACCTTTACATAGAACACTTTTTGAAAATGTTTTTTTCTCAAAAATGGCACGATGATTTTGATTAAAATACCTATGCTAAATATATTTAGATCACATACAAATTGCATATCTTCAATTTCTGAGAATCACCTCTGAAGACTCTTTATTCTGGATGATTTTGCATAATTGGTAAACCGTAAGAGATAGACAAAAATTTACAACATTAAAACACATAATTTGTCACAAAGTTTTTAGTTCACAGTTTTAGTGATATTCTTGTTATTGGTTTCAAATATGTAACTTTATTCAAACGGAAAGTCATCTTTCGTTTCACCTCTCGTTTTACTGCTGACCACGTAAAACGAACCGAACTTCAAATGTTTAACATAGTAACCAGCTTTTAAAGGATTTATCGCTTTAGCCTAATGTGCTCCCTAATTTTCCTTTTACTTACAAGGAAGCTAGTAATAAGACAATTTCTATTATCATGAGGTAAATGCAAGAATAATCTCCTGTAAGAATATTTTATTAGTGGAACAGCTTGGGAAAGTCATGTGAATGGAGCACATCAGATTTTTTTCTATTTAGTGAGTCTCAAAACGCGTATTTCCAGTGGTATCCCGATATCGAATTTTGTGTGGAATGCAATATCCTCCTCATTTCTGTGCGTAGTAGAAAAGGTAAGACACCTTCAGCACGAGTTCACATCATGTTGAGTATATACACAGCTTATTCTTTCACACAGTACTTCTATTTTGCAGACACGCGTTTTATACTGTTGTAACAACAGATGGCTTGCGGAAGAGGGAGTCGACTCCAGAACCGAGAGCATCGGTTCCCGGGCGTTAAAGTGTTCGATTCTTTGCGACACCATTCGCGACCCATCTCTAACTCCAGGTACTTTGCTGCTTTAAATTCTGGAGAACTCACTTAGCAAATGGGGAGTCAAATGGAGAAGACTACTGGGATTCCGCAACTGTATATGCACGGGATGAGCTGGCTTTCATCAATAGCCACAGCATGCCACCAGTCCAGTATTTTGTTTTGTCTGCCGACAACATTTTTCTCTTTTTCATGCGATTCCTTTCAGCCTCCTTAGGGATTTCATTTATTCATTTGGATCAATTTCGATTGATGTATTTATACCCGATGTTTTCTGTGCCTTTTGTAAATTTCTATTCTTTTATGCTTCATACGAAAGAAATTAGTAAGTGCTGTAAAGTTCATCCCTATTTGTCATCAATTAACCACATAATCAGCATGAACAGAGTAGGAATAAAATATGCATTTTGGGATAAATCATTTAGAGATATTTGTTTTTGTTTTCTTTTTCGGAACCCCTCTACGTCCTTACACACTTCCTGCAATTATTTATCCCGTTTCACGCCATTATACTTAAATGAAGCTCTATGTGAAAAATATTTGGTGTAATTGCGCAGTAAAAGATTTTTCCTTGAATAAAATCTAATTATGTGTATCAAGTGTTGATGGTATAATTAGCACATCATTTTCCAAATAAGGTGGTGTCGCAGTAACGTGTTAGACTTATTCGGGAGATCCCGGGTTTGATTCCCAGCGACCGCCCACTCTGTCCTATGAGTTTTTCGTGGTTTCCCCGGAGTTGCCAGGAGAATGCTGGGGCGGTTTTTCATTTACCACGATTTCCTTTCCAACATTTCCCGTTGATTCCGCTTCCCTCTCATCTTTGAGGTGTGCTTTCAAGTTTGTTGTATGTGGCAGTAGGGAGAGGGCGCGGCAGAATACTCCACTTAGACACTAGGTGGCTGCCAGGCCGACGAATCGCTTGTACGCTCTCTCTGGTGGCCCGCTAGTGAGGCGGGTCATCGGGCTTGGAAGCGTTATGGACTTCCGCGCGTCTTTGTGACGTGTCTGCCTACGACCTGTAGCCTCCTATAGTTTCTTCACTTCATTCTAGCCTTTTGGGTGTGTTAGCCACAACACATCTACGTAGGTCGCAGTGCACGTTGTTTCTCTATTTGTTCTCTAGCCTTTACCCTTTAATGCATCATTTGTGCTTAGATTATTATCTTGGCAAGGACATTTCCGAAGGAATTATAATTGAATTCTTATAAATTTGGAAATAAGGCTATTAATTCATGTTCTTGAGCACTAAATTAGGGGAACCTCCACCACGATTAGTGGCTAGTATCTCTTATGGTTTTATATGTGCTTTCAAATACGTGAAGACATTTTATTTCCACAGGAGAAGGTGGAGTGATGACATTAATATACTGCCATTTCAGAACCAGAAATAAATTGTTGACCGCGCCATGGCCGAGCGGTTAGACCACTCGTCCCTCACCTAGGCGGCCCGGGTTCAATCTCAAACGACGGCATGTGGGATTTGTGGTGGACAAAGGGGAGCAGGGGCCAGTTTTCTCTGGGTTCTCCGGTTTCCACCGCCATCCCATTCCACTGGTGCTCCATATTCATTCCATGTATCACCAGTGAGCGGGACACGTCTCCGCGATAAGCAAGAAGCTCTGCCAGTTTCCTTCCCATCGATTCTGAATTGAAATAGCCCCGCGTAAATAGCCCTATTATAGCCCTATTTTAACGCGCGGAGGAATATCTGCATATACAGGGTGGTTCGGCCACTTGGTACGACAAATATAAATGACGCAAGTAATAATGACCAGGACTAGAAAGTTCCTGCCTATTTCTTTATGCACGGTAAGAACGGCCAGATTTTACAATATCATGCGGCGCTACTTGCGCGAGCAAAGGTCAACGTAGAGTGTAACCCATTACTGCAAAATAGTTATCACTGCATAACACAGAACCACGTCAGTAGGAAGGAAGGCGTCCGAATAACATCTTTGTTCTGCTCAAATTTGGGCAAAATTTATTTTATAACCATAGTAAATTTTCTAACTGAGTACTTATCCGTGCACTTATTTAGAAACCGATGATAGTTCTAGTACACAAACTGCAAAACATCTATAATCGAATAGCTTCACAGTAATATATTACTGATTGCAAATGTGTTCAAAAAGTTACCCACAACTATCACGTTGTTACATTTCAGAGGTATGGAGCTGACTGAATCTACACTGTATATAGAACTGTCAATACTAATTTACTAATCGACGAGCATCCTACCTGAAATAAAGGTGAAAATGAAAAGGGTAATTGAAAGGAATTGCAGGGTTTAATGTGATATATTGCATACAAGCTGCACTTTTAAATCCCAACACATGCTATTTGCTTGGTGATATTGTTGCGGAATTGATAAAATATTTCAAAGATGTCCAAATATCATCATGTGAAGTGTAATGAATTTTATCACATTATATATCTTGTTTGTCGGAACGTAGAATGAGTTTTTATTTCAAAGGCTTCAGAAGTATATTATTGTTTTCAATAATACGCTGCAAATGAGTAAAGATTTAGTTTCATTCCTGCTTTGGTTTTTACCTAGTAAGAGTCTTAAAGCATTTAATAAATTAATTTTATTATTTGGATATTATTTTACATTCAGTCAGTAAATATTACAATCCGTACTATAGTTTCTTGGGTGTTTTCATAACGTAGATATGTAAAGAAGGAAACCAGTAACTCAGTCTGTGTATATGTAACAATTTGTATGTTTTACATAATTATCTAAATAGATGTGCATTTACGAATGTCTCAGAAGTCATTTTTGTTCTTTGGGAACAGCACTGTTTACTTGACAACAGGTTTGTTTACCTCTCCGCCTTATCTATGACGTGTTTTGATGTGGCGAGATGGTCGGTTGCAATCTGTTTGACGGTACGGCGAACGGTACAACATTCCTAGCTCTGATAATGACTCGTACACTATATGGTAGCCTTCTACTGGTAAACAATACTTTATATGCCCATTTACAGTACAATGAGAGATTACAGTATGAACTGAAACACCAGGAACTCTCTACAATTAGTTACTGCTAACGAACCCCTATATTAATCAAGGTGATGTAAAGTCATACACATTAACTCACATGTTTCTAGCATGCACTTATGGAATTCTTTACCCTATGCAGTTTGTTCTAAAATGGAAGAATTCATTTTACAATCGACGTTTTTCAGTTATATTAAGGTCTTAGGTTTCGCTCTCTGTTTTTAGCAATTCTTAGAGATTAAAATGGAATCAAACGGACTGCAGATTGTAGCTAAGAGCCATATAGATTTGCGATTGTAACTAGCAGAAGTAGTAGGAGATGTTTAATAAATGCAGTGCACAAATAATAACACTAATGCCACACAGTGATTAGCTTGTGCACGGCACTACCGAGAGTACATGTAGTGAGACCGCTGTACAGTACAACAGGGATGTGACGTCTCATAGCAGAGAAGAGCGCGACATTTTCTAACGCTCAGCTTTGTTCGACACTACTGTGAGTACACGCAGTGACTCGTGCTGTACAGTGCAGCAAGGATGTGATGTCTCCTAGCAGAGAGGAGCGCGACATTTTCTAACGCTGAGCTTTGTCCACACTACTGTGAGTACACGCAGTGACTCGTGCTGTACAGTGTAGCAAAGATATGATGTCTCCTAGCAGAGAGGAGCGCGACATTTTCTAACGCTCAGCTTTGTTCGACACAACTGTGAGTACACACAGTGACTCGTGCTGTACAGTGCAGCAAGGATGTGATGTCTCCTAGCAGAGAGGAGCGCGACATTTTCTAACGCTCAGCTTTGTTCGACACTACTGTGAGTACACGCAGTGACTCGTGCTGTACAGTGCAGCAAGGATGTGATGTCTCCTAGCAGAGAGGAGCGCGACATTTTCTAACGCTCAGCTTTGTTCGACACTACTGTGAGTGCACACAGTGACTCGTGCTGTACAGTACAGCAGGGATGTGAGTTCTCCTAGCAGAGAGGAGAGCGACATTTTCTAACGCTCAGCTTTGTTCGACACTACCGTGAGTACACGCAGTGACTCGTGCTGTACAGTACAGCAAGGATGTGATGTCTCCTAGCAGAGAGGAGAGCGACATTTTCTAACGCTCAGCTTTGTTCGACACTACTGTGAGTACACGCAGTGACTCGTGCTGTACAGTGCAGCAAGGATGTGATGTCTCCTAGCAGAGAGGAGCGCGACATTTTCTAACGCTCAGCTTTGTTCGACACTACTGTGAGTACATGCAGTGACTCGTGCTGTACAGTGCAGCAAGGATGTGATGTCTCCTAGCAGAGAGGAGCGCCACATTTTCTAACGCTCAGCTTTGTCCGATACTATTGTGAGTACACGCAGTGACTCGTGCTGTACAGTGCAGCAAGGATGTGATGTCTCCTAGCAGAGAGGAGCGCGACATTTTCTAACGCTCAGCTTTGTTCGACACTACTGTGAGTACACGCAGTGACTCGTGCTGTACAGTGCAGCAAGGATGTGATGTCTCCTAGCAGAGAGGAGCGCGACATTTTCTAACGCTCAGCTTTGTTCGACACTACTGTGAGTGCATGCAGTGACTCGTGCTGTACAGTGCAGCAAGGATGTGATGTCTCCTAGCAGAGAGGAGCGCCACATTTTCTAACGCTCAGCTTTGTCCGATACTACTGTGAGTACACGCAGTGACTCGTGCTGTACAGTGCAGCAAGGATGTGATGTCTCCTAGCAGAGAGGAGCGCGACATTTTCTAACGCTCAGCTTTGTTCGACACTACCGTGAGTACATGCAGTGACTCGTGCTGTACAGTGCAGCAAGGATGTGATGTCTCCTAGCAGAGAGGAGCGCGACATTTTCTAACGCTCAGCTTTGTTCGACACTACTGTGAGTGCATGCAGTGACTCGTGCTGTACAGTGCAGCAAGGATGTGATGTCTCCTAGCAGAGAGGAGCGCGACATTTTCTAACGCTCAGCTTTGTTCGACACTACTGTGAGTGCATGCAATGACTCGTGCTGTACAGTGCAGCAAGGATGTGATATCTCCTAGCAGAGAGGAGCGCGACATTTTCTAACGCTCAGCTTTGTTCGACACTACTGTGAGTGCATGCAGTGACTCGTGCTGTACAGTGCAGCAAGGATGTGATGTCTCCTAGCAGAGAGGAGCGCCACATTTTCTAACGCTCAGCTTTGTCCGATACTACTGTGAGTACACGCAGTGACTCGTGCTGTACAGTGCAGCAAGGATGTGATGTCTCCTAGCAGAGAGGAGCGCGACATTTTCTAACGCTCAGCTTTGTTCGACACTACCGTGAGTACATGCAGTGACTCGTGCTGTACAGTACAGCAAGGATGTGATGTCTCCTAGCAGAGAGGAGGGCAGACATTTTCTGTCACTCAGCTTGAGCACAGCACTACTGCGAGTACACTCACTGAGACAATTGTACAGTACAGCGGGAGTATGATGTCTTCTAGTGAATAGGGGCATGAGCATTTTCTGCCATTTAGCTTTCTCCGATACTACCCCGAGTACACAATAACCACAATGCATACCACGGTATATGTACGTATATCGAAGTATTCAATAACAATTAGAAATTTCACTTGTTGCGTATTAAAAATAGCTATCAAATTCAATATCTTAGATTTAAACGTGAAGGATTTATAATGAGAGGATGTTACGCATCATTATAAGATGCAAATATAAAGGACTTGCTATAATTCGAGATAAGATTGATTAATTTGACTAGAAATTTAAAAATGTACATTGTAAAACCATGGTGATATGACGATGAAAATAATTACAATATGATTTATATATTTGTTCATTGCACAATTGAGTTGTTCATACGTGTGTGTCTCTTTGTTGCTGTTTCATAATAGCTTTGTTTACGTAGTATTAATTGTATTGGTTAATTAATTCATATGTGATCTGTAGTTTTAAAATATTAAAGTAGTAATTAATTAGTGCATTTATTGACAAATTACATTCGTCTAATGGCGCACTGGCTAAATACTAGTACTCTCTGCTAATTTACACAGCAGCTACTTATGTAATGCAACAAACCTAACACAAATAACTCTGTATTTCGTATTTATGTATCAGCGGCTTTTAGAGTGATATTCAGGTACTTTCTCAAAACACAATAAACACTACTAGTAATATCTGTGAATGTAACTCTCCAGTAAATACATTTTTATGGCTACGTAGTAATTGTTTGTGTGTTGCCTTAAGTAAAGTACAAACTTTATATTAGCAAAAGTATTAAGTTATCATGCCATCCTTTCTTTATCATTTCGTTAACACAAGGTGTCTCATTAGATCATAATTTTTGGAACCTATCGCAAATATTAAGGAGCATATCGCAAATGATTTCTCTAAATTTCGTCTGGTATATCACTAGTTGGCTCTTGTTTTCATTTTTGAATCAACACCCGAAAAATGCTGCACTGGCCTGCTGCTCAGTTAACGGATATCCATTACATATATTCTGTGTCGGAGTTACCGTTAATACATATGCAAGGGTTTCTGAAATGCACCGACTGTCCAAGAGTGACGTTATTCGAACGTCTTTTTTTTTTTGGGGGGGAGGGGTTATACTATGTATGTGTCTGTTATCTTCGGAGTTTTTAGTTCCACTGATTCTCAAGGAGTGGTGTCTCAAACTCTCTATGCATAGTTCATAACTTGTTAGTTCTATCCTCTACTTTGGGAATATCTGAATCAAACGAAATTCAATTGTAGCAATTAAGACACCTATGCAATAGATTTATGATCACGGTTTCTAATGATATTTATACCAATAGAGATAAATATTTGGGTGCTATTCCTAAATATATTGATGATTCTACAGAGGAGTGAGATGTATTAAAACATCTATCAGTTACAGAAAAACTTTCGCTAAAACACTGTTTCTATTTACCTCATACCCTCCAAAACAAAGCGACCAATTCTGCCAAAATATTCTCGGAAAGCTTACAAAATGCGTTCTAATATCTTTCATCCTGAGTTGGAGATGCCGTGAAGGGACCAAATTACTTGTTTGTAGTGGTAGGTGCTAAGTATAATTCTTGAGATTTCACGATGTAAACGTTCAGATACATAGGATTAATCCTATGTCTACAATGCCATGTAAATAAACTACTGTAAACTATTCCTACAGATGGATAAAATAGAAATATGAGCAGTGAGAATTTAACCCTGTAGAATACAAAAGCAGTTAAATTCGACATTAGAAGATTGTTCGAAACTTAAAAAGCAAGCTGCTGAACTTATACTGGGTATACCTCCACAGAACACGATGAGCACTCTGGGAGGGTGGCAACAGGACGAAAAAAAAAGTTCAATCTGCAGAAAAACCATAGCTACGGGTTACTGAGGTTTTCAAACTGTGGCACTCATAGAATCACCCCAAAAGGACAGAACCATTGGCGAGATTCACTTTTGGACCAATTGGAGCAGGCTGTTCCATTTCAACTGGCCTGACTCAGAGTACTCCACGTACTCGGCTATACACATCCGAGCTGGATGCAATTCCCATCTGTATTGCATTTTGTAGGCAGACCTCAGTGAGCTATGAGTAGCTATCTTTCGTCTAGAACAGCTCGAATTGGAGGATACTATTCACACTAAACGCCCACATCTTACGAAAAAGAAAGGTGCATTTTATCAATGTAATGCGCCTTCACATTCTTCTGGGGTTGTTGCTGCAAAACAGCTTTCAATATCCACCATAAATGCCGAGTTTGTTTCCCAGTCATTGAATAGTCCCCCCCCCCCCCATCTGAAAAAATTACTGGGCGGAGGAATCGCATAATGAGGTTGAAGATTAGCTTATCTTGCACAGATGGATGCATTTTATTTTATTCTTGTTATTAAAACTTGGAAAGTCCTTAGAATTAATGTATTGATTTACAAGTAGATGTTGGAAGAATACCCCTCTTGAGTTTTCTTATTCAAGCCGCGAACTTTCAAAACGTTCCCCCCCCCCCTTTTTCTTACTTGTGAGCAGAAGTTGCATGACAATGATGTGTCTTTAAAGCTCCGAATTGTAATGCAAATTTTCAGACTTTTTAATTATAAAATGTAAAGGAACTAGAAGCTATATGATCCTGTTTAAATCTTGTAAGAAAAGGAACTTACTTTAATGAATAATATGCTTCTCTTATATTCAATATATTGTGTTCAAAATTATAAGAAAAACCAACTGTTATTAATATAAACCTAAATTCTAATTTAATAAGTCTTATGCCTGTATTATTTCATAACTAGGTAGGATAATTTTAGAAACGTTATAGTTACCTTCTGAAAACTTAAGTTTTTTTTGGGATAAGCTATCCTCTCCGAAATATCTTTTGAATAGAAAATGTTATGGAAGTGAATGACGTTTCATAGATAGAGGAGAAGTAATGTGAAATGTTAGTATCATGATGATATAAATAAACGTGTTGTTGGAACGCCACAATGATAGCAAGCAGTAAACTGCGACAAATACCTAACAAATAGAATACATTCTTAGGGCAATAAATGTAAACATATTGGGTAAAGAAAGAAAATAATCGGGGTATTAAATTCAATCCCAGGGAGCGAAAGTACGTTAAATAAAACAAAAGGTTAATTTAAAAGCATTACAACAAACTGTATAGTTATATATCCCAGCAACCTGGACATTATACAAGTAATATGTCGCTCGCCATGGCTCGCGACTTCGTTCGAGTCCTCTCTTAGGCATGGGTGTTTCTGTTACGCTTTTGTGTTTGTGTTCTATCACAGTAATTCTCTCTCCGCTGATGGTCAATTAGGTCACGTCTGAATGTGTGATCTTTTAAAAAAAACTTAAATACAAAAATACACCGATATACTACCGTTGAAAAGGACCAGGAATATCAAGGGTAAAGGGTTAAAGATTTAAGTTATGGAAAATGAAAAGAATAGTGTGTAAGTTAGATGCGTAAAGAGGATGGTAAGATAAATACGAAGAACATATTGGAATACATACCCAAAGGCAGGAGAAGTATGGATATCAGCGAGAACATGGGTGGTGGGTGATATCAGAAAATATCTTAAAAGAGTGGAAGAAGTCTTCAGAAGGACAAGTCTGCCTTGGGTTGCAAGAAAACCTACTGTTTCGTAGGAACTTCTCTAATGAAGTTTGTCCGGATGGGTAAGTAAAGTAGCTAAGTCCTTTAATAGAAAGCTCAAGTAATATAAAGCTTTTTATTATCAGCGTAGTTGGCTGACTCGGCAAAGATTAGTGTTCTACAGTTGAGTAGAGTAACGCTAACTCTCTGATGAAGCCCCAGAACTTGTCAGCGGCTGTCTGCTGAATCTTTATATACATTCATTTTAGTTCCGTGAACGCGAAAATAGATGTAAAAATGGCGTCGTGTACAGAAATGTGTGGCTAGTGCACAATGTGTGTCACAAGGGGTGGTTGTATAACAGATCTCACCAACAAGCCTCTGGCTGCTCACTGTTTACAACTACATACTCCTCTAAATGTGTACACAGCCAATAATATGTCTTCCAACTGTCTGGCCCTGATTACACAACATTATATTTTCAATACTAGACAAGTCTGTTTCCACATAAAAGTTACATACATTATGTTTCTTACAATAAGTACATTCATTACATACTTATTATGCATATTACACTTCCAAAACAGAGTGATCGACCTCAATTTCTTTCAAACAAGTATAGACAATTCAGTTACACGCACGAGCTATCTTACTGGCAGTTTACCCCATCTAACAGTATACAGTAGTGTTAGTATAACATTTATTTTAGTGCCTACCGATGCTGGCCATATTTTGTTGCATTTATTGCTTGTTAGTACTAAACGAAACACTTTTGTGAACTGAGAAAGAACAGAAAAGAATGAGATGGATTCGAACAGTTCAGTCGTGCATTATAGCATTAAAGTAGTGGTGGAACAGAGTGTGGGATGGGAGTTAGTAGGGAAGGACTTGGATGTTAAGTGGATTAGAAGGCTGAGAGGGTTGGAGAAGGGGCTCACCGGGGCATGCGTGAGATACATGCTAAACTCTGTTCACTGCACCACTCACAGTAACAGATACCCCAATGGCTTTTACAGTTGCTGCAGCTAAGGAGAGCTTCCAACATCGGTACTCAGCCGTTATTATCACGAAAGTTGCCTAATTCCCTGCGACAGGTTAAGTCTCGTGGCTGATATGTTCAGTTACTGTACATTATCCGAAAAAATATTAAATTGTAGTTTATATAGCTGCAATTAGAATGCACATCCACGGTGCTTGCGTGTGCTATTTCATAATGAGAAATTACAAGTTATAACTCTTGTATCATAAAGCTCATCTGGCCCATGTCCTGGGCATGTAATTCCTCCATAAGAAGAGCGTAAGCTTGTGAAGAAGAACAAATAAGTTACCATTTGGCCACTTGCTACTGTATTTCTTTGCGCAGCTCAATTCTTACCTTTCAGAATGTAACGCATTGTAATGCTGCTGAGTTTGTAATTAGAGGTATAACAATTAAACTTGCAATTAGCAAAAACTGGGAGAACAGTAATTTCTCTTACACGATTATTATCACACACTTTTAAAACAGTTCCGTTTTAACATAGAACCTACAGCAGCTATTAACCGATCTGAGGTTTTGCTGTTTTAAGAACTTCTTAGGTCGCCTCGGTAGTGTGGGAGTAGCGTATCTGCCTCATATTCCAGAGGTCGCGACTTCAAATATCACTTTATCTCGCTTCTGGAGTTTTTCACTTAACCTGAGAAGACGAATGACGAGTAAACGTTAACTCCATGGTATGACAGTTCACAAGGGACCTTAGCCTACCGCCCGGCCGCTGCATCCCTCATCTCGGCCCGAAGGTGTCATGAATGGGGTGCATTGCTGGAGGGTGAGATCAGCGTCTGGAGTCCCTCACGACCGGTCCCTCACTCTCTCGATCTGGAGCAGCTATTTCTCAATCAAGTAGTTCCTCAATTGGCCCCCTAGGGTCCTCACGAGGCTGAGGGTACCCTGGATCAGGTCTCCCAGCGGGGGAAAATTCCCCACGCCGGTACCGGGAATCGAACTCAGGTCTCCCACTTGGCAAGCAGCCACGCTACTTCCGCGCTAAGGAAACGACCCGAATGACGAGTAACTTTTTTAAATCCATGCCTTTTCATTGGATTAACTTTAACTCTAGCCTTCACAGGTCTATCGCAAAGTAATTCATAGAGTTATGTGCAAATAACGTCTGGTTAAAATACTTTTGGATATATTGTGGCCATAATTTCTACTTACCAATCTTCAGGATTCATTTTTTTTTTCTGAGATGCTATGCAGAAACATAAACATACGAATTTATTAAACAGTAACACCATTTGGGGTCTGATGGAATACGCAGCCAAGTTCTTGTTGACCAAGAGGCTCCGGTAGTGGGTCCGCTCTGGGCGCCGGCAAACTAAAGAGTGACCCAGGGTCTAGAAAGGCGTGGTTCAGGAACGTGCCTCACTGGGGTATTTCTGATGAATTATGAAGCTAAGCAATGGAAATGCCCTGTCGCCTAAGGCAGGCATGGACATTCTTGACCCCGCGTGTCAACGCATGCCAAGTCACTTTTCACCGCATCCCTTCTGATTTGCTGTTTGCACACACAACCAATCGTTCTACTTTTTTTTTTTTTACTCAAACTACATTTCCGGAGTTTGTCGGGACTCCGGCGCTGTATTCCCTTTTCCTCTTTATTCCTATTTCCCAGCATTTATTTTGTTTTTCTATTCGATTACCGTTTTTGTATTTTTTGTTTCTAATACATACACATACATACCTTTACAAACACACAAACACCCACGCCCAAAGCGGTACTCGAACCCACGATCCCCTGCGCCACGAAGCACTAAAGCAAGGCCCTTTAGCGTGTGCGGCCATGGGGACTGGCACTTATTGGTGAAACACTACTGTGTGCAATTAAGAGATGCTTTCTACATAAAAGGAAACGTACAACAAAAAATATAATGTCTTCCATTCAGATGACTTTCGCTACAGCTTTGCAACAAATTATTGTTAATAACTTATTCTTGTATCTACTTCATGCTAATCGAGATAAACATTAGCAGAAACGGTCTTATTACTTAGTTCTTTCAATTAGAAAGGAAATAAGGGAATACACTAGGCTAAACCGAAAGTCAAATGTTTTAAAATTCAGTTACTATGGGATTAAAATCCGATTCTTTGCTTGCTGAGGAGTTGACTAGTTCACGTTTGAGAAAATAAGTATTTTAAGACTAAAACCAATAAAAAGAAATATCTCAAAAACAGCCAAATTCATCAAAAAATGTATGACATAAATTATGTGTTTTTAACGAGATCTACAGATTTTGTGTAGTAAGCTTTTGTCTATCTCTTACGGTTTACTATTTATGCAAAAATTAAAAAAAAATCATCCAAAATAAGGACGTCTTTAGAGGCTATTCCCACCAAAATCAAGAGATTTTAATCAAAATCGTTACAGCCATGTTTGAGAAAATCAAGCTTTTTCAAAGTTTTTCCATGTAAAGGGTAGTTGAGAGGGGATTTTCTTGAAAATCTTCGTGTTGCATCCGTGGGAGGTACTGAACTTAAATATCAAGTTTGGTATATAGCAGTCTTTTCCATTTTGAGCTATGCTGCCCCTGACACACACACATACATGTATGTTTCTAAAAATGTTTGTTTTTGGATATAGGGGGTCTCAAAATATGTATTTCTGATAAAATCTCGGTGTCAAATTTTTGAATGGACTGCAATACTTTCGCTATCCACCTTATACATTGCAGACAAGTGTCTCTGAAGGCCTCTTCATTCTGGATGACTATTGTATGCAATACACAATATATTATGTCACATACCTTTTTTTTTTTTTTTTTTTTTTTTTTTTTTGCAGAGATGACCCTTTTCAAAATGTTCCGAGTTTTAAGCTAGTTAAACTTTTCTCACGGGAAGTCGATCTTTCTTTTTGCCTCTCTTCTGTTTACTCCTAGGGAACCACATTTCAATTGTTTCACATAGCAACCAGCTTTTAAAAGATTTGACTAGGGCTTTAGCCTGTACATTCCCTAATTTCCTTTCAATTTACAAAGAAGTAAGTAATATGACCAATTCTGATCATGTTTATCTCGGTCATGTTTTGTAAGAAAGTTGTTTGTGCAACAGCCAGAGAGAGTCATGTAATGAATCACATCAGATTTTTTTCTTGTCAAACTGGAACATATGGAAGAGAAAGCCGAGACAAGGGTATAACTTTCTCTACACGTACTAGATACATAGTGTACAGATAAGGTGCCTATCATATGGCCCTTAAAAATACGATGTCGAGATTTCAACGGAAATATATGTTTTGTGGTCCCCTGAGTCCTAAAAAACTTTTTTAGAAAAAGGTCCGTGTATCTGTGGAACAGCATAGCTCAAAAACTAAAAGACAGTTAAATACCAAACTTGGTATTTAAGTTTGGTATCTTCCAAGGATGCGACACGAAGATTTGCAAGAAAATCTCCCCCCATCCCAGATTACTCTTTACATGGAAAATATTTTGATTTTATCATAATTGGCCTTAAACGATTTTTTGTTAAAATGCAGTATATTAAAGCTATTGAGATCGCAAATCTTGAATTTTCCGGGAATAGCATGTGAAGACATGTTCATTCTGGATAAATTTTGCTGAATTTTGCATAACTGGTAAACCATAAGAGATACACAAACACTTACTATACAAAAAATGTAGATCTCGTTAAAATATACAATTTATGCCGTGTAAAGTTTTATTGTAGAGTTGACCGTTTCCGAGATATTCATTTTTATTGGTTTTAATTTTAAACTATGTATCTTCTCAGACGGAACCACCTTTCGTTTCATCTCTCTTTTGTTTTTATGGAAATGCAAAGTGAACCGAACTTCAATTGTTTACATACGGCCGTCTTTTAAAAAAATTGACTATCCTTTTAGCCTTCTTCTTACAAGGAAGCAAGTGATAAGATCATTTCTGCTTATGTTTATCTCAATTAGCATGATGCAGATAAGGGATTTATATGTTGTAAGAATAACTTGTTTGCAGAACAGGTAGACAAAGTTATGTGAATGGAACATATGACATTTTTTTATTTCCGATCTACGTTCACTAAAAATCGCAGCTCGATGGGTAACATGAATGCGACACTGGGCCCTTGTAAGCTGATTCCGCGTATACACAAGCTACCAAAGTTGACTTGACCCGCGTTCCCCTCTCGTTTGTCGCGTCACCTAGCACGTGGAGAGTGGCGTTACTGCGAGCGAGAAGCTGCCGGTCCCCATGGCTACGCTCGCTAAAGCGTCTCGCTTTGGTGCTTCGTGGGCAGGGGATCGTGGATTCGAGTCCCGCCTTGGGCATGGCTGTTATATGTTTGTGCAATGTGTATATGTTTGTAAAAGAAACAGTAAAACCAGTAAACCAGTAATCAGTAAAACCTACGGGGGGAAATGTAAATAGGGAAAAAAAAAAGAAAAAAAAAAAAAGGAACACCCTACTTAAGGGATCGGAAACTTGCAGTTACACAATGTTGATAAAGGATATTCAACTCGTAGTTATGAAGTGTTTTGTTGAGAAGCAATCTTTAAACATCGAAGTCTGATTACTTAATGTCACATACACTGTTTCTGCTTGTCCCTACGTTCCCTTTGTTATGCAAGATTAAACCGAGCCAGGTGAGACTGGCATTCGGGAGGTCCGAGTTCGATCCCCGTGGACCGCGCACTCTGGCCCTGGGGTTTTCCATGGGTTTCCTGGGTCCGCTATGTGCTGAATATCTATCACAGTTCCTTTCATTCCTTTATTTCATTTCCCTTCTTCATCTTTCAGTTCGGCGCAGGCGTGGCTTGAGGCTTTGCAGGCAGATGGCACGTTTGCTTGCTCCGAGGAAGCTACTCCCCCTGGTTGCACTGGTTGAGGCTAGGTGCCGTTGTAGAGGCCTCCTTTCGGCCTCCGTAGCGCGCCAGGGCTGCCATCTAGAGAACTGTTAGGGACTTCTGTGCGTCTCTGCGCTTAGCTCCGTCGCCTCCTGTGTGCTGGCCTGCGGTTTCCCACTTCTCAACCCTTCCCTGGGGCGGGGTGGTTAGGCCGCAAGAGATCAGTACCTGGTCGTAGTTGCCGACGTGTCCACCGCTGTTAACTGTTAACTACCCTTTACCCCCTATGCGAGATTAAAGGTTTGAATTACGTGTGGTGGCACCAAATTACATGAGCGCAGCTTTACACATACTGTAGGAATTGTAATGTTTGAAATTTTACATTTCCTTACGTAGTCTATAGAAAGGATTTGTCGAAACTGCACAATTCTCGATCTTGATTCACAACTATTAGCATTTATTTCTCTTAGGTAGTGATTTATAGAGAAAAGCCTTTCACACTGATGTGTAAAACACTTGTAACAAACTACTCATACAGCTAACTAAAGTTTTCTATCACCTCTAAACTGTACATGCGCTGTTTGAATTCAAAAACATTTGCAGGTTGTGACATGTAGCACTTAAACACGTTCTTTTATAAGCAGATAGCGGATTTTAGCAAATGTCTGTTCTTTTTTTTAAAAAAGCCTTGCGTTTACTTTTGTGTTTAGATGTTACATAATGTTTAGATCTAACAGTTTGATAACGCTTTAAGTGCCTATTTTGACATTAGTGCTTATTTTCCGACCTATCTATTTTAACCGTCAATTTTCCAGTTTATTGTTCCTGTTACATTCGCATTTCTGTGTTATTTGTGTTCTTTTACAGTACTCATAGAATCATTATTAAATCATAAAGATCTTCTTTCTGTGACTCTTAAGAGCATGTACTGTTAAACCAGCAAGACAGGAAGCTACTACAACATTTGCAGTAGCCGTTTTAGTGACATATTAATATTACAAATTAATACTTTGTGACAAACGCCACATTTTTCCATGGATATTTGGAGAAGGTTCTCCTTATTTGCAACTATGGCAATGATATATTAACCTATAATTGTAGGTATCGCTGTCAGTTGTGATGTGAAGTGATTTGGTTTGTGTTAAAGTCAACGTTACACATTAAATCATGTTAAGATAAGTAAATCACAGCTTTAGTGTTGTTTTTAATATATTCCTATTTTAACTTTAGTGAGCCTATTATAAGTAATGAAACATTACTTTTTGGTGCTAAACAAATAAAACTCGTTTTTCTTGCACGCATGATAGTAAAAGTTTTAAGTGGAAAACTTACTTATATAGCAATAGAGAGTCAGTGAGGAAATATGTTCCATAGTTGACATTTTGGGCAAATAGAAGTAGAGCTGTATTAGTATGCCACATGGTTTTAAAACAAACAACGAAGGTAAGCCGTAAATACAATTTTTGGAATCTAAATATTCAAGACAGTGTTGTAAATGTGAAACTATATTTCCGTGGATATAAGTAATTGTAATAATAATGAGATAAGTTTATGTAAAGGCAAGTATACATAACAAACGTATAATACTGATTAATGTACAAGAAAAATAATATTTGAGCAGCATAGTATTTTCAAGCAAGAGGAGAAGGTTAGCATTTGTTTATCAGGCTACAGAGCCTTTGTTAGAAAAAATAGCTTAACTTTTACTCGATTCTATTATACTCAATGAGTAAAGCAAAGAGCTAAGCGTTTTACAGGGGAATCCTTAAAAAAATAGAAGAAGGGAAGGTTTCATTGCATTTTACGTCACGTGATCAGTTTGAGCAGTCACCTGAGCAAGAGACGCGCAGTTTACGTCAACATTTCACCAAATAAGAGTAAAGCACAGCTAAGAGCTGAGATCACCATAGTAGGCAGAACATTTCATTCGGAGTATAGGTCTGCGAGTGTTAGGGTAATGGAAGACAATAAACAATACGAGTAAAGTATTGTTGTTTAGGAATAACCTGCTCATCAGTTAGGTATTTATAAAGTGTACAAAGCCACACAGTGAAATAAGAAAGGAATTATCCCATAGTAGAAAATGCAAGTAAAACTTGTGCTCAAAGGTGCTTCTTAGAGAATATTTAGGAATAAAGTGAAAGTTATTCATTCCTGTACTTTGTGAGTGTAATCTCGAAAATAGAAGTTTAACTGCCACTTTTCCCACCCCAGAGTGAGTTCAATAAGATGTTCGCCAACGAATTGAAATCAGAGCAACCAAAGGCAACGCAGAAGTCAACAAGTACGTGTTAGACAATAAGTTTACTCACAATACTGCGAATACCCTGTTTAAACGACGCAGCCACTTTCTGCAACAAGTAGAGGCAAATGGCGAATGAAGAAAATTCGATTTCAAGAAGCGTTAACATTTAAATATAACGTTAGCTCATATGTTCACTCAGTTAATGAGTGTAAGGTTCAAAACGTTGTCGTGAACGTTATAAATTAATAAACTACCCACGTGTTTGAAGAGAACAAGAATTGAGTAACTTGCAAAGTGATCAACAACGGATGCAAATGGCGTAACAGTGAAACATCGAAAGGGAGAATTACGGAACAAGAGCAATTAAGATGAAATATATTTCATTACGTGTTCGTCATTAAATGAAATCGTAATGTGACGAACATAGTATTTCATATTCAATGCATCAAATGCTCATGAGATTCCATGAACAAATTGAGAGCACCGATTAGAGGAAATAAAAGATACAAATCTATGTTGATGGTTTTCCAAAAAGTATGGCTAATGGAAACAAATATTCCTACATCTTCACGTTATTGGAATGCCTACAAAACAGCTTTCAACCACGTTCGTTTTTCTTAGAGAGTCTTTCGGTAATTCCAGGAAGAAATTCAAGCACAATAAATCATCTCGTTATAACAAAGTAGTGCAATAGCACGATTTTGCATTAGGGATACTGGGACTTGTGTTTTCAGATGAAAATAACATTTGTTTTCCATTTTTAACTATATAATAAATATTCTACCGGCACCTGGCCCCAGGCGTTGGTTTTCAAGCCCCCCATACGAGGAGGAACAGCAAAAGAAGACGAGGATGGAATATTCTATAGACACCTGTGAATCATTTTGGTTGAAGATTGTCAAGATTCTCCATTTTTAAAGGCCCAGCAACATGTTTAAATCACCCAATTAGTCGTACTTCTCGTTTCTGTATGTGGTCTTTTCGTACTTTGTGCAAGAGGTTTCTTCATTACGTATCAGTTTTTCTTAGATTTTATAGACATTTGCATGCATAAAGATTAAAGTGTGCATTTTCTGTTTGCTTCATTCATTAGCTAAAAGAATTAATGTATATTTAAATACAACACATTTATAAAAGCAAACATGCATTTCCTACAACTAATAACAACAACTTAAATAAAACTCTTTATTTTCAGTGTACTGAATATCGATTCCCAGTATCTGCGTGGGGATTTTTTCCCCGCTGGGAGACCTGGACCGGAGCGCACTCAGCCTCGTGAGGTCCCTGGAGGGGCCAATTGAGGAGCTACTTAACGGAGAAGTAGCGGCTCCAGGTCGTGAAGACCGCATTAACTGGCCGGGGGGATCAAAGCGCTGACTACGTCTCACCCCCACCCCCAATACTGCACCCCATCCTTGACGTCTGTAATGGACTGAGATGGTGGACGCAGCGGCCGGGCAGTAGGCCAAGTGTCAGTGACCTGTGCCAAGGAGTCACAAAGTACACACATTTTTACTATCGCACTCTCTGAAAAATGTGAATGCACAAGGTAGTTTTAGAACATTTGACATTTTGTCGCTAGTTGAAACATTTAGTTGTATTATCTGACAAACTGTTTAAGGCAGAGCATTTAGTTTTTGCACCATCATTTCTTCTATCAAGTGTGTCAATTTTCAAGAAAATAACTTAAAAAAAGGTTTGGCAAACTCGCTCCTAGCGTCCGTTAATTGAAAGTTTGCAATAAATCTTACTTAATTTTTTGTTCTTTATTTTAGTTGTAATTAGAACAATTAATTAAATAGTTGAACAACTGAATTCCTCTCACTTGAAATAAAGGTAAAGAACCGCTTACGTGTAACGTTCCATTGATTTTTCTACTCTCTATCATTTATTTTCATATAGCTTTTAAAAGATGTTCTCGCAAAAGCTTAATTTTCTATTTATTTAATTGTAATCGAGATTAAACTTTACAGAAATGGTTTCGACACAAACCTACTTCGTTGAAAGTACAAGGGGCTAGAGGAAACCAGAGGATAACAATATGCTTATAATTTGGCCGCTATATGGCCAAGAAATTCCATATTTTTTCAATAAATTTCGAGAATCAAATGAATACAGACACTGCTTTAAAAATTACGAAAGTATTATGCAATTGAAATTAATAATAAGGAAATATTTCGGAAATGGCCGGTGGCACAGAAAAGGCATTTGAAATAAGTTCTGTGGTTAAAGAGATCCACATTTTTGTGTGGTGTGTTTTCGGCAATGGCTTACTCTTTAGCAGTTATGCAAAATATACAACGTTAATTGTTAATGAAGAGGCTATTCCCAGAAATTAGAATACTTACATTCTATTTGTCATATAAATATCTTAAACATATGGTCGTTTAATCAAACTAGTTAAGCCTGTTTTAAAGTGGGGTATTTTCTTGAAAATCTTCGTGTGCATATTTGGAAGAGGTTGATCCTAAACACTAAGCTTGCATTTTTGTGTTATTTATTTTTTGACGCTTCATTTTTGTGTCATACTGTTCGCAGGCACACACAGTCACATACACAAGAACCTTTTTCAAAACCATTTTCTTTTCATTTATGGGTATCAACTCGTATCATTCTGATTACTTTCGACAAACATTTTTTTTTAGTACAATACAAATATTTCCTTTTGGTAGAGAAAGTAAAATTCCAATTTACACATAAGCTATAAAACCCACTGACATGAGGCCATTGCAATATTGATGTTTTAGATTCAGCTGCAATTTTTAGAGTGAAAATAGATCGAAAACAAGATCCAAGTGTTGATTTCACTCCCATATTGCTCATATTCGACAGAAAAGAAAATTAAAAATTTTTAAGTTGCAACGGCTGACTTTAGGTTTATCTTCCGCTCAACGATCAGCTGCCTGGTAGTATGCAACCAAGATCTCATTTAGTGAAGAGAATGTCGCCAACAGTTGTGCTTTATTACTTTGTCTACACGTACAATGAATATAGTCTATAGAGAAGGCATTGTATTGCAACCAAAATTCGATGTCGAGATTTCAATGGAAATATATGTTTTGAGGTCCCCTACATCCAAAAAAGTATTTTTAGAAAAAGGTCCGAAGGTGTGTCTGTGGATTGCATAGCTCAAAAACTAAAAGACTGTTAAATACCAAACTTGGTATTTAGGTTTCTTACTTCCAGGGGTGTACCACGAAGACTTTCAGCATTTAAAGCAATTTCTACTGTTCCACTAGGTAACTATCAGAGGCACTATTTTTCCCTTGGTTTTATTTGACCAATTCTGAAACCGGTGCCTTTTTATATCGGGCATCATATAGGGGTTATGCTCAGTTGCTATTCACAGCAAGTCAGTTGCACAAAAATCGGAATGCATTACAAGGAGGCATCCGTTATAAATGAAACTAAGCTAAAATGTATTGTGTCGTAGTTATTGACCTCAGTTATTACGTGGAAGGTTGCAGAGACAACTTGACAGGATAGCACAATCACCGAAATACCAGAAGCATTATCGAGATATAACAGGATTGTTATTGAACTTATTTCTCCCCGCCTCCCGAACATTCTAAGTCTCTAGAAATTTCCGGCGGCTATATAAGCGAGCGCTCTAATATTGATTACGTTTGGTGAGTGAGTGCGTTTCTGATGCGACATCTGATGTGCTATTCGGCGTCCTCCAAGTGAGGTTATGACGATAGTTGTGGCGTTCTGCGAGAGATTAAGAGAGGTCTTGTGTTGGACTCCCCAGTGGATGAACCGCCCGAATCGTGAATATTTCATTATGCCGCCACATTGCGAAAAAGTGCAATGGTGGTCAGATCTCAATGAAGTAAAGTGGACAAAGTCATAAAAAAGCTAGTTTGTTAACCGCTTTGTATACCATTGTGTAGTTCCAAATGAAGAAAATCTATGATTTCCATAATCTATATATTACTGAAAGTAGAATTACGCGTTTCAAGGCTTCAATTAAGGATTACCAAACTCATTTGGAACGTTTCTTTAAAATAATAAAATCGTTCTACTTTTAGCTCTTTCAGTGCTACTTAACTTAACTCAGCCAGCGAGCGCAGAGTACGAGACGCTGTATGCTGACCACGTGATTTGAGATCACATCTTATATTGCCTGTCACGTATACATCTGCTAGAATGTCTGGTAGCTCTTATTTTTACGTCAGTGAAAATTTTAACTTTCTGCGAATACAGGGCAGGACAAACAGGGCATACAAACTTGTAGGATTTGTGTTAACACTGAAAATAGCAAGCTGACTTCTCATCATCAAATGTAAACTTGTCTTTATGAAATGCATATAGTCACAGGCACTTTCTTGTGTAAATAGCGAAATCCAAAATCCAAAACAAAAGCCGGGTGTCTGTCATAAACACACATTATCATTCAGAAGACAAACAGTACATTCTAGAACAGAAATGTGACGAAGCAGTGAACAAATGACGATTTAAAGGGAGATAGTACTCTAATGGGTATTTAGTGGTTAATATTAAGGTGTTAATCATCATTTCTGTTGATAGATGATGCCAACGTTTTTCTGTATGCTCGGTTGCGTTAATACTTTGACCCTTATCATTTTTGCGGGAAGTTAAAGTGTCTATTCGTGAAATACTACGACGAAATCTTCGGAATGTTTAATAGTATTTCGTTTCAACTCCTACTACTTCCGGCACCACAGGCGGTGTCATTGGTGTTAGGATAGAATAAGTAGGGTGGGAACTTGACACCGAAATAGTACACTTTTAGTACCCATGTCCTACTAGGGAGGGGGTGAAAGACACCGGGCTGCCAGAAGCAGGAGTAAAGACTTAGCTACTACACGGTCCCTGCAGCTATCAGCGCCGGGCATGCAGACTGGAGACTCTAACCTGTACAGGATCCATTGCCTTTAACGGGCGGACCTTATGGCCGGATAACTAACCCAAGCCTGAAGAACGGTAAGGGCTCCATAGAGCACTATTTTGTCCTTCCACGCCGCACCGAAGCACCATCTCAGACTCTTGCAGCGCTGAGATAGCTCAGTGAGGCAAAGGAGAAATGGAGCGGCGTGGAGGAACACGACTTTTAGGGAAAGAAACCATTTCAACATGCACTTGTGACCAGGAAAACCCTCGAAAAACCCATGGGTAGGAGTAGACGGTAATGTGAATCGTACACTCTACCGTTGCACCACTTTGCTAGTCACCCTGGTGATGCTTCTATTTCTTCATTTGCTCTTCCTTATGCCCTTTCGAGCGTCAGGTTTCCTCAGCCGGTCATGATCCATTTCCTATATTTTGTCCTATCCCTAGTTAGTTGTTTTACTTCTCTCAAAGTCTTTCCTTTCTTGTTCACTATTTTCTCTATATAATCACTCCATCCTATTCTTGGTCTCCCTCTCCCTCTTCTTCCTTCCCCTCTGGCCTCCCATACCTGTTTCAGCTTCCTGCTCTCATCCATCCTATTTATGTGTCCAAACCATCTTAAAACATTTGCTTCTATATGTTTTATTACTGATTCTTAATTAAGGATATTTTTATTTGAGAGTTTCTTATCATGTCACTTCTGGTATTTCCTGTACATTTCCGTAAATACTTCATTTCTGTACTTGTAATTCTACTCTCATGTTTCGATAATAATGTCCAGGTTTCTGAGCCATAAAGAAGTGTTGGGAGATAAACTGTGACATATTTTCGCATTTTTGTATCATTGTTAATTTACTTTTTTTTCCTATTATTTTATTTCTATTGATTTGGTAATAGATTTGGTTTGCCTTATTTATTCTATGATTTATTTCTATATCTATTTTTCCTTTTGAATTGACGATTGTCCCTAAATATTCAAAGTTTTCAATTTGCTCCATGGTTTCTCTGTTCCATTCAATATTTATTCTTCTCTGTACCCCTTTTGTTACACGCATTACTTTGCTTTTATTTACATTTACTTCCATCAGGTGATACACGAAATTAAATGAAAATCGGGAAAGGAAGAGTTCAGGTCTATAGTGACTTTCAAATGGGGTCTCTCATAAATACTACTTGCGCTAAAACAAAATATTCAAATTTTGCAAAAAAAAAAAAAAAAAAAATCACGAGGAAGATAGGGAATAATGTTTGTAGCAGAACCGTAAAAACCACACATTTTTAGTTAAAATAGTTTTCATTATGCACATGACTAAACATTATGTCGCTAGGCAGATTTGCATGCTCAGTGCGAGCGAGAGGGAAATATGAACAGAGTCGGGGTAGCGACCTTGCAACGCAGAGCACAATAACGCATCTCATTCGCTGCAGAGTAGAACTCTTCCCAATTGAAAAACATTATAAGCTGATTACTCCGCGGCATTTTTTAGTTGTGAGAACTGAAGAAACCTGCGTAAAAACTTATTCGGGAAGGACGGTTCTGGTGGAATTTGAACCGCAGTTGACGAGTTCTGTCTTGCCGACCTCGGCTACACGCGCCGCTTCACTTCTGCATTTATGACGAAATGAATTAGGAATGGAAAGTTTTATCATGGCCGATCTGGACTTAGTAAGATGCCATGAAGTGCGTAGAGGTTATGCTTCGCTGAGTCACGCTGTGAGCTGGATGTGGCTGTCCCCACGCATCTAAACCCAAGGAGCAAACTAATCTGCGAAACAAGGAGGTTCTCAAGTTAAAGATCTTAACAGCTACGGTGCTAACAACGTGCCTCGCTGTAAAACCGGGCTTAGCTTTGTTTTCAACTTAATTAAAACAGTATCAATAGAGTCGAAGACAAATTTGAATGCAAGAAAAGGATTTATGAAATGCGTGGGTAGTGGGTTAATTACGGCTGAACCTGAATGCTTGTCACAACTGCCTAAGTTTATTTAATTACTGTGTGGCGTTAAACTTAGCTGAATGGAATGCGCCAACATCTTTCGCCGCAGTACGAAAACGATATTTGTAAAATAGAATTTCCAACTTCTAAAGGATGCTTACAGAGTGTTACGCTTTATAACGATCACGGATATGCAACAAAAGGGAATGAGGTTACATTTATAACTAAAGCTTTGTTTTTCTATTTTATTTACGTCACTTTAACTTCTTGGTCATATCGCGACGGATCTGTTAGGTTAGATACTCTTTGATCGGTATATCTGGACAGCAGTCTTCTTGTCTGATCCCCATACCATACCACTTTAACTTCGTGTCAAGCAGGTGGTGTTAGTGTGCCATCCAGGCTAGCGGTTTTCACAAATCTGTGCTCAGATGGAGTACAGTCAGCTTTCGAGGTCTCATCCCTTTACACCATAGCATCGTTCCAGGTTCGTCATTCTGTGGTTACGTGCCGTTGGCTCCCCGACAGGCTTCTGACCCCTAGGCACCCCCTTGTAAGTCCTAGGGGGTAATCAGTCCTCCATACGGGGAGGGCAAGCCGACTACGTAACGTATTTCATTTTACTCTAAAACTTACTTTATAGTCTCTAGAATAGGCTCCCATATTTCTTTCGTCAAACATTTCCTCTCGAAATCTGTCATTTACGCCACTTTTAAAACTCTGAATACCCCGCTATTGAAACGGCTATGACAAAGTTAAATTCTGAACGGTATTTGATGATTAATTTTGAAATCTAGAGGCATTTTTATTATTATTGTTTTTATTATTATTATCGTCATCATCATGATTACCATTATTGTTATTATTAATATTATTATTATTATTACCATAATTCATATTGTAATTTTTTCTCACGAAATCACAAGAGCATTGAGGTGAAAACACATGGCCGTATAATTTAAGCAAATTGTGACTTTGGTGTGAAGTTCCAATGATGACATTTTTATTTTCCTAAGTGTTATAATCAAGCATTTGGTTATGAAATACATGTTTGCTTCTAGAATAGCGATATAGCATGTACATTTTTTTTTGGTAGTGTTTAACGCCCGCTTTTACTGCAGTAGCACCGCAGGCGATGACACCGATGATTCATGAAGATGGAGCCCCGGTGGAATGCGATGGCGGAGGAAACCGGAGAACCCGGAGAAAACCCACCCCTGCGCCGCTTTGTCCACCACAAATCTCAATGCGGTTGCTTGGGATCGCGAGGCGAGTGGTCTGACCACTCGCCCACGTCACGGCCCGCACATACAATAAAATTATATGTACATATAGTAGTATAGGAAAAAAAAACGATTTTTTGTAGGCCTAGTTCTTTAAGCGTATGTTCCAATGTGTGATCAGTAACAAAAACAATAAATACATTCTTGATGTTCAAATGACTTTCTCTAACTCCTCTGCAAACACATTTTTTTAAAAGATTCTTCTTCTTTCTACTTCATGATAATCGAGTTAAACATTAGAAGAATGCTCTTATTACTTAGCTCTTTATAAATAGAGGTGAACTAAACTGATACTCTAGACTAAAACGATAGTAACATCTTTTGAAGGATGTCGCTACATGATTGTCATTGAAATTCGGTTCTTTGCTTGGCCAGGAATAAAACAAAAATAAACGCGGAGGAGTTCCTATTTCAAAAAAGTATAAGTATTTTAAAATTTAAAAATAACAAGGAATGTTGTGTATCTCCAGAAAAAAAAATTTATAACACATAATTGGTGTGTATTGACGAGATTTACAGTTTCTGTGTAGTAAGTGTTTGTGTATCTTTTGCAGTTCACCAGTTATGCAAAAGCCATTCAGAATGAAGAGGGCTTCAGAGGCTATTCCAAGAAAATTCAGGATATGCATTTTACTGATACTGATATATTCATATACATCATATATGGTTATTTTACTCAAAGTCGTAAAAACTATTTTTGAGAAAATAACATTTTTTTCGCAAATATTGTCACATGCAGAATGTGGTACTACTGCGTTAGGATCCACATTCTAAGTGTGGCATGATTGACTAATTAATTTTATTGTTTTGGCTGTACTGTAGAAAAAAGGTTAGTTTAAAATAACGACGGGAGCGTGGCTTTTCGGCCTCTTTGCCAGCGGGACGACGTGGGGTGCGCATCGCACGTTTTTAGTAATCATGTAATTAATAATGGAGCTATAGTATTCACCCAGATTTTGGCTACGCATCATCCAGCGTCAACATAACAGGTAAAAGTTTAATATATCAATTAGCTGGAATTACTCTTGAATTAACATGTTTTAATTTAGTAGTTTGATTTTGTTCCCAGATTTCCTTGTTTTACTCCTGAGTTTGCTAATTTCCCATAAGTTAGCATGGGGGATACGTCCCTCATGTCGCATCCAGTTAGAATAGTTTTGTATTTGCCTTTCGCAGCCACAGCGAGTTCCCCGAGTTATTAGTAGAAAAGGCGGTTGCGACAATATTTATATGTAAACTTTAGTTTGGGGTGAGGGATTTTCTTGAAAATCTTGGTATCGCGTTCTTGGGAGACACTAAACTTAAATATTAGGTATTTAACGAATTTTCGTTTTTGAGTTATGCTTTCCACAGACACACACGGTCCTTTTTCTAAAAAAGTATTTTTCTTTTGATTCAGAGGCTCTCAAGGCATATATCTTCGGTGAAATCTCACCATCGAATTTTTGGGTGGAATACAATAGCTTTTCTAACTACGTGCTAGACAAAGTAAAAGTTCGGCATGGGCCTGAATTACTTTCTCAGGCTGACTCATCTATGCAGAACACAGCTAAGCAATATTGACTGTGTGTAAGATTGTATATGTAAACGACATTTCGCTCGCCTCACAGTAAGAGGTAGCGCAATCCAAGTGACCAAAGTTTCCTCGGTGCAAAGCTTCTGTTTCTCACTACTCAGTAGAATTGACTTTGCAGTGAAATACCATTTGTATGAGATTTTTCAGTATTGTTGATAACAACAGAAGAATAGCAGAAATACTGGAAACGTGACAACACATTCTCCGGTGCTTCAGAAAAGATACAGAGAGCGTACTTTGATGTGCACTTATAACAATAATACAGGACGACGGCATTTGTTTCTTTATTTCTTGTTTCCTCAGGCATTTTTGAACGACAGGGACCTATTAACACTGAAAGACACTATTTTATTATGGGATAATGTGAAACCTACGGTCGACTATAGGCTGAATTACACTTTTGTCTCTCATAGACTTTAAAGTGTTTTAGTGTACAAGAAGAGAGCTTGAAAGTCAATTACATTGAAAGAAACATCTGATGCAGCAATGTATTTCTTTTAACATTAAACAGTTTTAAGACATAACAGTGAATTTTGTGTTTTAAATGGCAATGTTGTAATATTTTGTGTTTTAAATGGCAATGTTGTAATATTTTGTGTTTTAAATTACAATGTTGTAATATTTTGTGTTTTAAATGGCAATGTTGTAATATTTTGTGTTTTAAATGGCAATGTTGTAATATTTTGTGTTTCAAATGGCAATGTTGTAATATTTTGTGTTTTAAATGGCAATGTTGTAATATTTGTGTTTTAAATGGCAATGTTGTAATATTTTTTGTTTTAAATGGCAATGTTGTAATATTTTATGTTTTAAATGGCAATGTTGTAATATTTTTCTATGGATTAAATTAAATTAGATTTTATTTGTGGACACTCCTTAACTGCTGCGGTTCTCACCTCGCATTCTATATTGTGTATGAAAGACAGCTTAATTTTGCTCCGAGGTCTCTTTATCAGGCTTAATGTCCTTTTACGTGCAGTAGATTTACGGCATGGGACCAACCGCTTTACTTCCCTTCCGAAGAAAGTTATGCTAAGGATTTTTACGTCCGGAAAGATGCATCCTTCTCGCCGGGTTTGAATCCACAAACTTAGGAACCACAGGCTACCATGTTACCTCTAGACCACAGAGGATAAAAAATTGCTATAAATGTTGTATATGCTGAAGATCTTACATAAAAATAAATAAGCTGTATAGGAAATTAAATAGGAAATAACTCCAATGTATTTCGGTGTACTTATTGGTAAAATTTTCCTTGCGTTATCAGTTTTATTGTTATCGCAGTTAACGTGCGGATTCGTTTGATGACTAGTATCGTTTATGGCAGCAGCAGTTTGGCAGGCAGTCATTACATGTGGATTCGGAATGAAACATTCTCTGCTAGCAAGTACTATACCATTGGGTCTAAGGGGATCATTAATAGACAAACACTATTATTGGTGTGAATTTACCTTGTGATTGACATTCCTGCTGACACATGGTTGTCTCTGTTCGCTGTGGCCATACTTACTCCTAGTCCGTCTGCAGCGGCTGTACTCGAAGATCATTTTCTTCCAGTTCCCCTTCACTGATATATTTCATCACATTCGCTTTCCCTATCTGGAATCGATGGTGTTACTTAAGTTTATAATCACACGTTCCTCTGCTTTCTCTAAAATGCCTTCCTCTTTCCATGCATTTTCTATCACATCTTTCGTATTTTGAACTACTTTTCCCTATTTCTCACTAGTTACCTAGTACATTCCTTTCAAAATTAGGTCCGATGCTTCACTAGATGTAAAAGTTTTATTATTCCAGCTAACGTAACCTCTGCTTATCATGCCTGTAAGACATTTTCAAATCACAGTGCCACTCCTAATAGGTAGTTGTTGGAAGAGAACAAGAGCAAGTCCGCGAGATAGATTTGTAATAACGATTATAAATGTAAATCCTTAGGGAATTACTGTATATTACACAACCCAACTTTTCACGGAATGAAATCAAGCACTCAAATTCCAATCAAATCGTTATGAGCATGGGAACGCACGAGTAAATTTCCACTGAACCCGTAGATGTTGCAACGCCGATGACATCACATCTCTGACAGTAATGAATGCACTCTTACGCTATGATTGGCGAGCAACCTGACGAGCCCCTGCCTGCTGACAACATACCCCATATGTGTCAGTCACTACGAAATTTCTCACCGACATTAAATGAGGTCATTGATGCCGTTCCCTACTTTCCGCATGACTTCTGAAACGTAGCTGAGGGGAACTCCTCGTGGAGTCGCAGTTCTGCTGTCTCGGAATAGGTACCCTATCATTGGTTACAAGAGGAATGCCATTGGACAAATACCAAATGGGTGTCACCGACGCCACCTTCTACACCTTTAGGACAGTAGGGACTTCGAAAACGGTGGCTCAGTCGCCATGGCTTTGTTCTCAGACGTTAATGAGTCTTTTGCATAAACTATACTATCAAGTGCGCGCGCAGCTCTTTGTTGAATGGAGTAGTGAAAGTATAGTTTTTGAGAGCGCTTTCATTGCTGTGTGCAGCCTCAAAGGTTCACGACACATCATGAGCTTGTTCTCGCAGGATATTTGCTGTAATATCGCTATCACGTCATAACGGAACTATCGTCTTCTTAAATTAACCATTATCTTACAGAAAAGTAATGGGACAAAGAGAAATTACTGCAAAAATAATTTTATGTATTAACATTAACGAATGATGCAAAAAGAACGGGTTCAATTCCGTCATCAGGGAGCCATTAGTAAAGCAAGAGTCGGGGCTAAGTAATTAGGTTGAAGTCAGAAGAAGCGAGCGAATTTATTTGCTCTAGGAAAGTCATCCTCAAGAAATCCGTTAGCTAAAGCTTCAGGCCAGGAGAATAATTAATAAGCTAAGAAATCTAAAGGATGTCGGGAAAGCGGACGCAGCCTACTTTCTGGGAATTAGATGCATAACAAAGTGCTTAAAATGTAGTTAGGGAAATAACAAAAGTGTCAGATGTGCATAACAGGTACGATGACAACGTATAACAGGAATTTTGGTGAGACTTAGAAATTGACAAGGCTTACGTAAATCAAAAAAAAAATATTACTACTGTATGTTATGCTTAGTTGTGTTACTACTGTTGCAAGTTAGCGATTTAGGGGAGATCAACTGGAAATCAGAGGTTTTGGACAACATTTATGTTTTTTTTTATTTTTATTACTAAACAAATCTTTGCTGCTTTCTGTACTTGAAAGTGGTATACTTTTATACCCTACGCCATTTTTAAATGTCTGAATGACCATTCAAACACGAGATTACACCACATTTCTAATGGTGAGCATATTTTTATCTTGTGCATTTCTCAAAACTAAATTTTTCTTCATATGAAATGTTCGATTTGGAGAAATTTTGACGAGCTTACTATGGCATTTATAATATGAACTCTTTAGGATATTTATTTTATACTTAGTTTGTGTTTTGATGACACTGAGTTGAGCATTTATGTGGCAGAAAATATTAAACAAACACTATTTTAAAACAAAAAACTGCGGATACCGAAAGCTTTAGTCTTTTTCTTTCATTATATAGGAAAATATAGCCCGAACCTTTTTGTTTGTTCACTAAGAATATTCTTAAGAAATATTATACACGAAACATGAAAACGGTTCTGAATGGAGAATTTTGTAATCAAATAATTAAATTCTTAATAAATAAATTAATGATATGGAATTTTTATTGGAGTTAATGGCTAAAGGTTTCCAGAAAGACTGCTATAAATAATAGAGATAAATATACACAATTTGAAAACTCTATCTTTAAAAATATGGAAGTTTAAATTTTCACTTTGTTGTTCCTTTAAGTACCGCGCTAGGCCCATCATCAACTTGGCGGTGATCTCCAGGATAGACGTGGTGGCTCACGGTTCAATTGCTTACGGTGACTTAGGCTTGCTACTTTCATTTTTTCCTGAATCGTAAGGCTATTAAGACACGGAAGGTAGCAAGTACCATATGAAACGAGTTTCCCATGCTTATATTCAGGAGCAGTTGAATTATTCATTTTAACAAGCGGGGTTCTTTCTGACGTCGCCGAGACCCCCACCCCACTTGTCTTGACTTCGGAACACTTGCTCTTAACATCGAAACCTATAGGTTTACTGTATTATTTCCTTATTTATAGCTTTTGTCAAATAGATCCTCTAATGGGGATCATCTACTGGGTTTATTAACTCCAATAATTCGTATCTTTTCCTACCCAGAGCTTTGAATTTGAAGATTATACGAGAGGCTGTTTCTTCCTCTATATTGCACAATCTACATACTGGCTGTTCTTTTTAAGATTTCCATTATATATATATATATATATATTTAATACACATTGTCCCGTCAATAACACTGCTATTAGGTTTATTTGGGATATATTGTGTTAAAGTATTATTTAATAAGGAAGATGTCCTACTTATCATTTTTACTGTGCTTGCATCCTTCTGTTTGCACCCATTTTTATTGGTGGTAATATGAAACCTCCCACAGGCACACCTCTCCCCACGGCGAAATTTACCTGAGGACTCATCACTTAGGCTCGCATTCTGAGGGTCTGGGGTTCCACTCGCATTGTACTGACTACTGTAACCTTGTGCTTCTTTTCACAATTATTTTCTTGATAGTCAAATACTGGCGTGGATTATATAATGCAGCTAAATTTCCTATTCCCCATTTAATTTGTTATGTGGAAGGTTCAGGTGAGTAGACGGCGGGCGAGGCACGTGGCAGGAGTTCACTTTGTGGAACTGTGTTCTGGTCCTCATAGAGACCTGCTTGTGAAGAGAGTCGGGGAGATTTCGCTAGTGCCAGGATCTGGAGACAGCTTATATGGTCGCTCTCTGTGTCCCTCGCTTTTTATTATTCTGTTTTCCCTACTTTTCCTGTTTGTATTTCTTATAAGTTTTACGTTTTACAGATATACACATACATACATTTATAGAACACAAACATCCTTGTCCAAGGCGGCGGGGCTCGAATCCGTAACCCCCTGCACCACAGAGCACAAAATCTAGGCACTTTAGCGAGCCTGGCCATAGGGACCGGCTGAAATAAATTAGAGAAATTAAAGCATGAGAAGCAATTAGCTGCGGTAAACTCGGGATTCGGATTCCGCGTCAAAAATGATTATATCTCAAAGAGTATTTGAGAGCGGATTACTTGACCCCGCTTCACCTCTTCCTCCTGGAGACTACCAGAAGCACAATAGGTGACTGTGCGCTTAAGTGCCGAAATCCTCCTCCGCTTCCTGACAGCCAAAAGTATCTGATACAACGATGTCAGTGACCTGAAAACATGTTAACTATGGAATAGATGATGTGAATCATCTCATTACCTAAAATGCTTTCGAGTTTATCTACGTAACATTCTCCATTAGACAAATAAGCTCATTTCACAGAAAGTGTAGTGGTATTTCACATCCATTTTCATTCAGTCATACAAACCAAAGAAGTCGACGAGTCCTACTGTACAGAAACTCCAAGATTTGACTAAATAAGTACTAATCATTGCGCCGCCGATGTAAGCTTTGCCTGAACACTACCTATTTTAAGACAAAGTGTAATCTTCTATATTATACTAAAGGATACAGCGTTGGATATTTCAAGTCTTGCATAAAATAAGTGCAAATATCCTAAGATTGCACTAGGTGTTTTTCCAGTATTAACTTAAAGCAATGTGTGCGTTTATATTCTGTGTTCTTCTCTCTTGGATAGCCTTTATTTATATGGTAGATAGTAATACATTGTTAAAATATGTATGTTGAATTATGGTTGCGGAGGTGAACCCTATTATTTTATATTAATTCTTAAGCAGCTCCAAATACTGTTAAATAGATTTCAAATACCATCCATCCATCACGGAAGAAGAAATACCTTAGCACGTAAAACCTTTTGTAATAAGCTGGAATAAGGTTTAGACCTATAGTTCACGTCTTAGCAAATTTTGAAAGATATTCAAAACACGTAGACAACATTAAAAAGCAAAACCGACAGTAGCACTACGGGAAACTAGCAAATGAAAGAGTCGGGAAGATCTCCAACTGCTTGAAGGAAGAAACGATTCAACAATTAGAACAGTTCTAGGTAAGAATCAGCAATATATTCTCAACAATAATTAATATTTATATTGAGGTTCAAGGTAAAATATAAGCATTTCTCGATAAAATAGCGTAATGTTGAGTGTCTCGGTTTATTTGTATGTTGAAGTTGACTTTTTTCTGTCAATCGTAATGGGTTTTTATAGAGTTGACGAATATTGTAGAAATAACAAAAGAAAATGAATTTGGAGAAAAATGTTAAAGAGTTGATTTAACTCTTAATAGAGTTTAACGGAAGTTTCAGATTAAATTATACAAATGAAAATAAACAGTTTTGAACAATTTAACCATGAGTAATGCTCTTGAAAACCATATATTTTTCTGTTGACGGAATAGATGGACGTACTGTGGGTGGGGGAGAATTACAGGGTGAACTTTCAAATGAAGCAACGAAAAGTTTGAAGCAGAAGCTGGAAATAATGAAAAGGAATACAATTTCTTGGGAAGGAAACATAGAAAACAATAAACCTAAAATATAGAGGCAGGATAAACTGAACACCTCAGAGGTTTTTACTTCTAGACAATTAAAGCTGATACGCATGTGCAACAGAAGGAAAAACATACAAGCAAACTACAATTCCTGTAGTTGAATTGGAGGCATGAACTTTACAAAACTTTAAAGTGTTTTTCCCCTAAAAGTTGAATGAGCGTTTTTAAGTAGTGTTCTAAATATAGAGTCAAAGGAAAGTAGCTGCACATAATTTTCCAGATAAATCTACACAGATGTTGCATTTGTTGTGATTAAAAATTAAATTTATCTTTTATGTTCACAATGTGTGTTTTATTCATTTAAAACAACTTGTTTATACCGCAAATGTGAAATTACGTTTCTTCTTTGCATGGCTTGTGGTTTATAACCTTCATTTTCATTCCTGAATTCTCTTCTCCATTCATGTCCCTCTCCGATCACAAGATTGGCATCGTCCTTCTCAGTATCACTCTTTCAAATGTTTTTCGAAATGCAATATAAAACAGCATACAGCGATACGATCACCTTCTGCGTAGGAGTGCTGATTTTATTCATCAGGGTAGCTGCCGTCTCTTAATTATGCGAAACCTCTCTCTGCAGTAACTCTGGTTCGGCATTTTGACTAGTTTTCCTCCGCAGAATTTACATGATTTTTGTACAATATTAGCAACCTATGTACAATTCCATACCCCGCAATATCGAACGGTATCTTTATTCCATCTTGTTCTCGCAGTTTTCATAAATATTCAAGTTTCTGAGTATACGACTCCATGCATACTGCCAGAGCACGTTGCAGTTCCACTTCTAAAAATATCTTCAAAGTTACATGTTGCTTAAACAGATAACGATATTAGAGTAGAGATGCTTTCTACTGACGTACTTCAGAATTTGTATCTACGTGCAATCGATCGCTATAATTATATATGGAAAATTAAACCTTTTTGCCAGTATTTACCAGCATTTGTTTTCTTGCCATACCAATGGAAATTGTATCACCTGACAACCTTCGTAGAAAATTCTTTCCCTTACATAATCAACAACTATACTAATAGCTAGCTATAACATCAGCTTGAAACAGGCTATCCCTCCGTGGTGTAATGGTCACCATGGTAATTTCATATACCCAAGTTCGCGGGTTCAAACCCGGCGGAGGACGATGGTGTAAAAATCCTTAGCATGGCTTTCTTCGGAAGGGAAGTAAAGCTGTTGGTCCAGTGTCGTATATATACGGCACGTTAAAGAACCTCAAGCCTGATAGAGAGGCCTCTGAACAAAATTAAGCGGTTTTCACGCCCAATTTAGAATGGGACGCTGAGAACCACAGTAGTTAAAGGGCGTCCATAAATGACACGTCATTTACATTTAACGAAACGAAGAAATATTTGTGTTGTTTTCTTCGATGTTAACGCAACCACTCTTGTTTCTTCACTCTCTCCCATGAAATGCTACCAAATGATGTCGACATTTATCCCATGGAATCCATGATGGGATATAATATATACACTGTCTCTGCACTATTTCTTTATCCTGTACATATTTCTTGACAAATATTCATGAACTTTTCTACGTCCTCTAAGAGTAGTTCAAGTCACCTACTGTGAAGATTAATAACAAGAAATCAAACATTCCTTTGATTTTATCCATCAGATTTAAACTTAAGTCAAGTCGGTTCCGGAAAATTCAAGTTTAAGCTAGCCACAAGGGCTGACTCAAAGTTTTTCTAATGCGTTTTTCTACACTTGAAAATTGTCTGGACAAAGCTGAGAATTGAATTTGTGCATACCACCCGTTGTTTCAACCGAATTAATACGGATATTGGCGTGTGCCACAACTGAAGCAAAGGACGACGGATTTAATTTTTACTTTCTCTACACCTACTATGTGCATAGTGTATAAACAAGGCATTCTACCCAAGAATTCGTTATTGAGATTTCACCGGAAATAGACGTTTTAGAGTCCCCTGTAAAAAAAAAAAAACATTTTAGAAAAAGATCCGTGTGTGAACACAATAACCCAAAAACGAAAAGTACGTTAAGTACCAATTTTGATATTAAAGTTCAATATCTTGCAAGGATGCGATATGAAGATTTTAAAGAAAATCTCTCCACCTCCAAATATCCTTTACATGGAAAAAGTTTCGAAAATATTGGTTTTCTCAAAAACGGCTCTAAAGATTTTGATTAAAATCTCTTTTACTTAGGATTCCTACATAACAAATAAAATGTTTATCTTGAAATTTCTAGGAATAGCCTTCGAAGACCTCTTTTTTTGAAGTTTGCATAACTGGTAAACCGTAGGAGATATACAAAAATTTACTACACACAAAACGGAGATCTCTTTGAAACACACACCTTATATCATGTACATTATTCTCGTGGAGTTTACCATTTTTGAGATATTCCTTGTTATTGATTTCAGTTTTAAAATACTTAAACTTTTCACATACGGGTATACGCCAACTCCTGGCAATGCAGAGAAACGGATTTTATCCACATGGCAGCCAGCTTTTAAAAGATTTCACTATCGTTTTAGCCTAGTGTATTCCATTATTTCCCTTCTACTTACAAGAAAGTATTTATGCTAATGTTTATCTCGATTAGTATGAATTAGACACAAGAATAAGCTTTTTAATAATAATAATAATAATAATAATAATAATAATAATTTGTCACATAGATGTAGGGAAAGTCATGAGAATGAAACACACCAGATTTTTAGGTATAAACTCAGAATTAACTGCCTATTTAATGGCTATTTTATTATAAATCTGTCCTTTGCAAAACCATGTCCCTCATTTGAAAATTTTCAGTTGGTGGCTCTACTTCAGGAACACCAGGAGCTGAGAGGAGTTTTGGAAGATACAAGAAAGGTAAGATTCGGATCTCCTCGGCAGATACTGCACTCTTCAGTTAGTTCCTAGTTGTCAAGTCTACCCAGAATTCCTAGCACGAGAAACAAATTACTGGAGAAAGAGCGCAAGTATTTTATTCTATTTCTATTCTACATGACTGCATCAAACCATGGAGATAGTCGCAGTCCAATCTAAAACAACAGAGATGCCAATGTATGTATTAGGGTTCTGTGCTATTTGCTTTAATTCACCTTACTTCAATACACTATCACTTAGTCTTTATTAATTAGCAATGAGAAAACACTGCAGTACTATGCTCAGAATGACGACATAACCTATATTTTAAGTTTAGAAAGCAACAGTGCTCCTAAGTAAACAAATGATATTTCCGTTTTCTTAGTTGGAAGAGTTTACACTCGCGTTTGTGTTTCTACAGATTCCTTTCGGCTCCGTTCCATTTTATGTTATCTTAATCTCGGGAATTTAAACTCAGCACCTGGGAGCTGTAGCTACGAATAACAAAAGGCTGCGAATAAAGAATGGAAGAAAAATCGCGGTGGAGTTGAAGGTAAAGAATGCGCTTCATTCCATTAGGTGGGAACGGAGGTCATCGATCAGGCTGCTGTGAGTGGGAAGAGTTGAAATCAAGGTGGCACGATTTGGGTCAGAAGGCGAGAGGAATTCACCGGAACATGTTCCAGCACAGCGTAATTGGAAAGCTAACTTCAATCTCCGAATCGAACTTCAGTGGCGTATCTAGTTACGGTGAAAGAGATAATTAGCTCATAATTGAAGCCACCTGAGGATTAATTAACCGTATCTGAAGATAGTGCGAAGGTCCTTAGGTAACATATAAAGGAGCATTTCTGATTATTTCAGTCTCATTAGATAACCTTTGGTTATCAGCCTTGTGATTTCGATATGGCACCTAGTTTATGGGAATCATAGAAGGCATTCTGGTTTTTATTTTGGCGCTTGAATATTGTAAAGTTTGGTCAAGAAAAAGCTGATACCATTAACTTTTAAAGTATTCAGTTTTCAAGACACATGCTGTACTGCATCCACTAACACTTGTACAATCGAACCCTTTCTAATGAGTATTCATCACATTTAGTAATACAAGGCAAAGGGAGTCCATTCCAAATTGTCAACTGAAAATACTTCTAAAATGTTGAAATACCCTTTTGGGCACTTGATAATAAGCCAACTATTGCGTATTCAGAAAAGTTTCCACCAAATTTCCATTCAGCAACCCCATGCAAAGGTCGACCCGTTGAATCATGGTGCTTACACAGAAGCTATTCATTTTGGAAACGAGCTAATATTACAGCGCGCAGAGCATCTTCTCTGTTGTAGATGTTAATTGTTATAGGGGATAATAAACGGCTTTTAAGTATCTGAACTGTACTGGTGTGACGTATTACATAGAAAACAAATTACGGTAGTGTAGATTTAATGATTTTCATGAACAGGATGTATGCCTCTTGTATTAAGATTTTATATAGCTTGATTTTTGTAATGCTGGTAACACTCATGGACTGAAAAATATATGATGAAGCATTCTTTTTTAAAAGTCACATAATCTCATATATTATTTTGCGGTACTTAGTATCCCTAGCATTTTAAAAGTATTTTTTTAATTATAGCTCGCTTTTAAACATTCACTGGCTCAACAATCAACACTCAGCACTCCTGAAAAGGATGTAATGCGATACATGTTGAGTCATACGTGTAGCTGGACTTCCTATCAACATTCCGTCTCCATTGTAGGAACAAATGAGGTTAAACACGTTCCGTTAAACAAGTGTTAATCTTTGTGGTGGCAAAGTGGTCTGTGTGCAAGACCCATAAGAATAAAAATGGGTGCGTTTACATTCACACGACTTTCTCTACCCTCTATCGTTATAGCGGCTACCTACACAGACTGTTCATACGAATGTTTATTTTCTGATTTACTTCATTTTAATCGAAATAAACCTTTACAGAAATAGCTGCATTACACATTTCATTATAAATACAAAGAGAATAGCGACAGGCAAACGCTTAAGAACTGGACGCTATAGGCTGGCCTGAAAATTCCATTCTCTTTCCGTGCCTTCGCGAAAAACAATTGAAACTTAATAGGACCTTAATGACAAAGTATTGAACAATTCGAGCCATTAATAACAGATATCTCGAAAACTGCTATGTCACAATAAGGATATTTGGAATAAATTCTGTGTTTGAAAGTTAACTAATTTTTTTGTGTAGCATGCATTTCTATCGCTTAACCTCGCAGTTATACCAAAGTGAGTGGTGGTCTTCCGAATGAGGTGGTCTTCACAGGCTATTCCCAGAAAATTGAAGATATACATTTTATTTTTCAACAAAATATCTTTAATATATGTTACTTTAATAAACATTGTTGACAGTCTTGGGAAAATAATTTCACGAACTTGCAAAATAGGAGGTGATTTTTAGAGCAGACATTCTTGTAATGGCTGAATTGAGGTTACGCCTCTTTTTCATCTGTCTCTCACAGCTACTAACTGACCGCGCACTCAACTCCTCTCCTCTGAGCCATACTGAATCTCCAAGAGGTTCCTCAGTTGCTCAGCTTCGGACTCAACTACTGGATATTCGGCTGTGGTGTGAACAGCGTATCGCTGAGCTACCGCAGCTACTAACTGACCGCGCACTCAACTCTTCTCCTCTAAGCCATACAGAACCTTCAAGAGGTTCCTCAGTTACTCAGTCTCGGTTACGGTAGCTGAGCGGTATGTAAATGCGAATATTTATGATTCGGCATGCCATTTTCTCAGATCTAATTTTACTTTGAAATTCATACGATTCTTAAATTCCGATTAAATTAGTACTTAATTGTTAACATGTATTTTGGTGTCATATGCTCTGATCTGATGTAAAGTTACCAAGCACCAATACTGTAAGCTAATCTTGTAGTGATGTATTTTTTTTAAAGTCATCTTCTCTGCTGCCAGCTAGCAGCTCCCGCGGTAAACTGTGACCTTCCTGGCCCATGGGTTTTTCGGGGATTTCCCGGGTCATCAGGAGAATGCTGGGGAGGTTTCTATCAACCCCCGAATTTCCCGCCTCTATATTTCGTTTCATTTCATCTTTAAATCTGGTCTTTCCAGGTAGAAGTGTTGGCGATTGTGTTTTGCAACTGCTGCTCTCGCCCTTGGGTTACATGGTGGTCATCTGTCTGAGTGGGGGGGGGGGATGGCAGTCTGGAAACCCGTGTGGGCTGGCGGCTCCGTGGCGAAACCTGGCAGTGGATGAAAAGCTACCAGCATCTTATAGGGCCCACCTCGCTAGCGTACTGGCTCGGCGCACCACATATCTCCCTTCATCTCGTGCTACCACCCCGGGGTCTGACATAAAATAGCGACGTAGTGCTCAGTGTAGAATCCCCTTCGCTCGGTAGTCCAGTCCAGTCCTATTCTACAGTTCTCAAATTGACATATGTGCATATTCACATTTCCCTTTAAGTTTCTGAGCATGCTATGAATTCAGCCTTTTTTTTTTTTTTATTTTAAAACAGTAACGGAGTCTGATCAGGACTCCGGTACTGTATCCCTATTTACATTTTCCCCCGTAGGTTTTACTGATTACTGGTTTACTGGTTTTACTGTTTCTTTTACAAACATATACACATTGCACAAACATACAACACTCATGCCCAAGGCGGGACTCGAACCCACGATCCCCTGAGCCTTGAGCTAATGGATTTCTGGCGGACCGAGTTTCTGGAACCCAGTTATCCTCGCGATTCTGGCTTCGAGGTAATTGCTTTTTCAAAGCAATCTGCTTCTCTAATTACCCTTACACAGAAACATCGTAACTCGTGATGACATATGTATACATTTCTCTTTTTACCCAATAATTCTCTCTAAAACAATTATTAGTTTTATATGACCACAATTCCGGCATTATTGTGAACCGATAATTCGCAAGCTGTTTAAGAAATCTTGCACTCTTCAGTGCCAGAAAGTAATTATATATCGTTATAAACGGTCCATATTTAATTATGGAGTCATAGATAAGCCACATTCTGGAGATCCAACAAATGCAATGAAAGAAAAGCATATAGAACTTCCAGAGAAACTTTCTAAGAATCATAAAAATGCTTGGAGCGAGTATAGTATACATTTCTTTCACAGGAACAATTATTTTGGTAACTTGTTATTTGTTGCCACTTTCCGTTTATCGTTCGTTTTCATCAGAGGTGACGGTAATGTCTGGGCCAGAAGGTGCGAAGTTAGAAAAACGAAAGAGGCAAGTTTTGGAAGCTGGTTGGAATCAGGGGTGCACGCCTTCACCTTAAACTGAGTAGTTCTGCGTCTGAATTAGATTAACTACTGCACACGGATGATTCTACGATTTTTCAAATGTATAACACAATAAATAAGACATATTTAGTATATGTTATTGTTTTTGTAAATCTGAAGTTTTGCTGAGCTTCAAAATATTCCAATTTAGTTTTATATTCCCGAGGTGACATTTTGTGTCATTTTGTATGTTAATGGTTTATTTAGTCCTATGGTTAGGTACTGTGTTATTTTGAAACGGTAGAACTCCAGTTCTAGTTCATTAATGTAACCTAATTTCGAAGTGATGGACTGCTCACGACTCACAAAGGGTCATTGTCGCATCGATGTTCCAGATCGATCTAGGATTTGCTTAATGAAAGTTGATCGAAAATAAAAATATCCATGTATCGACTTTCTCTCTCCTAGGCCCAAGATGGATAAGAAAAATATTTAGGAATTAAAATAATTCATTAATACTGCTTAATCCCTTACATATATCGGTGTTAAAAGGTATTAAACGAGAAAAATTACAAAAATTAACATTTTTATTTCTTCAATCCTTTTTCCTTAGAGGCACCTATCACGGGGAAAAATTAAACATGTCTGCGCCCGATATTCTCTTCGCTAAATGACATTCTGGGTTGCAAGTTATTTTTAATACGATCTTCCGCCAAAATATACTGGTAACCACGTGCGGGCAAAGTTCATCATAATCATCTGGCATAGTACCAGCCATTGAGGGCAAGACGGACCTAAAGTCAGCCGTTGTGAATTAAAACTTCATATTTTTTTCCAACCAAAGGGGAATTATGGAATAGAAAGCCTAGACACGGATACCTTTGTTTTCAATGCTTTTTTACTATAAAATTATAGCTTAATCTGCGATATCAATGTGATAATGGCCGCTTGTCAGCAACTAAATGTGCGTCTTCTTATAGCGCAGAGCGAGTTGAATTGTATTTGGATTCTCTTGTAAAAGGCTGCTTCGACAAGTCTACTAATGAAGAAGTTAGTGTTTACTAAACGCCTACTTGCGGAACACTCATATCCTCTACTATTAATACGTCTGAATGTCGTCTGTGAATAAATTGAACAACTTCTGCGATCTGATTGTAGGATGCGGAAAATGACAGATAAATCTGGTATGAGAATCTGCCCATTCTGTGGTTTGGATAATGACTGGTACATATTTTTTTCGGAATGTGCACATTGGGAGAACCAGTGAACAATTAAACTAAAAGAATAATGTTTAAGTCCTACTAGAAGGAGACTGGCATGTTGGGATCTACTGGCTGTCCGAAGGAACTGGCAAACCGTGGGTAAGTTTCTGGCTAAAGCGCGAAGACAGATCAATTTTGCTGAGTTAGAGTAAATTTAGCCCTATTTTTCCTGTTTATCTTTCTTTGTTTTTCTTTTTTACATCTTTTTGTCACCCTTAACTTGTATCTGAAATATGCATACACGGTCAATGACCCATGCAGTAAGTTTTTGTGTAATAAATTTAATAATTTGACATCAATAACGATACCTATCTAATTTATTAAATTAAACAATCTTTAAAGTGTATTTAAATCCATGTTCTGTTGTGTTTTGAAACGTGTGAGTAGTTGATTTGAGGTGTTTGTTTCATTTAACGTCCAATCGGCCATAAATGCCGCTATCATAAAGTTAATGCTTCTAATCTGAAAATAGGACGAGTTGTTATAATTTAGACATAGGAAGGTATACACACATAGCAAAGGTACACATTAAGTTATCTAAACACATGTTTTTTCTGTCCAGGAATCCGTGTTAAAGTGTTTCAGGTGGAGCAAAACGTATGATAATTGTTTATCGTTACGCCCTTACATCTACTGGCTTCTGTTCGTGTTTTGCAGCCTACTACGATTCCAGGCGTTTCACTTTCTTTCTGTCTACCACAATTTTTTCTGTCTTTCCCTCATGGGCCGGAGCGGTTGCTGGGCGTGTTGGATTGATTTATGGAGGTAGGAAAGTGCTTGCATGCTTACATCTGCGTCCAACTGCGTTTTGTTTTCCAAATAAATTGTACGAGTATACGCGAAATGCGATGCTTGAATGTTTAAAGCATTGCGCGCAACAGCATGTTTCTGTTCGGAATTTGCTCGAGTCCATTGTTACCCTTCGTCGATCCTGCGCGATTTAAATTGCGGCATGTTTGAAAGTGCTTCTGAACAAAGGAGCACTACAATCAAGTGGCTAATTTGGCATTTGAAAGCTTGTTCTTTATAGAAACTGTTTCCAGAAAAATTACAATTTTGAGGCTGTGTATCTAGTGTTAATTTACTGCACGGGAGATACCTACATGGAATTTTCTCATCGTTCCAAAACGTAGTATAGATATGTGTTTACAGTTTGTTCCAATATGTGATATAAATTTAACGACTTCTCTAAAATGCACAGGATCCAGTTATTTATTTGATTGAATAAAACATATGTACTAAAAACACGAACTTTAGAATTTATTCCACAATTTGTAAACACAATTCTGTGATTTCCTCTCGATATAGCTCAGCGATTTTTACGTATGTGATAAATATTTTCTTTTGTTAATAAAGTTGTTATTAATGCGTGTTGATCATGCTGAATCTTAGAGCAATGCTATGTCCATGAAGTATCTGCATTACAATGTAAGGGTGTTCATAGAAACTGCAATTAAAAAACCTAGAAAGTCCTGTTCTGGAGACTGCAACCTCTCTTCACCTGGAGCAACATTAACTTCGACTTTGTACTCAAAATTGACTCATTTGTTTGTAATTTCTGTTGCACTGGAATGTCAGTGTTTGCACTTCTTCTGACCCCGTTCATTGCCAGTGTTTCACGATACACTGACGACGGCCATTTTATCCGCTGCTTTGGCAGTTTAATAACGTAATCGTCACTTCCTGTAATTTCTATTTTAAGAGCGTATATTTGGCAAAATGTGCTTTCCCAAGAAACACATAATTGCCACAAAGTATAAAAATAACCAATTATCAGTAATTCAGTGCAATCGAAAAAATAAAACTTTACTTTTCAGTCGCAATAAGGTACTTAAAAATGAAAATAGCAACAGCATTTTTTTTTTTTTTAAAAAAAGCTTTTATAAACCCTGTAGCAATCTTCTTCATGTAAATTAAACAGGTTGTTAGTTAATTTGTATTTTATAATGTTACGCTGAGCGTACTTAGAGTCTCACCAAATTACAACAAATCTTGTAGGTTTATACAAATTAGCAGAGAGAAACGATTGGCAACAATTTGTTAACTTCTATTTCAGTGCATGTCTATGTTTTCTGGTCACATAAGACAATTTCAGGTTAAATCGTAATGGGTATTATTGAGAGACATTTTGCAAGTCTGCGACGGAACTCAGACCAGAAAACGCCGTTATGTTACTGTGATTCCTGCCGAACCCTTCAGAAATAATAATAATAATAATAATAATAATAATAATAATAATAATAATAATAATAATAATAATAATAATAATAATGATAGTGGTGGTGGTAGCGGCGGTGGCGGTGTCCATGAGATTGAAGAAAACCAGTATTAAGACTTTGGAAGTTTTGGCAACCCCATCTCTTGATGTTTCTATTCATTACTATTCGCTATACACTATAGCTGCATATACTTTACAAGTCTCTAAGCAGCTGCGATTCCATCTATGCAGGTTTCTTTGTGTCCAGAGTGGAGAAATCTCATGCCACACGATTGAATTTATCTTTAATACTCGGGTTTGCATCCCTGTAGCAAAATGGTTACAGCAGCAAAGTTATTCAGTTTAATCGTTTCTGTTCATAAAATGCAAGGCTTTTATGTAGTATATGATAGTTATATCCTACATCATGTATTACATAACCTACTACGTTATGTACTACTTTTTTTTTTAACTCCATGTCAAGACGGCTCACGGGGAACCTTGGCCTACCGCCCATCTCGGTCCACTACAGACATCATGGATGGGGTGCAGTATTGGAGGGTGAGACGTGGTCAGCGCCTCGAGCCCCTCCCGGCCGGTTAATGCGGTCCTCACGATCTGGAGCCGCTACTTCTCCATCAAGTAGCTCCTCAATTGGCCCCCCAGGGACCTCACGAGGCTGAGTGCACCCCGGTCCAGGTCTCCCAGCGGGGGAAAAATCCCCACGCCGATACTGGGGATCGAACCCAGGTCTCCCGCTTGGTAGACAGCTGCGCTACCACCGCGCTAAGGAGACGACCACTACGTACTACTTTACAGCAATTAATTGAAATGTCGTTACTTTATTTCAATTTGTTCTAACTTGTAATAACCTAAGTAATTCCCTAGACGTTTAAAGTGATTTCCTGTTAAACTAGTTTTCCGTAAATAGATTGTGTACCTACATAATTTGAACTAATTTTGCTTCGTCTGCAAATAGTGGCAGAGAAAATGTATATAAATAAAAAAATTCAATTAAATTGAGTTTTATTTATGGGCGCTCTTTAACTGTTGTAGTTCTTAGCGTTCCACTCTATATCTGGGTAAAATGCCATTTAATTTTACTCAGAGGCCTCTTTATCGGGATTTAAGTTCATTATATGCCGGTCCCCATGGCCACGCTCGCTAAAGCGTCTCGCTTTGGTGCTTCGTGGGCAGGGGATCATGGGTTCGAGTCCCGCCTTGGGCATGGGTGTTATATGTTTGTGCAATGTGTATATGTTTGTAAAAGAAACAGTAAAACCTACGGGGGGAAATGTAAATAGGGATACAGTACCGGAGTCCTGATCAGACTCCGTTACTGTTTTGAAATTAAAAAAAAAAAAAAAAAAAATTATACCACGGAGGAAAAATAAAAAAACAAATAAATAAATAAAATAAAAGCAATTTCTATAACATAGACAACATGCACGTGAGAATGGTAGAGCACCTCTGACATATTAGGTCCACTATCAGGCTCGCATGGCAAGGAAAAAACCAACTTGATGGATTCACACGTTCTTCAATACAATACTGGTGTTATCTTCCTCAGGACGACGACGATGGTGAGGCATTGCAATGTCCCAAGTACAAGCTAAGTAACACTATGTAGCACATTCATCTTCATTTAAGGAGCTTAGTTTTAGAAATGATAGGCTTTTGAGTATCGCACACAATGCTGTACTGCACTTCTCTAAGTTTCCAGTGCCACTTCGCTAATGTGATCTAGTTAAACTTTTCACTTCGTTTCTATTTGTTTTCACCATCACTTCACTTTCGTCGTGATGCAGCGGTGTAACGAAATACGTACGACGTAGCTTCTTCTTCCAGACGGTTCTCTCACTGGGAGTCAAACACAAGATTTCTCCATTCGTTTCTCTAGTAGCAGTACTCGCTGCCCGTCACAGCAGTCATTATAAAATCTTTAAAAGGATAGCGCTTTTCGTCGCACCAGAAACACACTCGTTTGCTCACTCACTAGCTTATCAACTGACTGACTAGCGAGAGTGCTCGTTTATACAGAGTGATCACATTTATTCATTTTTTACGGCGTCAACATTTGAACAACATTTTATTGTTATACAGCGAATCTCTATCATAGCCGAATAGCTCTACGGAATAGCTGCAGACTGCGCAAAGTCGTGCTGGAGACCAGCAGAGTTCCGTTTTTGATATATCAGCGCCATTGATCTGAACATGAGTTATTACTACGCGTTGTCATGGATATATGAACGTGAGTTACTACTACGCGTTGTCATGGATATATCAGCGTCTTTTGTCTGAACGCGAGTTACTACTACGTGTTGTCATGTATATATCAGTGTGTTTGATCTGAACGCGAGTTACTACTACGTGTTGTCATGGATATATCAGCGTCTTTGATCTGAACGCGAGTTACTACTACGTGTTGTCATGGATATATCAGCGTCTTTGATCTGAACGCGAGTTACTACTACGTGTTGTCATGGATATATCAGTGTCTTTGATCTGAACGCGAGTTACTACTACGTGTTGTCATGGATATATCAGCGTCTTTGATCTGAACATGAGTTACTACTACGTGTTATCATGGATATATCAGCGTCTTTGATCTGAACGTGAGTTACTACTACGTGTTGTCATGGATATATCAGCGTCTTTTGTCTGAACGCGAATTACCACTACATGTTGTCATGGATATATCAGCGTCTTTGATATGAACGTGAGTTACTACTACGTGTTGTCATGGATATATCAGCGTCTTTTGTCTGAACGCGAGTGACCACTACATGTTGTCATGGATATATCAGCGTCTTTGGTATGAACGCGAGTTATAACTACATGTTGTCAGGGATATATCAGCGTCTTTGATCTGAACGCGATTTACTACTACGTGTTGTCATGTATATATCAGCGTCTTTGATCTGAGCGTGAGTTACTACTACGCGTTGTCGTGGATATATCAGCACATTTTGTGTTGTGAGTTACTACTACGCGTTGTCGTGGATATATCAGCGTCCTTTGTGTTGTGAACGTGAGTTACTACTACGCGTTGTCGTGGATATATCAGCGTCCTTTGTGTTGTGAACGTGAGTTACTACTACGCGCTGTCGTGGATATATCAGCGTCCTTTGTGTTGTGAACTGAGATACTACTAGGCGTTGTCATGGACATATCAGCTCCCTTTGTGTTGTGAACGTGAGATACTACTACGTGTTGTCGTGGATATATCCGCGCTCTTTGTGTTGTGAACGTGAGTTACTACAACGAATTGTCGTGGATATATCAGCGTCCTTTTTGTTGCTAACCTGATATACTACTACGCGTTGTCGTGGATATATCAACGGCTTTGTTCTGAACGTGAGTTACTGCTACGCATTGTCATGATATATCAGCGCTCTGTTTGTTGTGAACATGAAGTAATACTAGGGGGTACCATAATTGTAACAGAGCCTCTCGCGGGCTAAATGTGAATTATTCTATAAATGGTGCCGCTATACGGCTATCAGGGCTGTTACTTGTACCACGCGATTGTTTTATTTCTTTCCTCTGTCTTTTTCTATTAATTGTTTACTAATCTCTCATCAACTGGTGCGATCTTACGAGAATACAACTGAATAAAATGCACGAATGGTAGACACAGCTTTGTGTCCATCGTACTTGTAGTTAAGCGTTACTTCATTTTAATATACCTGCACCGATACCAAGACAAAACAACATTTTTTGTCCTAAACTGTAAATTTAAACATTCGTTCCCGATTTCGCCCTCTCACAATTGGAGAAAATTTGCATAAAATCTTATCCAGTATCTACAGGAACTATTCGAACCTGGGCCTTCACTAACGTAAATAAAATAGTGTCTTTCAGGTATGCCAATAAAAGGAGAAAATAAATCACTACAGTAAAGAGAAACAAAACAGAACAGCAGTTCCCTTATGTAACAAGAAAACATAACTAAGGCGTCAAACGAAGGCGTCGCGAAAACTACTCAAGTTCAGAGAAAGCAGGAGCGCGCAGCATCTTATTGAATCATCATTCCTCGAGTTATTCTATCGGGTCAAAAATAGCTTTCGATCATGAAATACGATACTCGATCTTGTAACCCATTTCACTCAATGAAATTGATTTCTACATGAATGTGGTTCCGCCATATGTCAAATCTACCAACCGTGTCGTGCTCCCCATAGTACGACAGGAATGCTCTGGAATGCAAGGTAGTTTTGTCTTGGCCGCTAGATCAAATCCTGTAAAGTCCCGCTAAATAGCTCTTACGTGGCATGTTAGTTCGTTAACGTCCGCCAAGTGATGCTCTGGTAGGTATTAGTTTTGTCTTGCCTTTAATTCCAGTCCTAGAAGGGCTCACCGACTATCACTTACGTTATTATTTCAAATTCTATCGCGGTAAAACCAGAATAGATTTGATCACCTGGTATAGTAGTTGGTTAGAGTTCCAGTACGTTCAAGAAGGGTAAACTTATAGAAGATTCGGGTTATATGCCGGTAGCGCTTTCGGTGTTTGCGCTGGCTAAGAGCGCTACTTATCTTTGCTTATATACAACTGCGTGGCGCTGACTTCCCGAAGCTTGTGACATAAACGCTGTGTCACAATGTTAATGTTGTAGGGAAATTGTCTTGGGTATTTGTGCAGCAGTAGTAATATTGGTGGTGGTGGTGGTGGTGGTGGTGGCGGCGGCGGCGTTGGTGGTGGTCCTTTTCCCTTATTGAGTGTTGTTGTGTTCCCGACTAATCTATCTGGACTGCAGGGCCAAAATACCTATAAATACTAAGAATTTTGAAATTTACATTTTTCTACAGCCTACTTAAACCTTTTTATATTCTGCTCCCTTCCTAAGCCTAGCTGCCGATGATTATACAGAACGTATCTTCATTGTTGTCGAATATTTTTGGATATAAAACAGAACAACAGATAGAAAGCGTTCATATCAACATGTGTCTGAAATAATTTATTTCTGAGTTAAAAGAAAATTGAAGGTTACAAAAGCTTCTCGAAGTGGCTTCGTCGGCATGCATGCTCTTAGTCGGCGTTCCATGCTATCGCGTACTCTGTTGTAAATTTTTGGAGTGTTCCGTATTTAGTCAAAGCCAGTGTGAATAGGCTCTCTCTGAATATCAATACCCGATAGAGGAGTTGCATAAACCAGGGACTTTAAATGTCCCTAGACGAAGAAATCCATTAGACTCAAATTAGCAGATCGAGCAAGAAAAGTAATGAATCCCCTTCGACCAATCCCTGTATGCGGAAATTTATTACTCAAGAAATTGCGTACTATCCAACCGAAATGAGCTGGCCTACCATTGTGTAAAACCCGCATTCTTTGGAGGAAGTTATTAAATATTGCAGCTAATTTCTGTGAAATTGTAGTTACCTCTCTGCATTCAGACGCAGAGGAAAAAAATGCAAACCAATAAGGTGATCGTAAATGAGTCCGTCCCAAACGTTTCGGCAGAATCTGTGTTGATGTCTGTCCTGTCGTACATCACGCGGGTTTTCGTAGGCCCATTTATGAGTATTATGAAAATTGAAGATATTGTCGCGAGAAAACATCAGTGATAAAGGGGCACGCTAAGACATTCATGTACATAGCCCAATTCTGTATCATGCAATGGGAGAAAGCTCTTCTTGATTCAAAGTATGTCGCATTTAATTCTTATACCCACTGAAGGTATATCACAGAGATTTCCATAAAACATCCTGCAGATAATCATATGACTAACGCTTTCCCTTACTGCAATGCATCTACTATCGGTTGGGTTTGCGTCCACTTCACAAAGAACTCGTTCTTCAAGGCCAGTGTTTCATCTGTTCACTCACAAAATACATTTTCTTCTGCCTTCCAAGTTCTGCAACAAACTACCAAACAAACACTGTAAAAAATCTGCGGACAACACTTCAAGTAATTACGATTGCTATCAACGAAGTGACAAATCCTTTAGCAACTCTCTAACAAATAGTTTTCAGTTGCGTGTACATATGAACTTTTTCTGCTGTTTTGATTTTGGAAGTGTGTCTCTGAAATTTTTGACACCTCTGCAGAGAGGCACTGTACAAATAGAAGCTAATATCACAAAGTTAATTTACCTTTGTAACCTAAAGCGTTTGTTTACACTTTATAACCCAAGGGGCTCCAAATATCTTTGTAATACATAATGTGGAGGTAAATTATATAAACCGAGTTTGTGATATGCACAGTATAATAGTTACTTTTATCTCGCCCCTAACGGGCTGAAACGCTCATGGAAAAAATACCATCATAATTATAGTAAGCAGTTAGGTGACTATACTAGATGGCTCAACTGCCCCGTGCAGATATCCCCGGGTGTGTTAAACGTTTCAGAACTCAACAGGAGTATTTCAAGTTATAAAACGGCGGTAAAGAACCAGCGATACTCACTTTTGCTTTACCCCTCGCAATGAGCCTGTCGTCCCCGCTGATAAGCAAAACGGGGAAAGTGAAGGTTACTGTTGCCAGTTCTCCAATGGCGGGTTTTAATTTGTAATAGCTCCGTTTAGTTCTGCAATCCCTTTAACGCACAAAGGGATATCTGCACACATCAAATACGGGGCAAGTGGACCACCTGGTACTGCGTCTTTCGAGTGCTTCGTTATTTGAATGGGTTTTGTGTTATTTTTATCTTCAGAAAGAGAACTAGAAACGCCTTAACGGGCTGGAATTAAATAAATGCCATGATCCTCTTGTTTGTGACGCTGATTTTTAGAATTTTCCGTTAAGTATGTGCTACTTATGTAGGCAGGAGGGATGTTGTATACCCGTCCCACGCACGCTTGGATCCAGTATTAATTATGAGATATATTTTATATCCCAAGGAGCTGAAGATTTAGCTACTACTGGAAGCTAAACATGCCTGTTGCGCTGTATACCAGCTTTGTGTGTCTGTGTTTCTGGCAGTGGGAACGTACGTGACTGAACATCGGTGTTGAGTCTTGTCGGTATTATCACTCAAGTTTGTGTCTCTCTTAAATAATGTTAATGCCACTGCACTCACAGCGTCCACGTGTAAATTGTTTGCCCTGCTTAACACACTTATAGCACCAGCTGCATCTTTGTCGCTGTAGACAGCTTCTCGCAGCGAGAAGGGAGACAGACGGCTTTCAGTTACAGAGATGTTTACTCGAGGTCTTTAAAACGTCTTTGTTATTGAGATTTAAGTGCTCCTACTGGTTAGTAGCACATTATAACAATAACACTTTCAATAAACTAGAAAGCAATTCCTCGAATATGTAACTACTGGGTTGTGTCTTACTTTCTCTAGAGGTACTAAATAAATAAATAAATAAATAAAATTACACATTTAAAACCAACTAAAGGAATTCTTCATTATATAACCGGACTTTATCTAGCTGCTCCACAAACAAACTTCTTACGAAAGATTATTCTTTTCCTACATCATGCTAATCGACATAAGCATTAGCAGAATGTTCTCATTACTTGGTTCCTTATACATAGAAGGGAACTAAAGGAATATGATATGCTAAAGTGATAGTCAAATGTTTTAAAACTATCTGTATTGTCACTGCAAATCGCTTCTTTGCTTAGCCAGGAGTAAAACAAAAGGAAAACAGACACTTCCTATGTAAGTACTTTACAATTGAAAACAATAACAAGAAGTATCTCGGAAACGGTTACCTCCACAACAAAAACGTAAAGGACATAAATTGTGTGTTTTGACGAGATCTACATTTTTTGTGCAGTAAGTTTTTCCTATCTCTTGCCGTTTAGCATTTAAGCAAGATTCCACAAAATTCATAAAGCTATTTTCAGAGGCTATTCCCAGAAAATTCAAGATATACATTTTATTTGGGATGTAAATATATTTAATATACGGGATTTTAATCAAAACCGTTAGAGCAATTTTTTGGAGAATCAAAATTTTCGAAATTTTTTTCATGTAAAGGGTAGTTTTTGGTGGGGGGATTTTCTTGAAAATCTTCGTGTTGCATCCTTTGAAGATACCGAACCAAAATACCAAGTTTGGTACTTAACGGTCTTTTCGTTTTTGAGCTATGCCGTCCACAGATACACACACAGACACACACACGCCAACCTTTTTCTAAAAATTCTTTTTTCCGACTCGGGGACCCCAAAACATATATTTACGGTGAAATATCGACATCAATTTTTAGCTGGAGTAGGTATAATACCTTCTCTATCTACTATGTACATTGTACATGTGGGCTAGAGAAAATAAAAAATAAAAAGGACACCTGTATCTTCTGCAATATTCAGGAGCATGTTTTATTTGAATGCATCAAGATGGGAGAAGAGCGAGCAGCCCTAGGCGGGAAACATGTGTATCAAATATTGAGGGACGGAAACTCATTTAAATCACTGGAATTTTTGGCAAATAAAATAAGCAAATTAGCATGGGAAGAAGAAAGAATACAACCTGCACATAGACAAGATGAACCAATAGCGCAGCAATAACATAGGAGATGAGAAAGAACCCGATTACTACCCAAATTAAACATTCACCACGGAGTAGGAAGTGGGGAGCTACGGCATGAACACTGTTTAGTTATAGAACAAGTGGAGGACGACGAAGAAGAGGGGTAAGAAAATATAGATAGCGTCACAAAATATCAAACCCAATAAAGCAGGTCCAGAAGAAGAGGAAGATGTGATATAAGTTGTTTGTACTTGACTCAGCAACATAGGTCCCCTGAATAAAAAAAAAATCATTTTATAAAAAGGTCCATGTGCGAATAGTATAGCTCAAAAGCGAAAAGTCGGTTAGATATCAAACCTAATATTTAAGTTCAGCATTTTCAAAGGTCTTCAAGAGAGTCCTCCAAACAAAACCACCCTTTACATGGAAGGTCTTTGATCTTTTTTTGAATTTCTCAAAAAGTGGCCTGCGATTTTGATTAAAATATCCTGTGTTTGAAGTATTTAAATGACAAATGAAACATTTTCTTGAGTTTTCTGGAAATAGGCTCTGAAGACCTCTACATTTTGGATGTCTGTTGCATAACTGGTACCGTGAAAGATAGACGAAAACTTACTGCACTACACAGTAAATCTCGTTAAAACACACAATTTATGTCATATACATTTTATATGGAGCTAAACGCTTCTCAAACTAGAAGTCCCACATGTTTCATGACATTTTTTTTGCTGTTGGCCATTGAAGCAGAGCCTAATTTCATTGACAATCGCATAGCGATATTCTTAAGAATACCCATCTGTGAAAATTGCTGAAAAAGTGCAAAAAAATAAATAAATAAAAAAAATTGCCTAATTAAATAATGTAATGCTTTTAGTTCAATTTCCTGTTGTTTTTATTACCATGCATTGCTTTAAACTGTATCACGTGACGATTTAAATGGATGCCTGTAAGTGGGTGTGGTGCTCTAACCTTTTCACTATGGTGATAAATTGCTAAAAATCCGAAATTTGATTTTGACCAATAACCAATATGTCTATTTCAAGTTAAATAGACAACAATATGCTCTAATAGCTAAAAAAAGTGAGATTAGTAATATGTTTAAAAAAAACTATGTTAAATTGTATATTAAACGTTAAAACCTGTTTTCTCGTGTTTTTATTTTTCAGCGTTTTCAAAACTTCAAATTGTTCCACACAATGCAGTTTTCGAAACAGAAGCTTGAAAGTTATTATGCTTGGATAAACATAGTACAAAGGAAAATTTATGAGATGATTTTTTTAATATCACCAGTGCTTGTGTAATTAAATAATGAACTTCATATTTCCATAGCAAAAATAAAAAAATAATAAAATGACAATCAAATATTATGTTTCTCCTAAACAAAACTAATAGTCAGATAAAAAATTCATCACATCAATTTACTAATACTGTAGCTATCAATATGACTGCAAAGTATTATATTTCTGTAACTGAAATTGCATCGTGTGGAATGATTTAATTAAATAACAATAAAATACTATAAATGTGTTAATATCACTGGAAATGTTTCGAACAAAAGTCTGAAAATTGGCATGTAAACTATTCTTAATACTGCAATTGCTGTGTCAAATTTTTAAATCAGTCCAAGCAAAATTTTAGACTTTAGGTTTTTCACAGACGGGTATACTTAAAGGAGTTGACTGTCGCTTTAGCCTATCATATTCACTTAGTTCTCTTCTGCTTATAAGGGGCTAAGTAATAAGCCAATTTCTGGTAATATTTACCTTGATTAGCATTATATAGAATACTCTTTTGTAAGAATGGTTGTTTGCAGAACAGATAGCGAAAGTCATGTGAATGATACGCATAAGATTTTTATAAAAAGGTCCGTGTTTGTGTGTGTATGTATGTTTGTTTGTCTACCTGTATGTGAGCAGCATGGTTCAAAAAACGAAAGTCGATTAAATACCAAACTTGATATTTAAGTTCAACATTTTCTGAGGAATCGACAAGAAGGTTTTAAAAAAAATTCCCCCCACCTCAAACTAGCCCTGATATGGTAAAGTTTTGGAAATGTTTGATTTTCTCAAAATGGCTTTCGAGTTTGACTAAAATACCATACGCTTAATATATTTTCAAGACAAATGAAATACGTATCTTGAGTATGCTGGGAATAGTATCTGAAGACCTATCACTAACTTTTGTACATCTGGTAGACCGTAAGAGACAGAAAAAACTTACTACACAAAAACTATAGATCTCGTTAAAACATGCAATTTGTCGTATACATTTTTGTAATATTAACTATTACTGAGAGATTACTTGTTATTGGTTAAATTTTAAACTCGCATAATCTTTTCTCAAATGTGTCATCTTTCGTTTCATATCTCTTCTGTTTTATTCCTGTCTATGCAAAGAGAACCGCATTTCAATTGTTTCTCATAGCGACCAGCTTTTAAAGGGCTTGATGACCTCCTTAGCCAAGTGTATTCCTTAATTCCCTTCTACTTATAAGGAAGTAAGTAACAAGACCATTTCTGCTAATGTTTGTCTGGATGAGCATGATGTAATAAAACTATAGTATTTTGTGACAAGAGTTTGATTGCAGAAGAGGTAGAGAAAGTCATTTGAATAGAAGACATCCTATTTTTAAAAACCTTTCGTCACTACATACTCTCAAACAACGCACGCTTAGCTCTTACATTGTTTTCATGACATTGCATGCTTTGTGTGCTACCGCGTGCTTATATGAACTTGTCTTTTTTGAGTGTATCGACAAGTCTACTCTTTGTTTGTTTTATTTTTTGTAGCTTAACGTCCTTTAACCTGGTTGGTCATGTGGGACGATGAATGAAATTGGTGAAATGATGCTCACGTGACCTCGGGGTCCATGGAGCTTAACGTTTCTCGACATTCGTCTTTTCAGGATAAGGGAAAATCCCGAAAAAAACCTTATTCGGGTAACTCACCCTAATTGAGATTCGAACTCGCGACCTTTTGAATGTGAGGTAGATACGCTACCACCACGCTATCTAGGCGGGCTCTGTATCTGTTCGTCTCTGCATTCAAGGAAAATCAGTATGAACCATATCAACTTTGAGCAGAGCAAATAGGCTTATCGACAGGTGTTATCGAGTTAAATGACACATGCATATTACCATATAATCACATTGTTTTATTACCTAAATGAAATTCAAAACAGAATTCGCATCTAAAATATAAGACAAAAAAGGACCTAAACTACGAGGGCCGTTTTTTTTTTCAACATCCGATAGGCTATAAATAAAAGACAAGTTCATAGAAAACAATTATTTTATTACTAAAAGTTTTGTACACTTATGGTTACTTTTCAACATAATCACCGAAAAGATTGAGACATCTGTCGTACCTGAGCTCAAGCTTTGCAATACCCGCTTCAAAAAATGTTGCCGCCAATGATTTCAAACGAGCATTGACGTTGTTTTGAAGATCTTCGTACTTTGCGACGTTTGCGGAGAGCCATTAGAAACAAACGAAGAGGAATGCTGACTTCAGGAATTGTGTTGATCCATTACAACGCTCGTCCACTCACTGCTGGCACAACCCATCGGCTCCTTGAACAATTTCAATGGGACATTTTCGATCATCCGCCGTACAGTCCTGACCTGGCATCCAGTGACTTTCACCTTTTCCCTGAAATGAAGACGTGGCTAGGAGGGCGGCACTTTTAAACCAACGAAGATCTTCAAAACAAAGTCAATGCTCGTTTGAAATCATTGGCGGCAGCATTTTTTGAAGCGGGTATTGCAAAACTTGTGCACAAGTACGATAAATGCCTCAATCCTTTCGTTGATTATGTTGAAAATTAACAAGAGTGTACATAGCTTTTAGTAATAAAATAATTGTTTTCTCTGAACTTATGTTTTATTTGTGTCTCTCAGAGGTTGGAAAAAAAACCCAAAAAAACCGGCCTTCGTAAATCACACAGCACATCTTGTCATTTGACACCACTTGGGTTTCTGATGTCGACACACATCCTTCCATTCATAGACGAAGGTGTTCCATTGCCAGCTTTAGCTGAGTTTTTCTGGAGCGCAGGTGGGTAAATCAGTCTGCTATATTCCAGTCCAGCATATTGGGCAAGCTACAGATAGCTCAACATGCGTGCCACATTTTTTTGTTACTTTTCTGCAAAGGTTAGCAATAAATCTGTGTTAGTATAACGCTACCTTTAATAGTTACTTGCTAAAGATTCATCAGAACATTATTTTGTTCATTTAAAATGAATATACTGTTGTTATTATTATTATTTATAAAGGCTTATTTTCTTTCGTGCAATGCAGAATTTTAAACGATTGTTTCGCAAATAGGCATTTTGCATCCGATAAAAGGCATTTCATACTAATATATTATTACAAAAAACATCCGATGTATTCCATTCATATGACTTTCTCTGACTGTTCTGCAAACAAACTATACTTACAAAACCTTATTCTTTTATTACATATGGTTATCGAGATACGTGTTAGCAGAACTCTCCTTATTACTTGCTTCCTTGTGAGAAGAAGGAAAATAAATGAACACGCTGAGCTAAAGCGTTTTTCAAAGTCCACTTATGCAACCATTGTATATGTTTAACAGTATTTTAAAATTGAAACCAATAAGAAGGAATGCCTCGGAAAAGGTTAGCTCTACAAAAACTGTGCATACGTGACATAAATTGAGCGTTTTAAGGAGATCTACATTCTTTGTTTAGTAAGGATATATTTATTTCTTACGGTTTACCACTTATACAAAAGTGACCTAAAACGAAGAAATATCTAGAGGTTATTCTGATATATTTCAGGATATATATTTCCTTTGTCATAAAATCATGTTAAAATTTGGCACTTTAATGACATTTTAAAGCCTCTTTTGAAAACCTCAAACTTTTAAAAAATGTTCCATATAAAGGGTAGTTGGGGGATACTCCTGAATATCTTCGTGTCGCATCCTTGGAAGATACTGTAATTAAATATCAAGTTTGTGTTTATCCATTTTTTCGTTTTTGAGTTATGCTGTCAACGTGCTCACAAACACACGCACACACTGTCAGACGCACGGCACACGCGCGCCAGGGGATCTTTTTCTAAACAAGCTATTTTGAATTCAGGGGTTCTCAAAACACGTGTTTCCGGTTAAACCTTTGTATTTAAATTTTGGGATTACAGTGCCTCCTCTCCCTACTATACGTTATAAATACCTGATAAAGAAATGGGAGTCGAGTGTCTACCCAGGGTCAAAAGACCCCCACATTCGATGCACCACGGAGGTTGTTTCAATTAACGCAAGACCTTGTGACCATAAAAAGGCGTCCCCCCCGGTATGAGAACGTATCGGTACGGAAGAGGAAACGCCACTTGTGCGTGTCAACCCCGAAGGGAAATCTAGCGAAAACCTTAGGTAGGGCCGACAGCGATGTAGCATACCGTCTACTAGCTATCCAGGGTAGTGCAGGAGGAGACATTGATGTGTTTCACAACCCCACCCTGGCGTACGCAATCTCCCAAAGTCACGTCGAGTCCAACCCAATACGAACAGCTTCTTTCCTGGAGGGGATCAGATGTTCGTCCTGACTGCTTCTAGTTAGGTTAAAAGTACCACGGGTGCTCGGGGTCCGCAGCGCTTGCACCGTAGCAGAATTTCCTTACAGATTTTGTATTGCCCACATTTTAATGTTTTTCTTAATCTCCCTTTAAAGTGGGTTTATTTATTTTCCTGAAGCTTCCTCCGCTCAGAGGCTCAAATCCCACAGACGAATTGAAAATGCCTAAAGCGACTCTCGCACACCCTTTGAATGGTATACTTAAAGTTATTTAAATCAGGTGTGAATGTCAGAAAGAATTTCCAGTTTTTGTTTGTTTTATCTGGTATTTTTTTTTTCTAATACACATTATTTTGCCATTCTAAACCTTCAGCTGTGAATTATAGAATTGTATGCATCATGCACTGTTGCTTTGAATGGAACTTCAGTTACTATGCTTGTTACCGGGTAGCTAAAGGGAAGTAGCTGAAGCAGTGTTTGAAACCCTCAAGTCCTAAATCACAAACTAGTTTCGTAAGCTTCCAATAACGGATAAAATTATATTGCAGGGTTCAGTATACAATGGCTGATGAAATGAGCATAACCTATCATTGGAGCGCGAAAGACAAACATAACTTTGTGCATAATAGGACTCTGAAGTGTTTGCCATAAATATTAGGTGAGGTTTGCTTATATGAAATTTAATTAAGTGATTGAACAGATTTATAAGGTGTAAAGTAGGTATTTTGTTTATCATTTGTGGCATAATACTAGGCATATATCAGTGTATTTTTTGGGAGAATTACGCATATATATATTTTTAAATAAATCAACGACGAGGGAATAATGTGGATGATTCGACTAGTAGAGAATAAAAGAAAACAAATGCTATACTCATAACGGAACTACCGAGGTTAGAAAACATACATACAGGTGTATACTTTTCGCATTACATAGCCGGTGATATCTTAACTTGGTCTCTTTTTAATTAAGGAAGATTATAATTAATTATTCTTCTGATTTCTTGTTCTAATTTTGTCTTTTCGTCTCTAAAAGTTTCTTGGATTGGATTATAATATCTAAGCGCAGATATAGCAAATTCAGTATAATGTTAAATGTAGCCTTGCTATGTTCTCAATTGAGAAACTCCGTTTACACAACTTTTACAAATAATAAATAAGATTTCCATCACTTTTTAATTATATTTCTAAGATAACCTCAGTCGTTGTGAACCGTTATTGCAAATAATATACAGGTGTTTCAAAAATACGGGGAATAATTTCAGGTATGTATTTCCCACATGAAGACAATCAAAATAGTTCATTATAACATGTGTCCGGAAATGCTTCATTTCCGAGTTATGGCCTTTACAACATTGAAAGTCCCACCTGTAGACAATCAAAATAGTTCATGTCCGGAAATGCTTCATTTCCGAGTTATGGCCTTCACAACATTGGAATTCACTGGAACGTTTTTCTTTCCGCAGGTCTTTGCCGTCAAAGGAGACATTAGGAGGGCGCTCTGATAGTTCATTTTGAGGAAGGTTACATTCAGTCTTCTTTAGGCGTTAAGACTGGCGACATATTCAAATCAAGAGCTGACAGAGATACACTTCATGTACGGTAAGGCGGACGGCAATGCTGCGCTGGCTCGTCTTTTGTACCAGGAGAGGTACCCACAGCGACAATGTCCAGATCGGAAGACATTTGTACGTCTCCATTCCCGTCTGTGCGAGTATGAAACATTCACCTCTCCTGGTTTGGGAAGGGGACGACCAAGATCTACAACTCCAGAAGTGCAGGAGGAGATTCTGAAGGCTGTGGACAGGACTCCTTCTATCAGCACACGACGGTTAGCGTTGCAAGTCAATGTTCCTCATACGACTGTTTGGAGACTGTTGAACGAGTATCAATTGTATCCTTATCATTTGCAACGTGTACAGGCCCTGTCACCAGCAGATTACCCTGCACGAGTTAGGTTCTGTCAGTGGTTCTTGCAGTAGTGTGGTGTAAATCCGAACTTTTCTGCCGTCGTATTATTTACAGATGAAGCACAGTTCACAAGATATGGCATAACAAATTTCCATAATCAGCATGTATGGTCGCATGAAAACCCACGTGTAACTGTTGTATCTCATCACCAGGTGCGGTTCTCCCTCAACATGTGGGCCGGTATCATTGGTGATCGATTAGTTGGACCCCATGAACTTGTAAACAGACTTACGGGGCAGGCGTATACAAACTTCCTGGAAAACACCATACCTCACGTTTTCGTAGACACTCCACTGATCAATCATCAACACATTCACTTCTTGCATGATGGAGCTCCTGCACACTTCAGTCTTACGGCTCGCCGGTACTTGGATCGAAGATTTCCTGATCGATGGATAGGTAGAGGTGGCCCAATTGCTTGGCCTCCACGCTCACCTGATCTGAACCCTCTCGATTTCTACTTGTGGGGCCATTTAAAATCATTGGTTTATTCGTCTCCGGTGCCGGATTTGGAATCCCATCGGAATCGAATTGTGGCAAGTTGTGAGGACATACGCAAAACTCCTGGAGTTTGGGATCGTGTTCGCAGGTCAATGACACATCGATGTGAGGTCTGTATTCAAGCAGGAGATAGACATTTTGAACATCTTCTGTAATGACAACAACCTGCGGAAAGAAAAACGTTCCAGTGAATTTCAATGTTGTGAAGACCATAACTCGGAAATGAAGCATTTCCGGACACATGTTATAATGAACTAATTTGATTGTCTACATGTGGGAAATACATACCTGAAATTATGCCCCGTATTTTTGAAACATATTCAATATGTTCGCGCGCGCCAGTTTGTGCTTTTGTGCCATTACCATAAATAACAAAAGCTTACTGAGAAAGCAATAGTTCTTTCTATCAATATACATTTATTCTACTGCTTCAGAGTATATAAAATATATATTATAAACCCATCATGCCAAGCACGTGCTTTGGGATGTACAAATTCGGAAAAAGCTGCACTGTTTTTCCAGACACTTTTATTTGCCCGCTGTACATACTATCGGATACAGCCTGTTAAAACTGACAGACTCGTGCAACCCTGAACTGCTTCTGCCTAAACTGAAAGACTGTTACAGCAAAATTCAAACGTGTACATAAGAATTTATTAGACACACAATAAAATAGTCGCTTATACAGACCATGTTTAAAGTGAAAATGTTAAGTGAAAGGTGTTATTATTATTATTATTATTATTATTATAATATAACGATGGGTTTAATGTTGATGTGATGGATATGTTAATTAGAGAAATAATGAGATAAATGAAATGAATAGTGCACTTAAAACAAATGGAACTATGTTCAACTTAAAGGGTATTTTAATACTAAAAGTTATCAAGTTCTGCTTAATCATATGTTGACCTATTAAGGCTCATTTTTACAAATGCTAGTAAAATGTTTACGGTTACTGTTTACTACTTTACCAACAGTTGGATTTTATAATCACTGGTTACACGGGATTCTTCAGTAAAATATGCCTTAATCGTAAGCAATATTTACCGCAGAATATCCAGCGGTAATCTCCCAACCGCTGTTATTTGTGCTGTTTCTTTAATATGGCAAAAGGAAGTGGATTGAAATATATGAATGTGGCACCATGATGAAGAACAGCGAGAAATGCTTGGTATTATATATACGTTTGCTTACTAGATACCTTACATTTTACAAATACCCAATATAACGTAAAACTTCGCACAGTAGGCAGCATCAATAATGAACCCTTCAGGACTTATGTTCGTTCTCACTTATGCTGATAAGATTCTGTTACCCAATACTGATTATCACTCGATTTAGTCGTCGCATGATCATACGTGCCGCCATATTCATATATACAATTTCTACTTGCTTGTCGGTGTATAAAAATCACATTGCTAACATAACTATATTTCAAACGTCTACTTTAGACACTTTTGCCCAATTTAAAATGTATGACCTATTTTTTTCTCAGAAATAATGCTGTATCAGCAATGAACCACTTGCTACTAACCCTGCAGTTTTATGCACTTGGAAGCATGTTGATTGCAATTGATGATTTCATAGGCATTATGAGAGCAACAACTCGCAAATAGCGAAGAGAGTAAGCATAGCTGTTGCAAGACTATTCAAGCTCCAGAAACTGAAGATGAAATTGAAAATCCATATTTTTTTCGCATTGCAAGATTCCCTAAGTCCTGAGCGCATTAGATTGGAGTCATACAAATTCAGTCATCTGGGAGAATAATGCTGAAATTTAAGAAATGAAAGAACTAATTTTTACGTTTTCTTTTCCTGATCCCATTTACCAGCGTCTGTTTTCTTGTTATCTATAATATTTAGCCTTTCGCCTCTAATTCTTAATGTAATTTTCGAAGAAAAATTGCTTAACTTCTGTATCTTTTTAACATTCATCACTGTAAAGTGCGCATAATCCCTAATCACAAAGTAATAAAACAACAAAGACTATTCAAAATACTGACAATTTACAAAGATGTCTACTAACAGCTTGAAACTTTGCACGAAAACATAAACCGAAAATAAATTATAACGAGAAGATGATTCCAATGAAACGTTTTCTGCAATATTACTGCGATCGTAAATATAAATTAATATTTACTCTTATCCAACTGCATATTGTAAAACCGAGTCTTAATACAAAAGCGTTTTTCTACTCAATGGTAAAGTTTCCTGGAAATTGCAAATTATTGATATTTATGTTGCTAGAATACAATTTGAATCGTTGGTGTATTGTACCATAATTTATGCCCATAGAGTACATAAATTAAGGATTAATACTTTGAAATTTCGTTTGATAAAAATAACAGGAATAGAATCCGTTTGGGGAATGCGTATAGTCTGTATTCTATTTTAATACATTTTAATTAAATCTTCTATTAACCTTTTCTTAAATCAGTTCTGGAATTTCGAAAGCATGTGCAACAGTTGGCAGTAAAACCAGCCCACCTTCTGTCGAGGAGAACGCTCATAACTTCTAACATGGCATACGACGCTGTAGCTTACCGTGATTTATGACAGCCAGGGCAAGGCTTATATCAGTATTAAAAGTGAGATTTTAAAACGCAGTGGGCCCAGACCGTATTCTCGACTGAGCTTTTTATTGTTTTTTTCCCTTTCTTTCCACAATTTTCAACACAAATCTCATATAGACTTAGTGGTTTATGTTTCTGAAATTACCTTTGTTCATCGTACCTGTTCATTTTTCACCTTATATAAATATTTCGAAGTGAAAGAGAAAGAAAAGAAAAGGACATGGTATACATGAACATTTTAGTTCCATAATTGCATTTTATGCGATTAAAATTAGACTGCAGCACAGTAAAGTCTGGACACTTTAAACTGGTGTAAAGTGAAATGCTTGCTTTAGATACATCTTAGAGAGCGAGAGAGAGAGAGAGAGAGAGAGAGAGAGAACGAGGGAGAGAGAATGTGTGTGTGTGTTCACGCCTGCACTTAATGTGAATCAAGATGATTAGTGGACAATCCGTCGACAAATATTTCGCCAACGAAAACGCTTATTTTTTTGTGAAACTTTAATCATGGCTTTGACAACAGAGGAATTCTAAATAGATATTTCGTCAACAAGATATTTTGGACGTTTATGGTATCCATGGTTATGACAAAAATAAGAGAACGAATGGAAATGAAGTATATAACGTAAATTTGCTGTGTAGCTGCTATTTATTCTCGGCCATTTTTACTTTCTCCATACGCACTATGTACATAGTGTATAGAGAAAGTATTGCACTCCACCCAAAAATTCGATACCGAGATTTAACCGGAAATATATGTTTTAGGGTCCCCAATATCCAAAAAAAGCATTTTCACAAAAAGGTCCGTGTGTGTCCGTGTGTCTGTTAACACGATAACTCAAAAACGAAAAGTCGGTAAAATACCAAACTTGGTACTTAAGTTTAGTATCTTCCAGGGATGCGACACGAAGATTTTGAGGAAAATCCCTCCACCCCCAACTACCCTTTACATGGAACTTTTTTCGAAAATTTTGATTTTCTAAAAAATGGATATAACGATTTTGATTAAAGTTTCGTATATTAAACATATTTACCTGAAAAATAAAATGTTTATCTTGAATTTTCTGGGAATAGCCCCTGAAGAGTAGTTTATTCCGGATGAATTTTACTAAATTTTGAATAACTGCTAAACTGTAAGAGATGGACAAAAACTTACTACATAAAAAATGTAGAGCACATTAAAACACACAATTTATGTTATATACATTTTTTTCGTGGAGTTCGTCGTTTTTTAGACATTCCTTATTTTTGGTTTCTGCTATGAAAAACATACTTTTCTCATACAGGAACTTGTCAACTCCTATCCATATAAACAAAGGAACTTCATTGACATAGCAACCAGCTTTTGACTATCACTTTAACCTACGGTTGTCCTTTATTAAGCTTCTACTTAAAAGGAAGCGAGTAATTAGACTATTTCTGCTATTTTTTTCTGATTAGCATAAAGTAAATAGAAGTATAAGGTTTTTAAGAATTATTTGTTGCAGGGATATGGAGAAAATCATGTGAATGGTACACATCATATTTTTTCTAATACATTCTTCTAAACAGATTTTACTTGTAACTTAATATCTTTTCCTTATATTATAATGTATGTTTTGTTTCACTATTACAATAATGGGGTCGTGCAGAACTGTTTGTAAAGTATTAGTTGCTAGGGTTGGAAATATTAGGGTGACTTTTGATTTTAGAGAAAGAGAGGAAATAGAGAAATGGGATGTTGTGATGTATAACTGTGGTAATGCGAATTCTTATACAGTAACACTAACCCTAGGCTGACATCCATAAACGACGGAACTCCGTGGTTTCCCTGAGTTTCGCTATGGCCTAACGGTCTCTGCTCGTTTCCTACTCGTTTTTGCAAGCATACATAAGTAAAACTTGGATAAAGTATTATTACATTGATGATTTCGTAATATTTTGATCTGTTGATGAGAGGCATTTGCGTGAATTTTGTTTTGGCTAAAAGTAATGTAGACGAAAAAACTATTGTTGAAATGTCCATCGTCATATTTCCTGTTGTCCAAAAAGTTTGGAAGATCTGTGTGTCGGCGTGTCACTTTTGGCCTAACTTACTGGAAGCATCAAGGCTGTATCATTTATTGTTTAAACACTTGATATTTTTCATTCGCAATACTTTCTACATCTGTTCTGCAAGCAACAAATTCTACAAAATATTCTTCTTCTATCTGCTTCATGATAATGGAAATAAACATTAGCAGAAATGTTATTTTACACAGTTCCTTACGAGTGAAAAGGGGTTAAGGGGGTACACTAATCTATAGCGATAGCCAACTCTTTTAAAAGCTGTGAAATGCGTTTCTCTTTGTATAGCAAGGTGTAAAACAAAAGAGATGTAAAAGAAATGACGACCTCCTGTTTCAGAAATCTAAACGCATTTTAAAATTGAAATCAGTAATAAGGAGTAGACACGTGTCAAATGGTTAGCCCTATAACAATTATATCACGTATACGCTTCATTTTCCATATAAACTTCTTCAGTATATGGCATTTTAATCAAAATTGTTATAACCATTTTTGATAATATCGAACATTTCGAAAAATATTTCATGTAAAGGGTAGTTTGGAGTGGGGTAATTTTCCTGAAAATTTTAGTATCGCATTGCTAAACGATAGAAAATATAAATACCAGATTTGTTATATAATGTAACTTTCATTTTTTAATTATTTTGCCCAGATACACACACACACACAGATGCACATATAGTATGTTGTATTACTATTATTAATTTGTACTACTATTATTAACTATAAGATTATTATTGTAAGTGAATTTTGTACACTTAACTCTGCCACCGTACAATGCTCAATTGCAGAGAATAAATACATACACACCACACTTTTTCCAAAGAGGTTTAAAGTGGATTCATGGGTCCTCAAAACGTGTATTTCAGGTGAAATTTATTTTAAACAAAGGTTTATTGTGAGTGAGTGGCCAGAAGGTATAGGCATACCCGAAAGTTTATTAAGTACATTCCGTTAATATTGTGTAATTTGCTGTATTGCTTGAGTTGCAAGAGTAAACGAATAATAAGTGGCATAAAAAGTAAAATAAATATAATTTGCAATTATCACAGTCATTAGTCAGCAAGTCCAGCATATGAACATTTATAACGTCTTAGCCTCTTTATCAAGTTACTTCATTTTGATAATTAGTTGCATTAACAATTACTCTACGTAACAAATCGTCTGCTGTAGCGGTTAATATTTTAACATAAATTTAATATATCATACTAATTTTCGGTAAAATCTACAGATTGTGCACAACTTTAGAAGATAAACCAGACATCTGTTGGATGAAATTTTAAAAATTTACTTCACTGTCGTTGAAAAAGAAAATTCTTTTGAGAAACGTCTACCGATGGCTTTTTTTTGGGGGGGGAACACCCACTTATACAAAACTCTTGGTCAAAATGAGTAAGTTACTGCAATACTCTCAACAAGTATGTATAACATTCACTAAATGTTTCATGTTCATGTACAGGGGTCAACTTAATGACTGTCTTGTCTATTATACTAGTGGAGTAAGAACAAAGGAATTTTACATAGCTCCGGTTTTCTTAGGCAACTTCTCTGCCAGGCCTGTGTGGCGTGTAGTAGCTCCTCAAGGAGTGGAGGTTGGCGACGGTCGTGCCTTGTGCAAACTGACAAAACTACAGTGTAAGATTGTTTAAAATAAATATTACATTGTTGTACTACAATAACTGTTTCTGTCCAAGTGGCTTACTTGGAAGAAGTGTTAAGCAAAGGTTTTCAATTCTAGTTTAATACTTAAAGTAAGTTAAAATGATAAAAACCAATGGATCAGGGGGTATTCGGTAAACACGTATAGCACAAAGCACCTTAGAAACAAAAACTATACCCATTGTTAAGACTTTTCCCAGATTTTGTATGTTAAAGGCAAGGTAGCTGTTGAGAGGCATAATAAAAGATCTGTGCAGAGCGAGCGACACCAAACGAGAAAAAGAAGAAATAAAAACACATAGTGCAGTTATTTATTAACACGCCAGAACAGCAGACTGATATGTGACGTCTCTGGCTGCCTGCGAGTGCTATAGCTGTGACAACAAGGATAACTAGGAAGACTGCTTGTTGAGCATATACAAAATTTACCGATTTGCAGAATATGGAGTTTTAGATTAAGACCAGGCAGATGTATTACGAAGCTGACATAAACAATCACAGATATGATACAAATGATTTCCGAGATATCAGATTGGTTACCGAAGGGCAACCCCTGTCAGCTAGAAGAATCAAGAGACTTCCTTATTACCTGGTTTTTTAAGGAAAGTAAAAATCTAAGACAAAGGAGCTTCGAGAAACGAAACATACTTCATTGCTGCACGTCTTCCTGTATTTGAGTATTTATATAAAGGTTTTAATTTAACATAAATAAATAAATAAATTAGCATAGTTAATTGCAAATATTTTCCTGAATAAAGGAATCAATCAGATAAATGTGGTGATCTAACTACTGTAAGAAATAAGGAAAGTAAATGAGGTATTATTTTAAGAACTATAACATAAGATATTCTTCAATAGAATGTACAGGATACCATCACAAGTATCGCTGGAGATCAATGTTTAATCATTTAGTACAGTCGAACGTGATTAATTCTAGCGTTTTTAATTCGAAATTGTGAATAATTTGAGCTTTTAACATGGTTCCTTGACACTCTTATACAGAAAAGTGCTAAAAATTCCTGTAAATCGTTATTTTTGGATAATTCGATATGATATTGAAAGAGAGCAAGTGACGTTAGTCAAACGTGCTCAATAAATTCCAGGAATTGTGCCGTACTGTGGTCCCATTCCCTTCCCTTGCTAAATTCCAGGAAATGCATCATATTGTATTTCCAATTCCCTCTCCTGCTGATAAGGACTGTGGGTTTCACAAGCTTCTTCCTGCAATTCTAGGAAATTGTTGCCAGTCAAGGAACTTGTTGTCATTGTCCACCTGCGGTCAAATGCTAGCCTACGTTTGCAGCAAATAACTTCCCGTGCAGCAAAGTCAGCATTTTTAAACAGTGTACACAGTTACATCAAAATTATTAGTGTGTGTTTAAGTAGTGAACTGACCCGACAACGACCCTCTCCAAACCTAAACGTGTAAATTACAAAACTCTTAATGTACCTGAAAAGTCAGCAGCCATTCGCGAAGTGGAAAAAGGTTTTTAAAAAGGTGTGACATCGCAAGAGACTTAGGAATCCCCTAGAATACATTGTCTACGTGATTAAAAAATACGGATAATATATTGAACAGTGTAGTTACAAACAGCGACAAAAGTAAAAAAAAAAAAAAAGCGCAAAAGGGCCTGAAAATACTGACGTCGATGAGTGCGTTAAAAGTGGTTCAAGCAGACATGGGTTAAAAAATTCCATTAAGTGGACCCCTTATCACAACGAAAGCAGAGGACTTTGCACATCAATTGGGAAAAACTAATTTTAAGGCAAGCAGTGGATGGCTGGATGGTTTTAAATAGCGAAGACTGCATTTCCTTTAACAATTTTGTGGAGAAAGTGGATGTGTTGACCAGCAAGCAGCCAGCGATTGGAAAATGGTTTAGTAGAGTGGATTCAAGACAAAAATGCAAAAGATATTCTCAATGTCGATGAAACAGTGCTGTTTTATAGATGTACACCAGATAAACCACTTGCATTTAAAGAATAACGAAGTAGTGGGGGAAAACTTAGAAAAGAATGCATCACAGTCCTGATTGGTGCCAATATGGATGGCACTGAAAAGTTTCCATTACTAATGATTGGAGAATCAGCCAATACCCGGTGTTTAAAAATGTTAAATCTAAGCCTGTGGAATATGAAGCTAACAAAAAAGCTTGAATGACGAGTGAAATTTTTGAAAGATGGCTCTTAAAGCTAGACAAAAAGTTTTGCAAACAAAATCGCACAGTTTGACAATTGTACAACTCATAACAGTATTCCATTGTTAGGGAATGTCAAAGTTTTGTTTTCCCCCTAATATGACGTCTGAATTGCAACCAATAAATCAGGGAATAATACAAAATTTCAGGCAGTTCTACAGGCATCTGGTAGTTCAGAATCTTGATAGAAGCGAATTTGGACAAAGGTGACAAATTCAAAATAAACGTGCTTGAAGAAGCTCGAATATGTAGTAGTGCATGGAACCAAGTGAAACCAAACGCCATAGCTAACTGTTTTCAAAAGGCCGGCTTCTGCCATATTGGACTTAAACGTCTTAAACAAAACGAAACGATTGCGCCAACGCTTGAATACTGGGAAGATGTCAATTCTGAAAGTGGTGTTCTCTATGAGGATTTTATGCACCTGGACGATGAATTGGCAGTTTTAGGGGGAGCTAACCGATGCAGACATTTTGGACGAGGTCATGAGAATACAAACTGCTGCCCTATCTTCAGATGAATAAGAACCAAAACAACCCGTGAAAACAATTCCTACAATTGCTGAGGCCTTGGATCACTTACAAGAATTGAGATGTTATGTTGAGGGACCTCAAAATGTGAGTGAAAAAATGTCCAAATTACTCAATAAACTAGAAGGTTAAATGCTAAAAAACAAAGAAAGATATGAAATTTCCTTAAAAAAGCTTTGAGTCTGAACTGAACCTGAATTTTAACATTACAAAACTGTAAGTACACACTCTAATGTTGTCCTTCCTATTATTTCATATAATTTAGACCTGTTTTAATTAAAACATTTTTAAAACTCAAACTTTTGTAGTTAGAGATCATGAATAATTCGATTCTTTTCTTGGTTCCCTTCAACCCGGATTAGCCAAGTTCGACTGTATTGGCTTTTAATTTTTTGGGAATCATTACAATAGCTGGTTAGCAGTTATGCGTTTACAGGCTCCCAGAAAGTAGTTAATAAATGACATATTGGACAGCAATTTAATTTGTCTGAATTTATTTTTATTTTATGGCACATTTTTGTTATTTTGTAACATTAATATCCATATTCTTTCAAAACGTATTATTATTATTATTATTATTATTATTATTATTATTATTATTATTTGTTTTCCATTTTATGTATTTTAGTTACTTTATTGGTAAATTTGTTTCAAAATGATTGCATAATGATTGAAATGTTCTAATAAATATAGGAAACTGTAATACGCATCCTGATTTAGGGAAACAGGTATCAGGAAAAGGTATTAAATATTCTATTTCGTTTTTTATTTATATGAGTATATTAACAACACCCTTAGAGTGCTCCAATATCCTAAACTCTCATACCTCTATAGCTGATTTCCCAACCCTATGGGAAATGCACAACTCAAAAGTACATTTTGCTGTAATTTATATAAATCCAAAAACCCTCACCCATCACCTGGCCCGTTTTCTTTCATCGATCGAAATACAAGACATGTTCTACAATCGCTCCTTACCAATCGTTTTGTAGTCCAAATCTCAACTGACAGCTTAATTTAAATCTTAGGTCAACTGTGCTTCAAAAATGTGGTGTAGCTCCTGAAGTACAAGATTTGCAACACTTCCCAAATTGGCGTAACTCCAACAGTGCCCTTTTCAAGAATATATAATCATAGGCGATCAATTAAGACAAAGTCCCTTGCCAGCTGCTTTCCATATATCTGTTAGGGCAAAAATCTTTGGCGATTGTTTAACCTTACACTTACAGATGCTCTCCCTGCTTCGGCATCAGCAAGCATCTTAGAGATAAGGAGGTGGGCCACATCCAGTTCCTTCTGGATTTAATTTCTTCTTCATCATCATCAGCATCATCTTCACTTCAGGAATTGGGCAAAGTGCGTGTCCCGGCTTCAAAATACGACTGACCATCGTTTCATTGGTCTTCCTGGATGTCTTCTCCCTTTTGATGTGCAGTACAATGCTCTTCTTGGGATCCTCTCTGACGACATCCTGTGGACATGCTGCATCCATTCATTTCTATAATTCGTAATTTTTTCTTCTAGAGACATAATTTCCAACTCTTCTCTGATTTTTTCATTTGAGATTTTATCTAGGAGAGTACATCCTTTACCTGCCCTTAGGAATTTCATCTCAGCAGCTTGTATTTTCCTTTTGTCAGTTTTATTTAATGTTCATGTTTTGGATTTATAAAGGGAGGCCATTACATTATAAAACTTCACTTGTGTATCTTTTCTGGCTTTAATTTTGAGGCTTCTGTCTATTGTGCCACACATTTGCTGAAACATGGGCAGCTTATTACTAAAGTCATTTTCATATTTATAACTTATATGTGTTCCTAAAGACTTAAAACTCGTGAATTGCTCTAATATAATGCCATTCACTATTATTTGGTTCTAACAGTGTGTTTACCTTGGAAGGCCATTGTTTTTCTTTTATTTATCCAAATTTTAAAATTATAATTCTCGCCTCTTTAATGTATATACTGCGTTTTTCAGCTCGTCTTCCATTTTACTTATAATTATTTGATCATCCGCCAGGAGCATCGTCTTAAATATAAAATTTTATACAATACAAATTCCTTCATTGGGACTTGATTTAAGGCTATAAATAATGCAATTATCAATGGTGTTATTTAAGAATCCTTTTAAATAATTTATTGTTTATTTTGAATTCCATCCATAAAACTTCTCGGCTCATTATCTGCATTATTTCCCGGAGCATGCGCACTACTAGGAGTTCGATTTGTCCAGGCTTTCCAATCGGCTATAAATGGAGCCATAAATGTTGGTCTTATTACCTGTCACAAGAATTGTTATACCAGAAGTTTGACATTACCTGTCACCTTCAAACCAGTGTGTTTACGACATTTCTCCTAGCCTGAAGAAGGACTTGTATTCTGATATATCGCATTTGTGTCACGTCTGCGTTTTTATTTATGACAGCTAGTTATGTGATCGTTCAGGATCCATATTAGGTTTCAATGAGACAAAACCGTTAGGACTATTTTAAATAAAGGTTTAAAGTAGAAGCCTCTTAAAATAGTTACATTTATTTAATGTGATGACGTATGTATTTTGAGTGAAATGAAATTTAACCAGACGAGAATGTTTGATACTCTCCTTACATAATGTTTTTCTAATAACTGCGGCAAATCATTTTGTTTAAACGTATACTAACATTTTGTTATAAATATACTAAAACCATTGATTGATTTCAAATACCTTTTCATCATTGTTTTTAAAAACATTTTGAAGATGCCCGCCAAAGATTTCCGTGATTTGTTATCAAGTAAACTAAGGGCTAGACAAGGTGCTTAAAGAACTTTGGTCTTTTTCGCTTGCTATTTGTAGGGTGAAGTTGGAGAACAGAATCAAACTTAAAACGAACACATATTTTCGGATTTACGAGCCGCTGCTGAACCACTAAGCTACCAAAGATACACGAAGTTGCTTTACACCTTCTTATCTGTATCCGTAAGATTTTAAGGTGATCTCAAATATTCCGAACGACTTTTAAAGTAAAATTTATTTTAATTTATACTCTGATTGTTGTTATTCCTCGGTGATCGTGTGTAGATTAAATCTAGAAACTTGAATCAGAATTGAATTCCGGTCATATCACTCCAATTTCAGATCTGATTCTCTTTCTTATTTATTGCCTCTATTGCTTTATTATGGAGCAATATCGCACGTAACAGACTAACATTAAGAATACATTTTTCAGATAAATGACTCTCACATACATGAGGGATTTCAAATATGATTCTGGACCAAATTAACTGACAGATAAAACAATATGATTAAAATTGTTACAAAAATATGGTTGAAAACCACATTTATTTAACATTTATTCATAAGGGATTGACATTTTTGTCAACTCTCTTGATAGGATAATTATCTCAATTCTACAATTCTGTGAAACTTTAACCAAAAACAGTTTTAAAACAACCTATTTGTAGGGAAGGAATTATCTTTATTAGAAGTTTCAAAAGTCAAAATATTCTAATTATTGAAGAAAATAGAATCCAAAATGTGCTCCGTAACAGACTGACTTTGGCGAAATGATGCACATTGTAGTACAACAAAATTAAGACAGTATATAATTAATATAATTGACACGAATTTAAAGAAATTCTTATTTGTTCCATTCACGTGTCTTTCTCTACCTCTTCTGCAAACAAAATTATTACGAAGGATTATTCTTCTATCTACTTTATGGCAATCGAGATAAACGTTATCTGAATGGTCTTATTACTTAGTTACTTGCCAGTTGAAGAGAAATAGGGAATACACTAGGCTAAAGCGATAGTCGAATCTTTTAAAAGCTGTCGCTATGCGATTGACATTGATATTAGCTCTTCTTTACATGGCCGGAGAAAAACAAAAGAAACATGGGCGAATTCCTGTTTGTCAAAATTGAAACCGAACAAAGAATATCTGGGCGATGGTTAGCTCCACAACAAGACTGCGTAAGACATAAATTGTGTGTTTTGACAAGATTTACATTTTTTGTGTCGTAAGTTGTTGTCTATCTCTACGGTTTACCAGTTATACAAAAGTCATCCAGAATGAAGAGGAATTCAAAGGTTATTTCCAGGAAATTCAAGATATAAATTTTATTTGTCACATAAGTATCTTTAATATACGGAATTTTGATCAAAATTGTTAGCCATTTTTGAGAAAATGCTCGAAATTATCTGCATGTTAAGGGTAGTTTGTGGTAGGGGGATTTTCCTGAAACACTTCGTGTTGCATCCTATGGAGATAATAAAGTTAAATGACATGTTTGGTATTAAACGGACTTTTCGTTTTTGAGTTATGTTTCCCTCCTCCCCCCTCCACATACACCTTTTTCTAAAAAATGCTTTTTATGGATCCAGGGGACCTAAAAACCTATATTTCCGGTTAAATTTTTGAATTGACTTTTTGGGTGGAATAGAATATCTTCTCTACCTACTATGTACATTGTAATTAGGGACTAGAGAAGTTAAAAATGTTCAAACTATTAGAACATATCCGGACCCGACAATCCTGTCACAATATATTCGCGGCGATCTATTTGTCCATCACTTTATCAAGTTTTCTCTAGAGCATTAGATTTTAATTTCCGTCGTTAACAGCAAGTATAACACAGCGACACTCCACAGCTTTGGAGTACAACAATAATACAAAATTTCTCTGACGCACTTTTATTATTATTATTATCATCATCATCATCATCATTATTTTCAGGGTAACTAGAGTTTGTTATTATCAAATTTGACGAAAATCCACAATTTACAAATAATCTAAATTATAGCATTTTATTGATATTAAGTTGAAGGACATTTGTAATTAAATAGCCCTGTTTAGCACAAATATTGCTTAGATTTAACCTTCTACTCACGGGATAGGAGACTTAGGAACCTGGAATCAGTGGCCCGGAATGCCAACTGATGCAGCGCGCTAAGTAGAAGCAATAGGAGGACAATCTTATTCCGCCAATAAGTAGGCAAAAAGGCTTCCACTACAGCGGCCGACGGAATAGCGTGTTAGTCTCAGAATAAATACGAACGACCCAAAAGGCTTCTGCTTATGTGCGTATCCGTTCTGCTCATCTGCGCCGCTAATCTGTTAATTTGAACCAGTCGTCGAAGAACATGTTGCTGGGAGACAAAATGCAACAGTTTTTCTTTGTTAACTGTGAAAGGGTGTGAACATAATTAATTAGTGCCGGCGATAGTTGGAAGACGCGAGATAAATATTTAAAGTAACTAAGGAAGCAGCGAGTGGTAAATCAAAGAGAATGGTGAACTGTTAAATTTGATGAATTATAGGAACACGATGCATATCTTAAAACAAACAAAGCTGCCGAAATGCTTATTGTTGACATATGTATATCTTTCATGCATTTGTGCCTGCGAGAAGCAGACCTTCGTCGCGCATGCATTGAAGCCACCAACCATTAATTTCATTACTTCTAGCCGCACTGACCTAGAAGTCCTCATCAATTTCTTACAACACACATCTCGAAATCCAACTCGTACCCTAGTCCAACTTCATCTAGCCGGAGCAACAAGAGACATGACCCTGTCCTGAGAACGCCCACTTAGGATCGAACCCAGGATCTTCTAGAACGTCCGCCAGCCAGAGGCCATCACACGGCTCTCACAAGTTATCAATCCTCGAGGGGCAATAAAACGTCTCTCTTTTCAGCACGGGTTTTTTTCCGTTTATGAAATGTGTCGCTAGGTGGAAGCACAAACAATATATATAGAAGCACCAACAGTCACTCCGATTTAACAACGTTACACGGATTTGGATTTTTCATTTGTTTTTCTGCCTCTCCTTTGGACTCTCCTCAGAAAACTTCTGGAGGTTCCCCCTCCTTATTTCATTAAGGCTGTCTCAACATGTATGCTACGCTAGATTATCAAAGAATATATTTCACAGGGACAAGTTAGTCTGAATTGAAATTATGTGCATAACATCAAAATTATTATCAACATTCTTTCCTGCTTCAATTACGTGTGCATCCTCGAGCTGTTTTATAACACTATTATTTGTTTTTTTTTTTATAGTTTTTAGTGCCCGCTTTTACTACTATGGCCCCGCAAGCGATGACACTAATGATACCTAGAAAGAAGGCGGAGCATCAGTGGAATGTGATGGCGGGGGAAATCGGAGAACCCGGAGAAAACCCGACCGCATGCAGTTTTGTCCACAACAAATCCCACATGCGGTCGAGCGAACCCGGACCGCTTTGCTGCGAGTTGAGTGGTCTAACTACTTGGCCACAGCGCTGCCGTATATTATTAGTGCTTAAATTATAATTTTTTCATAGAATAATCATATCATTGTAAACTATGCACCTTGCACAAAAACAAAATATTCACAGCCGGCTTTGAACTGTATAGGTGAATACAAAAATGCAATTAGATTCTTAGAAACACTTGTGATGGAATGACAACAGATCTCTAGGGGATCGATCAACGGCGATCTACGTGCCCTTCCAGATGATGTTATGGGGTGAACGGAAAAACAGTAGTGATGGTTTTGTGAGGTGCAAGGAGCAAATGAAGTTGGTATAACATTTTAAATTTATTCCCAAAACTAAGATTTTACCAGCCCAAACAGCATTTGAAGCACGGTATAAAACAAATACGTCTCCGGTTACTAAAGTAAATAATTTCGATTTCCATAACCTTTACACATTTTGGCACGCCCACTTTCAGTTAGATCATTCTGCCCGAACTGCCGCGTGGTCTTTTGTTGCTTAATAGCTCTAGCAATATCACGCTTATATTGATATTATATTTGTCCATATATCATTTCCTTTCGTTCCTCGCATTGTTTCGATAAGACCAAGTAACCGATTTTTTATGTATTTGTTTATTTATTTGGTTAGGTACAGTTGTAAAGTGACAGGTGAATAACTTCCATGTTTCTCCTGGCACACATAATTGACAACTTGATGCCTTAGCAATCGGTAGTCAGATGGTTAACAATCTCTATGGTCATATTGGCATTTTGTTCAAATTCGGCAAAACTCATACATTACAATACTCTATAGTAGTTTCAGAGTATTTTATAAGAGAGACTTCACATTTCCATTTAAAGTATGACAAGGTGCAATATTTTGAGGCACACTAACATCACATAGCCTGAGCTGCGAGTTACTTGGCTGGAGTCTCGTGTTTGTGTTGTGATGTGTACAGTGACAAGTAAGTGGTTTGGACACAAATAAATATAAGTATCTGTAGTGTAAAATAGATATTTAAAAACGCGGAGAAACTTGAAAAATACAGACGTAAACACAGGTAACAGCAATTTAACACTTCTGCAGAACTTTTAGTCTTTCAGCGTGATTTATTAATCCCACACATTATTAAAGAAGATTTTCTGTATGAAAATGGTATGCAAATTATTATTGTTATTCTTCTTCTTATTATTATTATTATCATCATCATCACTATTATTATTATTATTATTATTATTATTATTATTATTATTATTATTATTATTATTAGCTGTTACATCTTGGCTATGCGCCAAAAGACAACTCATGCAGGTCTACCAGCAATGTGCAATACCGCGCAGTATTGAAGGCAACCTATATTCATGAATCCCGTAGGAGAAAGTTCGAACCTCTTCAACCTGCGGACCTCGAACATCCGTGGACTTTACTAGAAGTAACTGGGCCGAACATCTGAGCCTCTTCCGTAAAGGAGCTGCTTGGATTGGGTTGATATCGGCGTGGCTGTGGTCCCGAAACCCAAAAGAGATTGGGTACGCCTGGGCGGTGTTATGAGATGTCTCATGTCCTCCGACACTAACTTGAGAGTTAGTAGACACAAGCTGGTAAATATCACCCCTACCGACGTATTCGGTAGTTATTCCCAATGGGGTTGATTCGCGTAAGTGGTGTATCCACTTCCGTCCTTGAGGGAGCAAGGGGGACCGGTTTATAAAATAGGTACTGGCCTAATATAAAACCCCGGGGCGCCTGTTACATCTGTTGTCAGTTGACTGCTGTGCGGTTTTTCATGTTTGAAACAAGTGTGGGGGAACAAAGCGGCAGGATTCAAGTATTTGTGCTATGATTAACTAGCGCATTTGTGTTAAGTAAAGACTGAATTTACTGCACATTTTACTGCAGTGTAGACGTAAGCAGCACGTGCTCTATGAACGGATTTTTGACCAGTGAAGGCAAAGTCAGGTGGTGTCAGTTTAGTGTTTGCAGAATAGAATACTTCACGATTGCTTTTTATATTTTAATAAACATTTACTCACATATGGAAATGCTATTTATATATCATTCATTTATCCTTAGTATTACAGCGAACAGCGCTATGTATATATTAGCGCATTTGCATATTTGCAGTATTTTTACGCAAACCTGTGGTTTATAGATATAGTAGTTAGTCTATGTGGTACTAGTTTAGTCTTTTTCATCATGGTCACATATAATGGAATCTACAGACATACTCATTTTGAGAGATTTTGGGGTGGAGTTCCTACGATATTTTGTTGGTAGTGTTTATACAAATAAAAACAAAAACTTTATTACACATCACCGCAGATGGTTAAGAGCTCCGGTCCTAACTCCTCTGCAAATGACTGCATTTATAAATGCCTTGGATGCTTTAGTCAAAACATCTAACAGGTAATTTGGCACGGATTTTAAAATAAAGCAAAAACAGGAAGAGCAGTTATGTTACGTGGCGCTGACTCACTAATCTGGTGAGCGGACAGTGAGTGTACGGATCCCGATCCCTGTCTCTAACGTCATCAGTCACCATAGAGCTGTTAACTTGCTATCCCTCAAACGACACCCTGTCTCCTCTCTCCAATTATGACCTTCACCCAGTGATGTATTGGCTACCTCGCTCCCCCTCCAGCCGGCTACGAGATCTGTGGTTACTATGCACAAGTACTCTGACTCAGATGAGTCAAATTGAAAAAAAACTGGCGTTAAGAGTGGTTAAATAACAGCATTTTTTCAGACAACATAGCTATTCACAATTAACGCAATCATCAGATTTATTAATCATTTATAATCACTAGGTTATCGCAAGCTGTATTCAAGGCAAGATGCACTAGCAAACTAAGTGAACAGTGTTTCTATGTTGCTTTATTATTTTTATTGCTGAAACTCATGTGAATTTCGTTTTTTCAAACATTACATTTGGGGCGGTAACGTGTTTACGGGTTCGTATCCTGGGTGCGAGTTTTGGATATTAGGAATGGTGTGGATTTGTGGATGCCCTAGCTCAGGATTTTTACTAGCATGGAAACTCTTTTAGGGTGTGGTGCGACACAAGTGCTTTATTCAGTTAGTTCGGCCTTTTTTCCGCCATCGAACACACACGCATTCCTCTTAATTTTCTCCTGTGGAACTATACGTTACGCGACTGCGACTACTATTACTTATTAATTTTAATGCCGTGATATCGTCCATACTCTGGTCTGTATTAAAATAACTATTTATCTCACAACTAAAAGGTAACCTGTTCGGCTCAACCATGGACCCTAAAAATCACATATTTGCTCTGACAATGTTCTGCACCAAGTGCCCCAACAGTGTCGCCTGACCGGCGGTAGCATCTCTTTTTCCCGTTATGTTCCCTCGGCAGTGTCCTCTCATACCACTCGGTTCAATGCTCTACCCTAACGGTATACGGTGTTAACCAGCTCGTGACAACTCGGCTACTTATGCGTGTTTGAAGTCCTTCTTCCCTTCTTGGTATAATTTATATTAGAGCTATGATTTCTCTTTCCATTCTGAATAATTCTTTGCCCCGTGACAAGACATGTACTGCTTAACATTGCTACTCTGTTTTAAACAAATACCTTTGAAAGAAATTAGTAATATGTTGTTACTTCCTCTGCCACGTATCTAGGTGTCAGAGAAAAGGTGTTGTACACCACACAACAATTCGATATTAAGATTTTATCCAAAATACTGTTCTAGTCCTTTGAATCCCTCATAAAGCATTTTTAGAAATACGCCCTGTTCTAACTGTGAACTGAGTAATTCAATAGCAAAATTAGGATAAATATTGAACTTGGTATCTGAGTTCGATTTCTTCCAAAGATGTGATGCGAAGATTCCATTGAAAGTGCTCCCATCCCCAAACTACCCTTTACATGGAAACGTTTTTTATTCCATATTCTCAAAAATGGCTGTAACAATTTTGATTGTAATGCCGTATATTTAAGATCTTGTTGAAAAATAAAGGTATTCTTGAGCTTTCTAGGAATAGCTTATGTAGTGCTCTTCATTCGGAATGAATTCTGTGTATCTAGAAACGTTAAGATAGGCAGAGATGTACAACAACAAAATTAAGACATTTTTAAAAATAATGTATTTCAAATAAAATTTTCTGGATTGCACATATCCAATATATCCGTTAATATTAGCCATACTCTTCTATTCTTTTGTGATGTTTCATAATGTTATCAATATTGATTTATTTTCGTGATATCATGGATGGAGCATGAACTTCAAAGACCAGCATAGCCGGCTGGTCGCTTTTAAATAGCTGACAGCTAATTCGGTTTCTTCTATCCGCCATTAATTTGGTTTCGCATATAATTAGAGTAAAACTATTAAGGGAACGATTTCTGTAAACGCTTATTTCGTTTAACATATATATATAGAAACAACCTGATGTGTTATGTTCTTTATCTTTATGCTCTATCGTTTATTGCTGTGTATAAAAATAATTTTTGAATCCAAAATTTTCCATCCACTTTATTGTACTTCAAATACACCTCTATACCAACAGTTGCATTACATATATAATTATAGATGCAAGGGTAACGGTGACAGTGAAATTATTAAGAACTCGACGCTCTCTATCCATTCGTCCCTCCCATCACTCCCATGCATCCATTCCAACCATGATCTGTCTGCTTGCCTGCCTACTTACCTGCCTACGAATCCACCCGCTAAATACTCTCAAGAACCTGCAAAAACGCCCATCAATCCAATTACCCAACCATCCAACCACCTACCTACACACCCAACCACACACGGACATGCCACTCAACCAGTTACCTATCTGAAACATGTTCCGTATGGAAAAGGATAATATTAGTGTAAATGCCATCATATGAAAATGTCAACACGGGCATTTGTTCCACATTGAGGTGCCGCAACCTGCAACATGGAGAAATCCTTGTAACACCCGCCACTTGTACGCCTTCCCTAGAGGAATCGAGGTTTATTTCAACCTGTTAATGTCAGCAACAACTATCAGTGTTTCCTGTTGTCCGGTTAAAATTACACTTTCCGATAAGATATTCATCATAATTGACCTAGAGTGGGAAGAAAAACAGGCTTTAATATGAATGCTATATGGAACTCTAATTGCTGACTAATTCATTCAGCTGTTGTATGTCGGGTTTATGTGTTATAGTTTTACCTTTTCTACTACTTAGAGTATTGCATTCCACCCAAAAAACTCGATGTCGAGATTTCACAAGAAATATATGCTTTGAGGCCAATTGAGTCCAAAAAAAAAAAAGTCAATTTTACAAACACATCCGTATACAAGCGCGAGTGTGTGTGTGTTTGTGTGCGCGTCTGAGAACAGCACAACTCAATAACGAAGTGTCGCTTAGATACCAAATTTTACCCATCTTTAATTTCTACATCTTCTAACGATGCAGCAAGAAGATTTTCAGGAATAGTTCCTATATCAAACTACCTTTTCATGGAATATTTTTGGAAAAAATTGATTTTTTCAAAAAAGCTGCAACGAGTTGGATTAAAATACCACATATTTGAGATATTTTCATGACAAATTAGATCTTGACTTTTCTGGGAATAGCCTCTAAATTCTTCTCCTATTCTGGATTACTTTTGGTAAACCAAAGATGTAGAAAAGAATCTTACTAATACATAAAAGATTTAGATCCCATTAAAGCACAAATTTATCTAGGTAGATGTTTCTTTTGTGTGGAACTTACCATTTCCGAGATATTGCTTTTTGTAGGTTTAAAGTTTTACTGGTCATGCAAAACAACGGAATTTCATATCCATTGCATAGCGTTCAAATCCTAAAGATTAGACTCTTCCTTTAGTCTAATGTATTCCCTTATTCCTTTTGTAGCTTCAAGGGAATATATAATACAATGTTTATCTTGATAAGCATGAAGTAAACAGAACGGGTTGATAAACTGATGTGAGTGTAACACATCAGATATTTACACTGAGCTCGACTTTACTTTTTCTTGTACTTTCGTTTCATTCAGCTTGAAAACTTGCCTTCGCTACGTAAAATGATAATATTTAGGCACAAAATCTGAGGTGTGGATGAAAGAGCACATATTCCTACCATGTAGCTCACAAACAATGCACGTATTTTCCGCATGACCCTACATGAATATTGCTGTGGGTTAAGCAAGATCTGTTACGGTAGCGAGGTAGAAACCTCTGCGGCGAGGTAGAGAGGGAGAGAGAGAAATGACGCAACCACACAACCCTGGCACCAGCTTTCTAGTATTCCAGCCAAAATACTCGCTGGTATTCTCACTCGTTCTTTAATTTGAGACCGGTCTTCACTACTATTTCACTATCGGTAGCGACTGAATGAAATCTAGCAACAGAAATATTCAGCAAGTAGTTTATTGTTTGGAAATCAAGAACCATAGCATACATATTCAATTCAGTTCTAGCTCCGTCACGCCAAATGGGCGTAATGAACCACTTTTAGTAGTGGTTTCTGCATTAGTAGGATCTCTAATTCGGGTGTTCGCCACTATGTGCACATGGCGATGAGGGCTCAATTCATCACCCATAGATGGCGTCATAGGACGAAATCACGACTTGCGGACGTGAGAATGACAGAATTTAGCCCAGAGATACTTTCTTTCAAGATAAGTTCAAATAAATAATACATGGGACCAACGTCTTTATTTTCTCCGACGGAAGCGCTATAGTTTTTTCCAAGACACGATGGCCTTCAAACGGGGCCGCTCCACTGCCACTGGGCAATAACCGTTAGCTGAGTAGGCGACACTGCTAGGGGTGAGAGGCAATTTAGTAAAACCTCTTGTTTCCCGGAGACTAAAGACTCTGCTTGCAAGTCGAGATTCACGCCTCAGTTAAGGGACCAGTAAGTGGAAGACTTGGCAACTTCGAGGGTTGGTTTCCAGCTGGGCTCCTCCTAATTCCAAAACTTCACCCTCCTCCAGGTTTGAGCCCACTACCTTGTGTATTAGAGGTAACGACTTTTACTATTATAGGTAGCATGGTAACTACTGCAGTAATCCTCCGTGGAATGGGGGCAACATCCTAGCTTCTTGTTCCTAAGGTCGAAGGTTCATATCGAGGGCAATGGATTTTTTTTGGGCTTAAAACTCCTAAGCTTGGTTTCCTTCAGAAGGGAAGTAAAATTGTGTACCACGTGTTGTAGATTTAGGCCCCTAAAACAATCTGAAGCGTGACACAGAGGCCTCTGAGCAAAATTAAGCAGCCTTTCACGCCAAATATGGAGTGCGACGTTGAGTACCGTAGGAGGTTATGAGCGTCAATAAATAAAGCTCAAGTTAATTGAACTGCAACATGGAGGGCGACATATGAACTATAAAGCATGAGCTTTAAGTTGACACTTATACCTACTATTGTTCTTGTATAACACGGTTGTGGAAAACAGTTTCTTTTATTTAGAACGCCAATCCATTTTAAAACTGTATTATGTTCCCTAATTATCTGCGCTGGTTTGCGGGCAAGAAGGCATCATTGATGTTATAACTCTTGCAAGTGAAGTAAAGTACAGACGGACGAAGATCATCGTTTCTGCCCTGTCTGATTTGCCATTAAAGAGGGAGGGCATAGGAACCAAGACGTGGTGAGTATTTTTCTCTTTTTCTAATAACCAAGGTCCAACTTACACCTCATGGACTATAGGTTGTAGTGCCACTTGTAAATTACAAGTGTGAGGGCGTTGTTTCGTTGGACGGTTCAACAATATATTTTGATTGATTTAATGACTCGCGTAGCTTTTGTGAATAAAGATGTGTTGTACCAGGTGACACTACTGAATTTTGGAAGCTGTTCGAAGGGGCCGGTCCCCATGGCCACGCTCGCTAAAGCGTCTCGCTTTGGTGCTTCTTGGGCAGGGGATCATGGGTTCGAGTCCCGCCTTGGGCATGGGTGTTATATGTTTGTGCAATGTGTATATGTTTGTAAAAGAAGCAGTAAAACCAGTAAACCAGTAATCAGTAAAACCTACGGGGGGGTAAATAGGGATACAGTACCGGAGTCCTGATCAGACTCCGTTACTGTTTAAAAAAAAAAAAAAAAAAAGGAGTGACCATGTCGACCTGTCCTTATTGGCAGAGTGGAAGTGTTGATCCGTGTCACACCTGACATTCGCAGTGGTGTTCCCATCCGCATACATCCTGTACATGGTACTTTGAACTTTCATCCTTGCAAAATTAATCCTACATACCGACGGGCAGACGAGTTGCCAATAATGAGCATGGTCCCTTCTACTAATGACTGCACACTTCTCATAGCAAATGTGATAGTATTTTACAACTTTTTCACCCACATTTGAAACCTTTTAATTCATTAAATACCTATCACACAGATCCAAAATTAAAATCAGCCAGAACGAAAACGATAAAGTGGCAGGCTACTACTAATTAAGAGACACGAATATATAGTATACAAGCCTGGGGACGGTGCGGTACAAGTTAGTTGAATTCTAACACCTCACATGACTCGGTACGTCGTGTAAATAAAGGGCTCTTTATTTGTCGGCATGTTTGAAAAGCAGGAATATCACATACAGAATCGTCGATTACACTAATGGTTAAGGTTACTCTTTTGTTCGTGGATATCAGTAGTTACTATCTTGCCTATCTGGTAACTTCTAAAACATTCATAGTAACATCTTACCGAAAGAGCTAGATAGAGTATATTTTATCGAAATGAGATAATTATGTTACCATTAATAATTACATAAGTGTCTTTATAGTCTTTAACACCTCCTTTTACTAATATGGCACCGCAGCTGATGATACAGTCAATGAAGATGGAGCACCGGTGGAATTGAATGCGGGGGGAGAGAGAGTGTGCAGTGATAACTGACTCTTTAAGTACTAGTATCCCAAGATATTTATTCCGACAACAATATTAATTGTATATATAACATTTTTCCATATTTACATTAACTATATATTTAAGACTGATAAGCACAATACATCGCAATGCAATTTAGGCAGAGGTGGGTTAAACAGGGTTGTCTTCTAATTTGATAATATAATGATGGAGTAAGATATGAACACGCGGATAGTTGAAGACAAAAAAGTACCAATTATTTTGCAACTCGATGACATTCTTATCCTTTTGAAAACAGTAAATGCTCTGCAATGTACTTTCAACGCGCTTCAGCAATTTTTAGACGATGCTTTAAAATGGATATGTGTAAGGTGAGCAGGAAAAGTGGACATGTGGGAGGAGAAAATTCAAAATCTTAAATTTTTATTATTGTAGGAACAATGTTTGATATGGGCGGAAAATAGAACAAGAATTGAGTTTATAAAAAAGGGATTGGACAACTTTCAGAAGTATTGAACTTTCTGAACAATTTAGCTCGGCTGTTTCCCGTGAAGTCATCATTAATACCAATCAGTTAAACGTTTAAATCTTTAATTACAGCAAAATAATATACATGTCTGATATAAGTTATTTCAGATATGAAATACATAGTTCACGACTACACATAACGCAGTTATAAGGTGTTAAACAATTTAGTTCCAAATGCAGATAAGTCAATGTTAAATCAAAGCCAGAGAAAAAAAAAACTAGGCTGGAATGTCTTTAAAACTAATACCGAGTCGATGTTCGGCATCTCGTTTTTCACGTTCTCATGATTTAATGCCATAAAGGTCTCTCAAATTTCGAATAGATCATTTGACATTGCGACACTGTCCATAAATTAACTTCCTTCTGATGTTATGTAGCCTACTCTAGAGGTATTTATTGCTCCTGTGGCTTAATGTGTAACGCCAAAAATTGGTGACCCGAAGCTGTTAGGTTCGCTTTCTGCCATGATTTAACCATTTTCTTTTCCCTTTTAAAATCCTTACGAAGAAGTGCTGCTTGGTGGAGAGATTCGAACTCGAAAATAAATATTACCTATTTTGCGAAGTTAATGTCATTAACCATTACAACAGAAAGGTAAGCTCTTCAATGACCCTCATCTTTGATGTGTTCTCGAATGATATTATCATCAGCTTGGGGCGGACTGGTAATTTAGGAACTTATAGCCTTAGAAACTTGAATAGACAGACCAGAGGGCTTCTCTCTCAAATTACTTGCTTAAGACACTTCCTTTATTTTCTGAAAATATTCCGGAATAATTCATTTAACAGCCCGTATATTTATGAGTGTAGGTGGAGTGCGAGTGTGTGGATGTGTAATGTGAGAGTGTTGTTTGTTTGTTTTGTTGTATCGTGTGTGTTTACTGGAATATGAATGTAAAATAGGTGTAGGTAATATTTTCAATTCAAGCATTTTTCTGGAGAACATGTGCAGTCTCTGACTGAAGCGACAGTAAGACGCAATTGATTTAACACTTAGCACTTAATAAAAGAATAACTCCTATTACTACTACTAGGTAGTGCCATGTTCGTCTCCTTAGAGCGGTGGTAGCGCAGCTGCTCACCAAGCGGGAGACCTGCGTTCGATTCCCGGTACCAGCGTGGGTATTTTTCCCCCGCTGGGAGACCTGGGAGATTCAGCCTCGTAGGGTCCCTGGGGGACCAACTGAGGAGCTATTTGATGGAGAAGTAGCGGCTTCAGGTCAAGAGGACCGCATTAACCGGCCGGGAGGGATTGAGGCGCTGACCACGTCTCACCCACGTCTGCACACCATCCATGACGTCTGTCATGGACCGAGATGGGGGACTCAGCGGCCGGGCAGTAGGTCAATGTTCTTTGTGAGCTGTCGCGCCATGGAGTTATTATATTATAGGTACTGCTATAAAGACTCATAGAACTTCCGGCAGGAAGGGATGAGATGAGAGACCATGAAGGTTGGTCAGATCTAATAGTTGTAGTCGAAGTATAGAAGGCTGCATTCGGGCATCCACCGAAAACTTACCCCCCCCCCCGCATGGCAGAAGATTCCCCTGCAAGCACTTCTCTTCTAAAGCACATCCAGCACATTTTTCACCCGTCATCCTCCCAGGTCCTGGAAATCCGTATGATGAAAGGAATTGAAAGGATAAGAACGAAGGCAAATTCGTGGTGGTATAAATCAATCCGAGCATTTGCCTACAAATTGGCAAGAAAATTACAAATGTAATCCGCAATCAGAGTGGCCGGTCAACGGGAACGAACTCTGAATTTCGGAATGCAAACCCCAGGTGCTACCTCTTGAACCATCCCACGCGGTATTATTTATGTTAACACGTCTCTTACAGGCTTTTGAACCTACTAAAAAGCACAGCTTCGAACTGCTAACAGAGTTCGGCCTATATGAAGCTAGATAGGAGCTATTTAAAATAAAACAAGTTTAAAGTTACTAAGTAATCGAGTAGTATAAAAGCCGTCCATCGAGCATTATGATGTGAACTCGTGGAAGTGAAACCTTTTTAAAATATATTCCTTACTGCTTTCGGTCTTAGGAAAATATATTTCAGCACATATTATTATTTTGAAAGATAAAGAAAAGCTATACTGTGATATTTGAAATCTGTGAGAACAAATTTGTAGTGCTTTACGGATGAATTAATATTAAGAAAATACAAGTTGACTATACGATCAATTACAGTAAACTAATTTCAAATTAGATAATTGAAACTACCGTTTGAGATAAGCTGTTTACCTCAGTTGATAAGGCATTCATCAACATCACGTGGCTCAGATGTTTCGTCTGAGACTAGCATACGAGAGGTCGTGGGATCGTTTCTTCGCGGCCGACCTCTCTAACATATGGGTGTTTTGGAGTTTTCTCGGGTCACTAGGCGAATGCTGTGGAGGTTTCTTCATTCCACCGAGCTTCCTGTCACTTCATTTCATCTTCATTTAATCCAACTGGCCTCTTTCAGAACTGACGCTTTAGAAGTACAGTTCTCGGCGGCGAGATAGCGTCGCAAGTCGTCTGTAGATTCCGGAAGTTTGGTCAGACCTGAGGCGCGGGCTTCTAGCGTTCCCCGCGTCGAGATGAAGGACTGCTTGGAAACTGTTAAGGACTCTCCACGGTGGCTCCCTCCCGCCGTCCGGTTCCGGCTGTCCGCGATAATTACTCTCATCTCATCCTCCTGGGGTCTGATGTACAATAAGACAATGACTGCAGTGTGGAATTCTCTCCGGCACCACTCACACACACACACACACACACACACACACACACGGCATTCAAACTAAATAAATAAAACTTCTTCATTACTAGAAGCCCCATAGGTTTTAGAGTTCAACGCACTAGTTTTAGAACGGTAATTCACTCCACCAAAGGTGGAAATTTTGTTGCCCTGTTCTATACTCAAATATATCTCTGTACCATCCTGTTTTCATTCCAACCTTCAATATTTGTTTTTTCTTTCTCCAGTTTATCTTTATTTGTGCAGCAATTAAAAATGAATGCGGTTAGGCACAGCAGCGAATATATACAATAAAATATGGGCTATAAAAACTTAACTGAAGGCCGGTTCTACAAAGTTCCGATAAGCTAGCTTATAGTTATTCCTCTAAATGCTCTTTTCTGGCTCATAAGCAACGTTCTCATTTTCTAAAATCACACAGTTTCTTCTGGATATCAACCGTATAGAATACCTTGTAATGGGTTAAGTTTGTCATTCTAATTTCGACAAAAGTGGAGCAATTGGGAAATTTGTAAACTACAAAACAATCCAAAATTACCCTAAGCAGGCCACAAGAAACAAAATTGTAAGTTCGTGTTTACTACGGGATTTTATTTTTACTTTTTAATCGTGATTTTAGAATAAACAGGAAAAGGGAAGTAAAGCAGGGCCCAAAAAATTCACTTATGACGACTGCAAAGACGGCTAGACCTCGTAGAAACATATAAGAGAGCATAGGAATAAAAGGTCTGAAGCAATATCCTGACGGGGAGATCCTGGTAATTACGTTAGCGTTCACATGTGTTTACGACTATGTAATAATGCAGCCACTACTCGTTTCCTTATGCTCCTTCTCCTAAGTCGAAGTTTATACTCTAATAATATTATATAAAGAGAACATTTGTTGGTGTGCATTTTTATGTGAGTTAATCTTAAAACCCACTTAACCGATTTTGATAATTCTTTCACGGTTTAAAGGTCCAAGATTTTGCAATGTACAAGAATATAAAATGCCTTTATAGTTTAAATTAATGAACTAATTAAGTACTAATAAGAATTTGAAAACCTGTGTATTACAATACGAACACATTTAAGTTATAAAAGAACATACTGTGAACAGTCTCGGTAAATGTTATGAAATGTAACGTTACGCTTAGGTGAACGTCGGGATTTTCGCCCTTTATTAGGAATTTCTGGATTGCTAGATACTGCAATGGTACAGGTTAAAAGGAGAGGATTAAACAAAACAACATCTAGATTACACTAGGATTTCACAAAGAACAGCGGGAGGTATACATATAGGAAATTAATGGAACGGATATTCTACTTAATAAAGCTACCCCTGAAATGTCACACCAAGGAACGGAGCTTCTACGTTTGTCGAGCGGATGATTGGAGTTTTAGACGTAACATCGGTCGCAAATGTTGCACTCCTGTTCTAGAAAACATTCGTTTAATTATGGTAACCTTATGTTGTCCTCGTCTAATGCTTGGAAATAATTATGTTCTTATATTTTCTCCTTCTTATCATTATTCCCTCGTCGTTGTACAATAAATACAATTCTGTCATGCTAACTATTGTTAGTGAATATTTAGTTCAACTATTAAAGCGCCTGCCCACCTGGGTAGTGTGGTGGTAGCGTGTCTGTCTCAGATTCATCAGGTCGCGAGTTCGAATCTCACTTAGGCTAAGTTACCCGGATAAGTTTTTTACAGAGGTTTTCGCTTATCCTGAGAAGACGAAGACTTTAAGCTCCATGGACCCCGAGATCATTTGAGCATCATTTCACCAACTTCATTCATCGTCCGATATAACCAACCAGGTTAAAGGCATAAAAAAAAAAGGTAATGTAAACCAATCGTGATCATCTGACTGGAGCGATATTGTCAAAACATCTTATCGCAGCTGATGTTCATTTCTTTTAAATCTTGTCGCTCCTGACGTTCGTTTGTTTAATCTTTTTTCTTGGTTATTGGTAACAAGGTGACAATCCTGCGAGACAAACTTTACTTTGTTTTAACCTGGTTGGTCATATCGGACGATGAATGAATTTGGTGAAATGATGCTTAAATGATCTCGGGGTCCATGGAGCTTAAAGCTAGTCGACATTCGTCCTCTCAGGGTAAGGAAAAACCCCGAAAGAAACCTTATGCGGGTAACTCGCCCTAAGCGAGATTCAAACTCACGACCTGTTGAATGTGAGGCAGACATGCTACCACCACACTACCCAGGCAGGCAATCTTCACTTTCACTTTTAATAACGGTCAGTACCACAATTGTACTTTCAATTAATTAAGTTACAATGCATATTTAAAGTTTTATTCAGTTAATATTGTATTTAGTTAAAAAAGGAGAGAAAATAATCATTATGTATATTTCTTATGTATGAGATGAGTGCAATAACCTCAAATAAAATAACCGTTGTTTCCATTCCATGTATTAGTTATTAAAAGCTGAAATAAATAATTGTTCCCTATTTCTATTGTTGCTATCCATATTCGTACATTGGCACGGCCGGCCATGTCATAATTCAGGAGGCAGTGAAGAAAGAAAGGAAAAAAATAATCGGTAAATAAACATGGTCGAACGCATCATCTACCACTTGAGAACTAAAGTAAGTATTACAATCATATCCTGATAAAATCTCCCTTCCTATATATTATATACAAGGTGGTTCACCTGTCCCTTATTCTCTGATGTTATGCAACCCGCAGGTGACATCCTAAGCTGAAAACATCGTTCAGGAGACCGATCTTCTGCATACTAACATTATAGACGTTGATGCCGCAAGCTATAGCTGAACAGTAGCGTATTTGATTAACGCGCGCAGTTAGCATTAGTTCTAAGATGCTCGATTCAGGTTCGAATCTCACCAAAACGTTGACAATTTTCCTTTCTTCCTGGTTTTGAAACAAAGCTGGTTGGGATATCGGAACATTTTTTAACTTGCTTATTTGTTTCTTTTATTGTTGTTCTCTTTATTTATGTTTATTCTAACTTAATCAGTCCAGTTATAGGAAATACAAATGAAAACATGCAGGTATTATTACAATGTTTTAAAACTAACATAGGTATTTCAGATAATACTACAGAACCAAACACATTTTCAGGGTATCTCTAAAACGAAAAATGCACTAAATACCTAGGCTGACAATCACAAACTGTGCCAAATACATAGGTATGCACCAATACTTTCAATTGAAAAGAAAATTAGTTTAATTCCCATAACTTGACAAACTTCTCAATAACCACTAGATAAAGTGTTGACTTGAAAATTAGTGATGTAACTTTTTCATTTAGCGCAGCAGCTGTTCGAAATGATGACCTTCGTTGATTCAGAGTTGTGGGCGATGTTGCAATGACAACCTGGCAAGTAGTAATATCTGGGATGTGACGGACCTGCAGGCCTCCCTGATTGGTTGCTAAAGATGACTAAGGTTATACGGCCGTTGGCTGTACACTGCTTTAAATTACCACCATAGCAAGTAACCAAGTGGCGTAAGATTAGGAGATCTGGCAGGCCACGAGACAAGTCCTCGCCTACTTATCCACCTTTGAGGATGTCTGCCGTGAAGATAATTTACGACGATCCTGTACTACTGCGCTGGAGTACCATTATGCTGAAACCATATTCACAATCTTTCATTTAATAGTAGCGTGATCCCGTAAGGTGACCTTCGAAAAAAATGTGGCCCCATTAGATGATCACCCAAAATGCCACACCATATATTAATTCCCCACTTGTCTTGAAAACCTGCCTGTCTTACCCAATGATGATTATCGACACTACAGCAGTGCATGCTGTGGTGATTTACAGTGCCATAGTTGTGAAACCGCGATTCATCTGAAAAACAGAACTTAGGATAAAAATACTGCAATACGGTTCAAATTGCGTAATACCCACTAGCATAAATTTACTCGAGCCTCAAACTCACGAGCCTCCTGGTGTAGCTGCAAGCGGTATGGGTGAAATGTATTGTTACACAGTATTCGCATAACTGATTACCTCAGATGTTTGTGTCTTGTGCCAGAGCCTGCTAATGTGGGGATTGTTTAAGACAACGTTTAAAATTATATCTTCATTGTGCTCAGAGGCAATTGGTGCCTCTCTAATAGGACATGTCCTTTCAAATGCTCCTGTTATACGTAAACGTCGTTCAGCATTCCGAAAAGTGTTGGTATAGCACATACCTATTTATTAACTTCGTGTATTTGTTTCTAATGGGCATGTCTAGATCCAAAGTGTCTTCCAGTAGTATTCGCTAACCCACCGAGCGTTCCAGCTGCCAAAATTTTGTAGAGAACATTCTCTTACTACTAAAAACAATCGATAACATGTTAGATGTTCTAGTATTTTGAAATTGTTTTTATTAGCTTTATACGTTTTGAAAATTCCTTTATTATTTAAAGTCTTAGTGAAGTTTCTTTTTCAAAATAATTAGAAAGTAAATTAAGGATCGAACACTGAAGAACACTAAAATGAACATCATTTGTTCTTCATTCGTATACCTTTTTTGTTTATTACTAAAATTATTAGAGTGACAAACACCGAACTAATTTTGCACCTCGATAGATAATACATAAAGAAGAAAAAATTTGCACGGAGACTGTGGGACTCGAACCGCTGACACGCTGGAACTGATGAGGGAACATGACATTATCCAGTTGAGCTGCAATTGTTGCTCCCGCTTGCAGCGTTAAAACTTGTAGATAAAGTATCTCTTTATAACTGTTGTGGCGCTTTTTTGCAGCTTAAGCTGTTCATTTAGCCTTCTTTCATTATAATTTACGTTGCAGAGCGTATGGCAGCGACCCTATTGATATAACATGTACTGTAACAGGAGTTATTTAGTGCATGTTTTTGGAATGGAGGTAACTATTGCTGCTAAGGTCTATTTTCCAATGAAGAGCAGGCTAGATTTCTATGGTTACCAAATGGCCGTCAAGCACGGTAATTTCGACCTTATTACTTTCAAAATAAGAGGTGTTGCCTATCTCCAAAAATAATAAGGAACAGGTGAACCATCTTGTATTATTAATAATCTATTTCACACAATTGTCTTATTAAATACAACTCCTATTTTCATTACTTAGGAGAATTCACTCCCGTCGCTTCGCTCCGGTCGTGAATTTTCGGCAAGATGAAAGCACTCATGGTATTACTTACGAAAATTGACAGCCTTGAACGTAAAAACGTGTTATTGTTTCGATAATGAACGTATCGGGTACTCCAAATAGTCCAAAACTTTTCGGAAAACATTCTCATATCTTCTAAGTAGTGCTATCCATAGATTGTAGAACGACAAGTGCCTATATATGCGGTGCTAACTTTATCGGCAAGTTATCGGCAGACTGCAATACTGCACCTGGTATTTGATAACTGTTTGTCATTGAAAAGCTGTATTCTTTTTGGTGAATATGCGATATAACATCTAATTTTAAGGAATACATTAGTGAAATGCTAAAACCGAAGTACAACGCTTTCATTCAGAACATCATGGAGTGGAAAATAGCTGTTATATCGCAAGAGCGTGTGTAAAAACATATATTCTACTGCAATAAATACACATTGTTGCCCATGATGTAGCATTTAAGCGGCCTGAATACCTTGATGTGGGTTTAATTTGTTTCTGATTTTTGTACATTTGCATTTTAAGGATAAGATTCTGAAGTTTCAATTCAAACTACCACTGTAAGTACCAAATGGAACAATTCTTTAATTTCTACAACCTTTTTTTTCCCTATTGGTTTTACTTCAACTTCATTTTTGGAACTTTAGGTATGATCAATGTGAAAACGTTTTAACACAGAAAATTTATTTTAACGATAATTAATATTAAATTTCTCTTTCTATTAAATATAAGGAATTCATGATTATCTGAAAAAAATTGGTTTTAAAATATATTAACTCTGACATTTTATGCAATGTTTATATGCTGAGAAAAGAGGAAAAATAGTTATATTTAAGTAACATTTAACATAGTAAAATGTATAGAGAATATCATAGCCAACTTGCATCTCCTCAGGTCGAATAGTTTAAGATCCGAGCATACCAAAACTTTACACGTTTAACATTGTGTAGATAGAAGGTACTAGGTCACTTCAAGAAAACAGAAGACAGAATTTAGGGGATACGGAATTGATAAAGTAAATTTATAAAGTATTTAGGGGCACTGGGAGTTAAAGTTCAAATGTTTATACTTCTGTATAGCTTTCTCTGAACGTTTTACTGTGATTGCATTGTTGTTATGTTAATATGAATACCAAATTTCATTTACAATGGATAAATACTTTGGAGTATATAAATTACTTCATAAATTTTATTATGTACATATGTTGCATAATGCAAATGTCTCGCACAACACAAAAGTTGCTTGGCATTTTCTGAATTGTAGCCTTAAACCAAGCGTACAGCTTTAAAGAGAGGTATTTCAATGACTTTGATTACTGAATTCATATACTTTTTAAAGGGTCACATTTTTAATCTCGTGCAAATATATTTTTTGTAATATTCAAATACATATTTCTGTGCATTCTGGGAAATTTAAGTTGTATTTAAACAAAACTGAGAAGTGTGGATCATTTTGAAGGTGTGAAAGTGTAATTTTGAGAAAAAACGCTGTTTAGTGGACTAATATGCTTAGAAACAGGTGTGTTGTATGATCTATAATTTGCTATAGAGTTCAAAAAATCTGATGTGTACCATTCATATGACTTTCTCTATATCCGTATAATAGGTTATTATTAAAAAGCTTATACTCCTATTTACTTTATGCTAATCAGAAAAAATTAGCAGAAATAGTTTTATTACTTGCTTCCTTGTAAGTAGAAGCGAAATAAGGGACTACCATAGGTTAAAGTGATAGTCTAAAGTTGGTTGCTTTGTCAATGAAGTTCCTTTGTTTATATGGATAGGAGTTGACAAGTTCCTGTATGAGAAAAGTATAAGTTTTTCATAGCAGAAACTAAAAATAAGGAATGTCTCAAAAACAACGAACTCCACGAAAAAAATGTATATAATATAAATTGTGTGTTTTAACGTGCTCTACATTTTTTGTGTAGTAATTTTTTGTCCATCTGTTACGGTTTAGCAGTTATTCAAAATTCAGTAAAACTCGTCCAGAATAAACTACTCTTCAAAGGCTACTCCCACAAAATTCAAGATATTAATTTTATTTGTCAGGTAAATATCTTTAATATACAACATTTTAATCAAAATCGTTAGAGCCATTTTGAGAAAATAAAAATTTTCGAAAAAAGTTCCATGTAAAGGGTAGTTGTGTCGCATCCCTGGAAGATACTAAACTTAAATACCAAGTTTGGTATTTTACCGACTTTTCGTTTTTGAGTTATCGTATTCACAGACACACGGACACACACTCACGGACCTTTTTGTGAAAATGCTTTTTTTGGATATTGGGGATCCTAAAACATATTTCCGGAGAAATCTCGGAATCGAATTTTTTGGTGGAGTGCAATACCTTCTCTATACACTATGTACATAGTGCGTATAGAGAAAGTAAAAAAGGGGAGGAGGGTTGAATGTTGAATTCTATAGATGTCCAAAGCTTACAACAGCTATTTATATTTAAAACAGTTTTGGATTTTTTGATCGAGGTAGCCAAATTTCACTTCGAGTGGCCCTTAAAGCTAGAGCATTTTTTTTTTTGTACAGGTATTACTGGCAACAAAAGAAGCATTCATACCAAATTTCATTTAAGTATACATTTTCATTCTGTATATTATTAATTAACGGCGGCGCCGTGACCGAGTGGCTGGACTGCTCGCCTCCTACCTACGCGGCCCGGGTTCGATCCCAAGCGCCCGCATTTGGGATTTGTGGTGGACGAAGTGGCGTCTGGGTGGGTTTTCTCCGGGTACTCCGATTTACCCCGCCACTAATTGCTCCATCATCCTTTCCTATCATCCATTCCGTTTGCATTTCTATATTCACTTCCTCAAGCTCATTGCTGGTTACGGGCCGAACACTCGTTCCAGGTCCTCTGTTCTGTGATTTGCAGCGTTGGCTCCCCGACAGGCCACTGACTCCTAGGCAAACGCTTGTAAGTCCTAAGGGTGGTGTCAGTCCCAAATACAGAGAGGGTAAGCCGAAAACGAAAAAAAAAAAATATATCAATTTATTCGGTTTAAGAAACTAAAATCAAAAGCTATCTTCTCCTATCGATATTGAACTACATGCACCGTCTTAAAACTTCATTCCTTAATACATCTATAAGAAATTGTCTATTGGAAATTTTCCTACAGTGGATAAGTTCTTTGAATAATTATTTTATATTCAAAGTGTAAAAACCACAAAAAAAAAACAAAAAAAACGCACGATTACACTAGTCACATTTTTTTTTCAAAATTATAGATAATGAACATAAAACATTTAACATATATTTTATTACACATATTTTGCAGTACTTTATGGAAAATATTCAGACCTCTTGTTGAATTTTTGTGGGAGAAGATGGATTTCGAATGTGGGAAAATAGAAAAAAAATTGAACTTGACAAAAATGTCTTTACAGCGCATTAAAATGGAGTCTGAAACATGTGTTACATCCCCCCTAGGGGAACCTAACATTGAACATTTGAACTTTGTATAAAGGTTTAGAAATCGTTATTTTCAGCAAAATTGCTATAAAAAAAAAAGCTTCTTTGTTACCTTAAAAACGGCAAATGTGGAAAAGTTATGGCACTTAAATGTTCCACCGATGTTTCACATCACCTTGCGTGCCTATCAGATCTTTGATTCGTTATCAGGAATTACTCACTCAGCTGCGGAGCCATAAGAAGTGAAAGCGGGCGTTAAACACTGTCAAAATATAAAAAAGAATAGCTGGGACTGACGAAATTACAATTGTAGGGGGTAGGCATAGAATCCTATAGTTCATTGTTCATCAATTTCATAGGAAAGAGGGGGTAGAGTGGTAAATGAAAACGAATCAATTCGTCATCATTTTAGAAAGATAGATGCAATATCGGGCAAGTCAGCTAGTGAGTCAAATATTAGCACAAAACAAGAACATGAGATTAATTTAAAGTTATCAACGTATTTTTCATTTTTTAACCTATACGAGCATATTAATTTGATAGAATAGGCCGGGAAAGCTTGCGCATAATTTGTAATATTTCCCGAATTGCCGTCCACTGTAACAAACCTGGTGAAAGCGCACGGTGCGGCGGTAGTGTGGGTTGCATGTTACAGGGGTTTACAGGGAATACTAAGTATACTGTACTCAGTTACAAGCTGTGGCGTAGTAATGTGTATTCGTCAAATAAGTTGTAATTATTCGTAAAAGGACAAACGAAAATATTTTATCCAATACAAATAATAGTACTGATTACAGTGCTGTTTGTTGCACGATAAAAACTCAAAGGGTTTTGCAGTAAAGTACAACAGCATTGCTCCTATTTTATTTCCGTAATCCAGTTAATAAAATTTTATTGGTCGACTGATAGGTATTTATTTGTCGTTGGGCTCGCCATCTCCCACTGTATTTGCATTTGAAATTCAAGTTATTAAACTATGCAGTACCACTATGGCATGTAACATAGACTTTGTAGTTCTTTATCTTTTGATTTCGTTTGTCATTCCCTCCTTGAGTATCCAGTGTTGAAGATAGCGTTCTGTATCCTAGTGTATCCGCCGAGGCATCTCTAGTGTCACAGATCAGCAACATTTCTTGGTTTTCGTCGTGGAAACCGTTGTTGATACAGTCATCGTGCATCAGAAAGGTTTCCTTGTAGGTATTTGTACCTTCGCTGCGTATTCATTGTTACTGAGCATCTTCATTACATCAATGTTAATTGACACCCTGACACGATAAAACCAGCCTTTCATACCCGATATAAAATGATCCTGGAAACATATTCCTCTAGCCCAGCCCTGGGGAGCTAGAGGAAGTGTCCTTCTCCCCATTCTACCCTGAGTGTTACTCGTCATGTATAGTATAGTAATGATGGAGCTTGCCACTTTTAAAGGTAAGTGGTCGGTACCAAAATATATTTTGCAGTCTTTCTTGCTCAAATGCTTTGCAAATATATTTTCGAGTGTGGAGTATAACGTACATTTTCCTCGATACAAATTTATCAATGCCGGACTTAACGGTAGACAGAGAGACGCAATATTGATAGAAGTATGTCTCTATTTAAGCTGGAGCGTTATCACTCTTAGTAAAGTTTATTTTTTTAAAAGCATACCTGAGATTTTAGCTTTTCTATTCTGACAAGCATGCACAAAATTAAAATAACTTCTGATGTTATAATGGTCAGTAGCACAACTAATTAGAACGCAATAAACATTTACGCTTTTCACCATTCTAGGTGACATTTGTTTCTAGTATACTCGTGTGCTATCCTCAATGAAACGTCAATGTCTGCTGTTATTCGTCATGTACACGGCTAAGATGCACGGTGGAGTGAGTAAGAAAGGGGTAGCAATGTTTGCACACTGACGTGGGCTAGATGCCCAAGCCTAGTCTAGACTATTGAAACAATATTTCTCGAAACTTAATTAATGTAGTAGTATGTATGGGACTGAGATTCCAACTTAGAACCTCTTTGTTTTCACTGCCGTGACCACTGGTACAGAAAACAGCTTGCGGAAATGTAGATTAAAACAGCTACCTAACGGATAATGTTCAAAGTTATAATTTGTAGCCAACGACACACAATATTATTATTATTATTATTATTATTATTATTGTGGTGGTGGTGTTTGTTGTGGTGGTTGTTATTTCTATTATTGTTGTTATTTGTATTATTGTTATTTGTATTATCATTATTATCATTATCATTATTTGTATTATTATTATTATCATTATTATCATTATCTTTATTATTATTTCTATTATTATTTCTATTATTATTACTATTATTTCTATTATTATTATTATTATTTCTATTATTAATAATATTATGCTGTAATACTATGGAATATTAACTTTGTATTCAGTATTATAAACAGTACATCTTACGCTTAAAACAATAATAGATGTGGTATGTCGATTAATCGAATTAACAATGAAAGCTAAATGTTAGTACCTACACCAAATACACTTGCCTCGTACGCGGTGACAGTGTAATACGATAAAACACATGAATAAAAGAACTGAAACGGAAGCTAGTAGTCCTACTTAATATATTGACAGTTACAATAGACGTCGCTTACCATCCATCATATTGGCATTCTGGTTGCCTATTCGAACAAATTGGACGGCGTTTCGGGAATACTCTGTATGTGGCACATTCTCAATATTTTTATTTGCACGCAGTTTATGCAGCGAATGAGAAAGCTGAATTAATGATAGATGCTTGAAGTCATCTTGTGGCCAAGGTTTATAATTGTTTCTGGCACAGTGTGCACAAGCTGATTCTGGCTGGTATAAAAGTGACAGCGCTGTGCGGAGTATTCTTATAGAGGAAGGCCCGTTATTAACAGAGCCCTGGATTATTATCAGCCAAGTAGAATTGGATTTATGTGTGGTGAGAGGAACTGGGGATGGGGGAGATTTCAATTTACCAGACAAGTTAGCAGAACTTTAAGAGGATTTCACTAGATTATTACATTATGCTCTCCGCAATCAGCCATGTTCATTGATGATTTCTCTCCACCCTACATCTACTTCCCCTACTCTTCTCAACATATTATGTTGGTGCTGCGATCCAGTGAAATGGACGGAAATGACAACCATGTGCAATAGACCACACTGATTGTTTGCTCTGAATAATTTGTATCCCCTGGTTTGGATATAAGAACTAAACGATGTTCAGTGAAGATCACAGCTATCTGTATGTTATGATAATCTGCTTTTGTTCTGTACATTAATTATTTGTGTTTCAGAAATCAATATAGGTTCGCATTATTACTTGAATCTCGATCAGTATTCAGTGAGAAGAATCGAGTGTTACTTTATAACCGCAGTAGTCCTTTCTGTACCTGCAAGGAATGATAAAGCCAGAAGAAGGTTTATATGTATATGTATTAACCCATTTACAAAAATATGCCCTTCGAACTAGCTTAAATCTGATTATAAAATAGTTTGCTTTATCTTAAATCATGTGAACACACTACGTTGGACAGGAATATGACTAACATCGTTGTGAAGTCCCTCTTCAATTTAGTACTAAATTGTTTCACAATTTACAGTATTCTACCGATCGTGGTAGCGCCACGAAAACACGTGTGGATCGTTTTTGGTATGTCCCGGGTTCGTTCACCGGTAACAGCTCACTCTCATCTATGTTCCATTTCACGTCGTTCCATTCATATTAGTTTATTCATATTTCGCCCTGCTGCTGGTGAGTTTCTGGTTTGGAATACCTTCCTAACTACCTACCGGTCTAACTACCTACCCGCCTAACTATCTACTTACCTGCCTGTCTACCTACCTTGCTACCTATCTACCTCCTAATTACCTACCTACCTGCTTACCGGCCTACCGACCTGCCTACTTACTTATCTACCTGCCTAAATTAATGTTACTAATATTATGTCATTATAGGCACATTATTACTACAATTAGAAGATTCGCCGCATTTGCCTAATAAAACACTTTATGTGGGCAAGAACGAAACGTTTAACTTTATTATCTTTCCCATTTGAGAAAAATGAGAGTTATGTATAATTTCAGAGAATATCTATTCTATATATGACCCCTATTGTGTTAACGCAGCCTTTACAAGATACCGCTTAACCAACAACATGGTGCGCCAGCTCACTTAGCGATGCACTGAAATCTCGGAGCGAGTATCAAGAGCTTAATGGCATGCCGCGTGCCAACCGGAAGAGAGGCATGAAATGGGATACCGTGAAGATGACATATCTTCTCCTCTGTTACAGCAGTGACATATTTTAGAACTTTCAACTTGTAACGAATGGTTTTGTAGAACATATAGTGCATATAATGGATAATCGTTATGAAAGCAATCCTGTAGAGTACAGTATTATAAATAGACTGCTCATATGCACGCTCCGCATGGTTAACAGTGTGCGTACACATTATGATCAGCACAGGGAGAAATGCACGCGGGCTGAAGAATGTCCTCAGTGGATGAAGCTCACTTCGGGTCACTTCTCTGAAGACTAATATACTTGGAGTTTCAATGTAATACTCTACGAGAACTATGTACGATATTATAGGAGAGACTACTTCTAGCGGACGATGAGATTTGGGAATTTTTGAATTCAAATTCTGTTGAACTGTTAATAAGGTAAGTGCGCCAAATAAGGCCATGCTATGGTTTGATTCGGTGTAAGTTCATATCTATTCGGCCAAATTTATAAAAAATTGGGAAATATATATTTAACCTTAAGGAAAAGGAAGTTTAAAGTTTATTGAAAACTCAAAGAATATGATGTTAACATTTCTGGTTTTCTAAAAAAGGACAGATTGTTTTGAGACCAAACGTTCCAAATAAGGGCAGTTCAAATTAATTTACTTGATGCACAATACAGAGGTGATTAGGTGAATAATTAAGTAATAGAATGTTCGAATAAATAAATACTGAGCTTTCAAATTTACTTATATAGATAAAAAAGTGGATAATTATTAACTGAAACCTTTTCACATTCTGGGTCTTGCTTATTTTATAAACACACAAAAAGTTCATGAACATGTCTGTAACATGTTTCGTTCATTATCATATTTATCATTTTGTTCTATTTACAAATACATCCCTGGCCTTAAAGGGCTACACATGCTCTCTCTCGAATTTTTACCAATAAAACAACAAATATAATAACATTATACATGGAACAATATATTCTAGTAAAGAATACAAAGCGCTATAAACTACAATGTACTGAGCAATTGTTAGTGTAAGCTAAATGCCATGCTCCTAATTTCTTCTTCTGTGTTGTCGCACATACTGAGAACGAAATGACGGTTGATATATTTCAAGGGTCAACAGAGCATTCTGATCAAGGTGATGCTGCCATTCAAAGTTACAACCCCGAAGCTTTTCAGAAACAATTAATTGGTCTTACTGTTCTCCATGGCTTTATTTGGTTCAAACACCTTTGATGAGAAAAGGGGTAGGAATGAAAAAAAACAACAAGCACATAAGAAAACACATTAAGCACTAAAAGCTAAAAGCAAGATTCTAAGCATACCCTCAAAGAACTAAGAAAGAAATATAACAAAAGTAAGCTTTAATAAACCGGTAGCAAAGGTAATGTTGCATCTGATGTTACAATTTGCACTATTATAATACAGTGCGATCCATATAAACCTGAACCATTTTATTAGGCCATAATTTTTCTCTAAAAGCTTTTAGAAATGTGAGGTTTGTTTTAATGATCTCAGTGTCTCAGGGAGAATCGATAACAATCATGGCAATAATCGATCAATTCCATCTGTTGACTATACTGATGATTTCGATGGAAATTAGGAGCATTTTCATGGCATTGTAGACAGCTCCTTGACATGCGCCAATCGACGCAACGATTTGTTTGCAGAGTTCACTATCCTTCTTCGAACATTTGTATCAGTGTCTACACTCAATGGTAGTCTATATTTTCCACTCCCACTAACGAGTATACCAGCTGTCACCAGATCTTTTTGCTGGCGATGAAATTGTCTTTGTTGGAACATCCCGCACATTAAATTCTCTTCGAAATTTCCGTTGTGTTGTTACCAAGGAATTTGTCTTTCAATATGTTTTCACAATGAGAATACGCTCTCGAAGTGAGTACTGTATGTTGCTGTTACGACTGAAAACTAAAGACTGTCTACAATTTCAAAATGCTCGTAATTTCCATCGAAATCATCAATGTAGTCAACACATGGCATTAATCGATTGTTTCCATGATTTTTGTCGATTTTCCCTGAGCCACTGAGATCATTCAGACAAATTTCACATATCTACGAGCATTCAGAGAGAAATTATGGCCCATTAAAATGGTTCAGGTTTATATCGATCGCACTGTATAAAAAGCAATGAACTACTCTGAAGTTCTTTCTTCCAGAACAATCGAAGGACAGTTTTCTGAGGTTTGCACAAGTGGTATCGTGCAGACATGTCTTCATCGCTTATGACTCAGAATAAAACTTTGTGTCCCTGATATCTAATCGGGCAATATACTTGGTAAGGTGTAGAGAAAGGTAAATATTGCGAACCATGCGTTATATAAAGCAGAACCCAGAATCTGCTTTAATGTTACTTCCTCATCTGGTATAAGAGCAATGTTGAAGCCAACCGTAAAGCGGAACCCACGAGAAGAAGAGTAGAAAACTGTAAGTTTAATTTCGTTGGTTTGACTGTGAAAGTCGCTGAGGTATTGAATGCTTCAAAGAGAGACTAGCAGTCCAGTGTATTAAACCCTGATAGCAAGAATGAAACATGAGATGGGTAGTTTGTAATTTATCTTGCTGTATTCAATTACAACCTAAATCGATTTCATATATTTGGTTTAGACGGCATGTCCCCCTAGTTTTTCTACCACTTGGAGTGTGGAGGAGTTACAATTTGACTAAAATGCTCAAAATGGAGCTTTTACTTTCGTAAAAACCTGTCCAGTGTGTTCTACAATTTGCCACCTTTTGGTTGGCAGCGAAGAAAGGAACACGAAATATCCTTGCCCTTTCGCTTTAAGAATTTCGGAAATAATTTGTTCCATTATCAACAAAAGCTACATTTCAAAAACGAAAGGTTTACATGTACTGTTTGCTTCTTTATGTAACGCTCTACTGCTGAGCTGAAGTGACAACACTGAACGATCACACGGTCAGATGATATACCACGTGGCCCAACTGCCCGGTATTTGACTTGAGTAAATATCCCTTTGCGCGTTAAAAGAGTTGCAGAACTCAACGGGGCTACTTCACGTTAAAACCGGAAACTGGGAAACTGGCTGAGCGAACTTCCTTTTACCCCTCTTGCTTATCAGCAGAGATGGTGAGCCGGTCACGCTCATTGATAAGGGTAAAAGGAAGTTGCATCTCTCAAAATCCCCACTGGCCGGTTATAACTTGATATAAGCCCCGTTAAGTCCTGCAATTCTTTTAACGCAGGAAGGAATATCTGAATAGGTCAAATGCGGGGCTATTGGGCCACCTGGTATGTTCTCGGATTTGCTACGTGTAGCTCAGCGGCATAACGACCAAAAGACGAATATCCGTGGTTTGAATAGTGGGCGTGATACTTAAACTTTCAGATGTGATTGAAAACTCTCATATTCCGCCCAGAATTTCCTGATAGCCCTGTGCACACTAATACATTTAGATTAAAATACCAAAACCATATCACTTTTTACCGTGCATACTTATTCATGTTTTATTTTGGTACATTGCTACCAGCTTGTACCCAAATCGTCCAAAATTTGCTGCCACAATTCCTCATGGATCCCACATGAATTCTTAGTAAGCCCATTGCATGTAGCAAATCACAGCATTTTAGTATATGTAGCAGGTACACAGTATATTTTCGGCCTTCACTATGACTGATAAAGATTTATAAGTTAGAATCCTATAAGAACAGCCATGGAATTACGTGCTTCTAATAAAGAAAATATTAAAATAAGCGAAAGTTTTGTATGAAACTTCACACCTTAAAAATTAACTCTGTAGGGATGAATTATTAACTGAAAAAGATTATATTTAAGCGCTTACTTTGTATTAGGCCTATATTTTAGCGTTATTATGCAGTTTTCCACTTCTTTTAAATTTTTGAAATGCAACATTAAAATTAGGTCTTACTCTTAGACAACGCCTGTCAAGTTTGGAATTAGATTCCGCGCAGTGTATGCTTGTAAAGTTTGCACAAGATACTCAGATGCGCTTCTATCTCTTTGACTTTAGACCTTATTACCAATATAGACGATAGCTGTAATATAAGGGGGTCACTGTCAATCGAGCTGAGATCCTTTCAGTGAAAATAAGTATAATTCCATATGCCCAAGTTTGACAAGAACTCAATTATTTACGAATTAAAAGGATAATATATATTTCCTGGCATATATTGGTGTTTAAGAATTGTTAAACGGAAGAGCTTTAAACATAACTGTCTTTTCAGTTTTTTATTGATGGTGTCTATCATTGGGCGGGGGGGGGGATTAAACTAATTCTGGCCAATTTCTTTTTCGCGAAATGAAATCTTGGTTGCAAGTTATCTTTGCTATAGAGCCTTAGTGTGGATGAAGTTATTTATTTATCAGCCCCTCGCATAGTATGTACTAGGCAGCTGATCGTCAGGGGAAGACGGAGCTAAATTCAGCCGTTACACTGAAAATTTCACGATTTTTTCTGCCTATTGAGGAGCCTATGAGAAATAAAGTTGAAATATGGGTATTTTTGTTCTCAATGTATTTTCACTCTCAAATCATCGCCAATGTGACACTGGCTCCTTGTACGAGCAGGACTTTGGAATATTTTGTAGTTTATTTTGTAGTAACGTTATCAATATCTATGAAATTCTCGTTAAATAGTCCAAGATAATATCTATTTAATAATAGATATTATGTTGGTTGGATTTGATAATGCTACTGACCTCCAAGCTGTACGGACGTGTTGAAAACTAGATTTGTTGCTTTTTTAATAATGGTTGGGAATGTGGTAGTGCAGCCTGCTTTAACGTGCTTAACGTGCTGAAGACTTAAGTCGAAATTGTTAAATGCACGGCATATGAGAAAATAATGTTCACCTAAATACTGCGAAGTTATTAACTTATTCAAGTTTGTTTGTGACACTACGATTATTTACTATGAAGAAAATGCTTACAAGATTAATGAAGACGAATTAGTATTCTTTGGAGCTCTTAATGAATTAGCAAATAAAATTGGTGTTCGAGTAGCAAACTACACGCTCAGTCAAAGAGTACTGCAATATTAGTCGGCTTAAAGATAAAGCGCAACCATTACAATTACAGGTGTAACCGCTAAAGAACAATCGACCTGCTGTTTGTAACCTGCTAGCGAATAATAATGATGTTGGTTTATTGGTCCATTCCGAAAGGGGTTCCACATTGCAGCCATCACGGGTTTACTATGTCTCAGACCCAGGAGGATAGGATGATATGAGAGTATTTTCGATGGACGGCCAAAACCGTCCGCGATGAGAGAGCCTCACTTACATAGTGCAAACTATTTATCTCAACGCGGGGAGCGCTAGGAGCCCGCGCCCTGAATCTGACTTAACACCCCAAGCCGCCTAGAGCTGTATTTACAAAGTGCACGCGCTACACTTACAACCCTGAAAAGACATGAAGCTGAGATAAAAGATAGGGGCAGGAAGTTCGGGGGAATGAAGAAACGTGCCCAGAATTCGCATAGCAAAACCTTCAAGGAAGCCCGTGGATCAGAAAGGTCTGTCGTGAATCGAACTCTCGACCATCGGTTTGGCAGTCCCAGACAAAACGCCTGAGCCAGCTGGCTCGGTAGTAATAGTGTTAAAAATAATGTATATGTCAATGATAACACTCGCCACACTAATATAAGTGTACAATTAAGTGGCTCTACTATTGTATAGCATTAAAATGGTAAGCATGGCTCAAGGTGAAACTATGGCAGTATTAATAGTTCAGTAGTGTCTAGCAAATACATTATCAATGCGGAATTGCGTAGTAAATGTATTCCAAGGGAAGAACAACAGTAAACTGTAGTTTTTAGGTGATAAACGATGTCCTTTAATCCTAAATAATAAACAGTAATCTGAAACGAGACTTCAAAAGCATCTGACAAATATACGTTAGCTCTACAAACTGAGTTAGGCAGATATAGGTTATATAACGGAGGGGGGCACCTCACACACTGCAACCTACACACTTCTATTGTGGTTACCGCTCCCAAGAGGAAGGATGAAGAGAAGGAACTACAGGACTGTAGTCCACAGAGACACGCGGAGTTTCCTAACAGTTCCAGGCTGGAAGACCCGTCCTACTGCTGGAGCTGCCTAGAGAGGGCGATGAACGTCCATTGACCAGGCAGTCTTCTAGTATCTACGGGGAGTATTCTTTTATTTGAGTAAGCATCCGCGCCCTCTGTCCAGCACCACCATACTCCACGAAACCTAGAAGTATACCTGAAAGATGAGGACAGAGAATGAAAGGGAAATGATGGAAAAAAAATTTGGTAAATGAGAAACCACCCTAGTATTCGCCTACCTAAATTACTAAATCATTAAATATAGGTCAGAGTGGGTGATCGACGGTAATCAAACCCGAGACCTCTCAAATGGGAAACTCGCACATTCTGCTCGGTGAAACAGAGTTAGAAGAGTGTTATAATTTTGATGAATTAGTTTTCCTGAAGTTACTTAATTCTAAAGATACACAGTTATACTCCTCGGTTATTGATGTGAAAAATCAGGGTTTAGCAATCGATGGAAATAAGTGGTAAAAACTGCCTGTGTGAGACATTTTTATTTGACCGTCAAGTAATGGATTGAAGTACAGGAGTCATCGTGGTCATCCGATGTAAGTTAACAGGACATTTCCAATTATGCTACAATAACTCCTAATACTAAATGACTTGGATATTAAGTGTGTCCCAAGCTGAGAAGACAGCATATGTTAAATGAAGTGCACTGTTGCAATATGTACTATAGAATTGGCCCTCAGCTGCTATATGTCTACGAGTTCAATGTCGTCTTGTGAATTATAGCAAAATTGAAACGCCTGCACTGCTACTTAAGGCTATTGTGACATTTATTTTTCACCTGCGTTTTGTCTCTTCTCTTTATAGTTTTATATCTTTGAATTACGCTTTTATAGGTATAAAACAGCTAATACAGAGATATGATACATATTTTAGTTTTTAGGGCATCATCATTGTTTACTCTTGACAAAATGACACCCAGATGGGTATAATGCTTTAAAATAGCAAAGAATGAACGATACGCCTCACTTTTTTCCGCTTTTCTATTATAATACATTTGCTTTAAATGAGCGTGTTTTTGTTTCCCTCGCCCATTTTTCTTTCTATTTAATGATATCTTTACAGGCCTTTTAAATCGTTCCTTTTTTATCCTATACAATACTGATTCTGAACACCTGGAAGCTTTAGCTGTTTCATTTATTGCCTTGATAAAATTAGTTTTACTTGAATAATATAAGGCATTCATTACTATTTTGCGTTTCTGCTTAATTTATAAACATTTCGTCTCTTCCAAGTAAAATACCAAATAAATAACCTATATTAACACTTCACAGTGTTCCACCTGCTATAAATATTTCTTAAAAAAACTTGTTAACTTTTATCGTACTTCTGCTTGCTGCCTGGCGACTGTGAGCTAAATGGATAGATGGCTATAGAAGCTACAGGATTCCGACTTGCCTGAGAAACTTTCTCCCGTCCTTGTCAATATTTTCTCCCCCTTGGTCTCTGAAGTTTCTCATTGCCGGACTTTTCTACTTATAGGTATATAATTTTCCGTAAATCTTTTATTTAAAAATATCATAACACTTATCCTATTAAACTAGGCATGTATTAGCACTATAGTTTACACAAATATATTGTAGCACTACGACATTTAGTTTATTAGTTATTGCAAATACACCAAATATTGGATTTTTTACTGAAAAACAGTTTTCTTTAGAAATTTGGACCCACATAAATCTAAAAGACTTTAAAAATGATGTAATTCTGCGAAGGACATGTGCAAAGCTGAAAATTAAACCATCTGAATATTTACAGCATATTATTAGCAACTTGGTAGAGTATAAAATGTCCAAGCTAATGCTAAAATGGACGCATTAGATACATACAGAGATATTCCGTTTAAATCCATGCTGTCTTTTAAGATTGAGACAGGCTATAGTAGAGTGTGTCTCAAGGTACACAGCTTACTGCTTTCGTGACGTTGTCCCCCATCCTTAACAAAAAACATAGTACACTGTTTAAGAAATAAGTTGGAACATTCATTGATGCTACCCTCAATATCGTCATCGCCTTCATCTCATCGACATCCCAGCATATCCTTCTGAACCAGGGGAAAGCGCCGACCTGAGTCATATTCCTTTCCGTTGTTCCCGCTACAATTCCCAGCGTTTTCCCTTTTCCGTGCTCTTCCTAACCTTATTCCTGCTAGCATCAGTACTATACCACAGCCTTGCTAAAAACCAGTTTACCATGCAATAATAACGTTCCTTAAAGACTGCAAGTTAAACATATAGCCTTCCTCGCTGCATCTCTCTCCTGATGGCCAATAGTTTACTCCTGAAGCCCCCCCCCCCAAAAAAAAGAACGTGGAACATACTAATGTAGAACAATCTACTCGTGATTATAATTTAATCTAAGTGAACATTGGCTTAAAGATCAAGAAGTGGGATATTATTGCCCTGATGGTTTTTCTATTGACAGTAGTTCTGCAAGAAAAGAGCATAATAATTGCGGAACGATAATGATTGTAAAAATTAAGTAAAAGTGGTGCCGTGGCTGAGGTTTAGCAGGCTCCTCTCTGAATAATGCGGCCCAGGTTCGATCCCACGGGACTGCATGTGGATTTGTAGGGACTAGCGGTGTTGGGGGAGTTTTCCCCGACAATTCATTCCGCCACCTGCTCAATAATCCCCTTCCTTTCATCCTGTATTTTATGCTAGATGGCACTACTGTTTTTTTTTATTCTGGAATAGTTGATAAGAAAGATATAACAAATAATCTGATGGCTTAAGCCTTAACTTGAATAAGACACAGCATTGATTTCAATCTAAGAAAAACTAATGACCATGATAATGTTAAACTTTTAGGAATTTATATTGATAGCGATATAACCTGGTATTTGCACACCACTGCTTTATGTCGTAAACTTTCCAGAATAATATATTACTAAGAAGATAGAAGGCCGTCTCCATAGCGCGGTGGTAGCGCGGCTGCTTACCAAGTGGGAGGCCTGGGTTCGATTCCCGGTACCGACGTGGGGGTTTTCCCCCGCTGTGAGACCTGGTCCGGGGTGCACTCAGTCTCGTGAGGTCCATCGGGGTTGCCAATTGAGGAGCTACTTGATGGAGAAGTAGCGGCTCCAGGTCATGAGGACCGCATTAACCGGCCGGGGGGTCGAGGCGCTGACCGTGTCTCACCCTCCAATACCGCACCCCATTCATGACGTCTGTCACGGACCGAGATGGGGGACGCAGCGGCCGGACGGTAGGCCAAGGTTCCTTGTGAGCTGTCGTGCCATGGAGTTATTATTGTTATAAGAAGATGGAAAGACAATGTGTCTAAATCCATTTTACTAAATGCACATTATTGATTACTTCACAGTCTCCTTAGCTATGGAGAAATATTATGGGGCAACAATAGTGAAGCCAAAAGAAAGCTATTTGTATTATTGGTAAGATACATGAAAACTTGTAATAAAATGCTTTATATTATGGTTCTGCCATAACTATATATTTTTAGCTCTATGATACTTTTTCATGAATATTTTAATCAACGTATGTTACAGAACTATGTAGAGAGTCATTATACAAGCGGATGCCGTAACTTATTGATGTCATCGTGTGGACTGAGTAAGGCGTTCAATAATCATCCGTATACTATTGTGGAACTCTACAACACATTACCAACTTGTCTGAAAGTTAGATTTTAATTTTAAAAAAAAATCTTAGGAAAATTTTCATGCAAGCCGTGTGTAGGACGGCAGTTGGATAGGTCGAGTCAGACTGAAACATTCAAAATTCCTGGCTATGGCATTGAGTTTTTCAGTCTGAGTCTACCTATCAAATCTTAGGAAATTTTAAATTAAAGTTTTAAATTCTTATAATTTAAATTAGTATATTAATTTTTAATTTTTATAGACATATTTTTGCAATAATTGACAAAACGTATTACAGATTGCAGTTGCTCAGTGGCTAATGAAATCAATCTCATTCCATCTATCCATCCGTCCGTCCATCCCTCCTTCCATCCATTCGTCCGTCCCACCTTCTTGTTTACTCTCATACCAGGCATCGGGCTGGTCACCCATCTTGTCTACTTTATCTAATGTGAGTCTGGCTGTTCCTTATCAGAGATCTGGTCCCCAGGGGCTGGCTTGTAAATCCTGGGGGTTGTAATTCCTCTATGCTTGTCAGATTAATAGCGAAAGCAGAACAATTAATCTCAAGTTTACATAATTAGAGTTAGAAAAGTATTTTAATGAATTTCATTTTGAGGCCTGTGGAATCAAAATTAATGATTCTAAATTGCTAACAGCAACAATATGATGGGAAATTAACAATATACCTACTAAAATGCTTTTTAAAAATCTCGAACTTCTGTTATCGATTGTGCCAAATTTTAATGTCATATGATTATTTGGGACGACAATGACATTGATTTAGGCAGTGAAACTAACAATAACGCAAACTATATAACATTTTTAGATCTTATGGTTGTTTCAAAACAGTGTTTAAGTCAACCAGAGAAAACTTGCTGGAATAATATTTTTACTAATGCAAATTCGAAACAATATGATTTTAATGTTAAAGGACTTCAGATCATAAATCTATTAGTGGTATAGCGAACCTATCTGTAAACAACAGTGATAAAACGAGGTTACTAGATGTATTATAAGCATTAATGATTCTAGTATTGACAATTTTAGTTATATTTTCAGTATTTTAAAATTATTATAGCTTTTAGTTCGTAATGGTACTATATTTAACGATTTTTTGGTAAGCTATACACACGAAATGCAAATAATCAACGAGTAGCGATAAATAATATAATTAAAATTGCTTGATTTAAGAAAAGAGTTAATGTGGTTGAACACTATGTTTGACACTACTCTTAATTCCTCTATAAACGAACAATTTTATTCTGCAAGAAAAATATATGTGAGGCTACAAAAGCCAAAAATAGCGTGTGATTGCGTTGTATAATGTCATTGAAAGCCCTTAACAAAGAGAGTGTTTTATCCTAAACAAAAATACTAGAGGTGTTGGCAAACACAATATGATGGGTAAAATTGTTTGATGTAATGCGCTTAATTACTTGCTTATAAATCAGGCAGCTATCATTAATTAAATCACTCGTAAGTCAAATGTTTCCTTTCAGGATTTACTAGTGAAGTTTCTCATAGGAAACAGTTCAATAGTGGTGATATTTCAGAATTAATGGCTAACATGAAAAAATATAAGCCGAGAGATAATTTTTAAATCTCCAGTCTTTTTATTAAGCACATTATTGTGTATAGAGTACTTCATTTGGCAATATGTATTAATGATACTTTACTTCATGGGATATACTCCGATTCACTGAAGGCTACAGAGGTGTGTATGCTCTGTAACAGGGGGTGATAAAAACATTTCTTATAATTACAGACCCATTTATAAATAATTTTAATAATATGTAAACTATTTGCAGGCCATTATTAAGGGGACCAAACTGGAAATTTAAAATGTAATGCTTCTTAAGGAATTCCCTTCATTCTTTTACCACATACGTTTATTGTTATGGGTAACTAATAATGGAATTTTGAGATAAATGCATTGGTTAGTTTTTGAGAAAAACATTTTTGTTTTTTTAGCTATTCTACCAAACTCTAACTCTCAAACCCTACTCTGTCATTAAAATTTCTATTTAAATGGGCCGTGGCTGAAAATAACTTCAGCAACTTAACCTATAAGGACCAGGGTATACTAATGTGCTAACATCCAAAACTACATATTTTTAGAAATTGTATTCAATTTTAATAGGTTTGTCCCCTTAACATATTGATATACCTACAAATACATATTTTTACTAAATCACATTTAGTTGGCATTCAATTAGGTTTCAGAGCCAGATACAACACCGTATATGTGGCAACTTGTCTTATAAACATTCTATTAAATGCTCATGAACAGAATAGATCTTTGTATAACATTTTCTGTGATTTAATTGGACACCGTAATTATAAAAGTGATTTTCTAAAGTATTAAATCTAGAGCTGTATTTTTTACACTCATTACAAAAAATAATTAAATAAATAGATAAAAAGTATATATTCATACCAAGTTTCATTCAAATACCTCTTTTCATTATGGGTATACTACCTAATTTATTCAATTTAATTAGCTATTCATTAAATTCTATTTTATCCTTCAGATATTGAACTGCACGCACCATTTTTTAAATTGCATTACATATTTTTTTTGACAAGTTGCCTGGTTTAAATTTTCCTTTATTGGACAGTTTCTTTTTTAAATTAATATCACAATGTGGAAAAAGCCCCAAAAATGGGGCATGATTATATTTAATTTTAGAACAAATCTATAACAATATCAAAATTCAAATCATAACTTTTATTACACAAATTTTGCACTGCTTTTGGGATATTTTCAGACCTCTAGCCCTATTTTTGTGGATCTTTGAATATAGAAGAGTATGACAAAAATCTGATGTTTTCCATTTACATGACCTTCTCTACCTATTCTGCAACAAATTGGTCTCACTAAAGCTTATTCCTCACCCTACTTCATGTTAATCGAGATAAATGATTTTATTACTTAGTTCGTTATAAGTAGAAGGGAAACAAGGGAATACACTAGTCTAAACCGATCGTCACATCTTTTAAAATCCGATCGCTGTATGATGTAATTAAAGTTACCTTATCTTTGCATGACCAGGTTGAAAAAAGTTACTACTACTTCCCATTAAAAAAAAGTTAACTATTGGACATTTTAAATGCTATAATCAGAAATATCTAGGATATGGTTAGCTCTATAGAAAGAATGTTTGTCATAAATTGTATGTTTTAATGAGATCTAAATTTTTTGTACCGTTAGGTTCTTTTTGTTTATCTCCTACGGTAGAACTGTCATACAAAAGCCATTCAGGACAAAGAGAACTTCAGAGACTATTCCAAAGAATTCCAGGATACATATAATTATTTTTCATTTAAATTTCTTTAATGTACGGTATTTCAATCCAAATCCTTTAGTCATTTTAGAGAAAATTGAGAACTTGGAAAAATTTTCTATGAAAAGGGTAGTTGGGATGGGCGATTTTTCCGAAAATCCTGATAACGTATCCTTGGAAGATGATAAATTTAAATACCAAGTTTGGTATTTTTCCGACTTTTCGATTTGAGTTACACTGCCCATACACACAGACATAAACAAAGTCATGAGCGCGCGCAAACTTTGTTCCAACTTTTTTGTTCAGGGGACCTAAAAACATGTATATACGGTGAAATCTCGGTATCGAATTTTGGGGTGAACCACAATACCTTCTGTTACCACCAAGTATGTACATAGTACTTGGTAGAGAAAGTAATGAACCTGAGAAAGCTGACTTTAAAGTTTGACATAAACAGTCATTAAACTCATGCAGTGTTTTAAAATGGTGACAAAAACATATTACAGCCACCCAAGGGAAATCAAATATTTCATAATTTACTAAAAAGCACGATGGAGTTTTTGCGCAAAAATAAAACAATCGGAAGTTTCTTTTTTTACCAGAACTGCTAAAAAAGTAACATGTCTGTCCTCTTAAGCAATGCGTTTGATTGTGTGTGCCACAGCATTCTTTTAGCAAAATTGCACTATCTTGAGCTGTGTGATAAATAGTTCAACTTTCCTCTTACTTATTGACTTAACCGAAATAAGTATTATAATGGTATGGTGTTAGATTTGAAATACATTTCAAATGGGGCCCTAAAAGGATCTGTCCTTGCCTCCCTGTTTTACGGCTGTTACATTTGACTTTAAGTATCAATATGTAGTCAATACATAGTTCTTTATGTGCCAAATAACTTTTTTTCTAAACATTAAAATGTTGGAGATAACCAAATATGGTACATAATGTGACAAGTGAAGGTAATACCCAGTTTAGGTTTAATGCTTTCCTTCTGAATAATAGTAAAACTGAAATTTTGCTGCTCACACTCAAGAAAATTGAGCGCAACAGATTTTAGGTATTTTTATTGATTCTAAAGTACCTTGGAAACACCACACAGCTCACGTTTGTACTCAACTGTCTAGTGAAATGTTTTTATTAAAAATACTACAAATTCTGACCCTTCATAATAACTAAAGACCTGTTTATTTTACTTTTTTAGAAAGCATTTTTTTCATGGACCGATTCTAAGGGTGTAAATAAAGTTTTACTTATGCAGAAGAAGCTCGTTGAAATAATTAAAAAAATCATCTGATATAAACAGGCTTACAATCGCTTGCCTGTGAATGTTACAGCTGATCATGTATACAAAGGCGAAACTTCTGTGGTATTTGACCAGAAATCGTGAAAAAATAAACACTTTTTTCATAATACAGTGATATGAATTATAAACTTTACGAAGGTTTATAGTTTTTCCATTTGCGCACTTTAACTACCAATTGACTGAAGGTATAATTGGGTAGGTGCATGTTTATTAATAAGCACTTCCAACTTTAAAACCTTGTTTTCTCACAAAACTTTTTCAACTCTTTTCCCGGGCTCAAACTGCTCCCCACGATGCAATTTTTCAGTAAACTGTTTCATAAATTTTATACTGCCTTTTAAAAGTATATTACAGAAAATGGTCATATACGTTTTCGATATAGTGCTAAAAATTTGATAAATATATAATTACATTTTGAAAATTAAAGAAAAATGGAGAGTGTGAAAATAAATGGTTTCCTACACTAGTTACATCTAATATAAAAATAATTTGTCAAATTTACTTGTAAACTCATTTAGTGTTAAAAAGGATTTTCATGTGAACATTTTTAGAAATACATCACTTGGTTCATTTTTATAGCGCAATAAATCAAGACAGCGCCAATTATTATTTAAATAACCACGCAGCTATAAAACTATTTACATTTACATTTCAAAACTATATTTTGTGCACAGTGGCTTTTCTAAATTTCACTGATGCCTCATCTTAGGACATCTTATACTTACAAGGAGGAGGGAAATTCAGTTCCATAGTACAAGAAAAAGTTAAAAACAAATATTTCAGATAAGGCTGAGAAAAAATATGATAAGCTTTGCAATAATGCCTCTAAGAATTGTAAGCACGTTTTTAATCATATCAAGACTGCATTGAACCAGATTATGATAGTTTTGCTTTTAGAAATGCAATTCTACAACATTGTTATAAAACACAGTATCCCTAATTTCTAATAGCTTTAGTGTATATTATGAAGAAACCGATTACGTTATTTTGTATCATCGGCAGGTGCCAATGTAAATATAAACATTTTTCAGAAGGAGATTAAGAATTCCCAACGCTAATAACACTTATTATTCAAGTCTGACCTTTATTCATAGCCCTGATATTCCCCCGCCACCTGCAATACATAATCGACAGGAATGTGGCTCGATTGGCTACAGTGAACATTTTCAGCGACCATCGCTTTCCAAGTGGAAGGCTTATCGCCTGTTGCTACACCTTAAGTCTGCGGAGAGAATTAACAAACTGATCAGGATTAATTACTGTTCAAATGAGACTGGAGTTCAAGCTGAAAACACTATGATTTGCCTTTTCAGAATAAGAGCAATCTCTGGAGAAATCCTTTACCGGAGGGTCACTGTCAATTTTGAACACCAAGTGTTAATAAATAATGATGTTAGTAATAATACTTAATAATAACAACAATAATAAGTAGTGGTGGTGGTGCTGCTGCCGCTGCCGCCAACCAAATTGCTTGAGCGGTTATGATCAATGCTACAATAATTTTCAAACGTATATAAAACAAACCTAATATAACATATCCAGTAAAATTACCTTCGATATAGATTGCAATAGGTTAGAAATTGTGCGTTTATTTCCCTGTTCTGTTTATTCTTAGAAACTCTTATTTATCTTATAGAACCAGTACTGCTCTCACGTATCAAGGTCAAGACAGGGGACAAAATTGGAAATAAGATCACAATCATAGTCATTAAACTATAGCTTACTCAGACACCGTTGCATTAGAACATGTCTGACCTTTTTAATTACTATGTATTCTCAATAATTATAGGACGATAATAAGTCCAAAAGGTCAATAACTTGTATACTATTATACATGTGTATATACTTTATTAACAAATTCAGCTTCCTACAATTGGAGGTTGCCATAAATAAAGCATACTAAAATTATATACATAAATAATTGAAATCGTAAACAATACAAATATAAATTACCAAATTTACAAATAAGACACACTGTATGAAAATAATTATAATCAAGAAATAGATATGCAAATGATCCTTATCCAAAATAAAAATATATGTATAAAATAAATACTTTTGCGTAAAATACAAATGATCTTTCAGTATGGCTAGTGAGTCTTTAATTACACTGATGTAAACTGGTGTTGTAAATTGTTTCTTTAATTTATATTTTCCCAAAAGTTTACGAAAGCGAGTGGGAGAGTTCCTCTTGATACAGGTCGTAATCCAACAACGTCAATTGATGCAAGATTGCCGAATTGCGGTACGGTTGGCTCATAAATGACACACTCTTCTTTTTGAACTTCAGCTTGCTGGTCTTCGCCTGTTTCACATCTGATAGTAGGATCTGTTATGATTCCTGTACTTGAGCCAGGATATCGAATCTTCTGTTTGATCCACTTTCTGCAACCTCCTCTAATCTGACACTCTTGCAATTTAAGGACATGCATTGAGTGCTCTTGACTGTGTCTTACATTTCGGAACATGCTTCCATGTTGTCAATACCCAAAGATAGGTGCAACTGTCTCTATCTCACTGCCGCAGTTGCTGAACTGATGACAGGAGACTTTGCTTTCACAGCACGTCTACATGGAGAAATCGCATTCTGTTAAGTCAAGTGATCTCACTGGCCATGGAATATTCCGTACTTGGGGAGGAGATGATTGGGGAGCAAATGTATAAGACTCCCCATAGAATTCTGAGTACCTATATTTCATGCAGCAGTCAAATTTTGTTTTCAGTTACATATATTACCAACCTAATCATAATCATAGTACCTCTGTGTTGTTTAACAACTCAGCGTAACTAAAGGGTACTCTAAATTTAAGGGACACAAAAGCCATAATTTAATGAGTGATTAAATGCTATCAGGAACCTTTGGGACATTAATGAAACTCGTTGAAACAAGCCATTAATGATTTCTCTAATTCAGGGCTACGTATACACAAACCGACCTACGCTTTATATGCTATTAACTCTTTCGTGACATTAACAATTGAAGTCCAACGATAGTTGCCTGTTGGCCCATCGTGATAGTTTTTCCTCCTGCAACTTTCAAGAGTGGTGTTATCTCATTTTGGTATCTTTAATCGGGTCTCTTGAAAGCCCTCGACTTATGGAGCAAACAGTTTCTCGAAAGTTAACCAAGTTCCTTAGGCTAAGCTGACCCTACCAAACTTTCTGGGCGCATTCATCAGATAAGAGCGACGAACTTGTCGCGGCACAAAGAGCAGAATTTAAGAAGTTGTGAAATACGGTGCAGGAAATGTTGGCGAAGTAAAAGGGACGAAGGAAAAGATCTGGGATATCTTCAAGATATTAGCGGTAAAGCTCTGTATAGGATCTCTGAGACCAGGAGAAATACATCACAGTTCAAGGTCAGCGCTCGTAATGTAGTGGACATTGATTGTGCTTATATTTGCAAGAACTTAAATTCATATAATTTCATCCTTAGCTGCTTGTAAATGCGTACTGCTTTAGCATGAATATTTTTGTAATGTAGCTGTGAGGCTTCAGAACTGCGAAAGAAAGAGGTGATATTGCGGTTTGATTACCTGGACTCTTTGGGCCGATTGCTAAAACGTGGCGTAAACCATGGCCGTGGTTTAAACCCATGAATCAGTTGTTAAAACGAGGTTTCCCGCCAAATCAAAAAACATGGCTTGTATACGCTTCGAAAAAGTGGAGCCATGGCAAGGGTAGGTCTGAGGCGTGGCTTCCACAAATATGGGACCGTTTTACAGCAAAATAACCTAGTATTCGCAGATGCCTTAACTCGTTTCGTTTTACTTTGGTCTATTTCACGGACACTTTAAATATCTGAAATTCCATTAGACAGAGCTAACCTCGTTGGCTTCACAAATAATGAGACTAATTTATTATTTTTGTCAGATGATCAACTACAAAAAAGTGGTATAATCTCATTTCCTATTGATTAACATGTAATTGCTTATTATATGTAACAAAGGAATTCATACTGATAATTGTGTGCTGAGAACAACATTTATCAAACTGTTCTAAGTGTACGAAATTCTAGAGTTACGTATAATCATTTTCTTTATATTATTCCAATGATAAAGTGCTTCATTTTACGCACGTTCTAGACTTCAAATTTAAGCAGAAAGCTAACCTCATTTTCGTGCTCGTATATGCCAGACAATCAACTGTAATAAAGATTGGTTACACCACTTGGCATTTCTTCAATGCGAGATCTGAATTTGGTAGGTGCTTTTGTTATTCTGCCATTAGAGTCACCTTGTGGCCATTTACTGCTCAGTTATAAACGTTTAGATCTCTAAGCAGCAAAGCGTAGCCGAGGGAGGAGTGCGGCCGCAACTGCGGAAGGACGAGAGGGCGTAGCTGAGGGATCTTTGAAGCTAAAACCCCAATGATCCCAAGAAGAAGTCAAAACCTCTGTTATCTGGCGCATTTCACATCTGAACAAGATATTTACAATACTTTCAAATATGGATTGCCTGTGGCAGTTACACCTATTATTTGAACTATTTCTTAAGGTTGCTGTGTATGTGTATCCACCCACCATACATTTTTACCCAATTAAATATCAAGCTTATTTCATAAGTACCTGTTAATGTTATGATCAATTGTATTATGCCTAATACAATGTATGCACTAAGGGAATTGAGATTGATAATTATGCACTGAGGGAAACATTTGGCAAATTGCTCTGAGTTTATTAATTAATAACTCTTGAGTTGGATACAATAATGCATCTGTTATTATAAAAAAGAAAGGAATATTCAAATATAATACTTATTTGGTGAATGTTTGTAAACATTGTGTATGTCATATGCACTGATAACTAAGAAAAATAAGTTTACCAAGAAAACTCACTCATGACAACGTTTATCTCTTGCAATTCCACGTAATCATTACCTATAAACTTTAGGTCGAAGAATATGTGCTACGTCATTGCAAAGGATAAAACTACTTAACTATATAATGTTAAACATAAATGTATTTTATGATAGGGGTTTAGACAAACACCACTGTTTGTAAAGCTATTTGAATCAATATTTGTTGCAGAATTAATTACTGCAACAGCTTTCCTTGAATCAAACAGGAACGCGAGTGTGTGAATGGTACAAAATTGAACCACACACTAAAAGAACAAAAAACAGTAAACAATTATTATGCAAGAGTATCATAACACATCTGCATGTGTTAGAAACCTATTAAAGGAACGTCTTGATTAGGCATGAACCAAATGTGTAGAACAGAAAGCTACACAATTCACAACTCAGTGTTTAGTTTCTAGAACTGCATTTAGGAATTTAAACTGTATTGCATATTACATCTCAAATAGTACACAACAGTGCTTGCAACTAGAGAAAATTTCATGTGAGGTTCGCTAATGAGAACACAATTGTTTTGAAACCTCAGCATTCACTTAATGTAAAATTATGACCTCTTTAGACTGCATGTAGCAATCAGTTACAACAATAGTTCTCATTTCTAATGATCTGTTTAATGTAATTAGTCATGATAAACCATACACTCTAGCTTCCATATGTATTTATACATTCTGGATATGATCAGCTATTACACCTTCTAATCCTGAAATGTAAATAAGATTTAAAGTAGCGAAAATGGGAATTCTCGTGTCTCAGAACTTCAAAATGAATTAAAATTACTAGAGAGAATATTCTGAATTAGTAATTTTAATTACTGTTTTCATCTTCAGAAGTATTCCATTAGACAATTGTAATCCCTGATCACATTGCAATTCAAGCACAATTACTGTACTTACAAAACTCAGTGCCAGAACAAGCACATGAATAATTAAATTACCATTCTGTATAATATTCATATCATTAAATGCTTTGGGTCTTTGTTTAATTCACCCCTCACCAACCAAACCAATTAGCAAGAACATAATATGCTAGGTATGTTTGTGACATAGTACACACTTTACCTGCTCCAAATACAGTTTCCCTGTGAAAATGGAGACAACATAATAATTAAGGAACATCTCTTAAAAATAACTGGGCAAGGAACTTACTGAAGACGTCGTTTGGAATCTGCACAAGAAGGGTCGATGTCAACTACATTGTAGACATATTCTTATAGAAAGCTTAAAAAACTCTTAAATTCGATACATTTTTTTTCTTGTTTTTGTTTTAAAACATCATCTTTTGTTACACATACACATATTGAAACTGAAAGGCTAAAAACTTGTGTTATATTAAAAATGTTCATTTTGATTGATATTCTTCCTTATAATCCAGAAAGGTCCTGCTGCACATTTTTCTCCTGAAACAAATAATAATAATTGATAACAAATAATAACAAAAATGATGTATTTAAGATTAATTTTGTTAGTACAAAGAACAACTAATGTGTTTAGTCATTTCAGTTATATATTTGGAAAGCATCTAAAACAACAGACAAAATACCAAATGCTTAAATATAATTGCTTTTAACATGCAGTTTTCTCTCTATAGCATTTCTATATAACAGCTGCATAGCTTTAAAAAGTTAGTCCATGATTAACTGGTTGCCATTAATGAAGCATAAATAGTTGCATAATACATAACTTAACAGAATTGCAGTAAGCAAGATGTATGTCAAATCATTTTCTGGATACTGAATTTTGAAAACAACATGAATGTAGTGTACATGCAACATTCATGTTAACAATATTAAACTTTATCAAGTATAAAGTAAACAAAATCACAGGAAATATTATGAGTACTTAAAATATTGGTAATGTTGTTTCTGTCAATTATTATGTAACCCTACCTTAAAACTATATTGATGTCCCTTACTAAATTCTCAGCCATGTAACTGGGTGTGGTATTCTCTAGGCTAATTTTAGCTAATGATTGTGCAACTGCAATTTGTTCACAAATGCAACTTCTCCATTTTAACAGTTCATCTGAAAAATAAAGATAGAATCTTAATGTAAATAAGGCTACTTAACATCTGATTTACTTATAAAATCAATGTATGGCCAATGCAAATGTAGGAAGCTCATGCATTTTGCTTGGTTTAACCTAAACTGTGGCAATGAAGCTCCTTGCATTACTGAATTAGTGCACAAGCTTGACTCCCCTACAGCAGTGTGTTTAAAATATCCTGAAACACCCAACAAGACTTAAGCAAAATCTATTCATTTTGTAGAATGAATCAATTTTACAGTATTAGCTCGATTCCTTGCAGCACTAAAATTACCTTTAAATCTACAAACAAGTTATTTCTGGAGCTGTGTCACAATGTGGTACTACAAAGCTTTAAGACTTGTTTTTGGTCTTTAAGGTTCAATGAAGAATCGATTTATACCGAAACACATCTCAAACACTGAATTTTTACATGCCTGATATTATCTGATGGTCTGGTTTTAAAATGCATTTCCTTTGGTTTGCCGTAATATACTAATATTTGCATTTGATTTCCTCGTTACCACAAGCTAGGTAAGGTTAGACAGTAATGCAAATCATAGCTTACCATTTTCGGCGCATAATATTGATGAATTTACGTTCCATCTTACATAACCACAATTTATTAATCCTCGCTGCATTTTGAACGCCATTGTTTTTTCGTCTGCTCCACCGGTGTTGCCAAACGTAAAATCAGAGACACGGCCTGTTGGCTGGACCATGTCCCGTCTTCGTTTTAACAACCCAACACAGTTTGAGTCTCCGACCATGTCCTGAAACCCATGAGCCCAAACCATGGTTTACGCCACGTTTTAGCAATCGGCCCTTTACTTCGAAAAAAAGTGGTTATTAAGCATTTTTATGTTATGTAGTTTGAAAGTTATATAATTGGTATAAAGGCAAGATTAAGAACAATTGAAAAAGTAAGGAACACCAGAGAAATAAAGATACATTTGATCGATACTCCACGTAATTTTGAAACTTCTTGAAACTGTGGAAAAAAAAAGTAAAATAAATATTCTGTAATAGCCATTTATAATTTAATTTTATTGTAGGTCTACTCTCTTGGATATCGGATAAATATTGGCTACAGGAAGAGTTTACACAATGTACTTCTCCTGTGACATTTTTTTTTCGGGCAGGTCCTTAAAAATTCTAACTGGATGAACCCAGCCAACTTTGGGTAACTGCAATAGGGCTGACATACCAGGGGTGTCAGACTGAGTGGCATTTCGTAAACAGGGAATTTGCCACTAATTTTGAAAGTGTCAATTTAATGATCCTTTTCTAATCCACTCCACTGATTGACCTACTAAATGTTGGGCCTTGTTGCTGCAAACTTTTGAGTTCGCTTTCCTTTCTTTCGATATGCTTATACCCCTTATAGTCCACGGCGGGCTCCAATAGATGAGAATATACAAGCGTGCCAAACTCCTGTTGGCGACTAAATTACAAGTGATAGTGGAACAGCAAACGGCAATGTATATCCGAGTAAGTTATTTCCCATATAACCGAATTAGTATATGATATCATAGATTATAGATGAAGTAGAAATCCTACCATTAGATCTAGTAGTGGTAGTAGTAAAAGAACTTTTATTGTCAAACGTTTTCAGTATATCCTTGGAAAATATAACAATTACATGCGCTGAATTGCTGTACATGCTTTTCTTTTTTTTAGAATCTTACATTAATAGCAAAGTGGTAAATTGTAACAGTCCCATCCGTGTGCTTCCGCTCTCAGATTCGACTTGGTATGTCAACTAACCCAATTGGAAACCTTGGAACGCGCAACAACAAAGGAGTTGCGTTGCTGCCTTCGGAACGTGAGATGTAGACTGGAGTGTTAGCACACAGTGTCCTGCAAACTGCTAACTGTCTATCCATCGAAGCGTGAGGAGAATTGTTAGCAGCAGCGAGTTAAATGCTTTATTTGTAACCAATTTTAAAGTCAGTAAAAACATTTGTTATAATATATACAGTTTGTTATTGCATAATAATATAATGGAGAGAAAAAGCGATTTATTGCAATGAAGTAAAACTACAAAGCTTGGATTAAATATATACACGGCTTTCTATCCCTTAGGAATAACAAAACCCTCGCTTTTGTGTATCCTGACCCCCTCTTACATGCGCCTGGCAATTAACGTCCTTTGCCGATTCTTAGCTAAAAATAGCATAATTTAATGATATGCAGTGCCCAAGATTACAATCATGCAGACTTTCATTCCTCTATTGGAATCAAGATACCGTGATGGTAAATATTGCTTTCTTATTAATTCTGTTTCACTGTACATGAGTATGACCCTATGTTTTCTCTTCCGCACAAAGTAGACAAATTCTCACCCTTGTGTCACCTGTTAAGTAGTTACCTTTCCAGGTGCCTAGTCTTAACCACGCTAAACCGCTTCTTTGTTCTTGTTTCTAGTAAAATAGGCCTCCCTCCACCAGTTCCTTGCTATTTGATTAATAGCAACAACAATAACAATCTGTTTAGTGTGCATATCAACTAAAAATAAATTGTGCTTCACTTCCATGTTGTAAGTTTAATAATTTAACTCCTGACAAGTTCATATGTTACCAAGGCAAGGCCAGTTCCAGTCGTCGCGCGGTTTACAGACTGGCCGAGATAAAATGAAACTACAAGGACCAGCAGCGTAGTTTACAATATTGCCTTATAGCATCTAAGATCTGCAGAGATAAGATATAAATTAATAAAGATTAACGTTCCATAAATGAGGTCGAAGTCCGAAGAATTTAAACTTTGCGGACATTTAGACTTCAAGGACTGGAAAAATACAGAGGTAAGCCTTATGCAAGCAACTCACATGAACTGAAGTTGTATTTTGATCCTCTAGATTTCTAATCACACTCTAAGGAGATGGCTCCTTTGAGCTTCTAAATATTTCTGTTTAGCTTTACCAAGGACAGCATTTTTTTTTTTTTTTTTTTTTTTTTTTTTTTTTTTTTTTTTTAGCTTAACGTCCTTTAACCTGGTTCGTCATATCGGACGATGAATGAAATAGGTGAAATGATGCTCAAATGGTCTCAGGGTTCATAGAGCTTAAAGTTACTCGATATTCGTCTTCTCAGGTTAAGGGAAAACCCCGAAAAAATCTTAGCCGGGTAACTCACCCTAAGCGAGATTGGAACTCGCGATCTGTTGAATGTGAGACAGACAGGCTACCACCACACTACCCAGGTGGGATTTGCAAACTTATCTCATATATAAGCTAAAATGTGTTTTATTTCCAATCCATAAATCAGATTTATGTTGTGGAAAATATGCAAAAATACACATTGCATACTACTATCCAAGGGAATGATCACTGCTTTGAACTTCAGAACATTTACAAACCTTTGAACAAATTAAGAAGGTAACTGCTGAGTGTCAATTGCAGGAAATAAATCTTGAAGATGGCAATAGCTGCTTAAAAATAATAGAATGCTTTTAAGCGTAATATGTTTTTTTTTTTTTTCCTATTTTAAGTTAAGCAAAATCCTTTATGTGTTGTTTATTCGAACAATTAGTTAATGACGTAAAAGAAACAATTTTTCGAGACAGTAATATTTTAAATGGTTACGGCTTTCGGTTATGTGTTTTAAAACAGAACATTGGCGATATTAACGTTCAAAAATGGCTACAAGCGGTAAATGGGCAGTAATAATACATAGGATAAATAAAAAAGGAATAAAAGTTCCACACATTTCCACCTTGACATGTGCTATGTGAAGGCAAAGGTTCGTGAATATCATACAGGTATATATCCAACTTTTGCTTGTTTCATCCAATGAAACACCAACTACATTTAATTAATAAAAATCTTCATCTTGAAGCTTGTAGATAGTCGAGGTTAATTTGGTAGTTTTTAAAAGCTCTAGAAAGACGATTAAGTTACTCGAATGGGCAGGGCAATTTGTTAATATTGTTTGTATTATACCAGTCTTTACACATTTCTATTTTTGTATTTAATAATAACACCAAGTGGTTAGATAGCTTGCCTAGGTGGACCGAGCGGGATGGCTCAGGCGGTTTCTTCTGGGGCCAGCATTCAGAAGGTCGAGGCTTTGCTTCCCGTGGCCTGCCTGATCCATGGATTTTTTGGGAATTTCCCTGGCCCGCCAAGCGAATGCTGGGTGATTTCCTGTCCCCACATGTTCCCATTATTTCATTCCTGCTTCATCCTGTTGGTTTCTTTCAGTTTGGAAGTGTCGGCGATGGTGCTTGGTAGCGTGTGGCAGGGAAAAAGAATGCTCAAAGTGACTACCTCCGTCCTTCGACCTTGGTTGGTTGTCGGGTTGCGGACCGCATCCTGCTGGGGATGAGGATCACTCCTGGTTGGACCCTATGTGGGGCGGCGGCTCCAGCCTGCATATCCAACTGTTGGGGTGCTGCAACCTGGACATTGTAAGGCCCCTGTAGTGCTGTGCTGTTGCTCCTGGTTCCGGCCGCACGTTGTAATCTCTCATCTCATCCCTCCCCCCGGAGTCATGCCCTCGTGGGTCGTAGGTACAATAATCTCAGGTTCGGTGCCAAATCCCCTCCGGCCGTATCTTATATCCTATCCTACCTAACCGCCTGGGCTCAGTCTCAGCGGACTGCATATAGGGTTTATGGTGGACAAAATTGGGGCTTGGATCGAGTTTTATCCGAGTTCTCCGATTTTTCCCGCCAACCGTTCCACAATTACCTCAGTATCAAATTTCTTATCATCCATTTCGCCGTCAGTTCATATCATCTACTTCCTCACTCATGCCCGGCTACGATACCATTTTCCGGGTTCTTCATTCTGTGATTAAAGCAGTTGGCTCCTCGACAGGCTTCTGACCCTAGAAATCCAAGTGTAAGTCCTCCATGCGAGGTGGGAAAATCGATTGTGATAAGTTTAGTTAAGTGTAATAAAATAAATGCAGTACATGCAATTATTAAATTAAAATGAGAGATACTTATCAGTATGTTGTGTGTTCAGAATTGAAGTTGCCCTCATATGGAGATTAGTAGTAATTACTAGTGTTTAGTAAATGTATATATCCTCTTAGTGGCATGAAAACTGATTTAAATGAAATTGAGTTTTATTTATGGATGCCCTCAACTACTGTTTCTTAGCGTCCCATTCTACATTGGGCGCGAAAGACCAGAAATATTTCTCAGAGGCGTCTATCTGGCTTGAGATTCCTCTACGTGGCATATATCTACAGTACGGGATCACCAGCATTACATCCCTTCCGAAGGAAACCATGTTAAGATGTTTGCGCCCAAACAGTCTATCGCCCTCCGCCGGGTTTGAACCCGTGACTTCAGTAACTAAAGAGTAGCATTAAACCACGATGGACGATAAAAAATGATTAGCTTAGTTGGTTTTATTTAATGAAATACAAACTAGCGTTTGAAGGAGAAACACTTTCTCAATAAAAGATGAGCTTTTAGGAGTGATAAGGAATAAAACTGTTTTTACTTGAATGCCTTTTCTTAAATGACAGGAAGCTTGTAGCATTTATATTTTCATGTTATTCCAAAGAGTATAAAAGAGAAGTGATGCTTTTATTTCTCACATTTGTTTATCTCTGCTTTGGAATAAAATCATCGCATAATTTCTCTTCAACCCGTTAGAGATTTTCTTTTAATAAGTGATCTCTTTATATTTACAAGGAATTGCGTTATTCTTCACCACGATAAAATAAAGGGCAATAAATGGGCTTGTCCATTAAGACGAATTAGCCCTATCACTCTATTGGAACAGGTGAACACCGCGGCAAAAGCCACAAAAAACTAGAGCTAAACATGCATATGACGAAATTATCTTCATATAGTCTATGTTCGATTGAAGCTGTTAAAGAAACCTTACATGCCTTCTTAAAAGTGTTACATTAAAAAACAAACGCATACTTATTACTTATTCCGTGTATAGTGTAGTTTTGTTATGACTGATGCTTCAGAAATAAAATGACAACAAAATGATTTAGTTCCGCAGTGTTCCGCTGACTGAAATTAATTTTACTGCTAACTTAGTTTTTACTGAAATACGCAGCAAAGTGATATGAAAAACTCTATCAAGTTGGTAATTGCAGTGCGAGGTTGGATTTTCCTTTAAATCACTCTATATATACGACTTTATTGTCTCTCGTTATTCCTCTATATCTTTGTGTCCCCATTTGTGGACGTAAACATTTCAGAAAAATGGAGATCCAGTCCACGTTTCCCTGTTTTTGTCAAAAGGTTTCGAAAAGGTGATGTATGTGTGAAATTTTGTAAAAACAATTGCGAAAAACTAAAAAATTGTTTTGTTTAATGTTAAGATGATATGAAATTTAAACTTTAAGAACATATTTGGCTTTTTCATTTGGCGTAGTTTAACTACGAATTTACTGAAGTTATAGATGGGTAGACGCATGCTTATTAATAGGCACTCACTTTAAAACCTTTTTTCTCGCAACATTTTCCCAACACTTTCACATAATCAAAATGTTCCACACGATGCAATTTTAAACTAACTTGTTTCAAAAGTTTTATACTGCATATCAAAAGGACAAAAGCATGGTCATATTACTTTTCAAAATAATTCTAAATTTTGATAAATAAATTATTACATTTTGAATAATCAGGAATTTTGGAGACTACAAAAGTATAATAACTTTTCTACACCAATAAGGAATAACATACAAATATAATACGAGCAATCCATTTGTAGAATCATTTACTGTTAAATTGAAACCTTTTATGCAAATATTTTTAAAAATCTCATTTATTGGAACAATGAATTAGGCAGTAAAACTTGTTTAAATTGCAATGCAAGCTAGAATTTTTATACATGGCAAAAAACATCACTATTACTGTATAGATGAACTAGTATAAACTTCAATAACTGTGAATTTTCTAAATTTCACAGTTACATCACCTTAAACCGAATATGAAACTATCTCTGTGGATGTAACTAAGAAATGTTTCCGGGTGTTTTTGCCGTAGTCTGCTGGTGTTAGAAGTCCCAGACGTTTCGTCCACAACTACGGTGGACATCTTCAGTGGCGCGGTCGAAGTTTTCAGACGCAGCGAAACCTTCTCCAAGAAAACTTCGACCGTGCCACTGAAGATGTCCACCGTAGTTATGGACGAAACGTCTGGGACTTCTAACACCAGCAGACTACGGCAAAACAACCCGGAAACATTTCTACGTTCTCTCATATCTCTGTGGATGTTTAGGAACCTAGCAAAGAATAACTAAAATAATTGTATCATAATATGATTTATGACTTGTAAACATGGGACTGGAGTTTTATTTATGAACGCTCTGTAACTAGTGTGGTTCTCAGCGTCCCATTCTATGTTGGGCTGAAAGACCACTTAATTTTGCTCAGAGGCCTGTTTATCAGGCTTGAGATTCTTTTACTTGTCATAAATCTCCCAAACAGGACCAAGGGCTTTACTTCCCTTCCGAAGGATGCAGTGTTAATGATTTTTACGCCTATAAAAATCCATCTTCCTCCACCAGGGTTGAACCCACGACTGTGTATGGTAACCACTGCACAACGGAGGGCGACAGCGTGACTTTTACACATAATATCAATTAGTAATACAAGTGAACGTAATACCTTAGCGTCAATAAAATATCATCATTTTAAATATTAAATTTGTGCTTGGTCGCTAAACATCTTGGCCTTGACATAGAATACATTTTGGACGTTGTGTCGAATTCGTTTGATGTCAGTGGTGGTAAATATAGTTTTCACTTTTTATTTTTTCATCTGAAGAGTAGTAATCATTCCATATTGCTCAATTAGTTACTTCATACTTTCAATTTTGACAAATTTCAATGAATCACATAAGTGAATCCCATAAATTCTCAACATCATACCCTTTTGATTCCAGGTTAGAATTCAAAAAACATATGTGTGTTCCTGAGACCTCAATTGGCATTTCTCAGTCACTAGGATTTAGGAAATCCTCAGAGTACCTCAGAAAGGGTGGTCGGTTTCGGCAGAAGTCAAATGGTCATTTATATACTCATATATATACATTTTATAGGTAAACATCTAAAACTTTTAAATTGTATTTTAGGGCAGAATTTGATCGCAATAGAGCTTCAAAATATAAATTGAATATATTGATTGTAATCTAAACTATTTTTTAGAAGGGACTAATTTTCAAGCAAAAATATTCAACCTATTTTATAATATTTAAACATTTACTTTTAGATAGGCATCCATAGAACGGTGCTAATACTCTCATACTACCTAAGGTATGATTTCGGAGATAAAATAGGCTATTTTTTTTGAGAAATGTAAATTTTCAGCAAAACTAAGTAATTTTTGAGATGGTTGTAGTTATTTCTTGCATTACTTAGTCACTAGCTCACTCACACTCACTCCGTCACTCACAAGCTATCGTGAAAATCCCATCAAACTGCTGGTTTCCATAATGTAAATCAAATACTTTCATACTGTAGAATCAAGAAAGAGCAATGGCCCTCATGAGCTATGATTAGAGAGCTTTTAATTGCTCTATACAGTTTTTTTCAGTGCAGCCAACCACACAAAACCGTTCTCCTGGAAATGCTGTAAACGCGAAATAATTTGGAAAGGAAAATAACAATTATTATAAGGCGAAGAATAAGTTTAATGGAGAAATGATAAAAATTAGGAACACTTTCTACATCTGATAAAATATTTTACTACTACTCGAAATATATTTTATACTGGTCATTAATATAAAATACCTGTGAGTAATATAAAAGAATCTGTTTGTGGATAGATTTCTCCTAGAGAAAGCATTACTAAAATGAATAAACATTTAGACATGAAAGAATATCTTAAACCATAGATGTGTTCAGCTTACTGGAATAAACCTGGTAAATGACTCAGTCTTTCACAGTTTATTAATACTTTAAAATGTGACATTGTTGAAAAATTTAGCTGCTTAAACGTTTAAGCTTTGACAAATTTGGGTAAATGTGCGTAGTAGTGAGAACAACACATATTTTATATAAAAACATGTTATAATTTTCAAATTTTTGCAGGATCATTATGCAAGGACCATCAGACCCTTAATGACCAAGCAACAATTCCTACACTAACATAGCTAGGCTATTATATAAAAAAACTCCTAAAACTCGTAATTTCTGCAAAAATTGTAATATAAATGTTTTAATACTAAACGTTTTGAAAAATAAAGTACAGCTTAGTATGTTTGCAAAATATCTATCCAAAAATGTACCAAAAATTCTAGGCTTTGATTACGCTAAAACCAATGTATGTTACGCAGCAAGACTTACAAATATTGTGTCGTATTTAATAGTATTATAATTAAATAATTAACAATTTATGTTCTATGAGCATATTTTAAAAAAATTAGGCGAAGGATAATATCCTCAATAATAATAGTAATAAATAATATTATAATAATAATAATAATAATAATAATAATAATAATAATAATAATAATAATTAATATAATAATAATAATAATAATTAATATAATAATAATAATAATAATTAATATAATAATAAGTTTGTAAAAATTTATTTCAGAATATACAGTTCAGCTTGTTCTAAACTAAACATTTTAACTTCTGTGAGGTGTATTATAAATATCTCCCTGATAGTCTTGCAGGGACAAATTACTTTTTTTTTTTGTTTAGTTGACTTTGTGTTTGTGGTTGATTTATCTCATTTATTTGATAGTTCTGTTCCTTTCTGCCGTTTACCGTGAAACTCTGTTTTTGCGGAAATCAAAATCGTACTTCTCAAAAATAGAACAACAATTTACTTTTGTTAGCCAGAGGAAGCACTACAAATGCTTTATCTGGCTTTAATCAAACATCCTGACACTTTAATTAATGGCATTATAATAAAGATGACACGTCCTAGATAAGAAATAAGATTAAAACGCAGGACATATTTTATCTGATTGTCTAAACCAGTATCTTAGCTTACAGACATACTTTAACAATCATATTTTTTCAGTGTTCACAAATCGTAATGCCACTAAGCCGTCTAAATAACAAATAAAAATAAGCCGCCATGTACACGTACAGTATTTTTCAGAGCATGATAATACTCTGTCAAAGGTGGTGTGACTTTAATATATGGGATTAGGAGAGGTGCGACTGGAAACCAACCCTCGCAACTACCAAGCCTTCTACTTCCTAGTCCCTTAACTGAGGCGCGAATCTCGACTTGCAAGCAGAGCCTTCAGTCTCCAGGAAACAGATTTTTCTACGTTGTCTTTCACCCCTAGTACATGGTCGTCTTTTGTTTGCTAATGGTTATTGCCCACTGGCAGGGGGAGTGGTCTCGTTTGAAGACCATCATGTTTTGGAAAAAAATTATACAGTAAACTGTACATGAATAATGTAAAACACATTATTTCTGATAAGTCCTTTAAGCATGATCACGTTTTAACGTTTACTCCAAAGTTTAGGACTTTAGGAGGACCCTCTTGGAATTCTGCTTTCCCGTCTATAACCTAGTTAACACTATAGCTGTGATAATGCTTTGCAAGCAACATTCCGTGTGACTAGCATTCCGATCTGTAGGTACGGTATTCTATTGTCAGACTCGCTGTTGAAACTGCCTCGTTACCTGCCCCCTGTTCTGAGAACTTGCGATTGGAAGATGTGATTCCATTTCACGCCAAAGGACAATAGGTACGAGGTCGCTTTTCAGTCTTGCCAGTTCCAGAAATGGTCGTTAGAGAGCAAACTGAATCGGAGTAGTATGTTCAACATTTTCTTTTTTAGTCAGTTGATGCTAAAAGTAGGTCTTTTACTAGATATCAGAACTGTTAAAAGTAGACAATTCTGTCACTCAGTGTTACAAAGTTATAATACACATATATAGACAACATTGATTTATGTGTCCTGGGCCTTATTCAAGTAGGCTATGGTTCTGAAAGCTCGTAACAATCCATAAAATGGCGGATGGGTTCAATGTCATGAACACGGAATCTGCTGAACCAGATGAAATTATGCAAGCAGCGGAAAGATACAATTACAACTGCTACACGGTCTCCGTTGTATAGAATGTTTTCGTGCTGTATGAGTAAGTCATCATGTTGTCAGCACTGATGTTAAGCAGGCAACAAATGATAATGATAATGATGATAATAGTAATAATAGTAGTACTACTACTACTACTACTACTACTACTACTACTACTACTACTACTACTAATAATAACAATAATAATAATAATAATAATAATAATAATAATAATAATAATAATAATAATAATAATAATAATAATAATAATAATATGTCAATAAATATTGAGAACTATCTAAAAATTAGTTTAAGACACACGTGTTAAAATTGTTGTACAGTGTTCGTAGGATTTCGAAACTCGGTCTATGGCCTCATTTCGCAAGCTTCCTAATCACGATATAATACTGCATTTTTATAACTAGTATTATAAATAACTATTGTGTTTGACCGGCGACTGGGCTAGAATGAGTGTCAAAATACATTGCTGCACTTAGCATACAAAAATCTTAATAAACTGTGACATATATAAAATGTGGTGCAATGGGAGTAGTTTCTGTCCCCTCATTGCGAAATAATAGGAAAACGGAGCGTAAAGACCCCTTTTTCAATAAATATTAGGTAGCATTCCTATTTGATTCACTTGTATTATACACCTACCTCAGGTTTAAACGTGCCTATAATTCCTTTCGCACTTGTGTTTGTTTTGTAATTTTCCTTCCTACATTGGTAGTGCTATATTCAGTTGCTGTAAACTGTTCTCAAGATGAAACCGAGAAAGTGTTTTATGATGTGTCTACTATTACTCTTCTCGTTCTATACCTGTGTGCAATCGAGAGCCGTCAGTAGCTGAAATAATATACGATTTTATCAGTAATTTAATTAACGCAACATTTACACATCTATAGAAGAAATATAAAAGTGACTGTATGATTTACTAGCGTAGTACGCGTCTAATTCCATTTTCATCAGCGAACCTTGCCCGAGGCGGATTCCTATTCCTTTCCTTCTTTTTCTCACTACGCATGCGTCATACGAGGTCAAAGCGCTCTTTTGACTCCAACTCCTATGTAGGAATTTGTGTTATGCGCGCATATTTTCTTGGGTGCTTGACCCTCTAGTTTTCATTTTGTAGGTTTCGTGCAATTTCGGAAGCAAAGCAGACCGACAACGTTGAAACATGAAGTACGCTAAGCATCCAGCTGTCCATTGCCTTCGATGATGAGGTTTCATTCTCTGTAGACTCTGTAGAGTTTACGCATATGCATGTGCGCCGTGTGCCGTTTAATAATTCAGCAAGTTATTCAACATGTGGCTGAGGGCTTCAAAAAGAGAAACTTGTCTTTCGTTGACAACACTGCGGAAAGACAGGATGGCGAATTCTCTGTTCTTCTCTCAGGCCTCGCTTCCCCGTAAAACTGGCAGCCAATAGGTCTGTAATTCCTCGCAAACTGAAGGGGAAGAGAGAACAATCTGATGTATTCCATTCACGTGACTTTTTGTTAATCTTATTCTGTTAATCGAGATAAACATTAGCAGAAATGGTCTTATTACTTGCTTCCTTATAAGTAGAAGAGAAATAAGGGAATACACTAGGCTAAAACGACAGTCAAATGTTTTAAAACGTGGTTGCTGTGGAGTTCAAATGCGTTTCTTTGCGTGGCCAGGAGTTGACAAGTACCCGGTTGAGAAAAGTTTTAAGTATTTTAAAATTGAAACCAATAAGAAGAGATATCTCGAAAACGATCAACTCTACGAAAAAATGTATATGAAATAAATTGTTTGTTTTAACGAGATCTACATTTTTGTGTAGTACCAGTTACCAGTTATGCAAAAATCAGAATAATTAATTCAGAATAAGGTCTTCCGAGGCTAATCTCAGAAAATTCAAGATATACATTTTATTAGCCGTGTAAACATCTTAAATATGAGAGGTTGTAATCAAAATCGTTGCAGTCATTTTTGAGGAAACGAAAATTTTCATAATTTTTTCCATGTAAAGGATGGAGGGGAGGAATTTTCTTTAAAATCTTCGTGTCGCATCCTTGGAAGATACTGAACTTAAATATCAAGTTTAGTATTTAACGACCTTTTCGTTTTTGAGCTATGCTGCGTTCACACACACCCACACACACACGGACATTTTTCTAAAAATGCTTTTATTGGATCCAGGGCTTACCAAAAATTGTATTTCCAGTGAAATCTCAGTATTGAATTTTTGGGTGCAATACAACACCTTCTCTATACCTATGTACATAGTACTACTGTGTCAAGAAAGTTCCGGTAATTTTTCAATAAAACGCAAAGAATGAATTATTCATCCAATTTTATTTTATCGCCTTCAAAGTAGGCCCCTTCTGAAATTATACATTTATGCCAACGAATAATCCAATCATCAAAACATTCTTGTATGCTCTTTTAGGAATCGATGTCAATTGTCGCCGCGAATTTTCCTTTATATCTTCTATCGACTGAAAACGTGTGCCTCGAAGTGGTAACTTGAGTTTTGGAAAGGGAAAGAAATCAGCAGGAGCTAGATCAGGCGACTACTGTAGTTGTTCTATGGAATTTGTTGAGTTTTTGGCCAGAAATTCGTTCACAATAATAGCCTCGTGAGCTGGTGCGGTATCGTGGTGCAGAATCCATGAGTTGTCGTTCCACAAATCTGGGATTTTTCGCCGTATTTGTTCTCTCAAACGCCGCATAACGCTCAGATAATAGTTTTTATTTACCATCTGACCTTCTGACAAGAACTCTGAGTGCACGACACCGCGATAATAAAAAAAACTGTCAACATGACCTTCAGTTTTGATAGAGTTTGACGTGCCCTTTTAGGTTTCGGTTCAGTTGGATGGCACCATTCGGAAGCTTGTTGACTGGTTTGAGTGTTAAACTCGTAAACCCAGGTCTCATCACCAATTACAATGCGTTTCATGAATGTGGGGTCGGAACCGGCTCATTCTAACATGTCTTCAGCAATCCTTGCGCGATTGAGTTTTTGTAGAAAATTCAAGTGTTTCGGAACTAACCGAGCTGCAACGCGTTTCATGGCCAAACAATCGTTTAAAATGGTACGAATCGATTTGTGAGACACAGAAAGTTCAGCGGCAACCTCTCTCAGACCTAAATGACGATTTTCAGACACCATTTTCTTCACTTTAGCGATGTTCAGTTCAGTTGAAACCAGAGCGAGGCAAATCTTCCACCACATCTCTACCACTTTTGAATTCACTGTACCACTCATATGCACGTATTTTTAATAAAGTCGATTCACCGTAAGCCCTCTGTAACATTTTCAGCGAATCAGCACACGAAATACCATTAGCAATGCAAAATTTGAGACAGATTCTTTGTTCAGTATTTGTATCCATAGTAAAATCGCAAATCACCTTTGAGATGAACTAACAAAATGGCGTACTGTAAACAAACTAGATGGCAGATGACGATCAAACTCCGCGTGGGTATAGAGAAAAGTTGTACCAACTTAGCGACCACAATAATTTTGAATCCCCTTTTAAACTGGATTTTTAAATGATCAAATCCCAGTACTTTCTTGACAGAAGGTATGTGTAAAGAAAGTAAAAATGGGAAAGTAGCCAGAATGTGTCTGGACAGCGCTGTCGCGAGCAATATCAACACAGCGGATATGTCTTCCTTAAGTTTGTTAAATAGTATGCCTGGTCCCCATGGCCGTGTTCACTTTGGTGCTTCGTGGCACAGGGGTTCATGGGTTCGAGTCCCGCATTGGTCATGGGTGTTTATATGTTTGTGAAATATGTATATGTGTATGTATATTGGAAGAAAACAACAAAACGGTATTCAAACAAGTGCAGAAAGGAATAAAGGATATACAGCGCTGGAGTCCCGACCAGACTCCGGAACTGTTTAAAAAAAAAAAAAAAAAAGATAAAATAAAGCGAAATGTGGTGCGGTTGTTTTTCTCTATTGTAAGGTATATTGGTGAGTTGGACAAACACACTCACACACCATGCGCGACAACTCTTCTGCTATTATTAATGTTTTCCAATCTCAAACCTATGGACAGTTTATGAGAAACAGGATTGGTTAATCTTTCGTCCGAAACCCAAATTATTACAAAAATGCTTCAGTTCTCCTTGACGATTTTAGGATCAATAAACAGAATAATAAGACTCGTTTCGTCCAAAAAGAAAGTGTAAGTTAATTTACACAATCACGGTTCCGCCACTGTAGCACCTCCATTTCATGCCCGCAACCGGACGGTCAGGGCTTGAGGGCTTTTGCTGCCGCCCGAGCGGGCGGACTGTTGGGGACACCTGCCCTAGAGAGAGAAGACCTGACTTATGGTTGTTGCGCTGAAGAAAATGGCGGAAAAGTAAGGTTATGTATGTTAGAGAGATTGTCACGGATTTTACGGAATTTGGTGAAAATTTAACATGCTTTGATGATTGATTTAAGATGATTACGGTTTTACATGGTATTTATGTTTTCAACAATGGCTTCTAAGTGTATTTTTTGCTACTGAATGGAAAATGAAAAACAAAGAAGCAAAATCTTGTGTGTTCAGGTTTACAAAGAATGAGCATTTGAAGAACCAGTGGTTAAACTTCATTAAAATCCACCGCCCGTAAACTCGGAGGCAAGTCCATTAATATTTGCTGTAATTACAAGCTAGATGTGCATTGAAATATAACCTAATTATATACAATTGCTTATGTTTGCTGTGCACCCTTTATACTGATTCTTGCGAGTTTTACTATTCATAACTTATCGATACGTGTGTGTAATGCATCCATTTCTAGTGCTAATGTTTAGTCGAATAGCTAATCGGCTCTATGTATAATTAGAACTACGTGTATATATATAAGTGTCTGGAATTTGGTAACAGTTTATAACTAAAAAAAAAAGTATTTTGTAAAACTGTGTAAACGAGTATTTCTGGACCTCAAGCGATTTTCCAATCTAAGTTTGACATTTGAAACTTAATCATACTTTTAGGAACCACAAGAAAGCTCTTTTTACCACAGCAGTTACATTTTAATATTAGTGGTCATTTTTCAGCATTTATAAGCAGTTTTTGAAATCATATAGTCAAAATTTCATGTGCATTATTTACGGAAAAAATTAAATAAAGCAAGCCTAATGTAACCCTTAATAATAAACACATACTACTAACAAGTTTGAAAATATGAGAAAAAATGTGTTCGAAAAATAAACAGGTGCATTTAATTGAGGAAATGGCAACTACTGCTTTTTGGAACTACTTGTTTTTGTTATGACACGCTTGTCGTCACCTTTATGTGTACGTTTATTTATTAAACTTTGCTTTTTAGTACTCGGGAGAAGTATTTTCCTTTTTGCCTAACCCATCTTTCATAAAATAAACAAAACCCTTTAAATGAACTTAATCGCATCTAACATACCAAGAAAGATTTAGACTATTCTTTTAACTATTCTATTTACTTGAAAGGAAGTATTTATACTGTCATTTTATTGGTTAATTCTTCATTCTATCCAACAATAAATATATTTTCTGAAACTCTTCTGAATTTTATGTCAGCCATAGTAAGTGTTTACTTGCAATATTTCAAAACATTTTTTAAACTTCCACAGTTATTGTGGGTTTAATATATTTGCTGTTCTGTTTCTATACGTGATTTTATTCCTGTGTTTTATTTTCTATTTTCTTTGAAAGGGACTACATTCATTTGATTCTGAAGTTAGACAATAATAGTACTGTGCATTTAAGTAACTTGACCCAAACTAATATCCTGACGACAAGACATTTTGAGCATGAGTGTGATATAATTTAACAGTACCAATGATTGAATAACAATATAACCCTATCACTTTGAATTTACTTTGTTAGTCTTTACTGTTAGTACATATTGATAGCGTTTGGTGAAGTTAGGTAGCTTTCGGGCGACACGTCACACGGCCAGGCAACAAGCCGAACCATAAGTTGTCTGTTCCTGGGATTCAGACAAAATATATGATATGGAAATACGGTATATACCAAGTAATTCAGGCGTTGCTGGTAAAACCAAATATTCTACCACTGGTTTGATATGGTCAGATGGTGGTAAGATATATGTTGAAAATTATTTTAATAAATCGTATAATTGTAACTGGTGGGGTTTGTGTTGAGTGTTGTAAATAAATTCGCATTGATTTTGTGCTAATTTTTAGACAGAGTTAATGACTAATGACATGACCAGAATTAAAACTAACAGGTAACTGTTAATGATAAATTAAAATATTTTATTTCAAATTAATTTATTTTGAATACAACCAAATATCATGTATCAGTCATCACCAAATTAAAGCGCTTCGTTTTTGACAGTTGTCCTTCTGTCTATTACAACTAAGTTATACATACAGAGCTCTCAAAGTTTGATATCGCTAGGCAGGAATATTGAAGGAACCTTTCATAAAAAACATAGTAAGACTTGCCTTTTTCTTTCATTGTTCAAAGTGACATTATTACATAGCATTTGTTACCGTGTCCACCATGGATTAGCTGTTCAAGAATGGTACAAATTTATTTGTAGCAAAGAAGCAAATCAGAATTAATACAAGTTTTAACCCTTAATTGCTTGGTATCGCACATATAAAACAAAAGTTTTATTATTTTAGTGGACTTTTTTCTAATTTCATATTAAACTAACATTTAGCAATACATTTAGGCTGTTCTTATTGCAAAATTATTAATATATTTGCAATAAAGCTGTAGTGCTTTTAATCATAAAGAGCAAAATCCATGCAACTGCAGTCAAATGCAGCCCGTCAGCATACAAGTGTGCCACCACACTGGCTATTTTACTTGGGCCCTTCCCATCCTTTTCCACGGGCACATTTGACTGCAGTCACTGGGACTCGAACTCTCAACGTTCGGCTTTGAATGGATGGCCAGTCCATTACGTATCGCAGTAACGATCACGGCTATTCAAGTCCCTTCAGTCGCTACCAAGCAGTTCAAGTGTTACTGATAAACCCAAATATTGTAACACTGATTTGATATAGTCAGATGTTGGCAAGATTTATATTGAACATTAGTTTAATAATTCGCATAATTTTAATTGGTGGGGTTTGTGTTGAATATTGTACATTGATTTCGTGATAATTTTCAAGCAGAGTTAATGACTAATGACGTGACCGGAATTAAAACTGACAGGTAATTGCTAATGATAAAACCATTTAATTAAAAACATTTTATTTCAAATCAGTTTATTATGAATACAATCAAATACCACGTATCAGTCATCACCAAATGAAAGCTTTTCGTTTGTGATTGTTGCCCTTCTGTCTGTTACAACTAACTTATATATACAGAAAAATCTTTGGCTCTCGGCGTGTGATATCGCTAGGCATAGATATTGAAGGAACCTTTCACAGAAAACGGGAAAAACTCACCCTTTGCTTTCACTGTTAAATCTGGTGTTAGTATACATAATTTGTTACCGTGTTCACCGTGGATTAGCCCTTCAAGAATGGACTAAGTTATTTGTAACAAAGAAACAAATCAGAATGAACACAAGTTTTAAATACGTCTAGTTGTTTAAACGCTGCAATTGAATTATTAAATCACCGATATTTGTCTTAGTAACAAACCTTGAAGGCTGAAACAAATAATCTGATGCATTTATTGTTTTCATTAATTTTTTTCCAAAGAGGAGTCCAGTTTGAAGTCATACGACAGTAAACTTTTAAAATTGTCTTCCATTGCACCTCTAACATCGAGTTCCATGTTTTGCTACTAGTACACTTCCTTTGCTTTCAAAATGACACTCTCTAATATTTCACATTTGGCTCTCAGCGAGATAGTTCGGGATGAAACAAGGTGAGATACAGGTTTTTCTTTAGATTTGTGCTGTAGTAATCCTAGACAAAACTAATAGACAAAAACCCTAGAAGTAATCCTTAAATGAACAACTTTCCTAAAAACCTAAGGAAAAAGTTGTAGGCAACTGCAGAACTACTGGCAGAGTTTCACCATATTTATTAGAAAAAGCCTTTTTTTTATCACTCATTAAATTTGTCTTTGGTAGTGTTTAACGCCCGCTTTAACTACTTATGGCACCACAGGCAGTGACACTGATGATACATGAATAAAGATGGAGCACCGGTGGAATGCGATGGCGGGGGAAACCGGAGAACCTGGAGAAAACCCGCCCCAGCGCCGCTTTGTGCACCACAAAGCTCCACTTGGGATCGAACCCGGGCCTTCTAGGTGAGAGGCAAGTGGTCTAACCACTCGGCCACGGCGCGGCCCACTCATTAAAGATATATCTGATTTTAGCATTCAGTATAATCATTACATGCATTACATTTTAAATTATTTTGTTTATTATTTTTGTAAATCCCACTCATAAATTACAGGCAATGAAACAGAATGTGAAGAGAATTTAGTGCTAACCTAAGTGCCTGATTGTCCCGAGCAAGTAGTGGGTTTTCAAAGTTATAATATTTTAAACGTACAAAATATGTATAACCCCCAATATATTTTGCCCAAGCTAAAAGAAATCCCATTTGCCTATCTTGGGCAACTACACAGTGAGCTTCGATGTACTTTTTTGAAGATGTCTATCCAACATCGAGTTTTCCAGCTGACTGACTAGCTTCACTCCCACGAGGGCTTGCTTGGGCAGCGGAGGAAGGATAGTTCTGCTATTTCCCATCAGGTCACAGAAAAATCGCAATTTTCATCACCCTGGTAAGTAGTAGGCGAGCTTGTTTCCACCATAACTTTGTGACGATAGTAAGAGATTTGGACTGAACTATGGAAGGGGGTAATAGCTCAGATTGAAATTCTAATATTGGATCTATTATCAACCTGAAACAAATCTTTCTCTTGCTTGGTATCTTGTAAGTATTGTAACTGCTGACTTCTTTTTGCTGAAACTCTGGACATTGTTTCACAAATTCTAGCTACATGGTATGACAAATGGAAAATTTTTCCAAAGTATTATTTTTGTAACTTGAAATAAAATCACATTTTTCTGTGCAAAGTAATAATATATCAGGGTTGGGGCAAAGTCAATGGCAACTATTTTTTTCTTTTAGATATGTGAACGGATCACAAACGTATATGTGTCGTGTGGAAGTTCTGCAAGCATAGTGTGTATGCAGCACAACAGATGGCTCTGTGATAGCTGGTAGTAGCGCAGCGAGGGCTGTGAAATCAGTCAGTTGGTGAGTGTCGTGCGAGATGAAGGTAACCCGTGTTGAGCAGCGCGCTTACGTTAAAGTAGCCGTTCTCCGACATTCTGGTTCAAGGAGGCAGAAGTTTCTTCCCCAGTCAAATTGATGGTGATCGTCGCGTATGACGTCAGGGGTGTCATTGTTTGCCACTTTGTTCCATATGGCAGAACAGTGACTGCACAGTACTACATGGACTTCGTGGTGCGACAGGCACGACGTGGCGTTCGGGAGAAACGTCCGGAGCTTGTGGACAGTGCAATAAACCTGCACGACAATGCAAAACAACATAAAGCAGAGTGTGTAGGGCAATTACTGCAACGTTGGGGATGGGAAGAATTGGAGGTCCCACCGTACTCTCTGGACATTTGGCCCTGTGATTTAGATCTCATTCGAAAGTTTAAGGAACCACTACGTGGTAGGCAACACGAGAGGGCATTGCTAATGCTGTGCGCGAAGAGATGACCCGATTAACACATGGTGCGGGAAATAGTATTCAGCGCCTCCCACATCGTTGGCAGCGTGTGGTGACAGTAGCAGGGGACTACTTTGAGGGTTTTTAGGCCCAGGTTTGTCATGTCAGCTGTAGAAGTACGGTGTTGTCATTCTTTTGCACCGTGAAGGCCTTATTGCCCTGTATACTACCGTAATAAATTAATGTGTTACGATATTCACTGCTATTCATTATCCACACATGTAGTTAACACCTTGTCCTTTCGTCTGTATATGTCACATTTTCCAACCGGACTGGTATCTTCAAGAAAATAAATACTTGTCATGACTTTTGCCCCAACCCTCGTATAATAGATTCATCTCGAAAGTATGTAATTTTGCGAAAAATAAGCGTTTATATCATTTCAAAATTATGTCAAATACATATAAATCATTTTTGTTGTAATTCAACACCTTTCTCATCTATCGTTAAAACAAAAATTCTTTCCTCTAGATATGTATCCAGCGCTGACGAAGTTACTGGGTGCGGGGGAGAATTAGTAACTAACAAAGGGCAGTAAGCCGTGCTTTACGAGGAAGGGCTCTCGAGGCGTTTACAGCTAATACCGGATTCGTTGGATTTGCAGAAGTTACTTTTTGTTTTAAATCATAAAACATGTGAGCAGTGATTCCTAATTTTTGGAATTGGGTGAAGCTTGTGCGATGGCTGATTTAAACACAAACTAATGCAACAATTTGCGAATACTAATTTGATTTGTAAACATCGGATAATATCTTGTAACGAGTCATAAGTGTTCCGCATTGTAAGAATGCAGTACTTCTGGCACACCTTATGTTCTATTTTGATATTATCAAAACATGTTTGATTCCGAAGACAAAGAAAGACAAGGGAAAAACATCTAAATATTTTGCGGTCTGCCAAGCCAGCTTAGGCAGAAATTCTTGGTCATATCGAAACTATTTTGAAAAATGAATATTAATTGGCGGCTTTATTACCATGATTAACGACAAAGGATCAAAGGAGTTATGCATAGGGATAAACAAAGGGAAATGAAATTACTTGACTAGAGACTTTGTAACTGTAGAACCTTTATCATGCTGATGGTAATTAAGTTTGGTATGATGGCACTCTAGAATACAGTTTAAACTCATGTGCTGTCACGGCTTTGTGGCACAGTAGCTGCGCGTGTCTCCTCTAAAAGGAACACTCGATGAACCTGCTTATTGCTTGGCTGCGTTTAACACGTTTTTCTGTCAATGTGTACTTCCTTACACCATTATGCTACTAAACTTGGGTGAACGACCTCAGTCTCTTGCAGGCTGAGAACGAGTACTACCTGACATAGGAGGATTTCAATCGACATGATAATTTTTTTCAACGAACCATGCACATGTAATTTTTGCAGAGAAAAAATGCTCGATCAAGAATAACGAAGATCTTGCACGAAATGCGGTCATTATTGCTACAGATTCAGCTGGGATTTTTAGGGAGTGGAGATCGACAATAAAACTGACCGTGTCTCACTTTCTCTCAGATAGGCCCAAGTTTCAAAAGAAAAGAGAATCACTACAAATTAGAATGATTGACTAACATCTTATTCCTTACATATATGTGTTTAAAAACTTAATTGAGTGAACTTGCAAAAAATGTGCACTTCATCCCCTCAGTTATTTTTAACTCAGGCACCCATCATGGGAAGTAATGAATCCTATCTGCGACCGATTTTCTCTTCGCTACGCGAAATCTTGGTTTGAAAGTATTTTTAGCGCGGTCAAGCTCCTAGATACTTGTAGCCTCGGTGCGAAGCAAAGCTTTTTATCAGCATCTGACATAAAGCTAAGCAGCTATTCGTCGAGCGGAAGACAGACCTAAAGTCAGGCGTTACAATTTAAAAATGTGTAAGTGTTTTCCGAGAATACGGAAGAACCTTATGGCAGAGAAAGCCAAGCCGGGTATTTTTGCTCTCAATATATTTTGACTATAAGGGATCGCAGCTCAGTCTTCGAGGTCAATGTGATAATAATTTCTTATTAGTATATTTTGTACCAAACTTTCGTCAGTAAAAACATTTATGCATTCACTTAAGACTTAAACAATACTAATACAAAATACCATTAAGTAAAGAGGAAGTCATAGAATTTAAACAAAAATATACCGTAAGAGCTCTAATGGTTAAACATAAAACCGAATTATTGTATAACTAGGCCACCGTATAGAGTTTAAATATCATGATATAAACAACAATCCACACAAACTAAAAATATTATAATATATTACATGGAAGTATAAGAATAACTTCACCACAAGAAAAAACGCAGTTTAAATTCTATTAAGTCACGACCACACCAAGAATGACTTTGGGGGCGTAGGCTTGTTATTAGAAGCATTGTTGAAGCAGCAGATATACGATTTTTAAGGATTGTTAAGTTTGAACCCCTCTCGGGACAAAACATCCAACCATAGATAAGTCCTATACAGGTCAAAGACTTAAATGAAAACCGAGATTTCGTCTATGTAGCATTAAAAATAAGATAAAGTATTTAAGAACTGAAACCAACAACAACAACAGCTGACATAAAAGCGTTGTTTGAAATAGTGTATCTGTGTAGCAAGTTCTTGTCTTGTTTCTTAAGGTTACATATTACAAAACATGTACAATACTCCGTTCGGGGCTTTAAAATCTGAATCTGATGTGTATATAAAATTATTTTATGATTGCATTTTATTACATTTTTCCGCATACTAAATGGTACTTTATTCAAAATTGTTTTAACCATTTTTAAGAAAATAAAAGAATGCAGAAAAGTGTATCCCGTAAAGATTAGTTTAGAATTAGGCGATTTTCTTCAACATTTCCTTCTCGTATCTTCAGAAGACACTGAACTTAAATATCAGGTTGTTGTTATCAAATGTTTGGTTTTTTTGAATTTGTACGTCCGACACACATGGACCTTTTTATAGAAATCCCTTTCTTGTTGATTTACATGATTTCAAAATATGTATTTCCGGAGAAATTTCAATATAAAATGTTGTCTAGCTCAGGCAGGTCAAACACTCTTTCGAGTCGGAACACTCGTGCATACTCAATTAGAAATCTCGGAGTCCTGCTAATGAGGAAGAAGATGCTAGTCAATACTTCACTGGGCGAAAGTCATAACACAATATTTGTGCTTCCATTCCACTCTTGATTCAGCCATCTTTATAGGCTGATCTCATTGAAGAGACGTATTGCATGCTGCATACATACCCCTGTGAGCGAGTGAGTAATTCGCTGCTCTTTGTCGTACAGCCTGCTTAAGGTGAACGACAGTGGAAATAAAAAGGAAAGATAGTGAACACAATTGGTATATTACACCCATAAAGGAAAATATCGCAGGAGCACGTATGAAAACATGGAGTTTAGATCGGAATAGAATTTTGACTTATGTAATGTATCTGTGAAAATTGGAAAACTCACACCATGTAAGACATATTATTAACATTTATGCCAGCAAATATGCACTATAACAATATTATGCAATGTTTTGAAAATTCCAGGCTATATTGTAACTTAAACATTCATTTGTTATTTTTAAAATTCTCATACAAACGCCATACCCGATGCTTTTCTAAAGAACAACCTCCGTTGCACACCTCTGGCCTATCAGCGGTAAACGTGAGGGAATTGCACTCATCGAGAGGCATTTTACAGAATTGTAGTAGAGTCCGTGATGATGTTCAAGAATAGTGTAAACAGATCGAAAACATTACCTGTTTTCCACTTCGGTTACAGAGGCATTATTTTTAAGAGGATAAATTCACGTATGAGTATCCATCAATAGCTAGTTTTGTAATCATGTATACGCTGTTCTTATTTAACATTGGAGTTTAGATCCAGTGTGTGTAAATAAAAAATGTAAGGCATCGTAACAAAGCAGTGCATGAGAACATCCAGCGTTTTATTGTATTATTATTATTATTATTATTATTATTATTAATGCTGCACCTTGACCGAGTAGCTAGACCACTCGGCTCTTACTCGGGCGACCGCATGTAGTATTTGTGATGGACAAAGCAGCGCACAGGCGGGTTTTCTCTGGTTTCCCCCGCCATGCATTTCACCTATGATCCATCTTCATTCTATGTTCATCAATGTCATCGTCTGCGGTGCCTTAGTAGTAAAAGCAGGCGTTAAAGACTATCGAAATTTATTATTGCTATTATTATTATTTAATAATACTAAAATAGTAATAATAAAGTGAAACGATACTTGTTATTATGCATTATTTTTGTTACGGTGCCTTACTATTTTGATTTAGCCCACACTGTATCTTATCTATAATGTTAAATAAGAGGACCCTATTCAGAAATACAAAGCTAGTTATTGGTGAATACCAAAAAATAAAGATTCTGTAACCTGAGCAGAAGACGGTTAACTACGTTTTCAGTCTATTTACTATATACTTGTATATCATCACTCTAGTGCATGTCTGGAGACTCCCTCTGGATGAGTATGATTCCATCACCGTTTCCACTGATATGCAAGAAGCGTGCAATGGAGGCCCCTCACGCTATGTGCTACACTACAAATACCCGGTGTTTATTTCGAATAGTCGCGTCAAGTTCTGCAACTCTTAAGGGTTGTCTGCACTCGTGAAATACTCTCCTGTTGGGCCGCCTGTTATTAAACCCTATTTATTGTAGAAAGTTATTACTTTTTGTTCTCTACAAAATTGACTTTTCGAGAACTAATAATTAGTTTCTCAAAATGTGAGCATTAGTTTAAGAAGCATATGGTGAATTTCAATATTGTACTATTGAAATGCAGAAACGTTTGAACAAATTAACACAAAATTGCACTGCGTTGAGAATTTTGGCTGTGGAAGTATGCTAAATACTGTTTACGGGAAAGCAATGTTTAAAGTTGAAAGTTGGACGTGCCTATGAATAGGCACGTTAATATCCATCTACAGCTTCATCTAATTGGAAGCTTAAATACAGCAAGTTTAAACTAATTGTTGTTTTAAACTTTAGAATTGACATTATTTTATTATGAAACAGTTTAATTAGTTAATTGTTCACAATTCTGTTGCTAAGTTTCATTATTGGATTATTTTAGCTATAGGAAGACGAATCCACTCAGCCTTGTGAGAAATGGTAGGCTGATCGAACTCGACTCAACTTAGAGTTAGTCACGCCTATTCAACCGCAAACCTCGCAGCTGCGATAGGTTATATCACAATTATCTCTTCCTACCAGTTCACTCCAGCAGTTGATTCAGCCGTGGCGATAACTTCCACTGAATTTCCAGCTCTGCTGCAGGCAGACTCCTGTTAGCTATCGGTAACTCGCTGCTTTTTGTGCGCGTAATTTGAATCAGCTTGTTTTAGTGTATAAACGCAATATTAGCATTTCTCCACAACCGCTAACGCTAGTAGTGCATACATTTACGACCACAACAGTGTTTTTAGCGAAAGTACAGGGCAAAACAAACATCAGAGATATCCTAGCAAATCGGTCACTTGAACTACCTTCTTGAATTTGATACCTGTACCGATATCCCAATGATATTTCAGCATTTTTCGATATTAAAGAACACGCAAGTCCTGGATGTGGATAAATTATATATTTTATCATGACTGAATTCGCAATACCAATTTTGGATTAGACTCTTAAGAATTCCGAATAACCTGTACTTAGTAGTCCTATGGTTTAGAAATTTCCTTGAGCACTACCGGTTTAGATACAAACTGTTCGAAAGTAATAAGTTACCTGAGCTGGTTACCTGTAATGGAGAAGGCTTTTCAGAGTTTCTATCACTAGAATATCGATCAGAGAGGAAAGGAGACAAAGATTCTTTCAATAAATAAAAATGGAGTCTAACTTATGCATATAAACAATAAAAACGTATAAAAATGAAGAACCTCAACTAAAATTATTGCGGGCTTCAAAAGAACCTATTCGAAGGTACTAGTAAAATATAGTCACTGGTGAAGGAATTTAGAGTTCACGTTTTGAATACTATAACCAGCAAAATTTGTTTCCAAAGGGTATACCATTAGAGAATAATGAGATTAACACTTTAAAACCTATGTGTCTGAAAATGATATTCGATTTTATGATTTAAATAGAACTGAATACTTAAGTTGCGTAACTGTAATGTTATTTATTACTCGCTGTACACATGCAGTTTTGGGTCCCCCTGAATCCAAAAAAAAACATTTTTAGAAAGGTGTCTACGTATGTGTGTTTGTTTGTCTGTCTATGCGTGTATGTTTGTGTTTGTATGTGTGTGCCTATGAGTAGCATAGCTCAAAAACGAAAAGTTCTTTAAATAACAAAATTGGTATTCAAGTTTAGTATCTTCCAAAGATGCGACACGAAGATTTTCAGGAAAATTCCCCCACCCCCAACTACCCTTTGCATTGGAAAAAGTTTCGAATATTTTGGTTTTCCCAAAAATGGCGCTACGATTTTGATTAACATATTGTATATTAAATATATTTACGTGGCAAATAAAATGTACATCTAGAAATTTTCTGGGAAAAGCCTCTGCAGATATCTTTATTCTGAATGAATTTTGCGAAATTTTGCATAGTTGGTAAACCGTAAGAGATAGACAAAACTTACTATATAAAAAGTGTAAAGCTCGTTGAAATACACAATTTATGTTACATACATTTTTTTCTTGGATTTGACCGTTTTTGAGATATTCCTTCTTATTGATTTCAGTTTTAAAATACTTATTTTTTTCTCATACGGTAACTTGTCAACCTGTGGTGACGCAAATAAACGGCTTTCTATACTATAGCAACCACATTTTAAAGCATTTGACTGCCAGTTTAGCTTAGTGTATCCCCTTATTCCCCTTATAAGGAACCTAGTAATAAAACTGTTTCGCTAATTTTTATCTCGATTTGCAGGAAGTAGAAGAATAAGCTTAGTAACAATAATTTGTTACAGAGATGTAGAGAAAGTCATGTGAATGACATCAGATCTTTTTAATCTAAAGTCTAATACCGCAATGCTTTACTTCTAACAAAGAAAGCTGCTAAATACCACTAAATAAAACAAAATTTACTCATTAAGATTTTAAATAGGAATATAATTTAAAGTAAAAGAGAAATTGGTCTTTCTTAAAATATTCTCTGTCAGTGGGCATTGCGGCTAAACGTTAGAACGCCACATGTTTTAAATGATAATCAGAAGAAAGGATGACAGCAAGATAATGGCTCACACTACTAAACTCTGCTAGTCAGTTTGAAACAATAAAACAGTAGCCGATCAGCCTGCGGGTTGGTCCGCGGGAAACTGAACAATAGAATGCTGTCTACGAGCGCTAGTACTGCTGGCTGACTTTCTGTACCTCTACCACAAGCAAACCACAAGCCACTGCATTGGCGCGGTGCCGACTGAAACGTTCCGTTTAACTCTGGTCGAAACCCCATTTACCTGCCAACTATATCATGTTTTTCAGAACAGACAACGAGCTCATTAATACGGCTGGACAAGATTGTATTGGCCCCAGCTTAGCCTTGACGCCGTCCTCTGTGGTCTAGAGGTAACATGTTAGTCTCTAGTTCCCAAAGTCACGGGATTAAATCCTGCGGAGCTCAATGGATTTTTTCCCCTTAGCCTGGCTCCCTTCGGAAGGGAAGTAAAGTCGTCAGTCCCGTGTCGCAGATTTACGCTATGTAAAAGAACTTTAAGCATGATAAAGAAGTCTCGCGGCAAAATTCAGCAGTCTTCACGCCCAATATAAAATGTGACGCTGACAACCGCAGCAGTAAAAGAGCGTCCACAAATAAAACTCCGTTTAACTTTAATTTGGTCTTCTTGTCAACGGAGGAACGTGATCTGTTATGCGTCATTTGTTGCACTTGCTGATATTCTTGCTGTATGGTGGTTATTTCCTTTCGCCTGCATTCACAGCAAAGCCAAGGGGCCATATCAGCATTTTGCATTGTTAATTTGATCGTGAATATGAGCGATTAGTAAATATCGGAATTGAAAAAAAAAAAAAAAAAAAAAACATGGCTATTCCAATCGAAGGAGTGGTGGATCAACCACAAACTTCTGTTTACCACACGCATAATATTACTGCTATCCCTCACACCGCATGATTGATATTAAGTACCATTAGGTCAATGTTTTCGCATATGCTGTAGCGAGTTGCAATATGTTATGTTGAATTATGAACATTTATTTTTTATCATAGAAATGCTTAATTTCAGACATTACATTTAAAATCAGTTCTGAAATTGTGTAACTTAGCCGCTTCCTGTGTGTAATTGGAAAATTATGGTCCACCATTTTGTATAACAATCCCAGTGGATTTTATCATGCCTTCAGCTTCCATATAGCTACGTGAAGTTTTGTACAGCATCACGCGGAACTCTGGTCCCTCATGTGACACTAGTAGTGTTCTAGAACCACCTATACACCGTGTCATAATTGGCTGTTACAACGCAAACCTAGGACGGTGGATCACCACAATGGTAAAGTCAACGCCATAATGCGAAAAACCTTCTGGGTATATTTAAGCTATATAAAGGGGCTGCTACATCCGTTCCCCCATCCTGTTGTCTGTTTTCTGACGTCTGCTGCTGCTGCTGATGATGATGATGATGATGATGATGTGGCATAAACAAGAAATAAAAAGCAATATAAAACAAATTGACAAAGTGAGATAAAATCCAAAGCAAAAATACTACATTTGGAAAAACCTTAGTGCTGCATACTGTCTGAAAAACCTTAGTGCTGCCTATTGTCTGGTTCTTTCTCTGTGGCTGATCTTGTGCGCTTCCACTTGTACGCGGCGCTCTTCCCGACTCTTCATGCAGCTCTCAATAATATTGATATATCACTACAGGTAAGTCCTTATAGGGGAATTCGACTCTACTACTGGTTTTCGAATTTAGGTTTGTATCTGACTATAATATATAAGTTTCTATTTGTCCTCCACTCTTTATTTAGGCAAATCAATCGCTTCAAAAGGACGGACTCCCTTCAGGAGCCAAGCCAGTCCAAGATGTCTGAAAATGCCCACAATTTGTCTCAACACAACAAGCTTAGTTAAACAGGTTTAGGCAAGTGTGGCTTCTTCTATCTGAGTTCCCAAGCTACGTTCCCAATCAGAACCTCTTGACTGTGACAACATGCTAATAGGCAACTGAAAACTGCTTGCAATTGTCGTCATCAATTACTGGATATGAAAATAACTTATTAATTTATTAAGTGATTAATCAGCTAAATATTAGACTATAAATGGCACTAGAGGCAAAATAAAAAGCAAGAAAGCGGAACATAATTGTTGAATAACGTATAAGCACAGAGTAAACAGTACTAGTGTTATACTTTAAAGCGGGCACTTTAGAATGATGTGACGCAAGAACTTGAATAAAACATTCTTCTGTACAATACGGTCGATGTGCTCTACTTTGCGTGTCATGCTAATTCTTGGCACTTCTCCTTGCAAAAATCACTTAATTTCTTTTATAAGAAATTGCAAATGCATTGAAATAGTCACAAGAAATTGTACTATTGTATATAGCCTGTCATTGCTTACAGTGTGATTGTTTACTGTACATCCCGTCTCACCAAGTATACCGGTGGTATCGCCGTGTTAGCGCTCAGTGCTAGAAAACCACATACTCCTCACCATTAGGATACATCTAATCCCTGCTATATTATAAAACTTGTCTCTGTACTTGTACTCCTGGTAGTACCATGCTCAAGTTAAATGCAAGAAAAGGTTCACGCTCCTAGATGTTAGAAAGTATCTCATCCTTGCTGAATTATACAACATCTTTCTCTACATATATCCTTGGTAGTGCCGTGATCAAACTAAAGGAAAATCTCACGCTCCCATCTGTTAGGAGATATCTCCTCCCTGTTCTATTATGCAGTCTGTCTCTCTACATGGACTCATGGTAGTACCTAGCTCAAGCTAAGTGGTAGCAAAAACGCACAGTCCTGTTAGATATAGCTGCTGTGTTATACAGCATGCTTCTGTACATGTACACATGGTAGCGTCATACCCAAACCAAATGACGGAAAAAGCTCACGCTCCTCTCTGTTAGGAGATATCTCATGCCTGCTACAGTATACAGTCTGTCTCTCTAAATGCACTCGTGATCGTGCCCTGCTCAAACTAAGTGCTAGAATAAGATCAAGGTCCTAACTGCTATAAGATGTCACATTCTTACTGTATTGTACAGTAGTTGACGTCTATCTGTAGTTACTCCTGGTAATGGTGTACTCTAAATAGAATGGCTCACACTTCTGAGTACTAGAAGATATCATTTTACTGATTTATTGTACAACTTGTCTCTTTACATATACTCCGGTAAATACCATGACCTGTGTATGTAGTGAAAAAAGTAAACGCATATAAGTGGTAAGAGTTATTTTATTCCATCTTTAACATACAACAGCTCACTGGGTGTACTTATGGCTTCAGTTTTCCGGGCAATCACTAGAAGTACAGATATTTTACCTCTGTTTGATTTTCTCACCAAGTGTCTATATTTTATTTGTGAAATGATGTCCATCATAAAGCTCAGGTGACCATTCACGTCCCATAGTTACGAGTGGTAAAACAAGTGGTATGTCTTATATTATTTCTATTTAATATTCTACTGACGCTTCTGCAATTTGTGTATTAAGCTACATGGCTTGAGCTGAAACTGCAGATTGGTATCAATTATTAAAATGAACCGTTTTAATTATAATCCATTACGCCTAGATATCTGTGATTGTTATGTAATTGAATAATTTTTAAGTATATAACCCAGAACATCGTTTCGCGCTTGACAATTGCCAAGATTACAAAGTATATGTTTTTAACTCAATTCTATAGATTCATTTACTCATTCCCTGGTAGCTTATCATAGTCCTAACTGGCAAGTATAAGTGCCTTTTCTGTTGGAAAATAATGAGGACTGGAAAATGCTCAATACATGTTTCGCATTTCGGCCATGGAGTAAGATTTTTCAAGTCCAATGTCGTCCAATAATACAATGTTCTCTAAATCCTGGGATATAGAGTTGTCATATCTGCGAGCCTTGGTTTACAAACATAGGGGACAAGAGATACGCTTGCTTCTACCTTCTGTGTCTGACGCGACCATGCTCAGAATGCTTTTTGGGTACATTTTTTAGGATTCTGGTATTTTTGTCTATTTGTATGTTCCTCAACAATGGAATTAAAAATTGACACTACAGATGGAAGTTCCTGAACTGGATCGACTCTGGGGACTATTCCTTCCCATGTTACACCGAAGTTCTGCAGGAACTATCGGCTCATAACATATCTGCTTTTTGTACAATTTACTGGTCAGCTATCTGAAGATTATTTACCTTTTGTAGGTTCGAATAGCCACCTAAAGATGATGTGTATAGGTACCTCGGGTTCCAGTCTTCGACCTCGTGTTTGGGATATCTACTACAATGGGGTATTGCAGTTAGCCATGCATCCAGGAGTTCAACTTATCGCTTATGGTGATGACTTAGCAATAGTCGCCACGGCCGAAGATGTGATTTTATTTGAACTGAATGCTAACTAAGTCTTGGCTGCAGTCAACAACTACTTGTTACAGAAGAAGCTTCAGTTAACACACCATAAGACGGAGATGGTTTTGTTGATGGGTGCCCAGAAGGTCGAAACCATCTCTCTCAAAATAGATGCTTTATCAGTGCTTAGAGAGGATTTTTTGAAATAATATGGCATTTGAACCGGAGTTTGTACATGGGTTACCATTTGCGGAAAACGGCAGAGAAGATAGCATGTGCTGTTGCCCACGTTAGTCGTTTCATGCTCAGTGTAGGCGGCCCGAAAGAGCACGCACGGCGCATTCTCTTCTCTATTGTGTAATCCATTACGTTATGAGGGGTACGTATATGGAGAAAGGCCTGGAGACGGAAAATATATGGCACTAAGCTTCTGACGGTCCAACTGAAGGATACACATCACCAGCCCCTAAAGAGACATGCCCACTAAGACTTTGCTGCTTCTTCGCAGGATTCCCCCTATTGTTTTGCTGATTCAGGAACTACTTTGGTTTAAGTCAATTCCCTTGTAAGGTGGAGGCTCGCACACTGTTGCTAGCCAAGTGGCAGTAGATTTGATATGATGACGACGGGACGGTCTATTTGACAACATGGCTGATGCCCATTGGTATAATCGTAAACATGGGTATCTTCATTTCTAAATTACCCACTTGTTCAAGGGTTATGTCTGTTTTACCGCTTATGTGCATCGTTTTGACTTAAGTGCAACATCCAAATTATGTTACTATGGTAAGGAAGGCACGGTTGAACAGATTTTATTTCATTGTGTTAGGCGCCATCATCTACGCCATCAGGCTGAGAGCCATCTGAGAGTTATGACCCGTCAGAAGCATTCTTACGATGCATTTTAGCGCGTAGAATTGGAACCCATCAGCAGCTGGGCCGTAACATTTTGCTCTGATTGGAGATGAATGACTGTTGAGACCAATAGACCATTATTTAAACTAACCTAGGCTGAAGCTACTTTCCGTCTTGAATTGCTTCCTCCTGTAAAAAATGCTGTTTGCGCAATAGCAAACGGGAATTTCTCATTGATTCTTTGCAATCTTTTTCAGTACACTACTGCTGCTATGCTATCATAATAACTCATGCTACAACTCTCACTACTACTACGACGACGACGACGATGACGACGACGACTTTTGCTGCTGCTGCTATCACTACTACTATTTGTACTATCACTACTACTATTTGTACTATCACTACTACTATTTGTACTATCACTACTATTTGTACTATCACTACTACTATTTGTACTATCACTACTATTTGTACTATCACTACTACTATTTGTACTATCACTACTACTATTTGTACTATCACTACTATTTGTACTATCACTACTACTATTTGTACTATCACTACTACTATTTGTACTATCACTACTACTATTTGTACTATCACTACTACTATTTGTACTATCACTACTATTTGTACTATCACTACTACTATTTGTACTATCACTACTACTATTTGTACTATCACTACTACTATTTGTACTATCACTACTACTATTTGTACTATCACTACTACTATTTGTACTATCACTACTACTATTTGTACTATCACTACTACTATTTGTACTATCACTACTATTTGTACTATCACTACTACTATTTGTACTATCACTACTACTATTTGTACTATCACTACTACTATTTGTACTATCACTACTACTATTTGTACTATCACTACTACTATTTGTACTATCACTACTACTATTTGTACTATCACTACTACTATTTGTACTATCACTACTACTATTTGTACTATCACTACTATTTGTACTATCACTACTACTATTTGTACTATCACTACTACTATTTGTACTATCACTACTACTATTTGTGCTATCACTACTACTATTTGTACTATCACTACTACTATTTGTACTATCACTACTACTATTTGTACTATCACTACTACTATTTGTGCTATCACTACTACTATTTGTACTATCACTACTACTATTTGTACTATCACTACTACTATTTGTACTATCACTACTACTATTTGTACTATCACTACTACTATTTGTACTATCACTACTACTATTTGTACTATCACTACTACTATTTGTACTATCACTACTATTTGTACTATCACTACTACTATTTGTACTATCACTACTACTATTTGTACTATCACTACTACTATTTGTGCTATCACTACTACTATTTGTACTATCACTACTACTATTTGTACTATCATAACTACTATTTGTGCTATCACTACTATTTGTACTATCACTACTACTATTTGTGCTATCACTACTACTATTTGTGCTATCATTACTATATGTACTATCACTACTATTTGTAATATCACTACTACTATTTGTGCTATCATTACTATATGTACTATCACTACTATTTGTGCTATCACTACTACTGTTTGTACTATCACTACTACTGTTTGTACTATCACTACTATTGTTTGTACTATCACTACTACTGTTTGTACTATCACTACTACTGTTTGTACTATCACTACTACTATTTGTACTATCACTACTACTATTTGTACTATCACTACTACTGTTTGTACTATCACTACTATTGTTTGTACTATCACTACTACTGTTTGTACTATCACTACTACTGTTTGTGCTATCACTACTACTATTGTTTGAACTATCACTACTACTGTTTGTACTATCACTACTACTATTGTTTGTACTATCACTACTATTGTTTGTACTATCACTACTACTGTTTGTACTATCACTACTACTGTTTGTGCTATCACTACTACTATTTGTACTATCACTACTACTATTTGTGCTATCACTACTACTATATGTACTATCACTACTACTATATGTACTATCACTACTACTATATGTACTATCACTACTACTATTTGTGCTATCACTACTATTTGTACTATCACTACTATTTGTGCTATCACTACTACTATATGTACTATCACTACTACTATTTGTGCTATCACTACTATTTGTACTATCACTACTACTATTTGTGCTATCACTACTATTTGTGCTATCACTACTATTTGTGCTATCACTACTATTTGTGCTATCACTACTATTTGTGCTATCACTACTATTTGTGCTATCACTACTATTTGTAGTATCACTACTACTATATGTACTATCACTACTACTATTTGTACTATCACTACTACCATTTGTACTATCACTACTCTATTTGTACTATCACTACTGTTTGTACTATCACTACTACTATTTGTACTATCACTACTACTATTTGTACTATCACTACTACTATTTGTGCTATCACTACTCTATTTGTGCTATCACTACTCTATTTGTGCTATCACTACTCTTTGTACTATCACTACTACTATTTGTGCTATCACTACTCTATTTGTGCTATCACTACTCTATTTGTGCTATCACTACTCTTTGTACTATCACTACTACTATTTGTGCTATCACTACTCTATTTGTGCTATCACTACTCTATTTGTGCTATCACTACTCTTTGTACTATCACTACTACTATTTGTGCTATCACTACTCTTTGTACTATCACTACTACTATTTGTGCTATCACTACTACTATTTGTGCTATCACTACTGTTTGTACTATCACTACTACTATTTGTACTATCACTACTACTATTTGTACTATCACTACTGTTTGCACTATCACTACTACTATTTGTACTATCACTACTGTATGTACTATCACTACTATTTGTACTATCACTACTATTTGTACTATCACTACTATATGTACTATCACTACTATTTGTACTATCACTACTATTTGTACTATCATTACTATTTGTACTATCACTACTACTATTTGTACTATCACTACTACTATTTGTGCTATCACTACTACTATTTGTACTATCACTACTGTATGTACTATCACTACTACTATTTGTGCTATCATTACTATATGTGCTATCACTACTATTTGTACTATCACTACTACTATTTGTGCTATCATTACTATATGTACTATCACTACTATTTGTGCTATCACTACTACTGTTTATACTATCACTACTACTATTTGTACTATCACTACTACTATTTGTACTATCACTACTACTATTTGTACTATCACTACTACTATTTGTACTATCACTACTATTGTTTGTACTATCACTACTATATGTACTATCACTACTATTTGTACTATCACTACTACTATTTGTACTATCACTACTACTGTTTGTACTATCACTACTACTATTTGTACTATCACTACTACTATTTGTACTATCACTACTACTGTTTGTACTATCACTACTACTGTTTGTACTATCACTACTACTGTTTGTACTATCACTACTACTATTTGTACTATCACTACTACTGTTTGTATTATTAGTACTAGTATTTTTACTATCACTACTATTATTTGTAATATCACCAGTGCTATTTGTATTATTAATACTGATATTTGTACTATCATTACTACTGTTTGTAATATCACTACTACTATTCGAAGTACTACTACTACTACTACTACTACTACTACTACTACTACTACTACTACTACTACTATTACTACTACTACTACTATTCCGAGGGGAATTTCTCATTGCTTCTTTACAGAACTTTAGCTGCAAGGAACCCATCTTGCCTGATGGGGTGCCCTTTTTAAGATCTTTCCCTTACTGAAACAACTACTGCCACTATCTGCTGCCAAATATGCTACTACTACTACTACTACTACTACTACTACTACTACTACTACTACTACTACTACTACTACTACTACTACTACTACTACTACTACTACTACTACTTCTACTACTACTACTACTACTACTACTACTTCTACTACTACTACTAATTCTACTACTACTTCTACTACTACTTCTACTACTACTTCTACTACTACTACTACTTCTACTACTACTTCTACTACTACTTCTACTACTACTTCTACTACTACTACTAATTCTAGTACTACCGCTACTACTACTTCTACTACTACTTCTACTACTACTTCTACTACTACTTCTACTACTACTACTACTACTACTACTACTTCTACTACTACTACTACTACTACTACCACTACTACTACTTCTACTACTACTACTACTACTACTACTACTACTTCTACTACTACTACTACTACTACTTCTACTACTACTTCTACTACTACTACTACTACTTCTACTACTACTTCTACTACTTCTACAACTGCTTCTACTACTTCTACTACTACTACTACTTCTACTAATACTACTACTTCTACTACTTCTACAACTGCTTCTACTACTTCTACTACTACTGCTACTACTACTACTTCTACTACTACTTCTACTACTACTTCTACTACTACTTCTACTACTACTTCTACTACTACTTCTACTACTACTTCTACTACTTCTACTACTGCTTCTACTACTTCTACCACTACTACTACTACTACTACTTCTACTACTACTACTTCTACTACTACTACTACTACTTCTACTACTACCACATCTACTACTACTACTACTTCTACTACTACTACTTCTACTACTACTACTACTACTACTACTACTACTTCTACTACTACTTCTACTACTACTACTTCTATTACTACTACTTCTACTACTACTACTACTACTACTACTACTACTACTACTACTACTTCTACTACTACTACTTCTACTACTACTACTTCTTCTACTACTACTACTACTACTACTACTACTACTACTACTACTACTACTACTACTACTACTACTACTACTACTACTACTACTACTACTACTACTTCTACTTCTAGTGTTGTTACTAGTACTTAGTACTGTTACTAAGAATTGTGACAGTAGTAGTAGTAGTAATAATAATAATAATAATAATAATAATAATAATGATAATAATAATTATAATAATAGTGTTTCTATCACTGTTCACTGTTTTTTTTTCCTCGTAGATGGCTCTTCCAAAAGGTTCCTAACGATCCCCAATGTTTTTGCACAAAGATAATACCTTGCTCTAAACAGTGAAAACAGCCCTCCAACTCAGAGGATTCTTCCCCTAATGGTATTACATTGCCTTTTAGTAATTCCCTGATTTTGTTTACGTAGAGGTTGTTTGCCTCGGGGCTCATCAAGAAAATGTACTGTGACCTTCTACTGTAGCTGCACAGACTTATACCTTTTTTAGCTACCGTTTAATGAATGCGGTATAATTAGTTTAAGACTCTCTTGTTATGGAGAGAAAACTACTAATATTTGTAGAGTTAACCTGCTAATATTTACACAGCTATTGTTTTTATTTATTTTATTTATTTATTTATGCTAAGCTTTATACAGGTGAATACGACCGGTGGTCAGCCCTGGCTCTTTAAAGGTCATACTCGTATTTTACAATAGTTTATTAATTCTTGTTTATTACACCATTTTGTCTATTTACTGTCCATACCCATTTATTTTTCACTTTGTATAAGAATTGTCAAATCTTCTTACTATCTTTTTGAAACATTCCAACTACTGCTACAATTTTATCTATCTTAAACCATTTCTTATTGATATACTCTTTGCTCCAAATTTCAGTCCCTTTACATTTAAATAAAATGTGTTCCATATCTTCATTTCCGCCACATATAGGACATTGGTTTTGTGGAATACCTTTCCTTAAACCTTTTAATCTCCATACTCCTGCTTTCAGCCATGCCATATCTTCTCGCTTCTCTTTATTTGTCACATCTATTTACTTTTCCCTTCCCCATGAGACTTTCATTGGTATACAGAAAACTAAAGATCTCTTTTCAGTTAGCTCACTAAATATTTTTTGTATTTTTATATCCCCAAATCTTTTCCTTGCCAACTTCCAGAAGTTATTCACATTGTTTTCTCTTCTTCTCCACATTTTTATTTACCGTTTTATCAAATGCATCTATTCGCTTGATATATAAGTATGTTTTAAAGCAGAAAACACATTCAGGGTTCTTATTTACTATAGACCCTTCAAAAATATAAAACCGCAGCACCTGAGAAAATACCGAGAAAAATCTTGGTTTCTAATGCTTTTATTCTTTAAAATACACTTTTATGATTAGAGGACGAACGGAATGGTTCTGATCTTTCAAAACTTTGAAGAAAAGCGTGTAATGTGTGAACTGTGCCTATTAGATCCGAAAGGGGAGGGAGTTAGCATGATGTAGGAAGGAATCATCCGTAATTATATCAGTCCCTGTTGACAGATGCCCACACTCAGAATGATTATGATAGTATGACATTTGTATGTATTTCTCTATTAAGATATGCAGTTACAATTAAGCCAAAAGTAATATATATTACAACTAGTCCTGGACTTCATTGCGCGCCTTATCGGGTTACTTGCGCTTGCAACGTCAGGTGCATACCAGGAACTTCGTTTGGAGAGACGGGAGGTAACGACTCATTCACTCCGTTGTACATGTCGGTGCCGTGCAGTCAAGAACAAGTATGTAACTTGATTTAAATGACTGTCAATATTTTTGCAATATTATTTCTGTAGCCCACATTCATATACAAAACATAAATTATTATTAAAACGAGTATTTTATAGAATAGAAGCGTTAAAACACTTTCTTGTTATAACCCATGTATTTAAGTTTCTACAGTTCTATTACAATATAGTTTGTAAAGCGTCAAAGGTGATTGAGCTTGAAATCGTAGACTGTGTATCCTCAGTTACTTTTACTTTGCCGAACTTCCTTATACTTTTTATGTATTATTAGAATTTCGGCCATTCTGGATGAAAATCCAGGTGATGTGACTAATTTACTATTAGTTCTAATTATAGTTCTGGTCTAATAGTATTCTCGTCTACTGGAAAGAGCACAGAAAACACCTCCAAATCCCTTTTACGCTTTGACGTACTGTCCTCAATGGTAAATGGGAACTACCCGACAGGAGTAAACCTGACCCGCAGCTGCGCTGAGTGAGGGTATGTATCATGGCACTATTATCAGTTTTCTCCTCTTTTAGTTGCTCCTATTAGGCTAATGTTGCTCAGTGCTTGAACACTGGCTTCCCTAGTTGATAATACGGAGAATATTTGGGGTACGTAAAGACTGAAGTTCACCGCACAGTACCTGTTCAAAATCCGGCGCTTCGATTCTTTGCTGAATGACATGTCTCATGATTGCATTTTATATTAATCATGAAAATGCGATTTATTTTTTTACACAGAATGCTACAAAATTCAACCGAGAAACTTTCAGAGATACCAGAGGAACTTTAGGTGAACATTTTATATAGCACACTTATGGTCTTTAAGGTCAAGTCTGTTGCAAATAAATAATCAATAACAAGCCAGTACGCCACTGATAAAACTTCTCTGAGTTACTTCTAACTGCAGATTATCGTAGCCATGCAAAACGAAGGGCTAGACAGCCGAGTGGTAAAATTACAGAGACCTTAGTGTCGTTCGCATAGTGAATAGCTCAGAGGTACAAATCGCAACAAAATTATTTATTATTTCGATTAATATAACATGCGGCACCAAATAGAATCCATTTCATGTGCTAACCAGTGCTATTAAAATTTAACAGATGAAATAAGTTTAAAGAACAACCACCACCGTCTTTGTTTATGGGTGCAAGGGGTGTTACTAGAGAAACAAAGATAATATTGAAGTCGTGCTCTCGTTCACTTCAGGACAGAGGAAACATGAAGGAACATTACACATATATCAATTCGTTACTAGTTAATTTAAAAGAATATATATGAATGTACGCAGATACGAGAGAAACGAAGACTAGTCAATAAGTAAAATGTATCCGTTATCTGCACATTCCATGTAAACATTTAGAAACAATTAGGAAATGATTTTTCTACTCACTTCCCAACTTTGGAGTGATTAAAACAATCAGGAAGAAGAAAAACGAATAAAGAGAGGAAACCAAACTTGTTGTTCACACCTCAGATTGCTCAGAATGTAAGAAACTTCGGCATAACATACAAGAAACCAAATTTAGAATCGTTATTCACACTGAAAGTTAGGATATTCCTGATTCACATAAAATATTAAAGAGGATCAAGCTTCTTATTCGAGTCTCAAATTGGAGAACATGTAACAACAATAATTATAATAATAATAATAATAATAATAATAATAATATTAATAATGATAATAATAATATTAATAATAATAATAATAATAATAATAATAATAATAATAATAATAATAATGACAAAAATAATGATGATGATACTGATGTTGATGATAATAATAATGATAATAATAATAATAATAATAATAATAATAATAATAATAATAATAATAATAATAATAATAATAATAATAATAATAATAATAATAATAACAATAATAATATTAATAATGACAATACTAATACTAATAATAATATTAATAATGACAATACTAATAATAATAATAATAATAATCATGACAGAGTGCTCGAATTAAGGAGTCGGGACTAACATGGACATAAATAACGAAAGCAAACTCCTAGATCCTACTTTTAAGCCAAGGCGAACCAAGCAGATTGTTCAAAGTGATGTACTCCAACATTTACGCAGAATCTGCATCTTGGAATAAATCCGTCTTGTTTCTCCAGATGCCTGGAGTGTTACAAAATACGTCACATGCAGCAATATTCTCGCCAGCAAATCCGCATTAGAGCTGACAGATGTCTGCGTACACGGGCTGTATCCACACAGAAAATAATCATGAGGTGTGAGATTAGGAGAACGCGGTGGTCAAGTAATTTTAGCTCTGGATCCAACACAAAGTCCTGGAAACATGTTACTTAAGTGGCCTCTGACATCCCTGTCGAAATGTGCAGGAGCTCCTTCATGCTAAAACCACATCTGGCATGTACTCGTACATCAAGAGAGACGTCTTTCAGAAAATACAGTACATCGACTAGGAACCTGCGGTACAGTGGAAGAAGGTAAGGACCGATTATGTAACTTGAAACTATGCTAACCAATATGTTGACTTCAAAAATCGCATGCGGATTTATATGATGCCAGACGTGGCTGTTTCTTTAGTTTATTCCCATTCACTCTCGTCAGTAAAGAGTACTCGGGAAAAGATATCCGGCAGCTCAGAGACCTAGTTACAAAACTGCACTCGGCCAACGCAGTCACCTGGCGTCATGACCTGTACCTTCAGAAGCTGAAAGGGATGAAGTCCATCTTCCTGTGTCACTTTTTTTTTTTAATCAGTACCGGAGTCTGATCAGCACTCCGGCGCTGTATCCCCGTTTACATTTCCCCCCTACGTTTACTGTATGATTACTGGTTTTACTGTTCGTTTTACACAAACATATACACATTGCACAAACATATAACACCCATGCCCAAGGCGGGACTCGAACCCACGATCCCCTGCCCAGGAAGCACCAAAGCGAGACGCTTTAGCGAGCGTGGCCATGGGGACCGGCTCACTCGCCATATGCTGAGATGATTTGTGCCCAGTGTATATGCAATAGCTTGGGGTACATAGTCTTTGCTGACGACCAGATATTAATAGCGAAAAGTGAAAAGGAACTTCAAGGATGACATACAACTAAATTTAATATCAAAAGTATATAGTATGGTAATTTCCGTGGAAAAAATTAAAGTTATGGCATTCAAAGCTACTCACCCAGTCCGGTCTAAAATGTAACAGAAAATAAGAGCATAGAACAGGTGTCTATACTTAGTTTCTTAGGATGCGAAACAACACATGGACCTGAAATAGGCATAAATACAAAAACTAAATAAATTTAATTATATAACAGGAACTATAAATAGAACATTGAAAATAACATTAAAAAAAAACTCAATAGTAAAACTGTATAAAGCAATGGCTGTTCCTACTTTAACTTATGGATCTGAAACATGGATATTGACTGCAGAAAATAAAAGAAGTTTCTTAGACCTATAACAGGATACACAACATTAGGTAAAATATCAAACAATGAAATATGGCAAAACTTAAAAAGAGAAGAATTAAATAAAATAATAACAGAACCAACTGGAAACAACATTTGGAAAGAATGTCAGTAAACAGGATACCTCGAGCATCATATAACTACAAACCCCAAGGCTATAGCAATCCAGGATGACCAAAAAAGAGATGGACATACCATTTTGGAGCTGGAACAGGCTAAAAATGGACTAAATCCGTGAAGTAGGAGAAGTAGTAGTATGTGCAATAGCACGATACTGGTTGACGACTGTTGTGAATCCTTTCGAGCACCTCTTCCTCGAAACCTGGTGTGCAACGGTTTCTTCTTGCACAGGCGTTAAGCATTTGCACAGCCAGGGATCCAGTTTTCCGCAGGTACCGGTGAATAGACAGGAAGCTGAAGTGAAACAGTTGGTGTTGTTGAGGGCATCTGACTGCAGAGAGTCGTGCTGCTTCACGCGAGTTTCCTCCCACTTCCCCATGAGTTAACTCCGAACACGGGTATGCCAAGGCTGCGATGTGAATAACTCGGTTCCAGTAGCAGACAGAGCAGTAATGTAACATATGCGCTATTAGTCTGGGCTGACCATGAAAGTGCGCATACAGAGCTATTAGAGGCACTTTCGCATACCTGATACCTGCTCATTAACTCATGCTACACCGCACGCACAAGCAAACTGCAGTAACGTATCCTATGTACAAAATGTTAAAACGCACCATGTGAGTATGTATCACCGTAAAATTTATTTACATTTTGTGAAAAATACCAGAAATGAAAATTAAGTTCACCTCAAACTTAATCCATTCACCTGATTTAGGGGTAACAATTGACAGCTTGAACGTGGATTGGACCCTACACAAATTAATTGAGAGGGGAACATGCTACACACTGCGCCACTGCAGACGAGTAGTCTACTTTGAGTAACGTAACAGAAATAGTGAAAAAATATGTAATTAGTCTGAAAGTATCTTTTAAAGCACGCATTCACATCCCCATACCCATTACCGGAAAATCTGTTACAAACCATGCACAGGGAGAACGGAAGGGTTTTTGTATTTTCTTTTTCCTCTGCAATATGATAGACATAGAATTGAGTACCTCCGTAGATTCACATAAGGTTTTAAAGAAACAGTAACAATGAAAATTGGGTTCAGTCCAAATGTATGTCAATCACGTGCTTGGGAAAAAAGATTTAAGACTTTGAGCGAGGTTTGAACCCACGCCTACCCAAGACTATCAGACTAGGAGCCAAGCTTGCTTCTGACTGTTCTATTGCTGTAGTATAAAGAAACGATCCTTTCTAGTTTGTACAGTTTTCCACAATGTGAAACTGGAGCTCAGTGGATGGAGCATTTCCTTAAGAATAACAAAGCTCATATCTTCGAAAATACCACATTTGTAGCTATTTTCGCATTTGAGGAGCAGAAGATAACTACTTTTGAACGGAGGGCAGCACAGCATGTGTATTCAGTTTTTATGTATGCGCAATTATCAGTAAGGCAATTCCAGTGTAAAATCATTGCTTAACCGCAACGTTTGTTGTCACAGATCATAGGTATCCTATCTCAGTGTAATCAATCCTAAGCTATTGCTCTGTAACCCCTGAAGGTTTGTTGGTAGAATTCTGTAGCACGCTATATAATTCATGTAAACTATGGTTTTACAGCAGTACAGCTTTACGTATGTATTAATGGAAATGCATACTTATAATATTTATACACAAACTTGTGGTTTATTAATACCGTAGTTAACCCATATTATACTGCTTAAATTCTTTCATTATGACCACATTTAATGAAATGGACAACAATATTTATTTTGAGAGATTTTGGGGTGAATTTTCTATGATATTTTGTTAAGTAGAGTTTAAACCGAATGAGCGTTAATTAATTAGTTAATTATTACTATATTATGGCGGCACCGTGGCCGAGTGGTTAGACTGCTCACCTCCCATCTAGTGGCCCAGGATCGATCCCAAGCGCCCGTATGTGGGATTTATGGTAGACATCGCGGCGTCTGGGCGGGTTTTCTCCGGGATTGCCGGTTTCCCCCGCCACTAATTCCACCGATTGCTCCATCATCACCTTTCCTATCACCCATTTCGCTTGCACTTTATATTATTCACTTCCTCAGGCTCATGCCTGGCTACAGGCTGACCACTCCTAGGTTCTCCATTCTGTAGTTTCATGCCGTTGGCTTCCCGACAGACTTCTGATCCCTCGGCATCCGCTTGTAAGTCCGAAATACGCGGAGGGTAAGCTGACTACGAAAACAATCATGATATTAGTAATAGAATTGTAATGCAGATTTGTTGTGTACATATGTAAGATACAGAGCAACGCAAAGTTTGCTGGGCTACAAAGATGCGCATTTCTGATGAAAATATGAGAGATCAAGCAAGCAAGTGTTGGGGTTTATTGCTCAGCCATTGCATTGGGCAAGAGACAGTATCTTCATAAAAGGTACGTGGAAGACAATCACTCAGTACCACTTCACGAGAAAAACTTCTTTTACATCACCCTCAGCTGGTGTCCTAATCCTTCTACAAATGACTACATTTGCAATTAATGCTGCACCTTTGATGTTTGGCACAGAGTTGAAAAAGGGAAAAACAGGATAAATAGCTACGTAGCAAGAGCAGCTAGGTTACGGCGTCTCACCAGTCGTGAGCGGACAGTGAACGTACCGACATTCTGAAATCATCAAACCCCATCTAAATAAAACAATCCGGAGATTTTGGTTAACCTGATTGTTTGTTAAGAAAGTAAAATATCAGACTGTTGCTTTCAGATGACTTTCTTCAGTGGCTATCGTTTACTTTTACATAGATTCTGCAAATATCGTTACATAAGCTGTTTTTATCTACTTAGAGATAACCGAAATAAATGTTTACAAAAAGTTACGCATACCAGGTGGCCCAACTGTCCCGCATTTAGCAGATATCCTTTGGTGTGTTATAAGCGTTGCAGAACTCAACGGTTCTGTTTCAAGTGAAATCCCGTTAGCGGAGAACTTCGTTTTAGCCCCCACAATGAGCCCGACCGGTAACAGTGTCCACTGATTGTAAGACTTGTAAAGCAACGGTCAATCTCGCCAGTACTTCACTAGCAGGACTTAACTTGAAATAGCCCCGTCGACTCCTGCAATGTTTAACGCACCAAGGGATATCTGCACACGTCAAATACGGGGAAGTAGGGCCACCTGGTCTAACGTTGTGCAGTATGTTTGTTACTAAACTTGGCCCGTGTGACCATCACTGCATTTCCCTGCGCGCGCATCCAATATCCGTTCCGTCAGTCTTACACGTGCGTTAGGCTTACTTCTGCTCTAGTCCAGCTCGCACGTGTATAACATTAGGAATTATTAGAAGTGTTTAGTTTTGCTTGAAACGCTTTCAAAATGTAGTACACAGTGCCACTAAGAGTGTTTATGTACGATACGTATGTGCTTACATCATCTTGTAGGGATGAAACTAAATTTCCTGTATGTGTATTCCGAGTAGAAAGGCCTTTGTTTGCTTGTAAATAAATTCAGTGATCAATTTATGGTAGCAAAAGAAAGGTAAACAGAAGTGTGCTGATGGAGTAGAAATTAGACGAAATCTGAGAAAGGTTAAAACGGTCAAATCGAAAATCTCGTAGTTGTCTTGCACAAGAAACTGGCATTTCGAAAGCTTCAGCATGGAAAGCAACAAAACCTCTAAAACTCAAAGCCATACAAGGTTACTGTTGTCCAGGAATTTCCAACATCTCCTGTGCCAAGGTATGTTTTGTGTTTCTTTTGATAATTGTTAATGTGATTTGAGATTTTATTTGACATCCACGCATGTGTGACTGGGTGACGGGCTGTGCGATTGTCAGTCAAGTGTACAGTACGTGACCAGGGGATGCGCCGTGATTTGACGGCCAAGTTTTGTAGCACACTTAGTGTAGATACAAAAGGGATACCGGATTCTGAAGAGATAATCAAGTCTTTAAACAGCAATTCGCTATGCTGACCTTCGATTTCCACACTATTTCCATGATATGGCAAGAAATATCTGAATGATGCGGATTAGGTAGAGCACCTGCCAGCTGTGTCTGGGGTCTCAGATTCGATTCGCGTTTGGTGTGCGGATTTTACTCTAATCAGAACTATTCTCTCTGCTCTCCATTGTCTGGAAGTATGAATGATATCGTTAATGTGTAAGATCTAACATATAAAACTCAAAGAAATAAGTGAAAACAATACATGAGTTAACACCAATGCCGCTGATAGACAATAAATTTCGAAGTAAAACACCTCTTGCACTTAAAGGCAAAGTATAAACGGAACTATAAAAATAAAAAAAATAAAAAAAAAAGCAAAGAAACAACTAAATGCTTTGAATATTAACAAAAGTGTTGAAAACTTCAAACCAATCAGAAGGAATATCTTAGGAATGACTAGAGCTTCAAAAAGCTTCTTAAAATAAATGTTTCGTTTTAAAAATATCCACTTATTTTATGTAGTGAATACAAAGTTAATTTCGAATGATGAGGACTCTTAGAGGCTATTCGCGGAAAATTCAACATAAGTATTTCTTTATTCATACAGATATCTTAAACATGAAAAAAATTTAAGTACTATTTGAAACAAAAATATAAAATGGTGTAAAACAATCTGATGTGCTCCATATACATGAGTTTATCTAACTGCTTTACAAACAAACAAACTTGAGATAAACAATATCAGAAATGGTCTTATTACTTGTTACTCCTTAAGAGTAGAAGGGAACTAAGGGAAAGCAAACTAGGCTAAGGAGATAGTCGAATGTTTTAAAAGCTGCCGCTCTGCAATTGACATTAAAATTCTGTTCTCTTTGCATGACCAGGAGTAAAACAAAAATATACACGGATGATGACGTCTTGTTTGACAAAAATAAATGTTTTAGAATTAAAATCAATAAAATGGAATATCTCGGAAATGGTTAGCTCCACAAAAAAGTGTACAGGTTATAAATTTATGTTTTGACTTGGTCTACATTTTTTGTGTAGTAAGTTTTTGACTGGATCTTACGGTTTACAAGTTTTACAGCATTCATACTGAGAGAAGAGGACTTGAGAAGATATTCCCGGAAGATTCAAGTTATACATTTTATTCGTCATCTAAATATATTTAACATGCGTTATTTTCATCTAAATCGTCAGAAGTATCTTTGAGAAAAATATTATGATTTTCGAAAAGTTTTCCATGTGAAAGGTATTTTCGGGTGTGGGATGTTCCTGAAAGTCTTCCTGTTGCAGCCTTGGGCGGTATTAAACTTAAAATACCTACTACAATTTGGAATTAAACGGGCTGATCATTTTTGTGCTACGCTGCCCACAGACACAGAGATTTTTCTACAAATGCTTTTTGTGGATTTAAGGGCCTCAAACATGTATTTTGAGTGACATCTCCGTATAGAATTTTTGGGTGGGGTAGGCTACTTCTCTACCTACTATGTATATAGCACTCGTTAGAGAAAGTGAAACTCCTATATAAGGGATACTCCTTGAAAGGTATTGGCTGGATTTAAATATCTTATTTGAGTATTTATTGAAAATGTTGAGTTTGTTGTTTACAAGCCTGCGTGCCTTTTTTACTTTCTCTAGCCGTGTGTACTTGCACTGTACATAGTAGCTAGTACTGTACTCCATCCAAAAATTCCATGTCAAGATTTCACGGGAAATTATGTTTTGGGGTCCAAAAAAATCAATTTTAGAAAACGATCCGTCCGTGTGTGTGTGTGTGTGTGTGTGTGTGTAGATGTGGACAAGATCGTTAAATACCAAGCCTGGTATCAAAGTTTTAAGTTTCTTTCATGTATATGACACGAAGATTTTCTAGAAAATCCCCCCCCCCCGCCACAAACTATAACGGGTCATGATTAAAATGCTGTATATTAAAGATATTGCCATCACAAATAAAATGTACATTTTGAATTTTTTGGGAATAACCTCTGAAGATCCCTTTATTCTGCATGAGGTTTCAGAATTTTGCATAATGGTTAAACCGTAAGATATATACAAGAATTTACTGCACAAAGATAATTTATGTCAAATGCGCTTTTATGTAGAGCCGACCGTTTGAGACATTCCTTGTTATTAGTTTCAATTTTAAACTACTGAAATTTTTCTCAAACCGGAGGTGTCTTTTCGTTTCATCTACCTTTTTACTGCAGGCTATGGAAAGCGATCCAATCTTCAATAATTGCTTCATATAGGACCATCTTTTAAAAGATTTGATTATCGATTTAGCCTAGTGTATTCCGGAATGTCACTTCTACTTACAAGGAAGCAAGTAATAAGACAATTTCTGCTACTGTTACTTTGATCAGTATGTCATAAATAAAAGAATAATCTTTTATAAGGAAAGTTGTATGTGTAACAGCTAGGGAAAATCATGTGAATAAAACACATTACATCTTTAGTTTCTCTACACGTACTATGTACACAGTGTATAGAGAAGGCATTGTAATGCACCAAATGTTTAAAAACGGAGATTTCACCGGAAATACATGTTTTAAGGCCCTCTGCATCAAAAAACAGCATTTTTAGGTCATGTCTGTCTGTGTGTGTCTGTGGGCAGCATAGCTCAAAAACGAAAAGACCGTTAAACACCAATACTTGGTACTTAAGCTAGGTATTTTCCACAAGGATGCAACACGAAGATTTTGAAGAAAATCCCCCCACCCCCAACTACCCTTTACATGGAACATTTGCCGAAAATTTTGATTTTCTCCAAAATGGCTCTAAAGATGTTTATTAAATATCACACATTAAAGCTCTTTCCATTACAAATAAAATGTATACCTTGAATTTTCTGGCAGTAGCTTCCGAAGATCTGCTTATTCTGATTGAATTTTCCTGAATTTTGCATCAATAGTAAAACGTAAGAGATAGACAGAAACTTACTGCACAAACATATAGATCTCGTTAAAACACACAATCTATGACGTATACATTTTTTTCGTGGAGGTTACCGTTTTCGAGATATTCCTTGTTATTGGTTTCAGTTGTTAAGTACTCATTCTTTTCTCAGACAGGAAGTGTCAATTTTTTTATTTACTCATTTATATAGCCCTCATTAACATCTAATGTCACATCGGGGGCTTTGCACTTGAAACACACGTTGTCTGTAGCTTTTTTTTTTTTTACGTTTGGTTTAAATCGTTTTAACACACACACACACACACACACACACACATTCACTCTCACATACATACTTCCAGACTCTATGGGGGATAGGGAATAATTCTGGCTAAAGAAAAATTCCCCACCCCAACCGGGAATCGAACCCGGGACCTCTGGGTGAAATTTTTCATTTGTTCTGTTTCTGGCTAAGCAAAGAAGCGATTTGCAATGCCAATCGCATAACGACACCTTTTAAAACATTTGACTATCACTTCAGCATAGCGCATTCCTTTAGTTCCCTTCTACTTATAAGGAACTAAGTAATAAGTACATTCTGCTAATGATTATTTCGATTAGAATTGTGTAGAAAGAAGAATAATCTTTTGTAAGAAATTTGTTTGAGGAGCAGCTAGAAAAGGTCACGTGAGTGTAACACATCAGATTTTTATTCATAGGACCCGTACACGCGTATCCTCACTGAAATCTGGATAATAAATGGTGGAATAGAAATTTCCTCTACTTAGTACAGATATGTGCTGAGGAAAGATATTTTGAGCAATCTGTTACAGTGAAAGAGAGACGAAGGCCACAGCACGCGACCCGGCCGCCCTCAGTTAAGCTTGTGTTTATTTACTTAGTTGTATGCAGGAACATGAGCTCTCGGACATGCAGTTTATTCTTTACTTTGCTACATCTCCCTTTTCTCCATCAAGTTCCAGCCCACTGAAACACAAGTTGCTTCCAAGAAAACGAATGCGGTGCCTAACAGAAACCCTTAGCGAAGTTGAAAACGGATCTGACTGGGAAATCAAATACCGCTGCCGCTGCTTCTGTGGACAGAAAAGCCTCTTAGAAGGGGGTGACCAACTTGCATATGTAGTAGCGCCTGAATCAATATAAGAGACGGTTGCTATGTTTTCGAAAACAGCTTACTAATGGTCGAGCATGTTTGATCCTTTTGTGGCATTCAGAGGATTTTGTAACCCAGTGCTCTTGCACTGTGAAATCAATTACAATGAAGAAATTATTCACACATAATTTACATATTTAGCAGGTGAGCGAGGTGGCACCGCGGTAACGTGTGTCCAGGGTTCGATCCCCGGCAACCACCACTATGACACATGATTTTCGTTGTTTCCCTGAGGGCGCTAGGCCAATGCCGTGGCGGTTTCTTATTTACCGCGACTTAATTTCTATAATTTCCCCTTTATTCCGTTTCCCTTTCATGTATGCTTCCAGGTTCATTGTGTATGGCGGTGCGGGTACATCTTGCGGATGGATGCCCCAGGTGGCTAACAGATCGACCGGTCGCTTACACGGCAGTGGGACGAATCATGGACTTGGAAACGTTAGGGACTTCCCGTCTCTGGTGGCCTGTGTGCCTGAGGTCTTCGGCCTCATATGGTTCCTGCACCTCATCCCATCCTCTTGGGGCTGTTACCCACAATAAATCTGCATAGGTCGCAGTCCACGAGGTGTCCCCCTCCGTTGTCTACCATTTACATCTTTAGCAGCGGTTATCATATTCGCTGGACAATGTTAAGGGGAAAACAATGTTTTCTGGGCACTCAGATTATTCATTGTGTCAGTAGAGATTTTCGCAAGGATGAAACAACTAGCAACTGGATTCCCAATGCGTCACTTCAGCTAGGCTCCTGCCAGGTGGGGCACCACCTTCTACTTCATGGTGACGTAAGAGAAGAGGATCATAATCAACGACCAGCTTCCCTATACTGCATACGGGTTTATTGGTTTGCCATAAAGGCTGTATTTCCATCCATTGCTTGCCCGGACTTCGGAACCCTCCTTTGACTCCTTTTTTACGGCGTAAAAATGAAATGGAGTTTTATTCATGGCCGCTCTTTAACTGCTGTGGTTCTTAGCGTCCCATTCTATACTAGGCGTGAAAGACCGGTGAGGCCTCTCTATTAGGCTTGAGGTTCTTTTACGTGCCGTAATCTAGGACACGGAAACAACGGTTTACTTCCCTTCTGAAGGAAGCCATGCTAAGGATTTTTACGCCCGAAAAAATCCATTCGGGTTTGAACCCGCGACCTTGGGTGTATGAAGTTAGCATGGTAACCATTACACCATGGAGGGCGACGCTACGGCGTAATATATTATGTGTTTCTTAATAATTAAATCATCGTTTTGCGTGTATGCTATTCGTTATAAAATAATATGAATTCTAAACTTTAAGAAAAGCTATAGCTTTTTCCACTTGCCGCATTTAAACTACGAAATATCTAAACTATAAACGGACAGACGCATACTTATTAAGCTGGTGCATCTGTGAAATTTGATAAAAAATTAGGAAAAATTAAAAAAGCATTTTTCCCATAATAAAATGACATGAATTCTAAACTTTGTTTACTCTACTTGGCACACTTTAACCACCAATTAACTAAAACTGTAAATGGGCAGCCACATGCTTTTTAGTAGCCACTCTCAACTTTCCAGCTTATTTTTTCGCAAACCTTTTTCCAAAACGGTTTGTACCCAAAATACTCCACAAGATACAGTTGTTCAATAATTTGTTTCAGTATTTTTATATTACCCCTCAAAATATTTCGAAATAATGGTCCAACTTCGATTTGCAAATTACTAAATTCTGAAGAATCAACAGATTTAGAGAGTAAGAAAACACAAATTAGGGCTAACATTAAAAATATGACATCTGTAAACTAAATTTCTGTAATACTCGATTTTTAGAGTAATGAAATGTATATGTTACATTTTGTGGGAATAACCTCTGAAAACATGTTTATTTTGGGTGAATTTTGCGAAACTGATAAACCGTAAAGGATAGCTAAAAAAACTACTGCACAAAAAATTAGATCATGTTAAAACACACTATTTACGTCATATACATTTTTACGTAGAGTTGACTATTTATGAGACATTCCTTGTTATTGGTTTCAGTTTTAAAACACTTTAACTATTCTCATTCGGGAATACGTCAACTCCCACAAAGAAACGGATTTTATCCACATGGCAACATGGCAATGCTTTTAAAATAGGTATTTGACTATCGCTTTAGTCGAGTTTATTCCCTTATTTTCCTCCTACTTACAAGAAAGCAAGTAATAAAACCATTTCTGCTAACGTTTATCTCGACTAGCATGAAGCAAATATCAGAATAAGCCTTTTAACAGCAATTTGTTACCGAGATGTAGAGAAAGTCATGTGAATGGAACACATCAGATTCTTTTTTAAAGAAAATTGTAAACTTGTGTAAGTAATTGTAAGATGATAGGGTTGTTCTGAATGCGCACGTCAGTTACGAATCACGTTTCTGCCGATGGGACACTTAAGAAGAGACTATCTCACCAGTGTTAAACTTCGTGACTTTGTCTTCGTTTTTCTGAAAATCATTGGAGGTATTAGGATATTTTTAATATGTTTAGATAGCTGTTGTGAGTGTTTACTGATCTAATTTTATGTATTAAAATTATCTTTATTAAGTTTTTTATGCACTTTTAGTCCTGTACATTTTTAATAAGAAATCAGTATTTTTTCTGAAATCAGAATATATCAACAATCTTTAGCATTTAAACTTCATAAGTTTTTTTTAGTTATGGAGAGAAGTGAACATTTATGTTAAAAATTGTGTTTTGAGAAAAATCAGTTTAAGTATAAAGCTTAAAAGAAACTAACATATACCCAAAGAAGCATTAAAATTATCCTGTAATATAGTCGTAGCCATCTTGTACCTCTTTTTTGTTTCTTGCCTGTTTAGTCATATTTTCTGAGGCAATTTCGCCTTTGTATTGCAGAATTAGTTGAAAACTTGTAAGACCGCTGTTATATTTTGTCCTATGCTCACTCTAAACTATTCTAGTACTTTAATTCGGCCTATGTTTCCTACATTTAAGGTCAAAATAGCATTCAGTACACAAATTACGAAGTTTCCCCCCTGAAAAGTGTTCCTGTAATCCTCTACCAGATTGTGAAGAAATGCTGCTGAAACTGGAAATCTGCAAGAATAATGTATATAGGTTTGCATATTCATTAGTACTTCCTATGCAAAACAAGTTAAATTGTTGCACTATAGTCCAAAGTGTTACTGAGCAATATTTTTCTTTCTCTAGCATGTATGTAGGTACAGTATACATAGTAGATAGGGAAAATATTGTATTTCACCCAAAAGCTCGATACCAAGATTTCACCTGGAATACATGTTTTGGTCCCTGAATCTAAAGAAACATTTTTTGAAAAAAGGTCCATGTGTGTTTGTGTGTGTGGGTCTGGATAGCATAACTCAAAAAGGAAAGGTCGAGCAACCACCAAACTTGGTATTTAAAAATCGATAGTTGTTTTTTAAATTTTCACTCTTCAGTCCTCTTTTTTACCACAATCGGCTACAAAGTCGAAAATAGCTTTTGTAGTAAATGGCTGCTGAAGCATTGGGCATCCGCAAACAGTCAACATTTCCACATGCCCCCCACCTCTGCAGCCATTTAAAGGTTCGTAAAATGTACCTACTTCCTAGCATAGTATTTTATGAAACAGTTTTTTTCTCTACAAACTATACCTTCCACTTTTAAATTGTACCACGTGTCTCAGGTTAAGCTGAATTGCATTAAACTTTCCCAAAATGTGCAAGATGTATAAACTGTAACATTATATAGGACAAAAAAAAACTATTACTAATAATTTCACAAAATAGTTTTCTCAGAATATATTCGCTCGTCATATTTATTTAAAATATTTTATAACAATTATTGTTTGTGACTTAAAGCTCAAATTTGAAAATTGTAACCAGCTGTCTAAGCCCATGACATGTGTGAAATATTTTGGTTGTGCGACATATTCACATAAAAGAAATTATGAAATAATTTACACCTCCTAAAGTATTTATTCAGTGTGTATGAAACTGACTGTCCATATTAACTAGAGTGGACTACAATGGCAATAACATTTTCAGAAACATCCATAAAGAAACGTTTAGCTTTGAAAAATCCCTCCCAGTGTCCCTTAAGCATTACTATAAAGACGTAAAGATTAAGCGTAACTTAATGCGATATGTTTTCATTCACAACCACAAACAGAGACATAAGCGGCAGCCACTCGCAAGAGGGCGTTGAACAGTTGAGCTAATACAGCGGTCAACAAAACGAACAAGAGCTAGGCTACCTGGTAAAGGACATTAAACAGCACAAGAAGCAGATTCACTATCTAATTTTATCTTATTTTATTTATTTTTTAAATACAATACCGGAGTCTGATCAGGACTCCGGCACTGTATACCCTACTTTTATTTACCTTTTTCTTTTTTTTTTACTTTGTTTTGCCGTATTATTACTGTTTATTACTGTTTTCTTACTTTTACAACACACACATATACACAAACATATAGCACCCATGCCCAAGGCGGGACTCGAACCCACGATCCCCAGCGCTACGAAGCACCAAAGCGGGACGCCTTGGCGAGCGCGGCCATGGGGACCGGCAATTGTTGAGATTTTTTTAAATATCCCAGTGGTTCCTGGTCCATGATCTTACACAAAATGGAAGTTAGCGGGGCAACACACGGTAACGCAAAATTTGATGCCTGAATGATCCCATTATAAGAATTGTTCTCTTATTGTATAGTTTCTTATGTTGACTTAGACATAAACGCACTTCTTAGAAACGTCTATAGGGTCAAGAGTCATTTAACACCCAACTGTACAGATACAATACCAAATAATAAGAAAGAATATATATATATATATATATATATATACTTTAAGCTCTATATAGTATGAAATAATCTTTTTAAAAAACTCTGCCATGTTATACAAGTATGATATTTTAATTATGCATACACTGCAATATGTAAAATGTGAAAATTCCTTTATACGAATGATGTACTTAATACTCATCTCAAAAATGTAGAATCACAATTTATAAAAATGATGGGGCTATTCCGTCCAATCAGGAGGCTATTTAACATAATATATTTAACTGTCAAAGTCACGAGGACTAACTTCAAGTAAACAGTTTTTTGCCTTTTTGCATCAACTTACTCTTTATGTAACAAAGCAGCACATTGTTGACGCTTTATCCTGTCTCCTTTCTCGACCGATTCTGGCAAATAAAAATTCACAAGGAGTGTTCTCATTGTCATCATCCTCTTCTTCTACTTCAATTGTCTGTAAGCCATCACCTGATTGGCAACCGACGACGACGCTCCTTACTTGTATTACTTTGCGTTCATTTTCCACTTTAGTTTTTTTTTGTTTGTTTTTTTATTAATACAGTTCCGGAGTCTGGTCAGGACTCCGACGCTGTAAACCTTTTTCCAATTCCTCTTTCTTTCCTTTTGCCCTAAATTTCCTTTGTTTACCGTTTTATGACACATACACATGCACAAACACCTATACCTATAGGCTGGACTCGAACCCACGATTCCCTGCGCCATTGAAGCACCAAAGCGAGCGCGGCCATGGGGACTGGCATGGCTTCATAGTTCGTGTCTGAGGTCAAATGCTTCTTTTCGGACATTCCTTTTGTGGGATAGAGAGTGATTGCATTGGAAGGAAGGTCCTCTGGTGAACGGAGTAAGAGCATCCTAGCGAAGGGGATTCAGGATTCGACTATGAAAATTGAGAATTTCTAAAATTGAACATTGATAGTAAACTGGAACTGTATGCTTGGAAATAAAGGGAGGAAAGAACATTGTTTTGTGAAGTAGCTATAGCGTTTAAAGTGCTTGGATCTTTTTAGTATGTACCTCCGGACCATCTGAAACGAACCAATAAATCATCATTTTAGACATTATCGGATTAAAACATCAATTAAGCTGATACTTAATAAGCCCAAATAGCCCCTTGTCTATTTTGCGAAATAATCTCTTGCGCAGAGATTCTAAAGATGCGCCAAATAAGACCTTTGTGGGAAAATCCAGCAACATTTTTTGATACATTGCGTAACCAATGTTCTTGCAAAAATAACAATAAGAGTTTAAAAATTCACATTACTGCGCATGGCACACCTTAGTCTGTTAACTACGGAAATAACTCATCGCAATTCGTTTTCTTCTAGTTTGTTCTTCTTTTGTTTCAATAGCGTAACACGAAACAGCCTTATCACAAACACATCTGGCGACAAAGAAACAAGAAAACACACAGAAGACAATTCTGGCTAGCACTGAAGGAAAACCAACCTTGACTCTGTGAGAAATTAGCGCGCTGTAGCCATGTCTCTTATTTCAGCTGGATTAGCCTCGTGATTGGAATTGCCTTGCTGTACCCTATAAGATTGTTTGCTTTTAATGTGAAAAATACACATAGGTCAGGCCAAAACAAAACATAAACTCACGCATGAAAAAAGACAGATGGCAGAAGAATCACGAAATTAAGTGGGATGTCACCTTACTAGTATCAGCAAGGACCGCAGCAGAACTGATAACCTTTACACAAAGGTTTGTTCAGAAATTAATGAATTATTCTACAAAAATGGACAACTAGTTCTTCAGTCCTATCAGAAAGCTGCGCAGTCGAACATATGAAGCAGACGTCATCCACAGAAATGAATCGGTCGAACAAAGAAGCTGAGGAAATCACGAATTGGTGGCGAAATCATGATTTTCAATTTTAAGAGAAAAGTAAACCTCTAGAGTGTTAATTAGGCTCGGTTTGAAGTCAGAAATGATAGTGAATTTCACTTTGTTTATACCTGTGGTTTTGTTCATCATCTTTAAAGTTTGTACCTTGCGAGGTTCTACGTTTACGCTAGATCCAATGCTTATTTTATGTTTACGTGGTTCATTGTGAATACTTCCATTACAATACATATCATTTAGTTTTTAAGTTAAGGCTATGCTTACGTATAATTTGCATTTTGAGTGGAGCCTAACTTGTACAAAGTGTTAAGACAACTGCCTGCTTGCTTGCTAGCTAGCTAATATTGCCACAGATGTCGCCACCTGAGGAATGCCGAGATGCAAACATTCCTGTACACAGCATTGCGTTAAAGCTCCGCTTGTATTAGCTAGACTAAACGCCTGATACACGAGGACCAGCTTAAATAATAAATCAGCACATGGAAGCTGGGTTAACTCGTAAATCTATTAAATGTTCTGTTATAATCCGGGATCAGAGAGAAGGTTCCAAATGACAAATTCCTGTGTGTATGTGCCAGCGCATCTCTCTTAATTGAACAGAAGAGGAGAAAGACATTTAATTATCTCGTCATATATTTCCAAGTTGAGTATTTCGCTCTGCATAGTGAGAATGTCTTGACTAAGATGAATCTTTGAGTGACCAAGGGTAAGAAAACTCGTGAATGCATGAATTAAACACAGTACTGGCATTCATATTCTTTCTTGTGAATCAATGCGTATATCTTTTATTGTGTCTGTGACATGTTCATACCTAGCAAAGTTGTGGTTAAAACTTTGTGTTTTAAAGGGTTAACAGCCGGATGCATTGATAGGCAGTCCTATCAAAGTAAGATCTTCTGCATATTTATTAAAGTACCGAATGAAAATGACAGAGATACTCATAAAATTACATCCTATGTGTAGAGATGAATGGAAAATTGCAATGACGAGCTAATATTTAGGTATACAATTTATGAGAAACAAAAATGGGTCGCGTACATTTTGTAAATTCTTAATTCGTATAGGAAACAATTAGAACAAGTGAAATTAGAATGAATGTAAGAGCAGTGTAAGTCGTAAAACGTAACTTCATGGCCTACCGCCCGGCTTCTGCATCCACCATCTCGGCCCGAAGGCGTCATGAATGGGGTGCAGTGCTGGAGGGTGAGACGTGATCAGCGCCTCTAGTCCCTCCCGGCCGGCTAATACCATCTTCTCGATCTGGAGCCGCTACTTCTCAATCAAGTAGCCCTCAATTGCCCCCCAGGGACCTCACGAGACGGAGTGCACCCCGGACCAGGTCTCCAGCAGGGGAAAATTTCCCACGCCGGTACTGGGAATCGAAGCAGGTCTCCCGCTTGGCAAGCAGCCACGCTACCACCGCATTAACGAGGCGACAGCAGTTTGTCACTCCTCTGAAAACCTGTAGCACTTCTGTCTTGTACAACTTGTTATTTTGGCTGAAGCGATTACTCACAACTATATCAACAAGCCACGTGTTGCCGACATAGCGCTCCTTGATAACAAGGTACTTCGCATGCTTTTTATTTTCATCAACTAGGATGTATTGTTTAAGACGCGGAGAGGATTTGGCACCTCGACCTACAATATCTTTTCTACCTATGTCCCTGGAGGAAGTTTAAGAAGAGAGGAGACTGGGCGGCAGACCCAAGGTATCAGGATAGAACAGTGGACAGGGCTCCTACCATTTCCAGATTCAAACTCCCCGCAGGTGGTACGACCGGCTACCCTTCGCCCTGTGGGCATGAACAGTCACTGGGGGACCCGAAGACCGGAAAACACACCGCCGGAGGAGGAATGTGACCAGAGTGCAGCACTTTTGTTTTACCATGCAACGCCGAGATATCCGCCGACAGACAACCAAATAAACATTGAAGTGAAATGAGAAGTGAAATATAGAGACAGGAGCTTCGGGGGATATAACGCACATTCCCATCATTTGCCTGGTGACCCACGGAAACTCCCGATAAAACTCATGGGTCAGGAAGGCTGGCCAAAGGAATCGAATCCACGGCCTCCCGAATGTAAGTCCGACACCTTACCGCCAGCATCACCATGCTCGGTTCCCTTAACCAAATATTTGGTAAAACTAAAATGGTCTTCCTCATTAAGTGTATGTGTGTGTGTGTGTGTGTGTGTGTGTTTGTGCGCGCGTATGTGTATATGTGTATCAGAGTTCCATATTGCAGCCACCACGGGCTTATTGTGCGTCAGACTCCAGGAGGATAATATTATATGAGAATATTGTGTATCGAAACCGGACCGCGGGGAAAGAGCCACTGTGGAAAATACCTAATATAGTCAAAGCAGTTCTTCATCTCGTCGCGGGAAACGCTAAGACTCCGCGCCCCGCGTCTAACCAAACCCTTTGGGTCCTATAGACGACCCCAACGTCACCCCGCCCCAACGTCACCACAACAGAAGAGCACTACCACCATAGACCTCACCGACACAACCCTGCTCGATGAAATTAAGATGAAATGAAGGGGCAGGCATTTTGGGGAAATTAAGAAACTTTCCCAGCATTGACCTAGTGATCCGGTAAAAAGACCGAAAAAACCCATCGGTCAGAGAAGTCGGACACGAGAAAGGAACCCACGATCTCCCGAGTCCCAGGCGAAATGTACGAACCACCTGTCTCGTATTCATTAAATGTTCAAAAATACTTCATCTTATTTCATTGCACCTTTTTGAGTGACAAATAACCAAATTAAATTTTGTCATTGAATTTTTAGCTAAGCACGCAAACCATTCTACTATGTGTCTAATAGTTAAACATGCTATACAGGCTGACCGATGCAATTCGTTCTCCTGGTAGGTTTTATGGGTACCAGTCGTGTAAAGAGAGAGGTAACTAGTGGTTTGTTAAGCGAAATGAGGTTGGAAACATGTCACTCACATTGTTACGTGAAACTTACAGATTTTAAATTATTTCTGAATGCTGTATCTGAAATGTACAATCGATCTCATATGTAATTACTCCTTTCGGACCTCTAACCTTCTGACTACCAAGTTCTAGGATAAACAGCAACTACCAAGAGCGGACAAATGAGACCCCACGCAATAATAATGGTCTTTGAATATATGTGAATGCAAAATACAACAAAATACTTTAAGTAAATGTCAAATATATTTTATTTGTTAATATAAGATATTTAATTAGGTCTACAATGCTATGGCTGTGAGTATGTTTAATATAATGCCTATTTTCATATTATTTTTCCTCTTTCTCATACACATACATAGAAATTTAATTATATCTTGCGACAGTATTTTATCACGACGCATATATTACTAGTTTAAGCATTAGTTTGTACATATTTAATATAAGAAATATCTGCTCAGTAGAGTGCAGAACCGTAGCGTGTAGAAGCTCGCATTGCATTCTTCAAGGCTACGTGCTTTGTTAAGAGTAACAATAATTTTAGAGCACTAGCGACACAAGTAACAACCCTTGGGGGGGGGGGGGGGGAGAAAGATTCAGCCCCTCATATTTTGGAAAGAGGGAATTTCTCATTGTAGAGAAAGGTCACCTGGGTGGAAAATAAAGAAAATCCCCGACAGTCACGTGACAACGGTACTTTAAGCGCCTTTCTCCAGCCAATCAAAAATGAGGGCAATACTCGGACCTTTTAGTATATAAATGATGTGCGTATAAGAAATTGGGCTCACAATGTAGGAAACTGCGTATAAGAAATCGGGCTCACAAGGTGGGAAGCCACGTATAAGAAATCGGGCTCACAAGGTAGGAAACCGCGCATAAGAAATCGGACACACATGCAAATCCAGAGTATAAGAAATGTGACGAGACACAGTCTAAAAAATCGCGCGGCGTCCAGTGTAGGAAATCGGTGTGTTATAAGTTAATCTGACGGGCAATTATTACAGTAAATGTTATACGGATCGTGAAACTCAAGATTACGGTAACGAGTGTAAGAGTGGAACTAGGTCATCAATTTCGCGATCGGTTATATCGAGAGTCGCTCGCAGGGTTAGTGCCTCAATCCAACCACACACCATTAATAAAAGAAATCATCAGTGAAATTAAGTAAAATTTCTCTTTTGTTTGAATCTACCAAAAGTGTTACACACCTTTGTCACTCTTTCCCCCCGAGCAAGAGACAACTACAAGAACGAGCTTAGCCGGAGCAACAAAGGGAATCTGCAAGGTATGTACACTCTTAATGTAGAGAATTTCATGAGCATTAACCCTCGACCAACTCCAAGTAGACTCACCTGATAGTGTCATATTGTCGCAACAACGTGATGCCAGAAATAAAACTGCGACTTATTGATATCCTAACATGGCAACAATAAAACCACGACATATTGGTGCACCAACGTGACGCACAACAATAAACGTTTTCTTAATGCTAAATAAACAATTGAGAAAATGAGAACACAACTGACAAAAAAAAAAAGGTTTTCAAATTTCCAAGCATTCGTGTACTTCATGCTGTCACTAAATGAAACACACACACTTTTTGTAATTTTTTTTCTTCAAAATTTTTGCACATCTCTCAGGTTACAGTACAATTTCTGTCAAACTTTCTTGGGCACAGCAAACACCGACTTCTTTTTGAAAGCTGAAGGAGGTTCCCCATTTTCTCTTCCCATAGTCGCTGGTTCTGGAGCAAGATTCTTTATTGCAATTATTATCATCTTCATATGTCCTGTGAGTCGTTTGACTTGTGGGATGATTAGCTCCTCGCAAAGATTCAGCAAAAAGGTTCTTGTTTCATGGAAGATGCTGATTTTTTGTCTTCCGTAATATTATATGTCAACAATGTTGAGGAATAAGACGTAAGGCCATCATGTAGTTCTATTCACAGAATATTCTTTCAGCATCATATCTATTATACCAACACCCCCATTTTTTGGTAGTGTTTAACGCCCGCTTTAACTACTTATGGCAACGCAGGCGGTGACACTGATGATACATGAATGATGATGGAGCACCGGTGGAATGCGATGGCGGGGAAAACCGCAGTACCTGGAGAAAACCCGCCCCAGCGCTGCTTTGTCCATCACAAATCTCACATGCGGTCGCTTGGGATCGAACCCCGGGCGTCTAGGTGAGAGGCGAGTGGTCTAACCACTCGACCACGGCGCGGCCAACACCCCCATTGGTGCTGTTATAATGCGAATTTTGAAATCTATAAGACATTTTTGTACTTAAAATGAATATTTTCAGAGAAAATTATTTTGTGAAATTATTTGTAATAGTTTTTTTGTCCTATAGAATGTTACAGTTTATACATCTTGTACATTTTGGGAAAGTTTAATGGAATCCACGTGGAACAATTTAAAAGCGGAAGGTATAGTTTGTAGAGAAAAAACTGTTTCATATTACGAACCTTTAAATGGCCGCAGAGCCCGAAGCGGAAGGGGGGGGGCATGTGTAAATGTTGACTGTTTGCGGATGCCCAATGGTTCAACAACCATTTATTACAAAAGCTATTTTTGACTTTGCAGCCGATTGTGGTAAAAAAAAAAAAAAAAAAAAGGACTGAAGACTGGAAAAAAAAAAAATGATTTTGTGCTATAACTATGTGTGGTGTTAACATTGATATCCTAAAGTTCTATTACTGCAGCTTCTATTTAATTGTCTTTAATGAGACTTCGCTTAAGTGTCAGCATACTTTAAAATGGGGTAGCGGCCCCTTTAATTTCGGTAGTGTTATAGATCTGTGACCAAGGCTCTTGAACTTCCAAGTGTAAAATTTATGAACCGACATCACTAAAATTATGAAATTTTGATATCCATTTTGGTATTGCCGGGTGCTTCATCCTGATATTAAATGTCATTGTGTATTGTGTTGTGTATGTTTGTGAATTAAGAAAGATAATGATTAGAAACAAAAATTTTGAAAAAAAAAAACTTAAATTTCACGTTAACGGACATATAACCAATAAGAGAAGAATACTCTTACTTGCATGCATAATAATATACTTCAGATAGAAAGAAATAAGTTATTACAGAAAGTGAGGTTTGCTTGGATGCTATTATCAGCCCTACTAATATAAAGCAAATTTGCAGACCACTAAGCTGAACACGTGAATAAAGAGACAGGAAAGAATATAAGGGCTACCAAAAGAAAGAGAGAAGACAAGCAGGATGAGAAGTTAATTTCAATCAGTATAACACAAGTTATGTAATTAAGTTTAAGTTTATGACAGCCACAAGTGCACATCATTTCCTAAGTATCATATCTGTGGTTGTACATATTTACTCCATGGTGTTACAGTCCTTGAAGGGCTAGAGCCTGCCTCAATATAGAAGCTCATTCTTTCCTATCTTGCATTCTCCTTCATATCCTCCTCTATATTCCTACATCCATTTCTTTCTCGTGCTTCCCACATGCCTTCTTCCACCTGGTTTTCCCTTCCATATTATTTGCAATACGGAGCCTTCCTCCCTTCTTTCTACATACACTACCCATCTACGTCTTGTACCTTTAATAAAGCTTTGGTTATAGGCTATGAAGAATTAAAAGGTTGTGAAAAGATATATTAAAAATCGCGCATTAAAATACAGATCATATAAAACACCGAAAGTTATCCAAATACTATGAAATTGCTTTAATGGCTAATTAACGATTGTAGCTAACAATAGAAAACATTTCAATAACTTATGTCTAATAGTTAAGCAGTATAGTGTACTAGAGCACTTCCGAACAACCTTGATTTTCATTGAAAACGACTGCTTCTACAACTACAGGCAATGCGTTTTCTAAGAGTGGCAAAGGGTAATGAGTACACGTTATAGTATGCTAAGGTTAATAAAAACCTGGAGTTACAGTCATATGACTTTCTCTATTATTCTGCAATAAGCTATTCTTACAAGAGCTTATTCTTCTATGTACTTCATGCTAATCGAGGTAAACATTAGGAAAAGGGCTTTATTTCAAAGGGGAATAGGGAAACGTGCTACAGCAATAGTCAAATGTTTCAAGAGCGGGTCCTTATGTGATGGTTTTTAATTCAATCTGCTTGCATGGCCAGAATGAAAAACGAAACCGAAAATATGTATTCTTCATTTGAGAAAAGTATACTTATTGGAAACTTTAAACAAGTAAAAAGAAATACCTCGGAAATTGTTAATATTAAAAAAAATTTGACATACATTTTTTGCTTTACTATTGTGTGTTAATATTTTTTCGATCTGTTGCGGTGTACCAGTTTTGCAAAAATCATTCAGAATGAAGAGAAATTCAGAGGCTATTCCCAGAAGATTCAAAATGTGTATTTCATTTTTTATTAAAATATCTTATACAAAAATGCATAATATATCTTTAATTAAAACCGTTAGTGACATTTCTGATAAAATAATCTGGAGTGGGGGATTTTCGTGTTACATCCTTAGAAGATACTGAATATAAATACCAAGTTTTGTGTTTAACCGACATTATATTTTTCCTTTTCTTTTTCGCAGCACACAGACACGCGGGAAACTTTTTTTCTAAAAATTCTTCTACTAATTCAGGAAATCTCAAAACATATATTTCCTATGAAATATCGGTATCGAATTTTTGGATGGCATACAATGCTTCCTCTAGTTGTAATAAGTAGCAGAGAAAGTAATAAGTTGGGGAACGGTCTAGATGCTATTTGTTTGTTAAACATATTTCCACTGTTAGATAGAGTCACGTTGTACGAGCATTTAAATAGTTCAACATGAAGTATATTGTTTTGGATGGAAACAGTGAATCTAAGAAAGTGAATTGGGTGCAGCTGATGTTTGTCTCGATATTATGTCCAATGCTCCAAAAACATTCAACTGTCGGGAGGTGCTGCGCAGGCGTTTGTGCATTACACGCCCTTTCCTGCCGCGACCATTTATTGTAGGTGTAAAATGCACTACGTGTTCAGAACTTTTGTGACTAGAAGTATTTTGCCCCTTTTCCTATATCTCTTGTTTGGATAATTTATAAAAGTGACCACCAACTGTAAACAGAGTCCTACCAAAGGCATAGTTCTACCTTTGAGGAACTAGTAATGCATCGTAACGAAAGAAAATAATAATAATAATAATAATAATAATAATAATAATAATAATAATAATAATAATAATAATAATAATAATAATAAATACACTGATAAATCCAAGGAATAAAAAAAAAGAAATATCTCTTAATACATCCAGAATGAAGTGGAATAAATGTAGATTAATTCATGCATATGAAACAGAGCTTGCAAAATTAATTCAAGATGTATGTTATCTGTTCTTCACTTCTGCTTCAGCATGTGTGAATGTTTCGGTAAGTCGGCAACAACAGGTTAACTTGCAATCCTTTAAGTTGTTCTCTTATAACAACGGAATCCTTTGCTGAAGTTATAACTAGAGCTCGGTGCGGGGTCACGAAATTGCCGGATTATGGTTCCGTGCACACAGAGTATAACTATGGCGTGTTTGGGTAAGCGTAGTCTCTTCATTCTGTTTCAAAACGTGTTGCTCACTGCCTGGAATCGTTCAGTTCCTACTAGTAAGTAAACCAGTGAACACTGAAAGAGAGTACTGATTGAAAAATGTCTAAAATTCGAAAGGGTAGGCATTCAACACTGAAATGATTCAAACATATTTTGAGTGGAAGAAGGAGAGCCTTTTCTATCGATACAGTAACGATGTATCTTGTAATTCACTGCAATGAATTCTGAGTGAGTTTGGTTGATTTATGCTCATTGTCTTTACAAAGCTCTGCAAAGCTCTGAATTTTTGTATCAAGCTTTATACCTAGATTTGTAAATGAACAAGGCGTTTTTATTTACCAATCATAGTATGAAATAATTGTTTTATTGTGTTAATTTATGAATTATAACGATGCTTATATTGTCACTGCATGTAATGAACTACTTTTGGAACAGATTATACGTAAATGTGTGCATGTTTACTCTACAAACCCCTCTCCACTACCCTCTCTTTATACCGCTGACTGCTCTGTGTTCGCAACTGTGTGCACGTCGGAACCCAAAACGAGCTCTAGTTATTACCTACTGCTTTGTTTATTATTGCACATTAGTTTCACAAATTTGGATAGAGATTTGCATTTTGGGATATTTGCTTTATTTAAGTATATTAAACATTCTATATTATACACACACACACACCCACACACACACAAACTGAGGCTTTCACGGCCGGTGTCTTGAATGATGAAACTATTTTCCGGGCTTCTAGGCCTTGGTCCATTGGGACTACAACCCCCGAAAATAGTTTCGTATATATGAATCGTTTAGATAGATAGATACTTTATTTGAACTAAAGAAGTGTATGCCAAATTTCGCGACTTTCCATTGCTGCGTTTTAAAATCCTCATTATGAAATGCAACGCTTTCCACGCCTTCCCAGTGATCGAGTTTACATGTTCCCCCCACTCCAATCTTTGATTTAGTATTACCCCTAAATATCTGGTGCTATTTACTCTCAGTATTTTCTTAATGTCTAATTTATATATTACGTTTTCTACTATTCTTGCCCTTGAAAATATAATTGTTTTACATTTGTTTGGATTTATCTCCATTTTATTATATTTTGCCCAGAGTTGAATTTTGTTTAAATCTTCTTGTAGATCTATTGTGTCACATTTACCGCTAATATTTCTATAGATTATACAATCATCTGCAAATAGGCGAATCTGAGATGTTATCCCTTCCCGCAAATCATTTATATATGCTAAGAAAAGCAACGGCCCGATCACGCTTCCCTGGGGCACACCAGAAGTTATATTTGTAGGAGACGATAATTTATTTCCCAGCCGCACTCTTTGGGCTCGTTCGCTCAAGAATTCCCGAATCCAAGTTATCACTCTGTTGTCTATTTGCAGATTACAAAGTTTTTCTATTAGTCGTCCATGAGAAAAATCAGTTATTATTGCATGTACTTTTCCACCCGCGTCAAGTGTATCGGTTACATCCTGACAAACAGTTACTAGTTGGCTCTCACAAGAATGTCCGTTTCGGAAACCATGTTGGCCTTCGAAGAGCCAATGCGTTTTATCCCATTCGCGTCTTAAATATTGTGCTATAAGATGCTCAACTTGTTTGCTTACTACAGATGTCAAACTAACTGGTCTATAGTTTGCCGCATTTGTCCGATCCCCTGCTTTATAAATAGGCACAACTATAGCCTGCTTCCAATCTTGCGGTATACTTCCGTTATTTACTGTTACTTCGAATAGCCTCAGTATGTATGGAACGATTGCCTCCCCCCCAATCTTAAGAAAGTCGCCCGAAATGCCATCTGGCCCGACTGATTTATGTTTTTATAATTTAGCTAACCGTCTTCTAATGTCCCTAATGTCACTGTCATAGGGGGCCCTCTGTTCTTTTAATACTGGCATTGCTCTTTACTTGAAAAATAGAAGCGAAATGTTGATTAAACACTTCGGCTTTTGACAATGAATCGACCATTAGTATATTTCCATTCTTGATTTCTGGAATGATTTCTGCGTTTCCCCTGCGCCTTCTCACACATTTAAAAAATTGCTGCCAACTATTCCTGTCAGACGAGTGAATACTTTTTAAGAAATGTTCTTCCGCGGTAATCTTTTCTAATAGAAGTTTGTTTGACAAAACTCGGAATTTATTTGCGTGATAACTACTATTTTTTCGTGAATTATATGCTCTCCTCACTTGTTTCTTTAGCCGTTTTACTGTTTTATTGTAGTATTCCGGGTCAGGGTTTTTGGTTACCATTTTACGGGGTATAAATTTATATGTTGCTTCCATAACAATTTTTTTAAAATGTTGCCATATTTCTTCTACCGAGCTTCCAGATTGGGACCACAATGAATATTTTTCGTTTAAGAATTTTTGCAGCCTCGGAATGTCTCCTTTGTAATATTGGTAAAAGTGTCTCATTTCATCCGTGTGAAACTTGGCACGTATTCCTTCTACTTTAAGTAATACGCAGTTATGGTCACTTATACCTGGAAAAACCTCGCATTCTAGTACAACTTCTTCTGGCTTTACAAGAAATATGTCCAAAACCGCCCCTTCTCTGGTTGGGGTTTTTACAGTTTGAACAAGGCCACCTTCCCAAACCAGGTCATTAACAATAGCCTGCGATTCCCCACCCCTCACGTCACCCGCCCAGTTAACTCGCGGAAGATTTAGGTCTCCCCCTACAATTACCTGCTTACTGGTCATGTCACTCTTAAAAATTCGTTTTGCAAGTGATTTTAGTGATCCTAAGTGATCACCTGGTGGCCTTTATATTCCCATTACCTGCCATTTATTTTTACTATAGTTTCCTGAAGTTTCTACTTGTAAGATTTCATATTCCTCATCCCTCCATACTTCGACAGCATTGTATATATTCTTAACACAAATAAATATCCCACCTCCTCTGCCATTCCTATCTCTTTTTATTGTCGTGAGGTTATTCCCTAATACTTCAGCGTTTGTAATATCTGGATGAAGCAATGATTCGGTACCTATTACTACGTCTGGATCATAAGCATCTATTAAGTTTGAGAATTCTAACTTTTTGTTTAAGATACTTCGACAATTTACCTGCAAAATCACTAGAGACTCACCGTTACTATTAGGTTTTTCGTCGGCGTTCCCACCGTTCCATTGTCAGTTGCCACCGGCCTCATCCCGTCCACCACCAACCTCGTCTCGTCCATCACCTTCCTCGTCTCGTCCGCAGCCCCCCTCGCCAGATGCGCCACCGTCGTGTTCATCACCGTCCTCGTCTCGCGTCCAGCGCCGTCCTCTTCCCGTTCTCCGCCGAACGATGCAGCCACTCTAGTGAAAAGTGACGCCAATGACGCCGCTCCTCTCCTATTTAGGTGCACACCATCACGCCCTAAATCTTTATCACCCAGCCAGGAGTTTGGGTCAACGAAGAGAAGACCCAGTCGCTCTACCACCCATTGAAAAGAGTCATTTACTCTACCAACCTTGCGCCAGTTTACGTCTCTGAATGGTGGCTTGCACTCTGTAGAGGTTTATTCCTGGCGTCCTTATCGGGACACGCCTTCCGGTGCTTTAGGGAAATGTCCCTTCGGGTAACCCCCGGGGTTTCGAAGCTTGTGGTCCGGGCGGCATCGGAAGCGTTCAATCTAGCGTTAAGAGGAAGCTTGGGCCCGTCGTCATCCGGACCTGGTCGCCCTTCGACCCTCTTCCCTCATCCCTCCCTCCTTTGGGTCAAATAAGTCGTAAAGGGCCCCAATGGCCTACGTGCAGTGCTTTGCTCCAGTCTCTGTTGACCACGTCTGTGAGTAAACTTTAATCCTAATTCTTTCTTTTGTATACATTTTATGTTTTATACATGTAATTAGGGGAGAGTTTTAAGGAATGGCTGTGTATAAATAATGAATATTATGAAGCATAATACGTAATAAATTACTAAAGAAATATGGTGAAAATGGAGACTTTTGTGGCGGAATTTGGTCATGGCTTTGGAAGGGGGAAAGGAAGCTGTGTCGCCGGCTAGCTAAATCAGTGGTTTGAGGATCTCACTTCATTGTAAAAGCGTTGTAATATCTGGAAACCAAATAAGGCAAATTACAATAGCGAAAGTTAACTAAACACACTGAGTACGTCTAGACTGAAGCAACTGTATTATATTTAATCCATTCAAATCATTAAAAATATTTGCGCCGTTATTTTATATCCAAATTGAATGGTTTGGTTGGTTCGTTGGTAGGTTGGTTGGTGCATTCCGGAGGGGTTCCACACAACAGCTACCATAGGCTTGTTTTGCGCTAGACCCCAGGGAGACAGGCTGATGTGAGAGCACGCAACGACTGACCGACACCGACGGCGGGGAAGGTGGGTTCCTAACATAGTTCAAGTAGTTCTTCATCTGAACACGGGCAGCATAAGGAGCCCGCGTCCTGGGCCTTACTGAAGCCCCAAGTCCTGCTGGCGACGCCAATGGCACCCCGCAGCCGAAAGCTGTATTTCCAAAGCGCATTCTAAAACAGGAGGGAAACTACCACTGTAGTCTCGGCGACACAACACAGAAAGAGACCAGTTGAAATGAAATGAACTGAAGAGTCAGGACGTTCGGGAAATGAAAGAACTCCCTAGCATTCACCTAGTGACCCGAAAACATTTATGAGTCGGAGAGGTTCTCCGCGGGAATTGAAACGCCCGAGACACCTGGCTCGGAAATCCAATAGTTTGTTCAGTGCTCAAAAGGATGTGTGAATATTGGTTAGTCTTCCTTGTTAAGATGTTATATGGCAGAAGAAGTTGCATTCTCCCCCAAGGATGAGTATTCAGCACAAAATTCAAACTTTTGAGGACTTACTGTAAACCATCAGCAAAGAACCAGTTTACTAGCATATTATTGTTGATTCATGCCGTTTTTGTAATGATTGAGAATCTGAAACTTATCGACCGTCAATAGCGCACGGTGCAGCAGTTCAATTCTATGGAGAAAATGCAGAACTGACCTCTCGGCAGTAAAACAATATAATTAAAAATCTTAAACTTTCCCGGTATAAAAAATGCGCTTGTTAATGTATTTTCTGCACTCGGGAGATCGTGGTTTCGCCTCCCAGGCCGAACTACTTGATCCATGTTTTTTTCGGGGGTTTCACCAGGTCACCAGGCATATGCTTGGTAGGTTTCTTTTACCCCCGAAATTCCTGTCTTTCCATGACATTTCCATTGTCATTTCCTTCATCCCATTTGCTTCTTTCATGGTTAGAAGTAATGGCGATGGTGTTCGTTGCGGCTCTACCACAGGATGCTCAATGTGACTAACTCCGTCCCCAGATTTGGCCGGTTGCCAGATTAGAATCGCTCCTGGTGGAGACATTTGACCCTATGCTAGGGGGAGAACCCGGTGTGTCTGTCCAACTGTCAGGGTGCTTCAATCTGGAAACTGTTTGGACCCTGTTTATACTGTGCCATCGCTCCTGATAGTGGCCGCCCGGTATATCCTCTCGCTTCATCCTTCCTTCCCAAGGGCGTCGCACTCTGTGGTGTAATGGTTACCATGCTAACTTCATATACCCAAGGTCGCGGGCTCAAACCCGGCGGAGAACAATGCATTTTTTCGGGCATAGAATCCTTAGCATGGCGCTTTCTTCGGGAGGGAAGTGAAGCCGTATGTCCCGCAGCGTAGATTTACGGCACGAAAAAGAACCTCAAGTCTGATAAAAGAGGCCTTCTGAGCAGAATTGTGCGGTCTTTCACGCCTATTATAGAATGGGACGCTAAGAACCATAGCAGTTAAAGAGCGTCCATAAATTTCATTTCTCCCGAAGAGGCGCCCTCGTGGGGCGTAGGTTCGGTGCCAAGTCCCCTCCGTCAGTATCCCATCCTATTCTAACGAAGTTTCCAAATAGGTAACAACATATAAGACGAAAACACCGATGGGCTGAGCGTATTGGTGTATGTACAGTCATGGAAAAAATGATTGAGCGCACTCTGAGAGCAAAATATTTCAAAGTCCCACTTCGTATCCAGCGACGTTCACACTGGTCGCTATTTTCAATACGCAGCTAGACTTACCTAACATAGTCTGCGACATATGTTATCGCCTGTCGAACATATTAACAGGCAGTGTCTTGCACCGTGTCTCGCATTTGTATTGGTTCCTGATAAAGAATTCGACAACAAGCGCCATGCTACTCATTCTTCATTAGCCAGTTAGTAAACAAACCCAAAAGTGCATTTAGTAGATGCTATGCTCATTGATAGTTATACATAAAGGTGGTGCAACCAATTTCAAATCAATTGAATGAACCAATGAGCTGGTTCAGAAGCCATGAAGTACCCTATATACGATAAATGAATCACGTTATCATAAGAACCATGACTAGTATTACAGGGTATATATGAATGTGGCAGCAGCCATCTTTAGGCCCACTTAAGTAAAGCTCAGTGGTAACACAAACGCTTTGAAAATTACCGAACCTAAGTTCAAACCTATGCAACAGCATACATTTTTGCTATTCCATTTATGGTTTTCTTCTATCAGATTTCCTATTTCACATTCTTAATTTATACAAATACAGAGCTTCCGCTATATTATAATTTGAGCATTCGATAATATACAGATATATTATGTATAATAGCCTAAGTTTACAACTCCTGGTGATAAGCTTGATTCCTTTGTTGTTATTGTGTTGCTTTCTGTGTTGGTCAAATATAAGTGGTAACTGAAGCCCACAAAATTGACAGATTGGTAATTACTATACAGTACGAGAACTTCGATTGGAGCGAAGTAGTTTTCTCTGACGAAGCTACATTCTACTGCAGATGTCAATTCGACTGTATTTGTTTACAGGCCTAGTGATACTCGATATGATATGCGTTATTTGGACACTCGTGCAAGGAGTGTTGTTGTTTTTTTTTTATTTTTTTGTTTTTTTTATAGTAGGGGAAAATCTTTCCAAGACACCATTCTGTGTGGGAGTTGGATTTTCACCAACTAAAAAACCCTACTTCCCGTTATTATATAAGTACGTCTGTTAGAACTGCTAGAGCCATTACTTCAAGAGACGATGACATGGTGTTCATTTTCCCTGTTTAATTAATTCAGTTTGAGTTATCTCAATTTTGATTTGACATCATTATTTTGAACTACTCATGTTTCTCCTGCAGAATTTCCATGATAAATGTTGCAATAGCTGCAAGGAGTGGTCGAGCGAGCGTTACTGCTTGAGCATGGATTTCTCGCGAAGGTGCAGGTATGCTGGAAAGTGATCATGGAAAGCTGAATGGGGAAATCTATTCCTAAATTCTAGAACATGTTCTGCTTCCATATACCAAAGAGCGTTATCCTGAAGGTATTACTAAAGTCCAACAGAATAATCATTCGGTCCACAAGTCGGCCAAAGTTCAAAAGTGGTTTTCGGAGCATGCGAATATATATTCGTATGGTCCGATAGTATCTGCTATTAGAGCAGATACCATCCAAAGTCAGCAGATCTCAAACCAATTGAAGATGTTTGGACGAAAGTAAAGCAGAGGCTTTCTCGAGGTCCAAGATTGAATAATGCTACACGACTCTGGTGTGCCATGACAGACACTTGGGATTCACTAGCAGAAGACATTAATTAATTTCAAACGCTTGTGGATTCTATGTTCCGAAGATTGAAGGCAGGCATAGCAAATGATGGGGATCATACAAATTATTAGTTTTGTTTTCTCTTGGTTCACTAGCCTTTGGTTGCATTTAAAAGCAACCGGAGATCATCGTTTTTCTTTGTTTTCTAGTTTGCGAGAACAGCAAATAAAAGAATTCAGATTTCACAGAGTGAAAGATTTATATAAGGTAATCTACATCGGTTGTAAAGAGAACTAATATGAACTAAAACAAAATAATAATAATAATAATAATAATAATAATAATAATAATAATAATAATCTATGCGGGTTACTGGGCTCGAACTTTGGCTAGGGAGCATTCTGAATTTCAAACGGAACACGTTAAGACTGAGCCATTTCTACTCTGAGTACTATTTTCCCTGTTTATAAAGAACTGTACCAGACAGCTCAAATATCAAGGTTTTGCTTTTTTTTTTAGTGTTTTTGTAAACATTAGCGAAAAATAATTCTTTTGATTGTTCTCTGGTTGCTATTTTATGTTATAAAGCAATAAACTACGTCTTACCTCGCTGTATAAAGGCATGTTTTGTAGCTTAGCGCCCGTGCACGTGTAAACCCAGCTTGTGTAACTTCGTGTGCTTCCGTGAGGCCGAAGCGATACTTCGAAAGGTTACAGCACTGAATCATTTTTTCCATGACTGTACCAAAAGCACAAAGAAAATCAACACAGTTTCCAGCTGTACCTCGAAATATTGAGTGATAATTTATAGTTTATTACTTGTAGGGCACTTTGTTTGATAGTGTTAAACGTCCGCTTTAACTACAAATGGCACCACAGGCGATGACACTGGTGATACATGGCATGAAGATGGGGCACTGGTGGAATAGATGGTGGGGAAAACCAGAAAACCCGCCCCTGCGCCGTTTTGTGCAACACAAATCCCACATGCGGTCACTTGGGATCGAACCTGAGCCACTTGGTAAGAGGCGAATGGTCTAACCACTCGGTCATGACGCGGAAGTTGATATTGTGGTCTCAGATATTACTGTCAAGCCTGAAACTGTGCGTGTTGTGCATTAGTAATTTCAGGTATGGAAAGCTAATATTTTAAGTAATTTACTTACTGTACCACGTATAGTAAGGAGAGGAAATATTGCATTCCACCCAAAGTTTCGATACACAGATTTCACTGGAAATACACATTTTGAGACTCCCTGAATCCAAGAGAATCATTTTGAAAAGCATGTCCGTGTGTGTATGTGTTTGTCTTTGAATCAAAGACACAAAAAAAAAAAAAAAAAAAATAAAAAACCAAAAATAGTTTAAATATCAAATTTGAAATTTAGTTTTTGTATCTCTCAAGGATGCACCATGATTTACAACAAAATTGCCCACTCCAATCTACGCCTAACGTGAAAGACTTTTCGAAATTAGATTTTTTCAAAAATGGCTGTAACGATTTTGAATAAAGTACCATATATTAATGATGTTTTTATAACAATCTCTTGAACTATCTGGGAATGCCCTCTGAAGTCCTTGTCTCTCTGGATGACTTTTGCATAACTAATGAACCCCGACAAATAGACCAAACCTTACTACAAAGGAAGACACATTTCCTTAAATCATACAATTTATATCCGATACATTTTTTGGAGTTAGCCACATGTCAGATATTCCTTGTTATTGGCTAACATTTTCTGTACTGATACTTTTCTCAAATGGGAAATTCTTATTCGTATTTTTTTTTTTTTTTTTTTTTTTTTTTTATTTCTGGTCATTCAAGGAGAGCGAAATTCCACATAGAGACCCGCTCATAAAATATTTGGCTATACCTTATGCCTTGTGCATTCCTCCGTTCTCATTGTATCTACAAGGAAGTATACAATAAAATCCTTTTTGTTAATGTTTATCTAGAATATCTTGGAGTAGCTAGTGGAGTGAATACGAGTAATTTTCTTCAGGATAGGTAGAGAAAGTCATGTGAATGTTATACACTCAAATGTTTTCATTCTTTGTCATGCAAAGAGAGGAGAATTTCAACGCCATCAAATAGTGACCAACGCTTAAGGGATTTCACTATCCCTTTCGGCTAGTGAATTCCCTTTTTCCCCTTGAATGTATAAAAAAGTGTGTAATTAAACCATATCCGCTAATGCTTATCTTGATAGCATGAAGTAAATAAAAGAATCAGCTTTTGTAAGTATAGCTCTTTTCGCAGAACAGCTAAGGTCATGTGAATTGAACATTTCAGATTTTTAATTTTAGTCTGTAAATCACACACGTACACACATTCGCACTCACATTTATACTTCCAGAGTCTGGGGAGGTTAGGGTATAATCTGGGCTAGAGAACAACTCAACTCTTAGCCGGGAATGGAACCTGGGAATCCGGGTGCTCAACTGAGAGAGCTGCGAGGCCAGCCAGAACCATTTACTTGTGCTTAGTACGGCAAGTTAAGGAATAACTGTGGTTGTGAGAGAGAAACTAAACTAGTTCAGTTCCTGAAGCAAACACACACACACACACACACATACACACACACAAGCTCACTTTCCTACACATACCGGGTGGAAGCGAACTTATTACATTCCTTCTAATATGTGCTTCATAGGAGCATTACGAACATAAACGTGTAATAGCATTTTGTTCTTTGATCAGCCGATTTTGAAACAATAAATGGTTTTTGTTCAAAATAGGACGCATAATTCCAAGATAATGCACGAAGGTAATAGTTTGTTACATGTAAGATGAGTAGAGTAACGTATTTCTGACATTAGTTTTGGTAGTAGTTATGGGACATCACCCAGTGTTTCGAAACAGTCTGTCATTTAAAAGCATTAAAGGAATATTCCGAGCAGCCTTTTCAGACGTGAAGTAACTCCATAACATTGCGTTGAGGTTGGTCTGGTTTCTGAACCGGCTTGTGGATGTAAACACGTGGGTCGCCTGCAAACACGACGCAGTGTTATGTAATGTTTTGGAAAATAACGTGTGCAACTGACATTCTGATTGGCCTACACTGGTGTGGTAGCAGCAGTGAGGGTGTTTGTTTATGTCTGACCTAGCGCAAGTGACACTCGAACAACCTGCAGCGTTGCGAGCTTGTCGTCTCCTATTATCGAAAAAAAAAAACAGCTAAATGATTTCAAAAATAGTCAAAAACAAACACGTAAGATACAAAATGTGTTCCAAATACTGAGATATATCACTGGTTTAAATTAATGTAATGACTTTCCTTCCACCCGCTATAGAGAACTCCGACCATCGAAACGCACTGATCTAGGATCGAAGCTGGAGCCTTAGTTAATCAGTCGCACTAAATAAACTGTTCTAGGAGAACACAGCTCTTTCTTTGGTTGACCTCGTAATGGAGTAGCTAAATGTACTCTCAACTGACCAGCAAATGTGTGCCTGCAAGGTAGAACTAACATAAATGCTGTATTACACTGAGTGACAGTGGAATCAAACCAAATGGAGGTGGAGCGAATGTCGTTTGAACGCACACAGATTCCTACTAAGCTGGTTTTGGAAATGCGAAAATATATGCGAATTGCAGAGGCACGCATACCAAATTTTCAACGGAATTGATGCGACTGATGATCACATGCACCTATTCATGACAAATTTTATGGACTGGGAACGCGATTTTCGCTTTTCAGCTGTAATTTGCATCATCCCATGTTGATCTATTTTGCTTCATTTGTTCTTTAGAGCGGTGCTGTCGTTAGTAAGAATATTACGTAGTGTAGACTCAGCCTGAGTGTGCCAGGTATGGCCCCGGCTAACTTATTGGACAAGCTTGTGGTGATTGATTCCCTCCTTTGGATTAGAGGAAGCACATCAAGTCAAAGAGGACTCCGCTATAACTTAGATCAGAGAACTGGTTCTGTTTGGTTAGTGAGAGGAAAGTGGGGGCTTGTGGGAAACTCCAAATTCAATTTCATTTCCAGGACCTGCACTTCCGAAAAAGTGTCTTTCCAGAGTATTTCTTCTCAGATATATCCCAATAGAGCAAACATGTAAATGAAATAGGCGTCTCAGATCTGAAATATAAGAAGTGAAGCATGATATTGTAATGCTTTTAAATGCGATGCTTTCAAATCTTTTGTTGGGTTGGTATCTGTATGTTGAAGTAAGGTATATAAGAAGCATACATTTTATAGCTATCTTTATATCTAAGTTTAGTTTGCTTTCGCACCTTTTGGATGTATTATCTGAAATTATTATTACCAGGCCTTTAGAATGCTCTAGTTCGTCTCGGACAGTTCGTTGGTAGTCGGCTTACCCTACCCATATTTAGGTCTCCCCCCCCTAGGACTTACAAAATATGCCTAGGGGTCAGAAGTCTGTCAGAGAGTTAATGGCACAAAACCACAGAATGGAGAACGCGGAACGAGTGGTCGGTCCGTAGCCAGGCATGAGCAAGACGTAGTGGATGATATGAAATGCAAGCGAAATGGAAACAGGAAAGGTGAATGATAGGACAGCTGTTGGAATAAGTGGCAGGGGAAACTGGAGAAGCCGAAGAAATCCAAGATGCGACGTCGTCCTCCACCAATCCCACATCCGGACGCTTAGGATCGAACCCGGGCTGCCTAGATGGAAGGCGAGCGGTCTAACTACTGAGTCACGGCGTCTTAAACAATAGCTATTGCCATTAGGTTCGTCCTTTTCTACTCTCGCGCTGTCGCCAAGTTGCTATTAATATCGTGTAAATATTCTGTTGTTATAATTTTCAGCTCTGAACACACTACCTTTTGAAGATTTTTCTCAATCACATTACATCATATTTAGAAGCCTTTAGATTTCTATGGGTCTAAATTTCTAAACAAAACTTGCTTTTCAGTAAAAGTCCGATATTTCTGCTTCTATATTTGTTTCAATCCGACAATACATTTTTCTTAGCTAAAGTAAACAGGATTTCTGATACAGGCCTAGTTAGAATTCTCTCTCTTTGATAAGATAATAATTATGATTTTTTTAAATCAAAGATTTACGGAAAATACTAGGCTTATGCAGTAGAAAAGTCAGTCACCTAGAAGCTTTTGTGCTTTTGGGTTCAAAACGGGGACCAAGCGAGAGGAAATATTGATAGGGGTTACAGATTTTTTTTTAAAACAAGCTGGAATCCTGCACTTATTGTCATAACAATAAATCGTCATCTATCCATTCAGCAACAGTCGCCAGGCAGCAAGTAAATAAGGTGGTACAGTAAAGAAGTTTGTTAGGAAATGCTACGTGCTAGTGTAGGTTACTTATTTTGTATTTTACATAACTATTTGTAGTTATGGAAGATTCGAAAAGGCGAAACGTTTGTCAACTAAGAAGAAAGTTAAAATGCTACTGAATGCGTAGCTTATTCCGGTTAAAGGAATGTTGTTAAGGGAATAATGGCACCTGGTGTTCAGAGACAATAGTGTAAAGGATACAAAATTAACGAATGAAAGGTCCTGTAAGGACGTCATTATGTATAAAAAGCAAATATGGCGATGGAAACAAAAACACGCTAGTTTAAAGTAACTACCGTAATACGAAATTAACATCGCAAAACGCAGTGTGGCTGCTCATTCTTTACTGTTTTAAAACATTCCACACATCTGAGTTGAATGTTGTTAAGAGTTAACAAATATATTGCCCTAAAAAGTAAAATATTTATCATCTTATATCTCTATAATTCATATTTGTATGCCCATAAAGACGTATTTGGAGGTATTAAAACTATCAAAGGAAGAGATAAAATGCAGGTGAAAATAAATGTCTTACAATAGCCTTAAAAGAACAGTGCAGATTATTCACTATTTGGTGATGTAAAATCACTGAGAGCCACAGGTACAACACACGTACATTACATATGGCAACAGTGTGCTGTCTTTAACATACACTGTCTTCTAAAGTTTATATACACTAAATTTCGAATCAAGAAAGTGGAATATTTTTTATTTAAGCCCAAAGTGAATATCAACATGCGCATTCTACCATGGACTACATTTACAGATAAACATACAAGCTCTACTGAATGTTGATGTGGCTCCTATTGCTTCTGTCCCTGCTGGGCGGGACATAACTGCTTGCATCACCCAACGTATTTATGTGAGGTGTGTCACTCACTTCTTACTCTATTTGCACTCCTTGTATGAAGGACTTAATGCTCCAAAATTTACAATCCAGCGCCTGGAGCCAGACACCTGTTGAACAGCAGGCGGACTCCGGATCAGATTAAGCAGCCACGATGGGTAATCAGTCCGGTGCTTGGTATGAAAGTCAGGAAGAAGGTGATATGAAACGACGGTGAAATTGATGTAAAACATGATTATGGAACAGGTTGTGGAATGAATGACGGGGGAACCTGGAGATCATCCGTCTAGACGCCGCTTTATCAACCATAAAACCTACATACCTGGGATAAAATCTAGGCCGCCTTGGTGTGAGGCGTGCAGTATAACCACTCAGCCACGGTGACGCTATACATCATTTACTTTTATCCAAAATCAACTAAACACAATCTGGAGGATGAAGAATATAGGATTAGGAATTCATATACATTTCTAAATGTTAAGCATAGGCCAAAAGGAAATCATTTTAATAAGTATGGCCGGACTTGTCTTAGTGATGTGGCAGGTTAAAAATCTCCCCATCCCTCGAACAATCTGTTGGCGTTTGCAGACCGTTTTACTCCTACTTCAGTGACTTAGGCCACTGATACTCACATTCTTAGTACAGGTGGTCCAACTGCCCCGTATTTGACGTGAGGAGATGTCCCTTGGTGCGTCAAAAGAGTTGCAGAACTCAACACATCTATTTAAAGTTAAAACATGCCAGTGGAGAATTGGGATGGGAGTGACCTTCGGTTTACACGTCTTGCTATCCGGCGGAAACTGCGAATTGGTTCCCACTCGTTCGAGTAGTAAGACCAAGGTAGCTCTCCCTCAGTTTTAACTTGCGATAACCCCGTTGTGTTCTGCAACTCCTTTAACGCACAAGAGACATCTGCGCACGCCAAATGCGGGGAAGCTGGGCCACCTGGTATAATAATACTTAGACTGCTGATAAATTTAAGCCATTTGCATAAGAATTCATATGCCTGGTTGTATCCAATGAAGTGAAATAAGAAGCGTAATGCAATAAATACGAGTTACTGGACATTGCCATTATATAGCAGATGTATGTGAAGTTTGTAAATAGCAAAGCATTATAGTTAACAATTCTTGGGTGTGAAGTACAAAACTGTATATTTTTACAATACACAGGGCATTAACATCGCTGAATTAACATAATATGACAATGTACCCTTAAGGAATGTTCAAATACGAAGCATATTTTCTCTAAATACGGACATTTGGACGTCCAGTATATGTTCATTTAACTTCAAATATAGAATGTTGCATACAAATCAGGATACCTAATACGAAGGCAGAATCAGAGATCATATGTTTAATGTTACACTTACATAGCATTGGGCTTACATCTAACGTTTCATAGAAATCTGTGCATAGTGCGGAAATGATCTAATCACTCAGTTTTAAACATATTTGTATTCAATTTATTCTTGGCACGGTTGTATAAAGCAGGTGTTTGTAAACTTTATGGGTATTCGTTATTGGAAAGTACAACAAACAATAAACGCAACAAACATAATGCCCAAGGGATACCCGATTTGAAATTCGAAAGCGCTGTAATTCGTTTGCTATGTAAATTAATTTCGTTATGTGTGTTTATTTACGTTATCTCACCTTCGCGGTAGGAACGTGGATTTGTTTGTATTGGCACATGTTCTAACAGGATTTGCTGTGAAACTGATTGCAAATAATTTTACAAATATTTAGAATGTATTTGAATTCGAGCGGATGCCAATGGAAGAAGTGCAGTTTTTCTGTTGGGTGAAATCGCTACCTATTTGCTGGGGAAATCCGTTAATTGTTCCATATGGAAGCAAATATAAACTATTTGAGGGTTTAAAATATTCTTATTTACACTAGACAGAACATGGGCTACAAGCAAACAAACAAATAAATGCTTGTATGAACCAGCTTCTAGGACTCAATACAGCAGGTTTAAGGAAGGCATAAAATAAAACAGCGGTAAAGAAAAATAATAGAAAACTACTACTGGTGATCTCAAATAACAACAATGATATAAAATTGTTCCTTGAGGACTCCTGGTAATAATTCAAATAAATTAGGTATCTCTTCAAAGGAAATCATTTAACTAGATGCATCGTTTGTCCAATGCCACATTTGTGTTCGAAGCCTACTGGGTGGTACAGCAATACCGAGCACTCGTCTTGTTAAGTACACAGAGTATAGTACAATGCTAGTTAGTGTCGCTAGGTGTGCTTGATGTCCAACGCCACATTTGTGTTATGAAACCTACTGGGTGGTACAGCAATACCGAGCACTCGTCTTGTTAAGTACAAAGAGTATAGTACCGTGCTAGTTAGTGTCCCTGGGTGAGTTTGATGTTTAATGTCACATTTGTGTTATGAAACCTACTGGGTGGTACAGTAATACCGAGCACTCGTCTTGTTAAGTACACAGAGTATAGTACAATGCTAGTCAGTGTCGCTAGGTGTGTTTGATGTCCAACGCCACATTTGTGTTATGAAACCTACTGGGTGGTACAGCAATACCGAGCACTCGTCTTGTTAAGTACACAGAGTATAGTACAATGCTAGTCAGTGTCGCTAGGTGTGTTTGATGTCCAACGCCACATTTGTGTTATGAAACCTACTGGGTGGTACAGCAATACCGAGTACTCGTCTTGTTAAGTACAAAGAGTGTAGTACCGTGCTAGTTAGTGTCCCTGGGTGAGTTTGATGTTTAATGTCACATTTGTGTTGTGAGGTCTACTGGATGGTATGGTAATATCAAATGTTCAGCACAAAAAGTACAGTAGAGTAGGCGACCGCATGTGAGATTTGTGGCGGACAAAGCGGCGCTGGGGTGAGTTTTCTCCGGGTTCTCCGGTTTTCCCCACCATCGCATTCCACCGGTTCTCCATCTTCACTCATGTATAATCAGTGTCACCGCCTGCGGTGCCATAAGTAGTTAAAGCGGGCGTTAAACACTACAAAAACAGTAAAGTACACATATGTAATGCTATTTTTTCATTTTGTACCAGTACTCACTATTTGAGGCACTTCGTGCATGTGATTTCATTTAATTTTGACCGGCAAAAGAGGATGTCTCACAAAGTCAGTTAATATGTCTGTACAACGCTTTTGTTATTAACTGCTTCTATGACTCCTTACTCATAGCCTAAATATTTAGTTTGTTACTGCCGGTATATACCACAATTGTCTACACAATATTTGTTATTTTGCCAAAGTTTCACATTAGGATAACTCCGTGGCACAGCTCACTAAGAGCCTTGGCCTACCGCCCGGCCGCTGCGTCCCCCATCTTGGTCCATTAAAGACGTCATGGATGGGGTGCAGTATTGGGATGGTGAGACATGGTCAGCGCTTCGATCCCCCTGGCCAGTTAATGCGGTCCTCACGACCTGGAGCCGCTGTTTCTCCATCAAGTAGCTCGTCAATTGCCCCCCCCCAGGGACCTCACGAGGCTGAGTGCACCTCGGTCTGGGTCTCCCAGGGGGGGGGAATCCCCACGCCGGTACTGGGAATCGAACCCAGGTCTCCTGCTTGACAAGCAACAACACTACCGCCGCGCTAAGTTGACGACCCTCACATTAGGTAACATGTACTGAAATTAGTATACGTACACAAAAACAAACACTTCAAAACGAGATAAAGAAATCGTCTTCAGTGTCTGTATTCATTTCTGTTTAATTAGTCAAATTCTTTTGATTTGGAAGTAAGTGGTAGGTTGTGACACTCTGCTTCGAAAAGAAATAATTATGACAGAATGTTCAGCTTTTTCAAAGCATTAATGCTCAGATTCCGTATCGTGTTTGTGAACTTTGCTTTTATCCATATTTCGCAGTCTTCTTCTGCGTTTTCGGTTTGAAGGGAGCTTTTGTGTCACAATTTGCTTGAAATGTGTATACCAAATTCTTTAATGTAGCTTAACCGCTTGATATTTAACCACCGTATCTTTTGATCTCTATCTAGTGTGCTATTGATCAGTGCTGTGCTCAAAAGTTCTGAAAATACGAGGGAATCTGCTTGTCATTTTGATAACATTCAATGTATTTTTCCTTTGATCATGACGCAATATTTCTTGCATGCGTGACTGGGTATAATTTGTTTTTAATGGATTGAATATATACATGGTTTTCTAAAACAGCTTTGTTACTACTGATATAACTCATATGGGCCCAACTGTCAGGTAAGTCTGGTGGGGTTGGGAAACAGGCCTTCTCCTACATTACGAATAATACAAAGGGCGATAGAGTCTGGGGCTTGTATTCGGGTCCGAATTCGATTCTGGTTGGACCAGCCGCTATACCTTTGGATCTTTATCGTGGATTCTCCAAATCAAACGATGAGCAGATTATATACAATAATTTTCCAGTGCCTCATTTCCACTAGTTTCACCGTCTTTATTCCTTAGGTTGCAGATCCTGGCACAATGATCGGTGGCGTGTGGCGCAAGGTTGTAGATGATCTTTAAACAAAGATTGTTTCTTATCACGGAATCTGCTTCGTAACCTCCAAGTATTCTGTTATCCTATATTCCATACAAAACCCAATGCTTGGTGATCCGCACATGAAGTTCAAACTATTTATCTCAATGACATTTCTTCTTAGCTGCTGTTAGAGTAACAGAATATCTATATGCTTTTTAACCGCGTGCACATGTCTGTAAATTGAAGGTTTCTGTAAGCCAATGGTTGACTTATTTGCAGCCTGTGAATGAAATGAGCGCTTGTCGTGTAGCAGTTGCCGAAATAACCGACGAAGATCAATACGGCGGCAAAACAACATATGTTTCCGGTAAACCGAAACCAGATATTCGTAGCTTTGACCCCATCCCTATGTTTATATGATTTGCTTTCTATCCCAGTATGTAATATCGCATTATCAGTGAAATATTTATCGGCACACTGCTTGGGCATGTTTATTTGGGGTTGCGGTTTAATGGAGGTTCGTTCGCTGTCTATCAACATGGCTTGTAGGTTCTTTATACTTGCTGTGTAGCAAATAAACGTTCATCATCACACTTCAGATCGATGCCACCAACACCATGATTGCCTCAACATTTTCCTGACGTTAGAAACCACATCAACACAAGAGACCTGAACACAATTCTTGAATTTACAACATTTTTCTGACAAACACTTTTATTCCTAGTGATCTAGCGAAAGTATGTAGTTTCTTTTAATACTAATATGCCAATAAAGCTGCTCTCCGATGATGCAGATTACAGTGCCTAGGGAAGCTCTAAAAAAAAAAAAAACACACACACTCACACATACACATACACACACACCACATATATTATTTAGGCATTGAGCTAGGAGGCCGCTTCCTCTAATAGAATTTGGGAACAAAATTACCGTTAATTAATGTGTCGAGAAAAGGTGCACCTTATCGTCTACACGTTATAATTTCTGTGTCATATATATACAATGTACATAGTAGACAGAAAAGGTATTGCATTTCACCCCAAAATTTGATAGAGAGATTTCACCGGAAGTACAGGTTTTAAGAGTCCCCTGGATAAAAAACGACAGTTCAGCTGCGTGTGTGTTTATTTGTGTGTCTGGACATCATAACTGAAAACAAAAAGTCGGTTAAATACCAAATTTGGTATTTAAATTCAACATCTTCCAAGGATGCTACATTAAGAAAATCATCCCACCCCAGATACTCTTTACATGGAATATTTTTCGAAAGTTTTTATTTTCTCACAAAATGGCTTTAACGGGTTTGATTAAAATACCTTATGCTTAGGATATTTTTATCACAAACCAAATGTATATCTTTAATTTTATAACAATAACCTCCAAAGACCTCTTCATTCTGGTTGAATTTTTTTATAACTGGTAAACCGTAAGAGATAGACAGGAACTTACTACACAAAAAAAGTAGATCTGGTTAAAACTCACAATTTATGTAATATATTTTTGTAGAGTTAACCATTTCGGAGTTATTCTTTGTTAGTGGTTTCAATTTAAAACTACTTAAACTTTTCTCAAATGGGAAGACATTTCGTTTCGTCTCTTTGTTATTTTACTCCTGGTGTTGCGAAGAGAACCAAATTTCAACTGTATCACATAGCGACCAGTTTTTGAAGGATTTGACTATCACTTTACTCTCGTGTATTCCCATATGCCTTTCTACTTATAAAGAAGCAAGTATTAAGGCAATTTCTGTTAATGCTTAAGTCGATTGACGTAATATAGACAAAAATAATACTTTGTAAGAATAGTTTGTTTGTGGAACAGCTGGAAAAAGTTATGTGAATGCAACATATCATCATTTTAATATTTATATTGGGGATCTAGTTTGGACCTGGAAGTAATTAGTGAATGCAAGTTTTGAAATATAAACACAACTTAACGTGCGTTTATATTTTCAGATGATTTGATTATTATCCAAACTAAAATGTCTACTTTGGAAAAATCTGTTTTTAAACTTATTTAAACTTGTGAGTGATATAATGTGAGCATTTTTAGTACGAAGTCAAAAGTAAGAATCTTCATAAGGAAAGATCCAAATAGAATAAATCCAATTATCAGCAATATTTGTATAGATCAGGTAAGCCATTTCAGCTAACTGGGATGAGATATTGGGTATGATAGGGAATATTATGTTGACAATAAAACATGTAAACTTCAGAGAATATTAGGCACAATTAATTGTATATTCCGAAACAAAACTTTAATTGGAGAAAGTTATGACTGTACCTATTGTAATATATCAGAAAACAACTCAGAATCTGAACGGTTAAATGATAAAAAAGAACAACAAAAAACAATGGGAGGAACACGTTGAAGAATGCCTGACACTAGAATTACAATACAAATTATAAAATACAATCTTAAAGGAAAGAGATCTGTGTCCAGACCCAGAAAACAACAACTGGAGGTCCTTGAAGTGGAGAAGAAGAAGACTTTCATAACCTTTTACGCTCAATAATTCTATAGTACTAATATAATGCAGTTCAGAAGACAACTCGTGCCTTAAAGACGACATGGTCTCGAATTGCTGCGCAAAATTAAAATATACACTTGCCTAAACCAAGGAGCATACATGACCATTCACAACCCCAACTACCTGCAGCAGATGGTCTGAATGAAATCAAAGATCCCTTCAATTAGTTCTTAATTCTTAATATCATTTTAGGGTTATAGTTAATTATAACGTTTGAGTTGTACTCACAAGAAGTAAAAAGCAGTGAGGAGTGAGAAGGGAGAGAGAGTGAGAGAGAATTTCAGCGTTCAGTGAATTCCCAGTGCAAATTCTGACAGGTCTGTGCACTACTGTGTTTGCCACAAACATGTCTATCTGGCTTGAAAATACCGTAGAAAGCAGCAAATATAAAAACAAACGTTGAAACTCTTATCTTGCATTTATGAGAGCAAGAGACAGTAAGATGCTGAACATTGAGGCGATAACTCCGGCCGTCTAAAAAGAAACTTAAACTCCAGCTGATTAAAGAGTTATTTGTAATTAATCAAAATCAAATTGGATCCAAATCTGAAATAATAGCCCCACGGAAATAAAATTTATACCATTTGAAAACCCTAAAATATAATGTAATTCTGCTCAGTTTTGTAAAGCCCTGTTAATAAAACAGCACTAGGCATGTGCTTTGTTTTTCTCAAGATTTCTAAGAAAGTAGCCAAACGAAAGATTAATTTTTAGTTGAGAGGAAAGCAATCGTGTGATTTTTTATTATATTCCCGTGTTCTGTAGCAAGCAGCGCGACACTAAACCCTCCAAACTAGTGGCAGTTAAGATTCTACGATTCTAAATATAGCCAATAGTTGATAAGTCGGCAAAGAAAATTACTGAATGTATAGGTTTACGAAGGTAGCTGTTATAAATGGTTGCGCGAAAATAATGTGTTAAGTATTGAATGTAAACATGAAATCGCGTGTAGAATACATGCAGTAATAAATTGTGGAACAATATGTTAAACAAAGTGACTAAGAAAAGCCATGCCTTAATGACTAGGCAACTTACACTGATAATAGAGGGTGCGGAACTACAGAGCAGTGATTAAGCGATTGTAATAAATAAAAATTGCGCACCAAGAGAAATAACATACAGTGTCCATTAGCATAAATAATATGTATTCAAAGAAGTAATACATTTGTTTCCGTCGTAAGTGTCCGATGGTTCACAAGGAAGCTATTGCGCAAGCGTGACGTCGGTAATTTATTAACAGAAAGTAACAAAGAATCTTGCAGGAAACATCGCGCCCAAAACAGTACAATGAAACTGAATTGCAGTGCTTTTCTAAGACGCCCACAAAATTTCTACACTTCTTATTCCCGGATAATACCCTCCCGTTTGGATACGCTTTCACGTAGCCGGACCAAATTCAAGCACTACCCTGAAAGTGCACACCAGGTCCACGGCAATGATTACCACCACTGGAGGCCAGTGGTTACCTTTAAGGAGGGTCAGGATCTCAGAAGAGCTTTCTAGTTGGAGGAAGCGCCTCAAATTGAAACTATGCTCTTTTTTTTTTTTTGGGATCTGCGTATGGATGAACATATCCAGGCATATTTTCGAATGTTTTCATAAAAAATTCTAATATGATTGCGATCATTGATTTGACTACCCCTCTTTATTGACACGTGCTAATAAACATTACAGATGTAAACAGTTGATGAGAAAGATCAAATCTGTAAATTTTTGTTTACATTTTTAATAATGATATTTCTTCAAAAGCTACAAAATACACCTCACGCTAGCTTACTGTTCATGGTTTGTTCAGATTGCAATGGTTAAAACGTAAGCAGAAGGCTAAAAATTATGACAAAATGCAAATATGTTGTCCTCAGTGTTACACCACATCGGATCTCAGGCAGCGCAGCATGTTTGTACTTAAATTCATCTGAGCCGACCAATATCTCTTACACGACATTTGAAAACTGAGCTCCAAGTCTCCGAAGTTAAATATAATCTTATGTTTTCACATATCCAAATAATAAAGCTTAGAATAGAAAGTAGTATATAAGGAAATACATTTTCCAAGAATAAAACTGAAGAAGCATAAATAAACTGCTTGATAGGCCTCGTGTAATGCCTGGAGCAACTCAGAGGTAATACATTAAGCAATGTTGTGATTTTAAAAATACAAGTCCTTCTTAACAGTTAAGTTCCAGCTTATTTATATTTACTAGCTTTACTTTATCGCAGTAATTTTATATAATATAACTACAATTCTTATATGCATTATTATTATTATTATTATTATTATTATTATTTGTTACTAATACAATGAACGCTTGTTTTCAGATATCTTCAATGAGTGTTAGTGTTTTGATGTTTTACAAATGCTGTTGGACGATAGGTCGTGAATGAATATGCTTTTTGAAGAACTTGGTTTGCAGTTTTCCAATCTTTGAAGAAAAAAAAAGTTTCTAAAAGCAAAATTCTGTTTATTTAACAAAATGTTTGTCTGTTTTGCATTACTAAATAAACTAATATCTAGCTCTATAAATAATCTTCTTATGTTTATCCGATTCTAAAGTGATATTCGGTATGATTTAATAAGGGTTACTACTTTATACTCATCTCCACAATTAAACGACAATTCTGCAGAAGAGCCATTGAAGCACTAGTTTCTCCTTTTATATTACAGTGAAACCCTTTAGTAGGCAGCATTTGAGCTTAAAACCTCTTGTAAACCATTGCATTTAGCTAAAAAGGACAGAGAGGAAGTTGTTTGCGCAAGGTTTACGCGTGCCTTGGTGCAGCAGTCGGATCTCTAACCTGAACCACTCGACCGCTGCACCACTATAAACATGAGTTATAAGTACTTTTTGTGCCAAAACGATTCAGTTAACAGTATTATACTGTAATCATTTGTTCATTACACTGGGTAGAACCGTCCACATAGCGCAGCGGTATCGGAACTGCTTATGGCGCAGGGGAACCAAGCCCGATTCCCGCTGGGAGCATGGGGCATTTTCCATGACAAGGACTCTTCCTCGCTGCTTTGCAGGTCTGGATGTTGTGTCCCGTAACGCGGAAAGCACTTGCATATCACCACCTAGTCGCCGCAGTCGGATTGTAGTCTCTTCCATGAACCTGTCCCGGTTCCAACCAACTTTCGGGTTGCTCTTCCTGTATCATGACGAGTAGTCTCACCTATTAATAATGCAATAGCTATACCTTCCAGTCTTATGTAATTAAAATACCACAACGCACAATAATTTTAGTCTGTATGGAAGCATATCAAAGTGATGAATATGTTGCCATGAAGCGACCACTTTTTGATTTCTCTGGCACGTATGTACAATGTACATTAAACGAATTTAGTAAAATTCAAGACTATTGTGATTATTTAACGAGGACTTTGTGGCTATGTCTTCCTTCCCCCTCTTTACCCTTTTCACCTAGTGACTCAGGAAAAAAAAAAAAAACAGGGTCAGAGAGGTCGGCTGCGATAACCAAACCTTCGACCTCTGGAAACGCCTGAGATATTTGGCTCTGTTATAGTTTCAGTTACTATTAAGGATACGGAAGAAAGATGGAGTAAAATTACCCTCGTTAGCAAAACAGACCAAAGGGCTATCATTTTCCAATGCGTGATTTTTCAGAAGGCTGTTTGTCCAGAACACTAGGACATTGTTGGCTAATAATATGGCGTTTCTATTTCGTAGAAATGGATTTCCAGATGAAGTTAAATGAGTGAAGTTATGTGGAAAGTCATACACTGCCTTCTGTTGGCTCTGTGGTGATCCGTAATGGACTGTCTAGTTTGCTTTTTCACTGCCCATAGAGCAGTTCTTGCTCTGAGACTTAATGTTAAAATGATTCATCCGACCACATTACGTGTTCCATTGTTTCGAACTCCAAATTTTGTGCTCGAGGCACCACTGCCTTCACTTTTTACGTTCTGCTCAGTTACAAGGGGTTTTACTATGCATAAACTTGTTTTATGTACTTCTCTGCGTACAGAGAAACTGGGTTCTTTAGACGTTGATTAAACTCGACATCGCTTTCTAGCAGTAGGTTTCTTATTAACGCCCTCTTGCTGCCAGTGTAGCTTTCCTGTCACTATTTCCTTTACCACACAACTGCGAAAATTATGAACATGTTACAAACATTGCGCTTCTTGCATTCCGACTGTAGCCAGGAAGCAACTTATCGTTTAGAAAAAGTAAAATAATATGTAACAAACAGGATTGTTTATTATCATCGGAGACAAGGACTTTAGCAGAATGTTTTTTTTTAATGTGTTAATATCTTAAAATTTAAAATGCATATTTACGATTTACATCTTTCTGTTTGGAACGACGCAGTTTCATGTTACTGTTTACTTTTATCTATATGTACTATGTACATAGTTTGTAGAGAAGGTGTTGCATTCAACCTAAATTTTTGATACCGAGATTTTACCGGAAATACACGTTTAAGCGTCCATTGTTTAAAAAAAAAAATTTAGAAAGAGAACGAAAAGTCGGTAAAATACGAAACTAAGTATTTAAGTTTAATACCTTCCAGGGATGCGACACAAAGATTTTGATAAAATTCCCCCCCAAACTACCTTTTAGATGGAAAATATTTCCAAAATTTTTATTTTCTGAAAAATGGCTCTAGCGATTTTGATTAAAGTACCGTATATTAAATATATTTATATAGCAAATAAAATGTATATCTTGAATTTTATGGGAACAGCAACAATGAGTGCAGGAGCTAAATGTGGTTATTGTTTTTCTAAACTTCTCTTTCTTTTATTTTCTATTATGACATTGTTGTGCAAGTTACCTATAATAAACATGCCGGAATTCAGTGTTCCTTTATGTAGTAAATTGCAAAGATACAGAAATATTATGGAATCCGACGTACTAATGGTAAAATACTTGTGTGCAAAATATGTGAGCAGGCAGTGAATTGCGAAAACAACTATTTCATTTCTCAACACATCCGTACAACCAAACACAAAAACTGTGCTACTGTTAGACTGAAAAATTCAATGCCATAGCGCGGATCTCTATCCGTTGCTCCCACTGAGCTACCATGACAACATGCTGGCACAGCATTAAATTTCTCAACTGATTCGCAAGTTTCCCAGTAAAACACAAGGTGATTGAAATTACTTTGAGATGAAAAATCCCACTGGCGACGTACAATGTCGTAAGTACTTTGAGTCCCGGGCTTCATAGGAGAGCCAATTATGGTCAACTGGTGTTAATTTACTGGCTGGAGTATAATCAACTGCGACTGAAACGTCCACTAGAGCACTTCGACCTCGCTGCTGCCACCGAAGATGTCTGCCGTAGTCGCAGACGAAACGTCTAGGAAGAAGAAGGAGGAGCCCAGTAGACCACGGCCCACACGCCCGGATTATACTCCAGCCGTATTGACACCGGCCGTGAAAGCCTAAGAATTTTGGTGTTAATTTAGTTTTTTTTTTTTTTTTTTTTTTTTTCCCCACACAAGCCGTGTGTAGGACAGGAGTTGGATAAGTTGAGGAATTTAATGCTATGCCGGCATTTTGCCATGGTAGCTCGGTGGGAGCAACTGGCTACAGATCGGGAAATACGTGGTTCAAATCCCGGCTATGGCATTGCATTTTTCAGTCTGACTTATTCATCCGTTCTTTTGGAAAATTATAACCTCTTAGGCTGCGCTGGTTTGCAACTTTGGTTAAATGGCTCACTCATCTCATATTATCATTTGTGCACATTTAGCCGCAGGTATAGCCTGTCTCAATCTTCAAAGATGGTATAGAGTTAAATAGGATATCTCTGTGTCTATCTAACTTTCATTAATTTCGTCCCTTTTCTTTCCTTTCGCGCGGCAGCTAACTTGCTAATAATATGGTGTAAGGATTATGTGTTTCATTTTCAGCTTTGAAAACAATATCTTTTGCGGGATTTTCTTTTCCATCGGATTACATTATTCTTAGAGACGTTTAGATATCCATGGATCCACTTGTGTTTCCAGCAACACTCTGATAGTTTCTGCTTCTATACTTATCACGCAATGATAATACACTAAAGGTCAGAACGCAACAGTATTTTTTTCTTAGGTAGAATAAACTAGAATGTTGATACATCTATAGTTTACATTCTCTATCTCTAATAAGAGGAGGGTTATGTTTTTCATTTTTTGCTTTCCCTACACGGAATATGTACATAGCTTATAGAGAAGATATTGTATTGGACCCAAAAAATCCATACCGAAATTTCACCGGAAGAACATGTTTTAAGACCCCTGAATCCAAAAAAAAAAAAAAAAAAAATTTAGAAAAATGTCCGTTTGTTCGTCTGTCTGTGTGAATGTGTGTGTCAGTGGGTAGCATAGCTCAAGAATGAAAAAACCGTTAAATACCAAATGGTATTTAATTTCGGTATCTTCCAAGGATGCGACACTTAAGATTTTCAAGAAAATACCCTTACACCCAATTACACTTTACATGGACAATTTTCGAAAATTCTGATTTTCTCAAAAATGGCTCTAATGATTTTAATTAGAATCTCTTATATTTAAGATATTTACATGACAAATAAAGTGTATATCTTCAATTTTCGGGGAATAGCCTCTGAAGACATGTTTATTCTGGATGAATTTTGCGGAATTTTACATAAGTGGTAAACCGTATGAGATAGACCAAAACTTTACTTAATAAAAATATAGATCTTGTTAAAACACACAATTTGTGTTATGTACATTTTTTTCGTGGAGTTGACAGTTTTTGGATATTCGTTGTTATTGATTTCAGCTTTAAAATACCTTTACTTTTCTCATACATGAGTATGTCAACTCATGTCCATACAAATAAAGGTACTTCAATCACATAGCAATCAACTTTTAAAAGATTTGACAGTCGATTTAGCCCATGTTTTGAGGCTAAAGCGAGAATCAAATCTTTTAACATCTGGTCACTATGTGAAACAATTGAGGTTCGGATCGCTTTGCATGGTCCCGTTTGAGAAAAGTTACTTAAAATTGAAACCAATAACAATGAACATCTTGAAAACGGTTAACTCTAAAATAAAAAAGTACATGACATAATTTATGTGATTTAGCGAGAGCTACATTTTTGGTGTAATAAGTTTTTTTGTCCATCTCTTACGGTTTAACCGTTATGCAATTTTCTACAAAACTCAACCAGAATAAAGAGCTCTTCAGTGGCTATTACCAACAAATTCAAAAGATACATTCTATTTGTGATTTGAATATCTTTAAAATGCTGTATTTTAATCAAAATTGTTAGATCCATTTTGAGAAAATAAAAAAAAAAAAAAATCGAAAAATGATCCATATAAAGGGTAGTTGGGGTGGGGGATTTTTTTTTTTTAAATCTTCGTGTTGCATTCCTGGTAGATACTGAGCTTAAACATCAAGTTTGATGTTTAATCGAATTTTCGTTTTGGAACTATGCTATCCACAGGCACACACGGACCTTTTTCTAAAATTGCTTTTTTCGTACTTAGGGAATCTCAACACATATATTTCCGGTGGAATCTTGGTATTATATTTTTGGGTAAAGTACAATACCTTCTCTATCCACTATTACCTTTTCATATGTCCAGAGAAAGTAAAAAATTGGTTGTTGGGCGGGCATGCTGCCTCGTTTAATCTCTTATTTGGTCAGTGTATCCTGTTTATTGATCCAGCTTGGTTTTCCCCTCAAATGGATAAATCTCTAAAAATTACCTCAGAATAAGGATGACTGACATTCTATGTTTCAGCTGTTTCTGTTTCAGTCCCTGCAAATGCACTCTCTGTGTGCAGCCGTCCTTAAAATCACATCGCATCGAAAATTAACTTAAATTTTCTTTTTAGGAAAAGCTGATATCTTGCTTCTGGTTCGTCATTAGTGCCTAATGAATATAGGTTTATGTGATACTTCTTGCACAGTGTTCATAGTTTGCGTGGGTTTTATGAAATGTCACTTGGTTTAATCATGGATGAGCCGCAGAAGTTGGGCAGCTAACCCGGTTTAACCCGAAACCAGAGCGGTGCACAAGCCGCACAGTGCAAAGAGTAGAGCAGTGTAATACAATTATGATAAAGTAGCTGTATCTCTATCAGTGGTATGGAACAACAGCCCTCTGAATATAGATCAGGGCCAAACCCACTGCAATTTGCTGCTAGTTTGCATTCAGCTGCGGTGGGCACATCAATGATTGGGTAACTGACTCCATTTCCGTTTGCTTTATCACGTGACCGTAAATATTTGGACCGATACAAAGTATTAATTTACGCAGCGTTTCTTTAAATATGGATACAGCAGATAATGCAACTTGAACCGCATTGATTGGCGAATCGTGGAAGGGTCGTTGTCGCATGTCATAATAAACTATTGGGAAGAGGTTTTCGTGTTAGTATACCAGAGGTTGTCTACACCACCCACATTCTTACTGACATCTTCGTTTGAGAGCGTCGGTCCGTCGAATTTTGTAACGATAACGAAGTTCGTAGTTGACTCTCGCATGGGAAGACTTCTGGCAAAACATTATAGATATGGGGTCTTTTTGACTAAGGCGATTCTAGCATCTGTATGGAGATAAATCCATTGTTTTTAACGCCCGCTTTTACTACCATGACAGCCCAGGCGATGACACTGGTGATACATGAATAAAGATGAAACACCGGTGGAATGAGATGGCGGGGGAGAAGTCGGAGAAAACCCGCCCCTGCGCCGCTTTGTCCATCACATATGTCACATGCGGTCGCTTGGGGTCGAACCCTGGCCGTCTAGGTGAAAGGCGAATGGTCTAACCCCTCGGTCACGGCGCGGCTAATTCCATTGTTGCATGCTATAATTAAATTACGTATAAGTTGTAACTGGCGACGCCGTGCCATAGTGGTTAGACCGCTCGCCTCCCACCTAGGCGGCCCGGGTTCGATCCCAGGCGCCCGCATGTGGGATTTGTGCTGGACGAAACTGCGCCTGAGCGGGTTTTCTCCGGGTCCTCCGATTTCCCCCAACACTCATCATCACCTTTCCTATCATCCATTTCGCTTTCATTTCATATCATCCTCTTCCTCATGCTCATGCTTGGCTACGGGGCGACCACTCGTTCCAGGTTCTTCATTCTATGCTTACGTACTTCTGACTCCGAGGCATCCGCTTGCAAGTCCTGGGGGTGTCAGTCCTATATAGAGGGAGGGTAAGCCGACTACGAAACGTAATTAGTTGTAATTATGTGCTAGCTATGTTGTAATCTGAGGTGACGTGAAATATCTGCAGTTTCACGTTTTATATTCCTGAATCCTGCTTGCGCACATCAGGTGGCACTATGTCCGCTCCTAAAGCGCGTCTCGACCTTTGAAGACAGTACATATTAAATGTAGCTCACTGTTGCCACATGAACCATAATACGTTAGAACTTTGGTTGGCGCTCACTAACGCCGGTCACCATGACTGCGCTAAAGTGCCTCGCTTTGGTGCTTCGTGGCGCAGGGGATCACGGGTGCGAGTCCCGCCTTGGCCATGAGTGTTTATATGTTTGTAAAATGTGTATATGTATGTGCGTGTATTAGAAGCAAAAAGAAAACGGCAATCAAATAGAAAACAAAGTAAATATCAGGAAATGAAAAATGAGGAAAGGGGAATAGAGCGCTGGAGTTCCAACAAGACTCTGGAACTGTATTAAAAAAAAAAGAAGTTGCAATAACTGTACCAGTGCAATATCATCTTGTGAGATTATACATTACCAAATAGTGAACCATTTGCTATTTAAGCTCATTGTAAGACATTTATTTTTCACCTGCACTTTCTCTCTTCTCTTTATAAACTTTATTGGCATAAATATAAAATATGGACATATAAACTGATAACAATTTTAATTTCTTCGGGGCATCATCATTGTTTACAAAATGATATTCAGTTTGGTAGAATGTTCTAAAACAGTAAGAATGAATGATGCGCCGCACGTGTTGTGCGCTATTACATTGTATTGCTCTAACCTAGTGTGTGTTTTTCTTTTTCTTTCTGTTTAATAGCCATCTTACACATCCTTTCATTTACTTGTTTTTTTATCCTGTCCATTACTGTTTCTGAACACCTGGAAGCTGTATCTGTTTCATTGATTCCCTTACTATCATTCAGTTTACTTGAAAAATCTAACGTATTCATTATTAATTTGCGTTTTTCATAGTTCACAAACATTTTGTCTCTTCCAAGCTTTTCCTTCTGTATCTATAAATATTTAAGTTAAATACAAAATAAATAACCTATATTAACACATCAGAGTGTTCCACACGCTATAAGCACTTCCTAGATCACCTTTACCGTAGCATGCTATCTGCTAGCTGCCTGGCAATTGTGAGCTGCATAGATAGAAGACTAGTGCTATAGACTATGATGCTAGAAGTTAAAGGATTTCGGCTTGCTTTAAAACCTTCTGCAACCCTTGTCAACATTTTCCCTCCTTGGTCTCCTTGGAAATAATAAAAAAAAAAAAATCTTGTTGCCTGACATTTCTATTGCATTGCCATAACATGTTCCGTAAATCTTTGATTTAAAAATCATAACGCTCACAGCTGAGGTATAAAAGTTGTGGCGTTCTGACTTTTGGTTTATTAATTACTGCGCGATAAGCAAGAAGCAGCAAATATCGGAGTTTAACCCAAAAACACGCTTTCTTTGGAATTGGGATCCACAGAAATCTAAAAGGGTGCACGAAGCGGAGCCAGGGCGGGTTATCTCCGGGCCCTCTGGTTTCTCCCACCACTCTGCTACCATTTTCTCCATCATCACTTTTCCTATCATCCACTTCCTCACGCTCATGCCTGGCTACGGTCCAACCAATCGTTCCAGGCTCTTCATTCTGTGGTTTTGTGTCTTTGAGCTCCCCGACAGGCTTCTGACTCCTAGGCATCCGATTGTAAATTCTAGGGGGTAGTCAGTCCCACAAATACGGGGAGGGTAAGCCGACTACGAAAAAACAATATTAGCAACTTGGCGACAGCAGAAAAGGACGAAGCTAATGGCACCACATATACATTAGATAGAGAAAGAGATATGACATTTAGCTTCATGCTGTCAAGGTTGGGACAGGCTACAAGAGAACCCGTACTAGTTTCCTGAATACCATTATCGTCTGCACATGCACTTTATCTCCGACCTTATGTATCCTCCTCTATCACATCCTCATCAGGATCACTCTCATCCCTGGGCCGCGCCGTGGCCGAATGGTTAGACTATTCGTCTCTCACCTAGGCGGCCCGTGATCGATTCCAAGCGGCCTGATGTGGGATTTTTGGTGGACAAAGCGGCGCAGGAAACGAATTTTTTCTCCGGTTTTCCCCACCATCGCACTCAACCGCTGCTCCATCTTCATTCCACGTATCATCAGTGTCATCACCTGTGTGCCATTTTTAGTAAAAAACGGGCATTAAACATTAAAAAAAAAACTCACCTTATTTCCAAAAAATTGATCCATTATCATTATGATGTATCTATATATCTGCTAAAGCCTGCTGGAGACTGCCTTTCAAAGTGCATGTTATCATCCATGAAGCACAAAATGTAATGCCACTTCAACAAAGCGCAACTCCTAATTGTGAATTTGTTACAACAGTGTGCGATTATATGTTTTCTACAAACTGATTACAACAATGGAAATACAAAGGTCTGTTGAAACGGTGCATTGTTGCTAAGTTTTTATTTTCGTAATAAATTTAAAGTATAACGCTGAATATCATAAAGTGTATACCTATGGAATTTTCTTACCCCATTGCAAAAATTTAAAATTATTGTACTACGAGCCGTGGCACAATCATATATATTTTGCTCGGCTATAATAAAACATCCGTAAAAGGCATATCCGGAGGATCAGGAACTTAAAACTGATTCTATATTCCTAGTTAAAACAGCCTTGGGGCTTAAAAGGACCCCAAACTCCAAGAGAGGGTAACTTACCTAGGAAATACAAATGATGCAGAGTGTAAAACATATTCTGAAAATAGGTCCGTTAGACTGTGGCAACCAAAGCCTAAAGAGCTATACTATGTTCACCTTACGTTTTACTTACCATCCTAGTAACTACTACAGATAAAAGTTCACGTTGTGTCTGAGTTTATTAAGGAGTGTGGTAATAAGTACTAAATTTATCTGTTAACTCGAATACAAAGAGTATTGACGGCTTGCGCAACGGAAAGGTTAGAGCAGGCATTTTTTGTTAAAGTTCTAAAGGGTTGTTTTCGATCTCTGGTAACGAATTTTCGTTTGAATTTTGTCTCAGAAAATTCCATGTTTAGCACGTAACATGCTCAATTGGATTTCCTTTCATTATAGCCAGACCTCGGCACCTTAATTTCAGTTGCAAAAGGCGTTTACGGGGTACAACAATGGCAGCCTTTTCCATCTCCTCTTTACAAGCTTTCCACAAGCCGTTTATAGAAATTGGACGCTCCTTTCCCAATACTCGTTTTAGGAGTACAAATGAAAAAAATCCACAGATGATGTTAGAATGTTGCTGAAAGGAACAGCATGTACTCCTGTTTCTTGCTCCATTGTCATCAAAAAATCCAGGCTTGAACCTGATATATGACTGGAAGCCTTATTCAGGAGCACCCAGACGTTATTTTTGTCTGCCCCATGGATGTCATTAGGCAAGTTTGGTTTAGAACGTTCTCCTGATAGTATTGGCAGTTGATTTTGACCTGTTTAGTATCTCGGCAAATTGTCAATTTTCCACTGTAACAGTTACGGAGATTTTCATAAATCCTTTGGAAAAGGTTTGCTTACATTCAGAGTGCTATATTTGAAACATTTTCTCTGCCTTTGGGCGTAGTAAATTGTATGGGGTTTGTTGCAGTTGCTGAGATAGATGTATGCTGCATCCAATGTCACAACAAACTTCCATTTTTCCCCTACATGTGTTCCCTACTGTTTGTACTACGCCCTGAAATGTGACGAGGCAAACTTTGTGAATTCTGCCTTTATGACACTTTTTCCAATTTCAAATCCCCGTTGACTAAGGTGTTAACAGTTTTTGATGATGTTTCTAACTTGTATGCAGGGGTCGCTGTGTAGCTGGCTTACTGTCTGACACAAAAGTTTTGACCTTTTTCTACATGGCTGCAGTACGGCTAGCAGCAGGTCGCGGGTTTGCCTGATTAGTTCCTTTTTGGGATTACCCCATACGGATTTCTCCCATTTTATTTACAAAAACTTACCCTTTTCTTGGGAACAATAACACTCCTTGTACGTCACAATAATAGCAGTATAGCTGTGGTTTGCATCGGAATTCAGCGACATTGTAGCCTTTCCCAAATGGTTCGACTTGCTTCAGCATTATTGCAGCTGGCGGATGCTAACTCTTGGCAGGCAAGGCTGTGAATTATGTGTGTTTTTTCGCGCAAATCACTGAGTTTGGCTCACAAGCAGTAGTACCACAACACACTTGCAAATTCGTTTCCAGAGATCGGAAACACACTTGCGAAAGATAGATTTGTATAATAACGCCAATGAAGTTGGTAAAGGCATTAATTCGTAACCTCAGTGCACTTCTTTAAAACGTACATTAGAATTCTCTGTGTAGAATAACAAGAACAGCAAGAAATTTCAACTTTTGAGCAAACTGCGGAATCTCACTTCACTGAAGAAAAATAAAATGCGTCTCTGTTATATTTTTTTTCGCCTAACAACTGATATCTAAGAACGCTCAACAATAGGACGATGTACTCCAAGTAAGCAACTGGATATGAATAAGAATTCAAATTTTTATAAAAACTAAAATTACCTTAGGATTATCAACAAGAGTATGCAATCTATAATCCTCTTAGCATATGTTAACTATATATTGCATTGTCTGAAGAAACAGACACCAAGGTTTTATGAATTTCCTTTTTTTAGCTGAATTCATTATACATCCTACGTTCTTGCCTTGAAATTTTTTATTTATTAAAATGGGGTCTTTGAATCACAAAGCAGTAAAACATTTTGAATTATCGAGAATATTTTTAAATAGAACGATAGAGTAAAACGTTTTCAAATATGTTTGTCATTTTATCGCTTGCATTAGCTGCTAGGTTTAGATTTGCAAGACGATTTTCTTCCATCTTGTTTCTTACTTATACACCAAAACTTGTTGTTCTTTCTTGAAAACACATTATAGCATTCTGAATAGTGACCTTAAATGCATCTTTTGAATGTATAGCTGTGGATAGTTATAAGTATGTATAATTGTGGATAGATCGACTAACGATTGCAAGCAGTTGGCACGCACAACCGTGATCTTTGGATCATTCTTAGCCAACCAGTGCGCACTTCATCCTCCAGGCTATTTCCTGTGAAAAATGTAGCCACTTAAACATGGCATGCCGAGCAGAATGGCTCAGGTGGTTTCGTCTGTTGCCCGCGTTCTGGAGGTTTCAATCCCCGTGTCCGGCCTTCCTGGCCCATGGATTTTTTGGGGGTTTCTCCGGGTCATCAAGTGAATGCTGGGAAAGTTCATAACAGCCCTCCAATTCCACGTCCCTCCATGTTGTTTGCATTATTATTTCATTCATTCACCTGCCGTTGGTCTCTCTCAGGGTTGGAAGTGGCGGCGATAAGGCCTGGCAAGGAAAAAGTTGTTTACTGTAACTCTCTGCGTCTCCCGACTTCGGCTCGTGGCCGGGGTAAAAGGGCATTGTGAGCGTTGGACCCTATGCGGGCCGGGTTCCCCGGTCTGCCTGTCCGACTGTCGGGAAGTTTCAGTCTAGTAACTGAAGGGCCTTATCATTGCTGTGCAATTGTTTCTGGTTCCGTGCGTCCGGCGTATCCTCTCATCTCATCCCTTCTTTCAGGGCGTACCCCGTTGTAGGATATAGCCACCGCATAGCTTCGGTGTCGAGTTACCTCTGTCTGTACCCTTTCCTTTTCCAATAAACTCAGCACTGGGACCAAAGGAGTCGACACCACAAAATCGTTACAGCATTCCTAACATGTTGGTAAAGTATTTGTCTAATGTTTGCAGGATTTCATGTTTTCTCTTTGCAACACTGTGAGATTTTGTAGTTTCGACATATTATTCAATTCACCTTCACAACAAAGCCAAGAGTTTTGCTTATATTGTCAGCAAACAACTGTTGCTTACTGGGACGAGAGAATAACTCTCACTGCACAGCACCCCGTCACCATGTATCCGACCACAATGCCCCCAGGATAAGGATAACTCACGGATGGGGGCCCAGGCAGTCGGCAGAACACCACACATAGATTCTTGGGGCCCTTTGCGATTTACGTAATCCCAATGAGCGAGGGATTCAGGGAGAGACCCGAAGGGCGAACAGATCCAGATGATAACGGGCGTAAGCATGGAGGAGTTCCGAACAGTTAAATATTGCACGCCTACGACGCCGCCTGGGATCATCCCACAAGCACGAGCTTCCGGGAGTCCCCCCTAGGATTTTTGTTCCGAATCACCGGAAGGTGGGTCTCAATAGAGTGATTCTACGCCGACGGCCGGGATAAACCTCTTGAATAAACAAGCTACCGCCCTGCCGCAATCCGCGGAACACCATCGCCTGCTCCTTCAACCCTGAATCAGAAGACAAGGAAGTGCTGGGAACAAGAGACGGTGATCAGCATGTAATCCAACATTCGCCTGGCGACCCGGAGAAACCCGCCATAAAACGCATGTGTCAGGAAGCCCAGCCACGGGAATCACACCGCGACTTACCGTTTGCGAGTCGTACATATTATCGCGAAGCAAGAGCTTAATGTGTGCGGTATTGTTAATTAATAACTTATGTATTAGCAAGTTATTTTATATAAAGCGTCAAGTAGGGTTATTGTGGAAATTACTCCTCAAATACTAGGGCCATCCACAAAGTGATAGACCAGTTGGCATAACTAAATGATTACGAAGAATATCAACACAAAACTTTATCTACAAAGTTATAGAATTTTCTCAACGTAATCTCCATTCTGTCAAGATATTTATTGTCACAGGTACCAGTTTTTCAATACCGATGTTATACTTTTCTACCGCCAAAGAACTTACTCGTTTCTTTGAATGCACAAAATGTTCAGCCACTCGAATTTCATAGGCAAATAACACAAGTGTATGGTGACAATGCAATGAAAGTATCTTCAATGAGGAAATGGCGCTCAATTTACAAGTAATCAAGGAAGAACCAGTGTGTGCGATAAAGACCGGAGTGGAGGTTCATCAATCGTTATGTAGGAGTTGAAAGCAAATATTGATAAAAGAATTAAGAAAAACCGGTGTTTCACTTTGGGCAGCGTACATGACTTTTTGTATGAAAAGATTTCCGAACCGATGAAGACCTCAAAGTGACAGTGACATCTTGTCTCATATCTTTAACGGTGAAAGAGTACATCATCTGCATTGAAAAACCGGCACCACGTGACAATAAATACCTTGACAGCAATGACAATTACGTTGCAAAATGGAGCAAGATACTGTAACTTTGTAAATAAAGTTTTGAGTTGATAGCTTCCGTTATTGTTCAGTTATGCCAAATTGTCTGTCACTTTCTGGATGGCCCTCGTATAAAGGCTTGAAACAAGAAATATTCGTTTCGTAGTCTGCTTACTCGCCCCGTATTCGGAGGAATGACATCCCCCTAGGACTTACAAGCCAATACCTAAGGGTCAGAAGCCTGTCGGGGAGCCAACGGCACGAAACCACAGAATGAGAACCTGTTACGAGGGGTCGGTCCGTAGCCAGGCGTGAACATGGGGAAGTGGATGATGTGAAATTAAAGCGAAATTGATGAGAGGGAAGTTGATGATGGAGCAATTGGAGGAATGAGTGGCGGGGGAAATCGGAGGACCCGGAGAAAACCTGCATAGACGCCGCTTCGTCCTCCAGTAATCCACATGTGGGATCGAATGCAGGCCGCCTAGATGGAAGGCGAGCGGTCTAACTACTCAACCACGGCGCCGCCAACAATAAATATGTTATTCTATTTCAGCAATTACGAATTATTTTCATTGTTTCACGAGTTTCTGCTATAAAAGTTTGTCCCTTATTTATATTATCTCTTTTTTTAAACAATATATATTATGATAAAGCGGTTATTTTAAAAGGAGTCGGTGGTAATTTAAACTAATTCAAAATGAAACTCTACCTAATTCAACATTTATAAGGTTAGGTTGTCATATTACTGTGATTACTTCCAAAGTGATACACGTAAAGCTGCTCACGCAGGATATTTGCACACCAAGAAAGAATGCGCGGAAGTGATGATTTCTAGTTACTAAAATGCATCACAATGCTATGGAAGCCTTGGTGTGTGTACACGTTAACACTGGGAAATAAACGATTGTTCGATATCAGAGTCCACAGGCATTATGATATGGTTTGGCTAGCCTAGGACTGCGGGACGATAACGCGTTAAATTATTTATGTGCCATAATTGCTACACATTTTCCATTATGGCCGCAATGGGAGGAGTAAGAGGAAAATACAGAACCAATATGTTGCAATAATTTTTGCTTAATGTTCCATTATTAAATCGAACTCACACTGGCACGTCATCAGCACGTTCGGCTGACTCCGGTGCTGTTTCATTACCATCTCTGAAACGTCTCTTTCAATGTTGCAATGTTTAGATCACTTAAGATCTTGACGAAACAAACAATACAAAATACTCCTGGTTGTTCATAAAATTACAGCTTCTAAGTGTTGACGTAGTTTCAGTTCTCTTTGCTATTCAGCAGTTTTTAGTTTTATTTACACGCATTATGCACATAATGGGTAGAGAAGGTATTGTATTCCACCCGAGAAATTCAATGTCGAGATTCACCGTAAATATGTGTTTTGAGGTAACCATGTAAAAAAAAAACATTTGTAGAGACAGGTATGTTTATGTGTGTGTGTGTGTGTGTATGTATATGTGTGTGTTTGTGGTTCAGCTTAAAAGCCAAAAGACCGTTAAAACATTGTAATTAGGTTTATTATCTTCCAAGGATGCAAAATGAAGATTTTCATGAAAGTCTCCCACCAAAACTACTCGTTATATGGACGTTTTTTCTTTGTTTTTCTTAAAAATGACTTCTACGATTTTGATTAAAATACCGTATATTATAGGTACTTTACTAGGGAAATAAAACGTATATCTTGAGTTTTCAGGGAATAGTCTTTTAAGACCCCATCGTTCTAGATGAATTTTACATAACTAATAAACCGCAAGAGAATACAAAAACTTACTACACAAAAACTGTAGTTCTCGTTAAAACACACAATTTATGTCACCTACATTTTTTGTGGAGTAAGCAGCTTCCAACACATTCCTTGTTATTGGATCCAGTTAGAAACTACTTAAACTTTTCTTGAACGTGAAGTTATATATTTTTTGTTTGTTTTACTTCTAGCCATGCCAGAATACCGAACTTCAATTGTTCACATAGCGCCCAGCTCTTAAAGATTTTGACTTTAGCCCAGTGTACATCTTCTTTCCTTTATGCTTACATGAAGCAGGTATTAAGGCATTTTCTGCTAATGTTTATCTCAATTAGCATGATGTACATAAAATAACTTTTGTAAGAATATTTTTTTACAGAACATGTAGAGAAAGTGAATGAAATACGAATCGTACATACAGTTTTTTTTTTCTTTCAAAGTGATGAGGGACATGGCTTTTACGTATAGTGAACTTTCGCTACGATATTTTCTGTTGAATGCGGGAAGATGTCTAATTCGTGAACCAGTAAACACCCTGCCTGCCCTAGGCGATTCAACTGTTTATCACAATTATTTGTCTTATTTTAGGATCGCAACCTAGTTCAACATGCGTACTACCCGAAGTGTTTAAATGGCTCCAGTGTGGAATGTATTAATAGCTAGTACTGAAAGTTTCCAATTTTTTAAACCAATTAAAAGAACATTAAATGTAACTCAATATATTCGAGTTTTAGCGTAGTCCTCACAACTTTCACATTAAATAGAATACGTTCACATAAGTGTGTAAGACTGCGTGCGCGTGCGCGTGTTTTTGAGAACTTCTGTACCCCAAGGTTAATAGTACAGCACTGCTTCACACTGTATCCTTTTGGAGCTCTAAAATAAAACAATGTTATGATGTTAAGTCTGTATTTCTTGAAACATAAATTTAAATTATATTTCCCAAGTACAACCAAGAAAATGATACACCACCTAGACAATCAAATAAGTGGCTAGAGAGGGAGTATTTTACGAGCCTATTGTGCATATATCCTTATGGTGCTGTTCCTATCCTGCAAGATACAGACTCGTAAATCACACCTTGCATGGTTCTTCCCAGGCACATGATACCACAATGCTTGAGCTTTTGCGGATTAATTCAACTTCTAAATAGTTTATTCATGCTTTTAAATTAAGCACACAAAATTAACTTTCAACCATGAATATTATATTAAACCTGCAATGATTTTAAAGACCTTTAAAAGTGCAGAGTGCCTATATTTAGTTTCTTCGTCTAAAACAGCTAGGCTTTTACAGGAGCTGAAATTCCTAGTCATAATTCACCGCAATTACAGAACTTGAAGGAAATTTTGCCTGGCAGAATATTGGTCATTCATCCCTATCTCCATAAATTAATGAAAGGAATGAATCCGCTCTCTCCATCCTAATTGCTGTTGGTAATGTCTGATCTGTTCAATGAACAACTCTCAAACTGCTGCATGTAACACTTATTTTGGGACTTTAAAAATACTATTGTTATATTCCAAATTTGTGAGGTTTACTCAGTAGAAAATGCAAAAAAACAAGGCACAATCTTTGTCAGAATACTCACGTGTACATATACGAAAACGGGGATAAGTGAAGACTTCCCTCCCACACTGGAACAAGTAGCTGAGCTTTATGTAAATTCATATTGCATTCTGGTTCAATTATAGGCAGGTTGCCATGAATACCTAAATCGTGGTTGCCTTGTTCTTATTTTAAACTATTATTAATTTTACTTTAATTTCAATCTTTCCCCTACTTTCGGCGGTATCTTCAGACACAGAGAAATGACAAATATTGCGCTGCGTAGAGTCTGCATTCCTATTTGTAACGATTGAATATTAGAGCTATATCATGATGCAAGGACTCCGTACAATCATATGTATATCGTTCATCCAATGATGCATGGACATCCATCGACCAATATGTCGGCCGTTTTCAGTGAGTTACGGACTCCGCGCGGCCGATGTAGCGGTATTTTTAGTGAGGCATGAAAAACGCAGACCAAATATATAGTCGTTTTCAATGAGTTATAGTCCCCATCGATCAATGTATTGGTTGTTTTCAGTGTGAAATTGCATGACCAAACATATCATTCGTATTCATTGAAATATAGCCTAAAATTGACCAATGTAGGTCGTTTACAGTATGGCGTGGACTTCGTGTGACCAAATATATCGTTCATTTTCAGTTGAGGTATATGTTAGTTCTCATCGACCAATATGCCGGTCGTTGTTTTCATTGTGGCTTGAACTTCGCGCGATTAAATATGTCGTTCGTTTTCAATATAGTATAAATTCCCATCGATCAATACATCGGACGCTTTCAGTGAGGCCTGGACTCCGCGCGACTAATATAACATTCGTTCTCACTGAAGTATAGACTCCCATCGATCAATGTATTGGTCGTTTTCAGTGAGGCATAGACTCCACGCAGCCAACATATCGGTCGTCTTCAGTGAGGCATAGACTCCGCCCTCCCAGTATACTCGAATGTAGGTTTGCAGAGTGGCATAGGCTCTGTGAAACCAGTTGCTGGTCATTTTGAGTGGGGCATGGACCATGTGTGGCCAATGAGTTGGTATTTTTTTGCAGGGAAAGGGCACCCTGTAATAGCTATATATGCCGTTTGCATTGAGATGCGTCGCCCTCCGTGATGTAATGGTTACCATGTTGACTTCATATACCCAAGGTCGCGGGTTCAAACCCGGCGGAGGACGATGGATTTTTTCGGGTGTAAAAATCCTTAGCATGGCTTCCTTCGGAAGGGAAGTAAAGCCGTTGGTCCCGTGTCGTAGATTTACGGCACGTAAAAGAACCTCAAACCTGATAGAGAGGCCTCTGAGCAAAATTAAGCGGTCTTTCACGCCCAATATAGAATAGGACGCTGAGAACCACAGTAGTTAAAGAGTGTCCATAAATAACACGCCATTTACATTTTTATTTGCATTGAGATAGGAAACCTACTCGACAACTATAAATATCTGTCGATATTTCAGTGATGTGCAACCAATATGTCGGACGATTTCGGTGAAATATATTATTCTGCTCAAACAATATATCTTGTTTATAATAACTCACTCCAGCAATATATTTGTAGGCTTTGTGAGACATGAATTTGGTGCAACCAACATTAAGGTTCTTTACAATAAGCATAACAGCTGTGTGACAAACATGTCGTTTGCAGTGAAGCATGTACTCCACGCAAGCAAGATATTAGTAATTTTGTAGTGAGATATGAACTCCATGTGACAAATACCCGTGTGTGTGTGTATGTACATATATATCGTTTGCAGTAAAGCAGGAACTTCGCATGCGACGAATGAATTGCACATTTATAATGAGACTTCGACTCCGCGCCACCATATCGTACCCACACTTGTGGTGACATGTTCTTCGGAATACCAATATAAAGGCTGCCTGTAGTGAGCATCTAAACTATCGGTCGTTTGAAGTGAGGCAACCAATATATCAATATTTTGTAGCGAGGTGTGCACTCCACGTGTCGAGCAATGTATCGGCCTTTTGTAGTGAGATATGGTCCTCTACGAGACGATATATACGAAGTTTGTAGTGAGTGATGGACTCCCCGTGCCCATTATTTCTGACGTTTGTACCGAGGTTGCACTTCGCGCGACCAGTGCAATAAATGCTTTTAGTGAGGTACGTGCTCCGCGCAATTAAGGTATCAAATGCTTGAATGAGGTATGTACTTCGCTCGATCAATGTACCGAATGTTTGTAATGAAATATGGACCCTGGGTGGCAAATATATCCACAGTTTATAGTGAGGTATAAACTCCTCGTAACCATTACATCTGACTTTTGTAGCGAGGTATGGACTTCGTGTGACCAATGTACCAAATGTTTGTAATTATGTATGGACTTCTCACAACCAGTATATTGACGTTTGTAATTAGGTATGAACCTCGCGCGAACAAGTTGCCGAATGTTTTTTGATTGAGATACGAACTCTGTGCAATCAAGTGCCAAATGTTTGTAGTGAGGTATGGGCTCCTCGTTGCCAGTACTATCAGACCACAAGAAAAAGGCGAGCAAGAAGAATGTGCTGCCAAAAATATTTTATGCCCTGGTGATAAAGTTCTTGCATACTCGCACATTAAACGTAAACATCGTTGTCAGAGAGCTAGCGGCTAACAATGAGAACCTGGAAATTCGTAATTATACGTATCGTAGCAGTAGATGTGGCAGGAAGGGTGACTTGCATACATACATATATTTTGTAGCAAACAAATGGACTACATGAGCAGTAACCCCCCCTCTTATTCCTGACTCCTCCCGGCTTCTTCTCGTGATCCAACAGTAAATCCGTCGTTTGTAGTGAGCTATAGACCTCGTATGACTGATGGGTGTGACTTTCAGTAATGGTGTGATCTCGAATGGGACTTATGTCAATCGTTAGCTTGAAATTGTTAAATACATTTGTTGTTCTTTAAAAGTTATAAAGAAACATAATATATAGCCACAAACATGCACACAAAACATAAATACTAAAAGCAAGGCTATAACTTCTTGGTTGAAGTTTTAAGGCATTTCCCCTTTATTAGTATAGCTGAATACGAAAAATGTTATTGGGCGATAAAAGCAGCTATTTTAAATACACAAAAGTACGGTTATGTTGATATACAACTCTGCGATGGACGTTTAGCCACCAATTGACGTTTGGTATTGCAGCACTGATTGCAGCTGCGCAGTTAGAATTTTAGCACCACTGTGGGGTAAAACATGAATCCATTGGGAACAGACAAGCAGATACTAAAGAGATGTATTTAGCATCGTTCACATGGTCATATATGGCGCGATGTGTGATATACATGCTAACAGAGTCAATTACATAGAATACACCGTCATGGGAACACCCTCTGCATCAGTTTCAGAGCACTGGATATGTAATGTTTCACGTTTCTAACAACTATGATAACAATAATAGCTCTAATGGGTCTTATTTCTATAATTTATTAATATTGTTTAATTCCCATTATGCAAGTATATGTGTATAAATTCCAAAATTTTTAATTTTATACGCGAAAATTTGACATATCTATAAAATTGATTAATGATATGACTTTTGTAATTGTTTTAATATTAAGGATGCGCGTTACCGATATTGATAATTTTTAAAATTTTCAGAAATGTTTGTCAGTATGTGTTCAATGAAGTTAGGAGAAAATCCATTTTTATACTGTATGTTCTAACTCTATAATGGAATAATTCGCAAATACCACATCACACATGAAACGTCCCATAAGGTGACATTTTAAAACACTTAATATTTTAAATTCTTCATATTAAATCTCCCTTATAGTTCTTTAGATTATATTAATGAAACATTAAAACATTTCCGCAAAAGCAAACAATGTAAGTTTTTCAATTCTTAAAACTTAATCTTGTATTAATTTATTGAAAACCTAAATCCGTATCAACACTTAATTGCAAAAATAGGTCTATATATGTATTAAGTCTGATTCAGGGACTGTATGCTGAAAATATGACTGATTGTGAGACTGAATAAAAATTGCAACACCGAAAAGATTTTTAAAATCGTGAAAAAGCAAGAATACGAAATCACTTTCTTCTGGGTCATTTTTAACCCTTTTCTGTGTAGGACTTACAAGCTTAAGAACCTACAAGTCATTGCCTTGGACCAGTAGCCTGTCGAGGAGCACGCAAACTCTAGACCATAGTATATCCAGAATTGGTGAACAGCCCAATATCTGGTATGACGATGAAAAAGAAGGTAATGAAATTTAGTAATGAAAGGGATGATAGGAAAATTCGAGGACCAAGTTAAGCAACCCAGAATTCGCTTAGCGACCGAAGAAAACCGCTAAAAAGACTTCGTTCTGGGTGTTTAAACCTGGTAATTCTCGAACGCAAGTCCCACGTTACCGCGGCGCCATTTTGACCGGTAAGAACACAAAATCGTGAGAAAATAATGTTTAAAATTATTCGCTATTTACTTTCGTCAGCACACTCCATTTAAATGTCGCTTTTGAATATGTAAGAGTAAATACGTAATGGTAAAATTCCCGTTGGATTTTCTTTGTGATATATTTGGGTAATTTTTCAAGACTTTTACATGTTTTATTTCGAAATGTTGTCGAATTATATTATCGAGTCTTCTTAATATTAGCCGTTGATCTGCATGGCACTGTTAGCAGGCCCCGGCCTTCTGATTCCAAGGTCACGAGTTCAAATCCGACCTAGCCCGATGGCTTTCAAGCGTGCTTAAAAGGGATAGCCCCATATCTGTAGATTTACTGACATGTAAAAGAACTCCTTTAGGACGAAATTCCGATTCACTTGTGGCACTGATATGATCCTGGCAATTTATGGCGGTGTTAAGACATAATTTAGGTTTAATGATGAACATTCCAATTACTGCAACGTTGACACGGGAACCTCGGATCGTATTTTTATTAGTTCAGGATATTGAAAAGCGCAGGATATCCTTGTGGTAGTGGAACATGTTTTGTAGGAATACTGAATATTGAAACTGACAACGCAACATATTCAAGACGACAGTTGAAAACGTTAGACATTGGCCAAGTAAACACTAGCATGGCATAGTTAGTACACAATTACTTAAGGGCATGGGCGCATTTCGTTAGGATTATAAAGTTTAAATGGTTGGAAGCGAAATAATATAGTACTGTCAGAAATAAATATGCATATAAATATTTTAATTTGTTAAAATAATCAGTTTTTTTCAGTTTGAACACATTGTTAAAATAATGTACATATCACTATCAATTTTGCATATAAATTATTGATTTCTTGTGATTATATATGTTATATAATATACGTATATTGTGTTAAGGATAAGGGTGTTAGATTCCTTAAAAATGAACGTACTAGCTACATTCAAATTATATAATTTCCCTTCTCTTGTGTTGGAGGAGATAAATATATTATCTTGGTAACATATCCATTTTAATATTCTGGGTTGGTTCTAAAACTCGATCAAAGTATTTGTTTCTGTTGATCTATATTACTTTACCGCAGTGGACTAGTCAGTTGTCTTAGAAACCTGATGGAATTTAGTGTCACTTTAACTGTGACGTGATATTTTGTTACCTAGGTGGATGCGTGAAAACAAAGAGGCGCTAAAACATTTGATCATCACTCCATATGTCTCATGATGACCAACTCCCTATGAAACCATGGGTTTTTCGTTTGCGCTGGTCTTGCCACTATTTGGAGCAATAACAGGGTCCTCAGCATAAAACGGGACCGCTCTCACAGTATTGCGCGTGAAAGCCAATCTCGGCTATTCCCACACTCGGCACTCACGACAGGCTTGCTCCCTTCAGTTACCACAGTCATTAGCGTCAGTAGTCCATTTTCATTTGCGAAGGTGGGAAGACAGTTATCCTCAGAACGACGTATATTTATGTGTAAATGTTAGATACTTTAAAAACGAATCGACCCGTCGCGTTCATGAAGAATTCATCTTGAAGTCTCTTGTACAATTGCCTCCTCCCAGAACTTCAAATCACTACCTGGATACTACTGGTTCAGTGCAAATACAAAGACTTGTAGTGTTAACAGAAGAAATCTTAGACAAGATTGGCAAAACTCTTTGAATCTTCACTGCAAAATCAGTAACACATTGGGGGAACTCAAAGAAAACATACGAGCAGAAATACGAAAAATCTGATGTGAATGACCTTCTCTAGCCACTGTAACAAGTTATTGTTAAAATGTAAGCATTTCTTCTGTCTACTTCATGATAATCGAGATAAAAATTAGTAGAAGTTGTCCTCATTAATTGGTTCCTTGTAAGTAGAAGGGAAAAAACTAATGTGTTCATTCCTATGATATCATCTAGCTGTTCGTAAACAAACCTTTTATTAAAAACATTAATCTGTTATCTACATCATGCTAATCAAGATAAACATAAGCAGAATCAGTGTTATTACTAGCTTCCTTGTAATTAGAAGGGAAATAAGAAAATGCATAGGCTAAGGTGCTAGTCTCGTCCTTTAAAAGCCGGTCGCTATGTGAAACAATTGAAATTCTAATCTATTTGCTTGACATGAATAAACAAAACGGTTAACTCAACAAAACAATATATCTGGCATAAAAAGTGTGTTTTAATGAGATTTACATTTTTGTGCAGCAAGTTTTTAATATCTCTTACGGTTTGCCAGGTATATAAAGGTCATCCAGAATGAAGAGGTCTTCAGAGGCTATTCCCAGGAAATTCAAGCTATACATTTCGTTTGTCAAAATCATTAGAGCCATTTTTGAGAAAATCAACATTTTAGAAAAAATGCTCCATATAAAGGGTAATTGGGGTGGGTGGATTTTGCTGAAAATCTTCGTGTCGCATCCTTGGAAGATACCAAACTTAAATACCAAGTTTGTGATTTAACGGTCTTTTCGTTTGGAGCTATCCTGTCCATACACACTTACACACACTTATCTTTTTCTAAAAATTCTTTTTTTTATTCAGGGGGTCCCAAAACATGTTTTGCGGTGAAATTTCGGTATCAAATTTTTGGATACATTACAATACCCTATCTATACACTATGTACATAGTACTGTAGAGAAAGTAAAAATTACAGTAGCCGAGCTAAGTCAATCAATCTATACGTGTTCATAGCACCTTTTTAGCTGCATAAATATATTTCTAGAATTTACTGCGAGATAAGATTTAATTGTGTTATATTTATATACAGGTTTACAGAAATGCAGATTTAGGAAGTGGATGTAGAGGGATGGTCGGGCCGGCTGTAACAGGTCTGGCAAAATCCCCAGCAAGCGGACCGGTTTCTTACCGAACACCTGTATAATCTCTTTCCGGCTAGGTTTCACATTGGAACCTACGGAACGCTTTGAATCCCACAGTGGGTGCCCCGTTGAAGTCGACAGAGAGAAAAACTATTTGCCAGCCGTGACATATTATACAGACAAATATAAACCGTAGGGCATTTCAGTTGATTGGTGCCCGAGGTACATTTTCTCAACATGTAGTTAAATTGTGGTGCTCCGTAGGTCTTGAAAAGGCATACCTATAAAATATTGTCATCACAGCAGTATGAAGTTTCATAGCTATCCTTCGAAATCACCGTTATAGTTAACAGAGTAAGTCTTCTTCTTTCTCGGATTGCCCTCCACTTTGTAGGACTTACACGCCAAAGCATTTAGAAGCAGAAGCCTGTCTAGGAAAAAGCAAACTTTGAAACATAAAATACCATGATGGATGGACGAAGAAGGAAATTAAATGCAGTGATGAAAAATTCGCGGATGGAATGATCAAGCTCAACACTTTCCCTACGACCGAGGAAACCAGTCGCTATCCGTGGTGTACGCCCAAGGTCGCGGGTTCAAACCCGGCGGAGGATGATGGACTTTTTGGGTAAAAATCCTTAGCATGGCTTCCTTCTGAAGGGAAGTAAAGCCGTGGGTCCCGTGTCGTAGATTTACGCACGTAAAAGAACCTCAAGCCTGATAGAGAGCCAACTAAGTAAAATTAAGCGGTCTTTCATACGCTGAGAAACACAGCGGTTAAAGAGCCTCTATAACCAAATTGCTATTTATTTTCCGAGGAAACAAAAAAAAAAAAAAAAAAAAAGGTCAGATTCATCGCTCCGGGGTTTGAATCTGGAACCTTCCGAATACGGGCCATAGACGCTACTGCCTGAAAAAATCCCGCTCAGTAACAGAGTAAGTCAACTGGAGATAATTAACTTGGATATCACATACATATATCCATAGTATATATTGTTATACTGACTAATGTTTTTCAACAGTATTATTACTAGTATTATGATTATTATTATGATTATTATTATTATAATTATTATTTATGTATTTTTTCTAATTTTCCTCTATGACAGCCTCATTATGTTGGAAATTCTATTAAAACAATCTAAGCCAAATGCATGGGATTTTATTAGTGTACTATTACGTTTAAATATAGGCGAATGTGTTATTAACGAAACATAATCAGACTAATTTCACCATCTGGTTTCAGTTACGCACTACAGATCCTGATTCCTTTAGCCAGACACTGCAACATGATTAAGTAACGGAGCTATACTACAGGGTGATATGTTCAGATCTTCGAGTTTAAATCGGTAATTTTTTGGCTAAAGCATTTCGAAATTAGTAGAATACGTGTGCGGGTAACTATACTAAACAAATAAAACGGGAAGCAGAAGAACTACCAGCGTGTGAAAATCTAAATTGTTATACATATAAAATTCTTTGAAGCAACTGGTTTTCTTCTCGCTTCCGGAAAGTTGTTGGAAAAACTGTTTCGTATTAATGTAAAGCAAAGCCTTTGATGTAGCAAGTTTTGATGTCCTCCCAATCAGAAACTGTCTTATTACTTAGTTGCTTATAAGTAACAGGGGAATAACGGAATACACGACTATGCTAAGCCTATAGTCAAATAGTTTTAAAACTGTCGCTTTGCGATTGTCACTGAAAGACAGTTATATTTCCATGACCAGGTATAAAGCTAAAGAGATGAGGCTTCGTGTTTTCGAAAATGTTAAATATCTTAAAAATAGAAACCTATATTCGGAATATCTCGTATAGCTAGCTCTAAAAAATAAAAAAATAAAATAAATAAAATAAAAAAGTAGGAGAGAGGGAGGGTGTATACGGCATAAATTGTATATTTTTACGTGTTATAGATTTTGTGTAGTGAGCTTTTTTTATCTCTTCGGTTTGCCTTATGAATAAGTCATCCAAAAATGAAGCGGACTTCAGGGGCTATTCCCCAAAAATTCTCGATATATATCTTTTCTATGTACATATTTTTAATGTACGGCATTTTAGTCAAAATCGTTAGAGCAGTTTTTTAGAAAACCGGAAATTTGTACAAATATTCCATGTAAAGGGTACTGTGAGTTGGAAGGATTTTCCTGAAGATCTCCTTGTCCCATTTTTGGAAGCTACTAAACTTAAAAACTTGGTAATTAATGGAATTTTCGTTTTTGAGTTACGCTGTCCACAAACACAGAGAACCATCTTATACAATTTTTATCCAGGGGTCCTCAAATCGTGCATTTACGGTGAAATTCGCGGCATGGAATTTTCAGTGATATATAAAACCTTCTCTGTCTACTATGAACATAGCACATATGTGCTAGAGAAAGTAAGAATGCATATAATTAAACATTCTTTAGTTATAGGAGTGAAACTCAGAGTAGCAAATCATCTGTGACGTTTCCCATGTCCTTTAGCTTGGTGCTTAAGCCTTTAGTTTGTGAGGCTATTAGGCTTTGCCTCTCCTTTTCTTTGGAAGGCATAACGAGGCATAAAGTGGCCAAGGAAAGTCAATAAACTTGAATATAAATTGAAAAAAAAGAATGTAAAATAGGCCAAAGGTTAATGGAATGATGGTCTATTGATTATTCATGAAAGAAAACACAAACAACCATACAGTAAGCTATTTTGATGAACCTTTCTTAACTTAGGAATACAAAAAGTCGCTGTAGGGTAAAGGATTAAAGGGACTTTTGAAGTACTTTAAGAACGAAACTCCTATGGTACGCCTTCAAGTAATTGAATGAAATTTCATCGACACAAAGAAGTTGAAGTAATAATAAGATGAGGAGACACTGCGATGGTAAAATCTCCAAATATTTGGCACTCTGCTACTTCAAACGTGCACACTTTAGTCAATACTTAAACCACATACCTTCCAAAATTATTATCTTAACGTTATAATACGTTATAAGTAATATCATGTATATAGTATCAGTCGATCTTTACTTCATCGGCGATGTACACAAATCAAAATGTATTCTTCCGCAAACGCACGTGGTGCTAAGCAGGTTTGTGTGTCATATAATTGTAAGACCGCGTAGCTAAGTTTGACAGGAAAAGAAACAGCTACCTATTTTCACTGTTCACAGATAATGATTAACCCTATTAGATGTATAATACATTATTTATTTAATAAAACGCATTGTGTACTATAGTGGAATAATACAGGAGTTAAAGCTAGGGTTTCACTAGTCTTTAGAGAATGTAGCTAGGGAGAGAGTTCTGCTTTTGCATTTAATTCGGTGATATTTGTGGCATGGTTCACTACACAGATCTTTCCATGGAACCCATGCACTGCAAAGCGCGTGTAGAGGTGGCGGAGTTGGAAGTTTGATCCTTTCCAGTGGTTCGTTCTCATTGCTTTTGTTTCCATAATCTCGTTCAGGATCTCATTTGCTGTGTTGTTTCTCTCTTCGATGTGTGTTGTATAAGCCTGGGTTTCAGGAAGATTGAAGGTGTGCAGTATTTCGTCTACGAAGAGTGGATCCTGGGCTAGATTGTAGGCGAATCTGTTTCTTGAGACTTTTGAAATTGATAGTCCTTTTCAGAAATCTAGCTTTGACGTTCTCCAATTTCGTCAGGTTTTTGGGTGTTAAGTAGTTCCATATTAATTGTATTCGGATATGGCCACCGGATTGATTTTGAAAATGAAACACAATACAACAGGTAGTGAGTTGTTATGTATTCAGTACAAAATGTAAAATTTTGCCGTAAAATTCTAAAATGCAGACTTTTGTTTTGAAAGTTTGCTGAAGTATTGCATACGTACATCATTCCAAGTTTTTTTGTTTTGCGAATATTAGAATTCACATATGGACAACCATACGCTACATATTTCTTTAACATACAGTCATAATGCAGTGACATACCCAGAAGAGCTACTCTGAGAATGAAAGTGGTGGCATTCCTTCAAGATGCGAGTCATTTGTTGCAGCTGCAATCAAACCGTCTGATTCATCACAGAGGTTGATAATTAGTGGGCCAATGACAATGTCCATCATTCCCTCCAAATCTCACTTTGCTCTCCGCGAACAATTGTGATACACGTTCACAGCGTTTTGGGATGTCAGTTGTTGAAAAGCTGCTTACACAAAATGTCTCACATCGGACAATTTAAGAGTTTTGCACACTTTATGCTGCTTTCGGAAACACCAGTAAATTCTACCGCTAAGCTAAGCATATTGCTTAATGAAAACGTAAGGTACTTTCCACCAAACTTAGTATTTACATTTGGAATAACTTTTTCCTTGCTTATGTTTTACCACACTGGTAATTGCTAACTAGAGGCAGTCATTTAACTGCACAACGGATATGCATTGTTACATAAAAAAATAATGGTCAAATGATCTGTAAATTTTGTTCCTCAATCATCCGTACCATATTATTTACACAGCATTGTATAGTTTAATTCGATATTTCTGTGCCCACTCCGCAATTAAAAGGAACTAATTTGTGATGCAGAAAAGCCGTAGAACGTTCAGCAACGAATCATAGCCATTACAACTTCTTGCTTTTGCTTACATCACCGGTTAAGTAAGGCTGTACAGAGCTTTTTTGTAGTGTTTAACGCCCGGTTTTACTACTCTGGCAGCGCAGGCGATGACGCTGATGATACATGAAGATGGAGCCCCGGTGGAATGAACTGGTTGGGGAAACCGGAGAACCTGGAGAAAACCCGCCCCTGCTCACTTTGGCCACCACAAATCTCACATGCGGTCGCTTGGGATAGAACCCGAGCCGTCTAGGTGAGAGGCTGTACAGAGAATATATATATATATACGCACACACATACCTATAGTACTTGTTAACCTCTCTAGCACGCATGCAGGTATAAGTAAGTAGAGATTCGATACCGAGATTTCACTGGAAACAAATATTTTGAGGACCCCTGATAAAAAAACGCATTTTTATAAAAAGAAAGTGTGTGTATCTTTGGTAGCATAACTCAAAAACTAAAAGAACGTCAAATACCAAAATTGGTATTTAAGCTCAGAATCATCCAAGGATGCGATACGAAGATTTTCAGGAAAATCCCCCACCCCAAGCTACACTTTACATAGAACACGTTTCGAGATTTTCGATTTTTCAAAAAATGGCACTTAACGATTTGGATTATTAGGCCGTTTTACATGACAAATAAAAGTTATATCCTGAATTTATTGGGAATAGTTCCTGAAGTCCTCTTCGTTGTGAATAACTATTGCATAGTGTAACCCAAGATATAAACAAAAGCTTGCTATACAAGGATATAGAGCTGCTAAAGCGCACAATTTGTCATATATAGTTTCTTTGTAGAGCTAACCATTTCAGAGATATTCCCGGTTATTGGTTTCAATTTTAAAATACGTAAACTTTTTCTCAACCGGGAAGTTCTGATCCGTTTGATATATTTTTGTTTTACTTCTGCCCATGGAAAGAGACATTCGCATAGCTACATTTTGTTGTTCACATAGCGGCCACCTTTTGAAAGCTTTGACCATCTCTTTAGCCTATTGTCCTCCCTTATTTCCCTTACAGACTATTTCTGTTAATGTTTACTTGGAGTAATGCCACAGTCTCCTTTGCGAAGGTCCTCGAGGATGATAACAGAGTGGCAGATAGGGGTTTTTAATTTTAATCGAAATTGACTTTTTCGTTAAGCATTTAGTTTAAAATTTATTTGACCCTGACGTCTAACCATGGAGTTCCCGATCAAGTTTTTAATTTTTTGATACCAGTGATTTTTAGCGATGAGCATTCAGTTTTAGTTTTGTTTATTTTTATTTCGCTCCGTTGTTCGCCCTAGTTCTTTTTGATTAAAGTATGGATTTTGCCATGAATAGCTTTATTTATACTGCTTGTTTTATTCCTGGCCTATTTTATATTGATTTTTATGTCTGGCCATTACTTGTTTCATAAGGATGCTGATAACCGCACAGTTGAACTCCGTTAAGCATCAATGATCATCATCTGTTAAAGTTTATCTTGATTATCATGAAGTAAAGAGAATAATGAGACTTTGTAAGACTGCCCAGAGTGTGTTTAACGGTGTTTAACAATACAGCTCCTTAAGAATCATAATATAACTTTATGGTTTAATTATGATTATAGGAATATTGTAAAATACCACAAACAAAACTTCAATGTGACTGTAACACAGAAAAAAAAAACATCATAAATACAACACGATTACGAATTCAACAAAGTAAAAATGTGTTAAATTGGAAAAGAGGCGCCTAAAACAGACTTACAGTAAAACTAGGCACTAACTTCTAGATAGGCAGTTTATAACTATCAAAGTCCTTCGTTTAGATCTAAACATTCATGAGTCACGTGAACAAAAAAGGTAAGGCACGCCTATGCCTAAAATCCCTTGTCTAATTTTACATTAATTTAATACCAGGTGGCCCAAAAGCGCCGCATTTCACGTGTGCAGGTAACCCTTCGTACGTTATTGGAGTTGCAGAATTCAAAGGAGTAATTAAAAGTAAACGCTGGTTAGTGGCGGTGTTGGTTCTTCACCTCTTGCATATCAGCGGAAACAATGAAGGAATCGCTCTTATTCAGAGGAATTTCCCAGACTTGTACTAGAATCTATGACTATATACAAGAACAGTGTAAACAGACGGAAAAACTTGTTAACATGTTTTTCACTTCAATTACACAGCCATTTTGAGAGTAAAGGCAGTTTTTAGATTGGAAGCTACTAAAAATATTCTTTATTTCACCTATCAATATCGGTAGATAGCTAGAACTGCGCGTTTTATATATAAGAGCATTCATTACAAAAATACTCTAATTTTTGAACACGCAATTTTGCACAAGCGGAAACTTTTATGCAAAAATTCTTTTATGTATTGCAATAATAAAGGTGAGAAATTATGTTTCACAATTTTTATGAGTACGGTAAATCGAAGCTTTTTTGTCCACTGTTCTATAAATTGTTGTTACAACACCCTGTTTCTTTTTGTACTTTGTATTAATCAAGAAAAACGTTTGCAGAAATTGATTTATTTGGCATTTTGTTGGAGGTAAAGAGGTATACAATGTACTTAAGGGATATTCATACGATTTTTTCGGTCAATGAACAATGTCCTTGAAATTCCGCTCTCTTTGGAAGATCACAGGGGAAAACGAATAGTGACCTAACAATTGGAAAAGAATATGTAGTATTTGACAATTCGAAACAATAATTGAGCACTGTGCGAGTGGTCTCGGATTCATTTCACATGATATTCGGAGTAAATTGAAGCTGTACATTTTGTTTATCATGCAAATACCTTGACATTTGTTATTTTAAGCAACATCTTAAAGCGATTCTGATAAAATAAAAATAACGAACATGTTTATATATAAAGGATAGTTTTGGGTATGTGGAGTTTCTTTAAAATCTTTGTGTCGATCTTTGGAAGACGCTGAACTTAAATGCCACGCTCGATGTTTATAAATATTTTATGTATATATTTTTCTAAACATGTTTTTCTTTTTGGATTCAGGAAGCCTCAAGCTGAGTAGTTACTATGAAAGATCGGTATTGAATTCTTGAGTCAGAAAAAATACCTCCTCAATTTATAATAAGTAGTATAAGAATAATAAATAATGTACATATATCCCTTCAAATGTTTTAATGGAGTTGGTTAAATTGCATAGGTGAAGTATATGATGCGAGCCAAGTGCATACAGAACAATATGTACTAAAACCAGTTCATCATTTATCATACTCTTTGTTGGAAAATGTTTGCCAATATTTTCTCCATTAACGATGATTAATTTGGCTAAGATATTTCCGGGAATATACTCCTTTATTTTGAGTAACAGAGCCCTAATGGCATATCATTTTAAGGGTTGCAAGCAAACTATATTTCAATGCAAGCAGAGGCTTAAAATTACTCTATTTTTCAGACATATAGTGAGAAATTAGAGCTACATTTGTCATTAAATTTTACAGGTTTATGTGTGTGTGTGCTATTATTTTGAGGAAACAAGCAGCGCAGCCAGACAGGTTGTGGAAATAGCGCTTTCCAAAGCAGGAAAGACAGGAAAAAAATGATGGTCGCCGGTTGAAAAGTTAGAAGAGATTCTTTAAAATAGAGAAACAAGTCCATTGTGCCCTTCTCAAATTCCTCCCTTGAGAGAGGAGAAAGCAGCGGCGATAGAAAATGTGAAAACAGAATATCGCTTGTTTGGGGAGGCATCCCCAACAGGACAGACGATTTCTGTATTGCCAACACTGACAGGGGCAGGATGATCGCCTTTCTCATTCTTTTCGCATACCATTCGTTATGCAGAGAAGCACTTCATAACACTAAATTACAACTTCTTGGTTAGCATTTTCATTAAACAGGAATGTAAATCTAATTATAGCTTCATCACATTAATTATTGATCAGTAGCAATATTTTCATTAGTTTATTTTGTTACTACTGACTGCCTCTTTGAAATTTACATGTATTAAGAAAGTAACAGAGTAACAAAAAAAAAAATCGATAATTTCATCCTTTATAAATAAATCATTTCCAATTTTTCTGAAGGTTACGTAACATAGCTATACTCTTGCAAATAGCAAAACTAATGTTTGGGAAAGAAAGAAATCAGCCTTACACCAAGACAAATGTCGGGCCATTCTTATGTCACTGACCGCCAGGGTCATTTGAATAGCCATTGATCAAGATACATATATTTGTCATTCTGAAGCTGTGGGCTATTTTAAGTGACGTTGAAATTTGAGGGAGGGGTGTATAGGTTTTATCGAACGCAAAGTAATGCCACACATTTTAACTGTAAATATATTGAATTCAGCGGTGCCATTTTTAAGGGCTTTTATAACATCCTGACCACACATGTAACACGATCTATTACAGCCGTTCTCGGATTTTAAATTTAAAGTACGTGTAGGGTTTCAGATTATAGTTGGGGATAGTTGATAAATAAAATCAACGTTTTGTTCCCTACGTTTTACGACTTGGTGGTGGAACTGCTGTTTAAGCCTTTCCATAGCTTTTGCATATTCATATGGGTGTTAAAAGTTACAATGTTATACAAAAATATTTGAAGAACTAATTGGATGTTTAATTTTTATAAATACTTTAACAATAATCGCTATTTAAATTGCTTCTGGTCTTACCAAGAAACAACGTAGATCTTTCACATCCCGTAAGGAATAGCAGCTTTTTTTTTATTTAAAACTAAGTTAGAAATTCCACTTCAGAAAATTCTGCACATTCCTGGGAAGAGTTTAGTGAAACAGTTATAACAAATTGTTATAGCTGTTTGTGAGGCTTTAAACACATATTCCTGCATAGAATAAGTATTTAAAATGATCTAACACAAAACGTAATGTAGGAAGAATAATACGATGCGTCTATTTGACTTTAAGAATTGCAGAATTTCTCCAATGTGTATTTTATATCAACTATTGGCTGTGATATTTTATTGATATCTTTAGTGTAGCGTTTCGAGTAAGCTTTTTCATTGAATCTAAAGAAAACTTTGGAAATAATCAATCAATTAGAGTTTTTAGTGACATTTTTTATAAAACAGGCACTGCTGCTAAACTAGTTTATCGTCCAAATTCACAAATATTACTATTTTATTTACCTTATAAGCTCATATTGCGAATAAAGCTTAATTATGTAATACGGAAATCATAGAAACTAAAAATTAATTCAAAATTTTCAAGTGTTACTGTGATATATAGTTTAAACAAAAACAGTGGGTTATAAAATGTGGATTGGTGGGGTTTTAGAAGAACAAACCGTAAAACCCCTGTCTAAGAAATATTTAACCAGCCCTGTTGTAAGGTTCAGTTCACTGGCACACAGACTATTGAGTCGAGAAAAAAATATGGCTTCCTGTTAGCAGATGGAGGAAAATTATAACGAAAAAAATAGAATTTAAAGACAACAACATAAGCCAATAGTAACGGTGATACTTGAGGCGGTGCACATAAAGACCGGAAGACCTTATTTCCACTCGCTTTCGATCAACAGAGCTCACAGCGGGGGTTATTGGCTTCCATTCAACTGTGCTGATTATTTCTTTCATGTAGGCGAACAGCTGAGGATAGCAAGGTTAGAAATCGACGCTCAATTGCCACGAGGAGTTGTCACCAAATAGAGTTGCTTTGGAGCAAAACCTAACGCTTTATTGAAGCTACTTCGATACGCGATGGATTGTGTGTATACACAGGGTGTTAATGAACTATACCGAAATAATTTGCGAGATTGTGCACGTGACTAGTATAACAAATTTGAGATCGGCGATGCATGGTCCCCGGATAAACATAACGCAGCTACATAGCGTTAAACACGTGGGTATCAGCTGCACATAAGTCGGTGTTAAAGCAAAGCAGGTTGAAAAAATGGCTTAGAATGTCTTTAAAACTGGTGCCCGAGTATAAAATATCGGTTTTTAGTAGCTAATTACTAGCGTTCTCAAGATTTAATGTCGCAAAACTCTGTGAAATCTCGAACAAATTGCTTGACAGTGCGACACTGAGCATTCATTAACTACGCACTTGAGTTATATAGCCTACTCTGGAGGTGTCTTTTCAACTGCTCTGGTGGCTTAATGCGTAACGCGGGAAGCTGCCACCCCCAAAGGTCGTGAGTTCGATTCCTGTCATAGAGTAAATGCTTTTTATTATTATTATTTTTTTTTCATTCCAGATGAAGTGCCGCAATACGTGAACGAGACCCGAACTCGGAAACTAGCTTTCACTTGAAAGCCATTGTCATAACCACTACGCTAGAGAGGTACGCTGTAATATGTCCCTTCGTTTTTCGTGTTATGCACTCGCAGGGTTGATAAATTAGCCAGTGGCGTACTGGCACTTCAGAAACTTATAGCCGCTGCTTCGACATTTCAATAAACAGACCATAAAGCTCCTAACTAAAAGTACTTATTTAAGTAATCTACATATTCTGTGAAAATATTTCGGTATTGCTCATTAACACCCTGCATATATGAAAACGAAAACAATCAATTCACATCCATTATTCATAAATGAATCATAATACCGTGAACAACTTTTACAAATTGTTTAAATCTGAAATCTATGTTATAATCTGTGCTTATTTTAATATTAGCGCATCTTCTCTATCACCGCCACATAGTTATAATAGCATAGAAATTACTGGCAAGTAATGCAACTACTATAACATGTTAAAGTGTGTATTTATTTTAAATTTAGCGCATATCTGTAAGCACCGTTATTTAGTGCTGATACTGTATATACCAGGTTACAGTCTGTATTTGTACCTAATTTTGTTCGTCTTCGTAAGTACAGTCATTTAGTGCTGACAGTGGAGAAAATATTACGAAGCAGTGCTGCTATTGTGCTGTGGCACACATTCGGAAGGTCCGAGTTAAATCCTCGGTGAGCGATCACTCGCTGGGTCAGCAGGCGTATGCTATGGTCGTTCATATTTTATCATGGGTTTCCTGTAAGCATCATTTCCTTGTCCTCTGTTTCAGGCTGAAGGATCAGACGACGATGTTCGGCGGATTGTGGATGTGAACTCCGTAAAGGATTCTCCCGTGCGTTGTTGTGGAACCACTCTGTAGGGAACCGTCTTCGGGTGCTTTCGGTCCATCCATCGCGGCATCTTCCTGCCTGGTCGTGGCGGTCGGGTTGTGGTCTCTCCGTCCCGATTCAAACCAAGATTCGGATTGATCACTCTCGTCATCACCATTATTGCTTAAGCTATTACATTTGAAACTTGCGGTACACTTTTTAAGGGACCTGCAGAAGCTCTGGACTTGTGCATATGTGCAGGGTCACATCTGATGCACTCATCTGGAAACATTAGGATTCCCGCCCATGCTTGTGCATATCTGGTCGCCTTTTGGGTCTCTCCTCTCATCCCACCCTCGGGGCCAGAATGACCTACATGCGCCACAGAGCCCCATCCGCGATAATCCTAATGCTACACCTCCAGTTTTAGCAGGAAGAGCAACTGCTACACTCAGCGTTCCCCTGTGTTACATCTTTCTATTTGGAAATAAACTCGAATGCTCAAATTTGATATAAATCGTTATCCTGTGCTGTTAAATATATCTACCGATCCTTTCAACTGGGCTGTTTCAAATGCTAAAACCAGCCCATTAAACTTCGGCTATGTTTCCGAGTGCTAATATTATCCTGATTGAATTTTATATATTGCAGATCATCTGTAACGTTGTACAGAGAATCTCCAAAGTTCACATTTATTTCGTTATATATAGGAAACTCATCGTAGCATTGTTCACCACGTTTTGGATTTTAAATTAAAAAATAAAGTTTGATCTTATGCATGATTTTTCGGTAATGCATAGGTACTCAGGTTGTGAAGTTTCGACATTGAAACACTGAGCAATAAGGGTCTAATAGTAGATATTGTGCGCACAAAGTTACTAAATTGGTCTTCAAAACCTTATCCGAGGATTATAGACTTCCTAGGAACTGTATAATATAATGTTGTATATTAAGGAAGGCATATATCGAACTGTTGAACTAAAATAATTCTTTCTCATAGGTCTATAAATGAATAAATTAAACACTTCTAAGCTAATGCGCTTTTATAACGCGGTAAATATTTTCTCTGAACACTACCTGCTTTTGTAGTACAACACCATATCTCACAAATTGAGTTATTACGAAAAGGAGAAACTTTTCCCTACCTTTTCACTAAGAACGGAATTCTAACAATCTGAAGTTTTGTGGTTATATAACATAAATAAAGAGATTACATTGGTAAAAACAATCAATAATTTTAACAGTATTTTATTCTCTGAACCTTTCATCATATGAAGCGATAGATGTTTATTTTGAATGTTATGTTATTAGGGATGAACAATAAATGTTAATTTTGGAAGAATGCTGTATATTCCCAATATTAAGCATATTAGCTCTGAATGAGGTAAGCCTTCCGGGGATGGAACTAATTTCCTGTTCTGTCGAAGCTGCCACGCACTGTGCTAGTGAATTTCTCTTTGTGGAAGCTTGTAGAATAGAAGCAGTGAACAGTGCACTTTCACTGTTCGCTTCGTGGTTTTGTTGAATATAAATAATTTGGCATTCTTCAATAATACATTCCTTTCTAAAAATACAGAGTCACGAACAGTATATTGGTGCTAGTCTGTGTGGGCGGGGAGGGGGAAACAAAGAAGCGAAAAGAAAAAAAGCGACTTCTTGAAGGGATAGAATACAGGAAATAATGAGTATGAAGGTAAAGGAAGACGAACAATGAAAAGGAAGGCAAACATTGAGGCAAAAAGGATAAAGCGAGGGGGAAGCGCGATAGAAAATAGGGAGAAAGGAAATGATAGGCCAGTTGAAAAGGTCCCCAGTAAATTCGTGAAAGGAAAAAGGGAGAAAGCAGTGAAATAAGAAGGGAGAAATGATGAGAAAGGCCAACGACGGGGTAAAAAACTGAAAGAGAGAAGATAGTGGTGAAGCAAAACCAGAAGTAAGTTTCCGTTTATGACATTCTTATCCTGAAGTCATTTGTCGGCTTTTCTAGAGGACGCCCAAACGTCTTCACATAACCTGCAATATTTCAAACAATACTTTAATGCGGAATCATTTCGATCAACCTCTCGCTCACCTTCTAACACATCAATTCCACTATAGAGTGGAAGGCCTCGCACTATCACTTAATGATCACATGATATTAGTTATCTCGAGGGCGTAGGCAACATACTAATGATGAGTATCATGTAACCTATTCATTGCTTTTAGGTTGCGCATCTTATGGCCTGTTTGTCCCGTCCTGCATTCACATAAACTCACCAGGATCAGTGCAAGCCTCCAGTTGAGTCAACAGTTACGTGGGAAAATAGAAATCAGACAAGTGATGTAGGAAATCTAAAGTCATTGTAATTACGTTTGTTATTACATTTCCTAAATGGTTAACTGGTAATTAGCGTGACAATTCAACTCCACTGTTAAAGCGCCAATGGTATGGCCGAGATTAGGCAATTTTAACCAATCGCGGTCATCTGATTGGAGCGATATGGTCGAAAAATCTTATCTGATTCGTATTATATACGAGCAAATGGAAATTCTCTACACTGTGAAGGTACCTCTATAGGAAAAATATTCAGAAATATACTTTAAAGTGTTTTTTTGCTGCAAACATCAAAATTCCTGTCATAGGAAATATTTTTATTCTAGAAGGAAACTCTAAATCATCATTTCTGAAGCTTTCCCAAAACTACAACTATGCATTTATTTTAAGAGGTTAACCTTGCATAAAATTCATAATTAAATTAGAGTAGGTAGGTTTTCCTACAAAAAAAAATACAGTCATAACTTTCATTTTATTTTTGGAGGGCAATTTATAAAGGCCAACCGAGCTATATGAACTAGAGTTATTAAAACGGAAGGTAAATGTTAACCATAGGATTATGGAGAACCATTCATCTGTCCTTCTGCTCCTCTGCTGCAAACTTCACCCGATCTGAATGTTCAATGGCTCATCAATCTCGGGACGTATCCCTCTACTGCAGTATTCCTTTGAAAGTTCAAAACAGTTGCAAGGATTAAGTCAACAAAACGGTTATCAGCAGTGCTACGGTGACATCTGATTAGGAACATTCTGGCTGAACTTCTATCACTTAGGCAACACGTTAACCCACATTGCTATAAACCCTAGAGAAAATTTACACACTACGAATGTGGTGAAAGCAGCCACAAAATATATTATGGTCATTTTACATATTACTATGTCATGTAAGTAATAAAGTTGTGACCACGGTATCGTACAGAAAACAGGGTGCATGTTGTAAACTATTAGACCCACTTGTTTTCCTGTGCATGTAGCGCCTTAAAGCTGCAGTTGATACGTTCGCAGTGGTACATCATCCTCAACAGAAGTGCTGAAGGTACACTTCATAGTCTACTTGAAGAAGATACAAAATACTTAATGGGAAACAATTTGTTATGGTTGTTCTTTGTGTCGGCTATACTGATTAAATATTTACTGCTCACAATTATGGTCGTTATTCGAACAGCTTACATTAAGATGCCTGTGACAGGGGCATCTAAACGGAGATATTCTAAAGAATCAGAAGAAGAGTGGCATACGAACAAAATAATTTATCCATTAGAAGGTTAAGAAAATAACTCTATTCCAATGCAACACAAGCAGAGTAAAGAAAAGTTACTACAACTGAACCGGACGCGGCCGCCCATGTCACCGTGCGGACTAAAACTCAAAGCACGGTCTACTGCACTAAAATATTCAGCTAGCTTTCCAGAATGATTGGCTGGCAAATTCAGAGTTATACGTAGTGGAAACAAAAACTGAATTAAGTTCAAAACATGACGTGCTGACAAGGACGCATCATAATGTCAAAAAGTGGCGCTGGTAGCACTAAAAGTGATCGCTAAAATAGCGCATCTAAAACGGCACCTTTGCGTCAGGAAACAGGCGAAGAGGTGTTCCTGGTATTGGCAATTATTTTATGCAGATCACTTCTCTCTCTAGCGCGAACAAGTTACTTGACCTCAATCTGTACTACAATCACAAGAGTGAACTGTGGGGCTAAACACCTGAATGACAATATTTCAGAACTAGCAGTGGCATAAGGAGACACATTCTCTGTAGGATTAAATACTTGGGTGACAACATTGTAGCCCTAAGAGTGAAATAAAGAGACACGTCTTCTTTAGGACTGAAACCCTGGGTGACGACATTGCAGAACCTAACAATGGCATAAAGAGACATATTTGCCTGTGTGACAACATTGCAGTCCTTGCAGTGACATAAACAGACCCATTCTATGTAGGACCAAACATTTGGATGACAATATTTCAGACCTAACAGTGACATAAACGCAGGATTAAACACCTGTTTGAGAATATTACAGACCTAGCAATGACATATACCCTATTGGGCCAAACACTGGATGATAACGTTGCAAACCTAGCAGTGACATAAATAGCCATATCCTCTGTAGGGCCAAACACTGAATGACAATATTGCATGCCTATCATTGACAAAAATGACACATTCGCTTTAGGGTTGAACATTTGGGTGATAACATTGTAGACCTACCAGCAATATAAGGTATGCTCTGTAGACCTACACACCTGGGTGATAATTTTGCAGACCTAGCAGTAACATAAAGAAACACACTCTCTGTAGGCTTAAACACCAAAGTGATACTTGCAGAACTAGCAGTGGTATAAAAACACACATTAGCACCAAACAGCTGCAGGATAAAATTGCAGAACTAGCGCTGACAGAAAGAGAGACATTCTCTTTAGTGCTAAACACCTAAATGATAACATTACAGAACTAATAGTCACATAAGGAACACAATTCTCAGTAGCGTCAAGCACCTGGGTGATAACATTAAGAATTAGCAGTGATATAAAGATTCTCATTCTCTGTAAGACCAAGCACCTAGGAGATAATATCATAGAACTAGCAGTGGCATAAAGAGACACATTCTCAACAGAGCCAAACACGTAGGTGACAATATTTCAAAATTATCAGCGACATAAAGAGAAACATTCTCTGTAGGGTTGAACACCTGGATGATGGTGTTGTAGAACTAAAAATGGCATAAGGAGACACATTCTCTGTAGGATGATAATATTGCAGGCTTATCAGCGGCATAAAAATCGTACATTATCTGGTGCACCCAAATGACTGGCAATGCATGCAAACCACATTCTGATGCCAACAGTGGTCAGCGATTTAAGCGAAGTACCAGAAAATGGGAAGTATTTATGTAGCGAAGAAACTGGAAGGCGCAAAGTAATGAATACACATGGCACACTGCCGTATACCTCATAGCTGAAAGTATAAACGAACAAGGAGAACGCTAAAAACTTCAAATTGAACGCTACCCTGGGAGACGAAAGAGTATAATTCTGGCTCCAAATAACAATGGCACATCCCACTCTTCAATCATCCTTTTAAGTGTAAACAAAACTGCAGTTCTCGATCTACACTTTAAAGTTCCAAATAGATGGAACGAATAATAGAACTCAGAGCCGTGGATTTCGACATGAACATTAACCCGAAGTAGAAGGTGATCTAGTTGCTAAACTACAGGGTCAATGGTGTTTACCATCTGGGAATTAAAGGTGATGAAGTGACATCTGCTCTGTGGCATATAATTCTAATGCGGATGTACAGAATCCCCAGAAATGTTTATCTCTAACTGCTGTAAATTCCGAATGAGTGCACAACATAGTAAGTAGGAACGTATGTCTGTACAACTTAGTGCTACAGGTGAAACAATTCCAAGATATGTCGACATTCAATGCTTTTACTCGGTAAAGTATGCTATCACTAAGCATTTATGATAAATGCATTTTCGACAGATAGACCTCACGTTGCACCTGTTCGGAAACATCTTAGTCGACAATTTGAACAAAGATAAGTAGGTCGAAGCGCCAATTACTATGTTTGGCACCATCTTCAACTTTAATTCTACAGGAATGTTTCTTTTATGTAGAATATGTAGTACAATAGATTCAACACTCAGCAGGCGAAACGTGATTTATAGCTACTGGGTATAAAACGAGGTTGGTATTTTTCACATTGAACCGCTATCTTAGGTCAATATACTAACCGTAGTTTAAACAGCAGAAAAGCAGACGATCGTTAATTTCACTGAGACATATGTTAATATTACAAAATACATACCTAGAGCCATTTACTTCTTCCTTTTTACACGAACACGATTACCAAATTAATGAATATTTACTAATAGGTCAATACGAATTAAATTAGCATCTCTTTCGTCAGTGGAAGCGGGAGACTTTAAGCCTTTAGTTTGAAAGTCTGGTGCCATTACAGTTGTTAGTTTTCCAGATGCCTGCTGCTTCTCAAAGTGTTATCCACGTGTCTCAGGAGTTTGTTATGGGAATTTACCAACACCCTGAAAATCCCTAGGAGTTATTTGCAATGTATGCTTTACAAACACTATCTTTATATTTACTACATGTATAGTGGTTGCTCGGAACGAAATGGCACAGGGATTTATGATGCGCACTTGACAGAATGAAAAGGAATTACTCCAGCCCCCCGAGAGGAGAGAGATGGATGTGCGAAAACACTCGGTTTTCACGTAAGACGGTGAAGAGGATGTGTAATTAGTGTTTTTGAAAAGGAGAGCGATATTCAGCAAATACAGGAAAATTGTTGGCGAGAAAGCTATGCACAATCAAGTGAGGTAGATTGTGTACAAACTTTAAATAAACAACCTTATAAAAATAAAAGAATAGATCTCAACAAGCTTCGGGAAAGAGTTTGTGCAGTTACGGCTGAGTCGCGGTCAAGCTTAAACCACACAAAAAGTTTCTATTTCTACGACACACAAAGAGCGCATGAAATCAAGCATTAAAAACATTGTTGATGACTTCAACAAGTGCACAAAATGTTTACGATGTTACTTCCGTTGATGGTTAATGTCAAATATTACATTCACAACAGCACACATTTCAAAAGGATAAGATACTCAGGAAGAAATTAGACTTTTGCACTTCCGATAGGAACATACAAAAGAATAACAGAACAACCTTTGGATAGGGAGAGTCAGGCTGAAAAATTCAATTTCATAGCCGAGATTTGAACCAGGGTCTCCCGATCTCTAGCAGGTTGCTCTGCCACTGAGCTACCATGGCAACATGCCGGCATAACATTGACTTCTTCAACTGACTCGCATGTTTCCCGGTAAACCACAAGGTGATCTCAAATTATTTTGAGATGACAATCCCAATGGCGACCTATAATGTTGTAAGTACTTATCCAACTCCTGTCCTACACACGGCTTATGTGAAAAATAAATTATTCCAGTACGAAATGATCATAATAGTTGGCTATACTATGAATCCTGGGTCTTAAGTGGTTTATATAGATCAATTGTGCAGCTAAATCCATGCCTAACATAGGAACAAAGCTAATCCAGTGAAATCCGAGGTTGAGAAGGGGGTGGAAGAGGGAGAGAGAGAGAGAGAGAGAGAGAGAGAGAGAGAGAGAGAGAGAGAGACTATTCGTCTATCAAGCAGTCCTCTAATGTCCAAAGGGAATAAATGCTACAATTGCGCAAGCATCCACGCCATCTGTGCGACACCACCATACCTCAGGAAACATAGAATCACATCTGAAGGATGAGAAGGAAACAGAAAGAAAGGGACATCATGGAAAGAAAATCGTGATAGCAAAGAAGAGAAATCACGCCACCATTCGCCCTACCGACCAGAGAAAACAACAAAAAAAACCAAGGACACATTGGGTGATCGACGAGAATCGAACCCAGAACTTCTCAATTGCAAGCCTTAATCTTGCTCGGTTATCTTTATCTTCACACTCTCTTTACCTCGAAATGAAGAATGAGACCGGCGCTGACGGAAAGAATGAATGAAATGAAGCATAGAAACTCGGAGAAGCTGAATTTTGAAGGCACCTGGTACTCATTTTAAAGTAAAGGATAATATTTCCAATTGTGGTCTTGATCGACAATTGGCCCAGCTCACCCGAAAGTAAAGTAAGAGTTTATGTTGACTTTTGTAGAATATTTCGATGATAAATATCAGAAAGCGAGAGAATGCCAATGATGCATGCAAGGGAAAGAAAAAAATCTGGTAGTTGAGAAAATAAAGAATAAATCATAGTGGGTCACCGCACATATAATGGCAATTACTGCCGGAAAAAGTAAGTCAATTGTTCTTAGTAGAACTAAGGGGAAACTTCTTCATTGCTATCACATGGGTGGGAACAAATTCCACAGGTGGTTAGCTGCAAATATTTGGGAGTGTGCTTGTTAAGTAACGCCGGATGGGACGATCAGCTAAATTATACATTTAGGAAGACATTGCTCGTCGTAATGAGAGTACTGAAATAGGGGAGAGCAAAGTCCATGGAAATTGCCTACAAGCCCTTAGTGCGGCCGGTTATGGAATATGGACTAGCATGCTAGGACCCATGCAGGGTTATTGAAACTGATTCTCTGGAAAAGATACAGAGAAGAGCTGCAAAATTCATAAAGAGGTAAAGATTTTGGGCCTACGAAAGGCGAAGGGAATAAATGGCAGCCGCTAAAAGTTAGGCGTAAAACACATAGGTTAGTCGTACTATTTAAAGCTAAATGTATGGGTGGACGTTAGAAAGACCAGCACACTACGGATGAAATGATCATGTGTAAAATTAAGCGACGTAGGAAAATTTTCTTTTATTCATAGAACCATTGAAGAATGGAATGAATTGCCTCTAGCAGTCCTTCAGGACTGCCCTCTGACCTTAAAGAAATTTAGAGTTAATTTAAAGTGAGTAAATGTTAAATAATTAAAGTAAATATTGTGAAGTAATTAAGGATCTCAAAAACTGCACTGTAACTATTAATGTTTAGGTTTCATAGTATGCTGGTAATTGACATATGTACTGCTATACTAAATAATAAGTAGTTAAGTATTTCAAAACCATGTATAATGTATGTATAAAATGTATTACTATCATTAATTTGTATTTACTATTATTAACTGAAAGATTATTATTGTAAATGGATTTTGTACATTTAACTGTGCCTCCGGGCAGCAACCAATTGCAAAGAATAAATAAATATTAAACTAGCAGTTCCCCCTCTTGTTTCATATTTGCTTTGTATAATTTTTAAGCGAAACTGTCGCATTGATATTTTTAGGAGATAACTGCACTGTATTTTAAATTAGGAACACAGTATTTTGTTTTTTTGAATGGATTCTTATTTTCACAATCATTGTAGTAAAAAGGTGTAACACATATTTTAAAGGCACATCAGTGACCATTCAGATAGACAAAGCAATGAATGTTACCTTATATTTTTTAAGATGATGTTGAAATTTGACCAAAAATTGTGAAAAATTAAGAAAATTGCTTTATTTAAAATGAAATAATATTAATTCTAATCGTTCATAAAATATATCATTTTTATCATTTTGCACACTATAGATGGGTATCCGCATGCTTACTATTAGGCACTGCTAACTTTAAGTCTTATCTTCTCCCAAATTTTCCCAACACTTTCCGTGCTCAAAAATGTTTCACACGATACACTAATACTCACTAACTTGTTTAAAAAATTATATTGCCTCTTAAAGGCATATCAAAGGAAATGGTCATATGCTTTTTCGAAATAATGCTCCAAATTTGAAAAATAAATTATTCAATTTTTAAAAACCAAGAGTTCTTGAAATTACGAAAAGTAATCATTAACTAGGGCTAATTTAGAACAACGTAATATAACACACTAAATTTTAAACTCATATGCTGTAAAACTGGATTTTCTTATGTGAAAATATTTAAAAATGCAATACGTGGAACAGTTTTATTTGAACAACTAATTTAGAGAATAAAAAAATGTTATTTAATTAACCATGGAAAATATATACTTGAAACATGTTAATAATATCATTGTTATTGCGTGTAATGCCTGGTATAAATTTCAATACGATATCTTACATGATGTGAATTTTCCAAGTTTCACTTGCTTCACCTTAAGAAACAATAATAAATAAAGGAACAGGTTTGCCTTGATGAAAATCGCAGCTGGTAATAGTATAAATCAGTGGAATAAATATTTAAGATAAAGTCGTAATTGATAGTGGTTTAAGTTGATAATGGTTTAAAATAAAATTTAATAAAGCGTAACCATACCACACGTTGATAGGTGTTCTCTGTATGATCAACTTGTTCTCGTGCTTAGCAAGCTTAGTAATTTTCGGTTTCTTGGAGGAAGATTATTGAATTGAATAATCTTTAACTCCTTATTTTATTTGTTTGCCATTTATTATAAAAATACTTTCCTCATTTTTAACCAAATCTCTATTCGAAAAATTTTATTTTTCTTCCTTTTACTGGGTTCTCTTATTAAGCGAGTTTAGTTAAAATAATTCAAAATGAGACAATCCCTCTCTTTTGCAGTAGAACTCCGATAATAGCTTCTGAAAACCACTTTTCTACTGAAAGTTATCTCAGATGAATTCTACACAGAATGACACCAGCATATTAAACTGTTGGAAAACCTGTTTTAGCATTTTATTGCTGCTCAATAGGGTTATATGATTTTCTTTCTGTACTCTTCCGTCTATACACTACAGTAAGGTCTTTTCTGAATCGAATAGCGTCGAAGAAGAATGCATATAAGAGATTTGAAAGCTGATTTTGGAGAAATGATCCATAGTTACCATGTGACAATACATTTTAAAATTTCAATTTAGAGGGATCTTAAAAACTTACATCAAAGCAGTTATCAATGTTATCAAACACAGGGGTCTATATTCGATATTTTTTTCTCTTTGAAACTCTTCTACTTAAGTCACAATTTTTTCAAAAATATGTTCTGAATCATCATGTAACGCAGTTATGTATGACTTTTGGGTTGACAGTACATGTTCTCGCTTACTTGATTTCGAAAAGTGTTGAATAGCACGCCGGTGATGATATTTTGTCAAATGTGTTAAAAAAATTCGAAAATGTTTAAAAGTGTCAAAAAGCCGTTAAGCGATACTTAGATATCTTATTAACTTTATTGAGGGTGATCTAGCATAGCACTAAACAATCGCAAAGTGTTTCTAGTCCTTAATTGAAATCCAGGCATATTTATGGACGCTCTTTAACTTCTGTGGTTCTCAGCGTCCCATTCTAAATTGGGCGTGAAAGACCGCTCAATTTTGCTCAGAGGCCTCTTTATCAGGATTGAGGTTTTTTTACGTGCCTAAATCTACGACACAGGACCACCGGCTTTACTTCCCTTCCGAAGAAAGTCATACTAAGGATTTTTACGCCCGAAAAATTCATCACTCCCCACCGGAGTTGGACCGGTGACCATGGAAATCGGAGGCTAGCATGTTACGCCTTAGGCCACAGAGGACGACGTTTCCAATCTTGAAAAGTAATTCCATCCCATTGGACAAAAGGAATGCCCACAGTTTTATGCTTTATATTTGACAAAACGGTCGAAACTACAACTTGTGTTAGGGAATATTGTTTCGATTACAAATACCTCTAAATACGGCAGGCATTTCTAAATGCTGCGCTAAAAAAGTAACTTACTCCTGTGTACCTCAGCAGTTCCACTCAATTGCCTTGCTAAATAGAATTTGCTCTTTCATCGTGCACTAAAACGTCAATTCTTATAACATGCATACCTCTAGCTCCAAAGGTCGCGTGTTCAAACCCCGCGGAGGGCGCTTGATTTTTTCGGACGTAAAAAGAATCTTAACATGACTTCCTTCGGAAGGGAAGTAAAACCGTTAGACCCGTGTCGTAAATTTACGGCACTTAAAATTACCTCAAGCCTGATAAGGTAGCCCATGGAAAACTATGCGTTCTTTCATGCTCAGTATGGAATAGGACGCTAAGAACTACAGCAGTTAAAGAGCTTCATAAATGAAAACAAAGCTCAAGTCAATTCCTGCTTTCCCAGAAAACACACTGCACTAATAAGTTTTTAGAGATAACCGTGGCCCGCGCTTTTGATTGTGTAGAGATGTTTTATTTTAAGCTTATTATCAAACGCAACTTTTATTCTACAATGCCTTAATTTTGACATACGGCCGCATTATACACCTATGCGCTTGAGTTAAACACATCCGCCAAACCGGCAAGCCGCTTGCCTGTGAAGAGTCGTAGATAAGGCACTTTACTTTCCCTAGAAGCAGCTATAGTTGCAGATGATCTTATATGATTAGCATACAGTCCGCGTTCGGATATTGACCACAGAGGTTATTCATTTCGAATACCTAGACTGATACACAATATAACGCTCATTATTACTGTTAATCCTCCCCGAAGTAGTGAAACAGGTATGTTGACCGAGACCTTCAGAGGTGTATGCACAAGTCTCTTTCTGCTCAGATGATGCTGTAGGCCTGGCTCACAATAGCTGTTGGTAGTGTAATTTATAAGTTATTAATAAATCTGAATGTCGTTTGTCTCCATGAAGATCGACCGTGATAGTGTGCTAGCTTCCAGACGAAATTCCCCGTTCAATTCTCACACTTTTTGGGATTGTTGTTACTGAGGGGGTGTCTTGGTTGCTTTCCCTGAATGGACGCCACTGGGAAGAATATTGTTACAAACCCGATAGCATTGCCAACTTAAGGGACACTGAGAGTAAACTTTGGATATAAAATCAACATTTAGCTGTCCCCCCTTTACTCGGGCTCTACGGATATTTAGAGATCGTAAAGTACACCTCATTCCTGGATTACTGTTTTATAAAACAGAGTTTTTCTCAAAAGTATGTTTTCTCACTTTCAAAATGTTCCAAGCATCTTAGTTTTTTTAAATACAATTAAAATTTTCAAGAATGTATATAATTACCTGCAGTAATATTACAGCATCATCATGGCACAGACATTAGCCATTTAAAATATTTTTATAAAACATTATTAAATATAGAGTTTAACATTTTTAACATTTCGAAAATATAATTCAGTACTAAAAGTTATAGAAATATCACCACGCAAGGCTTTCGTGTGGGTCAAAACTCCAATTAAAAAGTTCACCTATTTTCTCAATCTTTGAAGTGCAGTATAGCTTATTCAATTTTGGTTGTACAATATACGTAGTAAATAAAATTCAAGAAATTATTTATATCTTGAAAATATTTATACAATTTGAATGAAATTCTGTATTCACATTAACATAACCGAAATGGAGTGACAGTAAGACAGCCAGGAGAATATATACCAAATATAAATTTTAAATTTCAGCCCCAGCATCCCAAATCTTTGATAGCGAGACTATTGTGTACTTCTTCAACTTAAGTGCACGGTTTGAATTTACCTTTGCCAGTGAGTTAGGAATATTGAAAACCGCAAATATGATCGCAACCGTATCCATTAACGCTAATCATATCTGAAAAAGATACCTCATACGGCAGCTTCATCAGTTATTGGACCAAGCGTTCATCTTAACGTCTGAATCGTTGTCCAAAGAACGGCTGTCTCATTTTTTTCCCTTCCCGCTATTTAGGAGCTCCCAAGGAAAGTGGCAGCCAATACAATACACACGGTGCGTGCTCAGCAGAACGATATCTCTGCAATATACGCGAGCCAAGTCGCTCAGAAAATGCTAATATCGGTGTTCGGTGAAGCAGAATGGGTAGAATGAAAAGTGCTGATATCAGATGACGAAGTGCTGCTGCTTGTCTCGCTGTTAATTGCACTGGAAAGTTGCTTGCGTATTGTATGCTGTGTGTGTTTGGACGCAGCGAAAGGGGTGTTCGGGGGTCAATCCCTCTCCCAGAATCCAAGGGAAATTAAAATATATCTGAGAAAATGAGTGCAAACTTGATCATTCAAACTTCTTTGTTGTAGCAATAAATGAAGGTCTTCACCATACCGCAGTGGCAGCGGTTGATTGCTTCTTATCTTTGGTTTTTAGGTTTAACCTCTCTTAATCTGTATCGGACGATGCCCGAATGAATAAAATGGATGAGATAATGCTCAAATTAGCCTCAAGCTCACAGAGCTAAAAGTTACCGACATTCGTCTTCTCAGGATAAGGAAAAATCTCAGAAAAAAACCTTATCCGGGGAACTCACCCTGAGCAAGTTTCTGTGTTCTAGTTGCGGGTAACTCTCCGCTCAAACTGAGAAGTGAGGCAGAATGTATACTTTTGTCAAACGCCAGTTACAATTATTGAACTCCTCTTCCTCAACAATTCTTAGCAATTTTCTCTGGTGTTCTTCAATCATTGGCGCATCAGTTGTGAAATATTCAAGCACTCGACCGCATCTGCGGAGACATAGGTAATTCCAATAATATTGTTGTTATTTTGTGTTACTGGTATAATGAAAGAAGTCCTTCTGAATTGGATCCTACATTATAAATAAGTAGATATACAATAAATTATATTTATTAGGATTTTTCTAAACTACAAAATATCTTTCAAGCCAAAGAAATTTTATTTCTCCAAAGATTTCTGTCTTCTGCATCTTCTTCTGTATGCTCTTTGCTGTTCATGGCTCTTCTTACTGCATCTATCTATTGTGCTTCCCTTTCCTTCTCCTTCCCTCGGGCTTCCACTCCAGCATTTTAAATTCCGCTATCTTCCATCCTCACTATGTGCCAAAATTTTCAATCTTTTTCAGCTACTATTTCAATAATATATTTAAAATGCATTACTTGTCTATTTTTCTGGTATATACATTTTTCCATTTTATATTTCATTGCTGCCCTCCGCCTGAAATCCACACCTTTACTAGCTAATTATTCTATTAAATTCTATCTAATAACTAAGTCTATGCCCAATATAACATGACACTGTGTAGCAACGTTTTAAACATTACTGTCTTAGTCCTGTGTATAATGTCCTCACTCCATAGAACTGAGTTTAGGATGTCACCTACTTTTCTTCCCTAGCTTATTATTTTTTTTTTTCAATATCACATTCAATTTTTCCATCTGGTTCCAAAATTAACTCTAGATATTGAATTTACTTTCTTAATTTTGTCATTTTCCATCTCTACTTTCTCTTCGTTCTGCATTCGAGGGGCTTTGTATTTTCTTCTCTAATATTTATATTTAATCCCATATTTTGAACTCCTCCACTAATATTCACATCATGTATGCTGCATTTTTACTCTCTTGGGTAATGATCAGTTAATTGTCTGCAAACAATAGATGGTGTATTATATATTCTTCTGATTTATCGGTAAGCCCTTGGGTTTTCCTTTTTGATTCAAGTTTCTCAAACAAACATCTATTTGTACTTTAAAAAGTAAAGGTGATAAACAACACCCTGTAGGAGTCTTTTGATATTATAAATTTCTTTACAGAATTTATTCCCAACTTTAACTTAACCCCTATTCCCAGAATATACATACATTATTTATAGCAACCGTTAGAGCCTATCACAAAAGCGCACAGAATGTGATATTTCAGGTTTGTGAAACGTCATAAAACGCTCATGGTAACATTTACTTTTCTGAATGTTTGGTGAAATAAACTTACCAGTCCTACTTTTTAGAGATTAGCACGGTAGTAGCGCGGCTGCTTGTCAAGCGGGACACCTGGGTTCGATTCCCGGTACCAGCATGAGGAATTTTCCTCCGCTGGAAAACCTGGCTGGGGTGCACTCAGCCTTGTGAGGGCCCTGGGGGGAGGGCAACTGAGGAGCTACTTGATTGGGATGCAGCAACTCCAGATCGAGAAGATCGCATCAACTGGCCGGAAGGGACTCGAGGCGCTGATCACGTCCCACCCTCCTGCACTGCATCCCATTTACGCTTTCGGGCCGAGACGGGAGATGCAGCGGCCGGGCGATAGGTCAAGGTCCCTTGTGGACTGTCGTGCCATGGAGTTGTGTTTACTTTTTAGGGGATCTCCATAATCATCTATGACTTTGCACCGATTCAAAGATATCTGAAATGAGTTATCAAATGATTTTCAAGCTCTTATACAGAACATTATACCTGCAGTAGCACGTCAAAAGTCGGCGCAGGGGCGGGTTTTCTCCGGGTTCTTTGGTTTCCCCCGTCATCACATTCCACCGGGGCTCCATCTTCATGTATCAACAGTGTCATCGCCTGCGGTTCCAGAGCAGTAAAAACGGGCAAAAAAAAAAAAAAAAAAAAAAAGTAAGAAATCATTGGTATTCTGAGAGGTTTACCATATATTGTCCTTAATTTTGTTTCTGTTGCAAACAAATTAGAGATTTGTTGATAAATGCTTCTCTAGCTCGCCGATCTAGATCATCAGAACTATAGGAAATGCAGCGGTTCACTAAAACGTAAACTTCCCTCAATTTTATTCCATTTTCGGCGAAATTCGAAATGTACTTACTGAACATTTTATATTACATAAACTTACGACGTCGCTATGTATCGCTTCAGGCGGTCAGACAGTGCAACGATAACTGGTGTGCCTAAAATGTTACCCATAATGGAATGAGCTGTTTATGTTGGTGCTGACAAAATCTGCCCCCAGACTTACCACTGTGACCGCCTCTGCTTTCCGAGCATAATTCTAAGCATAGGGTTGGTAAGGCAATTTGCCTCCCCTAAAGTATGGCCGAGTTGTTGAAGGGTTGTACTGCAGCTTAAGCTTTACGTTTTCAGCTAAACAATCGTTCTATTAATATCGATCTTCTTTTCGCTGTTTAATAGCGGTAATAACTTGTCTTTCTGTCTTTGTCTCCATGTCGCTGATAAAAGTTACCATATATGTATATGTCGTAGCTGCATAGTTATTTGGTGCGTGAGGCCGATGAGTCATTGGTAAGTAAAGTTAAGGTCTTCTTAATGTTTTTCTCTGAAATTTGATTAAGGGCAATTTAATTAATGACCATATGTATTATGTGTGTAACCCTCATGTGATAATATTTAGGGGACAGATGTGTATATGTTCATAGAATATGTTGGTACCAACATATCCTGTCATACTGATTGTGTGTAAGGTACTATGTTGTGCCCAAAAATCGAACATTTCATTAGGCCAGTGGAGATTTAACGTTATTTTGGCGCAAGGTGCTTCAGGGCGTTTTGCAATGTATCTCACGTTACAAATTACTGTATTTGTCACTTTTTAAATAATAAGAAATGTTACATCGTTCACTCCGTTGCTCCTTCCCTGTAGCCTATCTGGGAAATCCCTCACATATTTTAATTTACACAGCGAAATATAAAAAGAATAGCAAAAGTAAAAGTACACAACAAAGCCAGGCATTGCAACCATAGAAACAAATCTAGGGACAACTGTGGAGCTTCTCAGCGAGATCCTCAAACTTCGATATTCAATGAATAAATATGAGTGGACAGTGATCTAGAATTTTAGTGAATACAATAAAGAACTAGTTATTCTGATTAAGCCAGGAGACGGCTGCTTCGAATGATATTCATCAGTGTTTGCTAAAACCACCAGAGTAATCAACGGCACAACGCCGAGTAGCCCAGTAAACAGGTTACCTCAGACAATGCCCCTCAACGTTTACAATCCAGCAAAGTAGGCATTGTGCTAAATAAACTGCAGGAAAGTTTGCTTTAGACGATGTTACTCAAAATATACTGATCTGCCCAAATCAGTGGCAATTGTGCTGCATAAACCAGGAGACCGGCTGGATGGTGTTCTTTAACGTTAATGATCTCACCAAAGCAGTGATTGTGCTGAGTAAACCAGTAGACAGACTACTTAACACGGTGTTCTTCAACGTTTAATGATCTCACCAAAGTAGTGGTTGTGCTGAATAAGCCAGCGGGTGCTCTGGACGTTATTCCTCAATGTATAATGATCTCGCCAAATCAGTGGTGACTGTGCTGAATAAACCACGAGACTGACTGCTTTGGACGGTGTTCTTCAAGATTTACTGATCTCGCCAAAAAAGCTAATTTGCTGAATAAAGCAGGAGACAGGCTGCTATGGAAGATGTTCTTCAACGTTTACTGAGCTCGCCATAGCAGTGATTTTGTTGAATAAACTAGGAGACAGGCTGCTCTAGACGATGCTCTTCAACATTTACTGAGCTCGCCAAAACAGTGATTTTGTTGAATAAACTAGGAGACAGGCTTCTCTAGACGATGCTCTTCAACGTTTAGTGATCTCGCCAAAGTAGTGATTTTGCTGAATAAGCCAGGAGATGCTGTAGACGATATTCCTCAACATTTACCGATCTCTCCAAAGCAGTAATTGTGCTTAATAAATCAGGAGACAGACTTTTCTGGAAGATGTTCATTAACATTCACCGACCGTCCCAAAATAGTTATTGCACCGATAATACTTCTGCATAAAATATTATTTACTGTTTCTTATTATTGTTATCCAAGATTGTCAGGGTAGTTGTAATTATTTATATTAGTAATTTATATTTATGCGCATTTATCAAGCATTAGTAGCATTATGTTGCATATAAGAAACATATTGAAAGAAAAATATGTACGTGACATTTCGCTCGTTCGGGGAGGCGCATTTCTTTATTAGAAAGGACAAACGTAGCACAGCCTTTGTATACTCAAAGCGGGCACGCTGGCAACCAAAGCTTGGTGCAAAAGAAGCACATACGTGGTGAAATTCCGAAGATTTGGAAAACGGTAATTTTCGTTGTTGGTAGTCACGTGATTCAGATGCAGCCAAGCAAATGTCAGGACGTGACCAAGAGGAAAATTACGTTTGAAAATACTCAGTCATAAAGAGCCAATAAGAAAAAAATAGAGAATAATTTCTTTTTTGGTGCGCAGTTCCACCGCTTTTAAGGTGAGGTTGGAATCTACACTGGTACACGGCCGGTAGGAGTTCAAACATCGTTACTGAGACAGTCAGTTGCCTGATTTGGCACCTAATTTAGAAATTCATGTAATAAAGTCGGCAGTACTGCAGTGCGCGCCTATAACGAGTGAAGTCACATTTTTAAACTGATTTGTGTGATTGTTAGTACATGAAATTTTAAGTGAGATTAATAAAGCAAATATTATTAGATCTCGCGTGAACAGTTTATTTCCAAGCGTACCAGAGCCCTGAGTTAATAATGTCTCTGTGCTGCAATTATTTGAAAACAGGTGTTTAACGCGACTATGTTTAAGTCCGTTTTTTGTATAATGTTTAACACCCGCTTTTACTACCATGGCACACAGGCGGTGACACACGGTGATACACAAAATGAAGATGGAGCACCGGTGAAATGAGATGGCGGGGAAAACATGAGAATCCCGAGAAATTCCATCCCTGCGCGCTTTGTCCAACACAAATCCCACATGTAGTCGTCTGTAATCGAATACGGGTTAGGTACATTAGTTAGGCTTGACTCAATGCATCACTTTTCTTACAATTCAGCTCATCAGATATTACTTATAAAGAAACAAACAGGAAATTTGATTAAATTTCACAGACACTTTAGTCTGCAGTAAAAAATAACTATTTGTTTTTCTTCTCACAGAATGGGTCCCATCCTGATGCACTACAGTAAATTAGGAAACAATATCAAAGAAACGAAAAGCAAATTTAATTATTTTCCATAATCATGTTTGCATACATTTACAATGAAATCTCCTTTTCTCTCTAGCACATATTGGTTGTCACTCTGATCCGCTACAGCTCCGGATCGGTGTGACAACTATAAATGCTTTTGCACACATTACACCTATGAATGATGTCCTGGTAAAGTTGCTGCACTACACATGGTGTATCTGCAATCAATTGTGCAGCGACCACAGTTAGTGTCACTAGAGCTTCCTTTGACTCTACAGAAGTCTCATAGATCAACCTTCTCATTTGATCCCACAGGAAAGTTTCAATAGTCAAATCCGGATCGTAGGGTCCACGCGATTGAGCAACCTCGGCCTTTCCATCTTTGCTTAATTTTTCGGTATGGATGTTCCCTAACACCAAGTGAAAAGTGAATGGGGTTCGCTGTCGTGCTGAAACCAAACATTCTGACGAATGTTCAATGACACATCATCCGTCAAGATACCCAATACCTGGATTTGGATGATCAAGTAGATTGGAGCCGTTATTTGGATAGAAGAACGTCCAGTCACATGTCCATCGAAAATACCACCCACACATTGATGCCATATCTGTGTTGGAATCCTGCCACCCGCATGATGGTTTTCGTGTGCAAAGGCATGGCTGTTTGGCAACATGAAAACACTGTTCCTAGTAAGTTTACATTTATCTGTGAAGAGATTGCGCGATTCAGGGATTCAGAAGCTACAGAACACAACTTGTGGTGCAAATTCGGCTGGCATTTGTGTACGTACACTTTGGAGTTAGTATGGGTGCAATTCAGTGTACATGTCATGGTGCATTGCAGGGTGCAAAAGACAATTTCGTTAGGTTCACCACAATGTAAGCCCCATTCCCAAATTTTGAGCAGAAGTGCTGCCTCTTTCTCCTACGCTTGTCTCGCAATCCGCCTGTGCACAGCACCTCCAAATCTCGGTTTACACAGTGGGATTTTACGCGTTCGAGAGGCCCTGATATAGTTGTTACTCAAGCAGAACTTCTCAAACAGTGCCATGAACAGCATCAATTGCATGCGCAGTTATTTGCATACTCGCTGATGGGTTCTCATCAACCTCTTCAAGGTTGTGAGTGCTGTGTCTCTTTGGAGCACCGCCTCTCCTGCTGACGACGAAGGTACTGCTTTCTCAAAACGGTTGCAGAATTGTGGTAAAAAGTCTGTGCAATGCAGTCGAACGTTGTAGATAATCATCTTCATGAATGGGACGAGCAGCTCTTCTATTACTTTGATCTTCACTATACAGAACGACCATGTCTGAGTATTCTGCAAACGTATATTTTACCGCGTTTCTCGGGGACTAAATGACACTAAATAAATAGGGTGGTATAGTATAGGTGAATTGGCATCAGTTGATCGTATGGGTAAACTAGTGTTGTTCGGAGATTAAACGACACGTGACTAGGGCCCGAACTAGGTTAAAGAGGTATGGTGGAGGTGAATTGACATCAGTTGATCGTTTGGTGCAAAAACCATGTTGTTCGGAGGTTAAACGACACGTGAATAGGATCAGAATTAGATTAGAGAGGTATAGTAGTGGTGAATTGACATCAGTTGATCGTCTGGCATAAACACCATAATTTTTTGATAGAGTTTAATGCCCACTTTTACTGCTGTGGCATCGTAAGCGATGACGCAAATGATACAAGGAACGGAGATGGAGCACCAGTGGAAAACATGGCAGGCGAAACCGGAGTGCCCTTTTGTCTGCAAAAATCCCGCATGTGGTCGCTTGGGATCGAACCCAGACCGCCATACCATGATGCTTAGAGATTAAACGACACATGAATAGGGCCAAAATTAGGTTAGAGGGGTATAGTAGAGGTGAATCGACATCCGTCATAAATATCATGATGTTCGGAGACTAAACAACATGTGAATTGTGTTTGAACCTGAGTAAAGAGGTAGGGTAGAGGCGAACGTGTGCTGTTAGATTGGCTGGTATTAATTAGGGTACACTTTGGAGGTAATATGGGTGTACTAATTTATGATCTCTCAGTGTGCATGAGTTGGTGCACTGCAGGGTGCAAAAGACGAGTTCGCTAGGTTCACCACAATGCAAACCTCCATTCCCGGATTTTGAGCAGTAGTGCTGTCTCTTTCTCCTGCACTTGTTTCGCAATTCGCCTGCGTCTCCCTTCATCATCATCTCCGCTGTAAAGAGGTAGAGTAGAGGTGAACTGAAATCAGCTCATCGTGTGACGCAAATACCATGTTGCTCGACGACTAAACGACACGAGAAGGGCTCGAACCAGGTTGGGGAAATAGAGTAGAGGTCAAATGATATCAACTGCTCGTTTGACATAAACACCTCTCTTGTAACTAGCCGGTTGGATACCTCAAAGCGATTTTGTTACAACATTGAAACGGCACGTTTCCGAACATGGTTTATAGGTTTATAGTTTTAGAGAGAAGAATATTAAAATTTTTAAGATTTAAAGTAGTCATTTATTTCAATTAATTGGATTATATTTTCGTTTAAAATTATTATGAAGTGGAGCGCCTTTTACAGATTGCAAGTCTATGTATGTGGTTAAGTGATAGTAATAGGCTCACTTTGTTACCACGAATGCACATTTTGCAGAGGAAGAACCTGGGAAGTCCTTAAGATTGAAGTCTGAGGCTGATGACAAGTTTCAATAATATTAATCTTTTAAGTTTTCAAAATGAAATAATTGAAAATTGGCAGTATCAATATGACACTGCTTGTCATTAGTTCTGACTAATGAGGAAAGCGAAAGAAGTACTCTTGTATATCCAAATAGCATATATTTTAAGCCTGTATTTTTCTGTACTTTTCAGCAGATATATTATAACACCTGTAAAATAATAGGAATATCATTGAATTCAACTCTGTAAATATCAAAGAGAAGAAAACATTAAAATACTGTTAAGGCTCGCAATATCAACGCAGATATGTTTGCACATGCATGGCTCCCCGGTTTCAGGTTATTAACGTCTTAGGCATTTTGTGGAATCAGTAGCATGACCAAAACTTCTTTCCTTTGTCAGCTTCTTCCAAGACTATCACTTTCTTCTGCATTCATCTTCAGAAGACATTAAATGGAAATGCTTTTAAAAATGAGCTCCATCTACTAACAGTAAACGCACTATTACACTTACCTGGATAACAATGGCGAAGATTACAATGCCTGAGACAGTACATGTCTTGTCCCGGGGGAAAGAATTATTAAGAAGAGAGATATAAATCATAGCCAAGAATGTAAATTATATCACAAAGATAAAATATAAATGTAGCGTGAAAATGGGAAGGGCAGAAAGACTATTAACACGTATAAGTCACGAGCTCGGGGTACAAGATCCGTTACCTGCCGTGCATTGACCCGAGGGAAAGGGGTGAGAATGCCCTGCCCAAGGAAAACTAACGGTACAAGACAATGATTCCCGCTGGTCAGGCGACAGTGTAAGGCACTTGAAGAACCTTCGGACCAGCAAGATGTGAAATTTGGAATGCGTGGTGGAGCCACACAGGCTACCGTTTAACTGTGAGACGCTTGACGAAGAAACTCCGCACGACCAAGATGTGATATTTGAACGCGTGGTGCAATCATTAGTTGTGACGGAAGTAAGTGATTTTAAGACCGATCTTAGTATGAGACATAACACTGCATCAAACGAATAAATTATAATAGTCGCGTGCGGGTAAAGTATAACGCCACAGTACAAAATTAAGAAGTATACGCGTGTGCTCTAAGGCGGAAAAAGGCCGGACACAGTTAATAAAGCACTTGTGTCTCACCACCACCTGAGAGAGTCTCCATGCTAATAAAAACCCTGAGCAAATCCAACCATAATTCCACACCATTCCAACGAACCCAGTACCGCCCCATGCGCCAGACAATGACGAACAACAGTATACAGGTATACAGTATCATAAAACAATACATTTTCCTTTGGTTTCAGTGGACTTGTCAGATTTTCCCCCTGCATAACATTCACAAACATTCACATTTATTTGGACTGGACAGGTTGTTTCGCTGCACTATTAAACCACACATAACGACGCCTAAGGAGCTATTAAGCGAGATCAAATTCAGAAAGTGCATTTTTGAAGATATCAACTTTTCCCCTAGACTAGTTTTAATTAAATTAAAATGGTTTTAAATTTTGGATTTAATATAAATTTAAATAGAATATAAATTTATATTGAATATGTATGGTTTTGAAAATTTTAAATAATATGTTATTTAATTTTAAATTGTAGGATTTTGATATAATTGGAAATAATTATAATATTAAGTTTTAGATAATTTAAATAAATATAAATATACAGTTAAAATAATGCTAATTTGGTATTTTTTGTGAAGTTTATGAAGTAATATTTCTTTTTATTTTAAATTTTATAAATAAAACAGTAATTATATGTATAATTTAATTATATGTATACAACTTTAAGTAATTATATAATAATAGACAGAGTAATATAATTAAATTATTTAATAGAATAACTATTAAAATAGTATAATGGTTTTTAAAATAAAATATGTGTATAATATAAATAAATAATACAAAATAACTGTTAGTTAATAATAATAATAATAATAATAGTAATAGTAAAATTATACATTATAATTAAATATAAATTATTAATATATATTAAAAATACGAAATTATAATAATATTAATATTAAATAAATTGAAATTGTATGAATTAAATATTAACACACAGTTTAATTGATAATAATTATGATTTTAATTGGTATTTATAAAAATTTGTAGCCTAAGTTAGGTTAAGTTTATGTCTGTAAATTTAAGTTGTATAATTAAATTTGTAATTGGTGTAAGTAGTAATAAATGTATAAAGTTTGGGATATTTTACCCTGGTTTAAGAAATTAGCTATCAGGGTTTAATATATAGCTTTTATTTTATTTATTTTATTTTTCCCCTAGGCTCTCCAATTAGGTGGATTTTTAACTGTCCGTTTTTTAATTACTAAAAAGAAACATATACATAAGCCAAGAGCGCAACTCATAATTCTCAACGCCGGTGTTAAAATTGTTTAAAACGGTTCCAAATAGCGTTTCGTAAAAAAGTTACTGTGGTGTTACTTTTCTTTTGATAGTGCGCTTTTACTACAAATTGCAGCGCAAGCGATGAAACATGGAATGAAGGACACCGGTGGAATGCGATGGCGGAGAACCCGGAGAAAACCTGCCCCTCCGCCGCTTTGTCCAAAATCCCACATGCCGGCGCTTGGTATCAAACCCGGGCCGCCTTGGTAAGAGTCAAGTTGTTTAACCACTCTGCCACGGCGCGGCCTGTTTGACCCTATTTTTAAGAATAACACTATGTTATAAAAACAAAACATTAAGATACCCTTTGGAATCTTATCAGACCTTTCACTATATGGGTACAGAATAGTTAATAATCAGTTGCAGTCTCATGTTTTCCATGAGTTTTCTAACCAATAGTGCTGCACACATCCAAACATTATTGAACTAACTGCAATTTTCCCGTATCACATTGTCATTATACGCTGTCAGAATAATGAGGTAGGTGTGGATCCCAATAAGCTGGGTTAAGTGGTTGACATTTATTGCTCGGGGATTTAACTAACGTCACCAGCACTGAAATAATATCACCGCGTTTTCACTTTCCGCCGCTTTAAGAACCTTTTTGTGCTTGTGCATGAGCTTACCATCTGCCTTATACAGAGGTAGTAACGAGTCATGTAAGCAAACGAAAAGTATTCTTTAATTGAGCAAATAGCCACTAACATAAAGAAGGTGCAGGATGTAATGCAATTCAGTCAAATTTATTAATCTGCAATAATTTATACATAAGCTGCACAGCTGAAAGGAAAACTATCATTGCGTAGACGGGGTATCGTTTGAGGGATTGCAAGTTAGCAGCTGTATACGGCTTGATTACGTCAGATAAATAGGGTGGATTTGATGCACTCACTTTACGTTCATAACTATTATGCTTTTCAAATGGGAAGAGTTCCACTCTGCAGCGAAGGAGATGTGCTATGGTACTCTGCTTTGCCAGGTTGCTACCCACACTTTCTTCATATTTCCCTCTCACTCGCACACTGAGCATGCAAATCTACTTGGCAACATAATGGTTATTCATGTGTATTATGAAAACTATTTGAGCTAAATATTTGTGGTTTTTACAGTTCTGCTACGAACATTACTGCTCCTCGTGAATAATAATAATAATAATGATAATAATAATAAAAATTATTATTATTATTTTTTTTTCAAAATTTGAATGTTTTTTCTTAGCGCAAGTAGCATTTATGAGAGACGGAATCACTTAGCGCGTGGCTCCTCAGTTAAGCGGGTATGCAGTATATCAACACAGCAGCACTCCGATTGGCGCTCAAAGACAAACTTGATCGAATTTGAAAGTCACTGTAGTGAAACTATTGTTCTCGCCTCCATATTTCGTCTCATCTATTAAAAACTAGTTTGAAGAGCACATATTGCTCACATCCACACGTAAATGTGTAGTGAACTTCAGGCTTCCTATTACCCAATTATACTCCATTACATTGGATCTCAAAATGCACAATTTATATGCAGCATTATTAGTAGAGGTGTACATGTTTGATACTTTCCCCTCGGGTAACTTTCACTTCAAATTATTAGTATGATGCACATGTAAGTGTCACTTTTGCATAAAGCCTCCAACAATATGTGAAGCTAAATGGAAAATTAATTTCACCACAAATTGCACAAACTGCTGCATTCTTCCTTTACACTTTCCCCCGAAAAAACTACTTTTTTATACATAAATGATTCAACTGATATTGATAATAATAACGCTGGAGTTTCAGGTGCTTATTTTAAGGTTGCTGTCATGGAGATGAATCTTCCTGTATTGACCTATCTGTTGAAACTACTCTTTTTATCCCTTAGCTGCATTTTTCGTATGCGATTAACTTCTCTTGGTTGCTGTTTTACCATTTCTAAAAATTGAGCTTTATTTATGGACATCCTTTATTTTTGGCTGCTGCGGTTCTCAGCGTCCCATTCTATATTGTGCTTCACAGCTTAATTTTGCTCAGTGGTCTCTTTATCAGATTTTGGGTTCCTTTATGAGCCGTAAATCTACCACACTAGATTAACGGTTTTACTTCCCTTCCGAAAGCAGTCACGCTAAGGATTTTTCCGCCCCAAAAAATCCATTGTCCACCACCGGGTTTGAACCTGCGACTTTGAGAACCAAATCGCGAATAAGGATAACCTTATTTCTGTTATCTTTTATCCTATACATGTTAAATGAAAGCCTAGGCCTACAAGCAAGCTAACCTATTTGCATTATACGCAGAAAATCGCGATTATAGTTTATAAATACAATATTTTTATTTAAAACCATAAAATATTTAAAGTACAGTTTATGTCGTTTTGTGTGAATAATAAACTTTCTTCGCACGGGAGGAGCACCGATACACGGAAAAGCTCCAAACTCGTCCATAAAGAGGGCAAGTATTTGGGCAAATCGCGCGATATATCGTAATGCGAGTCAGTTGTTTGTCACAGGGTAGCCAGCACACACAAACTTCCCTATATCTCGAAACAGAAACCGTTTCAACATAGTATTGATAACATTACAAGTAAAGTAACATTTGTCGTGACAGTATGTATCAGACAGTGGGCTTGACACATGTGTAGGGCTATTGAAATAATGACGTGACGCTTTTTGTAGTGGCGCTGGGTCAAGTAAAATGGTATATTATGAAACGAAGGCATATGTATTATTTTAAAACAAATTTTCGATTTTTAACAGTTTGGACCATTCAAAACAGATTGTCTCTCTAGTGTTGGTTGCAGTTATCCACAGCATACCTAATATGACCCGGTTTAAGTGAAGCTAAATCTCTTGGGATACGTAGTAAGATAAATGTAAGAGACAAATTCGCGCACATCAAGAGAAATTAAAGATAAAATCTATCAAGGGATCAGTTCGATGTATCCTTGAGTACTAAGAAGTGTGACAGATATTTTTCTAAATAGTGTAACGGTGGTACCATTTGTGTTGGTTTGTGATGAACATTGTGTTCCCTTTACCTCGGGATAGTTCGGCTTCTGGATGTGGGCAATACCGTAATTTTGAAGCAACCATACCTTCATTGCTCTTTAACGCTACAATTTTAATTGATTTGCTGGAATCCTGATAACCCTAGCCAAGTTCTTGCCGCATCACACAAATAAACATAGCAACTGTTTGAGCTGATGAGTTTGAACACCGAGTGCTAACGGAGCGGACTGAGTTCTTGGAGTTTTGCCTAGTGACTTCTGAGTGAATGCTGAATGAATGCTAAATGCCAGCTGAATGTTAAATTGAGCTTTTTAACTTAATGGACGCTCTTTACCTACCATGGTTCTTAGTGTCCTGTTCTATATTGGGAGTGAACTATCGGAAATTTTGATCAGAGGCCTATATCAGGCTTCAGGTTCCTTTACGTGCCATAGATCTTCGACACGGGACCATCGGCTTTACTTCCATGCTAAGGATTTTTATGTCCGAAAAAATCCACCGCCTTTTGCTAGGTTTGAAGACGTACCAGCATGTTACTGCAGACCACGGAGGACGACTAAGTGTTGACGAACGATGCGACTTTTTGTTTCAATTACGCTCCACATACCAGTTTATGACATTCTCTTAATGCTAATGCAGAAATTCTCTCCCCAAATGCCTAGATGCAATCGCTGACTCTAACTCTCAGAAACCGGTAAATCTCTCTCCTTCCACCTGAAATTCATTTGTTCAAGTTAGTATACAATTAATAACCGCTGATTGCTTCAGGCTTTCCAAAAAATGGAAATAGAGCTTTATTTATGGACGCTCGTTAACTGTTGTGGTTCTCAGCGTCCAATTCCATACTGTGCATGAAAGACCGCTTAATTTTGCTCAGAGGCCTCTTTTATCAGGCTTGAGGTTCTTTTAGGTGCCGCAAATCTACCACACGGGACCAACGGTTTTACTTCCCTTCCGAAAGGAGCTACCATGGCAACGTACCAGCATGACATTAAATTTCTCAAGCAACTCGTATGCTTCCCGGTAAACCACAAAGTGATCTCAAATTGTTTTGGAATGACACACTCCAATGGTGACTTATAATGTCGTGAGTACTTTAAGTTCCCGGGCTTCATAGTTTGGTCAACTATTTAAAACCGTGCCCGCATGTTGCCATAGTAGTTCAGTGCTTAGAACAAATGGCTAGAGACCGGGATATCCATGGTTCAAATCCCGACTATGGCATTGAATTTTTCAGTCTGACTGTACTTGTCTAACTCCTGTCCTGCATACAGCTTGTGTGAAGCCACAATTCAACTAAAATAGCAACTTATGTTAACCTCCCCAACTCACAGCCATTCACTGGCTCATGCTTCCTTAGGAGTTCTGCAATTATGTTAATTGATGCAAGTGGTGACATTATAACTTTAAAACGCATATGGTGGTTGAAAATCCACAGCGGTACATAGCTGAAGGTTATACATACGAATCTCTTGAAATTAAATAAAGATCTCAAATACAATACTGAACTGTATAGAAAATAAAAAGCGCTCAAACATAAATGCACCATATATTTCAACTTAGCATGGCTTCCTTAGGAATCGAAGTAAAGTCATTGTTCCCGTGTCGTAAATTTACGGCACGTAAAAGAACCACAAGCCTGATAGAGAAGCCTCTGAGCAAAATTAAGCGGTCTTTCAAGCACAATATAGAATGGGATACTGAGAACTACAGCAGTTAAAGAGTGTCCATAAATAAAACTTCATTTCATTTTTACTTCAATTTAAGTTTCATAACGGATCATTACCAGACCTTTGCAAATCGTACCGTACAAAATGTGTATATTAGCAACGCAGATAATAGATTTTGTGTTTTTAATATCTTTGTTACCATACGTTAGTAAAAAGTGAACAGAGATTTATTACAATCTCATTGTAAGCAATGAAAACAGTGAACCAAAGCTAATATAAAGCCATATTATTGAATCACCGATTTTAGTGGCTCTAAGTAGGACAGGGCGCAAGCGCGGAAATCTGCATCGAAATGAAGTCCATTTCGATGCAGATTTCTAACATCAAATTTAAGGGGACAAGGTACTCTGAAATGGTAAAAAATAACATTTGTTGCTCTAGACTCTAATAAAATCTCTATTATTTCTAGTTTCAGAGACTGTATACTGTTGGGGGTTAGGAGGATTTTAATCAATTTAAATATAATTAAATGCTACTTTGCATTTCTTTAAAGCTGTTATGCAATGCCCATTTTTAGAACATTTGTATCTTTAAATTCAGTTTTCTCAAAACAGAATTTTTTAATATTTTTATGAACCTTTTTCTCAGAAAGTATGAGAGCTGGAAAGATGAAATTTTCAGCACATATATACAACATATAGTTGAACTTTCTGAACCGCAATCGTGATGTTATAGTTTATATTGATCATATTAAGAAAGAAAAAACTTTGCAAATTTTCCACACTTTTATTTTTTTGAATTTACAATTTTTTTTTCAATTTCTACTCAAATTGTATCATAACTAAATAATTAAGGTTCAGAGGATAGCTAATTATGCTAAGAAGAAACACGCAAAAGTATGATTATGTATTGCAAATAGTGTCAGAGAAAAATGTACATGAATTCACATGTTTTAAGACTAAGTTTTATTACGTTTCTGCTGAATGAAATACCTTTTATAGACTCAACCACATAATCTTTTAATGAAAACAACCACTTGAAATACTTGCCATGATTTATAGAATAATTGATACAAATTTCTGGAAAAACAATTGTATACTTTAAGAGCAGTGGTAATTCAACTCACTTAAGGTGTAATTTCCGTTGTTCAGACTACATTGTCCCCTTAAGTAAAGGAGTCGAAAAACAATTAATTACCACCGATTTATCTACTAGTTCATTAAACTATTAATCGCGGGACTTTAAATCCTTACGACATTGGGTATGTTATCGCAAAAGCATTTGAGAAGAAATAGAAGGTATTGGGAGAATTTAATGACATGTCGGCATGAAATCATGGTGGCTCAGCTGATAACAGCAAGTTATCTGCGAGATCCGCGTTTCAAATTATTGCTATGACATTGAACTGTTCAGTCTGACGCTACCTTTTCAACTCTTGTCGTATACCACGGCTTGTGGAAGAATAATTAATTATTTTCAAAAGAATAGTTAAACAGGTTGGAGGGTATAGAGAGTCATGTGAATGTATCATATATTTTTAAAATAAATATATTTTGGTGATTTATGTGGCCATAATTATTTCCACGAGGTAAAAGTAGTAAGTTACCTATCTCTTTTACCCACAAAAACGCCCATATTGCTGTGAATGCAGGTTTCCAGGAATTTGTTGTTCTAGAAGCGGCACACATTAAGCCATCCTTTCTAATGTACGGTAGGCTAACAACTAACTTATGCCCTAGAAAATGCGATATCAATAAACGGAAATCTGAGTAAAGCTTTCCTGTAATCACACTGACTTATGCTCGCATACACGGCAGGGTTCTCTAATGCATGTTAATTGCGTGTGCAGGTTTCATTGTCGGTCTTTCGAATAGACTGCAATAATCCAGAGCTGATTACTTGCTGATGTGGTGCAGGTGACATGATTAGTGAAGCCATACAACCCTCCATCAATTACGTGTTACGCTCAATCTACACCAAGGTGTACACTCGCATTACATTTTTCCACGCATGCGCAGTTCGCTGCACGTCATTTACAGCACAGCTTCAAATATATGGGCCACTATAGAGCGTGCTAATAAAGGGCATTTGTAAAGTGGTTAAACCTGTCGTTCGCTGTCTCGTAAACTGATTTCAAGCCAAAATGATAAAACATTCCACATTACGAGACCACATTAAAATAAAATCTGTAACATTTACTTGAAAGTGAACATTTTTTTCGCTATTTTCATAAATACATTTGCTAAAACGTCATTCTAGAGATTTCTTTCACAAACTAACGTATGACTTACTTTTCGCATAAACGATGGTGCCCAGGTTCGTGCTAGCATCTACTCTGACCTAACTTTTTTTTTGTTTTTTGTTTTTGTGGGGGTTTTACGGATCTTCAGAGGAATGCTGGAGTGATTTTTAATTTCCTGCCCCTCCATTTCGCTCCATTAATAATTCTTTCATTCTTCATTCCGAATGGTGTGTTATAGAGTTGAAAGTGTCCGTGAAAGTGTTTCGGCGCAGCATGGCAGGAAAAAGGACACTGTGGAACTTTGTTCGTCCTATGGCCTTCGGTTAGTTGCCGAGGTATAACAGTGTCCCCTGGGGTCAGGATGAACTTGTTTGCCATGTGTGCAACGATAAAACAAAACTGTGCATCATTTTGGTACTTCAAATCATTGCCTTAATTTTTTTTTCTATTAAAGGTTTAGGAAACATTGAATGTGTTCTCATTAAAATGATGCAAAATCAACAATTACACAAATTTAGAAATATTTACCAAACCCAAATACAGATAGGTATTATGAATACGACGCTCCTTAATGATCCAGTTCAACTTTTAATCATAAAAAGTATGCTGCAAGTTTATACCTATTGAAGAACTAAAAATTCATATTTTGAAAAATAATGAACTAAAGGCTTTAAAAACTTGCAATCTGCTTAATATAGTATATCTGTACCACTTTATAAACATTTCGTCACCTTTTGTTTAATAGAACAGAAGTTCTGTTTATTACTAGAGTGCCCTCTTAAACATACATTGACAGGTTTTATATATTTAAATAGGTACCATGGCACTATGGTAAGAGAATTTAAAGTTAGTAAAAACAAATATGGACAAGCTTTAGTATTTACATGTACTAATATATCATTTAGCACCAGCATTACTTCAATTAAGTCAAAATTAGAGTTATAATCTAGAGTTACAAAATTAGTTGTCAGATAATTATCTCAAGCAAGCAGGATGTTCCAAATCTACTCGATTGAGTCGAGTTGCGTAACAACAATTCTTCAAGCTCCGCCGGAGGGGAAGCGTAATAGCCAATATGTCTGTGTGAAGGTAACATATAAGTGCTTGTGGTTCCTGCCACTTCATTCTATCTCGTCGTTTTGCCCTGAATGCTGAAGCATACTCCTATGAGTCGTGAGTATTCTGCTACTCTTTGGCGCGCACCCAAGCTAGACCAGCTTGTTTTAAGTGATGGTGGCTCAGGATAGTGCCTTTACGTTATTGGTGTTGCAGGCGATAAGGCTGACAGATTATTATTATTATTATTATTATTATTATTATTATTATTATTATTATTATTATGCGTTGAGCCTATCTGCAAATTAACTCACATAAAGAAAATCTGTCCTACCATCTAGCACAGGGACAACCAACTCCCAAGCACGCCATATCTTTACTATACGCACGGTGCTGGAAATCCGTGGTCTGTGCCGGAGAGGTATACGCCTATGAGCCAATCACTACTACACGCAGTGTCTTCCGGCAATCTGTAGTTGTCTTAGCATTAAAATATTATGAATAGAATAGTACAGAAGGAATAAGTTACTAACTGTGTTATACATGGTTAAGGTTTCGTGTGCAAGAACGAAGCAATCCTTTCTTAGCACACTTTTGATTCTGAAAACAGTTGCATGTATAAAATATCGAATAACACTTAAAACACTGATAATACTACAACGATGTCTGTGTAGTGGATTTATTTTCAAGAACTGAATACGCATTTTTATGCAGTGTATTTGCAATGACTCCAAAAATTAAATCGTTTCAGCACTTGCGATCTGTTGTGAAAAATTAAACAAATGCCACCACCACTACATTCCGTGAAGAAGTGCTCAGCTTCCAAGTCAGGACTGAAATAATTTGTTAACATGGGAACCCTTCGCTTTGCCGAGTGTCCTTCCATTAGAAGTGCTGACTACCATTGCTATTGAAGACAAGCCGACCGCTCCCACTGCGCAGCACGGTGTCGTATTCAGGTACATGCAGCGCAGGAAGCGAATTGACTGTGCCTAGTCTAGCTCGATCTTGTGCTATTGACGCACTTTTTCGTCTAATAAAAAGCGTGTTAGTTACGCCCTAAAACAAACATAGTACTCTGCTATCTACTTTCGACACTGTCTTTGGAAACGCTTGTCTTTGTGGGTAGAGCTTGAGTAATAAATTGCAGGTACTTTCTATTCCTAATTAGAACGTAAAATTACATAACCAAAGAAACAAATCTTGTGTTCCATTTACAAGACCTTCTTTAGCTATTCTACAATAAAACATTCTTACAAAGAGCTTTGCTTTTACCTGGAGCATGCTACTCGAGATCAATGTTAACATAAATTGTCTTATTACTTAATATCTTGTAAGTACATGGGAAATAAGGGAGTATATTAGGTTAAAGCGATAGTCAGGCTTGAGTGATATATACATCGTAGGCTCGTTCTACTCCTAATGAGAACGTAAATTACTTAATCAAAGAAACAAATTTTGTGCTCCATTCATATAACTTTCTTTACCTACTCTACAGCAATCTATTCTTACAGACTTTTTTTATTTAGTTCATGCTATTCGAGATAAAAATTAACATAAGTGGAAGAACTGTTCGCTATGTGATGATTTTTAAAGTCGGTTCACTTTGCATTGTCATGAGGAAAAATAAAAAAAAAAAAAAAACATGACTACTTCCCATCTGAAAAAGTGTAAGTACTATAAAATTTTAACAAATACCTGGAAACATCTCGGAAGTGTTTAACTACATAAAAATATATCTGACACAAATTGTGTGTTTTAAGAGATCTACATATTTTGTGCATCTCTTACGGTTTACCAGTTATGAAAACGTCATCCGTAATGAAGAGGCCTTAAGAGGCTTTTCCTGCAGGAAAACTAATGGAAAATTTAGGCTTCCGTTTCCTAACAGACCACTTCGTGCAGGAATACAATATTGCACCTCTTGGATCGGTTTACGAAACAGGTTCTGTGAATAACAACGAAAGGCAACGAAAACGTCACGTTCTTACTGAGGAAAAACTTAACGAAATCGGTTGTGCCTAGGAACATAGTCCTAGGAAATATTTGAGACGTTGTAATTGGTGAGTTACTGTAACTACGTAGAACTTTAATTTGAGTATTCTTTTTTTTTTTTTTGCTCTAAGAGCTGACGCTCTTGAAATTCCTCTCTGCTGTCCTAAACACCTAAATTTTTCGTCTAGCTTTTCCGCACGAATTCTTGGTTCTGAAACATGTTTTTAATATGTACACATACCATATTGTAGTACGAACACATGTACATACACCCACTCACTCCAGGGTCTGCACTCAGTGAGTGAGTGCGTGCGTGCGTGCGTGTGTGTGTGTGTGTGTGTTATAGCAGAAGCCGGAAGTGTACGATACTACCGAGCGCTCGCGGCGCGCGAGACTGGGATTTGTCGTGCCGAGCCGCGAATTCCACATGTCATACGGAATTGCAACCGTGGGAGGAGTCAACCGCAATGTCCAATAGGAGACGCGGTAATGAAAACAGAAGGAAGACGCGGTAATATAAACACTTGGCGGAGTAGATATATTTAATACATCATTTAATAATCCCTGATGAACACTTTAAAAATATACAATTAGAAGAAAAGGAAGGTATATATATTAATTTGAAATCTAATAATAGTACTTATAATATAATTATAATATGTATAATGTGGGTGTATACCTATACAGTATTAAGTCCTTCTGTAATGTTTAAGTAAGTGAATACGAGATCAGCTACCTACTGCGTCGAATTGCAAAGCAAATAGATAATGTGTAGTTAGGTGTCCGATAAGAGAAATTGAACACCATCCTCTCCATTACCAACGGCCGAAGACCTCGTAATGACCGTCAATTATTTGCCGTGATGGCAGGGTGAGAATTTTTAATCCGTAATGCATTGTATCCTCACATTTGTCATTTAGAGATATATAGTGTGGATTTATATTACTAATTTAATTCATATTTTTGTATTATTCGTATATTAATAAGTTATACATTACCTATCATCTTTCTGCAGTCTTGCATTGCGAAGTAAATACCACACTTCATTAACCCATCCAAAGTAGGTAATTGTCAAACTGTTTGGAAGCCAAGCCAAAGTAACCATTATTCTAGCTTTTAGAACAAGAAAATAAATCTCAAATAGCACATGATTCAATTACTGAACAAGAAAATAGCAATTAAGTTGTCTGGGAATTCATATTGATAACTTTGACGTGAGGTCCTAACTAGGCCTTTGAAAGTTCGTCTTGTTTTATAATACTCCAGTATTTTATCCCATGAAGACGTAGTAGCAGAGCACTTAAAATAAATCCAAATTCCTAATGGAAGTGATCAGTTCAAACGTAACTCAACTCTTTAATTTAGTTTTTGCGCGACTTTCATTTCTGTGTGCAGTTTTGCCAGTTTCTTACCAAAGAACAATGAAATCTCTGTCTTTAAAAATATAAAATTAGAAAGAATGGATTTCATCACACAAATTTATTCTTAAGTGCACATAAAGTATTTCACCAATAACGTCAACAAATTTTTGTTATTTATTTATATGTGCCAGAAGATAAATAGCTTTCTATTTCTTCTTGTATCGACGGGTTTTCAGTTGCTGAAGTCATTGTGCTGATTTGCGATAATGGCCGCAAGCAAGTTCCCTCTGAAAAGCGGAACACGAGACCATGTCCCACGTTAATCAGCGCTTCTTCTAATTGGACGTAGCGTTTGACTCCTCCCACGGTTGCAATTCCGTATGACATGTGAAATTCCCTGCCGGGCCCTGCTCCGCGGAAGGCACTTATCACGTCTATGTTACCTGAGACTCACTGTAGTATAACCAACATAAAGGTTAAATGGCGGAAAATATGAATTTAGAAGAAAATGGCATGGAAGGACCAAGTAAAATTATAAAAGCCGCAGGAGGAACAACACTAAAACTACTACTCTAAATATGAAGGAGCATTAAATATCATTTAATCGCCTCATTGCCTGCTGAAAGGCAAAATAATTTCACTAAAAGCATGCCCTTGGCTTATTTCGAACAGAAAGATAAATACTCGAAATCTTCATCATTGTGGGTCAAGTATTCAGTGATTAATGTCAAGAACAATCAAGATGATAATACGAAGCATACGCTTATAACAGTCTTAAAGTGAAAGTTTGACGGTTACAGCCCCAAATAATCAGAAACTCTAGCCGAGAAATACATTTACGATTTCACCAAACATGAAAATATTTGTCATTTCGCCGCACACGATAGTTTTAACATCGTTTCTCTTGTTTCAAGAATCTTGCAATACATGTAAGTTGGTCTCGCTTTAAATGTGAATATCTTAGTTTCTGGAACCATTGTAGAATTATTGATATTATTTTACAAATTAAAACGCCATCTAAAAGTAATGTACCAGTGTGTTAAAAGAGCTGCACAACTCAATGGGGCTATTTCAAGTTAAAACCCGCCAGTGGAGATCTGGAGAGACCGACCCCTCGCAATGAGCGCAACCCTCTCACCGTTAACGTTAATAAGAGGACGGGCAGTTTGTCACATGGTATGTCACACGTGCTAAAAGTTTTCAAAGCTTGGCCATAGGATTGCAAAATGAAAGCACTGCAAAGTTTCCTAGTCGTAAAATAAAATACTCCAGTTAAACCTTGTATCATAATCAAATATGAACATCTGCACGTTTCAGCGTAAAATCTATTCTAAACCCTTTAGCTGCTCCTGCATTTATCACTTCCAGTTTGACACTACATTTTAGAGTAGTAGATAGAAAACTAAAAATGTTTATCCTATTTTAAATAAATCCTGTAGCGCTATAGCCTGGGAAGGTCCTGAACACAGCGAACTCACGCCCACACGATACGAGAAGTGTTCTGTCGAGCATCAAACATTCTTCAACCAGAAATTTGGCTCAGGACCGCAAAGCTCCGCCGGAGGGGAAGCGTAATAGCCAATATGTCTGTGTGAAGGTAACATATAAGTGCTTGTGGTTCCTGCCACTTCATTCTATCTCGTCGTTTTGCCCTGAATGCTGAAGCATACTCCTATGAGTCGTGAGTATTCTGCTACTCTTTGGCGCGCACCCAAGCTAGACCAGCTTGTTTTAAGTGATGGTGGCTCAGGATAGTGCCTTTACGTTATTGGTGTTGCAGGCGATAAGGCTGACAGATTATTATTATTATTATTATTATTATTATTATTATTATTATTATTATGCGTTGAGCCTATCTGCAAATTAACTCACATAAAGAAAATCTGTCCTACCATCTAGCACAGGGACAACCAACTCCCAAGCACGCCATATCTTTACTATACGCACGGTGCTGGAAATCCGTGGTCTGTGCCGGAGAGGTATACGCCTATGAGCCAATCACTACTACACGCAGTGTCTTCCGGCAATCTGTAGTTGTCTTAGCATTAAAATATTATGAATAGAATAGTACAGAAGGAATAAGTTACTAACTGTGTTATACATGGTTAAGGTTTCGTGTGCAAGAACGAAGCAATCCTTTCTTAGCACACTTTTGATTCTGAAAACAGTTGCATGTATAAAATATCGAATAACACTTAAAACACTGATAATACTACAACGATATCTGTGTAGTGGATTTATTTTCAAGAACTGAATACGCATTTTTATGCAGTGTATTTGCAATGACTCCAAAAATTAAATCGTTTCAGCACTTGCGATCTGTTGTGAAAAATTAAACAAATGCCACCAGCACTACATTCCGTGAAGAAGTGCTCAGCTTCCAAGTCAGGACTGAAATAATTTGTTAACATGGGAACCCTTCGCTTTGCCGAGTGTCCTTCCATTAGAAGTGCTGACTACCATTGCTATTGAAGACAAGCCGACCGCTCCCACTGCGCAGCACGGTGTCGTATTCAGGTACATGCAGCGCAGGAAGCGAATTGACTGTGCCTAGTCTAGCTCGATCTTGTGCTATTGACGCACTTTTTCGTCTAATAAAAAGCGTGTTAGTTACGCCCTAAAACAAACATAGTACTCTGCTATCTACTTTCGACACTGTCTTTGGAAACGCTTGTCTTTGTGGGTAGAGCTTGAGTAATAAATTGCAGGTACTTTCTATTCCTAATTAGAACGTAAAATTACATAACCAAAGAAACAAATCTTGTGTTCCATTTACAAGACCTTCTTTAGCTATTCTACAACAAAATATTCTTACAAAGAGCTTTGCTTTTACCTGGAGCATGCTACTCGAGATCAATGTTAACATAAATTGTCTTATTACTTAATATCTTGTAAGTACATGGGAAATAAGGGAGTATATTAGGTTAAAGCGATAGTCAGGCTTGAGTGATATATACATCGTAGGCTCGTTCTACTCCTAATGAGAACGTAAATTACTTAATCAAAGAAACAAATTTTGTGCTCCATTCATATGACTTTCTTTACCTACTCTACAGCAATCTATTCTTACAGACTTTTTTTATTTAGTTCATGCTATTCGAGATAAAAATTAACATAAGTGGAAGAACTGTTCGCTATGTGATGATTTTTAAAGTCGGTTCACTTTGCATTGTCATGAGGAAAAATAAAAAAAAAAAAAAAAAACATGACTACTTCCCATCTGAAAAAGTGTAAGTACTATAAAATTTTAACAAATACCTGGAAACATCTCGGAAGTGTTTAACTACATAAAAATATATCTGACACAAATTGTGTGTTTTAAGAGATCTACATATTTTGTGCATCTCTTACGGTTTACCAGTTATGAAAACGTCATCCGTAATGAAGAGGCCTTAAGAGGCTTTTCCTGCAGGAAAACTAATGGAAAATTTAGGCTTCCGTTTCCTAACAGACCACTTCGTGCAGGAATACAATATTGCACCTCTTGGATCGGTTTACGAAACAGGTTCTGTGAATAACAACGAAAGGCAACGAAAACGTCACGTTCTTACTGAGGAAAAACTTAACGAAATCGGTTGTGCCTAGGAACATAGTCCTAGGAAATATTTGAGACGTTGTAATTGGTGAGTTACTGTAACTACGTAGAACTTTAATTTGAGTATTCTTTTTTTTTTTTTTGCTCTAAGAGCTGACGCTCTTGAAATTCCTCTCTGCTGTCCTAAACACCTAAATTTTTCGTCTAGCTTTTCCGCACGAATTCTTGGTTCTGAAACATGTTTTTAATATGTACACATACCATATTGTAGTACGAACACATGTACATACACCCACTCACTCCAGGGTCTGCACTCAGTGAGTGAGTGCGTGCGTGCGTGCGTGTGTGTGTGTGTGTGTGTTATAGCAGAAGCCGGAAGTGTACGATACTACCGAGCGCTCGCGGCGCGCGAGACTGGGATTTGTCGTGCCGAGCCGCGAATTCCACATGTCATACGGAATTGCAACCGTGGGAGGAGTCAACCGCAATGTCCAATAGGAGACGCGGTAATGAAAACAGAAGGAAGACGCGGTAATATAAACACTTGGCGGAGTAGATATATTTAATACATCATTTAATAATCCCTGATGAACACTTTAAAAATATACAATTAGAAGAAAAGGAAGGTATATATATTAATTTGAAATCTAATAATAGTACTTATAATATAATTATAATATGTATAATGTGGGTGTATACCTATACAGTATTAAGTCCTTCTGTAATGTTTAAGTAAGTGAATACGAGATCAGCTACCTACTGCGTCGAATTGCAAAGCAAATATATAATATGTAGTTAGGTGTCCGATAAGAGAAATTGAACACCATCCTCTCCATTACCAACGGCCGAAGACCTCGTAATGACCGTCAATTATTTGCCGTGATGGCAGGGTGAGAATTTTTAATCCATAATGCATTGTATCCTCACATTTGTCATTTAGAGATATATAGTGTGGATTTATATTACTAATTTAATTCATATTTTTGTATTATTCGTATATTAATAAGTTATACATTACCTATCATCTTTCTGCAGTCTTGCATTGCGAAGTAAATACCACACTTCATTAACCCATCCAAAGTAGGTAATTGTCAAACTGTTTGGAAGCCAAGCCAAAGTAACCATTATTCTAGCTTTTAGAACAAGAAAATAAATCTCAAATAGCACATGATTCAATTACTGAACAAGAAAATAGCAATTAAGTTGTCTGGGAATTCATATTGATAACTTTGACGTGAGGTCCTAACTAGGCCTTTGAAAGTTCATGTCTTGTTTTATAATACTCCAGTATTTTATCCCATGAAGACGTAGTAGCAGAGCACTTAAAATAAATCCAAATTCCTAATGGAAGTGATCAGTTCAAACGTAACTCAACTCTTTAATTTAGTTTTTGCGCGACTTTCATTTCTGTGTGCAGTTTTGCCAGTTTCTTACCAAAGAACAATGAAATCTCTGTCTTTAAAAATATACAATTAGAAAGAATGGATTTCATCACACAAATTTATTCTTGAGTGCACATAAAGTATTTCACCAATAACGTCAACAAATTTTTGTTATTTATTTATATGTGCCAGAAGATAAATAGCTTTTTATTTCTTCTTGTATCGACGGGTTTTCAGTTGCTGAAGTCATTGTGCTGATTTGCGATAATGGCCGCAAGCAAGTTCCCTCTGAAAAGCGGAACACGAGACCATGTCCCACGTTAATCAGCGCTTCTTCTAATTGGACGTAGCGTTTGACTCCTCCCACGGTTGCAATTCCGTATGACATGTGAAATTCCCTGCCGGGCCCTGCTCCGCGGAAGGCACTTATCACGTCTATGTTACCTGAGACTCACTGTAGTATAACCAACATAAAGGTTAAATGGCGGAAAATATGAATTTAGAAGAAAATGGCATGGAAGGACCAAGTAAAATTATAAAAGCCGCAGGAGGAACAACACTAAAACTACTACTCTAAATATGTAGGAGCATTAAATATCATTTAATCGCCTCATTGCCTGCTGAAAGGCAAAATAATTTCACTAAAAGCATGCCCTTGGCTTATTTCGAACAGAAAGATAAATACCCGAAATCTTCATCATTGTGGGTCAAGTATTCAGTGATTAATGTCAAGAACAATCAAGATGATAATACGAAGCATACGCTTATAACAGTCTTAAAGTGAAAGTTTGACGGTTACAGCCCCAAATAATCAGAAACTCTAGCCGAGAAATACATTTACGATTTCACCAAACATGAAAATATTTGTCATTTCGCCGCACACGATAGTTTTAACATCGTTTCTCTTGTTTCAAGAATCTTGCAATACATGTAAGTTGGTCTCGCTTTAAATGTGAATATCTTAGTTTCTGGAACCATTGTAGAATTATTGATATTATTTTACAAATTAAAACGCCATCTAAAAGTAATGTACCAGTGTGTTAAAAGAGCTGCACAACTCAATGGGGCTATTTCAAGTTAAAACCCGCCAGTGGAGATCTGGAGAGACCGACCCCTCGCAATGAGCGCAACCCGCTCACCGTTAACGTTAATAAGAGGACGGGCAGTTTGTCACATGGTATGTCACACGTGCTAAAAGTTTTCAAAGCTTGGCCATAGGATTGCAAAATGAAAGCACTGCAAAGTTTCCTAGTCGTAAAATAAAATACTCCAGTTAAACCTTGTATCATAATCAAATATGAACATCTGCACGTTTCAGCGTAAAATCTATTCTAAACCCTTTAGCTGCTCCTGCATTTATCACTTCCAGTTTGACACTACATTTTAGAGTAGTAGATAGAAAACTAAAAATGTTTATCCTATTTTAAATAAATCCTGTAGCGCTATAGCCTGGGAAGGTCCTGAACACAGCGAACTCACGCCCACACGATACGAGAAGTGTTCTGTCGAGCATCAAACATTCTTCAACCAGAAATTTGGCTCAGGACCGCAACCTATCGTAGGGTCTCACTTTCTTCACGACACTGGATGGGCACCAATCCTTATGCGGAGCTTGAAAACCTCACTTCCATGGGTGGGATCAAAATGAGGCAACTAGAGCTCCATGTTGTAGTACAGAACACTACGGCGCAGGACGTCTAACCCAGTTTACACAAGGATATATTAAGATTATACATATTTTAACAACAAAGGTGCCTTTTAAAAGCGCAAAGGCTAAAGATTTAAACCAGCCATAAATTAAAAGCTCGTGAGCACACAACTCACAATATAAAACAATCATGGATTGGGTTAACAGGATGGGGTCCATAGAAACCGCATAGAACACCACACGTAGGCCCGAGACTTAAATGACCCCAGGGATGAGGGGAGAGACCCGAAGGACGACGAGATCCAGATGACGACGGGCTTAGGCAGGAACGGGAACCCTAACGGCTCCAGATTGAATGCCCTGGGGCCGTATCCCTAGCCTCCGGGGATCCTTAAGAAAGGGCCTTAGGCTGATGGCATCCGAAGGCTGTCCAAAGCGGTTGTCGCCGGGAAGAAACCTCAACAGTCCGCAACATGCCGTACACCGTCTTTTGATGCTCCAACCCTGGACTAATGATAAGGAAGTGATGGGAACAGAAAAATCCGAGGATGTAATGAACCTTTCAAGCCTACTCGGGAGAACTCCCCAAAACCCATACTTTAGGAATCACAGACACTGGGATCGAAGGCCGCGCTGTGGCCGAGTGGCTAGATCACTTGCCTCTCACCGGAGCGGTCCGGGTTCGATGTGGGATTTGTGGTGGACAAAGTGGCGCAGGGGCGGGTTTTCTCCGGGTTCTCTGCCATCGCCACCGGAGCTCCATCTTCATTCCATATATCATCAGTGTTATCACCTGCGGTACCATAGTAGTAAAAGCAGGCGTTAAACATCGAACAAAAAAACTGGAATCGAACCCATGAGCTCTGGATTGCGAGTCGTACATGTTACCTTGGCGCCACCTCCCTCGGTATATTAAACTATCTTAGAAATGGCCGTGTGTCCAATTTTTCTAATTTGATATTCTAGTTAATTAAAGTTTCCGGGATGCTTAATTTTGCCTCTAGTGGCATATTATTTTTTACACATTAAGCGTTTAATCTGAATCCTGTTTTCCGTATTTGTAAAACCTTTACGTGACATCAGATGGCTTAGTAGCGTCCTCAAAACAGATGCTTTTAAAGAGTGACAAGGGACGTTTTATCGGTCATTATGAAAGTATAATGGACGTAAACATTCCAGATAGTGTATGTAGGCAGCGCCGGGCAGCTATCCCAACTCTCTCTGGCTTTATACTGTGTAACGAATGGCTCCACTTCGCACATTTTTAATTAAAAAACACGTAAACCCATATGTTTAACATGTGGCGTCTGAATGTTTTTTCTCATCTTCACCCCTCCCCCCTAAACTAACCCGATATATAAACCAGGGTGGGGGTTAAATGCTTTTGGGGCCAAATACACGGTGAAATACCTCTTTTGGGAGTATTAGTACTTTTAGGTATATACATACACCGACATGTACAGAGAGCATATAGCAAATTCTCTCAGTGACATTTACTGGCATTCCCTCGTAGCAGCAAAAGCATTTTGGTAGACTTACAAATGCCAAGCATTCTTGTAGTAAGAAATGCGTTTCAACAAAGTTAGAACATTACATTTTTAATTTATTGCAATGGTAGATTTGTATAAAAGCAAAAAGAAAGTAAATTCTGTTTTACGAATAATTAGTGGCTCTAAAGGCAGTATATTTTAAAAATTTTTGGTTTGTAATGTCATTATGAGATGAAAAATGTACTGCTTATAAATAAGCTCCATTAAGGATTATTCGGTAAACGTGTGCCACCCGAATTCGGGAGGTCGTGGGTTCAATTCCCGTGAGAGCCTTTCTGTCTCATAAGTTTCCTCGGTTTTTTCCCCTGGAAAGCTTATTACTCCCCAAATTTCCTGTTCATCACTTCTTAATTCCACCCTTCCTTGTCATTAGTTTCAGGATTGAAGGACCAGGCGATGGTGTTCGGCGAGTTACGGCTGAGCGGTAAATTGCCCACTGTGGAGGTTTATTATACCTGGCGTCATGGCGGAATCACTCTACCGTAAGGTGAATACCTCCCGTTTTTCTCCGGACATGTTGTGTATTCTATTTAAAAAAAAAAGAACAAAAACATCTCTGTATGGACATTCGGAAAGATCAACAAATGTCCTCTTTGAATAAAAGTTGAATTTAAATCACATGATCTTCCTTTCTAGAAACCAGTATATTGAAATACGACAAAATTGAAGACAACGAAAACACCATATACATCGTATTGTAGTATTTTGGTTCTTCTTGAGAAATACTGCGTTTTACACAATATTGTCGTTATTCTGTGCTTTCTGCGATAAGTTTCCTGTATATATGTATAACTTTCTGTTTCGAACTATTGTAAATATTAAAATAATTATTTGAGTATCTCCAGTTACAATGCACATTTTTAAAAATGCATACTAGCTATATATATATATATATATATATATATATATATATATATATATATATATATAGTTTAACGTCCCCTCATAGGCCATATCGGGCGATGAATAAAATGGGTGAAATGATGCTCAAATAATCTCAAGAACCTTAGAGTTTTCCTTCTTCAAACTAGCTTATTCGGGTTACAGGTTCAAACTTCTGACCTCTTGAAATGTAAATGGCGTGTTATTTATGGACGCTGTTTAACTGCTATGGTTCTCAGCGTCCCATTCTATACTGGGCGTGAAAGACCGCTTAATTTTGCTCAGGCTTGAGATTCTTTTACGTACCGTAAATCTACGACACGGGACCAACGGCTTTATTTCCCTTCCGAAGGAAGCCATACTAAGGATTTTTACGCCCGAAAAAATCCATCGTCCCCCGCTGGGTTTGAACCCGCGACCTTGGTAATATGAAGTTAGCATGGTAACCACTACACCACGGAGGGCGACTGACCTCTTGAATGTGAGGCAGACACGCTACCTCCACACCAGAGGGGCGGGACTTTTATTTTCTTTGAATAATGCTCAATGGACCAAAGAGAGGTAAATAATTATATGCGAACATAGTGCAATCAATAGTACCGCAAATTCAATGCATAGTACCTTAATACTTTACACCTCCTTCGGGTAATAAATTGACTATCAAAATAAGATTCAACAATGAAAGTATTTCTAGTGTATAAAAATGAGACTACACCAACGAACCATGTGAAGGTGAATTACGCTGCCATTCTTAAATGACGCTGTAATAATTAGGCTAGAGAATAAGACATATTGTGGTGGTGAAACGTGTGGAGCTCAACGTTGTGCCCTAATTTTGAGTATAAGTGTAACACTAGACAAGAATAATGTTGAGTTGAAATAAATAAACCAGAAAAGTTTTCTTCTGGATCATGTAGTGCTGCTTATTAAACGTAAATAATGAGTTCTGCTATCATGTATAAATGTGTTACATATGCAAACACGTAGTAAGGGTCTCTAAACATTCCTTGATATAATTTGAACAGGCCTTTAGTGGAAGTGTCCTCTTCTTCTGTCCCTGAGATATGTCACGCTAAGCTATCGGAACCTGCCTTCGGGTGCTTTCAGGCTAGGGCCCCTTAGGGGATGGGCTTATGGGCTGAGCCTGGAGGATTTGGAGTCATTCAATCTGGAACCGTTAGGGACCCCGTTCAAGATATCGCTCGATTCGACATCCGGATCTGGTTGACTTCAGATTTCTCCTATAATCCCGTAAGTCACAAAAAGCATACTTGCGGTACTCTACCGCAGTGCCTGGAAATTAGTTTTATTTATGGAAGCTCTTTAACTGCTGTGGTTCACAGCGTCCCCCATATTGTGCGTGAAATACCACTTAATTTTGCTCAGAGGCCTCTATCAGGCTTCAAGTTCTTTTACGTGCCGTCAATCTACGGTACGGGGCAACAGGTATACTTCCTTTCCGAAGTAAGTCATGCTAAGGAGTTTTACGCCTGATAAAGTCCATCGCCCTCCACCGGGTTTGAGCCCGCGACCTTGGGAAGGAGAGGCTAGCATGTTGCCCCTAGACAGTGAGTGTCTTATGCCCTCGTCCGTGAGCTATTACAGCTTTTAACTTACTACTCAGAACAAGAAGTGGCATTATTAACACAAGCTTTAACCGACATTTTAAGAGTTGGTTTCTTACTAAGCACAAATATACAAGCCATTTACAAACCAGATGCAGTATTTTCCAGAACCCGTTCGCTTAGTATACAGCTGATCTCGAACAATAGGGACAAACTTCGGAAGATAATATCGGAAAGAGAACGAAAATTAGAACGGGTTGTAGAATGTTTTAAAATATTTTAATAAGATGAACATGGACAGAAAAGCACAACAGACGAAACGGCACGGAAGTGAAGTATGACGTTTCAGAAGAAGGTAGCAGTACTAGTTGCTACATGGATAAATGCTATAAGAGCTTTTTATGGGAAGCCTTTGAATAACTTCCTTAATTAATGAGTGCACTTAAAATTACCCATAAATGCATTCCAGGGCAGGGGAATTAAAATGGTCGAGAGGCTATCAGGGTGAATGAGGTGAGATTAATGGCCATAATAGGTGCAACTATAAGAATGTTTAGTTTATAGTGCCACACAGAAGCGTAGAACACCCAAAGTGTTTTCTCTGTAAAGGGTTTCGGTATTGTCTATTGAGAAATTGGAGGCGAAATTGTATATGGTGTATGAACAACTTGTCCTTTTCTCCAGTTATCTAGCCATGTATAGAATTGTATGTGGGAAGGTGAATGTGGTTAGCTTACCAGAACCCAGTGGTACATAAATTACAAAACTTAATAATAATAATAATAATAATAATAATAATAATAATAATAATATCAGTAGTAATAGTAATAATAATAGTAATAATAATAAGTAATAATAATAATTAATAATAATAACAACACCAATAATAGTGATAACAATGGTAAAACGATAATAATAACGATAATAATAATAGTAATATCAGTGGTAATAATAGTAATAATAATGATAATGAAAATAATAATAATAATAATAATAATAATAATCATAATAATAACAATAACAATAATTAATAATAACAATAAATAATAATACTTAATAATAACACCAATAATAGTGATAACAATGGTAAAAACGATAGTAATAATAACGATAATAGTGATAATGATAATAATAATAATAACAATGGTAATAATAATAATAATAATAATAATAACGATAGTAATAATAGCGATAATAATAATGATAACGATAATAATAATGATAACGATAATAATAATGATAACGATAATAATAATGATAACGATAATAATAATGATAACGATAATAATAATGATAACGATAATAATAATAATAATAATACTAATAATTAATAATAATATGAAAATGATAATGATGATGAAAATACAGATAATGATAATGATGACGACAGTGACAATGATAACGATAACAACAATAATAAGAATAACAATAACTCCCAGTGGTCTTATGTATCTATGAACCGAATAACCGATAGAGATAATTTTGGACAATAGCACGGTTTTTTACTTGAATGGAATATCTTGATAATGCATTACAAAGATATTCATTAAATTTCTCTTCAAAGAAATATCTTACTTGAAAAACCACTTATTCGTTATGTTCTATTTTATTAATCATGCCTCTAACAACTTTCATCAAATGTTAAACCTTATGCTATATAACTGGGAAAGCTTAATATAAAAAATAGTTCTGGTGAAAATACTACATCTGCATCACTTTTTCTTTACATCAATAAAAGTTTCCGCTTAACTTTTTGTTGTGTATACTTTAGATTTTAGGTTACCGGCTGTTGTTTTCTATTATAGGTTTCGCTCTTGCAGTAATTAAATTAGACACATTTAAGAACTCTAATTATATTAGACACTTCAAATTTGAAAAGGAAAACACACGCTTATAGTTTGCAGAAAAGCTGGATCTGCTGCATTATAATGATGATGGGTATGATTAAGTTAAAATAGTAAGTACACAATTACATTTAAAGTTAATTTCCTTACACACACTAAAACAAATGAGTACAATCTATAAGTCTGTTTTTCCAGTCAACGTCCACTGCAAGTTGATAAAACTTTTTTCGTAAATCTTTCTTAGGAAATGAATATATCTAAAACCGATTGAGTTTACATAATAATCTATATGGAATACTAAGATCTATTCATTCGTGGCTACAGCTCGTGTCACAATTCCTTCAGTTTGTGATTGCCGTGCAGTTTAAGATCATTTTATGATTATCATAAATTGGAGAAAGAAAACGTTCTACATAAATACCTGAATCCCTATGAAACGACAGTTAATGAAAGACGTGTAAATGTTGAACCTTAGAAATTTCTCAACATGTATCCCATAATAGACGAATGTAGTATAACAAATATTTAAATTGAATATCAATGGCCTCCACATGGTGAAAACTCATTTAAAATATTTCTAATTGTAGCTGTATATATTTTTTAAACTTTGAAAAGAAACAAAAATGCTAAACGCGCTTCAGAATGGATGCTCAGCACTTTAAATGTTGCCAGGATGGTCTTCCAGTACTGAGGATTTCCTTTAGCCCATACCAGTGCACGCGCTGGGACCACCTTAAACTAAGGCCTGAAAAATTTCCTTTCCAATTATCATTGCATTTTATCAGCAGTGAAAAAAGAACAAAGTATCGCACACGTACACATAATTCATTTGCAGTGCATACATCCCCAGTTGGGAAAAGGACCTAAGACTTCTAGGCTTATAATTTGGAACGCATGCTTCGTTTCGTTTCGTAATCGGCTTACCCTCCCCGCATTTTTAGGAATGACACCCCCTCTAGGGCTTACAAGCCAATGCCTAGAGGTCAGAAGCCTGTCGGGGAGCCAACGAAACCACAAAATGGAAACCCTGTTACGAGGGGTGGGCCCGTAGCCAGCCATGAACATTAGGAAGTGGATGATATGAAATGTAAGCGAGATTGATGCTTGGAAGTGCGAAGATGGAGCAATTAAAGGAATGAGTGGTGCGGGACACCGGAGAACCCGGAGAAAACCCCCACAGACACAGTTTCGTCCACCACAAATCCCACATGCGGGCGCTCGGGATCGAACCCGGCCGCCTAGATGGGAGGCGAGTGGTCTATCCACGCAACCATAGCCGCCTAGCGCTTAGCTTAACAGGGTTATATTGCATCGAAATATTATGACGAAGGTGTTTCAAATCTTCACATTTTACATTGTGCAGGCACAAAAATGCACGTGTGTGCTTGTGTGCGAGGTTTTGTGTGGGTGTATGTAATACCAGGAATCTAACTGCCCCCTATTTGACGTGTGCAGATATCCCTTGGCACGTTAAAGAATTTGCGAAACTCAACGGGGCTATTTCAAGTTAAAACCCGCCAGTAGAGAACTGGATGAAACAAACTTCCTAAAGAGCGCGACGCACTCACAGTCTCCGCTGATAGCTAGACGTATAAAGCGAAGGTCATCCTCGGCAGTATTCCATTGGTAGGTTGAAATAGCCCCGTTGATTTCTGCTTCTATTTGTCTCACCAACCTGCATACGCCAAATACGTGGCACCTGGCCCACGTAATATACTCACGCGACTTGTCTTCACCATTGCCATTTAACTTACGCGTTATTTTTTATAAACAGATATTCTTCTGTCCACGTCTCATTATATATGGTGAGAAATATCCAACATTGAGCAAGTTTGCTTTATTCACATATAACACGGGACCCAATACCCAGGCGACGCCGTGGCAGAGTGGTTAGACCGCCCGCCTTCAACCTGGGTGGCCCGGGTTTGAACCCGGATTTGGGACTTGTGCTGGATGAAACGGCGTCTGGGCGGGTTTTCTGCGGGTTCTCAGGTTTTTTCCACCACTCATTTCACCAATTGCTCCATCATCAACTTTCCTATCATCCATTTCGCCTTCATTTCATATCATTTGCTTCCTCATGCTACGTGCCGACCACTCGTTCTAGGTTTTCATTCTGTGGTTGCGTGCTGTTGGCTTCCCGACAGGTTTCTGACCCCTTGGCACCCACTTGCAAGTCCTAAGGAGATCTAGGGGAGAGTAAGCCGACTACGTAAGGTAACCAATATCTGAATATTTGTGTCGTAAGTCGTGATAGTAAGCTTATGTGCCTAAACAAAAAACCATTTGGATAACGTACATATTATTTCGAGTGCCTGCGAACAAGTTGACACAAATTATGTATTGCAATGAGCTCTACATTTATTCTAAAGTAAGCTTTTGTCTGTTTCTTAAGGCTTACCACTTATGAAAAATGCAATTAAAATGAAAACTACTTTACGGGGTTTTCGTGGTAAAGGCTTTATTCACGCCAATTTCTGAAACATACAGCACATTAATTAAAACCCTTGGAATTGTTTTGAGAAAATAAAAGTAATAATATTTTTACAAAGAAATTAGTTTTACGTTGGGGAGCAATTTCTTTGAAATCTTAGTACATCCTCTAAAGCTGGACTTAAATATGAAAGGCTGTATTCATTTGTTTGTTAGGTTCTCCGTTGTGTTGAACACAGCCAGAGTGGTGCTAGAATTATTATCTGAGTATGTCGTTAACAAGTGACAAAGATTTTCCCCAATATCGAAAGTGAACCTAGGGAGCCAAAATCCCTTTTGTCTACTATCACGTATTGCCTGCGGCAACTCCTGGAAGTGAGCCTTAGCTGCGGAATTATATTGTGATACATAACAAGTGGCGTGCAAGGCAATAGTGCAAGAAACGCTCCGTTATGATTAAAACTACATATATATGCCGATGGAAGGGAAGTCATTATAGTAATATAAACCAGTGATAGATCTCGGCATTCGGAACACATTTTGTATCTTACGTTTTTGTTTATGACCATTTCCTACGGATATAATTCTTTTTTTAAACAAGAGATAGACATGCTGGCAAGGCTTCAGGTTGTGTTGGTGTCACTTGCACTAGGTCAGTACATAAACACGCCTCACTGCTGGTACCACACCAATGTATGCCAATCAGAATGCCAGTTGCATCCCCCTCCCTGCGTCGTGTTTACAAGCGACCGACGTGTTTGTGTCAGTAACCTGACCAACCTCAACGCAGTGTTGCCGAGTTACTTTACGTCTGAAAAGGCTGCTCTAAATATTCCTTCAATGCTTATAAATGATTAATTATTTCGAAATTCTGTGTGATGTAACATAATTATACCTAAACTTATGTCAGAAATACATTACTCTACGAATCTTATAAGTAATAAACTATTTTCTTCGTACATTCTTGTGGAATTGCGCATTCCATTTGGAACAAAAACCATTTATTTTTTTCGAAATTAGCTGAGCAAAGAACAAAATGCCATTAGACTTTTTGTTTATAATGCTCCTATGAAACACTTATTAGAAGGGATGTAATAAATTCCCTTCCATCCGGTATATGATATTAAAATTGATAATTAATACATTTATATTTGAATATACTTAATGTACTCATACTTTACCGCAATGATACAGAAATATAACATTTCGTTGTTTATAATAAACACTAAAACCCTTACTGTATCTTAGAAAACCAAACCAGACGGTGCCCCTGTATCATGTGCAGCCCGCAATCGGGAGTTTGTGAGTTCTGTTTCCGTGACCGACCTTTCTGACCAATGTGTTCTCTTCGGGGGTTTGCCCGGGTCATCAGGCGAATGCTGGGTATGTTCGTTACATCCGCCGAATAACCTGTTCCCATCAATTCCTTGTTATATGCTTCAGAGTTCAAGAACCAAGTGCCGGTGTTCTGCGAGTTGTGGATGGGCGGTGGTTTATCCACTGTGTAGGTTTATTCCTCTATCGGGACACAACTTCGGGTGATTTTGAGCTAGGGAACCCCTTCGGGGAACTCGCGGAAGCTCGGATCTCCTGGGTTGCGCCCCTCGTCATCCGGATTTGGTCGCCCTTAGGTTCTGTCCCGTCATACTTCGCTGCCCCAGTGACTGCGAACCCTGTAATCGTATTTTAGAAAATATTGAACACCTCAGGACACAACGTTTACTCCAATCTTCATGAGCGAAGTTAATTTATAGCACTTTAATATAGCAATTACACTTTGATGTGTTTTTATAGTGTTTTACTACAATGACGCCGTAGGTGATGACGTTGATGATACGTGGGATGAAGATGAAGCACCGATGGTGTACACTGATGGGGGGGCCGGAGAACCCGGAGAAAATCCGCCCCTGCGCCACTATTAACAATGTATATACTGGAAACGGTTAGCGCTACAACAAAAATGTAAAGAGCATAAATTGTCTGTTTGATGAGAGCTCCATTCTTTGTGCAGTAAGCTATAGGCTATCTCTTACGGTTTACAGTTTATGCCAAAGGCATTCAGAATGAAAAGGAGTTCAGAGTTTATCCCCAGGATATTCAAGGTATATATTTTCTGTGCCATGGAAATATCTTTGGTATACGATATTTTAATCCAAAATTTTAGAGGAATTTTTGATAAAATCCAAATTTTCAAAAATGTATTGATGTAAAGGGTAGTTTCGGGTGGAGGGATTGTCTTGAAAATCTTCCTGTCACATCGTTGGGACATACTTAACTTAAATACCAAGTTTGGTGTTTAAAGACCATTTTTTTTAGAGTTACACCGTCCACGGACACACACACACACACACACACACATACATACACACCCAAAGAGATATACACATTATTTGTTTGTTTTTTGAATTCAGGGGGTATATATTATTCAAATCATGTATTTAGAGTGAAATCTAGTAACGAGTGGAGTATAATACCTTCACTATCTACTATGTGCATCGTACATACGTGCTAGAGAAAGTATTTTTTTTTAATTCAGGGGAACCTAAAACATGTATTTCCGGTGAAACCTCGGTATAGAATTTTTGGGTGGAATACAAAAGTTTGTACCTACTCTGTTAATTGCACATTCGTGTTAGAGGAATTGATACTTTCTGACCTTTTTCTGGTGTTGCTCAGCTGTTTTCCTTTGGATGTACCGGAGAAAGAGTCCCATTTGCCGTCTTTGTATCGAAGAGGCTTTAGTAGAGCTGATCAGATGAGAAAGGCGTTTAAGATAACGTGTAGTTAAAGTATATTAAACATTGATCGGGCCGCTCGTAAGGTAATTTGCTACAAGTTGTGAAGCCTATTAAGCAGCACCACACTACAAATTAGTTCCTTTGAAGAGCAGAATTGGTTCCTCGTCCAGCCACTGTTAGCGCTGCGAACGAATGCATGGGAAATGCCGGCGGCTATGGCATGGCTAGTCGCTCATAACGGAACCGACTTTAATTGTATTCAGCCAAACGGGTCAAAGGGTCGTGGACATGATGTCAAAGGCTAAGCGATAGAATGTGTTTTCTATATGTGGTGTTTCAGGCACAGATTTTAGTATTACAGTTTCCACATTAAAATTGAATGGGGTTAAGATACTTAGTAGCTGTCTGGCAATAACACACCAGATATGCATGTGCTGGGTGCCCAAATTTAACGGCGATAATCTTAGGAATGAGGTGACACACAGGCTTAGTTCGCTTTTATGGTCACTATTCTTGAGAGGCACTGAATATAAAGGGTATTACGTAAACTGTACACAATAAAGCGTGAGATCTCGCGCACGATGCAGAAATATTGTGCCTAACACCCCCAGGAGAAAGGACCGAAGTCAATCACAGAAGGCTACAGACGTATGCAGGCACCTCTCAGACGCGTGGAAGTCCGTAAACATGGACAATTTTCTGGCTAAAGTGCGCGAAACCAGTTCGAATTTGTTCAGTTGGTCGGAGTAATTTATCTCTAGATTTTCTTCTCTATTTTCCTTTACTCTGCTTTTTTGTCTCCTTTAACTTGTATTTGAAATAAGCATGCATTGACAACGACCCATGCAGTAAGGATTTTTGTAATAAGTTTAATAATTTTTTACCAATAACGTTACCTACCTTACCCACCTATCTAAAAAAGAAAACCCAAGCTCGATGACCGTCCTATTGCAGGAGCCACCAGAGAGAGAGCGATTAAGTGACCTGGAAGCCCTTTAGTGTCCACGGGCAGCATTCTTTCCATTGAACATGCATCCATGCCAACGGATTGAACTGCCATACCACTCGCACCTGGAAGTGCGCCTGCAAAAGGAGAAGGAAACACAATGAAGGGAAATACTGTAAAGGAAACTGAGGTGGAATACGTACCCCAGTATTCGCCTAGGCGTCAGCAGAAAACCACATGGTCAGAGTGGGCATTTACCGAGGATAGACGCCAGGATCTCCAGGTTGCCAGTCGCACGCGTTACTGACACAAAATATAGATGTTTTCATAGATTGGAAACTATCCTAGTGACGTGTCCCTTTAAAACGTTTAGAAGATGCAGATTAGTTTAGATCAGTATTTGGAAAGTCCCTCGCACTTCGATCTTTCTGCTTTTTATGCGTCCCGTTTGCTATTACAGGAATTCGAGTTCTTTGGTGTTATTACATAGCGTCAAGACTCCTTTGCATAAAACAGGTTTTTAAACCTGGTCAAAATTGGGGCTCCAAACTGAAAAGATACACACTTAAAGCGCCAAAACTGCCATTACTACAATATTGTTAAATTATTTTGAATGAATTTCTGTTCACGGTCCCAGAGATTCTGTTTGTTGTTTAAAATAGTGAACTTGACTGTTAAATCGATAACAGATTTACATTGTGTGTATAACTTGAAAAAAAAAAAAGTGTTTCATTCACATGGCTTTCTCTAGCTGTTCCAAAAACAAACTTCTCTTACAAACAATTATTCTACTTCATGCTAATCGAGATGTATATCAGCATTTTGTATTACTTACCATTTTGTAAGTAGGAGGGAAGTAAGGGAATACATTACGGTATATAGATATTCAAATCCATTAAAAGATGGTCGCTATTTGAAACAATTGAAATTCGGTTTTCCTTGTGCTTGCCAGGATTAAAGCAAAAGAAACATGAAACGAAAAAAGACCTCCCGTTTGAGGAAAGTTTAAGTAGTTTAAAATTGAATCTAATAACAATGAATATCTAGGAAACGGTTTAGTCTACAAAGAAAACCACATGTATGACGTAAATCGTGTGTTTTATGGAGATTTACACATTTTGCACAGTAAGTATTTATCGCCTACGGATTGCCAGTTAGAGGATATGCATTTCGTTTGTCATAAAAATATCTTAAACATATGGTATTTTAATCAAAAGCATTGTAGTCATTTTTGAGAAAATTAAAGAAATTTTCCATGTAAAGGATAGTTGGTGGCGGGGAAATACTTCTGAAGATCTTCCTATAGCACCTTTGGAAGACCCACAGACACTCACACTTACATACAGATATGTTTTTAAAAATACTTTTTTTTTTTATTCAGATGACCTTAAAACTATGTTTTTCCAGCGAAATCCTGGTTTTGGTGGAATACAATACCTTCTCTATCTGCGACGTACATTGTGCATACGTACTAGAGAAAGTAACTATGGTTTACGTTGAATAGCAGAAGGCGAATGTTACATCCTTTTTGGGCTTGGAAGTAATAAGTGAAGCAGTTTACCTTGTATAAGTACATGCTTTTATCAAAATGAAGTTAATTAGGTAAATATGTGATACAAATATTTTGCTATTTTGATTGACAACTAAGTTGCAGGTGAAAGTTGATTTGTGATAGCATCACCATCATTTATTGCTTTAGTTAATTGGTGGTTCAAAAAGCAGTAAAAACGATACATTTTATTATAGTTTAGAACTATTTTTATTTTAATATGAGAAAATAATTGTTTAATTGTTTGCAATTTTTGGTCATATTTCAGAGATATATCACCTTGAGTGATGGATAACATCGGAGCGGCTAATATGGTGAGTGGTTGGGTGACCGCATGCAGGATTTGTGGTGGACAAAGAGGCGCAGGGGCGGGTTTTCTCCGGGTTCTCCAGTTTCCCCCACCATCACATTCCACCGATGCTCCATCTTCGCACCATGTGTCATCTTCTGCGGTGCCATAGTAGGAATAGCGGGCGTTAAGCTCCGTCGCAAGTGAAATAATCGGTTAGAATCACTTTTCAATACAGAGGCATTCATAAAGTGACCAAAATTACAAAGTTTTGTTTACCGTCAAGCTCCGACATCAGGGTAGAAAATCATACAAACTAATATGTTGCTGAAACACTATCCCAGGTTACTGAATGTTACTCGCGATTTCAGTTGCTGCGCAGAGAACAGTCCCATATATAGTGTTTAAATAAATCGACCGAGGGAGGAGTGACACGCAGACCATAAACACCGTTCTTAGTTGGTTCGCTTTGCTTCCTTTCTGTTGTTCGTTTTTTCCGATACCGGGGGAGAAGAGAATTTTTCTTCATATCCTCTTATACAGATGATTCGGTAAGGAACAAACTGTAAAATATTGTACTGTCCTTATTTTCACATGCGTGACTGGCGAGTGCTGTAATTTATATTTTTTGAGAGGATTTTATTCGGGGCACTCGATATTTAACTGGAATTTAATTTTACAGTTTCTTAAAGTACAGAAGCTTGTTAGATTGCGTAAATACAAAAAGACTCTTCTTTCCGATGGCAAATCCCGTGGAAATTACAACTACATCAACTTCCCTGGTCTACGTGCAAAGTTGCAAAAAGTAACATGGAGCTTTCTTCCTGCTCACGTCATAGGGATGTTCTGGAACAATTCAAATGCGCTATGCTGACTGGCTGTTTCAATTCGAATTAGGGTGATGCAGGTCGTATTTGTTATTAGCTCGCCATGTTGCAAAGCACTTCCGGAAATGCCTCAGACATATTAGTGGGCACGAGGGCCGACTCGGGGTCTCTCTGGTTGGCACGTGATTCTGGTCGACACCTTCGGCGTGACGTCCTCGGATTCGACCACTCACTCGCTCGCTCCTTGTCGACACATCTCTCAAAGTAAGACCCACGAGTTAACATCGAACTCAGACATAATAATGTTGTCAGTATTTCTCACGAAGCCCTTCTGTTTGTAAATCAAACAAGTGCACATTAGAAATACACATGCACAAATTCCTCATTGTACTGTTATTGTTAAGCCAAGCATTTATTATTGCTCAACCATCCTAAACTCCAACTTAGCTATTCCTCTGGTCACTACAGTTTAGTATTGACACTAGCACTAGCACTAGCAAATAATTCATTAGAAACTAAATTAATTGTAGTCCAAATGCGACGGCAAAACTACGTACAGTTTTCCTTCAAAGCGTCCCCTAAAAATATGCGCTCAAACGAAATTCTTGTGAACTACACGGGCCGGTTGTAGCGCAGCGCTAATGATAAAGTTACTTTGACAAATAAAGTAAAAGTTCCGAATAATCTCAGATGCTTTTCGGAGGACTTTCGAGAAAATGAAATGTGCACTAAAAACTATAACTTTGAACATCTTTGTGCATTGATCCAATGAGTGGTGCGTATGTGTTTTCTAACTTAGATCCCCCGTTACCATTGTGGTACTAGAGGCAGTTTACGAGGAGGTAGCCGCCTCTAAGGCCATGCGGAACACAAAACGATGGTGGTATGTCAGCGGGAGAAAATAAATTACTATATACAGGTCTTGACCAGGATGAAAGTTGCTATGATTGAAGTCAAATTCACATGGAAATTCCTGAAATAATAATGAAGTACACTACCCTTTAAATCTAGCGCACCAACTCGCTTGAATTTTATGTGGAGCAAATGGACTGGATCCATGCATACAGTGGTATACACGTGACGGCAGGAATTGTCTCTCTTCGTTTTATAGAGCGTTGTGTGTCAGTTTATAATATCGGGAATAGAAATAAATGTAAGATGCAAGCCATTGACGTTTATGTCTGCCTAGGGGGAAAAGTGTTTTGTGGCAAAGTTCTGCACTCAAAAACTCAATTTTGCAGCGTCATTGCTCAAATCTGCAAGTGAGTACGACAATTGCCAAGGAAAGTACGTTTCTTTCAAATTGGATTCTATTCCAAATAATTACGAAGATGCCTGTTCGTATTCACTGCTATAAATGCGAAAGCCTTCGTTAAAATACATTCTCATACTTTTGGGAATATAATGTAATTCCAATGGTATTAACAAGTTAAGGATATTGTTGCTTTATTATGCTAATAAAATAATTTCATTTTTATAGTGTTTAACGCCCGCTATTACTACTTATGGCATCGCAAGCGATGACCTGGGGATACATAAAATGAAGATGGAGCACCGGTGAAATGCAATGGTGGGGGGGGGAACTGGAGAACCCGGAGAAAACTCACCCCTGCGCCGCTTTGTCCACGACAAATCCCACATGTGGTCGTCTGGGATAGAACCCGGATCGTCTTGGTGAGAGGCGAGTGGTCTAACCACTCGGCCACGGCGCGGCCTGAAATGATTCATGTTACGACTACCAATTACCATCAAACCTATGAAGATATTTATATGTTCATATACCAAGTATAGATATTAATGCAAGAGACATAATAGAGCAATTCTTCCCAGGCATGAACCTATAATACGTGTATTAATCTATGTAAGTTGTATTGCGTATTTCAAATCCAAAATATTGCATACCTTCACAGCACTGAAGGTGTTTTTTGTTCTTGCTTTCGGCACAGTTAATCGCGCGGTGCACAGTAGGCGATTTACAGGAGCATCGACCAAATTTGCTCTAATTCCTTTACTCAAAGGACAACCTACTAAATGGGCCAGGCTATTGAATCGGTTTTTTTTTCAGAACCCCACAATTAAAAAAAACGTAACTTAAACAGGAAAAAAAAGACAATTAAAATGTTTTCTTAGAGTTAATATAATTCATAGAATAGCTCTGCTTTCATAATCGGCTTACCAGTCCTTTCACATACTGTGACCCTTAAGTATTCTGTAAGTGCATTAGTGCTACTGTAATATTACTTAAAATTTACTTTTGGGTTTTTTTGTTAAAAATTATCCAAATAGAAGGGTTCTGCATGGGAAATATGACTATCGCATTTTACTTTTCATTCTTTTTGAGTAACTGAATCCATACCAATATTATAATATCCTCTTCCCAGACTTAATAATTTTAAATTAAATGTGTTTTCTTTAGTGTGTGCGTAAACAACACAGTATACTTAGATATACTATCACCAATATTCTATACTTATTAATAAAAATTGGAGAAAACAGTTGCATTAAAATAAAAAGTACCTGCCCATCTCCTCATCAGTTTTTCTGTTATTGAACAACCAAAAAGCTCCTTATAAAACACTTATGATTTCATCCTATGACGGGTAGTGCTTGAGCTTTTTAATGGCATCAATCTTTTTCTTTTGCATTAGTTTACATCCTAATTTTATGTGCCTTTTCTGCAGGAAGACACAATAAAAATATTCCATTTTAAGCAACATTATGTGTTACAAAACCAGCAATAAGTTCTCTAACACAAACCACTCCTGGGGTTTGATGCAAATAATAAAAATGCATAAAAATTTACGCTTTGAACGACAATTTCTGATCTTCAGATCAATTTCCTTCTCACATGATGAAACGGAATGATTAACTGATTTAAACAAAGTTCATTGCCAATTGTGGATACGCTTCGAATTGTGGTAAAATGTTGCACATGATAATAAGAAGTGGCCCAACTTGCCCGTATTTGACTGTGCAGATATCCCTTCGTGCTTTAGAAGAGTTGCAGAACTCAACGGGGTGGGGAACTGGCCTGTGCGATCTTTGCCTAACCCCTTTCAATGATAGCAACCCACTCATTGTCTCTGCTGAAAAGCAGGAGGTGTAAGACGAAGGTCGCTCTGGTAGAGCTAAGCACAACCAAGTTTTGTGTTAACAAAACAGGAAGAAAAAGAAGAAAAGAAAAAGAAACGACTTACGAGGTTTCTGAAAAAAAAAAAAAAAAAAAAAAAAACTGATTAAGTTATGTAATCACTTGCTCGTCGAAACATTTAAACGGAAAGAAATCATACCATATAAGAGAAGCAGCGGCAGCAATGCCGACTGGAAGTATACCGCCAAAGGGTAGCCGAAGTCGTTTAGAGACGAAATAGTGCAGTTTTGCGTGACCAAGACTCTTAGCAGGTTTTTTTTCACTGCTTACAGCGGGAAAATGCCAGATAGACTCCCTAATTTTAAGTATAGGACGTTCTCTTCCAAAATTTCCTTTCCCAATAACCATTTCATGTATCATCGTCTGCGAAACCATACGCAGAAAAACAGGCGTTATACACTACTAAAAATTGCAGATATAAGAAACATCCCAGTACCCTGAGTCACATTAGGATTTGGATTACCCCCAGACGGGGTCCCCAGTGACTGGGGCAGAGAACAGCAAGTGGGTTCTTGGGGCACTTTTGGCATTTACATGAACCCAAGGCCCTAAGAGTGACCGTATCCGGATGTCGACGGGCGCAGGGATGGACAGCGTCCCTAACGGTTTTCCAGTTTGAACGCTTCCTATGCCTCCCGGGTCCAACCTACAAGTCCTGAGCCTCAGGACTAGAAGATGCCCTAGCCCGAAAGCACAAGAAGACGAGTCCCGATAGAGCGGTACGGCGATAACTCCAGGAATAAACCTCTGATTGCACAATCCGCCATCCAAGCGCAACCTGCTGAAAACCGTCGTCTGGTCCTTCAACCCTGAGAAAGCTGACAATGAAGTTATGAGGTCTGCTAATGTTGACAGAAAATACGGAGGATGTAATGGACATTCCCAGGGTACATCCCCGAAAAAACCCATAGGTCAGGAAGGCCGGCCACGGGAGACGAACCCATGACCTCCTGAACGCGAGCCGCACATGTTATCCCGGAATCACCTTGCTCTGATTTCAGTTATATTTGTTGCTGCATTTAAACCAGAGAAACCCAACGTTAATCCTCCCAACTAGCAGAGAAATGTAATCTGGAAGATAGGATAAGATACGGTCGGAAAGGACTTCGCAACGAACTTTGGAACGGTATTGCAATAACAGGGTCTCTACAGTTTCCAGATTGAGGTCAGACAGGCAGACCAGGGATCCCGCTCCACATAAGGTCCAACGGATGAGTGGTTCTCATCCAACAACCAGCCGAATACGGTGGACGGAGATAGCACTTTAGCATCCTTTTTCCCTGCCATGCCGCACCGAGCACCATGGCCGACAATGCAACCCTGAAAGAGGCCACTAGGTTGAAGGATGAACTGAACGAAATGACAATAGAAACATTACAATAGGATAGGAAAATCGGGGGACGAAATGAACATATCCGGCATTCGCCTAGCGACTCGGGGAAGCCCCCGTAAATCTCATGGGTCAGGTAGCGGGCCATGAAAAGCGAGCTTGCGGCCTTCCGAAAGGAGGCCACAGACGAAACCGTCTGAGCCATGCCGGTCGGTTGCAAGAGCGGAGTGGGATAGCATTAAACGTTTGTCGCAGTTTTAACACTTTGAATTTTATTGCAACTAAGAAAACCGTAATATGTTTTACTACAAACTAAACACAATTTAAGTAAACACTGAATTTGCATAATGAACTGATCCATTTACTGCAATCTTATACACCGTAATTCCTGCAACTACATTCAAATAGATTTCTATGTCCTGAAAAAGCTGTGACTCACGTCTGAATATGTTAGTGCTTTAGCTGCAGGAAATGTTGCAGTGTTCACAGCAGCTTTTGTGGGAAAACTACTTCTTTTAAGGGGACACCTTGGAAATTTACATTTTGTTCGAAATTGAATCCTTGGTGTGTAAAAAACTTATTCATAAATTAATTTTGTTAAAGTTCCTGCCTGACAGTAGTTGCTTTACCATACCCATAACCTTGCGCTGAAAAGATTACACCTATCACAATTAATTGCGTTTTCTTACTTTCAATTTCATATGCAAAAATATGTTTACTGTGAAATTACTAAAATAATGCTATTTTGCTTACAATAGCTATTAATTTTGTTTGAAAATTTTCAACACATTTTACTATACTCATTCTAAGTAATATTGGATGATAACCAACAATTCTGGGCACTTTTAATAAACCCCTCGTAATTTACAAATGAATTTGGTACATTCTGAATAGTGTAAATAACCATTTAATTGTTATAAATACACACAAACACAAAAGCTAGTGCCTGATCTGAAAAGAGGACATGGCACTGTTGCATCCCAAAGGTTTTTAAAATTCTAAATTGAGTTAGAGGTGTAAACCAAATAGAACAATCTAGCAACAAGTTTTCAAATGCATTTTCTAACAAATAAAATTATCAGAAGAATTTTGTAGCAACCTAATTATTTTGGAGGTATGTTGAGAAACTCTCAAAGTTTCGTTTGTTACTATTGGTAACGCTGTAGTGTTTTGTTTGTTGTTGCAGAAGCTGAAATGGCGGAAAATCCTGTGGAAAAGGCATATTGCGTGTTGGAATTTGCTAGAACGCAATCAGCAACTGTTGTCCAATGACATTTTAGAACACGTTACCACAAAACGCCACCGACTAGACAGTCAATCAACGACTGGTGCAGAAAATTCGAGACAACGGGATGTTTGTGCAAAGGGAAGAGCTCGGGAAGACCAAGAGTTTCGGAAGAAAACGTTGAACGTGTTCTTTCTGCCTACATAAGAAGCCCACAGAAATCGACATCTAGGGCAAGCATGCAATTACAAATTCCACAGCAAACTGTATGGAAAATCTTGCGGAAGCGACTGCACATGATGACTTACAGATTAAAGATGTTGACGTTTCTGAGTGAAGAAGATAAGGTCATACGGCGTGACTTTTGCATCGACATGTTGCGACATGATGAAGACGATGCTGGTTTTTGTGAGCACATCATTTCATTTTTGTGGTAACGTGTTCTAAAATGTCGTTGGACAACAGTTGCTGATTGCGTTCTAGCAAATTCCAACACGCAATATGCCTTTTCCACAGGATTTTCCGCCATTTCAGCTTCTGCAACAACAAACAAAACACTACAGCGTTACCAATAGTAACGAAGGAAACCTTGAGAGTTTCTCAACATACCTCCAAAATAATTAGGTTGCTATCTCTAATAGTTTTTGTTTTACAGGCAGTTGAAGTTGTCTATTTCTTTTGTAGTAACCCTGTATATATATACGTATATATATGTATATATATATATATATATATATATATATATATATACGTAGGAATGTGTTTCTGTGGTGTAGGATAATCCTAAAATGGTTGTCAGGAAGCTCCCTTAGTTTTTAATTGGGTTATTCCACAAAATATACAATTTTCGCTTTAGAATGCACTTTTTCCAATTATTATTCTTTAACCTGGATTAAATATTTACCATGTGTATGACATGACACGATATCACAGTGCATCAGTTGTTTACTAATTTAATTCAAACGAATTTTGCTGTCAAACATTTTAGAAATGTCATTTACTTATCTTAAAATGTTGAAAAAATAATAAATTTCACAAATATGCAATAGTTTGTAAAAACACATGTACATATTTATTGTTATTTATCTCTTTTATGGTCATACAGTTTCTCAAGGACTTAATTATAGTTTTAGTTAATTTTAAAAGATATATGTGCACCAAATGTATACCAAATTTGAAGAATACAAATACTTATTTTGAAAAATAAAGAATCAAAGTTTTTGAACATTTGCCATGTAAAGTTTAATATAATATATGTCATTTTCTAAAAATTTCACCAGGTTCTGTTTGATAGACGTTTGAGTTAGTAGTGCGCTTAAGAACATATAATTCTAGCAAGTTTTTAACCGTACAGAGTTGTATCAACTGTAAGCACAGTGTGAAGAACCTAAGTGATATATGTTCAAGTTTGAGTGTGCAAATTACGATGCTGTTGGAATAGTTATTATGTTTTCATGCCACTTTTGTATAAGTGCTTGTTTCCTCATCCCACACAGAGTGCCCCAACAGTTGAGGCCTATTTGCCACACGAGAGGCAGTGTGTCTGGTTTCTAAACGTTGAACCACCAAACTTGGCAGACTGCTCCAGCGTCCAGCCATTGTCATTTCCAAACGGAACTGCTGGTTCAAGGGGAATGGCGTTATAGCGACGACTACTGGCGATATTGCTGTTCTTTCTCCCTTTTCTTCTTCTTTTGCAGAAAAACACGTTATTTCTGTCTAAAATGTGTATACATTTGTGGAAATAGTGTGGTTTCCTTATAGAATTCTTGGTTTATTGCGTAGTGTCACTTGAGCGTAAATTGCAAGGACATCAGGTGGATAGGTTATTTACTTTTATATCCATGCAAAATTAAATGCCGGAATGTCCATAAAACAGTTTTTGTTAAGTACGATATAGAAACCTGTATGGCAAAGTTACAGGCAGTCCAAAGTTTCAAAAATCGACTATGCTGTCTTTTGCTTAACTGGTACACTAACGAATGTGTGTTTATAAATGTGAAATACCGTTTAGAGGGTTGTGTTACGAATATTCAATATCGGTCAGTTCCATCATTTTGAAGTCACGGAGCGCTTCTTTGATCCTATCCCTAGGGCTGAGCTCCCTTGGCCTTACCGGGAGAAAAAAGGGAAATGTAAAGTAAAGATATAGAGTACGCGTCACGCTTCAGCCGTGAACGCGCGTGGGATGAAGCCGGCAGGATCCAGGGTACACAGCAGCATTGTAGATGTCTGATTTCCCTGATTTTATCATCTTGGTTCAACGGACATTATTGACTTAGCAATTGGAGTCAAGGAAACTATACCATGTTTTTTGAACAATCATTTTGCAGAAAATATAAATTAAAGAACTCGCTTGTTAAATAAGTGGTCCTCAATGATAATAAAGAGTCACAAGCTATATTGAAAATCATTTGTATGGCATATAAAATTATTTATTCTTATATACAAATGTGTTTATTTTAAATAAAGATCATTTCCATACACACGTATACAGAACGGCAGGTGATTAAGTGCAAATATATTTTGTATCAGCGTTTGAGAACGATGTGATGATCCATATTTGCAGTTTGTTTGCTATTTTCTAAAGTTATGTTCATGGGGAAAATTTCACAATGTTTTAGAATAACTATTATTCTCAAACCTCTTATACCCTTTGCCTTGCCCAAATAAATGGTGTGATGTATGTAAACACAAGTGACATAGCTCAGTGCCTTTCAAAGAACATTAGACCCTGATATCTCTACTTCATTTATAACAATGCTATTAATCAGCGGAAAAAATGCGGTACATGTATGTGTTATACGCTTCTGTAATAAATATCAATGTACATAATAGATATTGAAGGATTGTATTCCACCCAAAAAGTTGATGTCGAGAAGTCACCGAAAATGCATGGTTTATGGACCACTGAATCTAAAAAGCTTTTAGAAAAGAGGTCAGTGTGTGTTTGTATTTATGTCTGTCAACCTTGGTATTTAAGTCCACTAACTTCCTAGGATGCTACATGAAGATTTTTCAGGGTAATCCCTCACCCCAAACTACCCTTTACATGGAGTATTTTCGAAATGTTCAATTTTCAAAGCAAAATAAATATAAACATAGTGCTCATAACGACTTTGATTAAAATGTTGTACAATAAAGATATTTACGTAGCAATTAAAACGTTTATCCTGGATTTCTTCGCAATAACCCTTGAAGTCCTTTTATCCTAATGACTTTGGGCACAGCTGACAATCCGTAAGAGATGGACAAAACCTACTATACAAAAAATATGGATTTCATTAAAATATATCGCTTTAGCCTAGTGTATTCCCTTATTTGCTTTCTTCTTAGAAGGTACTACGTTTTTTATTGATTAGCACGAAGTAGAGAGAAGAATAAACTTTTTAAAGAATACTTTGTTGCAAAATAGCTAGAAAAAGTTATGTGTCTGGAGCACATCATATTCTTTATTTGGAGGTGGCATACTACGAAGAAAACTACATTCGTTTTATAAGAAGCGACGTTTTCTTTTTTGTGTTGGTTGACGTCTTTTCCTCGTCTTTTCAATGTAATATTTTAAGAATTATACTACTTATTTAAGTATGTTTAATTGTTTGTTTATTTCGTGTTGCATTTTACATCGCACATTTGCGAGAAAACAAACTATAACAAAATGTGTACATAAATAAATGAAATAAAAATGAATATACAGTGACAATATATTTAGATATCAACTCTAACATTTCTTAACTAATGTACAATGAAAAGAAATCCTTGGTAAGTATTTCATAAGGTAGATCTTCTCTTCCAAGAAAGGATTGCTCCACAAGCTGTGTATTTCCTTTTTTCTAAAACACATCTCGTAGGTATTTTCTTTATCTGTACTGCATTTGATGTTCTATCAGCCGGTCCAGCGGAGCCCCTACAGTACTTGCATTTGAAACTCCTGCAGTCATTTCTAAGGTGTCTGTATTCACTGACTTCCCAGGAGAACCCGTTTTATGTGGAGTTCCTTCTGGTTGGGTACTACATTCTTCAGAAACACTGAGATGTGTGATTTTATAATTGTTTTTATGAATTTCTTGCTAGTTTAACAAATTTTATCTTCTTCCCCACTTTCATCTGCACTGTCACTTGGAACTGGTATTGATAACCATATTTTGTTCGTCAGCTCCTCTATCTGTACGTCATCTATACACTAAACTGTTTCAGTGCCCATTTTATCTTATTTTATAATATAATCTGCACACAACCACAGAACCAGTGCCAAATTCACGAGCAATATACAGTAGCTGATTATGCAGATGTATTACAAGACTCTTACAACGCATAATGTTGCTGAACAGCAACAAATAATTGCATTTGTTCAATAAGTGTTACTTACATGGAAACACATCTGTGTTTCCATGGTTTTCGATTCCTATTAGACGTAAATAGCTTCATAATAGTTTTTAAAATGCTAGGAATCATTTAAACTGTTATATATTATACAATAGAATGTTCTTTTGTTGGTAAGCGTGACTAGTGTACGCTCTAATACATATTCTGCAAAATAATAAGTTTGGCGCCATCTGTGGTGGAAACGATTAACTTCATGCGCGGAGCGCATCTCAGTGCACACTAACTGCATATTGTTTCTAATTATTGTAAACAAGAGGCATGCCTGCCGAACACAAAGAAAGGCTATGTTGCCAAATGGCAACGCCATGCATTGAAGGTCAGCTATTGTTCGGTATCTAAAAGAAAGTGCAACATTTCAAGTCAATATTGACGTATATACCAAGTTTTCGAGATCACTTTGAAGATTTAGAAATGCCTGAGTCAGAAAATTTTAAATGCGCGTTCGCGCTTTTGCTACGATATTTCAAGCGATAAGAGCATCAGTACGGAGAGCCAAGGACACGTTGTTCAAGACCCGGCCATGACACTGAATACCAACTTGATAACATTAACATTGAACTATTTTAATTAGTCTCATGTAGGCTGCCGAAAAGCGAGTCATTGTACAGCAAACAGATAGCATAGAGCAATATGCTTTTTTTGTTGGTCGTCGGGTCAACGTCGAACCAAGAGTTGGGTCTTTTACTATCCCTGTCTGCTTCCATTCGAGAGCTCCCATGTTGGAGTCTCGATTAGTACTAAGTTAATCGGATAAGGTTTTTCCCAGTACTCCCTTATCCTGAGAAGAATGTCGGAGTACCATCTAGGCCCGTAACGACTGCAGGCTCGTCCTATGATTTACCAGATAAAAGGATATGTATTCCTTAAGGGTAATATTTCCGAATTGTTTTACTCTCTTCATTTTAGACTGTTCATCGTAATTAAACTGCATTAATCAAAAATATTATATTCAGTCCAGTCATAGAAATAAGGACATTCTGCATGCGTAGACGTTTCTATTCGTTATACAAAGTATGAAATGGAAATGGTAACATTTTCCCGACTTTATAGCGCACATGCAAGCAGCTCCCACTAACGGGAATATTAATTATTTAATTTGGGGGATAAAACAACATTTGCATAAATATAAATAATACTTAACACCGTATAAGAAGAGTATATAAAGTATAAATATAACATAATTGTGATACACAAGAATTAAGGGTTTTCAAAAAAGAAAAAAAAAAGAAAAAAGGAATGTAAAATGCCCATAACATTTGTAAAATATATCGTTTTTACTTTCTCCATACGCAATATGTACATATGTATAAAGTATTGCACTCCACCAAAAATTCGATACAGAGATTTCACCGGAAATATATGTTTTAGTGTCCCCAATATCCAAAAAAAGCATTTTCACAAAAAGGTCCGTGTGTCTGTGTGTCCGTGTGTCCGTGTGTCTGTGTGTCCGTGTGTCTGTGAACACGATAACTCAAAAACGAAAAGTCGGTAAAATACCAAACTTGGTATTTAAGTTTAGTATCTTCCAGGGATGGGACAGGAAGATTTTGAGAAAAATCCCCCCACCCCAACTACCCTTTACATGGAACTTTTTTCGAAAATTTTAATTTTCTCAAAATGGCTCTAACGATTTTGATTAAAATTTCGGATATTAAACATATTTACCTGAAAAATGCACATATAAGTAAAAAGCTTTAAATAAATCATGAGTTAATAAATGAAAAAAAGCAAATGTATATCATGAATTTTCTGGGAATAGCCTCTGAAGTGTAGTTTATTCTGGATGAATTTTACTAAATTTTGAATAACTGCTAAACCGTAAAAGATGGACAAAAACTTACTACACAAACATATAGAGCACATTAAAACACACAATTTATGTTATATACATTTTTTTCGCGGAGTTCGTCGTTTTTGTGACATTATTTATTTTTGGTATCTGCTATGAAAAACGTATACTTTTCTCATACTGGAACTTGTCAACTCCTATCCATATAAACAAAGGAACTTCAGTGACATAGCAACCAGCTTTTGATTATCACTTTAACCTACGGTTGTCCCTTATTTCGCTTCTACTTACAAGGATGCGAGTAATAAGACTATTTCTGCTAATTTTTTCTGATTAGCATAAAGTAAATAGATGAATAAGCTTTTTAAGAATTATTTGTTGCAGGGATATGGAGAAAGTCATGTGAATGGTACACATCAGATTTTTGGATATCTTCCGGTAATTTAAACGTTTGAATAAGGAATGTTATTAGTGATTTCAAGTAAATTAGAAATCTCTCAAACATTTTTCTTCAATATCTGATATAGAACTCTTCAGGCCTATGAGTAAAATGATTTAATCAATGCGGTACACTTTTAGGCCTGAAATATTGCACCAATTTCTATTGTATTTGAAACAGATTTTCTTAATTTTTTTATATTGGAGTCAATGGAATAAGATGGGTTCTTCTCCCTGTTGACAAAGGAGGTGATTATAATCAGCGTGTCTTTGTGAAATGTTATATTCCCTTTGGTTTTAAATAATATGAAAGATATAAACTGCTCTTACCATTGCGGAATGTAGATGCCCGTCAGCTGACCATCATGTTCCCTTAGAGCAAACTGAAGTAAACACAAAGCTCAGGCAAGAACACTCGCGGCTCTGTCCCGAATATGGCCTCATTTCATCTAAATTTTGTTTACGCGAGCCATTTCCTCATGTTTGAGAACAATAAGAAATCGCATGGTGCGATATGTTTGGCGCCAACAATTCCGAATAAATGAGCTGATGCGTTGTGACGATACAGCACCCTCTTTTTCGCCAAATGGGGCCGTGTGTCTTCAGCTTCTTGTCGAGTCAGGCTAATTAGTTGCTGTAGTATTATCCAGTTATCGTTTTTCCTTTTTCTAAAACGTCATCCCTTTTCCGGTAGATAGGACTGCCTTTGCCTTCTTTGGAGCAGATTCACAGGAAGCAGCCCATTGTTTTTATTGTTGCTGGTTTGCGGAGTGTAATGATGAATCTAGATCGCGTCGATTGTGAGAACTCGACGCAAAAAGTCCTTCGGATTTCGCTGAAATGGTTCCAAACATAACTTTGAAGTTGAAAGTCGCACTCGTTTGTTCACTATGAGCAGTCGCGGCGCCCATCGGGCCGACAACTTTTTCATATCCAATTTGTCCTGAAAATATGAATTACCGTTCCCGTCTGCACACCTATGGCCTCTGCCGCTTTGCAAACTTTATTAGACGATCAACGAAAATCATAGTGGACTTTTGCAATGATTTCCTCGGTGACCAATCTATCGGACGTCCCAGCGCCCCTCATCAAAAACGGACATTTGACCACATTTATAGTGGTTGTTCCAGTATTTAACTACTGTTATAGATGGTGAGAGGTCCACATAAACAGTATCCAGGTTTTCTTTCATCTCGACGTGAATTTTCCCATCCAAAAGTTAAAAGCGAGTTATTGAACGATATTGCATTTTTTCCAATTTACCGAACAACTGAAATGCCTGCCAAATTCAAAATAGCCTATGAGTCGGTACCAAATTTGTTTAGCTAATTCTAACAAATGACAGTACACGATGGCAACACCAACTTGTCTTAAGCAATTTAATCTATTTTGAAATGCGTGTACTCATTGAAGTGCCCTTGTATTAATGCAGTACTGGTCTGAAAGTCCTTTCATGTTTTCGGAGCAAGCGGAATTCCAAACGATTTCATGTATTTACTCATTTATGTATAATAGTTTTATTTGCAAGGAAATACAGGTGTAGATACGTAATTGAAAACTCGCCTTCATTATTCCTGAACATAAATATTTGAGGCACTACTGATAAAAGCCTGTCGAGGAGCAACCAGATAATCATACATTGAAGAACCTGGACCATGAATCGGCCAATGGCCAGGCACGAGAGTGAGGATGTAGACCATATGGAATGAAGGCGAAGGAATGTGATGGAGCAATTGATGGAATGAATGGTGGGCGAAACCATGAATCCAGAGAAAGCCTATTCAAACGCCGCTTTGTTTATCACAAACACCAAATGCGGTCCCCTTGGTGAAAAATGAAGTGAAATGAAATGGAGTTTTATTTATGGACGCTCTACAACTACTGTCGTTCTCAGCATCCCATTCTATATTGGGCGTGAAAGATCGATTAATTTTGCTCAGAGGCCTCTTTATCAGACTTTAGGTCCTTTTACGTGCTGCAAATCTACAGCACGGGACCAATAGTTTTATTTCCTTCCGAAGGAAGCCATGCTAAGGATTTTTATATGCCTTGGTGAGAGGCGAGCGGTCTCACCATTGGGCCACATCGTCAAATTCCACTGGCATTACAAAGATAACCGTAACGCTCATTTTAAAAAATTATGATTTAATTTGCTTTTTATGTTGCCAGATGGGTAATCTGTTGATAAATGAGCTCACAATGAGATAGAGTTTTATATGGATACACTTGAACGCTAACGTTTTAGCATTTCTTTCATAGTACGTTAGGGATTACAATTGAAAAATGATTTGCTTTATTTCCATTCTCTTCTCGCTGGAGCTGCATCTCTCGTCAACGATTTTCTATTGATGCAAGATTTCTTTAATGCCTCTGAGAGCTTAGTCTTTCGGTGACCAATTCGCACGAAATTTTATCTAGCCTCGTGTAAATATTTAAAATGCATTTGAAAGTAGGAAGTGCGTGGAATAAATCGGCAGTATTGGAAGGAGGACATGCGAAAACGCATCCTGGTTAACAATGGCTTCTATTCCTTTTTGAAATCTCGGTCGCAGAAATCACTTCAGAAAACCCTTCCTGCCAACGTAGCACCGATATCGATTTGATGTTTGCCAGGTCACCAACTGAATGCATATCTAGGAAACGTAAACGACATATGAACTTGGGTTTTGTGAGGATACCACAATGTGGTTTCAAGAATTCCCAGTAGAAATAAACATTAAATGTGCCGTAACGACTTCTGGTGAGTCCCTTTGGGCCCTCGTGGGGCTTTATCATCAATATTTACATAACAAGTTAAACAATCGGGGCGCAATATCTTGTTGTTTGTGAAGGCTCCATGTAAACTACACAGGAATAACGTCTAAAATATATAAATGTGTCCGGAAACATCTATTTTAAATTCCGTGACAGCAAACTAACCCAGCTATGTACCATAATGAAAATCCATAATGGCTTAAGTATAAACGAAAATTTGAACAAGCAATTTGTTTTATTACATGGCAAGAAAAAAGAGTGCGTGTGGCCGTGGAACTTTGCCATTCCTTGTAAGTTGCTGCTGGATCCTATAAGTACGTTTTAGTTTCGACTACAGTAACCACTTGAAAACAATTACCTTGCTGGTGATAATCTGGTCTCACTTTGTTTGGGCGGAGATTAAAAATGAGTGCGATTGTTGGGTTAGCTATTAAAAGTTTTCCTTCCTCAGTGCCAGGTGGAGTCCTCACTGAATGGCAGGAGATGGGGCGTGCCCTTCTCTTCCAGTGGCAAAATCCATTAGGCCATTAATGTAAGTTTTTCAAACTTATACTGATCAAGACTGGCTCACGCAGTTGCTACCACGTTAGGCCTGTGAAAATAAGCACAGTTGTTTGTGGAGATTTGTATGTTATTCAATTCACGTTTTATGTACCGGTTGGAAGGAATCTTATGAGCTTCCTTCTAATATGTGCTTCATAGAGGCATTACAAACAAAAGCATCTAATCACATTTTGTACTTTAATCAGCCGATTTCGAAAAAATAAATGGTTTTTGTTCCAAATTGCATGCGTAATTCCACAAGAATGTACGAAGATAATAGTTTGTCACTTTTAAGATGCGTAGAGTAGAGTATTTCTGACATTAGTTTCGTAAGAAATTATGGGAGTTCACACAAATATACGAAATAATTAATCAATTAAAAGAATTAAAGGAATATTCCGAGCAGCTTTTCCAGACGTAGAGGAACTCGGCAACCTTACGTTGAGGTTGGACAGGTTTCTGAACCGGCTTCTGGCTGTAAACACATCGGTTGCTTGCAAACACGACGTAGGGTGGTGTAATGTTTTGGGAGATAATGAGTGCAACTGACATTCTGATTGGCATACACTGGTACAGTAAAAACTATGGGAATTCCTTCAACGTCCTAGTGAGGTGTATATATGTGCTGAACTAGTGCAAGTGACATCCTCAAAACCTACAGCGTTGCTGGCTTGTTTACGACAAAACTAAACTATCTCCACAGGAAATGGTCAGAGACAAAATCGTGTGACGCAAAATGTGTTCCAAATACCGAGATCTATCACTGGTATAAATTAAAGTAATGAATTCCCTTCCACCCGGTATAAGGTTGCAATTTGAAAATCTATGAAGAATTAAACGAAAGTTGGACCTCATTAGATATTCTGTCTTACTTGATTTTTTTGCTACATTAACCATTTTAAGATATTGTCGTATAAGAAAAGAAAAATCTTCTATCCAGGACATATAATCCGATCTGCAGTTGACATCACTTTCATTAAAGAACTCATTTGTGACAACAATCGCAAAAATGGAGAAGGAATAGGAAAATAAAGACGTCAACGAAGACAAGTACTTCAACTTAATATGGTTATTCCAATAACTATCTATCACAATAAATATCGTACAGGCAGGATGGAGCGACGTCGTGGCCGAGTGGTTAGATCGCTCGCCTCATATCTAAGCGGCCCAGGTTCGATCCCAAGCACTCACACGTGGGATTTGTGGGCGAGTTTTTTTTCGGGTCCTCCGATTTCCCCCGCCACTCATTCCAGCAATTGCTCCATCATCACTTTTTCTATCATCCATTTCGCTTGCATTTCATATCATCCACTTCCTCACGCTCATGCCTGGCTACGGGCCGACTATTCGTTGCAGGTTCCAGATTCTGTGTTTTTGTGCTGTTGGCTCCCCAACAGGCTTCTGATGCCTAGGCATTCGCTTGTAAGTCCTAGGGGGTGTCAGGTCTAACTAAGGGGAGGGTAAGCCGTCTACAAAATATACAGGTGGGAGGCGCATAAGTTCAAATAATTTGACGTTGAATACAGAATAATGTTTGTAACACAAATTTGTGTCTCATTTTCCCTCTTTCTTGTAGTATTGTCACAAATGAAAGTCGGTCCCCGTGGCCGCGCTCGCTAAAGTGCCTTGCTTTGGTACTTCGCGGCGCACGGGGTCGTGGGTTCGAGTCCCGCCTTGGGCATGGGTGTTTCTGTGTTTGTAAATATGTATATGTCTGTGTATGTATGTGTAAAAGGAAAACGTTAAACATTAACAGGTGAACTAAGGAAATGTAGGAAATTGGAAGAAAAAGAGGGAAAAGGAATACAGCGCCGGAGTCCTAATAAGTCTCCGGAATGATATATTTTTAATTTATTTTTAAAAAAATAAAGCAAAAATGTCATGTAATGTGTTTTAAACAGCTTTGAACTATGTCTCAGCTGTTTACATAATCATGTCACCTATTCCGCCAGAGCAAACAGCAGAAAACAGAGGAGAGTCAACCATGTGACATGTTATTTAAAGGTCTGAGCTAGGGAATAATAGCCATCTTTAAAACATCGTGAAATTTCCATCATTAATAAATTTAGAAAATAACGAAAAAGCTACAAATACTGGATCATCACATCTTTCTCAAATGCTGATGGAAATATTTGCACTTATTCACATCCTGTCCTGTCCTGTCCTGCATATACTTTTACATGTATACATGTATATGTTTACTCGTACATTATACACTCATATACGTATAATACTTAATCTCTACGTAGCATTTAATATGCTCAGACGATGTAGCATTTTAATTAATAGCTTTAACCAGTTAATGTATACGTATACGTATTGTGACTACACCTTGCCGATTGTGTTCGTAAGTCTCAGCTGATTATTGGCATCCATTGTTACACCTACGTTAGTGAACACCTATGCCAGCGGAAGGTTTTTTTGACATCGCAGTTGTGATTGTTACTCCTGTAGACACATGTTCTGTCGGAAGGTTTTTTGACGTCGAACCCGCAATGAGTGAGCCACGGTTTACTGTACGTATGGCGGCTTCTGGAAATTTCCAGTCACGACCAAAAGATTAAAAAAGGGCAACGAAACCCTGCCCAGTGTTCAATTTTTACTGGGAATGCAAAGCTCACAGCAGTTGAGTGAGTTTCAATGGGAAATTCGCCGAATTTTAATACCAATTCCAAGGGAACTAAAAAATGAAAAGTTCATGCTAAACATTCTGATGTGTTCCATTCACAATACTGTTCCTAGCTATTCTGCAAACAAAATTGGTCTTCTATCTACTTTATGCTAATCAAGATAAGCATTAGCATGATTGTCTTATTATAAGTATGAAGGAACTAAGGGAATGCACTATGCTAAATCGATATTCAAATGTTTTAAAAACTGTCACTATGCAATTGTAATTAAAATTTTGACAGGAGTGAAATAAAAGAAACACGGATAGGTTTAGTTTGAGAGAAGCGTAAGTTTTTAAAATTGAAACCAATAACAAGGAATATCTCGGAAACGGTTAGTCTCACAACAAAACTACATAAGGACTTGAATTGTGTGTTTTGACGAGATCTGCATTTCTTTTACAGTAAGTTTTTGTATATCTCTTACGCTTTACTAGTTATGCAAAGGTTATTCAGAATGAACAGCTTCAGAGGCTATTTCCAAGAAATTCAGGGTAAACATTTTATTTGTCACGTAAACAGCTTTAGTCAAAATCGTTAGAGCCAATTTTGAAGAAATCAAACAATTCGAAAAATGTTCCATGTAAAGGGTAGTTCGAGGTGTTTTCTATTTTTTAAATCTTCGTGTTGTATCCTTGGAAGATTCAAAGCTTAAACACCAAGTTCCGTGTTGAACCGACCTTTTCTTTGTGAGTTGTGCTGTCCAAAGACACACATACAGATATAGAAATATAGATATATACGGATCTTTTTATAAAAGGTTTGTTGGGTTCAGGGTGCTCAAAACATGTATTTCCGGTGGAATCTCAGTATCGAATTTTTGGGTGGAATATAATATCTTCCCTTCCTACTATGTATATTGTACATAGGTGCCTAGAGAAAGTAAAAATTCGTTCTAACCGTGTAATGAAGTTTGAGGAAAAGAAAGTATTGGTATAGGTATTACTTTAAAGTTTATGTTGTATCACAATAGATAGTTGGAAAAAAGAGATAAGTATTTATCCAGCAAGCTAGTGGTTATTTAACTCGACATCCAAATAAGTGAAGAAAAGAATTTTAGTTTTATTTAGAAACTGACAAATAACATAGAAAGATCATAACCTGGCCAGGAGCACAGAGTGAATCACAGAATTTAATGTAACGTCATCGTAAAGGAACGAATGACAGACCTATAATTACATCAATTTTTATTTTCTTTAGGACGCATGTACAATGTATATAGTAGATAGAGAAGATATTGTATTTCATCCAAAAAGCCGTTACCGAGTCTTCACCGGAAATATATGTTTTGAGTCCCCCTGAATCCAAAAACAAATAGCACTTTTAGAAAAAGGGCGGTGTGTTTCTATCTGTGTGTGTGTGTGTGTCTGTGGTCAGCATAACTCAAAAATGAAAAGTCCGTAAAATATAAAACTTTGTATTTAAGTATAGTAAAGTTCCAAGAATGCCACACGAAGATCTTCAAGAAAAATTACCCACTCAAAATTATCCTTTACGTGGAAAATATTTCGAAAAACTATATTTTCTCAAAAATGGCTCCAACGGTTTTGATTAAAATACCGTATATTAAAGATATTTATATGACAACTAAAATGAATATATTCATTTCCCTAAGAATAGCCTTGAAGTCTTCTTCATTTTGAATGACTTTTGCATAACCGGTAAACCGCAAAGGAGACAAAAACTTAGGCATTACTCAAAAGTGTAGATATCATCATAACAAAAATTTACATATGTTTTTGGTTTCAATTTGAAACTCCTCATGTTTTTCTCAAACAGGAGGTTTCTTTATTTTAATCTGGGCCATGGAAAGAAGTGAATTTCAATGACAATTGCATAGCGACAGCTTTACAATCGTTTGGCAGCAGCTTTAGTCTAGTATATTTCCTTAGTTCCCTTCTGCTTATAAGGAACTAAGTAACAAGTCCATTCTGCTAAGGTTTATCTCGATTAGCCGTTGTAGTCGGTTATCTATCCTGGAATTACAAGCGAATGCCTAGGGGTTCAGAAATCTGAGGGGGAGACATCGGCACGTTACCACAGAATGGTGAACCTGGAATGTGTGGTCGGCCCGTAGAGGCGTGAGCGTGAGGAAGTGGGTGATATAAAATGCAAGCGAAATGGAAGATAGGATTGGTGGGATGATTGGTGACCCAGAGAAAACCCGCCCAGATACCGCTTCGCCCACCAAAAGTCCCACATGCGGGCGTTTGCAATCGAACCCAGGCCGCCTATGTGGGAGGCGAGCGGACTAACCACTCGGCGCCGCCTTTATCTCGAATAGCATGGAGTAGAAAGAAGAAGACTATTTTCTTAGAAGTTTGTTTGTAGAACAGGTAGAAAAGGTCAGGTGAATAGGACACATCAGATTCTTATACACATTATTTGTTGTGATTTGGTGATCAATAAACTATTGAGCGCAATTACAGCAGAATGCATTGCTGTATTTTAACATGTGTATGTGTGTGCAGGCAAATTATCGGAACTAGCTGTTGTGTCAACTTTCTTAAAGTTACGCAGAATGGCCACCCGTTGAGTGGCCTTTGTCTTGTACCAGATAACGCTTCAGTTGTTTCTGATAACACATGCTTCATTTGTCATATATTATTACTTACTACTCTCATACTACGCATATGCACTACGTCATTATACCGGGACTACAATGATCTTTTTACTTCCTGTACGCCTACTATGTACATAGTGTATAGGGAAGGTATTGCATTCCACCCAAACATTTTTACCGAGATTTTACCAGAAATATATGTTTTGGTGTCTCCTGAGTCCATAAAAACATATTTAGAAAAAGGTCCGTATGTTGTCTGTGTGTGGGTGTCTATGTCTGTGGACAGCATAGCTCAAAAACTAAAAGACTGTTAAACACCAAACTTGGTATTTAAGTTTATTATCTTCCAAGAATGCGACACAAAGAAAATCCCCCTCCAAACTACCCCTTAATGGAAAATGTTTGTTTTTCTAAAAAGTGGCTCTAACGATTTTGATTAAAATAACTTACATTATAAATATTTACATAAAAATAAAGTGTACATCTTGAGTTTTCCAGGAATAGCTTGAAGACCTGTTCGTTCTGGATAAGTTTTTCTGAACTTTGCAGAACTGGTAAACCGTAAGTAACAGACAAAAACTTAGCACATAAAATGTAGATTTCGTTAAAACACACCATTTATGTCATATGCATTTTTGTTGTAGTTAACCGTTTCCAAGACATACTTTGTTATTGGTTTCAATTTTAAAATACTGGTATTTTTCGCACACAGGAGATGTCCGTTTTTATTTTGTGCTACTCCTGGGCAAGCAAAGAAGTGAATTCTAATGACAATCGCATAACGATAGCCTTTAAAACATATGACTATCGCTTTAGCAGAGCGCATTCCTATAGTTCCCTTCTGTTTATAAGGCACTCAGCAATAAGTTCATTCTGCTAATATTTATCTCGATTAGCATAGTATAGAAAGAGCAATATGCCTTTGTAAGAAGTTTGTTTGTAGAACAGAGAAAGTCATGTGAGTGTAACATCAGATTGTTTACTTTAGTATATTAACATTATACTATCATAAAACACTATTAAAGGGAAAATATATGTTGTGGGGTCCCAGACAGGTGTCTTAGCCGGTTTTGTCTGTGATTGGCATTCGGGAAGTCGGCGTTCGCTTCCCGTCGATCGCGCACTCTGGTCCTGGGTTTTTCCGTGGTTTTCTTTTGGTCGCTTAGGCGAATGCTGGGATGCTGTATATCTACCACGGTTCCATTTCCTTCATTTCATTTCCCTTCTTCATCTTACAGGTCGCTGGCAGGTGTGGATCGAGGCTTTGCAGGCAGATGGCACGGTTGCTTGATCTCATCAAAACTCTTTCTTGCACTGGTTGAGGCTAGGTGCCATTGTAACGTTCTTCAGACGGCCTTCCGGCGCCTGTATAGTCTCCGTGGCGCACTAGGGCTGCCATCTAGGGAACTTTTAGGGACTTGAGTGCGTCTCTGCGCTTAGCTCCTATGTGTTGTCCTGCGGTTTCTCCTCCTCTCATCCCTTCCCACAGGCCGCAATATATCAATACTTGATCGCAGTTGCCCAGGTGTCCCCCGCGGCCTGATAGGTTGTGGGTTTTCTAATTACATACATTTTAAACATATGATTTCACATATAATTCTCTAATGAAGAATTTAAATAAGTTACACTGCCGAAACGAAGGTGCCTGGATACTTCATAACTTCAGTAAACCCTACAGACACTCGGATGTGACAGCAATACGTTATACCACTCCATAGGCAACATTTGGTCAGGTACTTAGCACTACGAAATCGTTTAGTCGGAATGTGATGCAGTATTAAGGTTTCATTTTACGATCTTTAATTATTGTCGATAAAGTAGACTTGACAATCCCATACTGTTGAGCACTTGTTTTCTTCAGAGAACCACGATGTGCTTCTTCTACCGAGTCAGGTGGCTCAGGTATTTTGCCTAGGGCTGGCATTCAGGAAGTCTTGGATTCGATTCCCACGGCGATCCCTCTGACCCATGGGATTTTCGGGGGTTTTCGCGAGTCACCTGGGGAGGTTTCTTCATTATCCCAAACTTCATGTTCCTTCATTTCATCTGCATTTCCTCCAACCGGTCATCTTCAGAGTTGTGTCGGTGAGAATTGTGGTGGTAGCGCCCTTCCGTGGTGATGAATACAATTTGGAAATAGAGCTCTCGGTAGAGGGATGACGATAGAGTCTTCTGTGGGACCCAAGAGGTTCAGTACACTTGGGACGCGGGAGTTTAGCATTCCCTGCGTTCAGATGAACTGCTTGGACTATAAAGTAAGGGCTGAAGATTTCCTGACGGCATATTAACTATACATTTTCTTAGACACTGTCGGAGTTTCCACACGATGGCTCTTTCCTCACGGTCTTGTTTCGGCCACCCGTCGATAACTCTCGTATCATCCTATCGTCCTGGAGTCTGACGCATAATAACCCATGGTGGCTACAGTATGGAGCCACCTTCGAAATGACACGTACACATACACACACGCACACACTTCCTCTAGAATTTTTAGTTTTTAACAGGGGTATGTTTTTCTCTTTCCTCTTGACTATAAGTATCCTACTGCTGCCATTACAGGCTATATTTGAACTAAATACGTTAAAAGCCGATTGTTGGCGGCACAACGCTCGCGATTGCACCAGTTGGGTTATTGTTAATTCAGGTGCTCCTAACCCATGGGGCTAAATAATCGGGAATTTAAAAATGTAAAGGTTTAAATAGCTTTGGAGGTTCATGCTAAACGAGTTTTAATGATTCAAGGGACAACAAAACTGTTCGCAGCTCATAGCAAACAAAATTCGCGTTAACCGATAGAACCTTCTATAAGAAACAATACATCCATGCCGGGACCAAATTTGTGTTCATTTAACAGAGTGTTCGTTTTAAGCGAGTTCGTGCAAACGAGATTTTTATGTATTAACATGCCTTCTTCCAGACTTCTTTTGCGCCCGGTTTCTCTCTCCAACCGTCATTCCGGATCTGCCATATCAGAGTGACGAAGGTCCATTTAAGGGTGGTTTTGCTTTGAGGCGCTTATATCGTGGCTCCTTGGTAACAATCAGACCTCAAAATGTGACCCATTTATGTTCTAACTAGCATAAAAAATGAAAGTGCAACTAAATCCCTCGGTGAGTTTCAATTTTGTATACCGGAGGCCCACAATATTTTTACTTAGCCCTCTCATGCGCTGGTTTTCTGTACCCAGGGTTGCAGGTACATAATAATAAATACATAAGATATGTATTAAAATTATTTTTAGTTCATTTCATACGATATGTATATGTATATATACATACTAAATGCTTATCCCGGCCCTGCTTATTGATATCATGCCTAAATATGGCAGCATGATATCAATAGACCTACCATCATATAAATAAAAAAAAATACAGTGATGACGTCGTGGCCAAGTGGTTTGAACGCTTAAGTCTCACCAAGGCGACCAGGATTCGGGGACTACATGCGAGAATTGTGGTGGAAATTTTGGCTTCTAGGCGAGTTTTCTTCGGGTTTTCTCCCCTGTTTTTCCGATATTCAATCCACCACATGTTCCATAATCACCTTTCCTTCCATCCACTTCACTTCACTTCAATTTCGAAATTACAACCACGCTCATGTTAATTTCACTATATAGAGTCTTCAGATTTATGCGCAAGTCGTTTATCGCATTACATTATTATATGGCGAGTTTATCTTGCTTATCTTGCAGAGGACTAGCGAACGATGAGTAGAAGGGGGATGTCAACAGTTTCGAGGTCATCTTAGTGAAATGAATCTTGTATCGTACCTTTCCAATATTTACATTTGGAACATTCCCTTGCGTCTCGTAAGCTCGCAATCGTAGCATTTATGCTGATAGGTAACTTATTCTTCCAGTTCGGAAGTAGCATTCAGAGTCTATGTTGATGGTCATTTCCAGCCAGCGTGAACAAAACACACAAAATGTTCTGGTGAAAAACAGTTCTCACCCAGTACATCAACCTGTTTACGAAGTCGGCAATGAATGCAATCCAAGGATCAATTCCGCACCTCCCCTTTGAAACAAGGGACTCGCTGAACTATTACATGCTTTTAAATCCAGTAAAGGCCGAATAAATCTGAAGACCCGGTATAAACCTAAACCAATCCTCTTATTAGTATTTAATTTCAAGTAATCAATCCTTTCCCAAAATATGCTTGGGAAAACCCATTTTTGGAAGCACCAAAACAATTTTGGAACTACTGGATATGTCCACAAAGTTTCATATAGTTGTGCGTTAGGGACAATGACGACCTTAAAATGTAAACTATTTAACTAGCACGCTAAACCTGAGTTTTAAAAATGGTATAAATGCATAATATAATATTAGAAGTATAAACTATTTTATTGCCTTATATTTGATTTTGAATGTTAGCCCCTCCATCCCATTCATCTTCAGAGTACTAATTTATATGAGGATTCCTGACTTTATATAAATCAGTTCTCTTGAACTATGTATCTATGCAACTATGTTTGAATGTAATTCAGAGTTTGGAGGCTAATGTTATAAACATTCTTCATATAACAACGCAATCTGCCTTAAAACTTATGACATACTGAACTTCACAAGACACATGCGGTGTAGTTAAGTATGAAACCATTCAGACTTTTATCGCTTTGTGCCTTTTTTTAAGCGATACTTTCTTAGCTTTCACATATTTCAACATGTGTGCTTCACTGCTAACTGTCTATAGATATATCATTCCATGTAAGTAAAGTTTTCAAAAAAGAAACATGCACAAACAATAAAGACGTACAAATGAAGCCTTCACCGCCTAGGCTTATGCAAGTTTCGCAAAAGAGAGAAGCTGAACAGGTACAGGGAGCTTAGTGTCGTGCCTGCGTATTGCCGTGGTAGCTCAATTTGTTGAAGCAAACGGACGGAAACCGGGAGATCTGTAGTGCAAATTCTGACTCTGGCATACTTTTCAGTCCGATTCTACCTATCCAACCTTTCCTCATACACGAATTTTGCGAAAGAACAAGTAATTAACTTTTTTTCCCCAGAAACCCAAGAAGTCAAAAAATTAAATTGGTTAGGATAACAAAAAAAAAAAAAAAAAAATTAGGTTAATATAATTCACAAAATATATTTATTTTACTCCCATAACACGCCTATTGATCTTTTATAGTATTCAAGGAGTCAGATATATTGTGAGAATATTAGTGTAGCCACAACATTGTTTTCAATAACGACTTATGTTTCTTGTTATGCCAAAAAATGTGAAACAGAAATTTTTGACAGGAAACAAATAACAGAAACGTGTACCCAGTATATTTGGCTATTTCAATGTTTTCATTAAATATATATATCATCACTATAATATGCTCTTAGAAAGTTGTTGTTCTGGTTGACTTGATGATTAGGGTCCAAACTTGGCCCAGACCACTGGTTTTTAAGTGTGCTTAAAATCGACAGCCCCATGTCATTACAGTTACTGATATGTAAAAGAACTTGGACGAAATTCCGGTGCATTGGTGCGGTGATATGATCCTGACAACTGGCAGCGTCGATAATAAACAACTAATTTTGTTTATTAAATATTTATTATTTATTAAAGTATTAAACAATGAGGTATTTTTTCATCATTACCCTTTCATTTATCAACACAGAAATGAAAAGAAAGAAAAAAGAAACAAGCAAGAAATTATCTAAATGACATTCACCATATCAACGTTGCCAGTTATTGGCCAAGAAAAAATTACGACTAGCATTAATTTTCTAATCCTGTAGTAGGTGTTTGAGATGTTTAGTCTCATCAGTATTCCTCTTTTGAATTAATTTACACCCTAACGCATAGAAGTTCTCCTGTTTCCTGATGTATGGCACAAATTAGTTCTCTCTAATTGACTGTCCTGCAGACAGTTTTGTGAATAAGTTACAAATGTTCTGAACAAAACCTAATTCAGCATATTTCACTTCCTACTCTGATACGTTCTGGTTAATGGGGTGTTTACACACAACACGTAAACGTGTTATAATTGATTTATGAGGCTTCTTAGCACCTGATTGCTATACGAGGTTAAGGCTGACTTTAACAGGAGCTTCAGTCTGAAGGCAACCAACCGGTCTCTCAAAGGCCAAAAAGTCATACGTCTAATGGTGCATTATATCGTTCTCTCTACTTGTGCGAGTGTCCGTTTTGAATACTACGGACAACTAATTCACATTCATTTGTCTCACATAATCACAAACTTTAAGATATGTTGCAAAAAAAGACAAACACGTCGAGATAGGCTTACGAGGAATACAAATATGTATATTTATTACTTAAGGAGACATCGAAGCGTCAAAAGTAATTTTCTCAAGTATTATGCCTACAGGATCAACTTTTTTTTTTGCACAGACATTACTCATAACAATAGAAATATTCATAAAAGTTTTATTCAAATATGTATTTTTCATTCCGGATATATTAATTAATTTATTACATTTAAATATCTTAACCAAATTACTATAGATTAGATTCCTACATTACATTTAATATTACATTCCTTAATATCTTTGTAACAAATCCTCCGTTTGACATTTTTTTAAAGTTGGTAGTATTTAAAACAAATTATATTGTATCATAGTATAGTATATAATCATACTAATTATTTTTTTAAACTAATCTGTGACTAATATCAAAATTTCAATCTGACATTTTATTACATACACTCTGCAGTCGTTTGGGGGTTTTTTCGAGAGCCCAGCCGTGATTTTGTGGGAGAAGATAGATTTTGAATATGAGAGGATAACAACAAATTTGAACCTTAAAAAATGGTTTAAAGCTCGAATTAGAGAGTCATTTAACCAGTGAAACGTTTAAAAATGACACACGTTATTTTCGCTCTAGAAAAATCAAACAGTGCAATTATGCACTACTTTAAAGTATGTGGCATTTTTGCATTAGAATCCAATTATGGCCTTTTTTACCAAAATCGCAAAAAAAAAAAAAAAAAAAATTCTTCTCTCTCCTAAAACTAAAATTGTAATTATATGTGTTGTACTAAGCGAAACTATTTTCAAACACATGGACTCATATTTCAATACAAACGACGGAGATGGTTCTCTGTTCAATGCTCGTGTGGCTGCACCAGTTACAGGGCTGTGTTTGCGTGAATGATCTTGATCATATATTTCTGTCATTGATTTCCTCTGCTGATCGTGTCGGAACACAATTTAGTTACACAATGTTTCCTTAATCCTGGCTCGTCCCGGAAACGAATCTTATGTGAAGTTTCACACAGCACTGTTTGAAGGATATATTCACAACATTAAATACACCATTTATACAATAACACAATCTCTACAAGAAACAAGCTTTTACATGTTTCTCCGATAACAGAGTGGAAAAACCCTTTGGCTTGGCATTGAATTTTTCAGTGTGCTTCAGCCTTATCCTAAACACGGTTTGTTTGAAAGAATAATTATCATTGATTGAGCTTATAGTTTGTTAAACTATGAATCCTGGGAGTTAAAGTACTTATGAGATTGTAAGTCGTAATTGGTCTTGTCATCTCAAAGAATTTGAGATCTGCTTGTGGTGGTTTACCGAAAAAATACGAATAACTAGGGGAAGTTAATGTCGTGACGGCGTATTGCCATGGTAGCTTGGTTGGCAAGAGCAATCGAGAAATCAGTGGTTTGAATCCCGGCTATGCCATTGCATTTTTCAGTCTGATTTTACCTTTCAAACACTGTCCTACACACGGCTCTTGTCGTCCTTCGTGGTCTGGGGGTAACGTACTAGCCTTTGATGCCCAAGGTCACGGGTTCAAACTCGGTGGAAGGCGATGGATTTCTTCGGGCGCAAAAACCATTAGCATGACTTCTCACGGAAGGAAAGTAAAGCCGTTGGTCCCGTGTCGTAGATTTATGGCAGGTAAAAGAATATCAAGCAAAATAAAGAGGCCTCTGACCAAAATTCGGCGTTTTTTTGTGCCCAATATACAATGGGGCGCTGAGAGCCGCACCAGTTAAAGAGCGTCCATAAAGTTACTCAATTTATGTGAAAGGACAATTTGCAACCATTCGTAACTTTTGCTGTCCATAGTTAGTTTTTCTCACTTTATCTAAGTTTATAAGTGATTATGTTTTACGGAACATACAAAACAAGAACGATTTCCTTCACAAGCTCCAAATAACAGCTTTGATATTCTTATAGTCTACTACTGAACCGTGGAAGTACAGTATTTATTTTGGGAAAGCAGACATATCACTTAGTTCTGCTTAATGCACCATTTCACATTACGAAATAATACATTCTGGTTTAATTTAGGGGCTGCAACTGAGAAGCGACGGCGCTCTATTTATTGGGTGATCACTATCTACATTTTGGGTAAACAAATTTGAATAAGTCTCTAGGAAATGAAATTCCATACGACCAAACACTGCGGGAGGCAACAATAAATTGGAATTTTCTCCCACGTCGCTCATCAGAGTGTAGTGCTGGATAATTAGAAAAGTTTGGATTCATTTGCTGCGACAGAACGGCCTGTTGTTGTATTAAACGCGTTGAGGGTTGCTTCACCACTAGACCGTTGATGTAACACTGTCTATCAGGTCGATAGCTTAACCTCTGTTGACTTGCGGTAGGCTCAGGAACTTCATAACGTTAATTAGTGAAATTCCCAAAATATGTTTAAGACGTAACCTGGGTAATTCCACAATATTGAATTTTCCTGGTTCCCAGTTTTCTCTTAAGCTAATAAACATGTTATAAAATTGTTTGAATATCTACAGGCTGTCTAAGGGATAGGTTCCAACAAAAACAGAAAAATATTTTTATAAAATATTGGTAATAATTTTAAGCCTAATACTTATCTGCTGAGTTAGTCTACTCACAACCATCAATTGTAATAATATTTCTTGATCTACTGTTCACGATACGTGGCCATCATCTATTGGAATGTAGCCTTCCACCTTACGTCTCAAGAGATCATGCATTTCTTGGAGTATATATGAAGCCGTAATGCTTAACAGGAATTGAACACGCGTTCTTGTATAGATACTGTTATACATCATGTTCTTTAAATGTTTATATTTTTCCGGAAAATTATTTAAATTATTGTCCGGAATACTTTTGTTGAAGTAAGAAAGGAAGGGAATAACTCGAAAGGAACAGATAAGAAATAACATGAGTATTTCGACGATACTATTTAATTTCGTCGGAATTGCAATTGTGCATATTTATAAACGATTCAGTGTGCTTCAAAAAGAAGGACATAGTTTATGTTGAACTTATTTAATTTTATAAATTTATTAATATAAACGAAGATTGAAAAAAGATGCTATCCTTTAGTATGCATTTCCTGCAGCACTAACGCCCCCTAAGAGGAAAGAGATATCGAGAAGATTTCTACCAGTCGACTGACCTGTAAGCCGATTATTTTTCTGCTACAAGTGCCGATAGCTGTCTAGTTTGAATACTCCATCTTCAATAAGAAGAGCTTTATGCAACTTTAAATCAAAGAATTTAGGAAAATTCTATACCTATGCTGCACAAAAGTTAGGCAACGCGTGTTTGTTGTTTTTGTTTAAAACCGAGAAGGGGTTGAGGAACGTTTTTAAAAGAAGCCGGAATCCTGTAAACCTTTGCATTCGGCTCCTGTGACAAGCAATGGTCATCTAGCAAGTTAAAGGACGTTAAGCTAAAAAAGAAATAAAAGAGTCATTCATTTAGCATTTTATGTAAATACTTAAGCTTTGGAAGGAGAAAACCGGAAGATAAATGTTGGTAAACTACGAAGAAACGCACAATGATGAGTGCGTTAGAGCTTTGAAGTAAAATGTGTGTTTGTAAGAATCAGCTAAGACTAGCGGGTGGTCAGAAACAGTAGTGTATAGGATAAGTTGAGAAGAAACGAAAGGATCCTAAGTACACAAAAATAAATAAATAAATAAATAAATAAAAAGAAGCAAGAGAAAAGCGCCCTAAATAAACGGAAGTTGTCGGAATAAAGCATAGCAAAATGTATATAATTTATTTCTTGCTGTTTAAAAACATTCCATCCTCTTGGAATACAGTTCTGTTTAGGCTAAACACTGGTGATACCATCCAACTTCAGTTGAGTTTGACATAGCGTCTCATTCTACACTGGCGTGAAAGACAGCTAAATGTTGCTCAGAGGCCTCTTTATCAATCTTGAGGATCTATCACACGCCACAAATCTACGACACAGGACCAACGGCTTTACGTTTCTTCCGAAGGAAACCCTGCTAAGGATTTTTCCGCCTGAAAAAAATCCATCGTCCTCCACCGAATTTGAATCCGCCCTTTTTCTGTCTTCATGTTTGTATAATAATATAAATTCTGTAAAATCGTATTTCGAAGTACTAAAAATACAAAGAGGACATATATAAGTGCAGGGGAAAAATAAATTATAATAGCCCTAAATAGCAGTGCAGATAGATTGCTATTTGCTGATGACATTGAATTGGTAGACCGATCGCAGTTGGACGCCAAAGTTGCGAGCGCTCGTATAGTATAGTATAGTATAGTATGTACTTATTAGAATGTGCGTTCCATCTAACCGGTAGTTTTTCAAGCGTGAGATGCGCTTTATATTTTCGTACCATTTAACATCTGAGCAGCAATGTCCACATCTTGGTTCAGTGTCGCCTCGAAACATCCTGTGTATTCTACTGTTTCAGAGATTCTGAACATTTATAGAGCATTGCGTAACAAATCCATTATATTTTCAAGAAACGAACAAATGCACACACACTTACGTTAAAGCTGGAGACGCATACCAAATTTTGTTTCTCCTAAAAATTTAGTTTGCCCATATATTTCTCTATTCTCTTAGAGCCCTACGTTAAAATCTTTTCCTACATTTAAGGCAAGTGTTGTATTCATTATTTTATTTCCACACTTAATCTTGGCACCTTCCTGACAAAAACTTAATGGAAATTCTTTTTTTGTAAATTCAGAACCCAAGGTAATGTATGACATTCAAGATCTTCGGTATAAAACCTGACCGTCGCATGAGGTTTTGTGTGTGGGTGGCACGCCATGCAATAGCCGGACGTACAAGCACACTGTTTTCGCTTCTTAAATTCCTGTTCCTGTAAACCTGTACATAAATTATAACAAAAGTAACTCTTATCTCATAGGTACTGCTTAAACATCCTTCAGCAGTTAAACTTACTTAGCAGTTATTTAGACTTATACGATTTATCTGGGACACTGTAGTGCTTGTATATCAGTTTCTATGATTTCTTGAAGCTCCTTCAACGTGTGAGTGATTTTCGTGGCGAACGTTCAAGATTTTCGTCAATTTTGTCTAATTTGCTTCTGCTACCACTGTGCGTCTTCGAAAATGTTACCTGTTTTGCTCCAAAACAGTAGTTTCAAATTTATTTATATTATCGTGTATTGAAGTTTTGGAAGTAGCCAGTTGTGTGGGTAACATCAAGATGGGTTCTTCATGAACGCGGCGAGCCAATCCTGTTCAAAATAATATTTCTATAAAATATACATTGCTCTAAAAATAACTGCTTTCCCATCTTCGCAACCAAAAGTGGAATAAAAACGATGACTACGTGGTAAGTTAAGGACAGAAAGCCTGTAATGGGTAGAGTGTGGCACGGAAGAAGGCAGCCGACATTGTCTTCGACGCACAATGCGGTGTTAACGGTCAGGCTTTATACAGAATACCCTGTATCTACTGATATTGATTTACCTCCTGAATATAGACTGCAGCTGAAAATGATATTTTAGTATCTCTAAGCGGAATATAATTCAAGTAACGTTGAAAATGAAATTGTAATAAAGGCTAAATAATATTTTAAAACGAATGAACAAGCATTCATATTTTGATGAGCGATGAAGTTTCTCAGTCGCAGCTATTTCTGGAAAAGTGTATTTAAGGAGGGCAGGTCTCTCAGGATTTCAGAGTAATCTGGCCTTATACATGCCATAAGACAAATGTCCCTGGTGCCAAATTCGTTTAACTGAAAACAGCAGCGCAGCGAGGACCGAGAAGTCGGCTTAATTCAGATACATGGGTATACAACTTCGGTATATATTGAGCGGTAAGTTAGAAGGGCACTAAATATAGAAGCTTTGTACTGCATGTTTAAAAGTTGCAGTATTAAAAACAAACATGAAAATGGATAATGTAAATTGAAAGAGTCTGCTTCTATTGGGAGATACAGAAGTACTTTTGGAGTTGTTTGATAAAAAAATCGATTTTTGGATTTTTGTGAAAAAGTACCCTACTTTAAGCGAAATATTTGCGAAGTTTTAATCCCTTCTCAACGCACTGCGCCATGTAAATGGCATTCTGTTCACATACATAATGCGTCACTTACTCAAGTTCAGCTTTTTCTTATTTTCCCATTTTTAAAATAGTATCTGCTGTCACAAAAAATATTTAGACGATTGAAAAATTTTCATAATATACTTAACAACATGTGTAATAATCTTTATGGAATTTATATATTAGTCATAGCCTACTTTTTTTTTAAAAAATAATCATAAGTAATACCACGTTGCTTTGCTCTGGTCGTGAATTATCGACAAGATGAAAACACGAGTTATATTTGATAAGACAATTCAGCGAAATAGACTATTAATAATTTATAGTATATTGGAAGGGAGATTTTATCAGGTTATGATTGTAATACTTACCTACATTAGTGCTCAAATGATAGATGACGCAATCGACTATACCGTCGGCTCCCCGACAGGCTTCTGACCCCTAGGCATTGGCTTGCAAGCCCTAGGAGGCTGTCAGTCCTACAAATACGAGGAGGGTAGGCCGATTTCGAAACGAAGCATTTAAGACTATAGTTTGCTAGCAGAACAGGTAGAGAAAGTCATGTGTATGAAACACATAAGATATTTTCAATAATTTTAGGAAGGTAATCAAATGCAATAATTAATATTCTCATACATATAAAATGTTTCAGCAAAATTGCTTTGAACCGGCTTTCAATTTTTTGCTTAAAATTTTAAAGCAATCTGAAAAAAGTTAATTCTGTGGGACGTATTGTATCTGCGAAAGGGTAGAGGAAGCGAGAATATCCGCTTTGAAGTTTCAGAAAGGCTGCTCGTGCATGTGCACAATGACCTTTGAAAAGGTCAGTTGGCACCACTTCTACGGATCACCGAGCAATAACAAACACAAATTATGCAACTAGGAGATTCTAAGTTAAGCACAAGGAATCTGATGCACTCCATTTGCATGACTTTCTCTAAGTCCTCTGCAAACAAACTGTTCTTACAAAATATAATTTTATCTTTGTATCTACTTCATGCAAATCAATATAACCATTGGCATAAATGGGCTTATTAATTACAGTAGTGGCATACAGTTTTTGGTAAATTAAGTTTCAAATTACAATATTTCATTCAACTCTTATTCAGGAGTATTCTTATTTGATAAATTACAGTCAGGCAGTGTAAGCATAATACAATTACCTTTTACCACAAATTGGAGTTAATTTGGTCCTTAATGGGTTAAATTATATATTTATTTATATATATATATATATATATATGTATAAGGTAGTTCACCTGTCCCTTATTCTCTGGTTTTATACAACCCGTAGTTACCGGAAATACAAATGAAAATATACATTCTGAGGCACATTCATTCACTTTCTTCTAAGTATGCAAGTATTATTAGAATGTTTTAAAACTGATATAGATATTTCAGATAATATTACAGAATCAGGCCAATTTTCAGGGTATCTCTAAAACGAAAAATACACAAAATACCTAAGCTGACAATCACAAACTGTGCCAAATACAGAGGTATTTACCAATACTTTCAGATGAAAAGAAAATTGGTTTAATTCCAGTAACTTAACAAAGTTCTCAATATCCACTAGATAAAGTGTTTCCGACATGAAACTTTTTCTTTAGCGCAGCAGCTGATCGAAATGATGGCGTTCTTTGTTGATTCAGAGTTGTTCGCGATGTTGCAATGAGAACCTGGCAAGCAGTAACATCTGGGATGTGACGGACCTGCAGGCCTCCCTGATTAGTTACTAAAGATGATTAAGGTTATGCGGCCATTGGCTGTACACTGTTTTAAATTACCCCCATAGAAAGTAATCCAGTGGAGTAAGATCAGGAGATCTGGCAGATAGGTCCTCGCCTACCTATCCACCTATGAGGCTGTGTGCCCTGAAGATAATTTACGACAATCCTGGACTGGTGTGGTGGAGCACTGTCATGCTGAAACCACATTCATAATCTTTCATTTAATGGTACATGCTTCAGTAATGGAGGGAGATCGTTTTGGGGGCAGTGGAGGTAGAGTGCTCCCGTAAGGTGACCTTCGAAAAAATGTGGCCCCATTAGATGATCACCCAAAATTGCACACCATATATTAATTCCCCACTGGTCTTGAAAATCTGCCTATGTTGCCCAATGAGGGTTATCAACACTCCAGTGGTGTTGTGGCGATTCACAGTGCCATTGTTGTGAAACAGCGATTCATCTGAAAACAGAACTTTGGATAAAAAGACTTCATCACGGTTCAAATTGCGTAATACCCACTGGCATACATTTACTCGAGCTTCAAACTCACGACCATGGAGTTCCTGGTGTGGCTGCAAGCGGTAAGGGTGAAATGTATTGTTATACAGTATTCGCATAACTGATTACCTACAGATGTTTGTGTCTTGTGCCAGAGCCTGCTAATGTGGGAATTGTTTAAGACAGCGTCTAAAATTATATTTTCACTGTGCTCAGAGGCAATTGGTGCCTCTCTAATAGGTCCTGTCCTTTCAAATGCTCCTGTTATACGTAAACGTCGTTCATCATTCCGAAAAGTGTTGGTATAGCACATACCTACATATTTACTTCGTGCATTTGTACCTAATGTGGTATGTGTAAACCTAAATTGTCTTCCTGCAGTATTCGCTAACTCACAGAGGGTTCCGGCTGCCAAAATTTTGTAGAGAACATTCTCTAACTACGACGAACAATCGATGACATGTTAGGTGTGCTAGTATTTTGAAATTGTTTTTATTAACTCTATACATTTTGAAAATTTCCTTTATTATTTAAAGCCTTAGGGAAGTTTCTTTTTCAAGATAAGAAAGAAAATTAAGGATCGAAGTCTGAAGAACACGTAAAATAAACTTCGTTTTTTCTTCATTCGTATACCTGTTTGTTTACAACTAAAATTATTAGAATGACAAACACTGAACTAATAATGCATAAAGAAGAATAAAAGTGCACGTAGACTATGGGACACGAACCGCTAACACCCTGGAGTTCAAGAGGGAATATGAAATTAACCAGTTGAGCTACAATCATTGCACCCACTATTTTCGTTAAAACTTATAGGTATAGTGTCACACATGTCTCCCTCTCCGCTTCTAATCTCTTTTTAACTTGTTTTGCGACTTCTTTTTGTAGCTTAGCCGTTCATTTAATCTCCATTCATTATATTTTAGGTTGCAGAGCATACAACAGGGATCGTATTTATATAGCATGTACTGTAACAGAAGTTATTAAGCGCATGTTTTTGGAATGGACGTAATTGTTGCTGCTAAGGTCTATTTTCCGATGAAGATCAGGATAGATCTATATGGTTATCAAATAACCGACAATTACTTTCATAGTATGAAGTGTTGCCTATCTCCAAAAATAATAAGGAAGTTATATGCACACACCACACACACACACACATATATATATATATTGTACCACCCTACCCTAGCAATTTTGAATCCGCCCCCCCCCCGAATACTCGGCAAGAACATTGTCAATATGCGTCTGACTTTAGTTTGAAATGCGTTTCTTAGTTCTTATATGCCCAGTCATAATTGTGCAACACATAGAGCACTTATGCAGGTCTACGGAACATATCTGTAAGAAATAGACTTGGAAAGTAAAATTGCTTAACAATGGCGGACTGTTGGTACAGTACCTACTAATAAATGAGAGCAAACGTCGAAATAAAACAGAGCTAATCTAGTAACTAATACTATTTTCTTAACAGTGGAGGAAACACATCGAGTTCGAAGATCTTTTTGCCTAATAGTACCAGATTTGTAATCCCTTTGAACTGCATGAGGCCTGCGTAAATCGACAGTAATCGATATGTACCGACATGCATCCACATGTGTAGCCCATGTTGTGGCTAGAACCGAATGGTCCTCGCATATTTAGACATCTCATTTCTTCTGCCTATATGACATGACAAATTCCGGTCGTTAAAGGCGGAAAGCCTTTGATTTATTCGAGTTGCTCCATAGAGCAAGTGGATTCGCCAAGAGATTCCAAATCCCATTCAAGCGTTCCCCTATAGCGCCGTTTCTGAAATCTCATTTCACATCAGCTGCATGGGCTTTCCTTCGCCGTCCAAGTGTGAATAATTTCTAACTTGTGATTTGTCGTTTCACGCTCCAAAAAAGGCGAAACGACTGTAAATATACTTTGCTAAGATTGAAATCGAATGCCTGAGCTCTAGTAACTCTGGGTATTACCTAATAAATATGGAATGGCCCTTTGAAACACTTTACTGTATTAGAAACCCAATATGCTGCGCTATACGTGGATTGCATGTTGCACTTACAAGGGACTTTTTACTGAAGCATTAAAATTGTCTTTCTGTATTTAAAAAAGAGAGAATGCATTCGTTATATGTACACAAGGTGGGAGGTGAATAATTGCGAATATTTCCAGCAGTATTTGAGGACGATGTGATAATTTAGTATTTAATTTTTTTCGCTATTTTCTAAAGCTATCTTTATGAGAAATGTTTCACGATGTTTTTAGAATGGTCATTATTCCCTATCTCAGAAGTTGGGTTGTTTAGGTAACAGGTTATAAGGTTGACCGTCCTCTGCTTGAGCGCCTTTAAACACCAGCCATCATCATCACCATCCTCTGCCCATTGCTCTTATATCTGCTTGACTATAGGTAAACATAGCAGAGACAGCTTAGGGACGTTAAAAACACATTAGACCCTGAAATGTGTACTTCATTTACGACATTACCATTAGTAAGCGAACAAAATGGGATATACTTATATGCTATACACATTGATCTCTAATAAATATAACATTATTTGCACTTATATTATGTACAATTTTGAAATATTGCTAGCCAAGTGTAGGCTACAAAGGACTAATAGAGTAAAAAATCAACATAACTATATAAAACATTAATAAACGATTAAAACTAAAATGTAAGAACGATAACATAGAAAAAATAATATTTTCAATATATCTGAGAAACAGTGTAACCGAATAGTATTATCACAGAGTTTAACAATATATGAATATATAAGCGAAATATTTGACATAGAACAAATGTAAAGAAGATAAAAGATTGAGAAAAAAATCAGGGCCCGAATGCGTGACTTCTAAATAAGAAAACTGAGCCTTTTAGTGCTGTCATACCAATGGCATATAATGCATTTTTTCGAATATTGAACGTTTTAAGGAAGTCCATCACCAGACATGGGGGAGTGTCTCGGCCTCCAATTATTAATCCTTTAATTTCAATTCACACCAGATATTATTTGGCTTTGAAGAAATCTGCTGTTGATGTGTAGGTCTTATTTTTCTCTCCACCTAATTTCATAGACTGGTTTTCGTGATATCACATACACACACACTTACACATACATTAAAGTAAATGCTACTATGAAATTTGACCAACATTATGATAAAATCACATTTCTCCATTATAAAATAATATGAATTCTTAACTTAAATATTTAGTATTTTTACTAGGTGCACTTAAAGTACCAATTAACCCAAGCTATAAATAGACAGATGTATGCTCATTAATAGACACACTCAACTTCAAACCTTGTTTTCAAAGAAACCTTTTTTTTAGCAATTTTCCTTACTCAGAATGCTCCACACGATGACATTGTTTTTCAATTTGTTTCAAATTTCAATACGTTTGTTTTCCCTCCACAGTACACAGTCGGTCATGTATGCTAAGCATCCGTCGTTATTTGTGTGGTCTTTTCTGAGGGATGACCTAAAACATACCTGTATGCCGTGGGGGTTGCATATCTAGAATTATTTAGAACCGCCTCGCTTTCACATACTTAACTAACAACGTAAACGTGTTTGGCATGTTTTTCAACTTTCAATTGTTGCTGACAGCAATGCTTAAACTACTGGTTTGTCGAATTATCTTCTTAATTAAAATACTTCAACGTTTCTTTTTCAGTTTAGATAGCTTATACCCTCCGATTGATGTCATCAATGTGTAGTTATAGCAATATCAGCTGTTAAAAGATGATAGCACTGCCACTCGGTGGATATTCTAGTAATTTGCTTATTCCATTTTAATTACACTACTCACACAATTTCGGTGTTTCATTAGGTGTGCATTTACGGGGAGGCAAAACTAAACTTGTGAGTTTTTCATAGCGCATTCAACGTAAAACATAGCAAAAACATTCTTGAAGAGCAATGAACAGGATGAAAGGAGATGCTTATGAGGACTTCTGTTTTTTTTTCTCTTCTAAGGGATTTATTTTTTAATTTTCAGCTGGTTTCTATAGATGGTCGGCAAACCACATATGCCTACATCACTTTCATCTGAATTACAAACATACCCTATGGTGGTTATAAGCATAGTAATATATTGAGATGCATTGCGAACTGAATTTAAAATATTTGTTACACATAAGTGTACAATTCTTCATTTAGCCGGGTGCGAAAATTCTTAACTTGACTTCTTTCGGAAGGGAAGCAAAGCCGGTGGTCTCTTGTGGCAGATTTGTAGCTTGCAAAATAACATCGAAACTGATAGAGGTCTCTGGGAAAAATTTGCAATTTTTCACGCCGAATATAGAAGGGATGCTACAAAACCACAGTGTTTAAAGAGCGTACATCTTTCTTTATTAGGCAGCGCCGTGTGTGAGAGGTTATACCACTCGCCTTGCATCTAGGCGGCCCGGGTTCGATCCCAAGCGCCCAAATGTGGGATTCGTTATGGACGAAGCGGCATCTGCGCGGGTTTTCTCCGGGTCCTCCGGTTTCCCCCACCACTCATGCCACCAATTGCTCCATCATCACCTTTCCACACATCAATTTCGCTTAGATATCATATCATCCACTTCCTCAAGTTCATGCCTGGCTACGGGCCAACCCCTCGTAACAGGTTCTCCATTCTGTGGCTCCCCGACAGGCTTTGACCCCTAGGCATTGGCTTGTAAGTCCTAGGGGGTGTTAGTCCTACAATTACGGGGAGGGTAAGCCTATTACGAAATATTTTATTTTTAGCTGGACCATTTTTAACATCACATGATTTGCAAATTCACCTGTCAGAAATGTGTGCTATCGGAAGTTCATAGTCACGTGTGCACAATAAGTAATGCTCAATGAATAAAAATATTTCGGCGCTATTACGCCTTGTTCTATCTTTACCCACAGATACCCTGAATCAATTATATTAGATAGCTTCAACCTAGAGAAACATTCTTTGACTACAATCTGAGGTGCAGAAGCTTTTTAATGATTTATTAAATAAACATTCTTTGGGACCCAAAAAATGTATGTCTCGAAAGACCGTGAAAATCAGCTGGAGTAGAAGCAGCAGTACGCTCACGGAAGAGCCTCCAGAAACTTCGAGCAGAGCACCGCAAGTAGGCGATTGTTCACTTTGAGTAAACATTGTAAAAGAAGCTAATGTAAAAACTGCAAATACCAGAATTATCGTCATTGTTAAGTCAATATTTGTTTTATAGACAAATACTGGGGAAATAGAAAAATAATTTCAACAAATAATTTCATATTGTTAAAGCATAAGTTCCAAATATATTACTATGTAGAAGACATTAAATATTGAAGTATTGGAGCGAAGCAATTAGGTAAAAATGGCAACTGTAGTTAAGCTTCGGGAAACTCAGTAAGCAAACCACCATTGGCTCAAGTTTTGAGAACAGTATGTTCAGAAATTCTTAAGGAAAACGTGAAAATGCACGTGATCCAATTCTGAGAATAATCAAACTGTAGTAATGCTGATAAAGTAGCAAGTCAAAGAATAAAATTTGTGTCTGCAATGCTAATATATATATATATATATATATATAATATGGTAAGATTTGGAAATATAGAACATAGGAACTTTGGTGGGGAGTCATAATATAGGAGGGACTTAGGTTACTAAAAAGACGTGTATTGCTACCATTTAATTACCCTTGCTGCAGTTTTTACAAATTGCGGAAGCACCACTAAGATCAATAGCGCGTATTATAGCGGTTCATCACAGATTTGGCAGTAATCGCCAGAGTACTGGTATTCGCTTTATAGAATCTTGGCGTGTTACGGAAGCTTAAACATTTTTACTTCATTACGGACGCAAAATTTTCTACAACATTACATTCTTGATACGTACTCGTAGGCTTCCGCGGCCAGTGTCATGCATAAAATGGCTGGCTTCTCATCATAATCTTCTGCCAACGTTTCGACCTCTTGTTGAGATGGTCTTCAGGGCTACACAGCGCCCGTATATGGCTGATTGTCACACGTTTATATTACAGTACCCGAGAATTCCATTCTTGTTATTTGTCCGTATGACTCCACCAATCACAGCCGCGAGAGCTTCCCTGTTCCCTGATTGGCCGTGATCGGTCTCAACAAGAGGTCGAAACGTTGGCAGAAGATTATGATGACGAGGCAGCAAGCATATTATGCAGAACATTTTTGATATTCTGGTAGTTAGAAAATTTAATATGACACATTTATAAGTCATACCCCGGGCTTATGCTGCTTATTCATTTTTATAAAGTCGTGAAATCGTTCCAACTGATCAGTTATTAGCCTCTTGCAGTAAATTTAACCGGTGTTTTCCATTCTCGCAACCACTCACCCATACCTTGAAGGAAACATCTCACGTCCACCACTCATAACAGCTAGTTGCCATCGGAAAAACATCACTGCTCCACTGCAGCATGTGGTGCGCTGGTTGCTGCGGGTTGCCGTATCAACGTTTTGCAACGGGGTCATGTATTGATACAGAAGGGAAATATGAATCGGAGACAGCGAAAAGCGCGTATCGTGCGTAGCCATATCACTAAGCCTTATCCCTTTTCATATATTTTTTATATCTATACGTGCAGTGAAGGAGCGACCAAGCTGTTTTAACTCTAGAGGAATTTAACTAGCATTACACTCCACATCTGCATAGGTGGATAGAAAGCGTTCATATTATATTCTCGTAGTCAGAGAAATCTGCACACTTAATGCTTAGCTCAATTACCTTCAGTAACGTACATGCAAAATAGTTCTGCAGTAAAATGATATCAGTATTATTCCATTTTCGATAGACAACTGATAAAACCAGGGCGAGGTGAAAATTCGGCCTTTATATTACTTATTCTACTAAGTATATGTAGAGAGGGTATCGGATTACACCAAAGTATTCGATAGCGAGATTTCACCAGAAGTGCATGTTTTGAGGCCCCTAACTAAAAAACAAAAAACAAAAAATACCCAACTTCATATTTAAGATTAACATCTTTCAGGGATGTGACACGTATAGTTTCCAGAAAATCCCTCATTCCAAACTAAAATTTACATGGAACTGTTCTCGAATATTGTGATATTCTCGAAAATGGCTCTAGCGATTTTGATTAAAGTACCATATGTGTAAGATATTTTCATGACAAATGCGTTATATATCTTGAATTACTTGGGAAATATCCTCTGAAGTCCTTCATACTGGATAGTTTCCATAACTAATAAATCGTAAGAGAGAGGCAAAATGTTGCTATACAAATGTAGATGTCATTAAGGCACACAAATTATGTGAAATTCATTTTTTTTCTATGGGGTTGATCATTTCTCTGATATCCCTTGTTATTGGTTTACATTTTATAATATTTACGCGTTTTAAATGGGAAGCCGTCATTAGTTTTCCTACTATTTTTATTTATTTTGTTTTACTCCTGGCCATGCAAAGACAACCAAATTTCAATGATATCAGATAGCAACCACCATTTGAATTATTTAACTGCCACTTTAGCTTAGTATTCCTCTAATTCACTTGCACGTACAAGGAAGTTAGTGCGAGAAATAACATTTCTGTAAATCTTCATCTTGATTAGCATGAACATTTTATAGCATTTGCAGCTAGAGAAACTCATGTGAATTGCCCACATCAGTAACTTTTAATAGGCATTTGTAAAGTTTAAGTCTTTTAAGAAGTTAGATATACCAAGGCAGTGAGTAATGCAATTATTGAAATTGATTCGGAGCGCACTGAATTAAGAATTGGTCGAAATTGACTTAAGGGAATCAGGGCACAAGAGAAAATATAGTGAAACCTTACCCGGGCAACTCAACCTAATGGACATCCGTATTTAGGTCCTCCTAGATATAGTGGTCTCCGTGGTCTCTGGATAGCATGCTAGCTTTCGATTCCCAACGTCGCGAATTCAATCCCGGCGGAGGGCGGTGGCTTTTTTCGGGCGTAAAAATCTTTAGCATCTTCCTTCGGAGGAAAGTGAGTCGTTTTTCCCGTGTGGTACATTTACGGCACGTAAAAAAATCCTCAAGCCTAATAAAAAGGCTTCTGAGCAAAATTAAAGCGGTCTTTCACGCTAAGAACCGCAGCAGTTAAGAGCGTTAATAATTAACGTTATTCCAATTTTCTCCTTGATATAAGCTATGTAAGTCTCTTTACATAAAATAGAACTTGCAATGGTGTACCTCTTGCAAAAAATGACTCAGTTTATTGTTATGAGCGTCGGACAAAGTAAATCAAAACCAGAAATACTTACCTTTTTAGTAAGCTTCGTGAAAAAATATAGTAGTTCTGAACGTTTTGTTCCTTAAGATATCTCGATAATGTGAATGGTTTTAAAACTTACTCTAATTTATCGCTGTTATTTTGTACGTGTATCGCCGTAACTGATAACGAAATGGCACTGCGGACCTAATGCAAGTATTCTACTCATTACTCCTTAACATTGAGAACAACTAAATATCGTGCAATATGACCAACAAGGTTAAAGGACGTTAAGCAAAAAACATAAAAAATAAAAGCCTTTGATTTTTGCTGAACGTCAGAATAGCTCATTTTTTGTTTCATTTGTATAGCCCCCTTAAACTGCTATGGTCTTATCGGGAGCTTTTCACTTGTGCAACAACTCTGTAGCACTAACTGTAGGTTATTACCAGAGCTAGGAAGTTCGTACCAATTTCCTTATGCAGAGTAAGAGCGGCCAGGTTTGGCAATACCATGCGACGCTACTTGCACCAACAAAAGTCACAGTGGAGTGCAACCCATTACTGCAAAACAGCTATCATTCCATAACACAGAACTACATAGATATGAGGGCGTTCGAATTCCACCTTGTTCTGCTCAAATGTAAGCAAAATAAATTTGTTTTACAACCATAGTAAGTTTCTTAGCAGTGTACTCATTAATGTACTTATTTAGAAACCGATGGCAGTTCTAGTATACAAAGTGTCAACGTCTAGTAATAGAACTGCTTCACAGAAGTATATTATTAATTTGCGAATTTATTCAAAAAGTTAACCTGTAATTATCACACTGTTACAGTCCAGAGGTATGGAGTTGCACTGAATCTGTGCGGCATATAGAAAAACTTTCAACGGATCTACTAATCCATGAACATCCTATCTGAAATGAAGATGAAAAGTGTAAATGAAAGAGTGCAGGGTTCAGTGTGATATGTCGCATACAAGCTGCACTTTTAGATTCCAACAAATCTATTTTCTTGGTGATACCGAAACGGTACTGATACACTATTTCAAATATGCTCCGATCACATCATGCGAAGTGGAATCAAATTTTTCGCATTATAAATATTGTTTGTCGGATCGTAGAATGAGGTTTTCATTTGAAAGGCTTCAGAAGTACATATAGTTTTCAGTAATACGGCTTCGGATGAGTGAAGATTTAGTTTTATTCCTGCTTTCGTTTTTACCTAGTAAGAATCTGAAGATATTCAAGAAATCAATTTTATTATTTGGATATTATTTAACATTTGATCAGAAAATATTTTAACCCGTGTTATAATATCTTGGGTATCTTCATAATGTACATAAGTAGAAATCAGTTCGAGTCAGCTTTATATATGTAATAATTTGTATGTTGTAAATAATTAATTATCTAAACAGGCGTGCTTATATGCATGTCCCATAAGTAATTTTTGTTCTATGGAAACAGTACTGTTTACTTGACAACATGTTTGTCTACCTCTCTGCGTTGTTATCAATGACTTGCTTTGATGCCGCGAGATGTCCGGTCGCAACCTGTATAAGGAACAGTGAACGGTACGAACTTCCTAGCTCTGTTATTACATTAAGCTAATCATTAGTAATTTTATATCATTAAACACATGCACATTAACTCTCACATTCATACTTTCAGACTCTGTGGGGGATAAAAAATAATTCCGGTTAAAGAAAATTTCACCGCTACAGCCGGGAACCAAACCCTGCATCCCCGGGTGAGAAGTTTGCTCGCTGACCACTCGACTATGGAGGCAGGTATTTATTACTTCGTTTCACAAAATAACTGGTGTAAATACACTCTGTATTTAAGTAACTTATTATTGGATTATTTTACATTTTTACTAGGTATCAGATATCCGTTTATAGAAATAGCTTCCATAGTTTAACTTATACTAATGCTGCAGATAAGATGATTCTTTCAAGATGACCCGAATTCCAATCTCGGTTAGGGTAAGCTACCAAATAAGCTCTTTTTCCTCGGAGTTTTCTTTATCCTGAGAAAACGAATATCGAATAGCTTTATGCCCCATGACCCCGAGCCCATTTTAGCATTATTTCACCGATTTCATTCAACGTGCGATGCAACCCAGCAGGTTAAATGGCGTTAAACTAGAACATAAATATGATTTTATTTCTAAATTTGAGAAAATTAAGTGAATTTGTATCAGAAAGAGAAGGAGACGGATACTTGTAACTCACTGTGTTAATGGGATAGAAAATTTGGATTCTGGGACTGTATATTAAAGCATTGTAGTAACCCGAAATCTCAAAATCAAGAGTCTTTAATGATAATGATTTTGAGATAACAAGGGGACACATAAGGTTACGATGACTGATAAAGGAATATATTTATCCTTTAGAACGACTAACGTGACATATAATTTTCCAACTGATAATCATTATATACAGGGTGGGATGTGCTAAACTAAACATCTGTATCAGTTTTTGAGGACCATATAGTCATCCAGTATTTGCAATATTTTTCGCTATTTTACAAATTTATGCTAATGAGAAACATTTCACGATGTTTTAGGATGGCTATAATTGCTTATCTCATACGTTTGTTGTTTACGTAAGAGTTCACACGGTTGACCATTTTAGGCCCTTTGCCCTGCATGACTATAGGTGGTGTGTTGTATGTAAACATAGCAGAGACATGGCTCAGGGCCGTTCAAAGCTTAGATACTGAAAAGTGTGTTTCCTATATGACAATGCTATTAATAAGAGACAAAATGAGATACACTTATATGTTATACCCATTGTCTCTACTAAATATCAAATTATTTGCACTTATTCACCTCCAACCTGTATAATCTTAATAATCCTTGAAATTACTGCATTTCTTGTTAGGTGGATAATATTAGTTTATAAGGCTACACACGTGTAGAAACAACTGACTAATTGGAAGCACGGAATCAGACACGGGTATTAATATTGAGGGAGGCAATTTGAGCGGATTGTGGAAGATGTGTCTCGTGGGTGGATGCAGCAGATGGTCTCTACAAATAACCAAGGGAGCAAACAGTTCCTGGGAATATCCTCTCTAGGGTAATAAATATGGAGGGGTCCAGCATCACATCACTACATGTCCTGAGTATTCAGTGACAGGATGATGTACAGGTAAACAGCCAATCACTGGCGACACTAGGGGAATGTTTTCTATCATTCTAGATTCTGTATTGTAGCAAAAACTCGAGCTCTTTGACAGGGTTGCATATCGGGTTAAAAACAACTTTCTTGTCCAATAACTTTCCTATTCTTCTGCAATACGGTTCAAGATACCCTAAAGGGATTTTTGTACTCGAAACTTCTTGGTGATGGGGAGACGATAGGCTCCCGCTCTCATGCTCTCCTGTTAAGTCAAAGAAATGATGCAACTTTTCATTCGTGGCAACTTTAAATAGTACAGAATCTATTTTCTACCCTTAAATATTTCAAGTTTTTTATTGCAGAACAATTTATGTATAAGATATAATGATGGAATGCTAATAGCCGTTTATTTCTATCAATACCTCTAATCACTATTCTGGGTCTTACTGATTGACAAGTTTTCTGATATGAGTACGAAGGCTGTTTTTTTGCAATCTCCGATAGGCTATAAATAAAAGACACGTTCATAGAAAACAATTATTTTATTACTAAAAGATTTGAACACTTATGGTTACTTTTCAACATCATCACCGAAAAGATTGAGACATTTATCGTGCATGTGCACAAACTTTGCAATACCCGCTTCAAAAAATGTTGCCGCCTATGATATCAAATGAGCTTTGACGTTGTTTTGAAGATCTTCGTACTTTACGACGTTTGCGGAGAGCCAATCAAAACAAACGAAGAGGAACGCTGACTTCAAGAATTGTGTTGATCCATGGCAACGCTCGTCCACACACTGCTGCCACAACCCATCGGCTCCTTCAACAATTTCAATGGGACATTTTCGATCATCCGCTGTACAGTCCGACCTGGCACCCAGCGTCTTTCACCTTTTCCCTGAACCGAAGACGTGGCTAGGAGGGCAGCACTTTCAAACCAACGGATATCTTCAAAACAACAACAACAACAACATAATAATAATAATAATAATAATAGTGATGATAATGATAATCATAATTATAATAATCATAATATTAATATTAATAATAATATTCATCATATTAATAATAATAGTAACAATGATAAAAATGTAAATGTCGTGTTATTTATGGACGCTCTTTAACTGCTGTGGTTCTCAGCGTCCCATTCTAAATTGGGCGTGAAAGATCGCTTAATTTTGCTCAGAGGCCTCTCAATCAGGCTTGAGGTTCTTTTACGTGCCGTAAATCTACGACACGGGAACAACGGCTTTACTTCCCTTCCGAAGGAAGCCATGCTAAGGATTTTTACGCCCGAAAAAATCCATCGTCCTCCTCCGGGTTTGAACCCGCGACCTTGGGTATATGAAGTCAGCATGGTAACCATTACACCACGGAGGGCGACTAGTAACAATGATGATGATAATAATAAAGGTAATAGTAATGATGATAATGATAATAATAATAATAATGAAGATAATAATAAATATGATTTATTATTATTATTGTTGTTATTATTCGGGAACTGATGTAAAATATGCATGAAACTCTGTGCAGACATTTTAGATATTCTCTATATGAAAACATTTTTGGTTTATTGTGGTTTCAAATTAATCAAATTGCAAGTGTAGATTTTTGAAACTTCACAGTTGCGTATCTGTAATATCATATTTTAAGCGTTATAATTTGTAACTTTGACTAATAAGTTGTGTGAGTACAGGTTAGCCATATTCCTAGAGCTGTTTTTTCAACCCAAAGTGCTTACACAGCACAGTTTCTTTGCGAAGAATCCTTCCTGCCTGCTTCACTGTTCTCTTCACCGCAAAAATAAGTCAGGTAACAATGCTACCCTCTTGTAAATAACGATTTACTGGCTGCCCATTTAATAAGCTTTATTTTCTAAGAAAATACTATTTGCTCTTAAATATAGCGCTATTACTGCTCTAGTTCTATTTCTTAGACATACACCGATGCTTGTGCTTTCTTTAGAAACTGTAATACAAACTGAGTTTACTTTCATACAGTTCTCTAAAGTGCACTTTGGAAGTGAATTAATTCACTCAGTTTTCTCTCATTTTGCTTTCTCTTCCACTACAGTGATTGATAAATGCAACCGCCATTGCTGTAAGCATTATACGTGTTTTAATTTTGAATTTATGTCAATATTTATGATGATTAAAACAGATACACAGAGTTAGGTAAGCGACCTGATGAAGGTCCCGAGGCAAGTGCCTCAGATCAGAGAACAATTTGTAATGAAGCCTCGGGCATTTACAAATTGCTTTCTTTCACTTCAATTTCAATTATAAGCATTTATGTAGGAGTAAATGAGTAAACACGCCTGAATCACAAAATCTGGAAGTATGAGATAATTCAACATTTACTGGTTAATCGCTTTAATTTCTTGTATATTAGATACAACAGTTCACAGTCGCCCTCCGTAGTCTAGGGATAATATATTAGCTTCTGGTTCCCAAGGTGGTAGATTCAAACCCAATGGAGGGGGATGTATTTTTTCGGGCGTAAAAATTCGTAGCATGGCTTCCTTCGGATGGGAAGTGAATCCATTGGCCCTGTTTTTTTGGTAGTGTTTAACGCACGCTTTAACTACTTATGGCACCGCAGGCGCATTGGCCCTGTGGCTTTACGGCACCTAAAACAACCTCAAACTGATAAAGAGACCCCTGAGCAAAAGTAAGCTATCTTTCACGCTCAAATACAGAATGGGACGCTAAGAAGCGCAGCAGATAAAGAGCGTCCAAAAATAAAACTCAATTTTTTCACTTTGGACAAGAATAATTCGAAATTTGACTGGCATTATGAGAATTTCTAAAGGATAGCTGTATTTGAAAATTAAGGTAAGTGCTGTGGTTTTCGATAAGTATTTGTAGACTGCTATATTTAAATAGTACATCGCAAAGTATTTCTGAAAAACAAACTTGAAAATATATTACCTTATTTTGGTGGTGTTTAACGACCGCTTTTATTATACCTATATATGCCATCGCAGGCGGTCACTGATACATGATATAAAGATGGAGCAGTGATGGAATGTGATGCTGGGGGAAACCAGAGAACCGGGAGAAAACCCGCTCCTGCGCCGCTTTGTCCACCACAAATCCCACATGCGGTTGCGGAAATATTATATTACGTGCATTTACAGTACTAATGACTGTTATAAGCCATCAAAGAATTACATATCTTAGATATTACTACATTACCGAGTCAGGCATCACGAGAACGTAAGAGAGGTCGCGGGCACGATCACTGATGACTGCGTACTCTGATTTGGGTTTCTTTGTGCTTCCCCCTTGTCGCTTAGGCGAATGCTGTGGTGCTTATTCTCCACGATTTCTCTTTCATAATTCTCTTTCATGCCATTTCCTTATCATCTTTCAGGTGTGTTTCTAGGCTTGTGGTGTGTTGCTGGCAGATATCACGGATGTATGCGCACTGTAAATGCTGTTGCTGGCGTCGAGGCGAATTTTGGTCGCTGTATTCGCAGCGACTGGGAGGGACGTTTGACGGGTTCCAAAATCTAAGGTGTTGGTAGCTACACAGCTGAGCCTGACGTCGGGATGAAAAACTTTCAATTACTGAGTTAGGGACTTCCGGGCGTCTCTGTGGCCTATCAGCCTGCGACCTGCTGTAGTTCCCTCGCTTCATAATAGCGCACAATAGATCTCTGTAGGTGCCAATGCGTGAGGTGTCTAGCCTTTTACTTTACCTGCTTCATTTTATATTGAAATCTATAAATGCTAGTATTGGGCTGTTTGAGCGCATTCATTTGGTTCAGACCTGTTCCCTACTGTCCATTCAGCGACGTTTTAGCTACTGGGTTTGGCTAGCTTATCCTTCAGCACCAATTTAGCAAGGTTAGCGATGTTATAACACGCTGAACTCGTGCAGCTTATGATTCAGACTGACATCAGCCCCTATCTGCTTGGAAGGGCGCCCCCCACCTCTAATTAAAACGCTGCTGAACAAACGATATATATAAGTCAGATGAGGAAGTTAATGCCGTGTCGGCATGTTGCCATGGTAGCTCAATAGTTAGAGCAACCGGCTAGAGGCCTGGAGATTTGCGGTTCAAATCCCAGCTATAGATAACATTGACTTTTTCAGTCTGACTTCACCTACCCATCTCCACACCTACACATGGCTTGTGTGTAAAAAACAATTAAGTAACACTAGTTGACCTAATCATTGATTAAACTATGAAACCCAGAAATCAAAATACTTACGACATTGTATGTCGCTAATGAGGTATATTATCTCAAGATAACTTTAGATTACCTTGTGGTTTACCTGAAAACATGTGATTCATATGAAGAATTTAATGCCTGTTGCACGGTAAGTCAGTGGTTAGAGCAACCGGCTAGAGATCGGGAGGTCCATGGTTTAAAAGTCTAAATGTGGTGGTGCGGCGTCCTCCGTGGTGTACCGGTTACCATGCTACCACCTTGTAGCCAACGTCGCGGGTTCAAACTCGGTGGAGGGCGATGGGTGTTACCGGGCGCAGAAATCCTAGACAAGGCTTTCTTTGAAAGAGAACTAAAGCTATTGGTCCAGTTTACGGCACGTAAAAGAACCTCAAGCAAAATTAAGCGGTCTTTCACGCCCAACATATAATGGGACGCTTGAAAACCACATTAGTTATGGAGCATTCATAAATAAAACTCCATTTCATTTCTAACTGTTGTATATTAGCACCAGCCATCAAAAATACTACATAATGATTGTTTTGAGCGATTCTGACATTGGTTTGAAATGATTTAAAGTAACATGCTATTTTATAAAATGTCTTCACGCTTGTTTTATTCTATCGCTTTAGTGTTAGTTTAGCACTGTTGACCTAACATAACTCTAACTAGGGGCCTCAATACTGGAGTGAAGCAACTACGATAATCCAGTTTTTCAGCACAGAGCTTTAACATATGTATAATTGTAAAATAAAAACATATATATTATGTTTTATTTGTGTATCATGTATAGAGTCTCTTATTTCATTTATATTAATTTCAATGCCCTGATTCCATATTATTTCAGGTGTATATGCTTATCACATTTTAATAATATTCTGGACCTGGTTGAGAATGACAAATGGAAGTAACAAAACATTATTAATATTGTATAAAGCAAACTATACATCCTAAGTAACATTCACAAACAAACAACGTGAACTACGAAACACAATAAAATAAATGCAGCTTTTTTAAAAGGACGTAATCTGCACAAGTATTCACTTGACTCTACCTGATGATAAAGCCTTGTAAAAGCGGCAGCTCTTCGACAACGTTCGGAGACATCTGGGAAACCCTTGAGAACCGGTTCAGGAACCACCACTTCTCCGCAGCCTAAGTCAAGGCTGCAGCAGCCAAGGGAGATGGTGCAGGAGTTCTCGCTGGCAATTGAATACTTAGAGAACAAACCCCTTGAGAACCTCCCATTTCGTTACGGTTTTAGAAAGAGGCTCTCCATCGACGAGGTGCGTGACGACGAGATACGAAGATTATAAGACGATTATAAGATAATCCGTTAGGCGTCAAGGCCACATTGAAGGATGGAGGCGACCATGATAACAGCTGTGGCCACCTCAAAGACTAGGAATACTGTTTACTGTTTACCATGGATGCAGAGGAACACGCATAGACGATAGTGACGGCTGGGAATGTGGTGAGTCGGATCATCTTTTGAAGGACTCTTAGGCAGCAGAGTGGAAAAAAAGCTTCACTGAAAACATGAAAAGATGTGCTGGATACCAGAGGACACACGCGCAGCCGTGGCTGAAAGGCGAAGGGTCTGTCGACACGAAAATCCAGCCGATGTCGGGGGAAATCGTGTCTGTGAAGAAGGAGGCCCTACTGGAGTGACTGGGACGGGACACATGAGCCTGTGGGTGTTTGTCGCAACAATGGCTGAATATCTGATACTGGGCATGGATGCCATCAGGAGCCACGACGCTTCCTTCGATGTGGACCGCTGTGTCTTAGACTCGGCCAGGCGAGTTGTTGCTCAGTTGCCCCTACGACGTTCCGGGGATTTTCAGGGCGATTCTGACGGACGATGCAGTTGTACCCTCAAGAAAATAGGTGTTACTGAGGGTGTACCTAGTTTTTGAACCGTAATGGTGCCCATTGAACGAATTATGTGTTGAAAGGATATTATTGAAAGGAAGTGCCCGTGAGACTGCTGCATCCAGCGGAAACCCATCAGGTCATCGAGATCAGGACGGAATAAGGAAGTGCGTGTCACCTTCGAGTGTATCACCGTACGAAATATCCGAGGAATTGGGACAGTCGCGGGATTGCGGCCCCTTACTGAAGAGCGCAGACGACCACCTGACCACCTCATAACGAGATAGGTTCCGGCGTCTTTTTAAACGTTACCAATCTATCTTCAGCCGAGGGAACGGCAACTACGGCTGCTCTGGTAGAATATGCGTGTTATTAGACAAGCCTTGGATTACCTTAAGGAGATATTTAGATGCTTCTAGTAGGGAGTGTATACTTTTTTTGTTTTCTCTTTGATTTATCTTTGTTAACATAACAACTGGACAGAATATAGTTAAATAATAAACCAACTTATCCATAAAAATGAAATATAGCATCTACAGGCATTACAGTGATATGTAGAAATAGATGCCACTCTTAGTTAAGTTATACGGCAATATGTTTCCATCATTTAGAAATCTGATAAGTAATCACAAATCATCATTAGTGAGTTCCTGTTGTACTTTGCATTCCAATAATAGATTAAAGGACTATATATCTAGATGATCAGACAAGTGAGGTTGTATTACTCTTGAACTGGGTTAAAATCCTTTAATAACATTGTCATTTACTTAACTAAACATTTAAAAGAAAAACTTTAAAACTAAAGCATTTATAATTTAATTCTTTGATTATGACATTATATGAGCAAGAATCCATTCTAATTGGTTTTTCATTGAGACAGTAAAGGCGGCGAGATCTTAACATATTAAGAGGCTGCATAGTTTTAAGTTTGTTTGTTGGGTCAATATTAAAATCACAAAATACAACAACTGTCCTACTGTCTTTTAGAATAACGTTTACAAAAGTGGCCATTATATTATTAAAATATCTAAATCAGAACCTGAAGTTCTATAGACATAGTAAAGCTTATATTTAAAGAACAGAATTTAAATGCTTATGCTTCAAAGTGCTTATCACAAGAGTATTTTTTTAACATTTAGGCTTCATATTCTAAAATAAGATTTTTTAAGCAACTATTTCTACTGCACCGTGCCCAATGTTTCTGCAATAACTGACCGTTACCTTAAAATACACAATAACATGTTTATGCCTTAGAAAGTCAATGTTCACCAACGGAGAATATGTCACAGAAAAACTGCAGTTCCAATTAATTTGCTTCTAATGGACTGTATATTCATAAAAAGAGAATGTAAATGTGTGTTGGTAACAGCTATCATTACCTTTTGACTCGTCAGTTAAGGTCAATAAGAGCATATCTTTGTTCTTACAGTTTGCTCGAGTGGAAGTTTGCCAAAGAATTCCAGTGTCATAGAGCCTTCAGGTCAAATTTCGGACAAAAATAACTGCTGAATTATTTCTACACGCGAATAATCTGTTGCGCAACATACATTTAAAAATACGTGTGTGGAACAAGGTTTGCAGAATCACCATATCTTAAAAATATCATTTAAGAGAAATGTTACAAAATAAGTTAGTCATCATACAGCCGTACATTTTCCCGATGATGTATGGTATTGGGGATGTCAGTGATGATAAAAGTGGTGAGGAGAACGGGACTTCTAGTAGTTTTGTATCGTCTCCAGTAAAGAAACGTAGACGATATAATATTCGGAATACACATTACGTGGACACACTCGAGAACATATATGAATATAGAACCTCTGAAAAAAACAAAAGGTACTCCTTTGCACAAATTTTACAAAAAAGGGGCCTTCATCGATAAACAGTCGTAATGTGAAGAGTATGTGGAACAAAACGCAGCTCATTCGTGTTACTGCAAGTTTTAATAAAAACTATCAAAAGTTAAAAACTATAGATTAGAAAAATACCAAGAGTTTTAATGACTGAGGAACAATTCATTACTGACATTTACAAATTGGGCTATTTCTATTAGCAAATAGGTTAATGTCAAACATTTTAAGCGGTCCAAACATCTTATTTTCTAATGTAAAAACAAAATACCATTTCTTTATAAAAATTAACATTTCCATCATAAAACATAGAGAACGAAGTCCAAATCTTTGAAGGACGCAAACTTGATGCAAATTCAACGATTTAAATTGAAAAAGGATATAGAATGAAAGTATGTATGGAGCTGTGATCACAGCCAGTTCTATTATGCACGCGACATACAGTGTACATACACTAAGACACATAAAGCGACCAGAAAAACTGACATATGCTTGTATTCCTCTACTTCGATATGCCGCTATAGGTACACTAAAATCACATAAACAGCCACGCCATGGCCAAGTGGTTAGACCACTCGCCTCTCACCTAGGCGGCTCGGATTCGATCCCAAGCGACCGTATGCGAGATTTGTGGTGGACAAAGCGGCGCAGGGGCGGGTTTTCTCCGGATTCTCCGGTTTCACCCGTCATTGCGTTTCATCAGTGCTCTTCATTCCATTTATCATCAAATCATCGTCTGCGGTGCCATATGTAGTAAAAATCGGCATTGCACACTATTCAAAGAAATCACATAAAGACATCAGGGAAACTCATGTGTGCGATTTGTATTCTCTTAATTAGGTTGCCGCTGTAGGTATACTAAGGTACATAAGGTCATCAGGAAAACTTGTGTGTGCGGTTTGTATTCTTCTACTTAGATATGATATTGTATGTGCACAAAAGTTACATTTAAAGACACAATGAATACTGATGTATTCGGCTTATACTGCTCCACTTAGATATGTTATTATACAGGATGTGAGGGGCATGGGTAAAAATGATAATTGGTACCTTAATATGTATCCACTTCAATGTTTTTGATGCCTTTTCTCTACGGTTAACGTTTTTTTTAACACCATATCAAATAATGAAATCCTGAAGCTGTCTACGTGGTCCTAACTGCGCCGAAAATGAAGAACGCCTGTTAGTATAGGATATCCGTTTTTGTTTGACCGTCTCATTCTTCAATATCTGATGCTGATTCAGGAAGGGGCAATTAGCCTTACAGATAGCTAAATAAAACTAAAGTAAACAATGAATGTATTGAAAATGCAAGCATAAGCATTAAATCCTATATTAAATGTATTGAAACTTAATTTTCATTCCTTTCTCTTCGCAAATATAAGTTTAATATGTCACAAACAATAAAGACGAACCGTGCCATTTGTTATTAGTTTCGTGCAAGGATCTTGGCATTTGTTATCGCTAGGTCTGCCCCTTCTTCTTTAGACCAACCAATACTTCCGTCCCGCGCTTTCGGGGAAATAAACACGTATGTCTTCTGTGTTCAACGCTTAAACAGAAGTACTAACGAACTTGAAAAAACAATACTCTTAATAACTTAAATATAATAGTCTGCAAATAAAGCAAATATTGATGTAATATTGTTCATTACACTGTCCTCAGTCGCCAATACAAATATCTGCACTTATAACTTAACACTGTACACTAAAGTAACATTTTAAGTCATGAGGAATACTGCTGTATGCGGCTTGTACTTTGCTTCTTAAATTTCTCTCCTGTGTTAGTAGCGGTGACAGTTGAGGCGGCTGAGGCGAAGGTTACAGCTACAGATGAGTATATCGGCTAAATAAGGTGCAAAATAAACATAAATGAATAAATGGTAAATATGTCAGATAATTAGTGTTAAATATAAAGGGAACCCGGGGCAGGATGGAACACTTAACATTTAAAATGTTATAACAAATTAAATATTAAAGAAAAAGAACTATAAAATGAGATATGAATTCGTTGAACATGTATTAAAATAATACGAAACTTTCAGAATTATAGCAATAGCAGTATTAAAGCAAAACATTACAAAACGAATTAATGCAGACTGGTCCATTCTGCCCCGGCAGTGGGGCGGAATGGACCACCCTATACAATTTCGATATGTAGGTATCTAGTAATTAAAACACTATTAATTTACTCTAATTTGGTAGCGGTAAGAATGGCCGTCACACGTTCCTTAAGAAGGGATGTATACAGCACTGCGCAGATTTCGCGTGCTGGAGATCCAAATTTGACGAATAATAAGGTCCAGTAACATTTTCATTTATCTTGAAAGACAACGGAGATAACTGAACATTATTGAATACACTATTTACACTGTCTGACAACAGAGTAGGGCTTAAGAGCCGAATATTTTGTTATATATTACGACCAGGCCAATATTGTGTTTTAGTTTGTGCTTGAAATCTGGTTCGCGCCTGTGTGTTTATTATCAACTACTGCCACTAACGAGAGGTGGGGTGCTTTTATTTCAAGCTATGTGTTGGTATTCGCGAGACTTGAACTGATTTAGTCTGGTGATCAAAGATAAAACAAATTCAAATATAAATTATTGAAATACCTCATTCAGGTACATCGTGGTTAATTAAATCAAAGCCAAAATGTATTAATTGTCACTAACTGTATACGATATCAACTACATATATACATACCAGCAATGATATGATCATTTACAGTAGATGTTCAAAGTGTGCTCCATTAGAATCTGTTCAGGCATCGCATCTTCTTAGCCAACTTTGCCCCTCGTTAGAGCTCCTGCGTTCTGCCCTATCTCTAGGGCTACTTTATACACATGTGTGCGAAGATCATCAATGGCAGCAGCCTCGTCATGGTACACTTAATTCTTCAAATTACCCCGGAAATAGTAATCAAAATAATTGAGCTTTGTCATAAGTAAGAAGCATATCTAGATACTCTTGATTTGTAAAGACTGTCATAGTTTTGAATGCATTTAATGCACTTGAAGCACTGACAGAACCAGCTGTTGTGGAAGGTGTCGAAGAACAAAATTACTGCAAACTTTCCTGGCCTTCCATTCCACACACAACGCCCAATGTAGCGTAGTTGCTAAGTGTATGACTTTATTCCAGAAGGCTTCCAATTTTAAATATTATTTTGTGGCTAAACGACTCATTATAGAAAAAAAATGGTAAAACACGAATAATTCATGTTCTGTAGCTCTACCTCGCTGTTTTGATTTGTTTTTAAAAGGTTGAATTTTGGGCGAAGATTCTTTTTTTTTTTTTTTTTTGGGAGGGAGGACCTTTGTTTAATTTTACATAATTCAACCCTCATCAACCAATCCAATTCTAATTGCAGAACTAAAGGGTAAAGGAGTGATAATATATTCGCAATTAAGCATTTGACCAATTTTATTTTTTATAAATGCAACCATGCATTATAGAGCAAGATTGCACAGGAATTTAAGTTTCAGCTTAAAGTCAGGATGTTACCGTTGAGGTCCCATAGCACCTTGTATAATATAAAAGCACCATTGAGAGAATTTAGCAACCAACATTTTAAAGCCATATTTAATAAGTGCACATCAGAAGAAATAAAGGAAGAGTACTGTTTATGCCGGAAATTGGTGCCGTTAAGACTGTAGTAGTTAAATAATATTTATGTCACATTTTTCTGTCTTATATGAACAAGATGTGCATGGTGCAAGTTAATTTGGCTCTGTTTCAACCACTTTCAAAGCTCTGCTGAATCGATCCGAACATTTTTGTGTATTAATTTTTAACAGAAATGTACTGGAAGTAAAATGCAGAGGAATCCCACTGACATTTGTTAAATAAATAACTGGAAGTGGAAAATACATTTTGAATGAACGGAATCCCCAATAAAGATTTAAACATCCTTACTATGCGGACATTAAAGGGGATAAGGGTATAAAAGCAAGCTAGGAGATGTGACGATCGATACTCAAGTAAATAACAATGGCTTTAGGCATTTTCCTTTAGGGGGAAGGGTGCCTTCCCATTGCACAAAGTAGACAAGGGTTCCAATTGGAAAGTCGTCAAGGCAGCGTCAAAGCCTGTACATTAGTATTTGGCTTTCCTTTCTGTCAGTTACTTTCTATATTGCTAGTAAGTGGGTATATAAATAATAAACACCTAAATTAGATTAACCGAAGAGGAACAGAGCAAAATACAGCACAAATTGTACAGTGGATTTAAAACTTCTGGCGTGCAATTGGGACTATTCAAGGGGCGGTTACAAGAGGCGCAATTATGTGATTTTCCTTTTTTTGTAATCTCCCAAAGCACAAATGAGAACAAGAAATTTAACAAGTGTATTTGCCTACAAGAAATCTGAATAGTAATCATTGTTCTGGGTACCAAATTAAATATTTTTGAAATATTTTTGCCGTGCTAAACATACTGTTCTTCTACGAGTTTAAACCACTAACAGTTGCAAACACAGAGAGAGAGAGGAGAGAGAGGAGAGAGGGGGAGAGAAGGGGAGAGATGGAGAGAGGGAGTGAGGGAGTGAGGGAGAGGGAGGGACGGAGGGAGGGACGGAGGGAGGGAGGGGAGAATAGATAGGGAGGGAGAGGGGGAGGGGGAGGAGGTGGGGAGAGAGAGCGAGAGAGAGGGAGAGAGGCAGAGAGAGAGACACCATGAAGATTGAAAGAATCTAAAAGAGTCTAGATAAAAGTACAATGCTGTATGTATTATTTTACTGTAGTCTAAATTGTACACAAAATAAATCAGCATCTAAGAATCAGCGACCGCCACTTTATTCACTATGTGTTTGTTTCTGCATCGTTTCCAACTGTGTGGTGTTAGTTGACTTTCGGATTCTGTGTTAGGGTTCGGGGTTGGGCTGTTATAAGGCTATTGAAAGTACTTAGTATTTTCAGAGGCAACATTAAATATTAAAATTTTGATCACCAGGAATTTTCTGTTTTCATCCCACAAAATTTGGATTCTTCTGGAATAACATTTTGTGCAAAATGCATTATCAAACGGATTTAGATTGTAGTAAAACGAATTCTTATTTTGCTCTACGGTATTTTTTGTTCTTTTATTTACTATAAAAAGATATGTTGTATTGCAAACTAAACTACCAAGGTTTCAAATCAATTTGCATAACTCTTTTTGAGAATTCCAACATCGAGAAACATATTGCCTGGTATTAACGGCAATATTTATGACTGTTTTCTTTGCTTTTCTGAATACATACTACTAACATTCAAAATACCGTTGTCCCAATAGGAATTTTAAAGCAAGCTTATTCCTTTAGTCATTTGTAATACTTATTAAAGACTTCCAGGTTTGCTGAATAATATGACCTTTCAAAATTTTGCACTTTTGTTCGCAGCCACATCCCGCAATTGATGAACCCATCTTATTTAAAGAAAATGGGTTTATAAATACAGTTTCTGACCACGACGAGGAACTCTAATATTCCTCCTGTAAAGCTTTATTTACAGTTTCAGATCCTTCAGTAAGTATGTACACAAACCCATTACTTTCACTTACGTCAGTCTCGATGCAGTTTGCCGAATTGCGAACAGCTTTCTAAGTACACTGCTTTGTTTGGAACAGCACATTATAATAATTTCTCTCTTCGGGTTATTGTTTACTCAAAACTAAGAGCCCTTGCCTTCATTTTCATTCATCACATTTTTAGTAGAGATGATTGTTCAGGGCAATCTTCAGGGATACAATTTAAACAAACACAGTACTCTTAAATTAGGTAAAAGAGTTTCACATTACACTATTTTGAAAAAGAGCATGTCAAATATCAGATGGCCTAACTGCCCTGTATTTGACGTGTGCAGAGAACCTTTTGTGCGTTAAAAGAGATGTCTAACTGAATGGGGCAGTCAAATTAAAACCGTCCAGTGAGGAACTGGCGAGGGCGACCTTCGTTTACTCCCCTCAAAGGCTGTGATCCACTCAGCGTCTTCGCTGATAAATAGAAGGGGTAAAAGGAAGGGAACTTACTCGGTTCCCTACTTACCGTTTTGAACTTGCAACTCCTTTAGCACGCGAAGGAATATCCGTAAACCTCAAAAAAAAAGGGCAGTTGGACCACCTGATAGGTTCAGTTTTGCTGCTTATTTTGAACAGCTAGAAGCCCCACAACACTAAACAGTTAAATACACTGCTCTTTACATTATTACTTGAAACAGGGAGAATGGTGTTGCTTGGCAAACAAGGCATGATTATTGCAGGAAGCATAAGTAATACCAGGCACCTACTGTGACGGACACTCTTTCCCTCCACAACAGCCGGTTCCGTTACGATTGTTCCATTTAAACCCGGCGCGAACATCTATAGAGAACTGTATCAATGTGCTGTAAATAGGAATCACGTATTTTAATCATCACAACATATTGTTTTTATGGAGTTTGACTGGGAAAACTTCAGCGCAGATGGTAAACCATCTTTCCCTCTACAACAGCCGGTTTCGTTACGACTGTTCCATTTAAACCTTGTAGAGAACTGTGGAAATGTGGCTGTATATAAGAACCACATATTTTATTCATCATCACAATTAGATTTTTCGTGATGAAATTTGCCTGGGAAAACTTCAGCACAAATGGTAAACCATCATGGCTTCAGGCTGCAGTATACCAACATTGTTTATCTCTATGGCGAGAGAAATCAGCGCTATGCGTGCAGTGAAGGAAGTGATTTTGCCATTTTGTTTCAAAGTTTTTCATAAGTTCAGAATTCTTTTAGTAATATTGCAACTAACAGACAATAGAATGGTTTCAGAAAATTCAGGCTAGAACTGTTAAACAAGGTATTTTATAGAAGAATTCAGGATATGCAGAAATGTATAATAAATGGAAGAGCACTTTACTGAGGCAAGAGGTCAAAAGAAATTCTGAAACTTCGTTTTTAATTTATTTCTGCTATATCGGATGATATTGAACGTAGTTTTTCAAAACATAGAACTACCTACGTGCTAATCACATGAGATTTATACTCTTGTGTATTTCTAAAATACATTGTTGTACATTTTAAAGCTCAAGATATAAAAAAAACTATCTAACTTATTTCTCTGCACTAATACCATAATTAAGTAATGGACAATTTATTACACACTTCCAATAGTTAAACACATGTTTCTTTTCATCCGCTACTCCTTAATCATTCTATCTGTTTTCGAGGCAAGGCTTAAAGCTTTTACTGTCCACCATAATTGTTTACGAGAACACCGCAAGGTCTCTCTGCAGGTAAATTGGTTTAGATGGTGAGGCTTGAATTGAGTAAAATTAAACAAAGACTTCTCCTTCCAGAAACATGAATTTTCTCAGAGTTCAAACTAAAAAAAAAAACAAAAAAAAAACATTGGTTCCCTAAACATACTTTTAGTTTTTTCTAATACTCAGGGATTCCATTTTTGAGTTCCCTCTTCACCAGTCCTTAGTGCATTCCTAAATTGATAGTTTGCTTACTAAAACCCTTCTTCCTGCTTATGAATATAGTTCATCTGGAAAAAGAAAAAACATCTAGATCGCCGTTGTGCGCAATTTTATGATTAACTGTAATCTAAACAAGGCTGAAACATAGGGCATTCTCACTGGCCATGCTGTTAAGTGTCTGAGCAGCGCAAGCCGGTAAACTCAAGGCATGGATTTAACCAGCGACTGCCACATTTGTGTAAGTTGTAGCCGAGATGATTATTTTGTATATAATAAGGATTTAGAGGAGCTTGTAACCCCATGGCCTCTTCGGTCTCCGAGTAGTTCATTATTCTCTTCGTGAAGCAACATCGAACTGGTTTAGAAAGGAATCTGAAAAATATTAATCAAACATTCATATTAATAGTATTATCTAGATAAGTCCTTTGATAACAACATCATCGATTATGCTATCTACCAGATAAAGCTTAAACAGCTGTGTACAGTGTTTACCACAGAACTTCGTGACCACTGGAGAGATTCTCGACATAGTAAGACAATCAAATGCCAAGATTATTTGAAGTGTTGTAAGCCTGTTATCTCTTTGTGTGAGAAACACAATTTCTTGTATGCACCTAATAGAATGGTAATGTCTAAACGAATACATAACTAGAACTATTATTACCCATAGTTTTAATGGAATATAGATTCAAACACAACATATGCTGAAATTAATTCTAGTAAAAAAGAGAGACGAGTTAATATTTCAATCACGGTAGCCTTACGTAAATGGAATGACAGTTAATTCTATCACAAATCAACAAACTAATCACACTAATTGCTTTCCTTCAAGTGCTGATTGCCTGAGTTTGGTTGCGTTGTGCAATCCAAAGAACAGTGCCAGAAACATACTCCGGAGTTTCATTATGCTTATAATAACTATAGCATGGACAACAGTTATCCGTTATTTCCAGGACAAGCTTTAACGCATAAACGGGTTTTCTTTGGATTTTATATAAATTAGATTACATACTTACATACACACACATACATACATACATACATACATACATACATACATACATACATACATGCATACATACATACATACATACATACATACATACATACATACAGACAGACAGACAGACAGACAGACACACACATACATACATACATACATTCATACATACATACATACATACATACATACATACATACACACACACACACACTTCAAACACTCATTCATACTTCCAGACTCTAAGGATAGGGAGTAACCTCGGTTAGAAAAAAATTCCCATCACCCAGCCGGGAATCAAATCCGGGACCCCTCGCACACCAGGCATGTGCTCTGCCAAGTGAGCTACGGGGCCAGGAAATATAATTTTGTAAACAAATATGTTCATGGAATTACACACAATATCACATGCATTATTTCGTGCATTACTCCATTTTCATTTTTTGAAAATTATTTACTTTGAAAGTCATGCACATAGACGAAAATTAATGCAAATTTATAATTTGGTCGGAAAACATGTAATGAGAATTTCAAATAAAGTATTTATTGTAATTTCAGTTCCTACTACCCTTAAAGAGCTCTAATCTACGTGATCTCCACGGAGAATCTTGTTCTATTTTCTCAAATATGTGAGAGAAGTTTGTCATTTGTGTGGCTCAATGTGACGTTTCTTCCATACGTAAAAAAATGAACAGATGGTGCAGTCTACTTTTAAGATTTTGATATTATTTGGTATTCGCCTCTTGGGCAAAGAAGGCGATTAGGGTTCGTACCGGTCCACCAAACGGAACTCACAAGTTGGCCTCTTCTTGGTCCCATACTGAATTACGCTGCGTAAAACTGCATAATATTTATTTTTTTATTTCTTATTCTTTCATTTGTATAGCCTCCTAAACTATATAGTCATATCGAGGACTTTTAACTTTGAAACAACTCTATATAAACTGTATGTTATTGACATTAGGTTAATAATTTTATATAATTAAACACGCACATTCAATCTCACATTCATACTTCCAGACTCTGTGGGGAATAGGAAATAATTCTGGTTAAAGAAAAAGGTTTCCCCAGGAATCAAACCCGGGACCTCCAGTCTAGGTGTTTTGTTATCTAGAAAACTGGCTTAAAAATGAATAGTTTTAAGCTTCCCTGCCTTGTAGGGTCAACTTACCTCATTTCAAAAAGTTAATGAAATTGTTCAAATAATAAGATACCAATGAGAAATTTGAATAATTGATTAAATAATATGAAATAGTATGATTACGGCATATAGCAGAGATACAGTATACCTTTCTCGATACAGCATACAGAAATATCTCGTGCCTTACACTGGTTGGGGATGCCCTCGCATATTCAAAACAATAGAAGAAATTCATATGAGCATGGTTTTGAAAATAGTTTGTTAGAAAGTTATTCAATGGTTTACCTTTTCGTTGACACCTATACTAGCTGCTTGATTTAAAGTGCTGTCCGCTGTTTGTTTGATTGGTTTTGTAAGGTAGTTTGTTGCACAGCCCGGAAGGCAGAAGAAAATGCACTGTGTGAGTGAACGGATCGATATGAAGTACATGGATGGGAATGCATCACGAGCACGGGAGCTCTATGCAGAAAGGCACTCGAGCAGACAGTTACTTTCTTCATGCAATTTTCACGAATTTATCAACGAGAGAAAATGAAAATGAAATGCTGTTTTATTTATGGACGCTCTTTAACTGTTGTAGTACTCAACGTCCATTCTATGCTTGACGTAACATACTGCTTAATTTCGCTCACAGGCCTCTTTATCAGTTTGAGGTTCTTTTACGTGCCTTAAATCTACAACAGTGGACCAACGGCTTCACTTCCCTTCTTAAGGAAGCCCTGCTAAGGGTTTCTATGCCCGCAAAAATCCATGCCGGGTTTGACCCTTGACCCTGGATATGTGAGGATAGCATAGTAACCAATACTCCACGGAGGGCAACCACAGCGAGAGAGAGAGAGAGAATTATTTCAGAGGAGTGTTTCGGATGCTGGGAGACGAAGAGGCGTTGGGAGAGACTAGTTCTTCGTCAGGTGGACCCAAATCTATCGGACAGCACAAGATGCAATGTAGCAAGGGAAGGCATTAGGCACTTGAATATCTGGAGATATTTATACGTAAATCTTTTGTACCCGTATTACCTTCAGCGGGTACAAGGGTTAAATATGGTGGAATTTGAGTCAAGAAACACTCCCTGCCATTTTGTGTTATAAACTTGCGATGTGTTTATGAATTTCCTAGCATGCATTTGTTCAATGAGGAGGCTGCGTGTACGCGAGGTTACCTTCAATTCCTGGAATACTCACAACTGCAACAAGGCAAAAAGCCGCCTGAAGTACGACAGTAAATACATCAACAAGGGTCCTGCCTAAATGTTTTGGGTGGACTCATTTACGATATCCTTATTGGTTCCTGTTTCTTTCCTCTACGCCTGAATAAATTGACGTATCTACAGTTTTTCTAACATTATTTGCATACATTTATTGAACAATGCATACATTTCTATAATGTGGATCACCTACATCGGTAAGAGACAAGGCAGACCCGGAAGAACATGGGACTACCCCCTCAAAAAAGGAGTAGGGATGCATGCGACCACAGAAGCTGGAGAGGTATCTGAAGAAGGCAGACAGTGCTAAGCACAACCACCTAGTGTCAGATCGGTAATAAGAGAATATGTGTGCGCAGTGAGGAACTCCAAGCAAGATCATACAGTGTCCAAGGCAAAGAAGTGAGGTAAGAATAATATTAAGTGCCGAAGAAAGAGCGCAACGAAAAACACTATTTTTGCGGAGCTATTTCTCGCTAGAGGCCTTATCTCTTCAGGGAGAAGTCGACTAATCTTTCATTCATTCATTAGGTGTTCACAATAAAACAAATGTGCCTCACTCTATCGATATCTACAGAGAGAGGTAGCGCTACGGTAACTTGTGCGATTCGCATCTGGGATATCCCGGCTTCGAACCCTGCCACTCGCCCTCTATAGTTCATGGATTTTTCGTAGTTTCCCCAGGTCGGCAGGCGACGACAGGGGGGATTCTTCTTCTACCACAACTTTCGTTTCCCTCATTTCATGTATTCATCACTTCCTTTCATTGTCATCTGTATCAGGGTAGTAGGAATAGGTGACGGTATTTGGCGTGTTTGGATGGACGGTGGTTGTGCTTTATCGAAGTTTCTTTCCTGGAGTCGTTGCGAGAGCACTAGATTAGAATCCATCTCCGGATGCCTTCACGGGCGCCCAGAAGCCTGGGACTTGTGTGTGATTTCAAGCAGCGGTGGACGCTTTTGAACAGGAAATTAGGAATGAGTTTTATAATGGTATATTGGATTGATTCATGAGAGGATTCCCAGACAAGCGCTGGGGCAGAGTATCGCACGAAGGCTCTTGTGACAGATGAATCCAGGGAGAGATGAACTGAGAGAACCGAAGGATGACCAAATCCGGATGACGACGGGTGCAAGCATGGGCAGGTTCTTCTGCGATTCTAGACTGAACACCTCCGACGCCGTCCGGGCCTAGTCCACGAGTCCAATGCCTCCGGGGGTCCCCAGAAAGGGCCCGATTGAGAAAGCACCCATATGCGTTTCCCAATAGAGTGGTCCCGAAACGTTTTGAACACACCTCCACACTGTGCAAGTCACCGGAAAAATCCCAAACTTCGCCTGATCCTTCAGATTGATACAGATGATATAGAGATGACGGCAACAGGAAATGATGGGCAGGAAGTTCAGAGGATGTAATATGTGCTTAAAATCGACAGCTCCATGTTAGTAGATATAATGGCAAATAGAAGACCTCCTGCGAGAGAAGTTCCGCACACCAGCGGCGCTAATATGACCTTTCCAGCGTCGATAACAAAGATACATTTTTTTTGTAATATTTTTTATAATGGCGACCAGTGGAAATGCCGATAAAACGCAAGGGTCAAGTAGGCCTGCAAAGGGGACTGAACTAACGAAATCTAGAATGTGAGGCGTGTAAGTTACCGTGGCGCCACCTTGTTCAGTTAACGGTCACTAGGCGTGAGACGGTTTTTTGAAGTATTGCACATGTTATACGCGTATTAAAAGAGCTACTGTTGTAAATCACGAGTTTCCCCCCTTTGTAGTGAAAATTGCATCATTAACCTGAATCACAGTGAAAAGGAAAATAAGCAGTACAAATGCATACTGTTTCTAGACCAATACAACCTATTGTTAATACTGAGCAGCCCTTAATTAAAATTTAATCTCCATTGGCACCAATAATCCAATTTCAATTATCCACCAACAAATAACATAAATTGCATTTCAAAATCGACCGGACTACCTTAGCCAGCGTTGCTAATCTAATACAACGCCTCCCAGTATGAATTTTACACATAGAAACAAAAATACCACATTTTTATACTCAAAAACAAATTTCAGCGGTCTTTGTTATGAAAGTTTGGGTCAAATGATTTCTGAAAATACATCCAATGTCTTATCTGTTGCACCTTAATACGTATATGTTTTAATCTTGCAAAATTTTCCAAATCAATGTTTAAATGTAGAATGGAGATTTTGTAATTAACCATTGTGGTGCAGGTCATTATTCTTAACATGCGAAGAAACACATTTAGTTCGCTTGGTATTTATACAATTAATCACATGGCATTAGCATTACTTCTGAACTCACAACCAGTAACTTCCCATAAATGACAACTCTTCAAAATAGTCACCCGTAAGGACAAAATCATTCAGGTAGTTACCAAAGCTTCCATAGAAAGGCTTAGAAAGCAAGGATGCCCTTGGTGATGAACTTCCTTGTTTCGTCGCTTTCGATTTACTAGACTCGTGAATGCTATTTCGAGGACAATAAACTCGATATAAAATAAAAAAGTGTTCCATTCACATGACTTTCTCTACATCTCTGTAACAAATTATTGCTAAAAGCTTATTCTTCTATCTACTTCATGATAATCGAGATAAACATAAGTAGAAATTGTTCTTATTACTGGATTTCTTGTAAGTAGTAGGGTAAAACTCTGTGTTCCATTCAAATGCTGTCCTCAAGCTGTTCGGTAAACAAACCTTTTATTAAAAACATTAATATGTTGTCTACATCATGCTAATCAAGATAAACATAGGTAAAATTAGTCTTACTACTAGCTTCCTTGTAAGTAGAAGAGAAATAAGAAAATACTCAGACTAAAGCAATAGTCTCGCCCTTTAAAAGCCGGCAGCTATGTGAAACAACTGAAATTCCCATGTCTTTGCTTGCCAGGAGTAAACAGAAGAGAAATGAGAAAAAAACATGTGTTCGCGTTTGAGAAAGGTTAAGTGGCTTAAAATTTATACCAATAATCCGGAATATCTCGAAAACGGTTACTCAAAAAAAAAATGTATATGACATAAATTGTGTGTTTTAATGAGATCTACAGATATTGTGTACTAGCTTTTTGTATATCTCTTAAGGTTTTCGAGTTAAATAAAAGTCATCCAGAAATCCAACATGAAGAGGTCGTCAGAGGCTATTCCCAGAAAATTCAAAATAAGCATTTCATTTGTCATAAACATATCTTATACTTAAGGTATTTTAATCAAAATTATTAGTGCCATTTTTCAGAAAATCAACATTGGCAAGGAATGTTTCATATAAAGGGTAGTTTGGGATGGGAGGAATTTGCTTGAAAATCTTCGTATCGCTTCATAGACAGCTAAAAAACTTAAACACCAAGTTTGGTATTTTACTGTCTTTTCGTTTTTGAGTTATGCTGTCCACAGACACATATACGGGTCTTTTTCTAAAATGCCCTTTTTGGATTCAGGGGATCCCAAAACGTATATTTCTGCTGAAATATTGGTATCGAGTTTTTGGGTAAAATACAATACCTTCTCTATACACTATGTACATAGTACGTGCAGAGAAAGTAACAATAGCTTATTCTGTTGCTTGTTTCCATCGCTAGCTCTACAAAGTGCTGACATGGTTCCTATTGACTTTCTGGGAATTTACGATGGGACAAACAAGTTTTGCTTAACACAAGCGGACGGTGCCATCTCTGTATAATGGGGTAGCAGTTGTAACATTGAAGGCTTGGCTACGGAATTCTTTTGGGCCGATTTGGTTATTTTTAACCAAGGCTTTCCTTTGGTACAGTTTCCTTTTCCTCGATCAAGGGAATAAATGATAATAACAGTTACGTACATTTGACATCCCAACCCCATTTCTGAAATATTTTTGAATATTTTCAGATTTTCATTACAAAATGTTAAAGGTATGCCTTAACGGTTTAGCAATATTTCATACAAATCATTTTTGAATATGAATTCTGATTACTATTTTGTGGCCATTCACGATTGTAAATGAGATTTTCAGACTTCAGATATACATTTTTTTAACAGCAAAGATGATAATGAGAAACTGTAAACGAAATATTTATTCTTTATGCCCGTTCCTTTAATATATTTTCACGAAAACTAAGTATCTTAAATATTTGTTAATGAATTTGCTTCAACTTAAACTTCAAACATAAAAGAACATCTTTGTTCTTCATTGCAGAAAATGTCTTATATGAGAGCCTCTTAATATTTTGCTAAGCTATCTTTTGGTAAAGTGAATGTCTTAACGTCCGCCTGGGTAGTGTGGGGGAAGCGTATTTGCCTCAGGTTCAAAAGGTCGTGAGTTACCCGTATAAGGTTTTTTATGCGGTTTTCCCATATCCTGAGAAGACGAATGTCGAGAAACTTTAAGCTCCATGGACCCCAAGATCATTTGAGCATCATTTCACCAATGTCATTTAACGCCCCAAAAAAAAAAAAGAAACGAAAAAAAAAAGTCCGATATGACCAACCAGATTAAAGGACATTAAGCAACAATAACAACAACAACAAAAAATGTATAGACATGCCATCTATTCTTTATATCCGCCACTGCTTATTTTCATTGTTACCTCAGTATCTACTTCTGTTGCAGCGGCATTTTGGAGAACAGCACAATATAGCATTTGTTTTTCCAGGCTCTTTTATGTATTAAATTAGTCGATTGTTAGGATTAGTTTCCGTGATATTTCGATAAAAATCGGATGACAAACAAACTATTTTTCAAAATATTACTCTTTTATCTACATCACGTTAATCAAGATACCCATTAACATAAATGCCTTATTAATTAGTTCCTTTTAAGTAGAATGGAAATAAGGAAATACACTATGCTAAAGCGACATTCAAATCTTTGAAAATTGTCGCTATGCTTTTGTCATCAAAATGCGCTTCTCTTTTGTTGGCCAGGAGTAAAACAAAAGAGAAATAAAACGGACGAGAGCTCCTGGTTTGAGACAATTTTAAATTCAATTCTATTTTAAAATTGAAACGAATAACAGGGAATATCTCGGAAATAGTTAGCCCTACAAATAAATTGTGTATTACATATATTGTGTGTTTTAACGAGATCAGCTCTTACTTGAGATCTACTTGCTTTGTGTACTAAGTTTTGGTCTGTCACTTACGATTTACCAGTTATGCAAAAGGCATTCTGAATTAAGAGGTCTTCAGGGGCTGTTTCCAAGAGGTTCGGGATATACATTTTATTTGCCGTATAAATATCTTTAATACACATCTTAAACCAAATGTAGCTATTTTTTAGAAAATCGAACATTTCTAAAAATGTTCCATGTAAAACGTAGTTTGTGTTTGGGGGAGTTTTCTGAAAATATTCTGTCACATCCATGGAAGATACTAAGTTTAAGTACCAGGTTTGGCATTTAACGGACTTTTCGTTTTTTTTTTACTCATGCTGTCCACACACACACATACACACATACATGCACACACACACACACACACACACCCGCACAGACCATTTTCTAAAAATTCTTTCTTTGAATTCAGTGTTCCACAAATATGTAGCTATTTCCTATGAAATCTCGGTAGAGAATTTTGGGTGGAATACAATACTTTCTCTATCTTCTATGCACATTCCACATACGTGCTAGAGAAAATAAAAATAAGTTACCGAGACGCTTATATCAGTGGTGTCGAGTTCAGTCCCGCGAATAACCTGTGGTGGCTTTATTAGCACGGGAGAAATTAACTCAACCATTACGTAGGGAGAAAAAGGCCAAATACTACGCAGTAGAATGACTATGGAGCTGAAGAAATGAATGCTTTGGAGCACGCTATTGGTACCAGCATTTAACCTTGACATGCCTGATATAGAGGGTTTTTTGTAGAACATAGAGTTGAGATTTGACTTCACTGCATTATTATTGTTATTATTATTATTGTTATTATAATTACTATCATTATTATTATCATCATTATTATCATTACTAATAATATTACTACTACTACTACTACTATCATCAACAGTAGCAGTAGTACTGTAATGTAATTGTTACCAGTTGTTTTATACAGACACACATGCACGAGGGTTGGGGCATAAGTCATAGTAACTAACTTATGTATGTGTCGTGGGGAAGAGAGGCAGTCCTAATGCGTGTTAACACCAGATAGTGCTATAATGAACACATATGAACGCAGTGAGCAACGTGAAATTAACTTACCGGCGACCACCATGCCAGATAGATGTAACTCGCGTAGAACAGCGTTCGTTCATCAAATCAGACGTTCTCCGCGAAAGATCTGCCAGAGAATGTCACAGGGAATTGATGGAAGCTGTCGGGAATAATGCACAGGCAAACTGGACAGTCGCGAGGTGGCTATGTAAATAGGAGTGTGTCGTACGGCTACTGCATCTCTGGCAATGGGAAGAAAACCTCTTAGGCAAGTTAAATAACGTTACATTGCAGACGTTTTGTAACACATATGAGAATTGGAAATGCTGTGCAGCAAGAGATCAGGAAAACAGTGATCCAGATGGTGTTCAGCGCCCCCCCCCCACATTGTCGTTGACAGTGTGTCGTGAATGTTGTAGAAGAATACGTGTGTAAGCTGCGCTGTAATGAGCATGAAACATGAAACCAATAATGTCACGTCAACTACCTTAATAAATATTATGTGAACACACAATCTCCGTCCATACTTTCATGCCCTCTCCTATTATGAGCGTATTTCACATTTTCCACACGCACTGCCACTTTCATAAAAAACAACAAACAAAGACAGTTGCCCCCTTGACTTATACCCCAACTCTCCTATAAATTTGCTACTTTCATTTGCATTAAACTTGTCTCTCCTTCCAATAGTTTACGATGCCTATAGTTGCATTTACATTCTAAATGTTCTTATTTGTGCAATATCTGTTAAGCGTACACGTCCCTTCCTTTTCATGTTAAAATGCCCTTCAACGTAGTTTAATTATTCGTAGTCTCATAATTTGACATGCAATTTACAAATTAGCTGCGCTTTTCTAGCAAAAGTTGTCATTTTTAACAATTTTCATTATTGAACATGTTCCAGGTAGTGCGATTTTCAGCCAAATTGTTTCTAAATTTCAGCTCATCATCTTGAAAGTTCAAAAACGAAACTCAAGAATTTTTTTCCATGCTGCTATCCTGGACTGTTTTACAATAAAGGTACTTCTACTATTACCTCCTCCTCCTCTTCACCACCACCAACACTCTGCTCCCGCTCCTGCACCTGGTGCTCCTGATTCTTTTGCTCTTGGTGCTTCTACTGCTGCTTCTGGTGCTCCTGCTTCTGGTACTCTTGCTGCTCCTGCTGCTGCTTCTCTTGGTGTTCCAGGTGCTCCTGCTTCTGGTGTTCTTGCTGCTCCTCGTGCTCTTCCGGCTTCTGGTGCTCCTGCTTCTCCTGCTCCTGCTGCTTCTGCTAATGCTCCTGGTGCTCCTGGTGCTCCTGCTTCTCCTCCTAGTGCTCTTGCTACTCCTGCTGCTGCTCCTGATGCTGCTGCTCCTGCTTGTGCTTCTGCTGCTGTTTCTGATGCTGCTGCTCTTGATACTGCTTGTGCTTCTGCTGCTGTTTCTGATGCTGCTGCTCTTGATACTGCTTGGGCTTCTGCTGCTCCTGCTTGTGCTTCTGCTGCTGTTTCTGATGCTGCTGCTCTTGATGCTGCTTGTGCTCCTGCTACTCCTCCTGCTACTGCTCTTGCTTGTGCTCCTGCTGTTACTCCTGATGCTGATGTTTGCGCTCCTGCTGCTGCTCCTGGTGCTTCTCCTGATGCTGCTGCTTGTGCTCCTGCTACTACTCCTCTCGTGTTCCTGCTGCTGCTCCTGATACTGCTGCTTGTGCTAATGCTGCTGTTCTTGGTGCTGCTCCTGATGCTGCTTGTGTTCCTGCTGCTCCTCGTACTTCTGCTGCTGCTCCTGATGCTGCTGCTGGTGCTCCTGCTTTTTCTGGTCTTTGAGCTCCTACTGCTGCTTGTGCTCCTGCTTCCGTTTCTCCTACTCCTGGTGCTGTTGCTGCTCCTGCTTCTTATGCTCCTGCACCTGCTACTACACCTGCTGCTGCTCCTCATGTTGCTGCTTGTGCTCCTGCTGCTGCTACTACTATTTCTATTATTATTATTATTATTATTATTATTATTATTATTATTATTATTATTATTACCACTACCACCATCACCAATTTTAGTTAAAAGTTGATTTGAAGGCATAGTATTGAGTCTGATTTAAATAATTACACTGATATCCTGAACTATTTGACAATAAAAATCCTTCTACTTCTACTAAGACTACCATTACTACTATCAATACCACTATCACCGCTACTACTACTTTTGTACTTAGAAAGTTGTAACTGGAGCTAGAGAATTAAGCCTGATATAAAGAACTGAGGAAGTTCTAGGTTAAGATACATGACAGATTCGACATTTTGCAGACGTAGTGCAGACATTCACATGCCTACCTCACATTGAGGAAGATTGGGCATTGCCTGAGCGACATTCTGATGCGTTCTCGCCCTCTAACCTTGATTAACGTTCTTCGAATTTGATATTCACGAGAGATGATTCCGTAATAAGCGGTGGGTGGTGCATTAAATGCCAGGTTACGGCCCTTATATGCTGAAGGGTTTGGTCTTCTAGACAGAAGCTATATGTGTCTTGAATATGTTCTGTCCTAGATAATTGCTAATTTCGTATTCACCGCGTGCACTGATCTCTGTTTTAGGTCTTGGATAAGTATATTGACGTGCATAACAAGCGGCTCTTAATGTTTATATTGTAAAGGCAAATTTAACTCCACGCATCCTCTGCCTGCGTGCTCTCCTCTGTTGCGCGAGCATAATTATGGTCACTGGATTAGCAGAACTGCGGAACTATGGCGAACTGTCGAGGGGTAACATTATACCTAGGTGTCCCGATTTTCACTAGTGGAGTGCACTTAAGATAATGCTTTGTTGGATTTTGGCGCAAAAAGTGATACATACTACATTCAAAAAGTTTCTGGAATGTGTAAATAACATAGAAACAAGTTACCATAAGGCAATTTACATATTTCCTACAAAATAGTTCTCTTCCACATTGACACATTTGTGTCACCGCGTGTAAAGAGACTGGAAGTACTCCTGGAATCTATCTCCAGACACCTGTGGTAATGCCCTCATTGCATTACAGTAATTTCTTCAGCACTCAAAAGTCTTGACTGAAACGTTTATGCCATTCATACTCCTGGGTATTCTTCATCGCTTCTTTCATTATTCTCAATATCTCTTAGGAAAATTGTTTTAAGGAAACACTAAGCTTTATGTTAGGACGTTGCTCCATTGCCGAATTATATGAAATGCAATAAACGAACATGCATACTCAACAAAAGTTGTCAGGCAAAGACAGCAATAATTATTAGCATGAAAATTGAAACGAAGTGTCGTCATGGACGTTACCAACACGTAAAAATAAAGTATCCTTCATTTTCGTATGCATTAAAGAGAAACTTTTAATCTAGAGTTATAATAAAAACTGATAAAGATGGTTAAAACATTGTTTATTGTTTTACTGCATTAAAATCTTGGATTTTCATCTTACACAATTTTAATGATGGTCTTTTTATTTCCTTTTGTATACGGCAATAAGTTTAACCTTCCTCTATATGTTTCTGATTAAAGCTCTGTCATAAATGTTGTAACTATGGTTTAGTTTACCGACAGATGCAAATAGTAAATCATTCCTTCCTCTAGAAGGCGGAATTATGTTTTACTGGTTTAGCTCAGGGTAAGAAACTGCTTATGTACTAGAGCAAATAGGCTTGCTCCGTGCACTTCACTGAGTAAACGCTTAACACTAATTAGAGTCGGGATTTTGACAGCAGTGATGGGGCTCTCGTTCCTTGCACAGTGTGTCATGTATCAGTTTATAATGTCGGAAACAGAAGGTAATCCAATATATAGGCTATCGACTCCTAAGTTTGTGTCTGTCTGGGAGTAATATTTATTGTTTATTGAATGTGGCAGAGTGATAACTGTTTAGCTTGCTGCAAAGCTTATCACTAGTTCATTTCGCAGCGCCATTATGCAACCCATGCAAGTGGGTGGGATATTAACCAAGGAAAAGAAGTTTTTCAAGTTGTGTGAGATACCAATTTATCTTCAAGACATTTTTTCATATTCACTGTTATAAATGTGAAAAGCTTTAGTTACAAATTACTTATCATACTGTTAGCGTTACAATACGATTACAGAGGTATTGACCGAGTTAAGGATATTGTTGCTTTACCATACTAATTGTAATATTTCTTAGAGCTATTTAATTTAATACAGCTAAACCTAGGAAATATGATTGCTTATGTTCATATCTGAAATATAAATACTAATGTAAGATACTTTGCACTAGAACAATTACTCAGTCATTGTAAGATAGTAATTATTCAATCAATCATGAACCTACAGTAGATATAATAATGTATGAACCTTGACTTACCTATTTCAAACATAAAATGGTTGCCTACCATCGCTGCACTGAAGTGATTTTCTGTTTCTGCTTTCCGTACAGTAGATCATGAAGTGCACTTCAGGAGATTCAGAAAAAAAATCGAGTGAAGTTGCTCTCCCTGTTTTACTCACAGAGCAACCAGTTGGTAACCACTAATTTAGCTTTTGCTCATGTACAATCGTAAAGAAAATCTTTCAAACAGTCGGTATCCAAACCACCCCTTCATTTCACACAAACTATAACATGTTCGTTGGTTCATCTTTGTATTCCTGCATTGTTTGTCAGGTTTGTCACGCAGAGAAGCGATAGATGGAGACAAAAATTGTTACCTGAAGGTGGAAAGTTTCGTAAGTTGAAACGTTAATGTGACACAATGCACAACCTTTTTATACACATAAGTGCAATATGAAGGCGTTTTAATATTGTACACATTACCTAGAACTGTGACTTGTCGATACGCAGGATTCACGAAATAGGAATTAGAAACCAAAATTTAAGAGTTAGTGAGACTAAAAGCCTTATAAATGCACTAACATACCAGAAATTTATCAAAACTTTGCGTTTTCCATAAAGATATCGAAAACCTCGGCACAAATGTAATTCGCTAAATATTTAGTTTGAAGGGAATCCATCGTTCCGCTCCTTTATAACAGTTAATCGCCACAAGGCCTTATCTTACCGACCGAGCGAACTTGATCAGGCAGTTTTCTCTGTGGCCAACATTCGGCCGTGGGTTCGAATAGTTTGTTTTCAGAACAGATAGATTGTCATATGAATGGAACACATCAGCTATTTTATTTAATGTATTACGTTGACGCTTATATGGGCATTAATTTGAGGTCATGTTTGCTGTATGGAAAAGCCAATGGAATGATGTCAGTTTCCGCAATGAAATATAGCTATATATTGTAGGACAGATGTGAAACTTGGAAAGTAACCAAATACTTGACCGGAAAGATCCAGACATTTTTTGAACAAATGTCTCAAGAACATCTTAGGGATATACTGGCCGGATGTGGTAACAAATGAACTGTGGACGAGGACAGATTAACTGCCGGTTGACCAGCAGATCAAGAGAAGAAAGTGGCAATGGATTGGGCATACACTGCGCAAACCTGATGAACGCATTTCTAAACAAGCCATGGAGTGGAATCCTCAAGGTCATAGGAGAAGAGGAAGACCTAGGATGACATGGAGAAGATCAAAGCAGGAAAAGAGCGATCAGCTTGGATATTCATGCGGAAACACATAGCACGTAACAGAATCAGATGGCGAAACCTTGTCTCAGCTCAACAGAAGCTTTAGGGAATAGGTCAAGTAGGTCATTCATTGTGGGACAGTGGAATTGCAACATTGCTTTTTAATTTATTCTAGATTGTAAAAAAGTTAACATTTGTTCTAGTGCGCCACTCTGTAGTTATTTTTATATAACTGAATTAAGTAAAAGTCAAACTTTTCAAAAGCCGGTCGCTATATGATGGCTCTGAACTTCTGTTCTCTTTAGGGGCAAGAGAAAAAATCTGATATGTGCCATTCACGTATCTTCCTCTACCTGTTCTGCAAACAAATTATTGTTACAAAAAATTATTCTTTTATCTACAGCATGCTAGTTGAGATTAAAATTATCAGAAACTGTCCTATAACATTCTTTCTTTTAAGTAGAAGGGAAATAAAGGGATACACTAACTAAATCGAAAGCCAGATCTTGTAATTTTTCAGATGTAGAATTTGATTTATATATAATTCCGATAACCAAACAACTTTACTAATAAAAGTATTAACACAAATTTTAATTACATCAGAAGATGTAATTGATTCCCCATGCACTTATTGTAATTGAAATGAGGTTCTCTTTATATGGCCAGGAATGAAACGAAAACATGATAAAGAATGAGGTTTTTCGGGTGAGAAAAGTTTAAGTATTACAATTGAAACCAACAATACAATAACATGGAATATCTCGGAATCAGTTAACTTTTAAACGAGATATACAGTATTTGTGACGTAAATTTTGGCCAATTTCTTACGGTTTATCAGTCATGCAAAGGTCATCTAGAATGAATACGACTGTAGAGGTTATTCTTAGAAAACACGTCTACTATGAAAATGTCGAAATCACTATTGTTAAAGCCATTTTTGAGAAAATGAAAAATCCTCGAAAAATGTTCCATGTAAATGGTCGATTGGGGGGAGATTTTCTTGAAAATCTTCGTGTTATACATCCTTGAAAGATGCTGAACATATATATAAGTTTAGTATTTACCGAACATTTCGTTTTTGAGTTATACTGTTTACAGGTATGGACACACTCGCACGCACATACTATGTTCATTGTGTATAAATAAGGTATTGTGTTGCACCCAAAATTCTATGTTGAGATTTCATAGGAAATATATGTTCTGAGGTCACCTGAATTAAAAAAAAAAGTTTTTATAAAAAGCTCCGCGCGCATGCGTGTGTGTGTATATATGCACCTGTAGGCAGCATAGCTGAAAAACTAAAATGCTGTTAAATACCAAACTTGGTATCAAAGTTCAGTATCTTCCAGCGGTGCAACAACAAGATTATCTAGAAAATCCCCCTCACCTCAATTTACCTTTTACATTGAAAACGTTTTGAAAATATTGTTTTTCTCAAAGATGGCTATAACAAGTTTGATTAAAATACCGTATAACGAAGTTATTTAAATGACACGTTGGGATTGTATTTTCTGGGAATAGCTTCGTAAAACCTGTTCATTCTAGGTGAATTTTGCTGAATTTTGCATTCCTGGTAAGTCGTAAGAAATAGTTAAAATCTTACTACACAAAAAAATCTAGATCTCGCCAAAGCACATAATACATATCATATACCCTTTTTTAGTAGAGTTCACCGTTTCCGAGATATTCCTTGTTATTGTTCAGCTTTAAACATGTAACTTTCCTCAAACGGGGTCATCCTTCGTTTCATCTCTCTCTTGTTTTACTAGCAATGCAAAGTGAACCGATTGTTCAGATATCGACCAGCTTTTAAAATATTTGATTACCTCTTTAGCCTAGTGTATTCCCTTATTTCCCTTCAGCTTAGAAGGAAGCAATTAATAAGGCAATTTCTGCAAATGTTTATCTCTATTAGAATGATGTAGATAAAAGAGTGATCTGTCGTAAGAATGGTTTGTTGCAGAACAGGTAGAGAAAGGCTTGTGAATGGAACACATCCATTTTTTTTTTTTTTTTTTTTGTGACAGGGAAACCTAAAACATATATTTCGTTCAAACTTCGACATCGCATTTTTGGTTGTAATAAATAGTTTCCCTGTTTACTCTACGTAGTAGAGAAACTAAAACGGTGTTTAACTTCTGATTGAATCATGGGTGTATTGCGCTTGACGCTGCTTGGATGGCGCGCACTGTTGGCAACTTAAAGAGTTCCTGGTTCTCAAAGCCTCTGCTACGGAATAGGCTTGGGTCATGTAGTGTAAAAGCAATCGGCAAATGTAGGGCTTTTATCGTTCATCATTTGCTTATTTCCAGTTATCTGCATTACACCCCTTTTTACCATTTATACTGTTTATCCCTTTGAAAATGCCGGCCTATTTCATTTATGGCTTTTAAAGGTATTGGCATTTTACATCGCATATATTTTCACATTATATAGAACGCACCAACGTGATAGGATAAGATACTGTCAAAGGGGACTCGGCACCGAACTTGAGCTTGTGTATCAAAGCTCCACGAGGGGGCGACACCAGGAGGGACGGATGAGGTAAGAAGAAACACAGGATGGCCGGAACCAGGAGTCCCTACAGTTTCCAGATGAAGCACCGCTACACTCGATCTCACAGATCAGGGTCCCGCCCACATTGAGTTCAACGCCACCGCCAGGAGCGGTTATCATCCTCACAACTTAACGGAGTCTGGGGATGGATATAGTCATTTTGGGCACCCTTTTCCCTGCCACGCTGCACCGAGCACCATCGCCGACTTTTCCACCCCTGGAAGAAGCCAACACATGAAACGACAATGGAAACGGAATGGAGGGATAGTTGTGGACACAGCGGCGCAGTGGCGGGTTTTCTCCGGGTTCTCCGGCTTCCCTCGCCATCACATTCCACCAGTGCTCCATATTCATCCCATGTATCATCAGTGTCATCGCCTGCGGTGCCAATTGTAGTAAAAGCGGGCGCTAAACACTACAAAAAATAGAGGGACAGAAAATTAGGGGGATGAAAGAAATCTACCCAACATTCTTTTGGCGACAAGGCGTAACCCCCGAAAAACTCATGAGTCAGTTCGAACGGCCAAGGGAAACGTATTTGCGACCTCCCGAACGCGCCGGTCCCCATGGCAGCGCTCGCCAAGGCGTCCCGCTTTGGTGTTTCGTAGCGCTGGGGATCTTGGGTTCGAGTCCCGCCTTGGGCATGGGTGTTACATGCTTGTGTTTATGTGTGTGTTGTAACAGTAAGAAAACAGCAATCCAGTAATAATACAGAAAAACGAGGTAAAAAAAAAGTAGGGTATACAGTGCCGAAGTCCCGATCAGACTCCGGTACCGTATAATAATAATAAAAAAAAAAAACGCTTGAATCGCCCCGCTCGGTACCGATGCGATAGTACGCCTCCAACTATATCCCAACGCATTACATTCGAAATCAGTTTCATAAACTTTAATGGTTTTAAAGCAGAGACCCAGATTTTGGATAAAGAAGCAACGAATTAAGAGTGAAACTAATTCGAAAATTACAATCATGTGTTAGAAATACAGAGCGTATTTGGGATATGCAACGATTGAAATTCACTGCACAATTACCTCTAAATGCAAGGAGCATCTTTTCTAGCAGCAAAGTCATAGCAAAAAGAGACTGGATCAGTGCAGCCTTTGCAGAACGAAAAGTTTCACGATTGCATTTTATATTCTAATTAGGATTTACACATGAGCATGGAAATGTTATTCATATGTTCATTCATTTCTTGGATAAACCAAAACTTCGAGAGACAGTGATAATGATGGTGGGACGGTCACTAAGTCCTTCCTTGGCTCTTGGAATATGTTCGGCCTGAAGAAGAATAAAATGAAATATACTGTTATCACCGCCTTTAGGTGATCATTAAATTTACTGCGTAATCATATTTTTGTAGTCGACTTACCCTCCCCGTATGTAGGAGCGACACCCACCCAGGAGTTACAAGCGGGTGCCTAGAGATTAGAAGCCTGTCGGGGAGCCAACGACACGGAACCATAGAATGAAGAAGTTGGACCGAGTGGTCGGCCCGTAGGCATAAGCGTGAGGAAGTGCGTGGTATGAAATGGAAGCGAAATGGATGTTAGGAAAGGTAATGGTGGAGCAACTGATGAAATGAGTGGCGAGGGAAACCGGAGGGCCCGAAGAAAACCCGCCCATGCGCCGTTTTGTCCACTACAAATCCCACTTGCAGGCACTTTGAATCGAACCCGGACCACCTAGGTGGGAGGCGAGCGGTCTAAACACTCTGCCACGTCACAAGCTGTAACCATTTGTACACCAAATAATGTATCATGTACGACCCATAAACAATAAAATTATATCTATTAGTATTTTGTCTATCACATACGTACAACGTATATAGCAGACACAAAAGTTTGGCCGCACCGAGGACTCGGCTCTCATCAATCGATCCCAGGCAACAGCATGTGGGATTTGTAGTGGACAGAGCGACGCATGGACGGGTTTTGTCCGGGTTCTCCGGTTTCCCCCGCCATCATATTCCAACGGTGCTCCATTTTCATTCCATGTATCATTGCCTGCGGTGCCACAGTAGCAAAAACGGGCGTTAAAGACTATCAAAACACAGAGAAGGTATTGTATTCCACCCAAATATTGCACCACAAACACATGTTTTGAGAACCCTGAATAAAGCGCAAAGAAAAACGTCCGTGTGTGTCTGTCAACAGCATAACTCTAAAACAAAATGTCGCTTAGAAATTAAACTTGGTATTCAAGTTCAGCCTTTCCATGGAAGGTTTTTCGAAACTTTTTATTTTCTCAAAAATGGCTCTAACGAATTTTATTACAAATGAAATGTATATCTTGAATTTTATTTGAATAGCTTCTGAAGACCTCTTTATTCTGGATGACTTTTTTTATGAGTGGTAAACGGTAAGAAATAGACAAAAGCTTGCTAAACAGAAAACTTTAGATATCATTACTTTATACTATATACATTTTTTTATGGAGTTAACTGTTCCCTATGTTATTGCTTTCAATTTTAAATTACTTAAACTTCTTTCAAATAGGAAGTTCACCTTCGCTTCATATCTCTTATGTTTTACTCCTGGTGTTGGAAGGAGACTCGACTTTTAATGACAGACGCTTCGCGACATTAAAAGATTTTACTGTCGCTTTAGCCTGATGTATTTCCGTTCTTCTTATAAGGATCTAAGTAATAAGATCTTTAGTGCTTATGTTTATCTTGATAACCATTATATGGATAAAAGAATAATCTCTGAAACAATAGTTTATGCGCAGAACGGATAGAAAAAAATTATGTGAATGAAATACATCATAAGTTTTCGTTACTACTGTTTTTCTTTATTATTATTATTATTATTATTATTAATTATTAATAATTATTATTATTAATAATTATTATTAATAATTATTATTAATACTTATTATTATTACTTTACTATTATTATTATTATTATGAACTTTTTATTCTATTTTTTTATTTTGGTTGCTTTAACTTACACTTTATAATTACAGCTTTTTTGTTATCAATTTATAAGTTTCTTTGTATATGTCATTTCACTGTTTTATTTACTATTGCCAAGTATGGTTTGTCTATAGTGGCAGCCTGTTTATATATGAAGCTGAGTTTAAATAAACAATAACAATATATGTGGATATAATTCATTTAATCTATGTATAACAGCAGTACGATGTAAGGTATATACTAATGCATATGATATTTACAAGAATTGTGATTTGTCAATCTTTGTTGCACTATTTTAGTCTGTTTCAACATTGTCACTGTTTACGGAGTGGACAATCATAGACGTTATGAGAGATTTTGTGGTGAGGTACCTTGAACATTTTTAAGCAGTGTTTATACTGAGAAAAAGAAAACAAAAACAAGAAAAGTAACAAGTTACGTCGCCGTGAGCGGAGAGTGAGTGTACCGTGCCCACCCCTGCCTCTGACGTTATCCGTGTAGCGCTATTAATTTTCAATTCCTCAAACATCTGCTCACTCTAGTCAGAATACTAAGGGGACACTAAAGTGTTTTTATTGTAGCCATTTTAATGAATAATGTCTATTTTGACTTTTTGGTAAAAAAAAAACAAACAAAAACATAGTTTAAAGTGCTATTTTTATTTTTATTTTCCTAGGACGGACGTAAACTGTAGTTTGGACGTCGTTTTAAAGCGTTGTACTGATTAAATGACTCTCTGTGAAACTCAAAATGCATTTTTCTTTGGCTTAATTTTCCCGTATTCAAAATCTCTCTTCTCCCACAGAAGTGCAGCTGGAGTCCTGAAAATGTTTCCCAAAACAGCGGAAAATGTGTATGCTAAAATCCTTTGCGTTTTTCAAAGTGTTTATAGATTAGTTTCAAAAAATAGTAAAGTCATGCCATATTTTCTAGTTTATGATACGAAATTTTAAATAGTACTATCCATCTTAGGGAAAAATTTCAACCAGACAGTTTTTTATAAAGCTATTAAGGAATGCAGTTTTAAAAAATGGTGCATGTAGCAATATCTGTAGAAAGAGATAAGTTTAGATTTGAGCTAATTAAATCGAATAAATTGATTAGTAGGATACCCAGAAGGAAAACTTTGTACAAATACTTGTTTTGTTGCCAGTAATGTCTGCACCCAAAATTAAAGATCTAATTTTAATACTTTAAAAAATCACTTTATCAATTGGATCTTCCCTTAAGAGGACAAAATATATGCATCCTGATTGGTTTATCAGTTAATATCGTTGTTCTTTGAGGCTATTAGCAGAAATGTGCAATTAAATATAAAAAGAAAGTATAAGCCAACTTTATTAGCAATATTTCAAATCCAAATCTATTCTCAGCACTATTGTGTAGAAGAAGTGTGCCTGAAAGGCTTGGTAAGCGTATGATTTTGAGCGTAAATGGGCCCAGTTAGTAGCGACATTTCCCCTTTAATTTCATCTATATGGCAGTTTAGCATTCTTTTATGCGTATAATATTTTGCCACTCACCTTGAATGTATTTGGTGTTGTATTCAATAAGTGCAGTATATAGTTAAAGTTATATGGTTTTAAAATTGAGCCTAATTATAAGGTTTGTACACAAGGTCCTTAGCCATTTAGTGACTGCAAGGTATTAAACATGTTCTCGGGGAAACTATAAAGGACATTCACCCTTTGAGGCAAAACAAACACGCGAGAAAGGCGCTGTATTATTGTGTACTCAAACAAGTGCCAAAGAGCGTATTATTTAATCTAACTTTAAAAGCGTGAATACTTTCTACCTGCTGGTTGAAATGTTAATGTTCGTAATATTGTAAATATTTGCCCTATTTGTTGAATTGTTTGTTGGAAGAGTTAATTTCTCGCTGTTTCTGTTTCCTCAAATCCGTGATATCGCACTTCATTATGTAATGCGTTCATACGGACGAGGATATAACATAACAATGAAAAATCGTGGGCATTTTATGGCGTTGTTAATATTTGATGTGCGAAAATGGTAACCACTGTGATCATTGCGTCTATCCCTTGCAAAACTCTGCCGTAAAGTGTTTTTTTAAACACCAGCGTTCTCAAAATAAAAAGTCGGTTGTGTTACATTCATATGACCTCCACAAATTGTTACACAAGATTATTCCTTTACTTACATCATGTAATTGAGATAAACATTAGTAGAAATGATTGTATGAGCAACTTTTTAAGTAGAAGGGAAGTAATATAACACTCCAGGTTAAAAGCGATAGTCAAATCTTTTAAAAATCCGGTCGCTATGTGAAACAATTGAAGATCGGGTCACTTTACACAGCGAAAAGTAAAACAAATGAGAAATGGAACGAAAGATGGTCTCTGGTTTGACAAAAGTTCAGTAGCTTAAAGTTGATACCAATAACAAGAAATGTCTCGGAAATGAATAACTACACCAAAAAAGTGCGCAAGACATAAACTGTCTGTTTTAACGAGATCTACATTTTGTATGTGGTAAGAGTTAGTCTATACGCTGTACTAGTTGTGCAACATTAATCCAGAATGAAGGGTCTTCAGCTGGTGCTCCAGAAAATTAAGATATACATTTATTTGCCGTGTAAATATCTTCAGTATTGGGCAGTTCAATCAAAAATGTTAGAGCAAAATTTTCAAAACAATTCTTGCAAAGGGTGGTTTGAGGTTTCCCCCGTCACTCATTCCACCAATTCCTACATCATCACCTTTCCTATCTATTTTGCTCGCATTTCATATTATCCACTTCCTCACGCTTATGCTTGGCTACGGGTCAACCACTCGTTCCAGGTTCTCCGTTCTGTGGTTTCGTGCCGTTGACCTCCCGACAGGCTTCTGAGCCCTAAACTCCGCTTATAAGTCCTAGGGGGGTGTCAATTCTAAATACAGGGAGGGTAAGCCGACTGCGAAAAAACAAGTTTTTGTTTGTCTCTTAAGGTTTACCAGCTATGCAAAATAATTCAGAATGAAAATGACTTCAGGGACAACTCCTCAAACATTCAGATTTGCCATGTAAACACCTTTAATATATGGAATTTTAAACAAAATCGTTAGAGCCATGTTTTACAAAACCAAACTTTTGAAAAAAAAAAACATCCATTTAAGACGTAGCTTGGGATGGGGGATTTTTCTGAAAATCTCCGTGTCGCATTCTTAAAGATACTAAACTTAAACAACAAGTTTGGTATTTAACTGACTTTTCGTTTTTTAGTCATGCTGTCCACAGACACACACATAAACACACATTGACCATTTTCTAAAAATATTTTTTTGGGAGTTTTAGGTGCCTTCAAAATATTTGTTTTCGAATTTTTGGATGGATTTCTGTATCTACTATGTACATACGTGCTAGATAAATTAAAGAATTATGTCATAAACCATACACGAAGATTACATGAGCTGCGGAGAATTACGTCGGAAGGAGCCACTAAAATGCATTCTCCACTACAATGAGAATCGAAATGATTTTGTAAAGTGTATGGAAAGAAGGTTTTAGTTATGCAGAATAAATAAAAAGTAATTATAAAAATATTCATTAGTTCTGATTATATTGCGTAGCGGACCTTACTTGATGAATATTCCTCGAATGTTGATTGCCGAGTTCAGAGTGAGAGAACAAGTTCTACACCGCCTAGCCTACTTAATAGCTGATGGAGTTTTGAGATAAAGTGTCAATGTTTTACATACATCCGTTGCTTCCTAAGTTGAGAGGGATGTTTTAGTATCTGTGAGTCTCAATGTGCTAGGAGAGACTGGCCTTATAACAGGTTAACCACCAGACAGGGTTAGACATAACTTACCTCTCTAGGGCGAAACAAACGGACAGTGGAGGGATGAATATTCCACTAGCTCTGGCAGTTAGTTACGTAAAGACCCGCGGGGGCAAATCTTGAGACAAACTGCCTGCCCACTTGGCTCCTTTGTTTCATTTACACTAAGAACCTCTAGGTGAGCGTTGGAGTTCGGCTCTGAATGCCTTCACAATGTCTGTCATATATTTCCTGCCTCATGCAATTTAATATCTCTCAAAGGAAACCGTGTAGGACTTGTCGGAAAGAACCAAGAATGTTACCTGTGTGGTATACCTACTTGTAGAACTATCTCTCAGGATTCAATTGGTTGGTCCATCGTTCCAAAATGATCCCTTCATTCACTTAAAATGTTGCCCAAGATTTTGAGATACTCTGGTCGTCTTTAAGGCACTTCTAGGAACTGACATGGATCTACTATCCCATAAATTATAGAGATTTTATAATCGATTAATTCTAAATAAAAGTTTTATATCAAAGGACGAAATGTTGTAAACTTGAGGTGACTGTAAAAATGCCTGTTAGCACAGAAAGATTGAGTTTTACAGCCGTTTTCTCATAACAATGTACAGATATTCCTTTCTCCAAGGGTAGAGTATTTTTCAGAACATGATGAACCTGCTCCACTCTTCTTCCAAAGTCAGAAGTTTGAGATGATGGTGTATGCGGCTGGAAACCAACCCCCTTTGTTGCCAAGTCTTCCACTTACTGGTCCCTTAACTGAGGCGCGACTCTGGACTTGCAAGTAGTGTCTCCAGGAAGTAGATTTTACTACGTTGTCTCTCTCCCCTAGTACAGGTATTATTTTGTTTGCTAACAGTTATTGCCCTGTGGTAGGGGAGAGCGGTCCCGTTTGAGGGTCATCATGTTTTGGAGAATACTGTACGTCTTAAACCGAGCAACAAAACAGTATTTATGTCTCTAAGTTTTGTATCTGGTTCTGAGAATCGTTCATTTAAAATAACATTAAACATGGAAAAGGCATATTTACCCGTAGAAAGTAGAACGTATTTTCGCATGAATTAAATTATACTGTGAGAGGCGTCCCCTTTCGACTTTCTCAGGGACAGAAAGCAGATATGGCTATACTATACAAAATATGCGAAATGGGGAGCCAATCAGAATCATAATAAATGCCTCATGATAGACCTAAATATTAAGCAGTAGTGGGAGAAAATTACAATATTGGACAGACATGATTTTGTAGCGCAGAAATTCCCGGCAGTGCTTCAGGACTTTGACTTTATGGCGCTTCGGACTTAAGTATTACCAGACGACATCGGAACAATGAGAACCACATTCCCGGTGGAATATAAAAGGGTGAAGCGAAGGTGAATACATTAGAGCAACTGGCTAGAGACTGGCATATCCGTGGTTGAAGTCCCGGCTATGGCATTGCATTTTTTGAGTCTACTCTACCTATCCAAGCTCTGTCCTACACACGGCCTGTGTGAAAAAAAAAATAATTTAAACTAATTGGCCATAATAGTTGGCTAAACTCTGAAGCCCGGGACTTAAAGTGTTTACGACATTGTAAGTCGTAATTGGGGTACGATATCTCAAAATAATTTGGGGTCATCTTGTGGTTTACCGGGAAACATGCGAGTCAGTTGAGAAATTTAACGTTATGTTGCCATGGTAGCGCAGTGGTAGAGCAACCGACTAGAGACCGGGAGATCCGTGGTTCAAATCTCGACTGTGGCATTGAATTTTTCATTCTGACTCTACCTGTCCCAGAATTCCACTGTTTCATAGAAAAATAAAGGGATACCTGAAAACAAAAGGCACAATTTGTCATATAGCTACAGTGTCTATAAATAAAGGGATACCTGAAAATAAAAGCCACTATTTGCCACATACCTCCATTGTCTATAAATAAAGGGATACCTGAAAATAAAAGCCACTATTTGCCATATACCTCCATTGTCTATAAATAAAGGGATTCCAGAAATAGAAGCCATATACCTACATTGTCTATAGATAAAGGGATATCTGAAAATTAAAGCCACTATTTACATATACCTACATTATCTATAAATAAATAACCCTTGAAGATAAAAGCCAATATTTGCCATATATCTACAATGTCTCTAAATAAACGGATACTTGAAAACAAAAGCCACTATTTGCCATATACCTTTATTGTCTATAATAAAAGGGATACCTGAAATAAATGTCATATACCTACATTGTCTATAAATAAGTGGATACCTGAAATAAAAGCCATATACATACATTGTCTATAAATAAATGAATACCTGAAATAAAAGCCATATACCTACATTGTCTATAAATAAATGGATATCTGAAATAAAAGCCATATACATACATTGTCTATAAATAAATGGATACCTGAAATAAAAGCCATATACTTACATTGTCTATAAATAAATGGATACCTGAAATAAAAGCCATATACCTACATTGTCTATAAATAAAGGGATACCTGAAATAAAAGTCATATACTTACATTGTCTATAAATAAATGGATACCTGAAATAAAAGTTATATACCTACATTGTCTATAAATAAATGGATACCTGAAATAAAATCCATATACTTACATTGTCTATAAATAAAGGGATACCTGAAATAAAAGCCACTATTTCATATACCTACATTATCTATAAATAAATAACACTTGAAGATAAAAGCCAATATTTGCCATATCTACAATGTCTCTAAATAAACGGATACTTGAAAACAAAAGCCACTATTTGCCATATACATACATTGTCTACAAATAAATGAATACCTGAAATAAAAGCCATATACCAACATTGTCTATAAATAAATGGATATCTGAAATAAAAGCCATATACATACATTGTCTATAAATAAATGGATACCTGAAATAAAAGCCATATACTTACATTGTTGATAAATAAATGGATACCTGAAATAAAAGCCATATACATACATTGTCTATAAATAAATGGATACCTGAAATAAAAGCCATATACCTACATTGGCTATAAATAAAGGGATACCTGAAATAAAAGCCATATACGTACATTGTCTATAAATAAATGGATACCTGAAATAAAAGCCATATACCTACATTGTCTATAAATAGATACCTGAAATAAAAGCCATATACTTACATTGGCTATAAATATATGGATACCTGAAATAAAAGCCATATACTTACACTATCTATAAATAAATGGATACCTGAAATAAAAGCCATATACTTACATTGTCTATAAATAAATGGATACCTGAAATAAAAGCCATATACCTACATTGTCTATAAATAAATGGATACCTGAAATAAAAGCTATATACTTACATTGTCAATAAATAAAGGGATACCTGAAATAAAAGCCACTATTTCATATACCTACATTATCTATAAATAAATAACACTTGAAGATAAAATCCAATATTTGCCATATATCTACAATGTCTCTAAATAAACGGATACTTGAAAACAAAAGTCACTATTTGCCATATGCCTTTATTGTCTATAAATAAAGGGATACCTGAAATAAAAGCCATATACCTACATTGTGTATAAATAAAGGGATACCTGAAATAAAAGCCATATACCTACATTGTGTATAAATAAAGGGATACCTGAAATAAAAGCCATATACCTACATTGTCTATAAATAAATGGATACCTGAAATAAAAGCCATATACCTATATTGTGTATAAATAAAGGGATAGTTGAAAAAAAACATATACATACATTGTCTATAAATAAATCTTTACCTGAAATAAAAGCCATATACGTAAATTGTCTATAAATAAAGGGATACCTGAAATAAAAGCCATATACCTATATTGTGTATAAATAAAGGGATACATGAAAAAAAAAACATATACGTACATTGTCTATAAATAAATGGTTACATGAAATAATGCCATATACGTACATTGTCTATAAATAAATGGTTACCTGAAATAATGCCATATACGTACATTGTCTATAAATAAAGATATACCTGAAGATAAAACTTGCTGTTGAAGACTGTATTTATTGTGCACCTGTACTATCAGTAAACAGTGAGATACCTGAAAATAAAATCTGCTGTTTACCGTATACCTACATTGTCTATAAATAAAGGGATACCTGGAACTAAAACGTGCAGTTGAAGTGAGTGTTTGCGCTATCGCAACTGAATGTTATGTAGTTGGGAGGGCTTGCCCCTTGTTTAGGCTTTGGAGAGCACAAAGGTGAAGTGAAATGCCTGAGTTGTAAAGAAGGTCTGGAGCACAAACGCGGTCCTCATTCATTTCTCCGGCACTCCACTAGGTGCTAGCGTCTTCCGAGAAAATTACTGTGATGCTAAGCCCTTGCAAAGATAATTCATGTGAATTATAAGAACCCGAGTTTAAATTGTGCACCTCCTTCACGCTCTAGGAGAGCACGCCCCGCGCTTAAAATAATTGTTTGTGCTAATGTGCGATGTCCTCATCCAAATAATACATTGTTGGAGATTTGCAGAATAGTGCTCAGTCATTAAACAAAGCATGGCCGAGTTCCGCCTAACGAGTCGTTCCATTTCTTTGAAAATGGTAAACAATCGTGTAACAAGATGGAGTCTAACAATGCCTTGTTTATTTTACTTAACAACCAGCGCTAACAGTTTCAAAATATCCGGTAAAAGTCATTTTCGAGTGACAATTCTTGTTTACTTCCCTCAGTGTTGCCTTTAACTTCCAGAAGATAAACCGTTTATTTGCACTGTTTGCCCATTATTGCTTGCCAGAGATAGAATACACGTTTGTAAAGTAATTGCTATTTCTGATTTGTGATAATAAAAAGGAATGCCAGTATAGTCGAATTGGTTCGGCCTAAAAGCGTTTTGACCGAATCAGATGCGATTTCTATTGTTAAAAGGTTTTAGAGAAACTTAACTTAAACTGCTCTGATTCCGATTCACATCAATTTGTTTCTACAAAGAGGAAACAGAAGTTTTACTGCAGTATGAATCGTTTAAAGCTGTAGCTCACCCATATCAAACAATTTTCTATTTTTAAACGGACATCATAGGCGCCGAGTTAAGGGGAGGGAGGCTATCTCTGCCCTCCTGACTTACAAAGCCTTACATAGCTCGCTCAATAATTTTAATGCAGGCGCCTGGCACTTAAATTCTAAAATACTTTTCTCATTTAAAATCATTCACACAATATTTATTACCTGTTTCACAAACAAAGTATTCTTACAAAAGATTATTCTTTTGTCCACATCATGCTAATCGAAATAAACTTTAACATAAATGCACTTGTTACTTGTTTCCTAGTAACTAGAAGCGAACTATGGGAATAAAATAAGCTAAAGTGATAGATCCTTTAAAACCTGCTCGCTTGAAATTTGGTGCTCTTTACATGACTAAAAGTAAAAGAAAAAGGAGGTAAAATGAAGGATTCTTTCCGTTTGAGAAAACTTTCAGCAGTTTGAAATTAAAACCAGTAACAAAGAATATCTCGGAAATATTTAATCTACAGAAATATATACGACATTAATTGTGTGTTTTAACGAGAGCTAAATTTGTTGTGTAGTACATTTTTGTCTACTTCTTACGGTCTACCAGTTATACAAGTCATTTAGAATAAAGAGGTTTTCAGAGGTTATTTCCAAAAAATTAAAAATGTACATTTGGTTTGCCATAAAAACATGTTAAACATATGGCGTTTTAATCAAAATGATTAGAACGATTTCTGAGAAAATAAATTTTTTTGAAAATTTTCCATGTAAAGAATAAATAGGGATGGGGAAATTTGGGAAAATACTAAATTAAATACCATGTTTGCTATTTAACCGACTTTTTGTTAATTAGTAATACTTTTTACATACACAACCACACGCGCAGGCGGACTTTATTCTAAAAATGTGTTTTTTCATTTATTCAGGGGCTCTAAAACATGTATTTCTGGCGAAATCTCTGGTCCGAAATTTTGAATACAATTACAATACCTCCTCTGCCTACTATATACATGATATAGAGGAAGTAAAACTCTTATGTGCTCCATTTACTTGACATTCTCTAACTGTTCTGCAAACAAGTCATTGTTACAAAATATTCTTCTTCTATCTACTTCACGCTAATCAATATAAGCATTAGCAGAACTGAATATTACTTTGTTCCTTATAAATAAAAGGGAACTAACAATAAGGGAATACAGTAGTCTAAACCTATAGTAAAATCTTTTAAAAGATGTCCCTATGCGATTGATATTGAAACTCAGTTCTCTTTGCATAGATAGGATTAAAAAAAGAGATATAAAACAAATGACATTTCGATTGAGAAACGTATCATTTATTTATAAGTTGAAACCAGTAATAAGGAATATCTCAGAAATGGTTAGCTCTATAAAAATGTGTATGGCATAAATTCTTTGTTTTAACGAGATCTAAATTTTCTTTGTAGTAAATGTCTGTCTGTCTCTTACGGTTTACGACTTATGCGAACGTCTTTCAGAATTGAGAGAACTTCAGAGGCTATTCCTAACAAATCTAGGGTGTACGTTTTATTTGGCTTGTATAATATGCGGTATTTTAATAAAACCATTAGAACCGTTTCTCAGAAAATCGAACATTTCGAAATATGTCCATGTAAACGGCAGTGTGAAGTATGGGGGTCTTCCTGAAAATCTTGTTTTGCATCTTTGGAGAGTGCTAAATTTAAATACCAAGGTTGGTATTTAACGTACTTTTCGTTTTTGGGTTATGTTGCCTATAGATACATACACGCACCACACAGTCATACACACGGACCCTTATCTTAAAATTCTTTCATTTTTATTTTGAAACCCTCAAAACATGTATTTCCAGTGAAAGCTTTGTATCGATTTTTGGGTGGAATACAATACCTTCTCTGCCTATTAAGTACGTACATACATAGTGCTCGCCAGAGAAGGTAGAATGAAAGAAAAAAAGAAAAAAAATGTTAAAATCGATCAAAAGGAGTTATAAACAATGACCTATATTTCAAAAGCAGAGCTCAACTATCAAAACCAAAGCGATGACGATGCAACTTAGGTTTCTCTTTCAGTTAATGTTGAATTAGAATCGGTGCACAAACAATGAATTTCTCATGTGTTGGCGTATGTGTATTTTCATCATCGGTTATAGAAAAATATTTCTTTGATTCAATATCTGCGATCAGTTTTCGTGTAGGGTGTAATACACAATTTTGATTGTGGTAAAAACCATCTACAGAAATCGCGGTGCACCCATATTATGTGTTCGGGTGTATATTCATATCTTCGTTCTCCTTGGTCTAAGGGTAATATGCTAGCTTCTGGTTCTCAAGGTCGCGGGTTCAAACCCGGCGGAGAGCGATGAGCGTAAAAATCCTTAGTATGACCTCCTTCGGAAGGGAAGTAAAGCTGGCGATCTCGTGCCGTACATTTACGCCACGTAAAAGAACCTGAAGCCTGGTAAGTGGCCTCTGAGCATGTGGTCTTTCACGACCAGTATAAACTGGGACGCTGACAATTGTAGCAGTTAAAGAGCGTCCATAATTTCATTTCTTACCAGAAGAAGGTTTTAAAATTACATTTGTTATTTGTATGGGCGCGGTTTGAATTTCCTTAAATTCCCCTGGCCCTGATGCTGGCATCCATTGTTTTCATGAAGAGGTCATTCAGTGACAGAGAAGTCTATAAGCGGCAATGAACTCATGTCCCTTCGTAGTGCGGGTCTCTCTATATGTTGGAAATAAGTTTTAAGTTGCAACGGCTCACGTTAGGTCGGTTTTCCGCTCAACGATCAGCTACCTGGTACTGTGACAGGAACTGTTAATGAACTTTGCCCGCATCGAGTGTACAAGCATCTGCGCTTAAGACTGCACTTAAGATAATATAAGCAAGAGTTCATTTAGAGAAGAGAATATCAGTCGCAGATAATTCCATTTTGTTCCCAGTGATGGGAAAGGGACCAAGAAACAACAACGAAAAATAACTTTAAAAAACTCAAGATAAAAATTGCTCATTTTGGTAAACTTTTTACTAAGTTCCCTCGTTTAATATTTTTAAACACCGACATATAAAAGAAATTAAATATTGTTATTGAATCATTTTATTTGTAAATCATTTTTCTTGTAAAATTGGGACTCTGGGAGAGAAAGCTGAAACAAGGGTCTGTTTATTCACAAACTAAAAATGTCAACACTATCTGCAACATCAATGTGACAATGATCCCATGTCTGTGGGGACAACATTTCTTCGGAATATAAGCACATTTATTTGCTGTAAAACTAACTGAAATTGCGGCTGTAGATCAATTGTGGCTACCATCCAAGGAGGTAAGGATGCAGTGAGGCTAACATAGGAGGCTATATCCGCAAACAGAGGTCACAAAAAGGCGCAGAAGTTTCTAACAGTTCCACGCTCAAAAACCGGCTCCATTGTTTCTGCTGCCCCGAGAGGTTGATCAGGATACGTCGACCACGCAGCCGTCTAGTGTCCACGGGGGTACTCTCTCCTTTGATCATGGATACGCGTCATCTGACCGGCATCACCATGCGCCTAGAATCGCACCTGAAAGATGAGAAGAAGAGTAATGAAAAGGAAATGATGGAAAGAAAACTGTGGTAGAAGAAAAGCCATTACATACATACATACGTTCCAGCATTCCCCTACCTACCCTGTGGAAACTACGAAAAAAAAAACGCATCTGTCAGAGTAGAGTTTCGCCGGGAATCGAACCTGAGACCTCCAGATTGCAAGTCGGACTCGTTATCGTGCCGCTACGTCACACGGTAAGTTGCGGCTTTCTATCGTGTCTCTATCAAAATATACTTTTAAATAAGTCCGAGAGCGCGCTCTTATGGCGGTTTCAAAATGAACCGGTAACCGAAATTCTGTATATGCTGTGAAACAAAAATATTTCATATATATATATATATATATATATATATATATATAACAATTTACTATATTAAAGTATTTAGCCAACAATTAGGGAAACGTTAAACCACTCGCCTCTCACCTAGGCGGCCCGGTTTCGATCCCAAGCAATTACATGTTGAATTTGTGGTGGACAAAGAGGCGCAGGAGGGGTTTTCTCCAGGTTCTCCGCCATCACATTCCACCGGTGCTCCAGCTTCATTCCTTTGGTGTCATCGCTTGCGGTACTATTTGTAGTAAAAATGGGCGTTAAACACTACCAAAAGAGGGAGGGGTAATATTTGCTTAAATTCGTACCATTAAACGTGGAAGATACTTTGAGGGTTTAAGGCTAACTATTTTGCAGTTGTATTGACATCGCTCACAAGAGCTAACGCCAACTCAGTTTTCCAGATGACTTTTGTGCAAGATTTCAAGAAGTTTAAACCCTGCTGAAGGTAAATGTTACATGGTTTATCTCCCGATGAAGAAAACAGCTCCCCTTATAAGTTATATTGAGCGCTTTATACTTTAGTGTTCTCCGTTTAAAACGTTTTAAACTGAAGTACAAGCATCTAACGATGTTGGTTGCTAGGTCTTTAATCTTCTGCAATACGCAGACAGGCACTGAAGAAGCTTAAACGATAATGGAAATACGGTGAAGTATTCGACTGCACTCTTAGGGAAGTCATACCTTAATGGCAATGATGATAATACGGTTTCGTTGGTGCGTTTTTGCTAACTCTTGAACACACTATCGAGCCTTTTAGGCTTTTAATCGACAGCCATCAGCGCATCAGGTAAAGACACCATCGAATATTTTAGATTTTGCAATCGATAGCAGTCAATGTATCTGTTGAACACACCATCGAGCATTTTAGACCTTCGAGCCAAGAGTCATCAGTTTATTAGTTCAACACACTATCAAGCCTTTTAGGCTTTTAATCGATAGCCATCAACGCATCAGGTAAACACACCATCGAGCATTTTAGACTTTCCAATCGATAGTCATCAGTGTAATTGTTGAACACACCATCGAGTATCTCAAGCTTTCCAGTCGATAGCCATCAGTGTAACTGCTGAACACACCATCGAGCATTTCAGACCTTCAAGTTCATAGCAATTTCTGTTTCGGTTGAGCTTTTCATGAGTATTTTAGAATTTCCAGTCGATAGCCACGAGTGCATCGGTTAAACACATCTTCGAGCCTTTTAGGCTTTGCAGTCGACAGCCATCAGTGTCTATCAGTTAAACATACCATCGAGCATTTTAGGCTTAGTAGTCGATAGCCATCATTGTATCTGTTGAACACATTATTGAGCATTTTAGGTTTTGTAATCAAAAGCCATAGGTGTAACTTGAACACACCTTCGAGCATTTTAGGATTTACAGTTGATAGCCATCAGCATATCAGTTAAATACACCTTCGAGCCTTTTAGATATTGCAGTCGATAGTCATTAGTGCCGCTGCTGAACACGCCATCGAACATGTCAGGCTTTCCAGTCGATATTCATTAATATTTGAGTAGAACACACCATCGAGCGTTTTAGGCTTTACAATCGAGAGCCACCATTATAACTGCTGAACACATCATCGAACATTTTAAGATTTCCAGTCGATAGCCATCAGTGCATCAGTTAAAGAAACCTTCAAGCCTTTTAGGCGTTGTAGTCGATAACAACCAGTGTATCAGTTGAACACCATCAAGGTTTATGCTTGGCACGAAATACACTTTGACTCGACAGCGGGAACTATTGTACAAAGAGGTCAAAAACTAAGAACGGTTATAAAAACTATTGATGTCTTAAGTACTGGTAAATACATTGACCATTAATACTGCCAAGTATTTTCTCTAAACCGTTTCAAGATATACACCAAAATTACGGGGCGATACCGGAAAACAGTTAGAATCATCTGATTTAAAAATATTCATGGACATATAAAAGTAGGAAATGTCAGAATAAACGAAGAAAGGGCCTCCAGGATCTTGCACACAGAGGATAAGAATGAATAGCAAAAAATTCTACAGAAATATAAGAGACTTGTACAAAATTGTAATTGCTTAAATATACAAAATCATCTGGCGAGAACATAGTATACTTAAAATTGTTAACATCCTGTGGCGTTTAAATAAGCTTTTCGCAGTTCAAAACCTATTTGAATGATCAACGCCAATGTTTAACATTAGATTGTTTATTTGTTTTTGTAGTAATGTATTTCGATTCGGCTTGTGATGGTCCTGAAGCTATCATAAAGGATCATAAAGGCTATCTTCTGACATTAATATGGTTTCAGCATATCCCTAATATTCTTATATATTTATCTGCTACACTCTAACGGAGTTTTGTATTTTTCACTTTCAGTCTCTATGCTTCGTGTAGTTTGTTTATGTCGGAAGTATACACAGACACTGGGCATACAGCTGTGTAACGTCTATGTTCATCCAACCTGGCGACAAACCATACAGCCTTATTTTTTACATATCACCTTGATCCTGATGCTTCTTACAAAGAACGGCTGAAGTTCTGTAGCCACTTGCATTAAAAGTACTTTAGATCTAATAACATAGTTTCCTGTTACATATATAATATGTCCTTCCGGTTAAGTTTTGGTGACAAAATGACTTAAAAACACCTTTAGAATGGAAGTGGCAGTCACATTTCCTTTAGGAACAGGCACGCATTGTGTGGACTAGCTAGGCTAGCTGCAAAGCCCGGTAAATTTGTGGAAAAAGAGGATATATCAAGTTTATAGATAACGTGAATTTATTCCTAATCTGTTTGCTGTTTTCAATCTAGCCCATTGTTGCGCTGTAAAATGGATTCCTTGCTAATAAACTCAGTTATATTCGCAATGTGATGTCTGTCGTCTCAGGCGGGAGTAGCATGACTGATCATTATTGAGTAAATACAATTGTTATGTTGTTATGAGTATTACTCTTATCTGTAAGTAATGAATTTCATTGAAGATATTTATATTATTATAGATAACTTTCAATAAACTCAGAATAACCAAAAATAAAGAAGAGGAAGGTAGTTCAGAAATTGGTAGCAGCGAAAGACTTTGCTTAGGTGACAGTTATTTGAATAAAGACGCCAACAATAAATAAAACGTTATAATAATCAACATAACAAAGATTCTGTTTTTCTAACAGCAGGCTGCTAAAACTTTACTCGTTTGAGTCGGAGTACTGCTGCGTATTCAACCACAAACCTCAGAGCCTAGCTAGAGGAGAAGGGATGCCAATATATCACTGGGCATAGGTCATAGCACAATGCTTGCGCTTGCATTCCAAAGCTACATTCAGGACTAACGATGATGTCTACTGCAGAACATACTCCTGTGAGTAAATAGGTAAGTAACTCGTTGCTCTTTGGCACACAGCCAAGGTGGAACAGCCTGGCCAAGAGCGTATTAATAGAGAAGGCTCTCATCCAGAGAGCTGCAGCATCTTGAAGTCGGAACAAAGAAAAACTTGACTTTTGTTGACGTATTATTATTATTATTATTATTCGTGCGCGACCTGCAATCGGGAGGTATCAGGTTAAATCTCCTGCGACCGCCTTCGCTAACCCAGGGGCTTTCCGTGGATTTCCCGCAGTCTGAGGTGGATTTCCATAATTTTTACTTCATTCCTACACCTGCTCATGTATCGGGCGTGCTTCTAGATCAGCTATAACCAACCCGCTTGCGGCGGTGGATGTGCTTAAATAAGAGTGCCTCATTCAAGCTGATTCAATAGGTGCTGCGCAGTGGGAGCGATCGGTTGTCCTCCTTATCAGTACATCAGCTCCTTTTTTTAATGGAAGGACACTCGTTCATGCGAAGGGCTCCCATGACTACAAATTGTTTCAGTCCTAACTGGGAAGCTGCGTACTTCATGGAATTATCAGTGGTGGCATTTGTTTAGTTTGTCTCACCAAATTGCAAGTGCTGATGCGATTTGGTCTTCAGCGTCATTTTAATGCACTGCATGCCAATGATTATTCAGGTGTTGAAAATGAATTTCCTATATGGCTTTAATCGTTTAATTCGAAGACTTGTTTGTAATATTATCACTGTATGGTAAGGTTTATCTTGTTATTTTATATTTGTGCAACGTTTCCATATTTTAAATTGTGTTAACCTCCACCAACAGAGAAGTGTTTCAATCTTATAGTAAGCGATATTGCATGTATATGTTAGTATTTCTTTGTATTGGACAGAAGGATCTAATTTATTTGTATTGAGTTTGTTTTGTCTATACTTTAATACGAACCAAAAGAGGAATATTAAACCATGCATAACACAGTTTTTAACGTATTCGTTCTCTAATCCTTAATATTTTAATGGTAATGCAACTGTAGATTACTGGATGGCACTGCGTGAAGTAGTAATTGACTCAAAGGCGGGGGCACAGACCAGTTATCTTCAGCACAGTGCGCACAATACAGATACTGCATGCTTGTGAATTGGTTGTCCCACTTCTAGGTTCATGGAGTACGATGGTGTCGGACTGATGCAGATGCATGCTCAAAAAAAAAAAAAAAAAAAAAAAAAGTACTCAATGTGGTCATTAGAGAGCTGCCTGGTCGACGAGTTGTTGATCGCCCTCTCTGACAAGGGACCATAACCAATGTTAAAGACCTAACATTTACCTAACCTGAAATTTAATGAAAAATCACAAAAAATCGACTTGTTCTATTTTAATTCCATATATTAATTGAAACATTCCTGAATATAAAAACGGTATAATTGGCCACTAGGTGCCACTTTAACTGCCTTATCTGGAGCCACAGAGACTGTACTGGAGTCGGCAAGAAAAACTTCAGTGCGATGAGATCTCATTCGCATCATGCAAGGTAAAAGCGAAGTTGTGCAGAAGAAAAGCAGCAATGTAAGAAGAAAAGGCAGCAGCAAAGGAGGGGAAAAGGAAAGCTAAGGGTCCAACTGACCAACCTGGTGGATTTTAATGTGAGCCATGCACTCAAATTTTTCCTTGTTTTCTCGGTATTGATTATTTTCAGCGTTTTTCTATCTATAAAATATTCCTTGCGGAGCAGTTTTTCTGTTGTACACATGTTCACAACGGTGTAATAAATAAGAATTACCCTACATTTTACTGTCAGATGTATTTAAGCGTATGCTTTCAATTTTTAAACACACAAATTATATTTTTCATGGCAATAAGCACATTAATAACTTTAAACATTTTTGGAGCCCAAACTATTGTATTGTAACTTATTTGTATTGTAATATAAATCTACGGTATAAATTTAAGAAGGCCTAGCATTATCAGTTTGAAATTTCAAATTTTCAGTCATATATGTCCTTGAGGAATCTTGAAACCAGTTTATAGGCAATCCAAAAGAGCTCACTGAAGTATGTAATACCCTTGAATATTACATTCAGTCATGAAACATGAATATATATGCGAGATACAGAATGGTAAAGATGTGTTGAGAGGGTGGGAATGTGTTTTCTGGACACCGCTGGGCGGGCAAACTTTCGAGGGGGGGGAGCACTGACTGCTACCGAACTGCTTACTGCTGAATTCGTGGACGCCTCATAAAAATAATACTTTAACACATGGAGTACATTCATTAAGGATACCCATCTGTGAAAAACCTAAAATCTACAGTTTTGCTTGAATTGATTTGAAACTTTAACACAGTAATTGCAATATTAAGAGTAGTTTACATCCTAATTTTCAGATTTTTGTTCAAAATGGTTCCTGTGATATTAACACATCTATAGTACTTTACTGTCTTTTAATTAAATCATTCCACACGATGCAATATCAGTTACAGAAATATAACACTTTACAGCCATACTGATAAATACAGTATTAGAAAATTGATGAGATGACATTTTTATCTGACTATTGTTTTAGAAGAAAACAATTATTTAATTGTCATTTTATTAATTTTTTATTTTTGCTATGGAAATATGAAGTTCATTAAAAAAATAATTTCATAAATTTTCGTCTGTTCTATTTTTATCTTAGCATAAAAATGTTCAAGCTTTTATTTCGAAAACTTCATCGTGTGGAACAATTTGAAGTTTCGAAAACACTGAAAAATAAATACAAGAGAAAATAAGTTTTAAAATTTAACATACAATTTAACACTATTTCTTTGTTAGTCTTAGAATTTCATATTCTCTTGCAGAAATTTGTATTTTCAACTTGAAATAGACATATTTAAGGCCAAATGTTATTGGTCAAAACCAAATTTAAAATTTTTAGCAATTTTTTACCATAGTGGAAAGCTTAAAGCACCACTTTGTCGTGCATTTAGATCGTCACGTGATACGGTTTAAAGTGCCTCATGGCAATAAAAACAACAGGAAATTGAACTACAAGCATTACATTATTTAATTAGGTATTTTTTCTCTTTTTGTATTTTTTGATCAATTTTCACAGATAGGTATCCTTAAACAAATATAAACTTGAAACAAATTCTAAGTGCAAACAATAAGGGGATGAATAGCTTCTGAATGATAACGTTACACAGGCATTTTTTCCGAATGTTCAAAACATGGACCGACATATCGTAATCATAATATTGACGTGAACTTGCAACAGTGTAACAATATTTTCAAACTCATGTCATTGGTTCACAATTAAGAATGTTCACCGAGCTTCCATTTGTCACACGGACATTGCTGGAAATTAGCGGGTCTAATTAGCACTAATGAAACTTTTGAAAACAGCACAGATATTGCATTAGGAAAGGGTTTGGCTTCTAAAAAAACTTTGGATGTGAAAAATGTTTGAAATAACAATATAATTAACAATTTGCAAACTCAATATTTAGGATGGTGTGGTAAAACTTGAAAATAGAAAATGTGTTTCATAAAATTACAAAATTGTCGCATCGTATCAATTTATTATTTGAAACAAATTGTAATGCAACTAACGCAGATTTTTAAAAGTGTTTTAATTAAGATTATAAAAGACTAAATTGAAAATTTATCAAATATACTATATACTCCTTATAAAAGAAAAATGGATTAATAAACCCATTTTAGTCAATACATTCAATAGTTTGCTCTAACAAAGACAATATAACATATATCAATTATATAATATGTAATTGAAGAAGTTTAAAAAAAACAAATAAAGAAATATATTATATATAAATAAAGAGATTAAAGTATAACAAAATTTATAGATATGGGATTATTAAATAGAAGAAGAGAAAAATAATATACTGAACAATAAAATATTATAAATTAGTAAACAAATGGATCCTATCTTGACGCTACAAGGATTTCAAAAGAGTCCAAAGGCGTTATAAAATAAGAGAAAGAAGAAACGGAGGTGGTACTTGTGAATTACTTATGGACGAGAACAACAGCAACAATAATAATAATAATGACAATTGTAATTAACATTCTTTAGTCAAATATGAATGACACAACAAAGCTTATGTGTTAGGACGCTTTTTCTGCTTCTTAATTTCCGTTATATATCATGAGAGGTTGAAAATGTTGAAGTGGATAAAATAGGACTGGCACATTATTGTTTAAATTTTTACCTTTAATATTTGTATCCACCGCACATTTACAATGCAATCACAGGTTAGTACTGAATTGTGTCCTTAAAACATATATAAATTAGTTTTGTGAATACTGCGTTAGGATTCAAAATAAATTAGCATATGGTTTAGCAGGCGCATGTAAGTGCAATATTTACAGTCAGTGCTAGCTCACCGAAAAGCTTCTCTTGCCTGACAGCCCACAATACACGTCGCGCCAGCAGTTCAAAAGAATTTCACTCTGATTGGACATATATTTACCACTCTGTAACTCGCACATATATGCAAGATAGGATGTAATATTCAAGAATTTTACATATTTCAGCCTATTCTTTTGCGATGATGTATAATTTCGTTTAAAGTTTTCATGACATTGTCTGGTAGATCCTTATGAGCAGCTTCATCAGTGGCACGGTCGTCGAGTCAAGACATTTTAGGGACTTCTGCGCGTCTCTGTGGCCTATCTGCCTGGGATTGTAGCCAACGGTGGTTCCCTCACTTCATGTCTTACTCCTGGGGTGTTAACCACAATTGGTATGGGTATGTTGCAGTACGCCAGATGATCCATTCAGTTATTTAGCCTATTTGTATACAGAGAAAATCAGAAGCATTATAGAAGCAGTTATTAACGAAATCTACTTAGTCTATACATGAATGTCTGTTACTTTAGACTTGGATGCAGATTTGAATTGATTTTTTCTTCTACACCAACCGTGTTCAGGACAGAATTTGGAGAGGTAGAGTCAGACCGAAAAATTCACTGCAAAAGCCTGAATTTGAACCACGGATGTTCTGGTTTCCATCCAGTCGCTCTCACCACTGAGCTACCATGGCAATATGCCAGTACGTCACTAAATTGAGCAACCGACTCGCGTTTTCCCCGACAAACCACAAGGAGATCTTGCATTATTTTGAGACATTGTCAGATGCGTGATTGACGAATGCTGTAACTTATATTATTTTGTAAGCATTTTATTCGGGATGATCGAGATTTAATTGGAATTTCATTTTACAGTTTCTTAAAGTACAGAAGCTTTGTTAGATTGCGTATAATAACAGGAAGATTACGGTATCTTCTTTCCGCTGGCAAATCTCGTGGAAGTTGCAATGACGTTGATTTCCCCTGGTCTACGTGCAGAGCTGTACAGAGCACATGCAGCTTTGCTCCTGCTTACGGGATGTTCTAGAATGATGCAAATGCGCTATGCTGATTGGCTGCTTCAATTCGAAATTAGAGTGAGGCAGGCTATGTTTGGTACTAGCCATGTTGCAAAGTGCTTACGGAAATACCTAAAACTATATAACTGGACACAAGGGTTGATTCGGGATCTCTCTCTCTGGTTTGGCACGTGATTCTGCCCGGCACCGTCGGCGTGGCGTTCGCAGAATTGACCGTTCACTCGCCCGCTCACTGTCGTCACATCTCCCTAGGTAAGATTACCCAACTCAATCATAATAATGTTGTCACAATTTAACTACGAAGCCCTCTGTTTGTAAAGCAAACAACCGCATATTGAAAATATGCACAAGTTCTTCATTATATTGTTAATGTTAAGCCAAGTGTTTGTTATTGCTCTACCATTCCAACGCCAATGTAGCTATTCCCCTAGATACCACAACTTAGTCGTGACATTACCATACCTCAATGGCTACTTACTAACTCCGAAGTACCTAGGTTAAGTCCCGGGCTTCATAGTTAACCGAATATTAGGTCAATAAATGTGAATTAATTTTCACATTTTCGGCTCCACCTCGGACCCAAATATCACATCTTACCTCCGCGGATTCCCCATGCCTAATGCAAAAATGTCGCTCGACCAGCAAGAGAAGAGTTTCTGTTTTCCTTGTTATGTCCACCCTCGGGCAGTGTAACCTCACCCCTTCAGTTCAATGCCCTTCCTGGGTCGCTAGTCAGCTCATGGCAACTGTTTGTTCTTGGCTTCTTAGACGTGTTTTGCAATATTCCTTCCCCAGCCATTTTCAATGTACATTTGTCCCGTCTTAGTATAATTTATATTATATTGCCTATAATTAATATCTCCCTTTTAGATAACTTTGAACCCCGTGACACGACTTGTTCTGTCTCAGGAAGCCTTATTTCGTACGTCAACTAATATTAGACGCAGAGTTTAATTACATTTAGACCAATATTAATATCCCGCATCTTTAAGGGCTTCTGGAGGAACTACTTTACGTCTGCTAGGTTTCTCTTTATCTTTTACTGGAAAAGAAATCTACAAATCTAATTAACAACGCTTTACTTCTAAATTCATTTCACGAAAGAAAAGAGAAATACCACATTAAGTATTGGAATAAACTACACAATTTATTCAAGACGTACAAATACTACATTCATAAATTAAAAATCCAGGGAAGGAAATTATCTTCATATGAATACCCTCTCAGAGAGTTATAGGTGGTAATGAGAAAGCTAACAAGGAAACGAAAACAATAGCAAAGGATCTAGTTTCTACCTCTCACAACCCTACTTCTCACCGAGACCTTGCGTCAGCCATATTTACCAAATTCAAAGCAGCATGGACACGTCATTGCAATGACATATACTCCAACAAACTAATAATAAATAAAGTCAATAAACAGCCAGAATGTTCTCTACAACAAATTCCACAGAAAAGATCAAGTTAAATTACTAAGACGAAGAATAGGTCACACAAAACTCACACATTCATATTTACTGTCAAAAGAAGCACCACCATATTGTGATTTGTGTATAAGCCCTCTTACAGTTAAACATATTATATTTCAGTGTCCAAAACACATTTATGTCAGAAAACAGCACACAGTTTAAAAAAACAAAACATAAGACACAAAAGGTTTAGCTAATGTACTAATATACCTAAAAGAAATCAATATATATATAATTGTATATAACTTCAGAATTATAATTAACATGTTATACCTAAATGACTTTCAATTGTCACTTTTGTTGTAATATAATTTTAATATTGTTATATTATTTCTATTTAAGCCACTGTTTTCATACACCAATAAGCATTAGATGTAATTTCCATCCCGTGTGTACAATGTATTTACATACAATGTTCAAAATTTTCATTGTTAGCGTCTGTGTATAACACTTTTAATGTGGTCGCTATAAGACCTAGGAGCTCTGCAACCTAAAATAAAGAATAAAAGATCTGTTGTGTTACACTCACATGACTTTCTCTAGCTGCTTTACAAACAAACTTCTTACAAAAGATTATTCTTCTTTCTACACAATGTTAATCGAGATAAACATTAGCAGAATATTCTTATTACTTAGTTCCTTGTAAGTAGAAGGAAACTAAAGGAATGGGGAATGCTAAAGTGATAGTCAAATGTTTTAAAACCTGTCGTTAAGCGATTGTCATTGCAAATCGATTTTTTGCTTGCCCAGGAGTAGAACAAAGGAAACACGGACTCTTCCTGTCTGAGAAAAGTATAAGTAGTTTACAATTGAAACCAATAACAAGAAATATCTCTGAAACGGCCAACCCCACGAAAAAAAACATATATAACATAAATTGTGTATTTAAGAGATCTACATTATGCATGTAGTAAGTTTTTGTCTATCTCTAACGGTGTACTAGTTATGTAACATTAAGCAAAATTCATTCAGAATAAACAGTTTTTCAGAAGCTATTCCCAGAAAATTCAAGATCTGCATTTTATTTTTGACGATATGTGGTATTTTCATCAAAATCGTTACAGCCGTTTTTAAGAAAAACAACATTTTCAAACATTTTTCCTTGTAAAGGGTAGTTTGAGGTGGGGGGATTTTCTTGAAAATATTCGTGTTGCGCCCCTGGAAAATACCAAACTTAAATACCAAATTTGATATTTGACCGTCTTTTCGTTTCTGAGCTCTGCTATCCACAGACACACACAGACAGACAGAGAGACAGACACTCACTCACAAGGACCTTTTTCTGAAAATGCTTTTTTTTTTGGATTCAAGGGATCCTAAAACCTGTATTTCCGGTGAAATCTCGGAGTCGAATTTTTGAGTGGAATACAATACCTTCTATATCCACTATGTACATTGTACATACGGGGCTAGAGCAAGTAAAACAAGCAAACAAAAAAGCTATATAAAAAGTGAAGCATATGGGAAATGAGTCAAAGTGTGTGCATTTAATCCTTGAGAAGGACAACGGCGTTTAAAGGTACAGGGATGTGAACATTTGCCAACATTTTACTTTTTATTTCATTAGCTAGAGAATCCACAGGACCTGCATATTACACTATCATAATTCCATATCCTGAAAATTTAAACGTCACCAAATGGTTAAAATTCAGGAAAGTGCGGAAATGGAGCATACCTTAGCGGTTCCATTTTGTTGCAACCTCAAATTGCAGTTCTAGGTACACCTATCGCTTTATTATTAAAAGAGTTTTTAAAATGCGTGTGATTTACAAACGAATGAAGACGTTAATGCGATGTCAAAAATGTTCTCTGAAACAACGACTTTTGGTTTAATAAGTTGGGATTAGATAACATTTAATATCTGCTTTTCTTTCCTCTATATTTTGAAATACAGACACACCGCATAAACTAAACCTGAATATTATTGCATGAATTTGAGAAAAAAAAAACTTTTATATTTTAATCATCTGTGAGAACTAGTCTCTGGGGTAAAATTACAGCAGAAGTGCCTACGTAACTGAAGAAAAACGTCATCAGTTTTTGTCGCAACGTCTTTTCAAATAATTATATGTTTAATTCTCTGCAGAACAGAAATAGTGTACACTGAAATACCGTGCTATTTCAATAAACATCCCTAAAAGGCCATATATGTTTATAGAACTTATTCATGGAAAAATGGTTGTCGTAATATTTTAGCGTCGTTAAATTATTTTAAATGGATTAGTTTCACATTTGCTAATATGTGGAATACTTCATTTGTAAAAATTCCGAAACACTGGCGTTATTGATTTAATACTCACATTTGGTGCCTTGGATAAGTATAGATCATTGGTATAAAACCTGAGCAATGGCACGGGGTGTTGTGCTAGAGCCGGTTGGTTTCCGCATTCCCCGCACCCTCCACTCACAACAGGTTTCCTTCCCTCAGTTACCACGTAGTCTTTAGCATCAGTAGTGCTCTTTTATTTGCGAAGATAGAACGGAAGCTCATCTTTGGAACAACGCATATTTGCTTGTAAAAGTTTATTTTTGGTACGAATCAGCACGTCGCGTTCATGAAGAATTCATCCTGAACTTTCCTACACAATGTTCTATTTCCGGAATTTCGTATCACGACTTTGTAAATTAATTTAAGACTGCTGGTTCAGTGCTAAAACAGGCAAAACTTGCGGAATCGTACAGTGATAGTATAAGAAAATGTAGACTAAACTGGTGAAAATCTTGAAGTTAGCCACGAAAATCACTCACATATTGAAGAATCCGGAGGAAAACATACGACCTGAAATACAAACCATCGCAGTAGCCGAGCCTAATCAAGTCAGTCTAAATTGTTTGCTCGGTAGAATCCTTTATAAATGGTAAAGAATCATATTTTCAGCATTTACGATGAGGTAAGAGTTAATTTACAGATTTACAAAAATACAGATTTAAGAAGGGAAGATATTTCTGACACAGCCGGCAGTAGCATGTCGTACTACTGAGATCCACAACCTGTGCGAGCGGTCAGATTTTATTCAGATAACCTATACTTATCATAGCAAACCATGTATTTGAATGGATTACGATTCCATTTATGATTAATAATACATGATGATTATTAATAAATAACATACATATAACATTGACAGTGTTAACGGGTCTAATTACATGAGGTAATTTCTCAGAAAAACAGGAGTCTTGTCCCGCTTGAGGTTGAAGGCGACTGTTGATCACCACTAAAGGGATCGTCTCCCAAGGAAGCTAAGCGAGATGGCTTCTCGGCCACTTCTGGGGTTGGCATTTGGGAAGTACAACTGGATTCCCGTTGGGGTGGTCACATAGGTTTCTTCGTGGTTACCCTTAGTTAGTTGGTAAAGTTGTACCACTTCTACCAGGAATTTTGTTTACATCATTTCGCTTCACCTGTTTTCACCAGTTTTTGTAGAATCAGATGACGGCGATAGAGCGGTAGAATTTGTGCTTATTTCTCCTAGGCGTTTGGCGGACTGCTGAGGCTCCTTTTTGGGAGCTGACTCGATTGCCTCGGGACACCAGAGTTTCAAGTGGTTTAGGCAGAACTAGTCGGCGTCAGAACGTGCTCCTTTTGGAATCGTTACAGATCCCGTCCTTGCCAGCACAGATCGTATTCCGCTCTGAGGTCCTCTTTATGCCCTCCCAGGAGTCACGTTGGAAGCAAAAAGATCCCCTATGGGCAATTTGTTGGGCGGATCTACAGGTTCTGGAGGCCCCTCTGGCTACTACTACCTAGTTTCCCAAGATTCACTTAGAGATTTGGGATGTTACCTTATTGCTTCCCGGAATTACTGTCTAAAGATGTCCCGTTTCTGGTATTGATTGCTTCTTCAGCAGATGTTGATGTCCTATAAGTAAAACATTGCTTCCAGTGATATAAATACAGAAGCACTAGAAAGAATATTCAAATATAGTTTTCAACATGGCGCACAAAATTACAAACTCAAGTACTTAAACGGACGCCACGTTGCCGGTCCGCCAGATACGACGTGCAAGCGACCCGTCGACATGTATCTGTGCCATCTGTCCGCACTGCCATACATCACGAACCTGGAAACAAATCTGGAAGTTCAGAAGGAAACGGTACGAAGGAGACATGATTGTAAGAAAGTCGCGGTTGATCAGGAACTATCCCATGTGTCAGATGGGCGGTCACCGGGGATTGAATCCTCAAACGTTACCACGGCGCCACCTCAAACCGTAAACACTTAATTAATTGGTTTCTTATGGTGCTGATAATTTTGCAACTGTACTCTTTCCCATGACTGCCATGAAAAACATCAGTAACGCTCAAGAATACTTATACATACGAAATGTAGTAATGAGGAACCTATGCTCATGTCATTGGTATCCTGTAAATAACAAAAGCCTGACCTGTCATGGTGTAAGCCTGACCTTATAACATTTTTCACAACATTTAAACATAGCTGAAATATTTAATTTTGTTAATACTCCCCATTGCAACCTCGCTTTCAGGAAGACAATTAAGATACCAAAGTCGAACCTAAGTTATGCTGCAATATACTCAGCCATTCTTAGATGAAATACTTAAGTGTGCACACTAGTAATAATTTTACAACAATACGTATTAGCTTCAGTGTAGCCTATTTTTCACGAGCTTATTTGATGATTGTTCTTTTGCATAAGACTGTGTGTAGAACAAAGGTTAATAGGCAGAATCTCACTGAAAAATGTAATGCTACAGCTAGGATTAGAATCAACTAATCTACCATTGCAACACGCTGGCACGACATTGACTTCCGGAACACTCGCATTTTTTTCTTTTCCAGAAAATAAAGGGTATCCCATTTAAGATGACATACTCCAATGGTTCTAGTGCTTTAAGGCTAATTGGGACTAACTTTTTCATTTTAAAGCTGTGTACTTGGAAAATTAATACGAAAAAACAAAGCATTCCTGTACAAAAGCTATAGCTCAAATGGTTTCTCAAAGATACAGTTAAAAACAAAACTGCCTTGCGCATTCACATTTATCAGAGAAGTCTGAAAGTGACATTTTCTTATACTTGAGTTCAGTGAAAATAAGTGTAAGGATTTGATTTCAGTTAATGCCATTAGTTGTGGTGAAATAAATCTTTGTTATTGTGAATCAATTCTTTTTGTGTGAGCAAATAAAGAGTATATAAGTTTATAATTACATATTTAAATAACACACCTAAGGTTATACAGTACATTTTCACACACATCAGAGCAAAACCGAAACGCAAGGATTACATTTGGTGCTCAAAACGTAAAAATAAGAAAAAAATGATGTTTTCCTTCAAATGGATTTCTGTTCCTGTTCTGTAACAAACTATTGTTACAAAAATTTATGTATATGTTAATCAAGATAAATATTAACAAAATTGTTTTATTACTTAGTTTCTTAAAAATAAAAGGGAAATAAGGGAATACACTGCCTAAGTCATAGTAAAATCCTTTAAAAGCTGGTTGCTATGCGATAACAATTCGATTATCTAAAACAAAAGAAACAGGATGTCAAATTCCCGTTTGAGAAAAATTTAAGTATTTAAGAATTTAAAACAATAACAAATTGTTAACTCCACAAAAGGGTGTACATAAAATTAATGGTTCTAACTATTTTTTGTGCAGTAAGCTTTTCTATCTTTTTACGGTTTACCAGTTAAGGAAAAACCATTCAAAATGAAGAGGTCCTAAGAGGCTATTCCCCGAAGATGTAAGATATACATTTTATTTATCATGTAAATATCTTTAATGTACGGTATTTCAATAAAAATCCTTCGAGCCATTTTCAGAAAGTCGAACATTTAAAGAAACCTTCCATGTATGGATAGTTTAGAGTATGCGGAGTTTCTGAAAATGTTCATGTCGCATCCTGGTAAGATACTAAACTTAAACACCAAGTTTGGTATTTAACCCACTTTTCATGGATTTGAGTTATGCTGTCCACAGGCGCACAAATTCACACATACACATATCATGTACACATACATGGACCTTTTTAAAGATGTCTTTTTATCAGGATCCTCAGAAACGTATTCCTATGAAATCTTGGGATCGGGCGGAAAGCAGTACCTTCTCTATCTACTATGTACGATGGTGGTTCAAGTCAATCCGGTACTTTGTTTGAAACAAAATAGAAGAACAAAGCTCAAAGTGTGGACAGTGAATTTATTTTTCCACACAATCTCCAGCTACAGTTATACAATTATCCCAGCGTTTGGCTAACGCCTGAAATGCTTCGGCATAGAAAGATTTAGAATTTGGACGGAACCATTGCAGAATATCATGCTTCACTTCATCATCCGTGTTGAAATGTTTTCCTCCAAGGAATTCCTTCAGGAGCCTAAACAGCTGGAAATCACTTGGCGCTAAGGATCTCCCAGCCGAATTCCATGATTGTTTGGAGTGCGCGTTTAGCGGTATGCGGTCGTGCATTGTCTTGTAAAAAGAGAACACCCTTTGTGATCAAACCCGGACGTTCCTTCCGTAAACTTTTATGCACATCACGTAGAACATGACAATAATACTCATTGTTGATAGTGACAGGTTATGTGACGATTGTCCAGGATCAGCTGCTCCACACGCTGAATGTTCTCAGGAATGACTACCGTGGACCGTGATCCACCACGACCAGGATCATCAGTAATAGATATACGGCCATCTTTGAGGCGCTTAAACCATTCAAATGTCTTACTACGACTGAGTGTCTCATCACCGTACTAAGCCTGAAGTCTTCTGTAAATTTCAGCAGGTTTTATACCCTCGTTCACTAAAAACTTCATCACAACACGTTGTTCCATGTGGACGTTCGCACTATTGTCCTCCATCTTGAATAACGGTCTATCCAGAAGCACGGAAAATGAGCGCGGTCTACCAGTAACAGGACACAGGTGCCACTTTCTACTGCATACAAAATCTCCAGCCTAGGCGTCCATTTAAAACTGAAAAAAAAAAAAAATAAAAGTCCCGGATTAACTTTAACGACCCTCGTACATACATAGAACTCAGTCTTTTAAATTAACACATAGAGAAAAGAGAAGTAAGATTATGAGACAACAATGCATGAACTACAATGTTGCTGGGTTTTTTAGATAGCGAATTATGAAAATGTTTGGCAAAATGATTCACACGTGCTTATGGGATATTTTTATGATATAATCTAACAATAGAAATTTCATTTTGACCTAAAAACTCAGTCCCAGTGTCCCTGATCTTCATATTTAACCTATTTTAGGTCAATCAATTATTGAAGGGTATCAGTTTTTTATATGTATACCCAGTCATGGAATAAAGTAACAAGGAGAAATGTTACTAAACCGGACATTATACCAATTACTGGCCGCGCCGGGTCGAGTGGTTACACCACTCACATCTCGCCTAGACGACCTGGGTCCGATCCCATTTGACCGCATGTGAGATTTGTAATCAAACCTAATCTGCTGCTGTATTAATATGATAAATACATCACTACTTTCATTTATTGTTATTTATATTTTATGTGCTGGCAAGTAATATGCATTTCAATTCTAATTATGACTAATATGTGTTTCAACCTACATGAATATTTCACTTAAAATAATGTTGTTTACAGTTTTTTTCTTTTCATTATACTTGTTGCTCCTTTTATATATGTTTTTATTAAGTTGTATTGAATTTAATGTATTGCCTGGTAGAGGGGAAGAGAAGGCCTTATGGGCTTAACTCCTACCAGGACAAATAAATAAATACATACATTTGTTGGTGGTCAAAGCTGCTCCAGATTCTCCGGTTTCCCCCGCCATTGTTTTCCACTAGTGCTCCATCTTCATTCCATGTATCACCAGTGTGAACGCCTGCGGTACAGCAAGTAGTAAAAGCGGGCGTTAAACACTACCCAAAAGAAAAAACAAACAACAAAAAAGCTCCGATTACTGCGAAAGAACAACGAAAAAGGGAGATAATCACTAGCATATCGAGGTTTTGAACGAGCCATCGATTTGTACTGCACTATCAGCATTTCTCATCGCTGAATTATTATCTTTGACACAAAACAAAGTTAATCAATCAGGACTACCAATATAATATGATTGCCAGCGTTTTGCTAGTTATCAAACGTGTCAATCTAATTGAGTTTCAAAATATGTAAACTTGTTACGTGATTATAGCAACGTTCCGAATTCGCTGCCAACATAAAAATACTCGCTACTGATCCAAGTTGCATGGCTCATATGTTGGGTAATTACAAATTGTTATTAGGGCTACAGCCATATAAACGCTGTGGTTTCCCATTTCAGTACGCTAATAGCTTGTGTATTTTGTGCATTACTACACTCTGTCTGCTCGCTGTTAACATAACCGCTTAGCTTCACTTACTCAATGTATCCATTATATTACATTCACATGACTTGCTCTATCTGTTCTCTGCAAACAAATTATTATTACAAAAGATTCTTTTATTAACATCATGCTAATCCAGATAAACGGTAGCGGAAATTCTCTTAATGCTTGCTTCCTTATAAGCAGAAGGGAATACACTAGGCTAAAGGGATAGTCAAAATCCTTTAAAGGCTGGTCACTATGTGGACAATTGAAGTTCGATTCGCTTAGCATGTACAGCAGCAGAACTAAAGAGAGATGAAACGAAAGATAATTTACATCACGGTGTAAATGGTAAACTCCACAAAAAAGATATATAGATGCATAGTGTGTTTTAACGAGATCCACATTTTTAGAGTTGTAAGTTTGTGTCTATCTCTTAAGTTTACCAGTTATGCCAAATTCATCAAAAATGAATAAAGTGTCTTAATAATTTCATCTTCTGAGGCAATTCCCAGAAAGTGCTATAAAGCATATATATGTGTGTGTGTGATGTAAGTATTCTTAATATGTGGTATTTTAATAAAATATTGTTACAGCAACTTTTGAAATAAAAAATATTTTCAAAAATGTTCCATGTAAAGAGTAGTTTGTGAGGAGACATTTTTCTTGAAAACCTTTGGAACATATTAAAATTAAATGCCAAATTTAGCATTTAACGGTATTTTCATTTTTGAGCAATGCAGTCCGCAGACACACACACACACACACACACACGTATTTATTTTCTTGTTTTTTTTTTTTTTCTTCTAAACTTGCATTGGGACTCAGGGAGCCTCAAAACATATATTTCCGGTGGAATCTCAGTATCGAATGTTTGGGTGGAATACAATACTTTACAGACTATGTACATGATGCCTACGTGTACAGAAAGTAAATATGCGTTGAAATTTAGCTACTTCCGTTATTATTTCCGTAATAATGTCCAATGACGAATAATATATTATTATACAGAGTAGGAAGCTCAATACATTAAAATATATGGTTTCGAGAGCTAGGGATCTAATTTGTAGCTCAAAATGTTTTAATTTCAATTTTTTTAAGTTTTATTTTTCGGATTGAAAATAAAATTATACGTTTATTCCTGGGATTATATTTTGAAAATATAATTCGACATAAGATGTAATTAACAAACACTCAATTAATATTTGTATTTAATCTAGTTAAAAAAAATGGTTTGTAATTTGGTGCGTTTCAGTTCAAGGCTATCGATTCTTATACAAAGTTTACATTTAAAACACTGATAATCCAGAAACTCCATTATTAACATATTTGTGTACTTTCTGGGCGAATTTTGAACAACTAATTCATACCCATTCTGTAACATCTGGTAAAAGTTTAACAAGTTTTAAATGCACTATCAGTCGATACGCGCTATTTAGTGTTCTGTAATTTTGTAAAAAAAAAAACAACATATTATTCCTTTAACGAGAATTTACTTCCAACGACAACGATAAGAATACCAAGAGCCGAGAGCGTGTAGCAATACTTCTACTACCACCTCAACTATGGACGCGCCGTGGCCGAGTGGTGGATTTATGATGATCAAAGCGGCGCAGGAGCGGCTTTTTTCGGGTTCTCCGATTTCCCCCGCCATCGCATTTCACCGGTGCTCCATCTTCATTACATGCTTCAGCAGTGTCATCGCCTGCGGTGACATGTAATAAAAGCGGGAATTGAGCACTATAAAAACTATAACTGCTACTACTACTACCACCACTCCACTACCCCTACTGCTACTGCTGCTACTACTACCATCAACACTACCACCACTCCACTACCCCTACTGCTGCTACTACTACCATCAACACTACCATCACTCCACTACCCCTACTACTGCTACTACTACCATCAACACTACCATCACTCCACTACCCCTACTGCTGCTACTACTACCATCAACACTACCACCTCTCCACTACCCCTACTGCTACTGCTGCTACTACTACCATCACCACTACCCCTACTGCTGCTACTACTACCATCAACACTACCATCAACACTACCATCACCACTACCCCTACTGCTACTGCTGCTACTACTACCATCAACACTACCACCAACACTACCATCACCACTACCCCTACTGCTACTGCTGCTACTACTACCATCAACACTACCATCACCACTACCCCTACTGCTACTGCTGCTACTACTACCATCAACACTACCATCAACACTACCATCAACACTACCATCAACACTACCATCACCACTACCCCTACTGCTACTGCTGCTACTACTACCATCAACACTACCATCACCACTACCCCTACTGCTACTGCTGCTACTACTACCATCAACACTACCATCAACACTACCATCAACACTACCATCACCACTACCCCTACTGCTACTGCTGCTACTACTACCATCAACACTACCATCACCACTACCCCTACTGCTACTGCTGCTACTACTACCATCAACACTACCATCAACACTACCATCACCACTACCCCTACTGCTACTGCTGCTACTACTACCATCAACACTACCATCACCACTACCCCTACTGCTACTGCTGCTGCTACTACCATCAACACTACCATCACCACTACCCCTACTGCTACTGCTGCTACTACTACCATCAACACTACCATCACCACTACCCCTACTGCTACTGCTGCTACTACTACCATCAACACTACCATCACCACTACCCCTACTGCTACTGCTGCTACTACTACCATCAACACTACCATCAACACTACCATCACCACTACCCCTACTGCTACTGCTGCTACTACTACCATCAACACCACCATTACCACTACCCCTACTGCTACTGCTGCTACTACTACCATCAACACTACCATCAACACTACCATCACCACTACCCCTACTGCTACTGCTGCTACTACTACCATCACCACTACCCCTACTGCTGCTACTACTACCATCAACACTACCATCAACACTACCCCTACTGCTACTGCCGCTACTACTACCATCACCACTACCCCTACTGCTGCTACTACTACCATCAACACTACCACCACTCCACTACCCCTACTGCTGCTACTACTACCATCAACACTACCATCACCACTACCCCTACTGCTACTGCTGCTACTACTACCATCAACACTACCATCACCACTACCACCACCTCTACTACTACAACAATCAATCACCACCTGCTACTACTACTACTACTACTACTACTACTACTACTACTACTACTACTACTACTACTACTACTACTACTACTACTACTACTACTTCTACTACTACTACTACTACTGCTACTGTTGTTGAAAATGAAGTCATTTTAATCCTTGTTGATCTTAAAAGAGTAACGATATTAAGTTTCATAAATGGATAGTGGACAATAGCCCTATTTATCATGTTAAGAGAGAAGATAATACTAGTGGCCCAACTCCCCCATATTTGGCCGTACCGACATCTCTTGGTGTGTCAAAAGTCCTGCGGACCACACCGAGGCTATTTCAAGTTAAAGTAGGTCGGTGAGGAACTGGCATGAGAGCACCTTCGTTTTACTTCTCTTGCTTATCAGTGGAGACGGTGAGAGACTCTGAAAAATAATTAAAAAGTCTTTGTTTGACCATAATATAACGGAATATACACACTGCAGAGTTAAATCTAGGCAATAAAGCGTAATAAAGAAAAATAAGCAAACACGAGTTCTTGTAATGTATTTATTATTATTATTATTATTATTATTATTATTATTAATATAATTATTATTATATTTGTTTATTTATTTATTATTCATTATTATTTATTAATAATAATTACTTTATTGTTCATTATTATTAGTATTATTAATATTATTAATATTAATATTATTATTAATATAAGTATTAATATAATTATTATTGTTATTATTATTGTTATTATTATTGCTATTATTATTATTAATATAATTAATATTGTTGCTACTATTATTAATATTATTATTATTATTATTATTATTCATATTATTATTATTCATATTAATATTATTATTATTATTATTATTCATATTAATATTATTATTCATATTAATATTATTACTATTAATATTATTATTAATACTATTATTATTAATATTAATATTATTAGTATCATTATTATTAATATTATTATTAATATAATGATGATGATTATTATTATTATTATTATTAATATTATTATCATTACTATTATTAATATTAATATGATTATTATTAATATTAGTATGATTAATAGTAATAGTATTATTATTAATATTATTAGTAATGATATTATTATTAATTATATCATTAATATTATTAATATTATTAATGACATTATTATTAATTATATTATTATTATTAATATTATTAATGATATTATTAATGATATTATTAATAGTATTATTAATATTATTATTAATGATATTATTATTAATATTATTACTATTATTAATAATTATTATTATTAATGATATTATTAATATTATTATTAATATTATTATTAATGATATTATTATTAATATTATTACTATTATTAATAATCATTATTTATCACAAGCTATACACAAATTAGTGCTAAATAAAAACAATGCAGTACCGTAACGAAAGCCAGACACATACGAGGCCACGTAGTGCTCCACTGGATACGCATAGTAGGGTGCATCAAATATTCCTTCTAGTGGTTATCGCGTTAATTTGCTCATGGTAAGCGACATTTTGATCACTACTCCCCCAGCTGCGACGGCATTGCATCGCGTCTTGTGGTAGAGGAGAACCAGGAGCGGAACAATATCTGGTACTCATCACTTGTTAATTATTAACCGACAACACCAGGCAGCTGATCACCCATGTTGACACTCGCAGCTTAATGAGTGATG